>CANIUD010000082.1:0-1200000 GCA_947470075.1 Closterium sp. Yama58-4 | reverse complement strand
GGCGCAAGCGAGGTGGAGAGTTGACTTGAAAAGCTGTAGCTGGCCTCTCAGCGTCACGCCCTGTTCACCTTCACCCGCCTGCCCGTCCCCCTGCTGCTGCTGCTGCTGCTGCTGCTGCTGCTGCTGCTGCTGCTGCTGCTGCTGCTGCTGCTGCTGCTGCTGCTGCTGCTGCTGCTGCTGCTGCTGCTGCTGCTGCTGTTGTTGCTGCCATTGATGCGGTTGCTTGTAACGTACAGTCGTGCGAAAACTGCTGCTGTGGAGTAAGTGAGGAGAGCTGAAAGCACTTGGAGAAAAAAGAGGAAAGTGAGCACCAAGAAAGCCGAAAGGCCGACCTTTGCATAAAGGCGAAAGCAATAAATTAAAGGGAGACTCAGAAACGAAGCTGCAAGCATGACGGGGAGCGGCATAATGAGGATGACCAGAGCCTTGCTGATGGCCGCATGAGCGGCGTGTGCAACAACAGAGGCAGCGAGCGGCAGGTGATGACTACAGCTCTTCACAAGGAGCAACGCAACAACACTGAGAAGCCCCAAGGCGACAAACTCGATAAAAAGGTAGAGAGGACGGTCTGTGAGCTTTAAGAAATCTATCAGCAGCAGCGCCGCCTTCCGAAATTGCAGCTCCTTTGGGGCTGAAGCGTCGAGCCGTCCTTGCAGCAGTTGACGGTGGGCAATGGAGCGGGCGGCGCCGCCCGCGGCAGCGCGGCGCACCCAACGGCCGGCGGCATGGCGCGCGGTAACGGGTACTTGGCGGCGTGCGACTATTCTGACGACGGGCACTGGCAGTGCGTGCTCAAGGAGGCCCCTCTCAGAGTCCCTCGCGGGCGCAGTGCTGCTGCCAAAAATTCTGCCTTTGCTGCTGCTGCTGCTGCTTCTGCTGCTGCCGCGTCCTTAACAGCCTCTGCTGCCACAACACCCCTTTCAACGACTACCCCCTCTCTGTTGGTCCTACTGTTGGGAATTTTCAGGATTGACGACTCCATTGCTGGATCAATGGTCTCCCCTTCCACTGCCGCATCCCTAGCAGCCTCTGCCATGACACCCCTTTCCGCTACTTCCACCTCTGTGTTACTGTTGGAGGTACTGTTGAGAATTCTCAGAATTGACTCCTCCATTGCTGGATCCATAGTTTCCCCTTCCACTATCAAGCCTCCCTTCTTGATGATGCCCCTTCCATCATGGCCCCCATTATTGAGAATCATAGTATGATGCCACCTTCCCACGTGACGATTAATCCGCCCCTCCTCTTCTTTAGAAGAGGGAGTTTTTTTAGAATTCTCAAAAATCATAGTATGATGCCACCTTCCGATGTGGCGATCATTCCGGCCTGCGTCTTCCTTAGAAGAGCGCTCTCCTATTCCTAACCCCTCGACATTCCCTCCCGCCATATTGACCAATCCGACGCTGCCTTGGTTCGTCTCGCCGCCTGTTCCCCGCGTTTCCTCTTCCGCGCGGCTTTCCGCGTTTGGCGGCGGGGGAAACGCGAGGAACCGCAGCGCGGAGCTAGCGCTCCGCAGAGCGCAAAGCACGGCGACGAGGAGTAGAAATGCCTTCAACGTGCGAGCGGAGATTTTTCGGAGACGTGAGACGAGCAACGCGGGGAAGGGGAGGCTGACGGCGAAGAGTACGAGAAACACAAGAGGGCAGAGGAGGAGAGAAAAGAGGACATTTAGGAGAGGGATTGAGGGGCTTAAGAGCGTGTTGACAAAGGCTAAGAGGCCCCCGATGACGTATACGACGAGAAGCAGGAAAAGGACGAATCGCCATCCCGCGTCGCGGTTGGGGCGTTCGTGGAGATTAAATATAGTTGACGATTTTTCGAACTCGTTCCAGCAGCCAGGATCGTCGAGGAGTTGTTGAGGAATGTGCGCCGCGGCTTTGCGAGCTTCGACCCGTTCTTCCCGCGGTCTGGTCGTTGACATTAGCGGAGGGAAATCGGCGGCGCGCGACACGAGCTCGGAAACGGTGACCTTGGCGTCATGCGCGCAGCGTTCCGCATGCTCGTGTTTTTTACCGCTTTCCGCGGGCTGCGCATGTTGAAAGAGAGGGGGAGGGGAGTCGGAGCTTTCGGCCGACTCGGAGGTTCTACTCGTTTGTGGGGCTGTTTCACTCATCAATTTTAGTTTACTAGTAGTATACGTGCTGATAATGGCTGCACGAACGCAGCTGGTAGTAATGGAAACCAACCCAACTCCGGAGACGAAAACACGCTAATAGAAGCAAGAATTATAAGTGGATTTGATAGGGGCTGCGTGGCTGGTGGTATTTAGAAGCAGGACTCATTTGAGGTGGAGTGGCAATCCATGGCGGCGAAACGCGGGGAAGCAAGGAAGCGAAGGGAAGGCACGAAAAAGGGGCGATAGACGAAGGCAATGCAGGGAAAGGGGCGAAAAGATGGGATGAGCAGGCATGGCAAGATTCGGATGGGGAGCCTGAGCTGATTGGTGCGCGAGGTCCGCGACATTCCAACGCTGAAGTGGAAGAATTTCGCCAAGCTAAGCTGACTGTCGGGAAACTCTTGTTTCGCATGACTACGGCGACTATTGCGAGGATTTCGTTGCAATGCTGGACTGAAATCGCGGATGCCGTGGGTTGGGATTAGAGTTGTCGGCTGTTGTTGACCTGAAAGTTCCGCATACATAAATACTGCCTAAAGCGGGTAACGTTTGTAGTAGGTTAATACGTAAAAGCATATTGCTAAAGCTGAATAGTTCGCAAACCCAATCCAAAAATACCTGCCTGATTGAGTCATGCTTCCTCAAATGGATTAATTTGAACATTTGCTGACACAATTATTTGATTGGTTATGAATATTGAACTCCACCATACAGGTGGTCAGAGTGGATCGTTTGGAAACCTATAACCTAGTTGTAAGGTGCGTGTAATTGGTTGGCTGCAGTTGCCATGGCAGTTCCTGCAATGTAGCCTCCAGTCCACGCATTCTGTAAGGGGGTGCATACACATCACGAGAAGAAAACAGGTTTATAAAATTAGTCGGTAACACATATATCTACGAGTGCAAACATCAATATTCTTGCACGCACTGCAGTGCCGCTCGGACAAAACTGGTACATTGAAATATTTTGCACCGCTTGTGCATAACCATGCAACAATCGAATGTTCCCATGTGTTTGGATGCATGCGCACCCAGACACATGCATATGTATGCAAACATGTATGGTGCAGAATGTACATGCATGGGTGTGAGTGCATCGATGTGTCTATGAAAACATGCATGCAAATACATGATGCTAAGGTGTGTAGGCAAAAGCTAAGAAAAACACCTGGAAATTGAAGCCTCCTGTGATTCCATCCACGTTCAGTATCTGTGTCACAGCAAAGGAATTAAACAATAATAAAAACGTTTCCCGAAGCATCAACGAACATAGTACATCCACATAGGTCGTTGCTCAGGTCCTAGGAAGCTGGGAGCTAACGACCTCACAGGTCGTTGCAGGCCTCTCCTACAAAGTAAGGCTGGGAACACCGCGACTCTCCGTTGTTGAGATGGGAGGGGGTGATGAGACGGAGAGTGATAAGGGAGGGGGTGATGAGACGGCCCGGAGGGGGCGCTGCTGTCTGCTTCCCTGCTCAAGAAAAGCTCACCTTGCTTGCTCCCCTGTACAAAAAGGCCTCACCTCTCCAGCAAAGAAGAGGTTGGGAACGAGACGGCTCTCCATTGTTGCGAGATTGACCTTGAGGTGTGGCACGGGATGGGGGGGGGGGGGGAATGGGGGAGGGATAGGGAAAAGAGGTGAGGGGAACGGGAGAAGAGGGCTTTAACAAGAGTAAAGCAAAGGAGAGGTTGGTAATGAGTCGAGTCTCCATCGTGGTGAGATTGACCAGGATGTGTGGCATGGGATGGCTTTTGAGGCGCCTCAAAAGTCGTCTCTTATTCCGACAGCAGCACCCGCAATTTTCAGATTGACCAGGAGGTGTGGCATGGGATGGGGGAGGACATGGGGGAAGGGATGGGAAAGACAGTGGAGGGAAGGGCTTGCGGAGAGACTCGGGAAGCAACAAGGGAGAGATGAGGGAAGGGATCTGGAAAGGAGCGCAATGGGGGAAGCCGTGAAGAGGGTGAATGTTAAGGGATCGAAGGAGAAGAGGGGCGGAAGGAGAACGAACAAGGGAAGTAGAAAAAGGAGGAGAGGAAGAAGAAAAAGGAAGGAGGAAAAATACCTCTTTTAGAGGAACACCACCTGCAGTCACAAACTCGTCCTTGAATCGACCCTGCAGGATAGAGGAGAGGAGAGGAGAGGAGAGGAGAGGAGAGAAGAGGAGAGGAGAGGAGAGGAGAGGAGAGGAGAGGAGAGGAGAGGAGAGGAGAGGAGAGAGGAGAGGAGAGGAGAGGAGAAAGAGGCAGAAGGACCAATGGGAGGGAAGAAGCATGCGGGAGGAAGAAAGGCTGGAAGCAAGGGGGGATTGAATGACAAATTACAAAATTAAAGGATTTATATATTTATATACACGGAAAAACTGGGCGGAAAGGCCAAGCTCTCCTCACCTTCCCTGCAACTGCTAGCTCAGCTTTGTGGATGATGTCAGCAAGGGCGAGCAAATGGGCTTTTGACACGTGTGCCCAGAGGGTATCTGGATGGATAGCCTTCGGTGGTTGAGTGGAAGGGAGTGGCGGGGTGGGGGGAGAGGAGGAAAAGTAGAGAGAGAGGGGAGGGCAGAAGAAGGGACCAAGTGTGGGGGCACCTATAAATAAACATTTTTGAGGCACCTCAATCAAGAACCAAGTGCTGAGGCGGGCAGATGTTAAAACTTTAAGATGCCGTTAAACAACACCTTCAGACGCATTTATCATCATCAACACTTTTGAGTGCCCTCGTTATACAGATACTTGAGGTGCCAAAAACGAAAGTGCACTTGGGGACTACAAGAGAAATGGTTTTGCCAATTGTACCATTGTTACTCACAACACGATCAAGCAGGTAGCACCAGAACCTTCTGGGAAGGTTCAGCTCCACCGGGGCAGTGGTGCCGATTTGTTTTTTCTGCCAGTGTCACAGGGAGGAAACAGGCGAGACAGTGAGCGAGTGAGTGAGCGAGTGAGTGAGTGAGTGAGTGAGTGAGAGAGTGAGGGAGGGAGTGAGTGAGGGAGGGAGTCAATAAGCGGCATTTGTGTCAAGAGGTGACTTTTGAAGCAGTTAAAATGGCTTGTGTGAATTTTGGAGGGGCCGAGCGAGCATGACCAAGAATATGCAGTGGGGAGGAAACTGGTTTGTTGAAGGAAACGGAAGGTGGAAGACTTCTGAGGCGCCTCAAAAGTCAAAAGTCGCCCAAACAATATCCAGTGGGGAGGAAACTGGTTTGTTGAAGAAAACGGAAGGTGGAAGAATTTCCTATTTTTCTATAAAATCACCTGAAGTGATGATTTGGCAGCAGTTAGTGCGGAGAGGAGAGCAGCAGCGGAGAGATGAGGGGTAAAGTCAGCCACTAAGGTTGCTGGTGGGGTGGTAGGAGGGAGGGAGGGAGAAAGTGGGTAGGTGGGAGGGAGGGAGGGAGGGAGGGAGGGAGGGAGGGAGGGAGGGAGGGAGGGAGGGAGGGAGGGAGGGAGGGAGGGAGGGAGGGAGGGAGGGAGGGAGGGAGGGAGGGAGGGAGGGAGGGAGGGAGGGAGGGAGGGGGAGGAGGGAGGAGGGAGGGAGGGAGGGAGGGAGGGAAGGAGGAGCAGGAATACATGACTGAGAAGCAGAAAAGACCGGCAAAGAAACGCATACAAAGAAGAAAATACCGGCAACCCCTGAGCCTTCTTCGGCCACCCCAACCCAGCCACCCCAACCCACCAGTGTAAGCAGAGGCGTGCAGATTTCGAGATGCCCAGGCCGACAGTTTCAGCACTGCAGGGCCGCTCACTCCCCAGTGCGTGAACAGCAGGGGCCCTCGCTGCGTGAAGGAAACTTCCTTGCCGTTCCGCTGCTTGGACTTGGTTTTGCCAGTGGTGGCAGCGGTGGCAGGAGCAGTGGCAGAGGCAGCGGCAGCAGTAGTAGTAGTAGCAAGAGTGTCAGGAGCACCAGTGGTAGTGGTGATGGTGGTGGCAGCAGTAGTGGTAGAATTGAGGGGTGCCAGGGGGAGGAGGAAGGGGAGGATGGAACGAGCAGCTTGAAAGAAACGTCTTCTAGAGACACCTGGTTTGATGGGTATGGCAAGACAGACAGAGAGAACGAATGGAGTCACCCACTCAGTCATTCATTCACTCACTCACTCACTCACTCACTCACCCACTCACTCACCCACTCCCTCCCTCCCCACTCACTCACTCACTCCCTCCCTCCCCACTCACTCACTCACTCATCCACTCGCTCACCCACTCACTCCCTCACTCACCCACTCACTCACTCGCCCACCCACTCGCTCGCCCACTCACTCACTCACTCACTCACTCGCTCACTCACTCCCTCCCTCCCTCACTCACTCCCTCACTCACTCACTCACTCCCTCATTCACTCACACATGCACTCACTCACTCATCCCTGCGAGAGCAGTGAGAGCAGCGCCAGGGATGTTGAAGGTGAAGAGGGAAAATGGCAAGGTGGAACACACTTACAGCTTAGAGAGGAGAATAAAAAATAAGAACACACTCACTTATTCACTCACCCACCCACTCACTCATTCACTCACTCACCCCTGCAAGGGCAGTGAGAGCAGCGTCAGGGATGTTGAAAGTGAAGAGAGACGGGCAGGGAGGGACGATTCTGTGAGCTCACTCACTCACTCGCTCGCTCACTCACACATCCACTCACTCACTCACCCCTGCTAGAGCAGTGAGAGCAGCGTCAGGGATGTTGAAAGTGAAGAGAGACGGGCAGGGAGGGACGATTCTGTGAGCTCACTCACTCACTCGCTCGCTCACTCACACATCCACTCACTCACTCACCCCTGCTAGAGCAGTGAGAGCAGCGTCAGGGATGTTGAAAGTGAAGAGAGACGGGCAGGGAGGGACGATTCTGTGAGCTCACTCACTCACTCGCTCGCTCACTCACACATCCACTCACTCACTCACCCCTGCTAGAGCAGTGAGAGCAGCGTCAGGGATGTTGAAAGTGAAGAGAGACGGGCAGGGAGGGACGATTCTGTGAGCTCACTCACTCACTCGCTCGCTCACTCACACATCCACTCACTCACTCACCCCTGCTAGAGCAGTGAGAGCAGCGTCAGGGATGTTGAAAGTGAAGAGAGACGGGCAGGGAGGGACGATTCTGTGAGCTCACTCACTCACTCGCTCGCTCACTCACACATCCACTCACTCACTCACCCCTGCTAGAGCAGTGAGAGCAGCGTCAGGGATGTTGAAAGTGAAGAGAGACGGGCAGGGAGGGACGATTCTGTGAGCTCACTCACTCACTCGCTCGCTCACTCACACATCCACTCACTCACTCACCCCTGCTAGAGCAGTGAGAGCAGCGTCAGGGATGTTGAAAGTGAAGAGAGACGGGCAGGGAGGGACGATTCTGTGAGCTCACTCACTCACTCGCTCGCTCACTCACACATCCACTCACTCACTCACCCCTGCTAGAGCAGTGATAGCAGCGTCAGGGATGTTGAACGTGAAGAGAGACGGGCAGGGAGGGATGATGGATGGAGGGACATTGGAGGTGAGTATTGAGTTCAACGACACACTCACTCACTCACTCACTCACTCACTCACTCACTCACTCACCCCTGCAAGAGCAGTGAGAGCAGCGTCAGGGATGTTGAAAGTGAAGAGGGAGGGGCAGGGAGGGATGATGGAGTGACCAAGGGATGCTGCCATGTCGTGACCCTGGGGGAGCAGAGAGCGGTGGGGAGGGATGAGAAGGGGATATGAGGGGTGAGGACGGTTGGGAAGGGGTGAGGAGGAATGATGCCATGGGATGCCTGGGGGGATTGAGAAGCGTGAGAAGAGGTAAGACGGGTAGTGAAGGGAGGAAGTGTGAGGAGGGTGAGGATGAGGGGTGATGGGGGGTGTTTAGGGGTGTGTAGGGGTGTTGATGGGTGATAAGTTGAAGAGGAAAGTACAGGCAGGGATGATGGTAGGACCGTAAGGAAGGCAAAAGTACTTGCTGAAATCAGTAAACAACATCAAATGAAGTTCTGAAATTACCCTGAAACAAAGGTCTAATACCTTGATTGACCCACCGGTGGCGATAAGAACAAAATCGGCCACGAGGGAGAGGGGAGAGGTGGAGGAGGAGGGAGAGGAGGAGGGAGAGGAGGAGGGAGAGGAGGAGGGAGAGGAGGAGGGAGAGGAGGAGGGAGAGGAGGAGGAACTGTTGATGCGTGTTGTTGGAGCCTTCTTGGAGGAGGTGACGAGGAACTGGCCTGAAGAGGTGCGAGCGATGGATGCTACGGGCCAACCGGGGGAAATGGTCACTGGGGGAAGCGGGGACGGAGGGGCGAGGCAGGGAGAGGGCACGGAGAGAAGGCACGGAGAGGAGGCACGGAGAGAAGGCACGGAAAGGAGGCACGGAGAGAAGGCACGGAAAGGAGGCACGGACAGGAGGCACGGAGAGGAGGAGCTATTGATAATCGTTGGAACCTTCTTGGAGGAGGAGATGAGGAACTGGCCTGCAGGGGTGTGAGTGATGGATGCCACAGGCCAGCCAGGGGAGATGGCCACTGGGGGAGGGACGGGTGGAGAAGAGGGGATCCAAGGATGCAGAGACGGGGAGTGAGAGAGCGGGTCTGCCGGAACTGGTCCGAAGGGGTGTGAGCGATGGATGCCACGGGCCAACCAGGGGAGATGGCCACTGGGGGGAAGGGGGGGCGTATTTATTTGAGAATTCACCTGAACATGCACCTGAGAACCACTTTCGAGAATTCTAAAAAGTGATTCCCGCATGTGAGCAAGCACACAAAAAGGTACCTGAGAGTTGATGGGCTTGTGAGAGCAGGCAGTCAATAACCGACTGGGAGGAATCTGAGACAGGGAACATGCGCCCGTCTGGCTCGGTCTGCCATGGGGATGGGGGTTGAGGGAGGAGAGTGGGGTGGGGATAGTGCGTTGGTGAGGTTGAGACGAGTGAGTGACGGCAGGCAGTCAATGACCGACTGGAAGGAATCTGAGCCAGGGAACATGCGCCCGTCTGGCTCGGTCTGCTATGGGGATGGGGGGTTGAGGGAGGAGAGTGGGGTGGGGATAGTGCGTTGGTGAGGTTGAGACGAGTGAGTGACGGCAGGCAGTCAATGACCGACTGGGAGGAATCTGAGACAGGGAACATGCGCCCGTCTGGCTCGGTCTTCGCAAAAAAAAAAATTCCTAAGCTGCAGCTCGCCTAGTCTAATGGCTGAAGGTAATCTGAGACAGGGAACATGCGCCTGTCTGGCTCGGTCTGGCCTGGCAGGGGGGTCAGGGGGCAACGAGGGGGGGAAGTGGAAGGGAGTATGCAGAGAGTGAAGGGGTGAGGGACTGAGAGCAGGCAGTCAATGACCGACTGGGAGGAGTCTTACACAGGGAACATGTGGCCATCTGGGCCAGTCTGAGATGGGGTGCGAGGGACTGTTGTGATCAGAGCAAACTGGCAGCAGGCAGGCGATTGTCCTGGCCTGGAAGCACAGTCTGATTTGTTTTCACAGCCGCATGCGCATCCCTAGAAGCACAGATACAGTGTTGCACCAGCCATATGCACGCATACCTTAAGGGGCATCCCTTGTTGTGTGAACCACTCGACTGTGTCTGTCTGATGGACCGTGTGCGTTCGGAAAAAAGGAGCTTTATGGAGCCACGGTGAGAGCAGCAAGAGAGGCATATGGTAGGAGCGTGAAAGGCCTGGAGGCATAAAAGACAGGCGCACGCACCTTAAGGGGCACCCCTCGCTGTGTGAACCACTCGACTGTGTCTGCCGGACCATGCGTTCGGAAGAAGGAGCCTTTGAGCTCCCGATGGCCTCGTGGGTAATGGGAGGAGAGGTGCTGGGGTGGGAGGAATGGGCAATAATGACGCAGAGAAGAGGAGAGGGAGAGGAGGTAGCGACGCTGAAACAGCATGACAGGAAGGACAGTTGAGGCGCCTCAAAAGGTGATGCAGGGAAGCGGAGAAGGAGCGTGTGTTTTTTGAGAATTCTCAGAAGGCAGGGAGTGGGAGAATTCTCAAAAAACACACGCTCAAGGTGATGCGGGGAAGCGGAGAAGGAGAGGAGAGGAGAGGAGCTGAGAGGAGAGGAGAGGAGAGGAGAGGAGAGGAGAGGAGAGGAGAGGAGAGGAGAGGAGAGGCGACTTTTGCGTCGATTAAAAAATCACCTCTGGATGGAACAGAAAGAGGTGCTAAAACAGCATGACAGCAACGACAGTTATCCATGCAGGAGCAGTATGTTACAAGTTACTTGCTTCGTCTTACAGGCTGCGGGTTCCAAAGTGCAGGTTACATCTTCCACGTAACAGGTTACACGCCCCACATTACAAGCTACGTGTTCCAGACTACGAGTTACATGTTCCACAAAACAAGTTACATGTTAAATGGTAACACATAACATTACACAAGGTGCACGTACTATGGGGTTGGCTGAGAGGCCTGTTGACTTTCGAGTCAACTCAAAAGTCACTGCATTACATGTTACACGGTAACATGTAACATTATATTTACAAAGTGCACGTACTATGGGGTCGGCTGCGAGGCCTGTTGTGACGTTGCAGCGCCCGCCTCCTGATATGCGCACCTGACGCATGGGAGGGAGGAGAGGAGGCATGGGGTAAGCATTGGAAAGATATGACTTTTGAGTCGACTCTAAAAGAGGCTGTAAGGCCTGTGGTGATGTTGCAGCGTCCGCCTCCTGATATGCGCACCGGATGCATGGGAGGAGGCATGTGGGTAGGCAGGTAGGACACGAAATGGCATGAGAAATGGTGCAGTACAGAGCGGGGTGCAGTGCGGTGCGGTGGTGTGCTGTGCTGCGAGGCCTGTTGTGATGTTGCAGCGCCCGCCTCCTGATATGCGCACCTGATGCATGGGAGGAGGCATGTGGGTGGGGATATGAGATGGCATGAGACATGGTACGGCACATCGTATCAAGCCAAACACTCCCGGTGAAAAAAAGTTGACTTTTGAGACGTCTCAAAAATGGCATGAGGCATGGTACAGTACATCTTATATCTGAGAATCTCAATAATGGCATGAGGCATGGTACAGTACATCATATCATACCAGCTCTCCCCTAAATCCCTCCCCTTTCCCCACAACCCTCTCTCATTGCTCTTACCTTCCCCAGCGGTTGACTCTTCTCCACCACCCGGACCTCCAAGCCAGGAGCCATCTCCTTGGCTCCCACTCCCATCCAAACACCCAGCTGCCCCAAATTCAATCCCCTCCTCCTCCCCCTCTCTCTCACCTTCCCCAGCGGTTGACTCTTCTCCACCACCCGGACCTCCAGCCCAGGAGCCATCTCCTTGGCTCGAATCGCACCAAACACGCCCGCCGCGCCTCCCCCGATCACAACCAGCCGAAGCGGGCGCTTTTCCTCGCCAACCTTGTGCCCCTGTTCTTCCACCGCTTCCCCCTTCCCCGCCGCTTCCCCCCTCCCCGTCGCTTCTCCCTTCCCCGCTAGTTCCCCCTCACCCCCCTTCTGAGCATTTGCGTTCATCCCATTGCTGTGGCTGTTGCTTGTCGTCGAACTAGAGGTCTCCCGACTGGTAACCCCATTTCGCGTGTTACAAACTACGCGAAACTTCGCCTGGAGCCAAGCGCTGCGGGAATTCGTCTCAAAGGTCGCCTTATTCGCCACTATCCCACTGCTGCGACTCGGAATCGAAAGAGATTTCTTTGATTCCCCAAAAGACGTTGATGTGCGAACTAGCCGATCTGGTGCGAAAGACGGCGCAACAGGCAATGTTGTAAAATGAAGCGCGCCAAACCGGCTTGCCGTCAAGGCAACGGTCAGCCGGCTACCTGAAACAGGCGACAGGCGGCTAAGCCGAATCCCTATGTCCATCGTCATATCTTTCAATACATGTCAACGCCGTCAATGCAGCCAACCCCAACAGGGCCCTGTAACTACACGTCTGGACCGCGCAGGAACAGCGTCTTACATGAGCAGAGATATTCCTGAAAGATAGAGCCTCCTGAATGATAAGAGGCTCCTGATTCCTGGGATCTCCGCCAGGGTTGAAGCTTGTAAGGCAAATTCCTGTTGGAGGAGAACAGACAACTTGGAGGGTGAAACCGGAAACCCAACTCCAGCTCTCCTGACCGAACTCTACCGCTTCTTTACCCAAAAAACTGAATGCCAAACTGAAATCCCAGGTCGAACCCAAACCGAGCACCAGCCGCCAAACCCCCGTTTCCCGCCCAACGCTTCAACCAAAGCTTCAAGGCCGCGTCCCGGACCTGGATTTACGCTTGATCTCCGGCTCGGCAGCTCGTAGCCGTACCCAACATTTCTATTATCTATTTAAACCGTTATGCAGCTCAAAACATCCTCTACATCCCTATAGTTGGCCACTCGGCCTTTTATTAGAGCCGTCATACCCGTCCTTAGAACCCTTGGAATCGTGCCATTTTGCCATCAAGGGGTAGGATATCAACAGGAAATTTACCCCGAAAACACCTGAATGACGACGTCTTCTTCGTTTTCAAGCAGACGGAGATCAGCGAAGCCTTATGGATTGGGTGAGACTCACTACGATGCTCTCTGTATAGCTCGAAGCGCGAGTCTGGACGAGATTCGTCGTAATTTCCAAGAAGCAGCGCTGTTGTTGCACCCAGACAAACAGCAGCAGCAACAGGAGCATCAGAACCAGGAGAAGGAGCAACGGCAGCTGGAAGGCGAACAGATTCACGAGGATCTGGAATTACTGGTGCATGCTATCGGCGATGGCATTTCCAACGGTCGGGAGCAACGGTTTCAGCGCGTGCACGCAGCGTGGTCTGCTCTGCGAGATTCGTCCACGCGCGCCGAATACGATCGCGTGCTTATAGGTGCGTGATTCAACCAGTCGGTCTTTTCATGGGTAGGATTCAGAAGCTGATTCATGATTTACCCAAATTACCCGATTTTCTTGTAATAATTCTCTCGTGCAGAGTCGGACAAACGGGCGGCGGCACTGGCTCTGGTGCAGCAGGGCTGCTACAGCCGGAGCTACAGTGCTGGCTGCTACAGCTCCACCAAAGGTGGCTACAGTCCCAACTCTGCAAATGGTTGTCACTTACAAGAAAGGGAGAGACAAAATGGGGTGAGGCTAGGTGGTGTGGAGGAAGGGCAGAGGGAAAATGGTGAAGTGGCAGCGACACCCACAGCAGTAGAGGGGACCAAAGGAGGAGGAGTAGGAGGAGGGAGTGCAGGAGGAAGGGCAGCATCAGTGGCCCAAGAAGCAGCAGGAGCTAGCTGTGGTGGTGCAACGTCGTGTGCTGATGGGATAAGCATAGACGACATGACATGGGAGGAGGAAGAATAAGAAGAAGCAGACGAAAAGGCAGAACGCGGAGAGGAGGAAAAAGAGGGGGCTGTGGGAAAGTGTGACAGTGGGAAGGGGGGAGAAGGACGGGAGGGAGGAGGCGGGGAGGCCTACAGGAAAGGTGTGTTTGTGGCCGAGTGTCGGTGTGGGGATGTGTTTGCTCTGGAGGCACAGGAGGTGGTTCAGGCTCTAGGTATAGAAGGAGTGGCTCCTGGGGGTAAAGGATCGGTGGTTTGTAACAAAGGATCCAGGACGGTGAGAGGGGAAGGTGGGGGGAGTGCTGGAGGTGTGGGGGCAGAGAGACATCCGGATGGAGGGGGAGTGGGAGAGGGGGGAGTAGGATGGGGGAACGAAGGGGTTGGGGAGAGGAGTAGGGAGGAGGGAGGAGTGGGGGTGACGGGAAATGGTGGGGTTCCTGGTAAGGGTGTGGAGATTGTTGTTCCTTGCTGCTCCTGTTCGTTACATTTGCTTGTGTTAGCACATGTGAACTCAAGATCGTTACGAGTGATTATGGGAGAAAATTAGCTTGGGATATGTTGTGCGATTTTCTGCTTCGATGTTGACAACTTGACTACCCTCTAGTATGTAGGCTGCATGGTGAAATTGACATAAGCCGTACCGGAGAGGTTGGGTACCATCATAACCTGAGACTTGCTGTGCCTGGTTTTCAACTTGTTGCACATGCTAGCCTGCTTCGGCTTGAGCCCTTTCTGCAATGATGGTGACAACTCGCAAACGTTGGCATCCCATGTAACATTAGTGCTTGAGGATATGCGTGCAAGACACAGACCATTAGATATAATTGGGGAGCAAGAATGAACAAATAACCAAGTATACTTGTGTAACACAGACAATTTGTGTGACATGTATGAATAGGGAGCGCCATAATCCAAAGAAATAACTGAAACGTAATGCTTTTTCTGCTCTGGTACGTGTGTGAGGGTGTAGCTTGCTATGAAAAATCCCTCAACCTCTACAAGCGCATAATAATTGCTAGATTTTCTCGAAGCGCCCTCGATTCAGTCAGTGCGTCGGAGCCATGTCGAATGGTTCGAATCGCACGCAATTCGTATCGTCACATTTCTCGCCCATTTTCCACGCATGCAAGTGGATTTTTCCAACATCCTCCCCCTTGCACGTGGCCCAGGGCGTGCATTTCATACTACCCACCCAGCCCTTGTTCATTCTCCCAACCCAGCCTACCCATCCCACCATCCCCCCTGCCCCTCATCAGTACAACACAACCCCCAAGTTCACTTCCTGCTTCAGCCGACGCTGCGCGCGCGAATCCATCGATACGCGCTCGCTCTCGTCTGATAGAGATGCCCGCGATAGAGACACGGTGCGGCGAGGACCTTGGGGTAGATCCCCTTACTACGCTGCTACCAACCGATGATAGCACAGCTAGTACAGGAGCTCTGTTGGAGCCAGCCCCTCGCTCCTGCTACATGTACTGTCTCCTGCACTGCGCGTTCCCGCTTCGTGAACATTGGACATCAAAATATCCAGCCTAGTAATCATAGAACCAAGGCTGGGTGATTCTCGCTTAGAAGTTCCCTAGAAAGTAAGCACGATGACGAGGCGTTTGATCATTGGCGGCATGCCTTTTACAGTCCTCCTATTTCTAGCCATTTTCGGGAGTGCCGCGCACCGAAAAAACAGTGGTGGCGGCATGGGCGGTTGGCAGCAAACGAGGTCCGCCTCCCGATCTAATGCCCAAGGAAGAATTGCTATCCACCTGCAAGTTCCCAGGTACGCTAGTGATATTACAACCTGCTAGTTTGATATTAGTCAACTCAAAACATACGACGGCAATACCGGCTGCATCCAAGTATCGGTTTTCACGCACTCAGCAACCAACGAAATCCATTTTGTTCCATTTTTAACGATTTCCTTGCAGGTGCGATCAATCTCACAATTTCGCCAGAGTTCATCGGGACTACGTGGCGAGGGTGGGGAACTTCGCTCTCGTGGTTCGCGAATTATGTCGGCGGCTTGCCGCAGCAGCAGCTGACCGCGATGCTTGACCTTATCTTCGACCCCATCAACGGGTTAGGTCTGAACATCGTGCGTTACAATATCGGAGGGGGACACAACGAAACACTCAGCCCGCAGTTTCATCAAAGCTTACAGGCGTACTGGAGGGGAATGCCGGGTTACAAGCCAACAAGGTACGGTCCGTACAATTGGAACGCAGACAAAAGGCAGCGGAACGTGCTGCTGGGTGCGAAGGCGAGAGGTGCGAATGTCTTTGAGGCGTTTTCAAACAGCCCGCCTTGGTGGATGACCCAGTCGGGTGACGTGGCAGGTGCGTATTCGAAAGGGAGAACAAATCTGCTACCTCAGAACGAGAAGGCTTTCGCAGACTACTTGACGACAGTCGTGGCGGAGTTCGCGAAAAGGTGGGGGGTTACTTTCGATGCGTTGGAGCCTTTTAACGAGGCGCTGGAAGCTTTTTGGAAGGTCGGAAAGGAACACGAGGGGTGTACATTCAACCCGCCCGAGATGGGGCGAGTCATCAAGTACACTTCAGACTCGTTACGAGCGAAGGGATTGACAACGAAGTTGGTAGGGGTGGACAGCTGGGATGGCACGACAGCGGTGCTACCTTTGATTTCGAATCATGAGCTACTAACGCGGATAAACGTTCATGCGTACGTTAATCAGTACTTTAAGGAGGGTGTGGCTTTGACTTACGAAGGCAGATTTGGCAGCATACGCGACACGGCGAAGCTGTTGGGGAGGGAGGTGTGGGTTAGCGAAGCGGGAGCATTAAGCAAAAGCGGGAGTAATTGGGACCTTTCACTGTACATGGCGCGAAACGTTATCGAGAGCGTCAATATCATGGAGGCTTCGGCGTACCACGTCTGGCAGGCGTACGATTTCGCGGCGCATTGGTCACTTATCGATTTCCCGCCGGATTATCCACCTGGGTATCGTGGCGAAATGGCGATGCCTAAAGCGAACAGAAGGTTTTGGGTTTTCAAGCATTTCACCATGCTTGCCAAACCTGGATCCAAGCCGCTGAAGATACGCTCGGATTGTTGGCACGGCATGAGCGCATTCTACAGCCCCAGCCAAAAACGGGTTACGGTTTTTATCGTGAATCAGAAGGCGGAGGACAGGAAGGTGATGATTAATCTAGACGGATTTAGAAGGAACGTGGGGGGAGCTACCAGGGTCGTTGTAAGGCGAACTACTTGGTCTACGGATATCAACCGCAGGGTGTACACACAGGAAGTAGCTAGACTGACAGTATGGGGACAGAACTTCGTATCTGTCACCTTCACTAACGTGTCGCAATGATAGTGTTTGTAGTATGCTCGTTCTGCAGCAATCATCACTATTTGCTGACTCCTTCGCCCCAGCTACGGTATTACCCCTAGAATGTTAGTTTCCATCCAGCAGCTAGAGTTAGGGAATTCTGTCATTATTGATCATGGATTAGGCAGGTATGTTGAGCTTTGACTCTCACAGATGTTTTCCATTAGCCTTAACATGGCATATTCAACGCTTCATAGTCCATACAGGTAATCTACTGCCACATACACTCATCTCTTTACTATACTTCTCAATCTGTCTCAGGCGGCAGTGGGAGCCCTGGCCTCAGTACATGGCAGAGGGCAGGGCCTTGAGTAAACAGCACCCCATGAGTGTCTAGGTGCCCTGGAAAGATAAAAGGGAGGGGAGGCTTGCCTAAGAGAGAATCATGTTTGACCAGGCGTGCTGGTTTAGGATAAGATTCTGTGCCAAGATTGAGTTGGGTAGGTATGAAAAATTTTTATTTGACGTTCAGCAACATGTTTTTGGACGACTCTGATTGTATAGCATGCCCACCAATTTGGGGTTGTGGCATTCATGCATAGAGTGCAGGTAACAATGAGTTTCTAATCCTTGAAATGTTCAGCTCAGTGCATTAGTTAAATCCAATATACAAACAACTGAGGGTGGTTCACAGTTCACAGAAAACCGAGGCATGTCACTATCGAGCTTCACCAACTCCTCCAAGCTGGTGCGAATATACTGTACTGGGGCTTTGCGGGTATCCACGTGTTCTTCAAAAACTGGATTTTCTCGCATCGCTCTCGATACAGTGGACTCGCGTCGCAGATACAGCAAATCTGCCCACATTTCACCCCACTGAACCATTCTCTCTCTCACCTGACAACCCCTCCACACCCTACCCCCCTCTCCACTACTTGTCTGTCACACTTGCTCTTTCCCCCTTGCTCTGCCCTCTTTCAAGC
Source organism: Closterium sp. Yama58-4 (assembly GCA_947470075.1). Classification (NCBI taxonomy): domain Eukaryota; kingdom Viridiplantae; phylum Streptophyta; class Zygnematophyceae; order Desmidiales; family Closteriaceae; genus Closterium; species Closterium sp. Yama58-4. Next base: position 1,182,383 of record CANIUD010000082.1, on the reverse strand, counting down.
ATATGCCCCTCCCTTTCCCCTAACCTGTCTACAACTTGCTTCAGCCGGCAATGCGCGACGCAAATATATCGAGTCGCGCTCTAGTCACACCGCACGAGAAAGTACCATACTAAGAGATGGCCGCCATAGGGACACGGCGCGGCGAGCTCCTTGGTGTAGATCCCCTTCTTACGCTGTTATGAACCGACGACAGCACAGCACAGCACAGCTAGAACAGTGGCTTCGTCGGAGCGAGCCCCTCGCACTTACTCCTCGCTTAGCAGTGCGCTAGAAAATCAGCACGATGAGGAGGAGCGAGCTTCTTCGCAGCGTGACTTCCAGTGTCGTCGTAATTCTAGCGCTCCTCGAGATTGCCGCGCACGCGAAAACAGTGACCGCAACACCCGGGAATGGCAGCATGCAGAGTCCGCCCCCCTATCTAGAGCCCAAAGAAGAATTACTACCCACCTGCAAGTTTCCAGGTACACTACTATTGCCTGCCAGTTCGTAGTAATGACTCGACTCAGAAAACTTTCGAAGTGACTCAGAACACGCGATGCTAGCAAGGGTCGCCCCCAGCTGTACGGAAGACGCGCTATCCACCTTCACGTTACCGATCTGAGCATGCTTCACATGCATTCGGCAAACAACGAATTTTATATCTGTGGCATGCTTCACGTGTTGCTTGCAGGTGAGATCAATCTCACAATTTCGGCAGACTTCATCGGAACCACGTGGCGCGGGTGGGGGACTTCGCTCGGGTGGTTCGCGAATTACGTCGGCGGCTTGCCGCAGCGGCAGCTGACCGCAATTCTCGATCTTATATTCGATCCCATCAACGGGTTAGGCCTGAACATCGTACGTTACAACATTGGAGGGGGACACAACGATACACTCAGCCCACAGTTTAATCAGAGCTTGGAGGCGCATTGGAGGGGCATGCCGGGTTACAAGCCGGCAAAGGACGGGCCGTACGATTGGAACGCAGACGAACGGCAGCGGAACGTGCTGCTAGGAGCGAAGGCGAGAGGAGCGAATGTTTTCGAGGCGTTTTCGAACAGCCCGCCTTGGTGGATGACCGTAACGGGTGACGTGGGAGGTGCGGTATCAAAAGGGGAGACGAATATGCTGCCGGAGTACGAAGACGATTTCGCAGACTACTTGACGACAGTCGTGGCGGAGTTCGCGAAAAGGTGGAGAGTTACTTTCGATGCATTGGAGCCGTTTAACGAGGCGCTGGAGGAGTTTTGGAAGACAGGAGATGATCATGAGGGGTGTACATTCAATCAGCCCGAGATGGGGCGAGTCATAAAGTACACTTCAGACTCGTTACAAGCGAAGGGATTGACAACGAAGTTGGTGGGAGTGGACAGCTGGGATGGAACGACAGCGCAGCTACCTAAGATTTCGAATCATGAGCTATTAACGCGGATAAACGTTCATGCGTACATCAATCAGTACTTCAAGGAGGGTGTGGATGTGACTTACGAGGTCAGATATGGCAGCATACGCGACACGGCGAAGCAGTTGGGAAGGGAGGTGTGGGTTAGCGAAGCGGGAGCGTTAGGCAAAAACGGGAGTAATTGGGACCTTGCACTGTACATGGCGCGAAACGTTATCGAGAGCGTTAATATCATGGAGGCTTCTGCGTACCTCATGTGGCAGGCGTACGATTTTGCGGCGCATTGGTCATGCATCGATTTCCCGCCGGATTATCCACCCCGATATAGTGGCGAAATGATGATGCCTACTATGAACAAAAGGTTTTGGATTTTCAAGCATTTCACCATGCTTGCCAAACCTGGATCCAAGCCGCTTAAGGTACGCTTGGGTTGTGTACACGGTGTGAGCGCATTCTACAACCCCGGCGAAAACCAGGTTACGGTTTTCATTGTGGCTCAGAAGGCAGTAGACAGGCAGGTGATGATTACTCTAGACGGTTTTACAAGGGACGTGGGTGGAACTACCAAGGTCGTTATAAGGCGCACAAATTCGTCTTCGAATTTCGACTGCACGGTGTCCACACAGAAAACTGCGAGGTTGACTGTATGGGGACAGAACTTCGTTTCTGTCACCTTCACTAACGTGTCACCTTCACCTGAGAGTCTAGGCTTTTACAGTGCTGCTAGTGCTGGTGCTAGTGCTGCTAGTGCTGGTGCTAGAGCTAGTTTCTTTGTCACCTTAATCTGTGTGTTGCTGGTAGCTGCAGTAGCCATCACCATTTGATGACGCCTTAGCCTAGCTATGGTTCAACCCTTAGCTTGTTACCAGTAGCTGGAGTTGGGAAACTTTGTACATGCATATTCTAGTTTCTATGGGCATGACAAGGTTGGTTATCTATCGAATTTTGTTTGCAAAATACACATTTCTTGGCAGTTGTTACAATGTAGCATAATTACGCAAGGAAAAGGAGTGGAAACGGGAAGAGAGGAGAAAAGGAGGAATAACGTGAGTAGAAAAAAGGAGAGAGGAAGAAAGGAGGAGGGGAATAGGGGAAAAATGATAGGAGGAAGAAAAACAGGGAAGAAGGAAGAAAAAGCAGCACACACAACCCCAAGAAAACCCCAATAGCACACACATTTAAAACACCATCAAGCCCTCCCATCAAAGCACCCCAACTGCACTCCCATCGAACCAAACCTCCCCCCCTAAACCCACTCCCTAAACCCGCATGTCTACCAAGTATGGTGCATCCGCCCACGGAGCATCCCATCCCATCTCCTCCTCAACATCCTCCCGCTCCACCCAAACAGCCTCTGGGCCTCTCATCATCGACGCAGCGCGTAACAAGATCACACGCGCCTGAGCCCGTTGCAAAGCCACACCCACAGCCGCTTTGAGCGATCCGAGCAAATAAGCCGAGAAACCCTTTCCCGTAGCTCGCGCCGCCCCTTTCGTCTTTGCTATCTCGATCTGCGCGTCACCCTGCTTCTTAAGCCACCGTCCAAAACTCCCCCCCAAGCATCCCCATGTCTCAGCAATGAGTGGTGTGAACTGCACTCCCCCATACCGCTATCGAATTTTGTACTGGTATTTTGCTGCCACTTGTTGAGTCAAAGTCCTCAACACTATCATTTGGAAGGGGACTAAGGGGAGTGTAGCACCCCATTCAAACACCTGCTTAAAAGATTTTACACAGGGGAGTGTAGATTTTTCACTATCATCTAGCTATAGTAGCTTGTTAAAATAGCTATAGCGCTAATATAGCTGGGCCCACCAGCTCACACGTTCTTCAAATTCTGGGTTTTCTCGCCTCGCCCTCGATACAGTAGTCACAACAATGTCGTCTGGTTCGAAGCGCACGCGGTTCGTGATCGCCACATTCTCCTCCCAATTTCTCATTGCCTCTGAAATTTCCTCCGTCTCCCTCCCTCCTCTCCTCTCCCTCCACCTCGAGCCCTGCTCCGCCAACCAAGCAATTCCAGTCCAGTCCAGTTTCTCTTGCCTAGCCAGCCACACGCAAATCCCGTGCTCTTGCATTTGCCCCTGATTTTTCCAGCCTAGCTTTTTAGCCACCCTTCCCCTAATCCCGCCCGCCACTCATCATCACACAACTCCCCAGGTTTCCTCCAACATGCTTGAGCCCTCGATGCGCGCGCGACTCGAAGTTGATCGTGAGTGGCACGCGCTTTCTCCACAAGCCACGAGCCTTCTCACCATCGTCTACACTACACTACACAGATGGCGCGCGCTGTCCTTTCGGTAGTAGGTCGTTTCTACCAGCGCGAGATACGGACAGATGGTGCAACAGGCTCCGCTGGAGCCATCCGCTCGTTCTTACACATACATCCATCAAAACCTTCTCTTGCGCCTCGTGACTCGTGAACATATAACTACGGGGAGCAGTGGTAGTCAATCCAAGGCAGTGCGATCCCATGCTTGCCAAGTGATTGCGCCATAGTAGAATATCAGCGCGATGGTGAGGCGTTTGTTTCTTCGCGGCGTGTTCTTCAGCGTCTTCCTAGCTCTAGCCCTCCTCGAGTTTGCCGCGCACCCGAAAACAGTGACGGCAGCACGCCGCGCCGGCGGCGCCGATGGCAACAAGCGGGCTCCGCCCCCTGATCTATTGCCCGCGATTGAATTGCTATCCACCTGCAAATCTAAAGGTAAGATAACTACCTGCTTGTTTTAGTCTTGAGCAGTGTAGCCTGCGTATGAGGCATGTATCTCTCTCACTGCGCAGTTGGCAGGGTACCAGACTTTTCCGTAAGGCATGCGGAAAACTCTCAACCAGCACAGGTTTATTCACTGCATCGTTCACGCTTTGCTTGCAGGTGCGATCAATATCACAGTTTCGCCAGAATTCGTCGGGACCACGTGGCGAGGGTGGGGGACTTCGCTCGCGTGGTTCGCGAATTACGTCGGCGGCTTGCCGCAGCAGCAGCTGACCGCAATTCTCGATCTTATATTTGAACCCATAAACGGTCTCGGACTGAACATCGTACGCTACAACATCGGAGGGGGACACCACGATGAACGGAGCCCGCAGTTTCACCAGAACTCGGAGGCGGATTGGCGCGGGATACCGGGTTACAAGCCGACAAAGGACGGCCCGTACGATTGGAGCGCAGACAAACGGCAGCGCAACGTGCTGCTGGGAGCGAAGGAGAGAGGCGCGAATGTTTTCGAAGCGTTTTCAAACAGCCCGCCGTGGTGGATGACCGTAACGGGTGACGTGGCGGGTGCGGTTTGGAAAGGGGCGACGAATTTGCTGCCTGAGTACGAGAAGGCTTTCGCAGACTACTTGACGACAGTCGTGGCGGAGTTCGCGAAAAGGTGGAAATTAAAATTTGATGCATTGGAGCCTTTTAACGAGGCGCTGGAGGGCTTCTGGAAAGCTGGAAAGGAACACGAGGGGTGTACGTTTAATCCCCCCGAGATGGGCCGTGTCATCAAGTACACTTCAGACTCTTTAAAGGCGAAGAAGGTTAAAACGAAGTTGGTGGGGGTGGACAGCTGGGATGGCATGACCGCGCAGCTACCTCAGATCGCGAATCATGAGCTACTAACGCGGATAAACGTTCACGCGTACGTGAATAGTTACCACGATAAGACCGTGGCTGCGACTTACGAAAAGCGATTCGGCACCATTCGCGACACGGCGAAGCAGCTGGGGAGGGAGGTGTGGGTTAGCGAAGCGGGAGCGCTGAGCAAACGCGGGAGCAATTGGGACCTTTCACTGTACATGGCGCGAAACGTTATCGAGAGCGTCAATATCATGGAGGCTTCTGCGTACATGATCTGGCAGGCGTACGATTTCGCAGCACATTGGTCGTGCATCGATTTCCCTCCGAATTATCCGGCGAATTACACAGGCGAAATGGAGATGCCTAGAGCGAACAAGCGGTTTTGGATTTTCAAGCATTTTACTTTCCTTGCCGGACCTGGATCCAAGCCGCTCAAGATAGGTTCGGACTGCTGGCACGGCATGAGCGCGTTTTACAACCCGGGCGAAAAGCGGGTTACTGTTTTCGTTGTGAACCAGAAGGCGGAAGACAGGCACGTGACGATTAATCTAGACGGGTTTACGATGAACGTGGGGGGAACTACCAAGGTTGTCGTAAGGCGGACAACTTGGTCTACGGATTTCACTGTCAAGGTGTACAGAAAGCAAGTTGCGAGGCTGACTGTATGGGGACAGAGCTTAGCTTCTGTCACCTTCACTAACGTGTCATATTAGGCTCAACTAAGGTGTCATATTACCAGGAAGTAGATACCTTACTCTCCATTTAGTACTCCTCACATCACTAATGTAACGTGACATATGCCATACTACCAGTAATAGACTGTTCTGGAGTATAATGTCGTAACCTGCTGCCCATACACACTCCATGGGTGAAACAAATTCATACGCTGTTCAATCGGATTTGGATTCGGCTGGGACAGGCGGCGGAGGGGGTAGCCCTGGCCTCATTACAAGGTAGAGGGCAGGGCCTATAACGGGGATGAAGGGGAGAGCAACACCCCATGAGTCTCTGGGCGCCCTGGAAAAAAAGACGGGAGGGTTGGGGTGAGTTGAGTTGTGGGGTGAGATGGAGAGAGGGTTGGGGTGAGATGAAGGGAAGCAATAGAGATGTCTCAAAAGTCTTAAAACGAGGAGAAAGGGAAGAGCAGCAACCCATGAGTCTCTAGGCGCCCTGGAAGTATAGACGAGAGGGTTGGGGATATGTGATGGAGAGGGTTGGGGTGAGATGGAGTGGGTTGGGGTGAGATGAAGGGAAGCATTTGAGATGTCTGAAAAGTCTTTCAATGGGAAGGAAAGAGTAGCACCCCATGAGTCTCTAAGCGCCCTGAAAACACAGACGGGCAGGTTGGGGCGAGTGATGGAAGGTGAGGGTGAGATAACAGGAGGCCTTTGAGAGCAGCACCCTATGAGTCTCTGGGCGCCCTGAAAACACATAAGGGAGTGTTGGTTGGGGTGAGACAAAAGGAGGGTTTGAGTGGGATTAAGGGAAGCATTTGAAATGTCTGAAAAGTCTTATAACGAGGAGGAAGGGGAGAGCAGCACCCCATGAGTCTCTAGGCGCCCTGGAAACATGCAAGGGAGGGAGGCATGGGAGAGTGCAGGAAGGTTAGGTGACTTTTGAGTCGACTCAAAAGGGGAGAGCAGCGCCCCATGAGTCTCTAGGCGCCCTGGAAACACGCAAGGGAGGGAGGCAGGTTTCAGGTTGCCTCTCTAGCAGCAAGGGAGGGAGGCATGGGAGAGTGCAGGAAGGTTTGGCTGCAATAAGGGAAGGCCTTTGCGACGTCTCAAAAGTCATGACATGGCAGGGAATCAGGCAAGGCAGGGAATCAGGCAAGACAGGGAATCAGGCATGGCAGGGAATCAGGCATGGCAGGGAATCAGGCAAGGCAGGGGATCAGGCATGGCAGGGAATCAGGCATGGCAGGGAATCAGGCATGGCAGGGAATCAGGCAAGGCAGGGAATCAGGCAAGGCAGGGAATCAGGCATGGCAGGGAATCAGGCATGGCAGGGAATCAGGCATGGCAGGGAATCAGGCAAGGCAGGGAATCAGGCAAGGCAGGGAATCAGGCAAGGCAGGGAATCAGGCATGGCAGGGAATCAGGCATGGCAGGGAATCAAGCATGGCAGGGAATCAGGCATGGCAGGGCATCAGGCATGGCAGGGCATCAGGCATGGCAGGGAATCAGGCATGGCAGGGAATCAGGCATGGCAGGGAATCAGGAATGGCAGGGCATCAGGCATGGCAGGGCACCAGGCATGGCGGGGCATAAAGCATGGCTCTAATTACTGATCGCACTCACCAATTCCTGTAGGCCATGTCGTTGACGAGCCAGAAGGGCAGAAACATGTTGAGGAGGACGAAATCCATCGAGGTGACGTGGATCTGATGGGGGGAAGGAAGGGGAAGGGGGAGGGGAAGGGGGAGGGGAAGGGGGAGGGGAAGGGAGAAGGGGAAGGCGGGAGAAGAGGGAGGTTGGTTGCCAAAATTGGGGTGAGTTAATGGGGCAGGAACATGCACTTCACTGAACTGTATAGGCTCTCCTGGAAAAGCACCCTGAACTCAAGCCAGTCACAACCAGCATAGGAGTTTATAATAATTAAAAAAAAAAAAAAAAAACCTCGCACTGTATTTCCCCAGACCACTCAACACCACCCTCCACCACTCTGTACCACCCTGCACCACTCTGCACCCATGCATGCACCTATCATCATGCTCTCCTGAGAATACTACCAGAACTCAAGTCAGTCATTAGCATTCTAACTGACTGGAGAACTACTCACACTGCAATCACCAGCACCGAACCGCACCACCCTACACCATTCTCTACCGCACAGCACCGCCCTGCACCCATGCATGCACACACCAGGAGGCTCTCTTGAAAATACTGCAAGAACTCAAGACAGTCAGTCAGCCGATGGCACTGCTGTGAATTGTCAAGAACACAGCGCAGTAGACAGCAGACCACAACACACCGCACTGCACTGCACCTACACCGCACTGCACCGCTCAGCACCCACCATGAGGCTCTCCTGGAAGTACTGCAGGAACTCAAGCCAGTCAGCTGACGGTGCTGTTGCGTGTGAATTGTCAAGAACACAGCGCAGTAGACAGCAGGCCACAACACACCACATTCCAATGCACTACACCGCACTGCACCGCTCTGTACTCACCATGAGGCTCTCTTGGAAGTACTGCAGGAACTCAAGCCAGTCAGCCGACGGTGCTGTTGCTGCGCTGATGACCAACCCTGATGCTGCCAGCAGCAGTAACTGCGGGGGGGAAGGGGGAGAGAAATTGATTTTCCATGAGGGGAAGAGAAGAGAGGAGGGCGGAAGAGAAGGGAAAGGGTCTCAGCTGATGGTGCTTTTGCTGCACTGCTGACCAGCCCTGATGCTGCTATCAGCAGTAACTGCGGAGGGGAAGGGGGAGAGGGATCGAGAGGGTAAAGAACAGCAGTGGCCTGCTCTGCAAACAGCCAAACAGGCCAGAGCAGAGCAGAGTAGAGCAGAGCGCTGGTGATTTTGAGTGGCTCAAGACTCAACGCGCTGGTGATTTTGGACTCGAGAACGCGCAGCCCCACCTTCCCCCTCTCCTCCTCAGTCGGTACTGCTGCCTTTCCGGGCGCTGGTGACTTTCATCCCATGTCACTGCAGGCCACCTTTCCACGACTCACCGCGCTTGTGATCTTGGATTCAAGCACTCGCAGCCCCACTTTCCCCCTCTCCTCCTCAGTCGGTACTGCTGCCTTTCCAGGCGTCCAGAGGGCAAAGAAGGGCAGCAGAGACGCAGGGGCGAAGAAGGGGAAACACGCAAAGGGCTGGGCTCGAGACTCACCGCGCTGGTGATTTTGGACTCGAGAACTCGCAGTCCCACCTTCCCCCTCTCCTCCTCGGTGGGTACTGCTGCCTTTCCGGGCGTCCAAAGAGCAAAGAAGGGCATCAGGGCGAAGGCCCCTGCGAAGAACGAGGCGAGGAGAAAGGGCCACGCTGGGATGGTGGTGCGGTTGCTGGGGGAAGAACGGGAAGGGGAACGGTGGGGGAACGGTGGGGGAACGGTGGGGGAACGGTGGGGGAACGGGAGGGGTTGCAAGGGGAGAGGGGGGAGAAGGCAGGGGTTAGGAACCCTGGGCGTCCAGAGAGCAAAGAAAGGCATCAAGGTGAAGGCCCCTGCGAAGAACGAGGCGAGGAGGAATGGCCACGCTGGGATGGTGGTGCGGTTGCTTGGGGGGGGGGGGGGGAAGGGGGAGGGGGGAGAAAGGCGTGTATCAGGGACCCAACACGCCCAGAGAGGGCAAAGAAGGGCATGAGGGCGAAGGCCCCTGCGAAGAACGAGGCGATGAGGAAGGGCCACGCTGGGATGGTGGTGCGGTTGCTGGGGAAGGAAGGAATGGGCGGGATTGCAAGGGAGATTGGGGGGAGGTAGGTAACTGGTATGAGGAATCCTGAATGTAAAGAAATGCCACACAGCACAAGAGTGGCGGCATGTGCGCCCGGCACGGCACCGGCAAGACACCCATGAGGTTCCAGAGCGCCACGAGCACCTGGTTGGTTGGTTGGTTCATCACGAAGCCGAGACGCAGCTTGCGTAACCTTCCCTCCCCGTCATCCTCCCATGAACTTACGTGCGAGAAGCGGGCACAAGTGTTGCGGCGGCGTATATGCCCGGCATGACACCCATGAGGTTCCAGAGCGCCACGAGCACCTGGTTCATGACGACTGGCAGTGTTGATGAGTACGAATCATAGCACAGACTCACACATGGACTCACGTGCGAGAAGCAGGGACGAGCGTAGCAGCGTAGATGCCCGGCATCACACCCATGAGGTTCCACAGCGCCACGAGCACCTGGTTCATGACGAAGCCATCGTCGCCCCTCAGGTTGAGCAGCTTTTCTAGAAAGTACTGATCGCGGTACTGCAGGGAAGGGGAAGGGGAAGAGGGGCGTGGGGGAAGGGGAGTGGAGGGGAGCACCGGGGTAAGGGTTAAGGGGAACAGGAGCGGAAAGGAGGCGACACACCCATGAGGTTCCACAGCGCCACGAGCACCTGGTTCATGACGAAGCCATCGTCTCCCCTCAGGTTGAGCAGCTTCTCTAGAAAGTACTGATCGCGGTACTGGAGAGGGGGGAGTGGAAAGGTGGGGGAAGGTGGGGGAAGGGGGTTGGGGGGAGGGAGGAGGCGGGAGAGGAGAATGGGGGGGTAAGGAGACGAAGCACCAACACCTGGTAACCCGGTTCATCACGAAGCCATCGTCGTCGTCGCCCCTCAGGTTGGGTTGGGAAGCTTCTGGCTACACCACCAGCCACTGATAAGCTGCCACGTACTGGCGTCTGATGGGGCGCCAAAAACGCGCCATACGCGATGAGCCCCGCCCACAGGAGGAAAATCCCCGCAGTCGTCGCCTGCCCCAGAAGGCCCCCGCTCTCCCCTTCCGCCGATACCGCTCCCCCCGCTGCCGCTTCCCCCGCAGGCGGCTGCGGAGCCTCTGCCAGCTTATTTGCTTCCGCGCTTGCGCCTGCGCCTGATCCTTCCGCGGATCCACCAGCTGGCGCTTTCGGCGGCTCCACGCTTGCGCTTACGCGCGGTAAGGCGCGGGATTGGCGGAAAACGAGCTTCTGTGGGGAGCTTGGCCGCAACGCTTGCGCCAGGGTCATCCGCGGAAGCGGAAAGGCGGGATTTGAGGAGCGCGCGGGCGCATGGAACGCGGAGATTGGGGGAGTGGGGAGGGAAGCGACTGCATTGGGGAGTGTAGCGAGTCTTAGTGAGGGGGAGAGGGCGTGAACCAGCATGATGGGTGTGACTATAACGAAAGCAGGGCAATGGGGAAAGAGCGGGGGGTGGGGGACGCGGAGGCTTTCTTGCGAAGCTAACTCTGGCGCTGCGGAAAGGAGCCACCTATAGTGGATGGATGTCGCGTAACGCGCGGGAGAGCTTCTAGAGGGGGGTGGGGAAGAGGTTATGAAAAAGATGAACGAGGTCACAACAATAGTGAATGCTCAAAACCCCACCCGAACGTGCTGGAACTAAACTAAACCGTTTCATAATCAAAACCAACCTCTTTCAACCACACTTCACGATTAACTTCTGGCATGATCTCAAGGTATCCTCGGCAAAGACTGAAGCAATTTACAGCTTAAAATTACAGCAGAAAACACCTGTCTTTCTGTTCTGTGATCACAGCTCTTTCCCAAGAAGTCAAATACGGTAGCAACCTCTGAAATGCAGTTACGGTAGTATTCATTCTCTCCTAGTGATCACAATATGGCAAATCCAGTTATGACAACCCTGCCAAACTGCGGTTCTAGTGCATTAAGATCGTCACTTATAGCCAACAGAAGATGTCCATGCTACCAATCATGGCATGGCACCTGGTTCCGGACCTGGCTGGCAGTGGGCTGGGGCACTGAAGGGGCTGTCACACCATTCCACTTGCTCTTTCCAAGACAAACCATTCTGTGTCACAAGCTTCTCAGCCTGCTCTCAATATCGGCACCAGCAACAGCCAGAAGCTTTTAGAGCTCAGACAGATCCAGAATCTGTTAACATTCTAAATAGACATTAACACAATTGAGACAATAATGTCGACAAATGGTTTGGTATCACAGGGTGAAGAAACAATAAAAACGCTTCATGACAACTTTTCTACCCCAACATACACGTCATGAACCAAAACTTACATACTGGCACCTGAAACAATCTCAATCAGCTCGCCAGTAATCTTGGCTTGCCTCCGCCTGTTGTAGGTCAGGTTCAGGCTCCTCTTGAGCTCCTTAGCGTTATCGCTGGCGTTACCCATGGCATTCATACGAGCAGCGAGCTCGCTGGCAAGCGACTCTTGCAGAGCACGGAGGATCTGGCTGTTCAGGTAAAGCGGGAGCAGCGCGTCCAGGATCTGCACAGGCTCCTGCTCAAACCCTAGCACGCCGGTGAACTCGGGAGTCTCGGTCCTGATCGTCTCGCGCTCGACGGCGAACTTGCCCTCCTTGGTCGTCAGCCTGAACAGCTCGTCCTCAGCAGCATCGACGCAGACGCCGTTGATATCGCAGACCTCGCCGGCGGGGGAAAGAGGCAGGAGAGTGTGGACCACAGGGTCGGACTTGATCAGGGACACGAACTTGGTGTAGATCAGCTCGACCTTGTCAACCTCCTCAGACACGAACAGGGAAAAGATCTCGTCGGCGATGGCCTGGGCCTCCTTGGTGGTGGGAGCAGCGCCGACCTCGAGGTACCTGTCGACGGCGTACTGCGGACGCCTCTTGAAGAAGGCGTTACCCTTCTTGCCGATGGACACAATGGTGTAAGCCACACCCAGCTTCTGCAGCTCAGCCACGCGAGCCTCGGCCTTCTTGAGGACGTAGTTGTTGAAGCCACCGCAGAGACCGCGGTCGCCGGTGTTAACGACGATGGCGACCTTCTTCACGGGACGGACCTCGGTCAGGGGAATGTCAACGTCCTCGTTCTGGAGCTGCTCGTTAACGTTGTAAAGCACCTTAACGAGGTTTTCCGAGAAGGGACGGCCGTTGACGACGGCCTCCTGAGCCCTGCGCACCTTCGCGGCAGCGACGAGCTTCATCGCATCAGTAATCTTCTGGGTGTTCTTAACCGACTCGATACGATCGCGCATCGCCTTCAGCGAGCAGGTGGTGCGGGGAGCACCCTCCGCGCCCTTAGTCTTAAGCTCCACATTGGAGTCAGCGTTCACCCGGCTGGAAGGCAGGCTCCGGCTGGACAGACCCTCAAAAGAAGGGCACGCGAGCTTGGTGCTCCAGGACATAGCGGCGGCCATGGCGTCTTGGGAAAAGGTTCACAAGACTAAGAACCAGTCTAGCGAAGCTGGAAACAGCTTCTGAGTGCAGAATGGAGCTACAGAGACCCGTAAGAGATGAGAGGAAAAACAGAACCTTGGGAGGGAGGAGGTTCCAGGTGCAGAGCGGAACACGCGGAAATAAAACCTAATGGCGCGCGGAATATAGTACCGCTCGGGGGATGTTCCTCGGGAATACCGGAATGGCGCAGCAGATATCAAAGGGTGCGCGGATAGCTGCGGGAAAGAGGGAAGGCGGTGGCTGGGAAAAGGAAATCTCGAGGGAGTGGCGGAACGAGGGCGCGGGACTTTTGGTATGGTATCTGTGATGGCTGGGAGGTCAATGGCGCAGATCTCACCGTCGATGTGCCAGGTGGAAACGAGTTGGACGGCTTTCGTGTGGTTTGCTCGTGCCACGTGGCATCGCAGATGTCCTGGTCGGATGGATGCGTTATCCGCTGGGCTGCAGTTTGGTGGCTGCGGCGAGGAGATGGGAAATGCGCGTGATGCCAGTGGTCCAGCGAAGCAGCTAGCTTTTCTGGCTACCATTTTGGATCGCTAGCCAATCGCGAGTTTCCTGTCGCGAAAGAAAACAAAACTGGAAGAACGCTCAAGGGAGTTCGGTTGACAGCGATGGTAAACTCTTAGGGATGCACGCAACTCTACTCGTTCTTATTATTAGTTTCCACATCTAGCATGTTGCAATTTGCAAAACCATTGTAAACGATAAATATAAATTGACATATATAGTCAAGTTAGTTCTAGTCATACTCATATTGTATGGCTCGTCCTCGCTCTCCTCCACCTCTACTGTACCTATCAGCCTCTTGCATCCTCTCTGCTTCACGTGCTGCTTTCATGGACGAATTCCCATCAGACTTGCTCCTCTGTTGACCCACAAACTGGTAATCCTCCTCATCACCCTCATTATAGCCACCCCTCCTACGAGTCCATGAATTCCCCTCACCAACGCCACCACCTCTGTGATTTCTGCTACTATTTACCCTACGGTTTCCGTTGCTATCAGGGCTATTTCCTGGGCTATTATGGGGGCTATTACCTGGTGATATTGGGGGAGAGCTCTGCAAGCGGCGCAGAGAACCCGCGCCGCCTGGGCTGGACGAGAGGGGCGGCAAAAAGGCCGGCACCTCGCTCCTTGTCTTCTTGTGCCCTGCGTTTCTGGGCGGCGTGCTGTTTGCCTCGACCTGCAGAAAAAGGGGTTGTGGTGAGTGGAAAGTGTACACATGGGGAAAACAAAAACAAGCAGGACAAACCACAGCCGTTCCTTTCTCTTGAGTCGACTCAAAAGTCACCTTGTGCACATGGGGAAAACAAAAACAAGCAGGACAAACCACAGCCGTTCCTTTCTCTCCCACTACTGAGTCAACACAAAAGTCGCCTCTCCACCTGCCTTTGTCCCGCGTGGGTGGGACACCCATCTTTTGAGACGTCTCAAAAGTGGGACACCCATCTCTCCCCTCACCTGGGAGAAAAATCCACTTGTCAACTTGCGAGTTGTGAGCGCGCTCAATCCACATGCGCAGGTCCTGCGCCGCCCTCTGCTGTACCCACATACAACCATTTGCCCTACTGGTTACTGTCAGCAGGCAGGCTCACACACTGCTCTGCGCTCACCTGGGAGATCCACTTGTCCACTTGCGAGTTGTGAGCGCGTTCAATCCACATCCGCAGGTCCTGAGCCGCCCTCTGCTCTGACCCCGTCCGCCTCTGCTGCTGCTGCAGCAACGGAGGCTCCATACTCGTGCTGCGCACCAATGGTCGAGGTAACTCCCCTCCTCCTCGAGACGCTTCCCCTCCGCTCCACTCACTTCCCTCTCTCCCTTCTCGTCTGTTTCCTCCATCTCTCCCCTCTCTCCCCTCTCTCCCCTCTCTCCCCTCTCTCCCCTCTCTCCCCTCTCTCCCTTCTTTCCCCTCCCTTCCCCCCCTTCCCTCCTCACATACACGGGACACCTGCAGCTCCCTGCCTCTTCCCTCCTCGCCCTGCCCCCCCGCTCCCCTCTCCACCGCTCTGCACCGCTCTCTCCTTGCCGCCTCCCCTCTGCTCCCCCACTTGCTCCTCCCCTTCCACCCCCACTACCCCTGCTGCTACCCTCCCTCACCTCACCACCTCTCACCGTTCCTTCTCTTCCCTCCCTACCCTCTCTGCTGCTACTGGCTGTGGTAGTGCTACCACTAGTGATGGTGCTGGTGGTGGTGGTGGGGGGGTTGGTGGGGGGGTTGGTGATGGCAGCTAATGGTGGTTTCGGGCTGAATCCTGGGCTTCTTCCCACTCCCCCCATCCCCCCTCCTGCTCCTCCCAACACCTCAAACCCCCCTGTGGGCCTTGGAGGGATTCTTATCGGCAATTTGCCCATTCCCGGCCGTCGATTCTGCTGCCCGGCCGATCCTGGCCCTTGATTACGCGACTCCTGATCCGAGCCGTCGGATGAAGTTCTACTGTGGGGAGGCTTCATCCCTAGTGCTACAGTACCTTTCCCACTTCCCCCTCCCCCTCCCCCCCCCCTCCCCCTCCTCCCCCTCGCCCTTCCCCTCGACCAGCATCCCCCCTTCCCCTTCCCCCTGCGCCCCTCCCTCCTGCTCCCCCAACCACTGCCCCCCTCCCCCCAACTCCCCCTATCCCTGCTCCCCTTCCCCCTGACAGAGTCCCCCTTCCCCCTACTACTGTTCCCCGCCCTCCTGCTGCCCCTCTGCCTCCCCCCTCCACTCCCCTCCCCCTTCCTCCTCCTACTACAATCCCTCTCCCTCCTCCCATCCCCCCTCCTCCTCCTCCTCCTCCTCCTCCTCCTCCTCCTTCTCCTCCTCCTCCTCCTCCTCCTCCTCCTCCTCCTCCTCCTCCTCCTCCAGCTGCAGCTGTTGCTGCCGTGGGAGATTTGATTTTCTCCCACACTTCCTCTATAGTGGGGGCTGAAATACGACCACCAGCAGCAGCACCACCACCACCGGCAGAACCACCAGCAGCACCACCGGCAGCACCACCGGCAGCACCACCGGCAGCACCACCGGCAGCACCACCGGCAGCACCACCGGCAGCACCAGCAGCAGCGCCACTTACTGCAGCACCAGAAGCAGGAGCACCGAGATGGGGGCGAGTGGGGGCGACACTAGGAGGGCTGACATGCCTGCCCACGCCCATACCCCTCCCTTTGGACGTCAGCGCTGCCAGTGCAAACTCTCGAAGCATCCTCTCATCTTCCCTCTCCAACCCTCCTCCTCGCACGCTCCCCCTTCCTGCTCCTACTCCCGCTCCTCCTCCGTCTCCCCCGCCCCCATGCGAATGCTCATAATCATGTTTCTGCCCAGAAATAGCAGGCCTTCTGTTCTCTCCACTATCAAACGCTTTCCTGCTATTACTATCCATCCTGCTATTACTATCCATCCTGCTATTACTATCCACCCTGCTATCATTCATCCTGCTAACGTCTCCCCCATCTAAACTGCTCCGTCTACCCCTCCTCCCTCTCCTCCCTCTCCTCCCTCTCCTCCCTCTCCTCCTCCCACCCTTCCTCTCCACCCCACACACTTCTCCCTTCCCGACCCTTCCCCTTTTCGCCCCTCATTTTCATCGCATCTACTCGCCCAATTGTGCTGCTTCTCCTCGTCTCCTCAACCTCCACCTCACCGCACCCCACCTCCCCATAACCCTCTCCACCGCTCCCTCTCCTCCCGTACCTCCCACCATCCCATGCTCTCGCTCCCACTCCCCCTGTTCCATGTTCTCTCCACACATCTCTCTCTTCGCCCATTCGCCTTTTCTCACTCGCCCCTGTTCTTCTGCTTCGCCTCGTGTCAGGAACACCTACCATTTCCTCCTCTTCCCCCTCGTCCTCTTCTTCCTCCCTCTCTCGCCCCCTCTCTCCTTCATCCCCCCTCGCGTCTTCATTCCCCCTACTCCATTCCCTCCCTTCATCCCACTCCCCATCCCTCTCCTCCACGTCACTCAGCCTATCCCCCCCACTCCACCCATCGCCCTTCACCACCACACTCCCTGTATCTGACTCTTCTCCCGACTCTCTCTCACGCTCCCTCTCCAGTTCCCTTTCCCTCTCTCTCACCCTCTCTCTTTCCCTCACACTCTCCCTTACCCCTTCCCTCCCATTTTCCCTCCCTCTCTCAGCAATACCGCCCCCCTCCCCCCACCCTCCTTCTCCTCCACCCCTCCCCCACGACCGAACACTAGAAGGGGAACCCGCACTCGACCCATCATCACCGCTCTGCACCCCGCCATAACCACCCCGCGGGCTCGGCCGTCCCCAACCCTGTCCCTCAGGTGTGAACCGCCCAGACCTGGGAGACCGAAGCGGCTCCGCTGCCGAACCTCCTCTTCCCGTACCTGGCCGGGTGGTTTGGCCCCCGGCGTGTTTGGAACCAGGTAACGGGGGAGCCTGCTGGTTCGGTGAACGTCTAGGGGAAGGAGGAGGGGCGTGACGAGTGGCGGTAGAAGCAGAGGCGGAATGGGGAGTGGAGTGAGGAGGAAGGGGAGCATAGTGTTGCTGCTGGTGGGAGCTCCTTCTAGGGGATGGGATCGGTTGCTGCTGCTGCTGCTGACGCCGCTGCTGATGTTGTTGCTGTTGTTGTTGGTGGTTCCTGCTGCTGCTGTTGCTGCTGCTGTTGCTGCTGCTGCTGCTGCTGCTGCTGCTGCTGCTGCCTCTGCTGCTGTTGTTGCATAGGAGGGCTCTCAAGCTCTGTATCCTGCTCTCCCTCAGTCAAAACGTCTACTCTCAGACCCTGTACAACGGGTCCCCCTCCCCACGCACCAAAGGACGGACTAGGAGCGAAACCCTTTGGTTTCTTAGGCGCCTCTACTGTTGCTTCCCCTGCCATCCTCTCCTCCTCCTCCTCCTCCTCCTCCTCCCCCTCCTTTCCTGCTCTGAATGCATCAACTGCCGATCCTTGCACGTCTCGCCCGCCCTGCCAAGCACCAAAGGATGGACTAGGGCCGAACCCAGCAGCACCACCAGAACTACCACCATATTTTGAACCTCCCACACTTGAATACCCACCTGATTTTTCACCTGAATCTCCAGTGCTCCCGCTAAGAACTGGGACGGTCGGAGGGAGCTTGTTATCTGACCCTCTGCTTCCTCCTCTACCTTCTCCCTTCCCTCCTCTCCTCTCGTCTCTACCCTCCCCACCTGCCATCCCTCCCCTTATAGGGCTCCTCCCCGCCCCTCTTCCCCCACTCCCACTCCCCTCATCCCTTCCGTGTTGAACCCTCTGTTCCTGTTGCTGTGACCGTTGCTGCTGCTGCTGCTGCTCCTGGTGCTGTGGCTGCTGCTGCAACCCTACCTGTCTTCTCACCTGCTCCTTCCGCTCCTGACCACCCCCTTCCTGCACTCCCCGATCCTGCACTCCCCGATCCTGCACTCCCCGATCCTGCACTCCCCGATCCTGCGCTCCCCGCTCCTGCACTCCCCGATCCTGACCACCCCGACCCTGCACTCCCCGCTCCTGACCACCCCCTTCCTGCCCTCCCCGCTCCTGCCGCTGCTTAAACGTCAGAGGAGACAAAGGCCTATCCCTGTAAGGGGAAACAGCGCTTCTACCCCCTTCAGATCCCGTAAAAAGAGGGGACACCGGCCCCTCATCCACTTTGTAGCCCATCTGGGGCGACAGTGACCCCTCACTCCCCTCACACCCCATCTCAGAATTACCGCTTCTCACCCCTCCGAACTCCACTCCACCTGGCTCCACCCTACTGCTATCCCCCCCCACCTCTTCACTGATTGATTCTTTCCTCCTCTTCACTACCCCTTCTCTTATCACCCGTTCCAAGTCCCGCGGCCGGATGGGCTTAGCTAAGTAATGATCCATCCCAGCAGCCATGCACGAGTCTTTATCCTCGCTAAGAGCCGATGCGGTAAGCGCCACAATGAACGTCCGGCGGGGACGGCGGGAGCGGCGGGTGCGAGAGCTGCTGCTGCTGTGGGGATGACTGGGAGAACTTGCCTCACTCATATCGCCGTCTGTGCTGCTGCCGTAACCACCCCTGCTGCTGCTCCTACGGTACCCTCCACCATTACTGCCCCTGCCACCAGCAGTACCAGTTGCAGCAGCACCACCGGAAGCAGCATAGGCAGCGAGTCTCTCCTCTTCCATGGCCCGTATGTGTCGGGTGGCTTCAAAACCATCCATCTCAGGCATGTGACAGTCCTGAGGGGTGGGGAAGAGTGGTGTGGTAGTCACAGATTGCAAGTAGCTCATGGAACATTCTACAGTGAATGCATCCTCTCACCATGAGCACCATGTCGTATTGCAGTGCACCAGCCCCCACCACTCACCACCCCCCGCCACTCACCACCCACCATCACCACTCACCATGAGCACCACGTCGTACTGCCGGTCAGCACACGCCTGAACAGCCAGTCTCCCATTCTCCACCACGTCGTATTTGAGCCCCAGGTTGTGCAGCATGCGCGTCGCCACCATCTGGTTAACTTTATTGTCCTGCAGTGAATTGGGAGGGGAGTTGAGGGGACGGGTGGAGGGGTGGGTTGGGAGGGAAGGAGCTTCTCTCACAGCAAGCCAGCCTCCCACTCTCCACCACGTCGTATATGAGCCCCAGATTGTGCAGCATGCGCGTTGCTACCATCTGGTTAACTTTATTATCCTGGTGGTGGGCATGGGAGGGGTGGGAGGGAATGAGCTTGTCTCACAAGCAGCCAGTCTCCCAGTCTCCACCACGTCGCATTTGAGCCCCAGGTTGTGCAGCATGCGCATTTGAGGCCCAGGTTGCCACTATCTGATTCACCTTGTTGTCTTGGCAGTGAGAGGGGCGAGGTGGAGAAGGGAGGTTGGGGGCAATGGGAATGTTTGGTTGTTGCTCATGGCAGCAGATGTCGCAATAACACCCACACCACACACACATAACCCCAACCCAACCTCTCATGGTCTCGCCACCCACCAGCACCCCCCTCACCTCGGCCACCAGCACCCCCCTCACCTCGGCCACCAGCACCCCCCTCACCTCGGCCACCAGCACCCCCCTCACCTCGGCCACCAGCACCCCCCTCACCTCGGCCACCAGCACCCCCCTCACCTCGGCCACCAGCACCCCCCTCACCTCGGCCACCAGCACGCGCATGTGCTGCAGCTGCACCCACAGCGGCTCTGCATCGCTGCTCGTGGCGCTCTCCCCTGCCGGCTTGGCGCTCTCCCTGGGGTTGACTCGCTGCATTCTGGCATAGAAGAAAAAGGTCGACCCTACTCCCACCTGGTCAAGAGTGGGGGATCACAGGGGAGAGAAGAAATGATTCTGAGGTTGCATGGCTGCTCGTGGCGCTCTCCCCTGTCGGTTTGGCGCTCTCCCTGGGGTTGACTCGCTGCATCCGCACATAGAAGAAGAAGGTCGACCCTACTCCCACCTGGTAAGGGTGGAAGCGACGACAGGGAAAGGAAGAAACAAGACAAGAGTGTTTTGAACTGTACGGATCATAATGCTTGGCTCGGCTTGGCGCTCTCCTTGGGGTTGACGCGCTGCATTCGCACGTAGAAGAAAAACGCCGACCCCACTCCCACCTGGAGGGGACCACAGGGATAGGAACAAACAATAATGTGTGAGCAGTGCGGATCCCAGTGCCTGGCTTGGCTTGACGCTCTCCCTGGGGTTGACTCGCTGCATTCTCACGTAGAAGAAGAAGGTCGACCCCACTCCCAGGTGAAGCGGACAATGGGGAAAGGAACAAACAAGAATGCTTGAGCTGTGGGGATCACAGTGCCTGGCTTGGCTTGGCTTGGCTTGGCTTGGCGCTCTCCTTGGGGTTCACCCGCATTCGCATGTAGAAGAAGGTGGACCGCTCCCCCACCCGCTCCCCCTCCCCCTCCCCCTCCCCCTCCCCTCTCCCCCCACCTCACTTGGCTGTGCATGCCGATATCTCCCCCCATGAGGAAGCACAGGCTCTTGCAAATGGCGAGTCCCAGCCCCATGCCGCCATATCTACGACTCGTTGAGTTGTCCGCCTGGGAGAACGCCTTCAACAGCCGCCCCTTGGGTCTTCCCTTGGCCGCTGAGTCTATACCCGAATTCTCTCAATCCCTCTCCCCCCCCCTCTTCCCCCCTCCCTCCTCACCTGGCTGTGCATGCCGATATCCCCCTCCATGAGGAAGCACAGGCTCTTGCAGATCGCCAGCCCCAGCCCCGTGCCACCATATCTGCGACTCGTAGAATTGTCCGCCTGCGAGAACGCCTTGAACAGCCGCCCCTTTGCTGCGTCGTCCATGCCCACCCCCGTGTCCCGCACTTCAAACCGCACCACCACACTCTCCTCTGCTTTCCCTGCCCCTTCTGACTCTTCAGCTTCTCTTCTCTTCACCGCTCCCTTCTCTCCCTTCTCTCCCTTCCCTCCCTTTCCTCCTGAACCACCACCACCACCACTGCCGCCGCCGCCTCCTGTCTTTCCTCCCTCTCCCCCTCCCCCTCCTCCCCCTCCTGCCCCTCCCTCAGCTGAGGAGGTGAGCAGGTTGCCAGCAGCAGTGCTCGCGCCTTTCTCCTTGCCCTCCCCCCGCTGCACGCTCATGCACTTGCTGCTCTCCCTCCTCGCCTCCTCCACCTCCCCCAGCTCTACCTGTGTCGCCAGTCGGAGCGTCACTGTGATGCCGCCACTGGGGAGGAGAGGAGAATGGGGAAGGGAAGAGGAGGAGAGGACAAGGAGGAAGGGAATGAGTATGCATGCAGTATGACGCCTGTAACTTCTCACTTGCCGCTCTCCCTCCTCGCCTCCTGCACCTCCCCCAGCTCTGCCTGCTTGGCCAGGCGCAGATTCACTGTAATGCCACCCCTGGGAGAAGGGAAGGGAAGGAAAGGGAGGGAGAGGGCACAGAGAAAATGAATGGGTACATGGAGTGACTTTTGAGACGTTCAAAAGAAAATGAATGGGTACATGGAGTGACTTTTGAGACGTTCAAAAGAAAATGAATGGGTACATGGAGTGACTTTTGAGACGTTCAAAAGAAAATGAATGGGTACATGGAGTGACTTTTGAGACGTTCAAAAGAAAATGAATGGGTACATGGAGTGACTTTTGAGACGTTCAAAAGAAAATGAATGGGTACATGGAGTGACTTTTGAGACGTTCAAAAGAAAATGAATGGGTACATGGAGTGACTTTTGAGACGTTCAAAAGAAAATGAATGGGTACATGGAGTGACTTTTGAGACGTTCAAAAGAAAATGAATGGGTACATGGAGTGACTTTTGAGACGTTCAAAAGAAAATGAATGGGTACATGGAGTGACTTTTGAGACGTTCAAAAGAAAATGAATGGGTACATGGAGTGACTTTTGAGACGTTCAAAAGAAAATGAATGGGTACATGGAGTGACTTTTGAGACGTTCAAAAGAAAATGAATGGGTACATGGAGTGACTTTTGAGACGTTCAAAAGAAAATGAATGGGTACATGGAGTGACTTTTGAGACGTTCAAAAGAAAATGAATGGGTACATGGAGTGACTTTTGAGACGTTCAAAAGAAAATGAATGGGTACATGGAGTGACTTTTGAGACGTTCAAAAGAAAATGAATGGGTACATGGAGTGACTTTTGAGACGTTCAAAAGAAAATGAATGGGTACATGGAGTGACTTTTGAGACGTTCAAAAGAAAATGAATGGGTACATGGAGTGACTTTTGAGACGTTCAAAAGAAAATGAATGGGTACATGGAGTATGATGCCTCTCACTTGCTGCTCTCCCTCCTCGCCTCCTCCACCTCCCCCAGCCCTGCCTGCCCTGCCCTATCCCGCCTTCGTGAACGGCACTCCTCCGTACCGTACCCCACTGATCCCAACACAGCGGGATTGTGATAATAAAATGCCCCTCAACTCACGTTTCAGTGAACTTGATGGAGTTGGAAATGAGGTTCAGAAGGACTTGTCGCAGCCTCACAGGGTCCCCCATCACCACCCCCGGCACCTGCACGAGAAAACAGCAACGAGGTTTTGAGAGGAGCAAAGGAAAGGCGAGAGGCGGACATAAGAATGTGCGTGTGATGAGTCGATTTTTTAGTCGACTCAAAAATCGACTCATCACACGAGGAGCAAAGGGAAGGCGAGAGGTGGACATAAGAATGTGCATGTGATGAGTCGATTTTTTAGTCGACTCAAAAATCGACTCATCACACGAGGAGCAAAGGGAAGGCGAGAGGTGGACATAAGAATGTGCATGTGATGAGTCGATTTTTTAGTCGACTCAAAAATCGACTCATCACACGAGGAGCAAAGGGAAGGCGAGAGGTGGACATAAGAATGTGCATGTGATGAGTCGATTTTTTAGTCGACTCAAAAATCGACTCATCACACGAGGAGCAAAGGGAAGGCGAGAGGTGGACATAAGAATGTGCATGTGATGAGTCGATTTTTTAGTCGACTCAAAAATCGACTCATCACACGAGGAGCAAAGGGAAGGCGAGAGGTGGACATAAGAATGTGCATGTGATGAGTCGATTTTTTAGTCGACTCAAAAATCGACTCATCACACGTGGAGCAAAGGGAAGCCGAGAGGCAGACATAAGAATGTGAATATCTTGTGGTGTCTCAGAATGTGCAGCAGCAGCCTCACAGGTACCATACCATACCCCTTCACCATCCCACTTTGGTTTTCAGAATTCTTAAAAGTGACTCCCAAACGTGCAGCCTCACAGGATTCCCCATCACCACCCGACTTAGCTGCTCACCTCCCCTCGCTGCATTTATTCCCCTCTCTCACCTCGTCTCTAGTACCCCCCACTCCCCCAACCTCTGCGTGTATGAATATCCAGCTCCAAGAAGAGCCCCTTGTCCTTCGCCACCACTTCCAGCCAGCAACAGCGCCTGTTGAGGCGCCTCAAAAGCCAGCAACAGCGCCTGTTGATAGGTTGATAATAGCATGTTGACAAACAGCAATCACCACTGTCTCTAACTCACCTCCTCGTGGATATCAAGCTCTAAGAAGAGCCCCTTGTCCTTGGCCACCACTTCAAGCAGCGCCAGAGCCTCCGTGACCTGCTGGTGCATGTTGAACTCGATGCTCTCCAGCGCTAGGTTCTTGGACTCGATCTTGGAGAGGTCGAGCACATCTGATATGATTCGAAGGAGGTTGTCACCAGAGGAGCGGATGATCTCGAGGTACGAGCGCTGTTCTGCTGTCAAATCTGTTCCTAGGAGCAGCTCTGCCACCCCAATCACACCTGGGGAGCGGGGAGGGAAGCAACAAGGGGGTGCATCTTGACCTGTATGCTCAATCTTCGATTCGATCTTGGAGAGGTCGAGCAAGTCGGAGAAGAATATTCGATTCGAAAAAACTTCTCTGCAAGTGAGCTGATGACCTCTCAAAGTATACAGTTCAATTCAATGCGCTGCTCTGCTGTGATATGAGGTCTGCTCCCAAGAGAAGCTCTGCTCACCATTCATGGGGGTGCGGATCTCGTGGCTCGTGTTCGCCAGGAACTGGCTCTTGGCCTCGTTGCTTGGCCCTCTCCGCTCCCTCCGCCGCCTCTCGTGCAGCTCCTGAAATGACTTTCAAGAACTCTCAAGGCAAGGTAAATCTCGTCACCATGGCTCACCATTCATGGGGGTGCGGATCTCGTGGCTCGTGTTTGCCAGGAACTGGCTGTTGGCCTGATTCGCCCTCTCTGCCGCCTCCTTCGCCGCCTGAAGCTCTTGAGTCGACTCAAATACTACATACATACTCAACAGCTTGTCCCCCTCTCACCATTCATAGGGGTGCGAATCTCGTGGCTCATATTCGCCAGGAACTGGCTCTTGGCTTGATTCGCCCGCTCTGCCGCCTCCTTCGCAGCCTGCAGCTCCCTCGCCTGCCGCTTGATCTCTGACAAGTCGTGCCAGACGACCATGTGCATGGGGCGGTTGTGCTCGAGTTGCAGGAAGGAGAGCGTGACCTCCACGGGGAACAAAGAGCCGTCCTTTCGCATGTGCATCCACTCAAACCTGTTTGAGAAGGGAAGGAAGGGAAGTGGAATAAGATGAGACAATTCATGCCAGACGACCATGTGCATGGGGCGGTGCGGTTGTGCTGGAGGAAGGAAGGGAAAAGAGATAGAGTGACCTCCACTCCATGGGGCAACTCGCTTCCGAACATGCAGATGCGGCAGCTCAGTCCATGCGATGCGATGCATGCACATAATCTCACAGCTCATATCTCTCTTAGCTCACTTGTGCAACGACTCTCCACTCCTTCCAGTTATCCCACTTGTGCATGCCCGTCTCAGTCGCCAGAGCCACCATTTCAACCGCTTCTCGGCCGACCGGCTTGTGCTACGCTTCCAACCCTCTCCTTCTCACACTTGTGTGACAACCATCACCCCAAACTCCCTTGTGCTGCTCTTATCTCTCTCCTCACTTGTGCATGCCTGTCTCAGTCGCCAGCGCCACTATCTCGACCACCTTCTCGTCTGTCTCCGCCCATCGGGCTAGTGCTGCCACGCTCTCACTCATGAGCCCGATGCTTGTAAAACCAACCATGCATATCTCTCTATCTACTCACTTGTGCATGCCCGTCTCAGTCAAGCATGCACACACACGGCATCTCACTTGTGCATGCCCGTCTTGGTCGCCAGAGCCACCATCTCAACCGCCTTTTCGTCCGACCGTTGCCCGTCCGGCTGACGCTCGGGGGAAAAGTACGCCGGATGCCGCCCGATGAGCTCGCTCTTGTCGCTGCAGCGCAGGCAGTGGATGGCCGCGTCGTTGCACTCCGTGATGCCCGTGTCGTCAAACACTAGGTAGCCGTCCTGAGGGGGTGGGGAAGGAGCGGAGAGGATGGGGAAGGGAGGTTAAGGAGACATGAGAGCATATTGCAGCGCAGGCAGTGGATAGCCGCATCGTTGCACTCCGTGATGCCCGTGTCGTCAAACACAAGCGAAGCCCTCCAACCACTCACTGAGGAGGCTTCATAGAGCAATCGGAGCTCCTTCCGCACTATCGGATGGTCCGTGATGTCGTGTCGCTCACCACCCACAGGTGTGCTTGTAGGTGGGTGGGTGGATGGGTTTACCAAATGTGATGGTTGCAGGGAGGGCCAAGCCAAGGGGAAGCAAGCAAGCAACCGGAGGCCACCACTCACCGAGGAGGCCTCCACTCACCGAGGAGGCCACCACTGACTTAGGAGGCCACCACTGACTTAGGAGGCCACCACTGACTTAGGAGGCCACCACTGACTTAGGAGGCCACCACTGACTTAGGAGGCCACCACTGACTTAGGAGGCCACCACTGACTTAGGAGGCCACCACTGACTTAGGAGGCCAGCACTGACTTAGGAGGCCACCACTGACTTAGGAGGCCACCACTGACTTAGGAGGCCTCGTAAAGCAGGCGGAACTCCTCCCGCACAATCAGATGGTCCGTGATGTCGCTCACCACCCACAGGTGTGCTTGTAGGTTGGGGAGGGTTCACCAAATGAAAGCAGTCAAGCAAAGCCCACCAACCAACCACTCACCGAGGAGGCTTCATAGAGCAATCGGAACTTCTCCCGCACAATCAGGTGGTCCGTGATGTCGCTCACCACCCACAGGTCGCCCCCTCCCGCCCCACAGTCCCTCACTGCCACCTCTAACCATCTGGGTTCTCCATCCCTCCGCACCATCCGTAGGGTTCTTGATTCCCTGAACCCCATTGCACGATCTGCCTCCAGGATTTGCCGCACCTGTGGGGGGTGAAGTGAAGGAGGGAGGTACATACAGGGCTCAACAGACACAGGCAGGCACACACCGATTGACACCTTCAGCCACCGTTCGCCATCCCTCTGCACCATCCTTAACGTCTGTGATTCTCTGAACCCCATCGCACGGTCTGCCTCCAGGATTTGCCACACCTGTGGGGGGTGAAGTGAAGGAGGGAGGTACATAGGGGGCGCAAGAGACACAGGCAGGCACACACCGATTGACACCTCCAGCCACCGTTCGCCATCCCTCTGCACCATCCTTAGAGTCTGTGATTCTCTGAACCCCATTGCACGGTCTGCCTCCAGGATCTGGCGCACCTGTGAGGGTGGGAGGGAGGTGGTTGAGGAGAGGGGGAAGAATATCAATCAACTTTCTTCTCCTCACTCCCTCACATTTCAGGCTTTATCCCCTTCCCACTGTTACCCTCTCACCTCGCCGAAAGAACAAGAAAAATAATCACCTCTTCCGCCCGTTCCCTGTAGAGGCACGAGAACCACGAGTCAACCGTACTCAGCTCATTCCCACCTCACACACACCTTCAATCCTTATCCCACTCTCACTGTCCCACTCCCCTCCCTCTCACCTCTTCTGCCCGTTCCCTGAAGAGGCACGAGAACCACGAGTCAACCGAACTCAGCTCCTCCCGTGAATACCCCGTAATTGCCTCCATATGAGGGTTAATAACCACCTCATCCCCGTTGCCACTTCCCCCACCGCCCCTCTCCCCCCTGCCGCCCCTACCACTACCAGCGCTGTTGCCGCTCCCCCCGCCGCTCCCTCCCCCTCCGCTTCCCCCTCTGGTGCGCTCCTCTGGAAGCATGTGCGCCATCCCTGCTGGCAGGTGCTGGAGAATGAAGGCACACCGCTTGGCCCGCACCTCCTGTTGTGCGGTGGGAAGGGGTGAGGCAGGTTGAGATGGGGTGAAGTACGGTTAAGTGCAGTGGAGCAGGGTGGAATGGGGTAAGGAGGAGTAGGGGAGCATACGCGCCACTCCCTTTCCCCCCCTCCGCTTCCCCCTCTGGTCCGCTCCTCTGGAAGCATGTGCGCCACTCCTGCTGGCAGGTGCTGGAGAATGAAGGCGCAACGTTTGGCCCGCACCTCCTGTCATGGAAGATTGAGATAGGTTGGAATACAGTTACGTGCAGTGGAGTATGGTGAGATGATGAGCATGTGTGAGATGGTGAGAGGCAGGGAAGCATGTGCGCCACCCCTGCTAGCATGCGCTGCAGAATGAAGGCACACCGCTTGGCCCGCACCTCCTGTTGTGCGGTGGGAAGGGGTGAGGTAGGTTGGGATGGGGTGAAGTACGGTTAAGTGCAGTGGAGCAGGGTGGAATGGGGTAAGGAGGAGTAGGGGAGCATACGCGCCACTCCCTTTCCCCTCCTCCGCTTCCCCCTCTGGTCCGCTCCTCTGGAAGCATGTGCGCCACCCCTGCTGGCAGGCGCTGCAGAATGAAAGCGCAACGTTTGGCCCGCACCTCCTGTCATGGAAGATTGAGATAGGTTGGAATACAGTTACGTGCGGTGGAGTATGGTGGGATGATGAGCAAGAGAGGCAGGGAAGCATGTGCGCCACCCCTGCAGGCAGGCGCAGCAGAATGAAAGCGCAACGTTTCGCTCGCACCTCCTGTTGTGCACTGGGGTGGAAAGTGGTGGGGAGGATTGGGGTGGGTTGAAATACGGTTGGTTGCGGTGGAGTAGAGTGGGATGAACAGAGCCATGAACATGAGGGGGGGTCATAGCCAACCCTCACCCCACCCCCCCCCTCTGCTGCTGGAACCCAGCACCACACCCAGCACCACACCCAGCACCACACCCAGCACCACACCCAGCACCACACCCAGCACCACACCCAGCACTGTTGGGTGCAAATATTTAATTTGCACGTCAACCTACCGCCTATTCGACGACAGTGAAATAAAAATGGGGTGTTTGGTTGAAGGTAATTTGTGACGTGGAAGATGTGCATTTCATTTTGCATTTTGTGTGTGCACATTTTTGTGTGTGTTCAGTGTGCATTTGTTTTTGCATTTTGTGTGTTTCGTTTTCATCCGTAACTGCATTTTGTGTTAGTGCATTTGCACTTGTATTTTCACTGTTCTCATGAAGTGCTCAAATGAGGCTCACATGATGCGCTCAAATGAAAGCTCTCATGAAGCTCTAATGAGGCTGAAATGAGCTTCCCATGAAAGTCCCGTTTGTTTCGAATGTTTCATTCGTGGCTCATGTGAGCGAGTGGTGTACCGTGGGGTGTTTTCTGTGAGGTTCGATAGTCTGACTAGTCAAGGGGGATGCTGTTGACTTTCGCGCTGGTCAAGCACGCGAAATCTTGACCGCGCGTGTGGTCCCGATTTCGCGTATGGGCCCTCAGGGCTCGAGCGTGTGCTTGCGCACTGTTGCGAGCGTGGCAGGGCCCACGATCGCAACAAGACAGGGCGAATGATCGCCCAGTCCACGCGCAGTACAGCGCACGTTTTTGCGCTGTACAGCACGACCAGTTTGTCTGGTCGTGCATGATTGTGCACATGAGGGGTGCGCATGTGTTTCGAGGGGTGCTACAAGATTCCGAAGGGTGCTCGGAAATTACAGTTGAAAAACTGTTTTCGGAGTTGACTCGTGGAACAAGAAATTGCGCACGAAAGTCACTCTGTATTGCGGAATGATTTCGCCACAGGTACAATTCGGTTACTCGCGTCGTCCAACGGTTGAATCCGTTTTATAACCGTAAACTCGCATGGAACTCATGTGAGTCACATTGGAGGCACATGGAAGTTATGAGTGCTCATGCGAGGAGTCAGCAGGGGAAATTGTCCTAAGTGAAATTTGAGTACAGGTTTTTACAAGAGGAGAAAGAAGACAATAGCCCAACAAGTTGAGCAACCGTTTTCGAGTACAGCATGGCGAAGATCCGAAATTCAGTTTGACAACTGCTTTGCTATTTCCCTCTGCTTGTGTGTTAGACGAAATATAAAATGCTTGCTTGTGCTTGTTTGTGACAATCCTTTCTAGTGGAAATATTTTCTGAATCTCTCTCACGAGTTAACGTGCTCTATCAACGTATTGACGTGAAGAGTTATTCTGCACACGAGCCCGTTTCGTCGTCAACGCTGCGCAACGAATGTTGGGAACGCTCTAGTACACACGACTGTTTTTGCACTTAGGGAATTCCCTCTACAAACACGGACCCTTGGATAGGGGCTGGCTCTGCCAGGCACCCAAGGACCCTTGGAGGTGACCCCGTGGGGAGTACCTAGTGTGAATTAAAGGTGTGTTTAGAGCCTATCTATCCCAAATAGCGGTCATCAAGTGGTATCAGAGCTGAGGACTAGACGTCTAGCCGTTAGAACACTATGGAATCGAGTGGAAACGAAGGTTCTGTGGCACGAGCTAATAGTGGAGTCCAAGATGACGGTGGTTCAGCGCCAAAGGGAGTGCAAACCAGCCGGGGCCCACTGTTGAAGGATGTGCTCAAGAACTTCGTTGTCGAAAAATTCAACGGCAGTGGCTACGACGATTGGGCGTGGAAAATGCAGTTGTACTTCCGACAAGTCGGGTTGTTGAAGCTGATGACGGGAGAGGAGAAGAGGCCGAGCGACCCCGCCCTAAAGGAAGAATGGGACGAACGTGCGTCAGCCGGCTACTACCTCTTATCGCAGACTTTGGAGCTTAACCAAAGGGCACACGTAATGCATCTGCTGGGGGAAGTTGATAATGGGCCACGAGCATGGGCGGTGCTAAAGGAACTGCACACCCCAACTTCGGTGGTTGCAACGCTCATGCTGGAGCGTGAGTTGGCGTCATTGCGGATTAATGAAGGGGAGCCGATTCAACCCGTTCTTGATAAGGTGCGGGAGTTGTACGCCAAGCTACAGATTGCGGGCATCACCTACCCGGAGCAAACGAAGTGTTTGAAAATGTTGTCACTGCTGCCGGAGTCATGGATGGTCTTCACAAGCGGTTTGAGCCTTCCCCAAAACCTGAACCTCTGGACCCTTGAGTGGGTTCGAACTAAGATACTGGAGGAGGAGCTTAGGAGGAGACAGCTGAGCCAAAACTATGATGGTGATGGCGGGTACGGAGTACAGGGCAGCAAGTGGCGAAAGGGAAATGGTCGTGGCCAAGGTGAACGTGGACAAGGCGGGAACAACCGATTTGGAAACGGACGTGATGAGAAAAAGCAGAGGAGCAGAAGTGACGATGATGATGAAGAAGATGATCGTGGCGACTACCGCGGTTTCAGGGGTAGCTGCTGGTATTGCAAGAAGCCGGGACACACATGGGCGAAATGCTGGAAGCGGCCCAAGTGGTGGACTCCCGGATGTGAGGGTGATGATGGAGATGAGAATGGTGTTGGTTATGTGGCAGAGACCGCAATGGAAGGGGGGAAAGGTTGTGAGCGTGCTCCAGGGCAGTTTTTTCACGTGCAAGGGAATGGGGGGAGCAAGAAAGCACCTGCCAAGAAGGGAGCAGAGACTCTTCCTCTCAACACCTGGATACTAGACTCTGGAACAGCATATCACATGACCCCAAGGGCGGACCTGCTCAATGAGATTGAGAGAACGGGCATTAGTGAAATGAATTCGGGGTGCGGACACACAATGAAAGTGATGGGGGTCGGCAAGGCAGCCTTCAAAGGAGCTGATGGGAAGCCGATCGTCCTGCAAGAAGTGCTTTTGGTGCCGGAGCTGAAAGGGAATCTCATTTCCCTGCAGCAGATGGGGATTGCAGGTGTTTGTACGGCAACAACTGGAGCCGAGACGTTCACGGGAAAGCTAGGTGAGCGAGTTTTGTGGGACCTGCATGAAGACAACGACCTGCATGACGAACTATGGCATGTGCCGGTGGTGCCGTGGAAGGATGTTTTACCTGAGAAGCAGAATGCAGTTTGTAGCTGCAAGGGGGAGTGTGCTGCAATAGCTGCTGAAACCATCAAGGAACTTAAAGGGACAGTGGAGATGCTGGTGCAGCAGTTGAAGCAGGTCAACGCTCGACTTGCAGCAGCTGAGAAGAGAGATGTGCTCGGTGCTGATGAGAAAAACGGTGTAGATGTCAAGGGGAGCAGAGTTGAGACTGCCACTGCAGACAAGGATGTCCCTAAGAGTGATACTCGTGAGCAGCAGAAACACAAGGGCATGGTGCAGCTGAAGGGTGCTGCTAAGAAGGAGAAATCGTTGGTGCTGAATGTAGGAGGTTATGAAGATGATGGGGCAAAGGTGTTTTGTGAACCCAAGGTGAAGCCGAGCTTGAAGGAAGCTGAGATTGCGGGGGAGCAGATGAGTGCATTCCCTAAAACTGGAGCTGGGATCAGCTATGCGGCGGTGCTGGTGAAAGGCGAACGCAAAGTGTTAGTTCAGAAGGGAAAGCATTTTGAGAAGGATGTGGATGTTCCTATTCCAATGACGGAAGCAGTGAAGGGAGCTGTCAAGTCAAGTGATCTCGAAGGTGGATTCGAATAGTCGTCAGGTTGAGGGGGAGTTTGTTGGGTGCAAATGTTTAATTTGCACGTCAACCTACCGCCTATTCGACGACAGTGAAATAAAAATGGGGTGTTTGGTTGAAGGTAATTTGTGACGTGGAAGATGTGCATTTCATTTTGCATTTTGTGTGTGCACATTTTTGTGTGTGTTCAGTGTGCATTTGTTTTTGCATTTTGTGTGTTTCGTTTTCATCCGTAACTGCATTTTGTGTTAGTGCATTTGCACTTGTATTTTCACTGTTCTCATGAAGTGCTCAAATGAGGCTCACATGATGCGCTCAAATGAAAGCTCTCATGAAGCTCTAATGAGGCTGAAATGAGCTTCCCATGAAAGTCCCGTTTGTTTCGAATGTTTCATTCGTGGCTCATGTGAGCGAGTGGTGTACCGTGGGGTGTTTTCTGTGAGGTTCGATAGTCTGACTAGTCAAGGGGGATGTTGTTGACTTTCGCGCTGGTCAAGCACGCGAAATCTTGACCGCGCGTGTGGTCCCGATTTCGCGTATGGGCCCTCAGGGCTCGAGCGTGTGCTTGCGCACTGTTGCGAGCGTGGCAGGGCCCACGATCGCAACAAGACAGGGCGAATGATCGCCCAGTCCACGCGCAGTACAGCGCACGTTTTTGCGCTGTACAGCACGACCAGTTTGTCTGGTCGTGCATGATTGTGCACATGAGGGGTGCGCATGTGTTTCGAGGGGTGCTACAAGATTCCGAAGGGTGCTCGGAAATTACAGTTGAAAAACTGTTTTCGGAGTTGACTCGTGGAACAAGAAATTGCGCACGAAAGTCACTCTGTATTGCGGAATGATTTCGCCACAGGTACAATTCGGTTACTCGCGTCGTCCAACGGTTGAATCCGTTTTATAACCGTAAACTCGCATGGAACTCATGTGAGTCACATTGGAGGCACATGGAAGTTATGAGTGCTCATGCGAGGAGTCAGCAGGGGAAATTGTCCTAAGTGAAATTTGAGTACAGGTTTTTACAAGAGGAGAAAGAAGACAATAGCCCAACAAGTTGAGCAACCGTTTTCGAGTACAGCATGGCGAAGATCCGAAATTCAGTTTGACAACTGCTTTGCTATTTCCCTCTGCTTGTGTGTTAGACGAAATATAAAATGCTTGCTTGTGCTTGTTTGTGACAATCCTTTCTAGTGGAAATATTTTCTGAATCTCTCTCACGAGTTAACGTGCTCTATCAACGTATTGACGTGAAGAGTTATTCTGCACACGAGCCCGTTTCGTCGTCAACGCTGCGCAACGAATGTTGGGAACGCTCTAGTACACACGACTGTTTTTGCACTTAGGGAATTCCCTCTACAAACACGGACCCTTGGATAGGGGCTGGCTCTGCCAGGCACCCAAGGACCCTTGGAGGTGACCCCGTGGGGAGTACCTAGTGTGAATTAAAGGTGTGTTTAGAGCCTATCTATCCCAAATAGCGGTCAACAAGCACCACACCCAGCAGCACACCCAGCAGCACCTCTCACCTTGGAGCCGTGCAGAGCAGCAGAGAGGTCGCAGAAGAGAGCCATGAACATGGAGGGGGGGTCATCGCCCCTTGCCCCGCCCACAGCATCTGCTGCTGGTGCCACGTGGCATGTCAAACGAATTCGCCGCATACTGCCTCCTGGGAGATTGTCAAGGGGGATGGAAGCATGTTAGGGAAATTCCTGCTGCTTGTGCCACGTGGCATGTAAGGCGAATACGCCGCATATTACCTCCTGGAGGATTGTGAAGGGGATGGATGGATGGATGGATGGATGGATGGATGGATGGATGGATGGATGGATGGATGGATGGATGGATGGATGGATGGATGGATGGATGGATGGATGGATGGATGGATGGATGGATGGATGGATGGATGGATGGATGGATGGATGGATGGATGGATGGATGGGTGGATGGATGGATGGATGGATGGATGGATGGATGGATGGATGGATGGATGGATGGATGGATGGATGGACAGATAAGAGAGGGGGGGACGGAAGCTTGATCCGCAGCAGATGGTGCCACACACACACATGGCACAGCTGGCATGGCGAGGGGCAGGCAAGGCATGGTGGGAGTGGTTGCGAAGAGGGAGGGGGACAGATCGCACAGCTCACAGCTTGGAGTAGGGTAGATCTTTGAGAATTCTCAAAAACCAACACAGCTGGCATGGCGAGGGGCAGGCAGGGCATGGTGGGTGGGAGTGCTTGCGAGGAGGGAGGGGGACAGATCGCACAGCTCACAGCTTGGAGTAGGGTAGATCTTTGAGAATTCTCAAAAACCAACACAGCTGGCATGGCGAGGGGCAGGCAGGGCATGGTGGGTGGGAGTGCTTGCGAGGAGGGAGGGGGACAGATCGCACAGCTCACAGCTTGGAGTAGGGTAGATTTTTTAGAATTCTCAAAAACCAACACAGCTGGCATGACGAGGGGCAGGCAGGGCATAATGGGAGTGGTTGCGAGGAGGGAGGGGGACAGAACAGAACGCACAGTGCAGTGCACACGGAGCGCACGCACAGCTCACAGCTTGGAGTAGGGTAGAGCACAGCACAGCGTAGGACACGCCGCACACACACACACACATGGCGCACCTGGCATGATGACGGGCAGGTCATGGTGGGACTGCCTGTGCCACGTGGCGTGAGGTGATAGGTGCTGTGCGTGTGCTGACAGAGTCGCTGCTGATATGCTGCCGAACCAGCTCTGGGGGTGGGGTTGAGGAGATGGAGGGCAGGGGAGGCGGGGGAGACGGGGGAGGCGGGGGAGGCGGGGGAGGCGGGGGAGGCGGGGGAGGCGGGGGAGGCGGGGGAGGCGGGGGAGGGAGGGAAAGGGGAAGGAGAGGGCGAGAGGGAGTTTATTCTTGGCGTGAGGTGATAGGTGCTGTGCGTGCGTGCGCTGACAGAGTTGCTGCTGCTATGCTGCCGAACCAACTCAGGGGGGGGGAAGGGAGGAAGGCACGGCTGCGGGGGAAGAGGGGCGAGAAGGGGAGGGAGGAGCGGACGGATGGCAGGAGGGATGAGGAAATTATGCAGCAGGGATCCCTCCAGTGCATTCACCGATCGCCCCAGCATGGCGGCTAGAGCAGCAAGTGCCTAAGATAGGACTGGTGACCCCCCACTACCCACCTGGAAGCTTCGAATGGCAGGGGCGTTGAGGAAGTTCTGCAGCGGGCTTCCCTCCAGTGCATTCACTGATCGCCCCAGCATGGCGGCTAGAGCAGCAAGTGCCTAAGATAGGACTGGTGACCCCCCACTACCCACCTGGAAGCTTCGAATGGCAGGGGCGTTGAGGAAGTTCTGCAGCGGGCTTCCCTCCAGTGCATTCACTGATCGCCCCAGCATGGCGGCTAGAGCAGCAAGTGCCTAAGATAGGACTGGTGACCCCCCACTACCCACCTGGAAGCTTCGAATGGCAGGGGCGTTGAGGAAGTTCTGCAGCGGGCTTCCCTCCAGTGCATTCACTGATCGCCCCAGCATGGCGGCTAGAGCAGCAAGTGCCTAAGATAGGACTGGTGACCCCCCACTACCCACCTGGAAGCTTCGAATGGCAGGGGCGTTGAGGAAGTTCTGCAGCGGGCTTCCCTCCAGTGCATTCACTGATCGCCCCAGCATGGCAGCTAGAGCAGCAAGTGCCTAAGATAGGACTGTGGACCCCCCACTACCCACCTGGAAGCTGCGAATGGCAGGGGCGCTGAGGAAGTTCTGCAGCGGGCTTCCCTCCAGTGCATTCACTGATCGCCCCAGCATGGCGGCTAGAGCAGCAAGTGCCTAAGATAGGACTGGTGACCCCCCACTACCCACCTGGAAGCTTCGAATGGCAGGGGCGTTGAGGAAGTTCTGCAGCGGGCTTCCCTCCAGTGCATTCACTGATCGCCCCAGCATGGCGGCTAGAGCAGCGCTGCAGTGAACCAGCTCGCCACTGCCCAGGCAAAGCTCTGCACAGTCCAGCCCCCCGCCCTGCTGGCCTGGAAGCTGGGAAACCCACCTGGAAGCTCCTAATGGCAGGGGCGCTGAGGAAATTCTGCAGCGGGCTTCCCTCCAGAGCATTCACTGATCGGCCCAGCATGGCGGCGAGAGCAGCGCTGCAGTGAACCAACTCGCCACTGCCCAGGCGGAGTCCTGCCAAGCCTATCCCTGCCTCGTCCAGGAGGGCCCGGACGTGCAGGTCCGGGAGCCAATGGGAGTCCGCCACGTCATCCAGCCATGAGTGGGTGAAACCGCCGCCCTCTGTCGGGGGTGGAGGAAGGGGGAAAAGGGGCGGGGGAAGGGGGAAAAGGGGTGGGGGAAGGGGGAAAAGGGGGGGGGGGAATGGGGATGTGGGGTGGGGAAAGGGGGTGTATTTGGGTGACTGGGGGAGAGAGGGGGTGTGGGGCGGGGGAGATGGGAGGGAGAGGTGGATGGGGTGTTGAGGGGCGGGATGAAGATGGGTGGATAATAAAGCAAATGTACAAGACACTACGAGAAAAAAGGTGACCATTGAGTCTTCTCTCCTCCCATCTCCTATTCAACCATCTCCACCCGTCTCTTTCTCTCATTCATACTCACCTGATTTCAATCGCATCCTTCTCCCAGCCCCCTCAGACAGCCTCCCCAGCCAGCTTCTGTGCCCTCGTAGGTCCGAGACGTATCTCATCACCATCACCACCGGTTTCTCTCCCTCCCTCTTTCTCTCTCACTTGATTTGAATCGGCCGTCTCTTTCTCTCTTTCTCTCTCACCTGATTTGAATCGCATCCTTCTCCCAGCCCTCTCAGACAGCCTTCCCAGCGTCTGCGCCCTCGTTGGCCCAAGACATATCTCATCCTCATCATCATCACCACCACCACCACCACCACCACCATCACCACCACCACCACCTACACCCCCCCTACCACGACCACCAACAGCAACAGCGTCAGCCTGATTTCTTCCCTGCTTCCTTCCTGCCTCCCTCCCCTCCTCCCCCCCCCTCCTCTCCCCCATCCCCTCCCCCTCCGCTTCATCCTCCCCAACTTCCGCCATATACCCCCTCTCCCCGCCCCACGACCCCCCTGTCTTCCCCCTCCCACTTCCGCTTGTCCCACACCACCTCCGCTCAGGGGACATAGCCACCATCCCCTTATCTTCCCCCCCGCCCCCGCCTCCGCCCCCGCTCCCCCCATTCTCCCCCCGTCGCCTGCAAATCCCCTTTCCCCAAACCGCTCCGCTCCCCCCATCCGCACCCCTTCCGCACCCCCCTCCGCCCCAGCGGGAACTCCTCCTCCTCAGAATCACTCTCACTCGCGGAACCTGCTAAGTCCCAGTTCCCCCCCCCAGAACCAATCTCTCGTGCGAAATTCGCGTCTAGGCTTCGCTGCCGTCCCAGTCCCCCCCCTCCTCCCCCTCTTCTCCCCATTCTCCCCCTGTTCCCCGTGTTCTCCCTGCTCCTCCCGCTCCCGGCGTTCCCCCCGCCGCCGCCGCGCATCCCCCTGCTCCCTCCGCCCGCGCCCTCCCCCAGCTGCCACGTCACCTTCTCTTCCCACGTCAGCTCGTTATCCTTAAACTCCTTTAATCGCGGCCTATTTCCCACCTGCTGCGGATTAATCTGCGCTGCTGCATTCACATTCGCCCTCGCATTCGCGTTCACACTCGCGCCCGCGCCCATGCCTACGTTCCCGTGAGCATGGGCATGCGCAAACGCATGAGGAGGAACGTTCGCGACGCCTTCGTGAGCCTGGGAATGCAGAGGCGGTAAGCGCCCCGAGCTTATGCTGTTTTCCCGCCGAAGCCCCGTCCTTAGACTGCCTTCCCGCCCGAGCGCGGAACCCGCACTATTATCCTCCGCTTTGCACTCCCCCCCACTGCCCGCCGCCTTGTATTCTCCCCCACTTTCGCCCGCGCCAGCATCCCAGCTTCCGTCATTTCCGCCAATCCCGCCAATCCCCCCCGCTGCGCCATCCCCGCCCCTGACGCTCCCGTCCTGCTTCTCCGAGCCGCTTCCGTGGTTTAAGGAGCCTACTAAGAGGCACCTCGCGGCGCCCGGGCCGCCGGAACCCGTCTGTGGCTGAGTGGTAAGGGAAAAGGACTTGGGGTATGGGGACGCGGGATCGTCAACGTCAACGTCAACGTCAGCGTTAACGTCAAGATCGCCGCCATTCCGCCCCTGCTGCGCCTGCCCCTGCTGCGCCTGCGCCTGCTGCGCCTGCGCCTGCTGCTGCGGGAGTTGCTGCGCCGTTGCTACAAGCTCCCGTTCCCCGTTACTCTCAAAGTACTGGAGCATAATGGAAAACCGAACGGGATTTCCGCCAGCAGCAGACGCGCCACTGCTCGTTTCGCGAGTCTCGCCGGGAGCGGATACCACCTGCTGTTCCCCCGCCAGCTGCTCCTTTCCCAACGGCCTCCCCCGCTCCTGCCTCTGCTCCCTCCCCTGCTGCTGCTGCTGTTCCCGCTGCTGCTGCTGGTGCCGCTTCCGCCCTTCCCTGTGCCTCCGCCTGCTCCTCCGCCTCGCCGCGCCGTTTTCCGCCCACTGCTCGCCCCCCATCCCGTCCCCGCCATAGTCGTCCTCGTCATCGTCGTCGTCGTCATCCGAAAATATTTGATTCTGCGCGAACCCGTCCCGCGAAAAGCTGTCCGACGTGGACGAGAACGACCGCACATCCTCCGACGTGCTCGTGCGCAGCGCCGCGGGCGGAGCACCCGCAGAAACTCCCCCCCTTGCTCCCCCGGCTCCGCTTCCGCCTCGCCCTGCGAAGCCAGCTCCCGTTCCCCAAGTCTTCCGCCGAACCAGCGACAACCCCGCTGCTTCCGAACCTCCTCCGCTGCTTCGGCTACTGGACCGGCCAATGCCGTCCCCCCCAACGAAACCCTCATTTTCGTTTCCCCCCGCGTTTTCCCCCGCGGTTTCCCCTGCGCTTCCGCCCGTCCCGCCTACTCCGCTTCCAAGCTTCAGAGCCGCGTCAAGCTTCGCGCCGCGCTGCTCCCCGGTCGCGATGGGAGCAACCAGCTGCAGCCATTCCGGTAACGGCAAGCCGTCAACTAAACCGCATAGCGTCAGCGCTTCTAGCTCCTCGGGGGTGTAACCTAACGCGTCGCACGCGCCCTCGCTCGCGGCGCATATACGAGCCGTCCACGGGTCAAGCACGAACTGAACGAACTGCGCTTGCTGAACAAACCCTAAGACCGTAAGGCCTTGTCCAGGCTTTCCGGCCTTTCCGCCGCCATTCCCGCCGCCATTTCCGCCGGGATTTCCGCTCCCGACGGGTCCTCCTAGTGTTTTTGGGGTATAACTCCCAGGAGAGTTTTTCCTATGGATGGGAGGAGGAGCCTGATAGGTCACAGTTAACGGCATGGCCTAAGGGCGTACCCCAATAGTACGTCTCTTGTTCTTCTATACAGTCTATTTCGGTGCGTCGCGGTACAAAGTGGTGAAGCTCGATAACCGCTTCCCACCGTGTGGAACCTTCCTGAGCCACGAAGAAAGAACTGTAGACGTACTGCTGGGACACGGCCTAAGGAAGCTGACTAGCGTGCGAACGCGTCAGGGCGTAAGACAACTTGTTACAAACAAACCTTGCTAGTGGTGCTTACTAGAGACCAGGTGGCATTTTGCTGCCTAGTTAGTGGCTAATACACGTTGCATCTATCGCCGTGCACTGTAATGCGTAGTCTACGGAAAAGCTGTCCGTTACTCCAGCCAATGACTACGTGCAAATGGCCGCAGCATCCGCCACCGAGGTCTTTGCACAATCAGGGATACTGCATACAACAGCTCATAAAAAAATCAATGCTTGGTGAGCAAAAAACGGTTCAAAGCGGTGAAACATCTTGACCGCTCCAGATTGCACGGCATCGCTCTTAACCGAAAAGGAAGGGTGCTCGAATGACGCCTCTCCCAGGGGTTGCCACTACTGTAGTTACAGTGGTCCAGGTGTTGCGCGCAGTCTTCGCCCCAATTCTTGGGACTTGTTGCAGGAACGAACTTTCCCTCGATCCTACCGAGCGAGAAGACCGTAGGGTGTACTGTAGGGTGAATTTTTACTGTGGAAGTGGCTGGAAGTTGGGGGAGCGAAGCCGTATAAGAGTTGGAACTGAGGGTGCTGGTGGTGACATTTTCCGAACTCGCAAGCGGAAGGGTCTAAAAGAGACCCGTTTTACAGCCCTAACATCCCGATAAATGAACAGGAAGCACATCGTCAGTGTCTTCAGAATCACTTTGAGAGCTAATAAAGCTCCTCATTTCTAATATCCCTCGATTCGGGAGCTTCAAACTTTGGTTAACCCGAAAACATTCTTGGGTTCAGATTGGTCAGTGATTGCTATGACTGCTACGATGCGGGTGCTAATTCTGCCTGGTTCCATCCACGCTCATCCAAACGTAGGTTGTCGATGTGGCATCCGCCACACAGAATCCCTTTTCGCATACTGAAAGTGCTGTCATCCTCCAATGAGGTCAGGTTTTGGAATCGGTTCAGAAGGTGGAAGTGGCGGAATATCTGAGATGGCGTCACTTTCCTATGGAATGCACCAGCTTTCGTGTACTTTAAGGGCGCATCCCTATATCGTGTCAGACCAAGGGTCTAAGCTTCAAAGCATCAAAAGACACCAAGTGACGAGGGAGCCAGCCACAGCCTAATTAACACTGCCACAGCACGGAAACTGAAACTGCCACTCGACAGAAGTTACCTGAGATTCATGCAAGACTAGTCGACGGCACACCACTGGCGATACGGGAACGAATGGACCGAGTTCGGATTCGATGCGGGGGTAACTCCACGTTTAGCCAGGCAATGCTCGCAACGAGCCTCGACGGGACCGACATTTTACTCGGTCGTGATTGGCTGCGACGACAAAATCCGCGAATCGACAGGACGACGGGGAACTGGACCGTGCGAGTGAACGGTAACAACATCGCTTTACCTCGCTGGAGCTCGCCTGAGTCTTCGTCGGTGCGTGTCAACGCGATCACAATAATACGTGCCGTAGCGGCAGGAGCTGACGTGTACGCGGTTGACATTCGGGAAGTCGAGGTAGCAGATAAAAGGAGTGATTTATAGAAACTGCTCGCCGACGTAGCGGATGACCTGGCAGCGCTACTGAATCAGTACGGTGGGATTTTCCCCGGACGACTTGCCAACAGGACTGCGACCTCAGCGACCGCAGAACCACACGATAGAACTAGAACCGGGGGCACAGCCGACAGTACAGCGACAGTTCCGACTGACCCAACCCGAACTAGACGAACTACAGAAGCAGCTAGATTACCTGCTTGAAAAAGCGTTCATTCGCGCAAGTTCGTCACCCTTCGCCGCATCGATACTGTTCACGCCGAAGAAAGACGGGGGATTTCGCATGTGCATAGATTACAGTGCACTAAACCGCGTTACTATCAAGTCCCGTTAACCCATTCCGCGAGCCGACGAACTGATCGACCAATTGCGCACATCCCGAGTTTTCTCGAAAATTGACCTTCGAGGAGGTTACCACCAGATCCGCGTAAATCCGCCCGACTGTCTGAAAACCGCCTTCCGAACCCGCTACGGATCTTTCGAATACACCGTCATGGCATTCGGGCTGACCAACGCCCCCGCCACTTTTCATATGACCATGAACGAAGCTTTCCGCCCGCTTTTAAGTAAGTGTGTCATCG
Organism: Closterium sp. Yama58-4; assembly: GCA_947470075.1. NCBI lineage: Eukaryota > Viridiplantae > Streptophyta > Zygnematophyceae > Desmidiales > Closteriaceae > Closterium > Closterium sp. Yama58-4. The sequence continues at coordinate 1,140,894 of CANIUD010000082.1, read as the reverse complement.
TATACTTAGACGATATACTGATTTACAGCCCAGACCGAACACAGCACATACAGGACATCGAAGCAGTTTTCAAAATACTGAGTGAGAACCAATTACTGACAAAAGCATCCAAGTGTGAGTTCCTACACGACAGAGTTTTTTGGGGTTCGTCAACTACGTGCGTCGGTTCGTCCCCGACATGGCGAAGCTGACTGCCCCATTGACAAACCTACTTAGGAAGAAGGTTGAGTACACGTGGGGGGAGAAAGAGCAAGCTGCCTTTTCGGCCCTCAATAAAATATTGTGCTCACCGCCCGTACTGCACATCACCGACCCACGCCGCCCGTTCGAACTGGTCACTAACTCAAGCGACATCGCCCTGGGAGCAGTACTGTTGCAGGACTTCAGCCAATCGCGTACGAGTCCCGCAAGCTTTACCCGCCCGAACGCAACTACCTGATACACGACCGCGAGATGTTGGTGATCGTGCACGCGTTCAAAGTGTGGCGCTGCTACCTCACCGGAGCTCCGACGTGACAGTACGGACAGACCACCGATCACTACAGTACCTCCGCGCCCAACCAAATCTCAATCCGTGACAAATTCGCTGGCTGGACTACTTGGAGTCCAACTTCCACTACACCGTCACGTACAAAAAGGGAGCGTCGAACATTGTCGACGCACTCATCCGCCCCACCGCCCAACTCTACGCCATCCTACTCGCCCAGACCAATCCACTGTTAACAGGCCTATTCACCCACGGATACCGCACCGACCCATTTTGCACAACCTGAAATTCATGTAAAAAACAGGCAGCAATTGCATCTGGGTACCAGCATATTCACTGCTAAGGGAACTGCTACTGCAGGAGGCACACGACGGGGTTACCTCGGGTCACTTCGGAGAAGAAAAAACGCGACAGCAACTGTAGCGGTACTATTACTAGCCGGAACTGTTGACCGACGTACAACACCACGTAGGGTCGTGCCAGGTGATGAAGAGCTCGTGAAAAAGAAAGGCGGGTCAATTGCAACCGATTCTATCGCCCGAGCGCGCCTGGCAGCAGGTTACCATGGATTTCGTCACCGGGTTATCTTCGAGCCCTGGGGGTAACGACGCGGTAATGGTCGTCGTTGCCAGACTGACGAAGATGGCTCACTTCGCTGCGTGCATAAAATCGATCTCAGCCAAAGAAACCGCTCGCTTGTTCATCGCAGCCGTCGTTCGACTGCACGGGATGTGAGCCGCGATAATCAGCGACCGCGATACGAAGTTTACCAACAACTTTTGGAAGAACCTTTGGGAGCAGTTCGGGACCAGGCTACAGTTCAGCTCGTCGTACCACCCCGAGACCGATGGACAAACGGAGCGGACGAACCAGACCATGGAGCAGCTGATTTGTGCCACGTGCGACGACCGACGACATGGGAGCAGCAGCTGCCGCTGATTGAGTTCGCGTACAACAACGCCACGTCAGCGATGACGAAACAGTCCCCGTTCTACCTGAACTACGGGCAAAATCCAACAGTGCCCATGACGCCGAGTCCGGACAACCCAATGCCACGCGCACAACAGTTCGCAGAAATCTTGCAAGCTGCCCGAACCAGAGCAGCAGACGCAATAAAAAAAGCCAACATCATCGCAAAGAGAAACGCTGACCGCCACCGCCGCTCGGTAACATACCAGCCAGAGGATTACGTACTGCTCGACACACAGAACTTACCAAAACTGCGACCGCGAAACTATGGACCGTTCCAATCAGCCACATGATCACCCCATCTACAATCGCCGACCGACTGGTACATCATCCCATCATTCCATGTCAGCCTGCTTCGCCCATACATTCCAACCATAAGCCAACTGCCTCGTTATCGCCCCCCATCCATGACTCGTCATGCATCGGAGCCAATCGTCGATCTCGAGAAGGTTCTGAGCCATCGGATTCACCACCCCACAGGCATCAGGAGGATCGAGTTCCTCGTTCGCTGGAAGGACCGCACGCCAACTGAAGATAGCTGGGTGCCCCTGGCCAACATTGAAAACCACCCTACCCAGCAAGTGTACTGTTGGAAACAATATAGTTTGCGCTTCTGAAGTATCAAACACCACAACGTAAGCGAGACAAACTACAGCGAAGTTACAAGCGAGTCAACCACGGAAGGTTTACACGAGACAACAGCAAGAGGTTAAGCGAAGGTCAAAGGTCAGCGACCTTTTGACTCGCCGAAAGCAGCGCGACAGCAAGGACACATAAATGACTCGCTATTGAGTAGTTATCCGAGTCGTCGCTGTATCGAACCGCAACAGCAGCAGTTACAACAGCAGTTAGCTAGATAAACCATTTCATATTCCCCTTGTAATCATATAAAAAGCTTTGTATCACTTTGCTATAATCAACTTATCTTGTCCTCATACACCAGCACAAGGTGGTTCAAACCAATTCACTAAGAACGCTTTTCCCAGCCCAACATGTATCTGAGGAGCCGGGGTTTCCGCGATATACACGCACTCGCGTAGCGGAGGGGGCTTCTTGTGGGGGGGGGGGGGGTATAGTGTAAGGAATTTTCTCGACATTCCTTACCGCGACTGTCAACATCGCGTACAGCAACAACCATTGTTCGCCCGTTACTGCTAACGGGGCTTCGCCAACTTCGCGCGCACTGTTTCACCAAACCATGCACTGCTGGCCCGGCCGAGTCGGCCTACGCTTCGGGACTAGCCCGAACCTCGATGCCAGCCTAGCATTAGCTAGCTCGCATGCCAGGGCTCTTGCTATGTTTTAGGCCCGTCTGAAAAGAACTACTAGCAATTTTTTTTGTATGTTTTTTCATATGAAAGTTAGAGCAATGTCTGATTTTTCAGACGATTTTGTTTGCATGGTCTAATGAATACACTAATTGACCATACGGTAACATGAGTTCGATTTTACGAAGTATGAGATGAATGCGCTGCTAGCAGCGACGCTGACTGGCAACCCCGCTAGCAGTCAGGCGAAACAAGTTGCATGGCAAGAGGGATGGGGTCTGGGGGGGATTGGGCTAATGGGGCATGCAATGGGGACCATCTCTTCGTTGAGATGCGAGGGAGCAGGGGGACTTGACGAGACAGGGGCTGGGTTGGGAGATACTGTACGGTACAAGGGACGGGGGGACGGGGGCTGGTTTGGGAGAGGTGCGGTAAAGCTGGGGGGGGGTTTGGAGGGGGGATGGGCTAGGGCTGCGAGGGGAGCGAGATTGGGCTGGTTCGGGGAAAGCGTAAGGGACTAAGGGGGTAGGGGGGAAGGAGAGGAGGGGGGGAAGGGCTACATCGGTGCATTTCGAATCCAGATGAAATTGTACGCGAAGTCTGAAAATTCAGACCAAGTATAACGCTTGGTCTATTTTTCCAGACGAAAGAAAATCCTATGTCTGATGGTCTAGATGAAATATAATCGATAGTCTGAAAAATCAGATGAAATCTAAAAATGAGGTCGGATTTTCATACCATCAGACCGATTTGGTCTGATAACAAGAGCCCTGTCGCACGCACCGCGTTACGGTTTGCATGTTCGCATATATGTATTCGCTCAATGGCTTCGCTCATACTTTGTACTCGTTTGACACCTAGTGTAACCATCGCTATCTCGTTCCATTGCACCCGTAAAAGTAGGATGCGTGTCAAACTATATTTGTGTGTTGGCTGCCAGCAGCCGTGCGTGCCCTGCCCGTGCGCCGCCCGTCGCCGCAGAGCCCTGCCCTGCCCGAGCGCAGCCCGCCGCCGCACGCGATCCGCCGCCGCGCGCACCCCTCGACCCGCGCAGCCCGCACCCGCGCGTGCCTCGCCCGTGCGCCCATCCGCCCTAACCGAGCGCCACCTGCCGCCAGCTGCGCCTGCCTGCCTGAGCATACTGCCTGAGCCTACAACAGTTGCCTGCTGCCTGAGCCTGCTACGGTTGCCTGATGCCTGAGACTGCTGCCTGAGCCTGCTACCGTTGCCTGCTAACTGAGCCTACTGCCTGAGCCTCCTGCCTGAGCCTGCTGCCTCTGCCTACGCTCCGACCATGGCGACCCTCACTGTCCTCGCGTTTGAGCCTGACGGTCGCCCGATCGAGTTTGACACCTGGCTTGGCGATCTGCAGCTTTACTTGATGACTGATATCAAGGACGGCACATCAGTGCTCGATTATGTGACTGGCACTGCCCCTACTCCTGCTGAGACTGCGCCCGCCCTTGACCGTGCACAGTGGCAGACCCGCGATGCAGTTGCGCGCCTAGCTATTCGCAATCACCTGCCGATCACAGAACGCGCGCATTTCAACCAGCTTAAGACTGCTAAAGCAGTGTTTGACGCTGTAGTTGCCCGCTATTCCGCCCCGACCACTGCAACCGTTGGTAGTCTCATCCTGCCTTACCTGTTCCCCGACCTAGCCTCGTTTCACACTGCTGACGACCTCATCTCCCACCTCCGCGCTAGTGACACTCGCTTTCGTGCCGCTCTCTCAGACGAGTTCCTCGCCACGAACCAACCCCCGCTGTACTTTACCCTCTACATCCTCGTCACCCGCCTCCCTGACACTCTTCGTGTCAAACATATATGCTGGATATTGTCTAGGCTGTAGTGGGGTAGCCCATATGGGGTACAGCCCAATTAGGGTTTACTACTTGTACTCCTGCATGCTGCTAGTTCATTCATTCCTGCTGCTAGATTCTGACATGGTTTCAGAGCACTAAGGTCCGTAGGACCGTTTTTGTTTTTTTTTTTTTCCGGGCCCACCTACCGCTGCGGTTACCGCGCTACCCCACGTACCTGCCTGCCTTGCCTTGCCTTGTGACGTGCTGCACTATGTGCGCCGTCCAGCAGCCCTAGCGCTGCCTCCTACTGCCCTAGGCCAGCGCACTGCCCCTATAGGCCCGTAAGGCCCACGCGAAGCCCCTAGAGGCCCGTAAGGCCCGCGCAGCCTGCTGCAGCCGCGCGCAGCCCGCACAGAGCCCGCGCAGCCCGCGCCGAGCCGCGCGCAGCCCGCTGCAGCCGCGCGCAGCCCGCACAGAGCCCACGCAGCCCGCGCCGAGCCGCGCACAGCCCGCTGCAACCGCGCGCAGCCCGCACCGAGCCGCGCACAGCCCGCTGCAGCCGCGCGCAGCCCGCAGCTGCCGCGCGCAGCCCGCGTCGAGCCGCGCGCGGCCTGCTACGGCCTCGCGAGGCCCGCGCGCGGCCCGCAGCAGCCCGCGCCGAGCCGCGCGCGGCCTGCTACTGCCTCGCGCGGCCCGCGCGCGGCCCGCAACAGCCCGCGCCGAGCCGCGCGCGGCCCGCTACTCCCTAGCGCGGCCGCGCGCGGCCTGCAGCAGCTCCACGCGCTGTCAGCGCAGCCCGCGCCGAGCCGCGCGCGGCCCTCTGCCTCGGCCACGACCTGCCGCTGATGCGGCCCCGCCCTGCAGCTACCACGGCCCCGACCTGCCGCTGATGCGGCCCCGCTCTGCAGCTGCCACGGCCCCGACCTGCCGCTGACGCGGCCCCACCCTGCTACTGCCGCTGAGACGGCCCCGCCCTGCAGCTGCTTCGGCCCTGCTCTGCAGCCGGTTTTGCGGCCCCGACGCCGCCGCTGTCGTGCGCCTACTCGGCCGCCGCCCGTCGAGCGCCGGCCCTGCTCGCCTGGTGAGCACCTGCCTGCCTGCCTGACGACCTGCCTGTCTGCCTGCCTGCCTGCCGGCCTGGCTGCCTGCCTGCCTGCCGGCCTGCCTGCCTGCGCGACTGCCTGCCTGCCTGCCGGCCTGCCTGCCTGCCTGCCGGCCTGCCTGTCTGTCTGCTTGCCTGCCTGCCTGCCTGCCTGTCTGCCTGCCTGCCTGGCTGCCTGGCTGCCTGCCGGCCTGCCTGCCTGCCTGCTTGCCTGCCTGCCTGCCGCGCCTGCCTTGCCCGCGCTACTGCTGCTGCTACTGCTACTGGCAGGTGGCCAGATGCAGCTCCAGCGACGTTCACGCGAGCCTCTGACGCCCCAGCAGCTTAGTGAGTGGTATACTAGCTGGGGTTGTCGCAGTAGCCGTCGTAGCTGTCGCCCTGGAGCTGGTCAGTTGGGAGCGTCTGGCAGTGGCCCGCTACAGCTGCAGGGGCGTCCACGTGAGACACTTACGCCCCGGCAGCTCCAGGAGTGGTACGCTCAGTGTAGCAGGTCTACGCGTACAGTTCGCTGCCCGTACGTCATTCGCACAGGTGCTAGGACTGGTCAGCCTTGTGGGACGCTTGGTCACACACAGTCCCGCTGCTTCGCCCGTCTGAGCGACGACTGGCGCACAGTGTTTGGCGACGAGGCTGAGCTCCCCACCTGGCTGGAGCTGCATGGACAGAGGGTAGATATCTTTGCGCGTGACTATGATGCTATTCTCACTGCCATGTATGCATTGCCTACTAGTGCTGATCGTGCCTGTTCTCTGTGCGTACCGCCTGACCCTGGTGAGGCTGCTGCTCTAGGTGCTAGTGCGTCTCCTGCTCTAGGTGCTGGTGAGGCTGCTGCTCTCGGTGCTAGTACGTCTACTGCTCTAGGTACTGGTGAGGCCGTGGCTTTAGGTGCTGGTGAGTCTGCTCTCTCTGGTACTGCGCCACCTACGGTCTCGCACACCTTCACCCTTGACTCAGGAGCTTCCCGCTCCTTCTTTCGTGACTGCACCACACTCACGCCGCTTAGTCGGCCAGTTCCAGTCTCCCTGGCGGACCCCTCCGGGGGTCCAGTCCTTGCCCACTACTCCACGGTTCTGCCGTGTCCGGCCGTCCCGTCCGGCTCGCTGTCAGGTCTTTACCTCCCCTCGTTCTCTACGAACTTGGTGAGTGGAGCTGACCTCCAGGATCGGGAGGTTGACCAGTTCACTCCTGCGAGTCAGCGAGTGACTCACTGTACGTGTGCTAGGACGGGCCGGCACTTGGCCACGTTCACCCGTGCACCTGGCTCGAGTCTGTACACACTGACCACTGAGTCCCCTCAGGTAGCTGCGTCTGCGTCTACGTCTGGTCAGCTGGCGGCCCCCTGTGAGTGTCGCGCTTTGTCGCACGACACTCTCCTGTGGCACCACCGTCTTGGTCACCCCTCCTTGCCTCGCCTGCGTCGCATGCACTCTCGCTCCCTGGTCTCTGGTCTTCCCAGGTCTCTGCCTGCCCTCCCTCCCTCGCCTGCGCCGCCCTGCATTCCTTGCGTCGAGGGGCGGCAGCGCGCCGCTCCTCACTCCTCCTCGTTTCCTCCCACAGAGGCTCCCCTGCAGACGCTCCACCTGGACGTGTGGGGCCCAGCCCGCGTCCAGGGACAGGGCCGCGAGCGGTACTTCCTGCTGGTCGTCGACGACTACACGCGTTACACCACGGTCTTCCCCTTGCAGAGCAAGGGGGACGTCCCTGATGTTTTGATCCCTTGGATCCGCGCTGTTCGTCTCCAGCTCCGCGAGCGGTTCCGGCGGGATTTTCCTGTCCTGCGTCTGCACTCTGACAAAGGTGGTGAGTTCTCCTCTGACCTCTTGGCAGCCTACTGTGCGGAGCACGGCATCACCCAGTCGTTCACGCTTCCGGCCTCTCCACAGCAGAATGGGGTTGCTGAGCGTCGCATTGGCTTAGTCATGGAGGTCGCTCGTACCTCCATGATCCATGCGGCTGCCCCCCATTTCCTGTGGCCGTTTGCGGTCCGGTACGCCGCGCATCAGCTCAACCTCTGGCCCCGTGTCTCCTTGCCGGAGACCTCGCCCACACTGCTGTGGACGGGGAAGGTTGGTGATGCGTCGCGTTTCCAGGTCTGGGGTGCTCGTGCCTTTGTCCGCGATACCACCGCGGACAAGCTCTCCGCCCGCGCTGTTCCCTGTGTCTTCCTTGGCTTTGTCCCTGACGCGCCTGGTTGGCAGTTTTACCATCCCACCTCGCGCCGTGTCTTTGCGTCTCAGGACGTCACGTTCGACGAGTCGGTTCCCTTTTACCGTCTCTTCCCCTACCGCACTGCCCAACTCCCCCCCCCCGCCGCTCTTCCTCGCTCTAGGAGCTCCCTAGGTAGACCCCCTCCCCACTCCTGGTCCTGCTCCTTCAGGTGTTTCTCAGGTAGACCCTCCTCCCTTGACTGCGCCGGTTGAGGTCACTGGTGACTCAGGTCCTACTGAGGGTGGTCCTTCTCGGGGTGCTACTTCTAGGGGTGCTGAGCCTGGGGGTGCGGAGCCTGGGGGTGCTGAGCCTGGGGGTGCTGAGCCTGAGGGTGCGGAGCTTGAGGGTGTGGAGCCTGGTGGTGCTGAGCCTGAGTGTGAGGGGTCTGGGGGTGCTGAGCTTGGCGGTACTGACGCTGGAGGTTCTGGAGCTACTGAGGGTGCTGGCGCTGGAGGTTCTGGAGCCGCTGGAGGTGCAGGTGCTGAGGGTACTGACACCGGAGGTTCTGGAGCCGTTGGGGGTGCGGGCGCTGAGGGTTCTGAGTCTGCTGTTGCGCGGTCTCCTTGGAGTAGCCGCCTTCGTCCACGTGTGCCTCTCACCCCACAGCAGCTGCAGGACTGGTACGGTCGCCGTCCGCGTCGCGCTGCTGGAGCTAGGAGTGGTGCTGGACCTTTGTCTACTGGAGGTGCTGGAGTCGCTGGTTCTGGAGGTGCTCGTACTGGAGACACTGCGGCTGGAGACCCTGGGACTGGAGGTGCTGGCTCTGGGGGTGCTGCTGCTGGAGACACTGAGGCTGGAGACCCTGGGACTGGAGGTGCTGGTTCTGGGGGTGCTGCTGCTGGAGACACAGAGGGTGGAGACCCTGGAACTGGAGGTGCTGGTTCTGGGGGTGCTGCTGCTGGAGACACTGAGGCTGGAGACCCTGGGACTGGAGGTGCTGGTTCTGGGGGTGCTGCTGCTGGAGACACAGAGGTTGGAGACCCTGGGGCTGGAGGTGTCGGCTCTGGGACTGGAGCTTCTGGAGCTGCTGGAGGTACTGGAGCTGCTGGAGGCACTCGAGCTGCTGGAGCTGCCGCTCCTGGTGCAGCTGCGCCGACACGACGGTTCTTCGCTCCGCCGTCTCCGTCGTCTCTGCCGCCGTCTGACTCTGTTCTTCGTCAGGTTCTTACTCTCCCGTCGTCTACTGGTCTTCCGTTACAGCCCGGCTCACCGCTGCCTGCTCCTTCTCCTTACACTGTGCAGACTGGTAGTCCTGCTGAGCGTCGTGAGCCTGCGTCGCGTCCTGTTTCGCCTGTTCGTCCTAGTCGTACCGGTCGTCGTGTTCCTCGTTCGCGTCAGCCGGCTGTCCCCAGCGCACACCTCGTAGTCCGTCGTCCTTCCTCTGCTCCGCAGCCTGTTCCTCTGCCGTCTCCTCCTGCGTCCTCGTTGCCTGACGTTCCGGACCCTGCGTCTGACCGGTTTCGTGCTGAGCACCCTACTGTCACGCGTCTACTAGCCACAGTTGTCACTGACCCGTCGTTTGAGTCTGCTGCTGCGTCTGCTCTTGTCGCTGAGCTTGTTGACTTTGCTGCTGCCTGTCGTCTAGACTTCACTGCCAGTCTTGTTACTGAGTCTGAGTCTGTCTGTCCTCCGTACGTCGGGGGTGAGTGTGCTCTTAGCACGGACGTCCTTGAGGACAGGCAGGAGGATTTCAAACCAGTGTCTCGCTGCTGCTTTACCTCATCTTGTGTCCTCGCTACTTGCCCCTGAGGGAGACCCGGATGCACCAGACATCCCGACTCCGCGCTCTTACGCAGAGGCGATAGAGGGTCCCTACTCCTCTCAGTGGCAGGCAGCCATGGACGCAGAGATGGCTTCCTGGAAGTCCACAGGCACCTATGTCGACGAGGTTCCCCCACCTGGGGCGAACATCGTCAGTGGCATGTGGATTTTCAGGGTGAAGCGGCCGCCGGGTTCTCCGCCTGTCTTCAAGGCGCGTTACGTGGCTCGAGGCTTCAGTCAGCGAGAGGGAGTTGACTTCTTCCAGACCTTCTCCCCCACCCCGAAGATGACCACTCTTCGGGTGCTGCTGCATGTTGCTGCTCACCGTGACTACGAGCTTCACTCTCTTGACTTCAGCACAGCTTTCTTACAGGGCAGCCTGCACGAGGAGATCTGGCTGCGCCGCCCCCCGGGCTTCACTGGGTCGTTCCCTCCTGGCACCCAGTGGAGCCTCCGGCGGCCGGTCTACGGTCTCCGCCAGGCACCACGTGAGTGGCACGACACACTGAGGACTACGCTTGCGGCTCTTGGGTTTGCGCCTTCTACTGCTGACCCGTCGCTGTTTCTGCGCACCGACACTTCACTGCCGCCGTTCTACATCCTCGTGTACGTCGACGACTTGGTTTTTGCCACTGCTGACACTGAGGCTCTCGCCCACGTGAAGTCGGAGCTGCAGAAGAGACACACGTGCACAGACTTGGGTGAGCTACGCAGCTACCTTGGCTTGCAGATCACCCGGGACCGAGCACGCCGCACCATCACCTTGACTCAGTCACACATGGTGCAGCAGGTCCTTCAGCGCTTCGGCTTCACCTGGTCTTCAGCACAGGCCACTCCTCTGGCTACAGGTCACACGCTCTCAGCTCCACCTTCGGACGAGTCCGTAGAGCCGAGTGGTCCTTACCCAGAGCTAGTCGGCTGCCTCATGTACCTGATGACTTGCACTCGACCTGACCTCGCGTACCCTCTTGGTCTTCTGGCTCGCTACGTGGCTCCTGGTCGGCACCGACCTGAGCACATGGCTGCTGCTAAGAGGGTACTGCGCTACTTGTGCAGCACATCAGGCATGGGGCTAGTGCTTGGAGGGACGAGCCCAGTTGTCCTCACTGGGCACTCAGACGCTTCTTGGGTTGACGACCTGGCTACTCAGCGGTCGTCATAGGGTTACACCTTCAGCCTTGGCTCTGGTTCAGTTTCGTAGCATTCTACACGCTCGTCTTCAGTTCTCAGCTCCAGTTGTGAGGCTGAGATCTACGCCACAGCCATGGCTGCACAGGAGTTACGCTGGCTCACCTACCTACTGACTGACTTGGGAGAGCAGCCTCGTTCTCCTCCAGTGCTGTACGTCGACAACAAGGCCGCCATTGCCTTGTGTGAGGAGCACAGACTGGAGCACAGAACGAAGCACATAGCTCTGCGTTACTTCCTGGCTCGAGAGTTGCAGCAGCGAGGCCAGCTTCGTCTTCGTCACGTGGCCACTCGGGCCAACACTGCTGATATATTCACCAAGGCACTTCCGTCTGGTGATCATCAGCGCTTTTGTACCCTGTTAGGCCTTGTGCCTACGCTTCCACACTTGCTGTAGTTTCTGCTTGTACTGTGATCTATATATATACATGCATGCCTGCTCTTGCTAGGTAGTCATCACTGTACTGTTATTGTTGCATATATATCTCTGCATGTGGACTGGCCTTGTGGCCCTTTGCTTGTGCTCAGAATGTGTGGTGACGTTGAGATCCACCCTGAGCTTGCTTTGCTTCTCTTGACTGGTCGTTTGACCCCTTGTTCTCCCCCACTTTGCCTATGGGGGTGTGTCAAACATATATGCTGGATATTGTCTAGGCTGGATATTGTCTTTGCCCATATGGGGTACAGCCCAATTAGGGTTTACTACTTGTACTCCTGCATGCTGCTAGTTCATTCATTCCTGCTGCTAGATTCTGACACTTCGTTCAGTCAGGGACCATTTCCTCGCCAAGGACCCTACCACTATCACTCTAGACGACTTTGCGCAGCAGCTGGTCGCAGCAGAGAAGAACATCCTCGCTGTCGGTGCTGCTCGTGGCACTCCCCGCACTCCCCTCTTTGAGGGGTGCTCCCCCTCCCCTCTTGCCCCCTCCTACGCCTCTGCTGCTACTGCAGTCGACCTCCTCGGTGCTGAGAAGGTCGCAGCTGCTTCCGCTCCTAGTGGGAAGCGCGGCGGTGGCAGGGGCGGCAAGGGTGGCAGGGGTGGTGGAGGTGGCGGTGGAGGGAGCGGTCGTGGAGGCGGCGGGAGTGGAGGTGGTGGGGGTGGCCGTGGGGGTGGAGGAGGTGGGTGGGGTGGCGGCAGGGCCGGAGGCAGTGGAGGCAGCAGCGGAGGTGGTGGGGGAGGAGGCAGCGGCAGTGGCGGTGGAGGTAGGGGCGGAAGTGGGGCCGGCCCGAAGGGGAGCCCCAGTGGGGGACAGCAGCAGCAGCAGCAGCCACAGCAGCAGCAGCAGCGCCAGCCCCTTACCTCCCAGCAGCTCAATGACTGGTATGCTGGGCGTGGGGCGTCTCGGGGTTCTGACCGCTGCCCCTATGTCATTCGCACAGGTCCCCGCAAGGGTCGCACCTGCGACGGTTTTCACACCGAGTTCCGCTGCTTCGCTAGGCTTAGTGACGCCTGGCGCGCCAAGTATCCTGATGCTACTGAGTTCCCCAACTGGGCAGAGCTGCTTAGGCGTGATGTTCCTATCTTTGATCTTGACTTTGATGCTATTCTTGCTGCCATGTATGCATTGACTGTTAGTGCTGAGGGTGATTGCTACTTGTGTGTTCCGTCTGACCCAGGTATAGAGACTGCAGCCCTAGGTGCTAGTGAGTCTGCCCCCTCTGGTCCTGTGTCCGCTCAGGCTTTGCACACGTTCACACTTGACTCTGGTGCTTCGCGCTGTTTCTTTCGCGACAGCACCACTGTCACCCCTCTCCCTGCACCTGTCCCTGTCTCACTGGCTGACCCCTCTGGGGGCCCAGTGCTTGCACGAGCCACGACTGTGCTTCCGTGCCCGGCGGTCCCGTCTGGTGAGCTGTCAGGTCTCCACGTTCCCTCGTTCTCTACGAACCTGGTGAGCAACGCCGTCCTTCAGGATCACTGGGTTGACACCTGGACTCCTGGAGGACAGCGTGTGGCGATCCTCACATGCTCCAGGACTGGCCGCCACCTGGCCACGTTCACTCGTGAGCCGGGGTCCAGTCTGTACACCCTCACCACTGTTTCACGCTACACCCCTTTGTCTCCACAGCTGTACGCGTCTGCTCAGGTAGCTACCCAGTGTGAGTGTCGTCGCCTGTCGCACGACACTCTCCTGTGGCACCACCGCCTTGGTCACCCCTCCCTCCCTCGCCTGCGCCACCCTGCATTCCTTGCGTCGAGGGGTGGCAGCGCGCCGCTCCTCACTCCTCGTTTCCTCCCACAGAGGCTCTGTTGCAGACACTCCACCTGGACGTGTGGGGCCCCGCCCGCGTCCAGGGGCAGGGCCGCGAGCGGTACTTCCTGCTGGTTGTCGACGACTACACACGCTACACCACGGTCTTCCCCTTGCAGAGCAAGGGGGACGTCCCTGCTATTCAGATCCCCTGGATCCGCGCTGTTTGTCTCCAGCTCCGCGAGCGGTTCGACAGAGACTTTCCTGTCCTGCGTCTGCACTCTGACAGAGGTGGTGAGTTCTCCTCCGACCTCTTGGCAGCCTTCTGTGCGGAGCACGGCATCCGCCAGTCGTTCACGCTTCCGGCCTCTCCGCAGCAGAATGGGGTTGCTGAGCGCCGCATTGGCTTAGTTATGGAGGTCGCTCGTACCTCCATGATCCATGCGGCTGCCCCCCATTTTCTGTGGCCGTTTGCGGTACGCTGCGCATCAGCTCAACCTCTGGCCTCGTGTCTCCTTGCCGGAGACCTCGCCCACACTGCTGTGGACGGGGAAGGTTGGCGATGCGTCGCGTTTCCGCGTCTGGGTGCTTGTGCCTTTGTCCGCGATACCACCGCGGACAAGCTCTCCGCTCGCGCCATTCCCTGTGTCTTCCTTGGTTTTCCTTCTGACGCGCCTGGCTGGCAGTTCTACGAGCCCACCTCGCGCCGTGTCTTTGCGTCTCAGGACGTCACCTTTGACGAGTCGGTTCCCTTCTACCGTCTCTTCCCCTACCGTACTTCCCCTCGCACCCCCCCGCCGCTCTTCCTCGCTCCAGGTCCTCCCCAGGTAGACCCCCTCCCCGCGCCAGGTCCTGCTCCTTCAGGTGTTTCTCAGGTAGACCCTCCCGTGCCTGCGCCTGTTGAGGTCACTGGTGACTCAGGTCCTGCTAGAGGTGGTGCTGTCTCTGGGGGTGCTGGTCCTGGAGGGGAGGAGCTTGGGGGTGCTGAGCCTGGGGGTGCGGAGCCAGGGGGTGCTGAGCCTGGGGGAGCGGAGCCTGCATGTGAGGAGCCTGAGGGTGCGGAGCCTGGGGGTGCTGAGCCTGCGCGTGAGGAGCCTGGAGGTGCGGAGCCTGGAGGTGCTGAGCCTGAGTGTGAGGGGTCTGGGGGTGCTGAGTCTGGGGGTGCGACGCCTGACGGTACTGCGACCGCTAGTGAGCGGTCTCCTTGGAGTGGCCGCCTTCGTCCGCGTGTGCCTCTCACCTCCCAGCAGCTGCACGACTGGTACGGTCGCCGTCAGCGTCGCGCTACTGGAGCTCGGGGCTCTGCCGCTGGAGGTGCTTCTGCTGACGTCACTGGAGTTGGGAGTGGTGCTGGTTCTTTGTCTACTGGAGGTGCTGACGTCGCTGGTCCCGGAGGTGCTCGTACCGCTGGTACTCGAGCTGCTGGGGCTGGTGGTGCTTTGCCTGAGGGTGCTGCTGCAGGTGGAGCTGGTTCTGGAGGAGCTGGAGCTGGGGGTGCTGGAGTTGCTGGAGGTACTGGGACGGCTGGGGGTGCTGGAGCTGCTGGTGCTGGTGGCACTGCACCGCCGCGACTGTTCTTCGCTCCGCCGTCTCCGTCGTCTCAGCCGCCACCTGACTCTGTGCTTCGCCAGGTTCTTAGTCTTCCGTCTTCTACTGGTCTTCCGTTACAGCCTGGCTCCCCGCTGCCTGCTCCTTCTCCTTACACTGAGCAGTCTAGGGGTCTTACTGAGCGTCGTGAGCCTGCGTCGCGTCCTGTCTCGCCTATTCGTTCTGGTCGTCGTGTTCCGCGTCCGCGTTCGCCGCCTGTCCCAGGCGCGCACCTCGTAGTCCGTCGTCCTTCCTCTGTTCCACAGTCCGTTCCTCTATCGTCTCCTCCTGCGTCTTCTCTGCCTGACGTTCCGGACCCTGAGTCTGACCGGTTTCGTGCTGCGCACCCTACTGTCATGCGTCTGCTAGCCACTGTTATCACTGACCCGTCGTTTGAGTCTGCTGCTGCGTCTGCCTTGGTCGCTGAGCTTGTTGACTTTGCTGCTGCTTGGCGTCTAGACTACGCTGCTAGACTTGTTGCTGAGTCTGAGTCTGTCTGTCCTTCGTCCGTCGGGGGTGAGTGTGCTCTTGGCACGGACGTCCTTGAGGACAGGCACGAGGACCTTGAGTGTCTCGCAGCCGCTGCGCCTCATCTCGTGGCCATGCTGCTTGCCCCTGAGGGAGATCCGGATGCTGTAGACATCCCCACCCCGCGTTCTTACGCTGAGGCGATCGCGGGTGAGTACTCCTTTCAGTGGCAGACAGCCATGGACGCTGAGATGGCATCCTGGAAGTCCACAGGCACGTACGTCGATGAGGTTCCCCCTCCCGGGGCGAACATCGTCGATGGCATGTGGATTTTCAGGGTGAAGCGGCCGCCAGGTTCTCCGCCTGTCTTCAAGGCTCGTTACGTTGCTCGAGGCTTCAGTCAGCGAGAGGGAGTCGACTTCTTCCAGACCTTCTCCCCCACCCCGAAGATGACCACTCTTCGGGTGCTGCTGCACGTTGCCGCTCAGTGTGACTACGAGCTTCACTCGCTTGACTTCAGCACAGCCTTCTTGCAGGGCAGCCTGCACGAGGAGATCTGGCTGCGCCGCCCACCTGGCTTCACTGGGTCGTTCCCTCCTGGTACCCAGTCGAGCATCCGCCGGCCAGTCTACGGTCTCCGCCAGGCGCCTCGTGAGTGGCACGACACACTGAGGACTACGCTTGCGGCTCTTGGGTTTGCGCCTTCGACAGCTGACCCGTCGCTGTTTCTGCGCACCGACACTTCTCTGCCGCCGTTCTACATCCTCGTGTACGTCGACGACTTGGTCTTTGCCACTGCTGATACTGAGGCTCTCGCCTTGGTGAAGTCGGAGCTGCAGAAGAGACACACGTGCACAGACTTGGGTGAGCTACGCAGCTACCTTGGCTTGCAGATCACCCGGGACCGAGCACGCCGCACCATCACACTGACTCAGTCACACATGGTGCAGCAGGTCCTTCAGCGCTTCGGCTTCACCTGGTCCTCGCCACAGTCCACTCCTCTGGCTACAGGTCACTCGCTCTCAGCTCCACCTTCGGACGAGTCCGTAGAGCCGAGTGGTCCTTACCCAGAGCTAGTGGGCTGCCTCATGTACCTGATGACCTGCACTCGTCCTGACCTTTGGTACCCTCTTGGCCTTCTGGCACGCTACGTGGCTCCTGGTAGGCACCGAAAGGTGCACTGGGATGCTGCGAAGAGGGTACTGCGCTACTTGTGCAGTACATCGGGCATGGGGCTCGTGCTTGGAGGGCGGAGTCCAGTTGTCCTCACTGGGCACTCAGACGCTTCTTGGGTTGACGACCAGGCTACACAGCGGTCGTCACAGGGTTACACTTTCAGCCTTGGCTCCGGTTCTGTTTCTTGGCGGTCTACTCGCTCGTCTTCTGTTCTCAACTCCAGTTGTGAGGATGAGATCTACGCCACAGCCATGGCTGCTCAGGAGTTGCGCTGGCTCAATTACCTGGAGACCGACCTGGGAGAGCGGCCTCGTTCTCCTCCAGTTCTGTACGTCGACAACAAGTCCGCTAGTGCCTTGTGTCTGGAGCACAGACTGGAGCACAGAACGAAGCACATCGCTCTTCGTTACTTCCTGGCTCGAGAGTTGCAGCAGCGTGGTCATCTTCGTCTTGCTCACGTGGACATCCGGGCCAACACTGCTGATATATTCACCAAGGCGCTTCCGTCTGGTGATCATCAGCGCTTTTGTACCTTGTTAGGCCTTGTGCCTACGTTTCCACACTTGTTGTAGACTTTGCTTGTACTATGATCTCTGTATATATACCTGCTTGCTTGCTCTTGCTAGGTAGTGATCACTGTACTGTTCTTGTCAGGCCTCTCGTTATCAGGGTAAAATACCCTTTTTGCACTGACTGGCGGCCGCTTTTTTTCAGTTACCCTTTCACAGGCAGGGTAGTGGATTTTTTACCCTAGGCCAGAAAGTGTAAGATTTTTAATACCCTTTGAAAAACAGCGTAACGAACATATTTCTCTGACTGTACAGTGTACTAGCACAGTTACACTGATCCGAACGGACCGTAGCGAGACGAAACACTATAGCAAAATCCTCCCGATAATTAGATTCGAACCGGCGACCTTCTAGATCTAACTCGGAATCGAACCAAGTGAGCCAAGAACTACCATACATTCTGCTTTAGCTTTATTTATATATTTATATTGTACCCTGACCAAACAGACTTACAATTTTTTTACCCTGCATTTGTCAGGGAAACAAAAAAATTACCCTGAGCATCAGGGTTGACTATACCTAGGACCCTGATTACTAAGGGTCGCCCAAAACGAATCTGAAGGCCTGGTTCTTGTCGCATATATATCTCTGCATGCGAACTGGCCTTGTGGCCCTTTACTTGTGCTCAGAGTGTGTGGTGACATTGTGATCCACCCTGAGCTTGCTTTGCTTCTCTTGACTGGTCTTGTGACCCCTTGTTCTCCCCCACTTTGCCTATGGGGGTATGTCAAACTATATTTGTGTGTTGGCTTTGTCTAGGCTGTAGTGTTGGAAACAAGTAATTCCTAAAGCGCCTCTGTCGTGTCGAAACATCACACCAGAAGCGAAGCGAGTCATATCGAGGCACGAGCGAGTCAACCCTCGGAGGTTGAAAGAGGTTGCCGGAGGTTACGCGAAAGTCAAAGGTCAGCGACCTTTGACCTGACAAGTACAGTACGACAGCAAGGACACACAACCGACTCGTTACAGAGCGGTTGCCCGAGTCGTTACTGTATCGAACCGCAACAGCAACAGTAAAGTAGTTACAACTGCATCCTTTCATATTCCTTGTACTCATATATAAACGCTTGTATTCCCTTGCTTTAATCAACTTACTTTGCTCTCACACACTAGTGCAAGGTGGTTCACAAGTCTTCATTAAACGCTTCCGCTATTACAATTATCCTACCCCGAATTTACCCCTGCAAAGATCCTAAGGGCTTTTTCTCAGCCCAACATGGTATGAGAGCTATCAGGGAAAATTCAACTATTACCAAGACACCAACAGACGACATGGCAGCGTACAAGGAAAGGAGTTCCTCCAATGGTTCTCCCGGGACTACTCCTACCCCACCTCCTGCCTCTGGCCTGCAGACAGAGGAAGGAACTGCAACGGGACCAGCAGCGCCTTCAGCCAGCCAACCTGCCAGCTTCGACCAGAGTATGATGGAGAAATTTTTCTCCTTCATGTCGTTTTACGAGCAACACCAGCAGTCGGCACCTGCGCAGTCAAACAACAGCAACAACAACAACGTGACTCCAATGAGTCTTGATGGTTCATCATATGCGCGCGGGAATCAGCAACAACCTACCTTCGCTCCGTACGAACGCGGGTCCATCAGCTTCATGCCGCAAGCTCCATCTGGACAAGAAAGACAACTGGATGCACTACAAGTACAGTCGCAATTCGCGCACGTCTTAAAGCTGCAGACGTCAAGGCCCTTCGACGGAAAAGACTTCTTTACCTGGTCTTTCGAATTCGAGCTGATGATGGAAGGCGCGCAGATACTCGGCTTCTTCGACGGGTCTGTACCATACCCAACAAACGGCACACAGTATGAAAAGCAGCAGTATACGTATCAGTCGATGATGGCGTATACGATCCTACTGAGAAATATCACCCCAACTCAGCAGCAGAACATACGGTCTTACCGGGGATTCGGCAACTCCGCGGAACTCGCGTACAAGCACCTCAAGGACCTGTATCAAGCAACAGACAGCGTCAGTCAAAGTCGGCTAATGGCGCAACTGACAACAGCTGAAATGAAACCAGGCGAAAAAGGGATGGCATATGTCAGCCGATGTCGCGAACTGCGCGACAAGCTTCTTCGATGCGGAGGGTCAATCTCTGAAGACGCCTTCGTGACAGTCATCATCGGCGGCCTCGGTCCTCAATGGCGCGCAACAAAAGCCATTCTCCGAGCCCACGGAAGAATCTCCGAAGCAGCGCTCTGCGCCGAAATACATGCTGAGCAGCAAGACATGGACCTGCAAGAAGAACGACACAAGAGAAAGACATCAGTACCGGAATTCGCGTTTCACACTCAGCGATGATACAACAACAACAGCAACCGACAACAACCAAAACCCGTACCTCCGTTCTGCCATATCTGCAAGACGTCAGGGCACCCGCGCACACACTGCCCGAATCGACAACAGTCAACGCCACAACAGCGACAGCTTCGACCTTCAAGTAGCCAAGTCACTTCAACACAAGCAAATCCTACGACCCAGGTTCAAGCTTCAACAACATCAATGGGACAATCTGCACAAGGCACAAGAAACATCATCAGCTGTATGGCAAAACTGACCGACTCCTGCATCACCGAATCACCACCTCATTACTCACCGGAAGAACAGCTTGACAACAGCACGCCCCGCCGCGAGTTACTGCAGCCGAACCCGACATACGCCGCTATCGCCCAGAGTGAGCCATCCGGGAAGGACACATGGTTCTTGGACAGTTGCTGCGGACAGCACATGTGCTCTTCAGGACGCTTCGTACAACGAGAGTATCAACTTCAACGAGAAGTAGTCATCACCGTCGCCAACAACCAAAACCTGCGCACACGACGACAAGGAGTGGTACAACTTCAGTCACGAGAAACAAGTGTGATTCTACAAATGACCAAAGTCTTAATCGCAGAAGGTCTCGGTTACAACTTACTGAGCGTCAGTCAGTTGATGGCGAAAGGCATTCACCTCGAAGCAGACAGCACCACCCAGGAGTTCAAGCTGTACCACGGAAAAGGCGGCCTCTACATCGGAAAGGCAATCCTCAAGAACAACGTCTTCGTTCTTGACTTCGTACCAGACCTCGGCACCGCTGACAGCGACGGCATCGTCAGCTTTGCTCCTTGGACACATCCTCCAGACCTTGACCCAAACTTCAGCCCCGGCGGCTTCTGGCACTCACACACCATTCCTGAAACAGAGAGAACAAGGGCGTTAGCAACAATCCAACAAACATCGGCAGCAGCAGAGACAATATCGGCAGCAGCAGAGACAACATCGGCAGCAGCAGAGACAACATCGGCAGCAGCAGAGACAACATCAGCAGCAGCAGAAACAACATCAGCAGCAGCAGCGACAACATCGACACCAATCGCTGGTCCCTCAACGGCACCAATCTTCATCGACGATTCGCCACCGACACCCGCACAACAGTTAAAACCGGCACCACGAGAAGTCCACCGAAGCACCAACGTCACTGCCGGCTTCTACTCCAACTCGGATCTGTATCGACGGTCACCCGGACATCGCGCCACTGAAGGTACCTGGCACGCAAGAATGGGACATCCAAGCAACACAGTGTTAAACAACACAATAAGAGCAGGAGTGCTCGACACGCCATGAAAAGGAAGAAGCTGCGGCAAATCGACGTCGCGAACGCCTTCCTCTACGCACCCGTTGACGCAGAGATCTTCGTGGAACTACCGCACGGCACCAATGGAGAGCCGAACAAAGTCTGTCAACTACTGAAATCGCTCTACGGGATTAAGCAAGCCCCGCGGCTATGGCAGCAGTATCTACACGCCCGTCTCATCCGCATTGGATTCAAGCAACTGCCCCACGATCAAGGGATGTACCGGCTTACGAAGAACAACGACTACGTCTTACTAATCGTCTATGTAGACGACCTCCTCTACATCGGCTCGACCGACGACATCACCACCTGGTTCGAAGGGGAGCTGCAGCGGGATCTCACGCTCACGGTTTCATCTACAGTCACACAGTACCTTGGGCTCAACATCCGAGAAGAAGAAACTGCAATCTACCTCAGCGCCGAAAAGTACGCCGACACCATCGCCAAGCGCTTCGCTCTCACACCGACCGCGATCTCCACGCCATACCGCTACACGACAGGAACTGACAAGGGAGGATCTACTCTACTGAAGCCCGCCGGCATACGCGACTACCAGAGAAAGCTGGGCTGTCTTCTCTTCGCAGCTGTCACCTGCCGCCCCGACCTCTCATATTCCGCAAGCCAGCTCGCTACCTACCTCAAAAGGCCTGAAGCAGAACACCTGGCGGAGCTCGACCGCGCTCTTCACTACTTCGTCAGCACTCCAACGATCGGCCTAACGTATCACAGGAATGCAACTACACCGACTAAGCTAATCGGTTATGTCGATGCCGATCACGCCGGCGATTCCGACAATAGGCGATCCCGCACCGGCTACATCTACCGCCTCGAGCCTATCGGTCCTATCTCCTGGCAGTCGAGTAAGCAAGAACTAATCGCCCTCTCATCAGCTGAAGCAGAATATATCGCACTCTGCTCAGCCACCAAGGAAGGACTTTACCTTCGCGAGCTGCTGGAAGAAGCGAAGCTGGCCGAGTTACCCAACTTCACTCTGTTCTGCGACAACCAATCTGCAATTCGCATCGCCAACAAAAGTGGCTTCGCGAACAGAACGAAACATATCGCCCTGCGATATTTCTTCGTGAAAGACGAGATCGAGAAGGGGAGACTTGAACTATCCTACTGTCCCACGTCCGAGATGGCAGCCGACTATTTGACCAAGAAGCTCGGAAAGCAGAAGTTCGAGTACTGCATGCTGCTGACTGGACAAGGCCACGTCATCAGCAGCGACACTCCAGAAGCGAAGGGGAGTGTTGGAAACAAGTAATTCCTAAAGCGCCTCTGTCGTGTCGAAACATCACACCAGAAGCGAAGCGAGTCATATCGAGGCACGAGCGAGTCAACCCTCGGAGGTTGAAAGAGGTTGCCGGAGGTTACGCGAAAGTCAAAGGTCAGCGACCTTTGACCTGACAAGTACAGTACGACAGCAAGGACACACAACCGACTCGTTACAGAGCGGTTGCCCGAGTCGTTACTGTATCGAACCGCAACAGCAACAGTAAAGTAGTTACAACTGCATCCTTTCATATTCCTTGTACTCATATATAAACGCTTGTATTCCCTTGCTTTAATCAACTTACTTTGCTCTCACACACTAGTGCAAGGTGGTTCACAAGTCTTCATTAAACGCTTCCGCTATTACAATTATCCTACCCCGAATTTACCCCTGCAAAGATCCTAAGGGCTTTTTCTCAGCCCAACATGGTATGAGAGCTATCAGGGAAAATTCAACTATTACCAAGACACCAACAGACGACATGGCAGCGTACAAGGAAAGGAGTTCCTCCAATGGTTCTCCCGGGACTACTCCTACCCCACCTCCTGCCTCTGGCCTGCAGACAGAGGAAGGAACTGCAACGGGACCAGCAGCGCCTTCAGCCAGCCAACCTGCCAGCTTCGACCAGAGTATGATGGAGAAATTTTTCTCCTTCATGTCGTTTTACGAGCAACACCAGCAGTCGGCACCTGCGCAGTCAAACAACAGCAACAACAACAACGTGACTCCAATGAGTCTTGATGGTTCATCATATGCGCGCGGGAATCAGCAACAACCTACCTTCGCTCCGTACGAACGCGGGTCCATCAGCTTCATGCCGCAAGCTCCATCTGGACAAGAAAGACAACTGGATGCACTACAAGTACAGTCGCAATTCGCGCACGTCTTAAAGCTGCAGACGTCAAGGCCCTTCGACGGAAAAGACTTCTTTACCTGGTCTTTCGAATTCGAGCTGATGATGGAAGGCGCGCAGATACTCGGCTTCTTCGACGGGTCTGTACCATACCCAACAAACGGCACACAGTATGAAAAGCAGCAGTATACGTATCAGTCGATGATGGCGTATACGATCCTACTGAGAAATATCACCCCAACTCAGCAGCAGAACATACGGTCTTACCGGGGATTCGGCAACTCCGCGGAACTCGCGTACAAGCACCTCAAGGACCTGTATCAAGCAACAGACAGCGTCAGTCAAAGTCGGCTAATGGCGCAACTGACAACAGCTGAAATGAAACCAGGCGAAAAAGGGATGGCATATGTCAGCCGATGTCGCGAACTGCGCGACAAGCTTCTTCGATGCGGAGGGTCAATCTCTGAAGACGCCTTCGTGACAGTCATCATCGGCGGCCTCGGTCCTCAATGGCGCGCAACAAAAGCCATTCTCCGAGCCCACGGAAGAATCTCCGAAGCAGCGCTCTGCGCCGAAATACATGCTGAGCAGCAAGACATGGACCTGCAAGAAGAACGACACAAGAGAAAGACATCAGTACCGGAATTCGCGTTTCACACTCAGCGATGATACAACAACAACAGCAACCGACAACAACCAAAACCCGTACCTCCGTTCTGCCATATCTGCAAGACGTCAGGGCACCCGCGCACACACTGCCCGAATCGACAACAGTCAACGCCACAACAGCGACAGCTTCGACCTTCAAGTAGCCAAGTCACTTCAACACAAGCAAATCCTACGACCCAGGTTCAAGCTTCAACAACATCAACGGGACAATCTGCACAAGGCACAAGAAACATCATCAGCTGTATGGCAAAACTGACCGACTCCTGCATCACCGAATCACCACCTCATTACTCACCGGAAGAACAGCTTGACAACAGCACGCCCCGCCGCGAGTTACTGCAGCCGAACCCGACATACGCCGCTATCGCCCAGAGTGAGCCATCCGGGAAGGACACATGGTTCTTGGACAGTTGCTGCGGACAGCACATGTGCTCTTCAGGACGCTTCGTACAACGAGAGTATCAACTTCAACGAGAAGTAGTCATCACCGTCGCCAACAACCAAAACCTGCGCACACGACGACAAGGAGTGGTACAACTTCAGTCACGAGAAACAAGTGTGATTCTACAAATGACCAAAGTCTTAATCGCAGAAGGTCTCGGTTACAACTTACTGAGCGTCAGTCAGTTGATGGCGAAAGGCATTCACCTCGAAGCAGACAGCACCACCCAGGAGTTCAAGCTGTACCACGGAAAAGGCGGCCTCTACATCGGAAAGGCAATCCTCAAGAACAACGTCTTCGTTCTTGACTTCGTACCAGACCTCGGCACCGCTGACAGCGACGGCATCGTCAGCTTTGCTCCTTGGACACATCCTCCAGACCTTGACCCAAACTTCAGCCCCGGCGGCTTCTGGCACTCACACACCATTCCTGAAACAGAGAGAACAAGGGCGTTAGCAACAATCCAACAAACATCGGCAGCAGCAGAGACAATATCGGCAGCAGCAGAGACAACATCGGCAGCAGCAGAGACAACATCGGCAGCAGCAGAGACAACATCAGCAGCAGCAGAAACAACATCAGCAGCAGCAGCGACAACATCGACACCAATCGCTGGTCCCTCAACGGCACCAATCTTCATCGACGATTCGCCACCGACACCCGCACAACAGTTAAAACCGGCACCACGAGAAGTCCACCGAAGCACCAACGTCACTGCCGGCTTCTACTCCAACTCGGATCTGTATCGACGGTCACCCGGACATCGCGCCACTGAAGGTACCTGGCACGCAAGAATGGGACATCCAAGCAACACAGTGTTAAACAACACAATAAGAGCAGGAGTGCTCGACACGCCATGAAAAGGAAGAAGCTGCGGCAAATCGACGTCGCGAACGCCTTCCTCTACGCACCCGTTGACGCAGAGATCTTCGTGGAACTACCGCACGGCACCAATGGAGAGCCGAACAAAGTCTGTCAACTACTGAAATCGCTCTACGGGATTAAGCAAGCCCCGCGGCTATGGCAGCAGTATCTACACGCCCGTCTCATCCGCATTGGATTCAAGCAACTGCCCCACGATCAAGGGATGTACCGGCTTACGAAGAACAACGACTACGTCTTACTAATCGTCTATGTAGACGACCTCCTCTACATCGGCTCGACCGACGACATCACCACCTGGTTCGAAGGGGAGCTGCAGCGGGATCTCACGCTCACGGTTTCATCTACAGTCACACAGTACCTTGGGCTCAACATCCGAGAAGAAGAAACTGCAATCTACCTCAGCGCCGAAAAGTACGCCGACACCATCGCCAAGCGCTTCGCTCTCACACCGACCGCGATCTCCACGCCATACCGCTACACGACAGGAACTGACAAGGGAGGATCTACTCTACTGAAGCCCGCCGGCATACGCGACTACCAGAGAAAGCTGGGCTGTCTTCTCTTCGCAGCTGTCACCTGCCGCCCCGACCTCTCATATTCCGCAAGCCAGCTCGCTACCTACCTCAAAAGGCCTGAAGCAGAACACCTGGCGGAGCTCGACCGCGCTCTTCACTACTTCGTCAGCACTCCAACGATCGGCCTAACGTATCACAGGAATGCAACTACACCGACTAAGCTAATCGGTTATGTCGATGCCGATCACGCCGGCGATTCCGACAATAGGCGATCCCGCACCGGCTACATCTACCGCCTCGAGCCTATCGGTCCTATCTCCTGGCAGTCGAGTAAGCAAGAACTAATCGCCCTCTCATCAGCTGAAGCAGAATATATCGCACTCTGCTCAGCCACCAAGGAAGGACTTTACCTTCGCGAGCTGCTGGAAGAAGCGAAGCTGGCCGAGTTACCCAACTTCACTCTGTTCTGCGACAACCAATCTGCAATTCGCATCGCCAACAAAAGTGGCTTCGCGAACAGAACGAAACATATCGCCCTGCGATATTTCTTCGTGAAAGACGAGATCGAGAAGGGGAGACTTGAACTATCCTACTGTCCCACGTCCGAGATGGCAGCCGACTATTTGACCAAGAAGCTCGGAAAGCAGAAGTTCGAGTACTGCATGCTGCTGACTGGACAAGGCCACGTCATCAGCAGCGACACTCCAGAAGCGAAGGGGAGTGTTGGAAACAAGTAATTCCTAAAGCGCCTCTGTCGTGTCGAAACATCACACCAGAAGCGAAGCGAGTCATATCGAGGCACGAGCGAGTCAACCCTCGGAGGTTGAAAGAGGTTGCCGGAGGTTACGCGAAAGTCAAAGGTCAGCGACCTTTGACCTGACAAGTACAGTACGACAGCAAGGACACACAACCGACTCGTTACAGAGCGGTTGCCCGAGTCGTTACTGTATCGAACCGCAACAGCAACAGTAAAGTAGTTACAACTGCATCCTTTCATATTCCTTGTACTCATATATAAACGCTTGTATTCCCTTGCTTTAATCAACTTACTTTGCTCTCACACACTAGTGCAAGGTGGTTCACAAGTCTTCATTAAACGCTTCCGCTATTACAATTATCCTACCCCGAATTTACCCCTGCAAAGATCCTAAGGGCTTTTTCTCAGCCCAACATGTAGTGGGGTAGCACTAGGGGGTACAGAATTTCTCTCGACATTCTTCTTGTACCCCTCGACCTAATCTCATCATCCTTAGCCTAAGTTCTAAGAATGCGCAAGGAGGGTATTGCGAAGGTTGTGGCAAGAAATACCAAAGAAAAATTATGGGACATAAACACCTGATGACCCGAAGTTATGAATATGCTCCTAAGTTTATTATATGGAGTTTTTAAAGAAAAATAAATATCGTTGACAATGTGTGAACCACATCAGCACTGGGATGCTTGGACATTTGGCCGGAGATTAGAAAGCGCTTCCAATAAGGCTGCTAATGTAATGGCTGAACTTACGACTGTATGAAACCTTGAATAATCTTGAATCAAGTCTCAAGGAGTTTCTTTCGGAACACCAACTGCCATGTCATCCTCTTGTGATCGCCAGCTGTATTGCATCAGAATCCATGCAAGCCGACTCGCACGCCGCCGTGGATTTGTTCTTCCCTGGCGTCTCGAGTGCCGAGATCCGCTTTTCGTGCCACTCCCTGCTTTTCCGCCTCCGCTCCGCACCAAATCACATTCCCCGCCGCCTATACTCCCTTGACACCCCCCCATCAATTCCGCCCCTCCCCACCATTTCCATGCGAACATGTCCCGATTCTTTTCACGAAGCGCTGCTCCACTGTTGCTGCTTTCCCTACCGAGTCGCAGCAGTCTGCGGTCGTCATCGTCGATTGGAGGGCAGGACCAACCCTGCCCCACCTTTCCCCTCCATTCTCCCCTATGTTTGTCTCCCTTTCCTAGCCTTCCCTTACATTCAGCCCCCAATCCCGGGCGCTTGGAAGTCAACGAGACCCCTCGAGCGAACCAACCCTCAATCGCGCACCAATCAGCCCTCGGGGCTGTTCTCTTCCGCCAAACCGCAGCATGCCTTCCGCCCCTCCTGCCCCTCTCCCGACGTTTAGATCCACCCTGATTTCTATCCACCTGGCATCCTCACCGCACGATGCAGTCAAGTTGAGTAAAGCGCTTCGACGAACCCTCCTCCCCTCACCTGTGTTCTCGCCGGTCGCCTGTCTCGATCCCATCGGCCCCTCATGCAATCCCCCCAACTGCATCATGCCTTCCTCTTTCCACCAACCACAAATTTGCCATACCACTCGCGTGCAACTTCGATGCATCTTCCGCACTTGCGGACACGAGCGAGCATGGTGGCGGTGTTCGCTACTTCCCCCTACTCCCCAACTCAAGTTGAAGGCAGCACAGCAAAGCGCCCCTCTCCTCTCCTCTCCTCTCCTCTTCTCTCCTCTCCTCTCCTCTCTCCCCCTTGGTTGGTGTGCAGGCCGCCGACATACCATCCTCGCGCTGATCATCCCAAAGTGCCCCTCAACGCCCACGTAACTCGCCATTTGGTTCGAAGGAAATTGAAAGACCATTTGTTCTTGTGCTTAGCTCAGGCACCTAGAGGAAACCTGTACTGCAGTGTGCGGTTAGTCCTAGGGGAAAGCTGTAACTCGCAGCTTCTAACCCCCAAGGATGAACCGACGGCCAGCACGTAGTGCCCGTGCTGACTGCCGACTCGCATTGCCGTAAAAAGCGGAAACTACCTCGATGATCAGCCGCCTCGTTGAGCAGTCAGCATCCTGAGGTGCTCCTAAAGCTAGACCGCTCATTTCCACTTACCAAGTTACGCATTAGCCAGCCGTCTGATTGAACGTACTAGAAAATGACCACCATGCGGCCACTTCCCACAATGCTCGCTCGCTCACGTTCCCATCCACAAGCGTGTCTGCCCGTCTCACCTTTCGCGATCCGCAGCCTGCCAACCGTCCTCCTCTGCTTGATCGCTGCTCTCCCACGTCCCGGAACCGCATCCGCAAACGCCATCGACGATAGCTGGTACAGCCGTAATGTTCGCTCCGATCCAAACCTCTCCGCAGTACCGAACGCCGTCACGCCGGCCGCCGCGCAATCGTCCATGGACGCATGCTTAGCCAGAACCGCACCCTTTGTCAACGAGTCGACCTATCAGCGACCGCCGTTCCCGACGCTTTGTCCATCCCAGGGGCTTTTTGAAGTGTGCTACGTGAAAGGTGAGCTCGTGACCAAAGTAGAGGCTGGATCAGCAAATGCTGTTGGGAGTTCTGTCCTACGTGAAATGGTGGTAGTAGCTGACGTGTGGATGAACAGTTTTTTTGGGGGATTAAGGTGACTTTTGAGGCGCCGCATAAATGCTGGTAGCATCTGAGGTGTGGTCGAACAGTTGTAAGGTGTCATCAGTTGGTATTAAGGTGTCAGCAATCAAGACCAGCCAGGTCGAGAAAATGGGAACGATTGTCAAGTTGTCCAGAGGCGAGTTACGGCTTTTCTGATCTATACATGACGTGCGCCGCTGGTAAGTCTAAGAACAAGAATCTGGTAAAGTGCACAATATAGTTTCTATTCAGGAGTAAGAAGAAGAAAGTCGAGTGTTGATCATTCCCCCCTGTCCTCTCCGCACTTCGTGTCTTGTGTCTGCTCGTTACCGCAATGTCCAGGGCCCATAGCCTTCAACATTACTCCTACGTTCATCGGCACCAGATGGAAAGGATGGGGGACATCACTTGCGTGGTATGTTAAAACCCGTGATTAAGTTCAGTCTCGCCGAAGTGTTGCGCTTTGATTACTGTTAGCATCGAGACATCAACCATGAGGGAAACTTAGGACATGCCTTCGCAGCTCCCACCACGTCGAAGGGGGAGACGTAAAGTATCGTTTTGGATTAAGATAACAATCGGCTCGACTCCTGGTTCCTGATGGCATTTGTTTTGTACCACGACAATGCAACAAGCATTTAAGGACTTGATGTATTCTCAACGATTCCTTATCTACTCTGGATGCAGGTTCGGGAACTACATTGGCGGACTGCCTGAGAAGCGCCTCAACACTCTCATAGACCTGATTTTCAAAAAAGACGGGCTCAACTTCAACATCGTCCGTTACAACATCGGAGGGGGTTTCAACGCGCGTTTCAGTCCCCAGTTCCTCACCGGAACAGCTACGGACTGGCGGGGTATACCAGGATTCAGACCCACACAAGCTGGAACCTACAACTGGCAAGCAGACAGGCGTCAGAAAGCCGTTCTTAGGGGGGCACGGAGTCGCGGAGCAAATATCTTCGAAGCTTTCTCCAACAGCCCTCCCTGGTGGATGACTTACACGCGTGACGTGGCAGGAGCCACAAATGCAAACCACACCAACTTGCGGCCGGAGCACGAGACGTCCTTTGCGAACTACTTAGCGGACGTCGTGCACCGATTTGCCAAAGATCCGAAGTGGAACCTAACGTTTGATACTGTGGACCCTTTTAACGAGCCGCTGGAAGGGTTTTGGAAGACAGGAGCTGCGCATGAAGGATGCAGCTTCCAACCTCCTGAAATGGGACGCGTGATCCAGAAAACCACCATGGCTCTTAAATCGAGGGGGCTTAGAACGAAGCTGGCTGGAGTTGACAGCTGGTCTTATCACACGACCGAGAATCTTCCCAAAGTAGCTGGGAGAATGTTGCTCCAGCGAATCAACATTCATTCTTATCTCGGGACACCTCCTGACGGTGTATCTCACCCTCGCTGGACAAACCTACGATACGCTCGGATGCGGGACATGGCTAAGAGGATGAAGAAGGAGGTTTGGGTGTCAGAAGGCGGGCCAATCGGATTCGGGGGACATCCGTTTGACGTAACGCTTTATGTGGCTCGGCAAGTCATTGAAAGCATCAACATTCTCGAGGCCTCAGCGTATGTGTACTGGCAAGCCGTCGATCCACACCCTGGATGGACGTTGATCAAGATCCCTTGGGAGTATCCGCTGCGAAAGGCAGTTTCCGAATTGCAAGATCAGGGGATTGTGGTGGCGAAGCGTTATTGGGTGTTCAAGCAATTCTCGAAATTTGCACCGCAGGGGAGCAGGCCGCTGAAAGTCCCGTTCTCGTGCTGGCATTCTGTCGCTGCTTTCTACAACGAAAAGTACATGTTCGTCAGCGTGTTTTTCGTCAACCAGAAGGCGAATAAAGTGAAGCTGAGCTTCGGATTGGACGGGTTCAGGACAAATGTTGGGAATCCAACGAGGGTGGTTGCGCATAGGACGACTTGGCAAGACTCGTACGCTGAAGCGCTTATATCGAAAGGTAAGTCTTCTGTTACAGTGACTTTGCAGGGGCAAAGTTTCGTGTCCCTCGTTTTTACCAACATTGCGTTGCGTTGAAGTGATAGGAATGGGGGCGGAGCGGTTTGGGTAAGATAATCCCGAGGCTGTTCTTGCTGTGATTACTGATACAGGAGAACATAACTCCACCTATGATGACGGGATTCTTGATACGAGTATTTATTTTAGATATACAATTGACTGCCATTGTGATGAATTGTATCGTGTAATTTCTAATTCAGCTGTTGCAAGTGAAGATGCCCAGCTAGCATACATTTTCTTAGGGCGCGTTCTCTCGATCGAAGAAGGGACAGCTACAGTGCGTTTGTAGCATCGTGATTGACAGGGTAACCTGATTTTGAGATGGATTGCGAATGTACAGCAACTGGTGCCGAACGATATTGTCACCTCCGCTGGTGACGATCGACGTGCCTTCGTGGCCACACCGATCTCGACTTTGATAGGATCTAGTATTTCCCCCCGTGGAACTTCAAACCGGGTTGCACTTGCACATTCACCTGGGTGGGCATCAGGGGTTATCCCTAGATGTTAGAATATATATTTATATATATTTATGTACCTGCCTGTAGCTGTAGCTTTAGTGTAGTTATAAACTCTTTGTATTGGTGGTGCACCTCCTTTGTCTCCTATTTGTACCCTCGAGCCTATAGTGAACCCCCCTTCTTTCTCGACATTCCACTCTCTCGCCACTCTCCTAGGTTCCTAACCTAGCCTAGCTTCTTGACATGGTACAGAGCAATAATCGGTCCTAAGGACCTATTTTTTTTAGGATCATGGGTCCCGCGTTTCGCTCTCTGCAGGCCCCACTCGATTCGCGCTCCGAAGGCATACTCGTCGCGCCCCGTGCGCCCTCCTTCCCGTCGCCCGCGGCCCCACGTTTCGGCGCCCCGCGGGTCACCCGAGTCGCTCCCCGTGCGCCCTCCCGTTCGTCGCGCCCCGCTGCGCCCTGCTCTGCCTGTTCGTCGCGCCCCGTGCGCCCTCCGATTCGTCGCGCCCCGATGCGCCCTACTCTGCCCGCGTCGCCCTGCCCGTCGTCCGCGCCAACGCCCGCACCTGCGCCAGCACTTCGCGGCCAGCGCCAGTGCGGAACGCAGCGCCTGCGTGTGCGCAAGCCGCGAAGCGCCAGCGCTGCGCCAGCCGCGAGGCGCCAGCGCCTGCGCCATCCGCGCACGCCAGCGCTTGCGCCAGCAGGGGATGCCGGCGCCGGCAGCTCCGTATGCCGCCCCCCCTGTCAAACTATATGTGCTGCATATTGTCTAGGCTGTAGTGGGGTAGCCCATATGGGGTACAACCTAGTTAGGGTTTACTACTTGTACTCCTGCATCCTGTTAGTTCAAGCATTCCTGCTGCTAGATTCTAACATGGTTTCAGAGCACTAAGGTCCGTAGGACCGTTTTTTTTTTTTCGGGCCCACCTACCGCTGCGGTTACCGCGCTACCCCACGTAGCCTTGCCTTGCCTTGTATGCCTTGCCTTGCCTTGCCTTGCCTGCGCGCTGCCCCTAGAGGCCCGTAAGGCCCGCGCGCCGCCTCTACACGCCTGTCGGGCCCGCACACACGCTGCTACCGCGCGCTGCCCGCACCGAGATCGCGCAGCCCGCCCCGAGTCGCGCGCAGCCCGCTGCAGCCACGCGCAGCCCGCACCGAGCCGCGCGCAGCCCGCTGCAGCCGCGCGCAGCCTGCACCGAGCCGCGCACAGCCCGCTGCAACCGCGCGCAGCCCGCACCGAGCCGCGCGCAGCTCGCAGCTGCCGCGCGCAGCCCGCGCCGAGCCCGCGCAGCCCGCGTCGAGCCGCGCGCGGCCTGCTACGGCCTCGCGCAGCCCGCGCGCGGCCCGCAGCAGCTCGTGCCGAGCCGCGCGAGGCCTGCTCCTGCCTCGCACGGCCCGCGCGCGGCCCGCAACAGCCCGCGCCGAGCCGCGCGCGGCCCGCTACTCCCTAGCGCGGCCGCGCGCGGCCCTTTGCCTCGGCCCCGACCTGCCGCTGATGCGGCCCCGCCCAGCAGCTGCCATGGCCTCGACCTGCCGCTGATGCGGCCCCGCCCTGCAGCTGCCACGACCCCGACCTGCCGCTGACGCGGCCCCACCCTGCTACTGCCGCTGACGCGGCCCCGCCCTCCAGCTGTTTCGGCCCTGCTCTGCAGCCGGTTTTGCGGCCCCGACGTCGCCGCTGTCGTGCGCCTACTCGAGCGCCGGCCCTGCTCTCCCAGCCTTTGGTGAGCGCCTGCCTGCCTGCCTGACGGCCTGCCTGTCTGCCTGCCTGCCTGCCTGCCTGCCGGCCTGGCTGCCTGCCTGCCTGCCGGCCTGCCTGCCTGCCTGCCTGTCTGCCTGCGTGTCTACTTGCCTGCCTGCCTGCCTGCCTACCTGCCTGCCTGTCTGCCTGCCTGCCTGCCTGCCTGCCTGGCTGCCTGCCTACCTGCCGGCCTGCCTGCCTGCCTGCCTGCCTGCTTGCTTGCCTGCCTGCCGCGCCTGCCTTGCCTGCGCTACTGCTACTGGCAAGTGGCCAGATGCAGCTCCAGCGACATTCACGCGAGCCTCTGACGCCTCAGCAGCTTAGTGAGTGGTATACTAGCTGGGGTTGTCGCGGTAGCCGTCGTAGCTGTCGCCCTGGAGCTGGTCAGTTGGGAGCGTCTGGCAGTGGCCAGCTGCAGCTGCAGGGACGTCCACGTGAGACACTTACGCCCCGGCAGCTCCAGGAGTGGTACGCTCAGTGTAGCAGGTCTACGCGTACAGTCCGCTGCCCGTACGTCATTCGCACAGGTGCTAGGACTGGTCAGCCTTGTGGGACGCTTGGTCACACACAGTCCCGCTGCTTCGCCCGTCTGAGCGACGACTGGCGTACAGTGTTTGGCGACGAGGCTGAGCTCCCCACCTGGCTGGAGCTGCATAGACAGAGGGTAGATATCTTTGCGCTTGACTATGATGCTATTCTCACTGCCATGTATGCATTGTCTACTAGTGCTGACCGTGCCTGTTGCCTGTGCGTACCGCCTGACCCTGGTGAGGCTGCTGCCCTAGGTGCTAGTGCGTCTCCTGCTCTAGGTGCTGGTGAGGCTGCTGCTCTCGGTGCTAGTACGTCTACTGCTCTAGGTACTGGTGAGGCCGTGGCATCAGGTGCTGCTGTGTCTGCTCTCTCTGGTACTGCGCCCACTGCGGTCTCGCACACCTTCACCCTTGACTCAGGAGCTTCCCGCTCCTTCTTTCGCGACTGCACCGCACTCACGCCGCTCCGTCGGCCAGTCCCGGTCTCCCTGGCGGACCCCTCTGGGGGTCCAGTCCTTGCCCACTATTCCACGGTTCTGCCGTGTCCGGCCGTCCCGTCCGGCTCGCTGTCAGGTCTTTACCTCCCCTCGTTCTCTACGAACTTGGTGAGTGGAGCTGACCTCCAGGATGGGGGGGTTGACCAGTTCACTCCTGCGAGTCAGCGAGTGACTCACTGTACGTGTGCTAGGACGGGCCGGCACTTGGCCACGTTCACCCGTGCACCTGGCTCGAGTCTGTACACACTGACCACTGAGTCCCCTCAGGTAGCTGCGTCTGCGTTTGCGTCTGCGTCTGGTCAGCTGGCGGCCCCCTGCGAGTGTCGCGCTTTGTCGCACGACACTCTCCTGTGGCACCACCGCCTTGGTCACCCCTCCTTGCCTCGCCTGCGTAGCATGCACTCTCGCTCCCTGGTCTCTGGTCTTCCCAGGTCCCTGCCTGCCCTCCCTCCCTCGCCTGCGCCGCCCTGCATTCCTTGCGTCGAGGGGCGGCAGCGCGCCGCTCCTCACTCCTCCTCGTTTCCTCCCACAGAGGCTCCACTGCAGACGCTCCACCTGGACGTGTGGGGCCCAGCCCGCGTCCAGGGACAGGGCCGCGAGCGGTACTTCCTGCTGGTCGTCGACGACTACACGCGTTACACCACGGTCTTCCCCTTGCAGAGCAAGGGGGACGTCCCTGCTGTTTTGATCCCCTGGATCCGCGCTGTTCGTCTCCAGCTCCGCGAGCGGTTCCGGTCGGACTTTCCTGTCCTGCGTCTGCACTCTGACAGAGGTGGTGAGTTCTCCTCCGACCTCTTGGCAGCCTACTGTGCGGAGCACGGCATCACCCAGTCGTTCACGCTTCCGGCCTCTCCGCAGCAGAATGGGGTTGCTGAGCGCCGCATTGGCTTAGTCATGGAGGTCGCTCGTACCTCCATGATCCATGCGGCTGCCCCCCATTTTCTGTGGCCGTTTGCGGTCCGGTACGCCGCGCATCAGCTCAACCTCTGGCCCCGTGTCTCCTTGCCGGAGACCTCGCCCACACTGCTGTGGACGGGGAAGGTTGGCGATGCGTCGCGTTTCCGGGTCTGGGGTGCTCGTGCCTTTGTCCGCGATACCACCGCGGACAAGCTCTCCGCCCGCGCTGTTCCCTGTGTCTTCCTTGGCTTTGTCCCTGACGCGCCTGGTTGGCAGTTTTACCACCCCACCTCGCGCCGTGTCTTTGCGTCTCAGGACGTCACGTTCGACGAGTCGGTTCCCTTTTACCGTCTCTTCCCCTACCGCACTGCCTCGCTCCCCCCCCCCGCCGCTCTTCCTTGCTCCAGGTGCTCCCCAGGTAGACCCCCTCCCCGCTCCCGGTCCTGCTCCTTCAGGTGTTTC
The DNA here is from genome assembly GCA_947470075.1 of Closterium sp. Yama58-4. Taxonomy (NCBI): domain Eukaryota; kingdom Viridiplantae; phylum Streptophyta; class Zygnematophyceae; order Desmidiales; family Closteriaceae; genus Closterium; species Closterium sp. Yama58-4. Next base: position 1,105,877 of record CANIUD010000082.1, on the reverse strand, counting down.
TCAGGTAGACCCTCCTCCCTTGACTGCGCCGGTTGAGGTCACTGGTGACTCAGGTCCTCCTGCGAGTGGTCCTGCTCGGGGTGCTGAGCCTGGGGGTGCGGAGCCTGGGGGTGCTGAGTCTGGGGGTACTGAGCCTGAGGGTGCGGAGCTTGAGGGTGTAGAGCCTGGTGGTGCTGAGCCTGCGTGTGAGGGGTCTGGGGGTGCTGAGCTTGGCGGTACTGACGCTGGAGGTTCAGGAGCTGCTGGAGGGCCTAGTCCTGGTGGTGCTGGAGCTGGAGGTCCTGGAGCTGTTGAGGGTGCTCGCGCTGGAGGTTCTGGAGTCGCTGGAGGTACTGGTGCTGAGGGTACTGACACCGGAGGTTCTGGAGCCGTTGGGGGTGCGGGCGCTGAGGGTTCTGAGTCTGCTGTTGCGCGGTCTCCTTGGAGTGGCCGCCTTCGTCCCCGTGTGCCTCTCACCCCACAGCAGCTGCAGGACTGGTACGGTCGCCGTCAGCGTCGCGCTGCTGGAGCTCGGAGTCGTGCTGGTCCTTTGTCTACTGGAGGTGCTGGAGTTGCTGGTTCTGGAGGGGCTCGTGTTGGAGACACTGAGGCTGGAGACCCTGGGACTGGAGGTGCTGGCTCTGGGGGTGCTGCTGCTGGAGACGCTGAGGTTGGAGACCCTGGAGCTGGAGGTGCTGGTTCTGGGGGTGCTACTGCTGGAGACCCTGCGGTTGGAGACCCTGGGACTGGAGGTGCTGGTTCTGGGGGTGCTGCTGCTGGAGACACAGAGGTTGGAGACCCTGGGACTCGAGGTGTCGGCTCTGGGCCTGGAGCTTCTGGAGCTGCTGGAGGTACTGGAGCTACTGGAGGTACTGGAGCTGCTGGAGGCACTGGAGCTGCTGGAGCTGCTGGTTCTGGTGCAGCTGCGCCGACACGACTGTTCTTCGCTCCGCCGTCTCCGTCGTCTCTGCCGCCGTCTGCCTCTGTTCTTCGTCAGGTTCTTACTCTTCCGTCGTCTACTGGTCTTCCGTTACAGACTGGCTCGCCGCTGCCTGCTCCTTCTCCTTACGCTGAGCTGACTGGTAGTCCTGCTGTGCGTCGTGAGCCTGCGTCGCGTCCTGTCTCGCCTGCTCGTCCTGGTCGTACCGGTCCTCGTGTTCCTCGTTCGCGTCCGCCGGCTGTCCCCAGCGCGCACCTCGTAGTCCGTCGTCCTTCCTCTGTTCCGCAGCCTGTTCCTCTGCCGTCTCCTCCTGCGTCCTCTTTGCCTGACGTTCCGGACCCTGCGTCTGACCGGTTTCGTGCTCAGCACCCTACTGTCACGCGTCTACTAGCCACAGTTGTCACTGACCCGTCGTTTGAGTCTGCTGCTGCGTCTGCCTTGGTCGCTGAGCTTGTTGACTTTGCTGCTGCCTGTCGTCTAGACTACGCCGCTAGTCTTGTTGCTGAGTCTGAGTCTGTCTGTCCTCCGTCCGTCGGGGGTGAGTGTGCTCTTAGCACGGACGTCCTTGAGGACAGGCAGGAGGAGTTCCAGTGCCTTGCTGCTGCTTTACCTCATCTTGTGTCCTCGCTACTTGCCCCTGAGGGAGACCCGGATGCACCAGACATCCCGACTCTGCGCTCTTACGCAGAGGCGATAGAGGGTCCCTACTCCTCTCAGTGGCAGGCAGCCATGGACGCAGAGATGGCTTCCTGGAAGTCCACAGGCACCTACGTTGACGAGGTTCCCCCACCTGGGGCGAACATCGTCAATGGCATGTGGATTTTCAGGGTGAAGCGGCCGCCGGGTTCTCCGCCTGTCTTCAAGGCGCGTTACGTGGCTCGAGGCTTCAGTCAGCGAGAGGGAGTTGACTTCTTCCAGACCTTCTCCCCCACTCCGAAGATGACCACTCTTCGGGTGCTGCTGCACGTTGCTGCTCACCGTGACTACGAGCTTCACTCTCTTGACTTCAGCACAGCTTTCCTGCAGGGCAGCCTGCACGAGGAGATCTAGCTGCGCCGCCCCCCGGGCTTCACTGGGTCGTTCCCTCCTGGTACCCAGTGGAGCCTCCGGCGGCCGGTCTACGGTCTCCGCCAGGCGCCACGTGAGTGGCACGATACACTGAGGACTACGCTTGCGGCTCTTGGGTTTGCGCCTTCTACTGCTGACCCATCGCTGTTTCTGCGCACCGACACTTCCCTGCCGCCGTTCTACATCCTCGTGTATGTCGACGACTTGGTTTTTGCCACTGCTGACACTGAGGCTCTCGCCCACGTGAAGTCGGAGCTGCAGAAGAGACACACGTGCACAGACTTGGGTGAGCTGCGCAGCTACCTTGGCTTGCAGATCACCCGAGACAGAGCACGTCGCACCATCACCTTGACTCAGTCACACATGGTGCAGCAGGTCCTTCAGCGCTTCGGTTTCACCTGGTCTTCAGCACAGGCCACTCCTCTGGCTACAGGTCACACGCTCTCAGCTCCACCTTCGGACGAGTCCGTAGAGCCGAGTGGTCCTTACCCAGAGCTAGTCGGCTGCCTCATGTACCTGATGACTTGCACTCGACCTGACCTCGCGTACCCTCTTGGTCTCCTGGCTCGCTACGTGGCTCCTGGTCGGCACCGACCTGAGCACATGGCTGCTGCTAAGAGGGTACTGCGTTACTTGTGCAGCACATCAGGCATGGGGCTAGTGCTTGGAGGGACGAGCCCAGTTGTCCTCACTGGGCACTCAAACGCTTCTTGGGTTGACGACCTGGCTACTCAGCGGTCGTCACAGGGTTACACCTTCAGCCTTGGCTCTGGTTCAGTTTCGTGGCGTTCTACACGCTCGACTTCAGTTCTCGGCTCCAGTTGTGAGGCTGAGATCTACGCCACCGCCATGGCTGCACAGGAGTTACGCTGGCTCACCTACCTGCTGACTGACTTGGGAGAGCAGCCTTGTTCTCCTCCAGTGCTGTACGTTGACAACAAGGCCGCCATTGCCTTGTGTGAGGAGCACAGACTGGAGCACAGAACGAAGCACATTGCTCTGCGGTACTTCCTGGCTCGAGAGTTGCAGCAGCGAGGCCAGCTTCGTCTTCGCCACGTGGCCACTCGGGCCAACACTGCTGACATATTCACCAAGGCACTTCCGTCTGGTGATCATCAGCGCTTTTGTACTCTGTTAGGCCTTGTGCCTACGTTTCCACACTTGCTGTAGTCTCTGCTTGTACTGTGATCTGTACATATATATATATATATATATATATATATATATATATATATATATATATATATATATATATATATATATATATATATATATATGCATGCTGGCTCTTGCTAGGTAGCCATCACTGTACTGTTATTGCTGCATATATATCTCTGCATGTGAACTGGCCCAGTGGCCCTTTGCTTGTGCTCAGAATGCGTGGTGACGTTGTGATCCACCCTGAGCTTGTTTTGCTTCTCTTGACTGGTCGTGTGACCCCTTGTTCTCCCCCACTTTGCCTATGGGGGTGTGTCAAACTATATGTGCTGCATATTGTCTAGGCTGTAGTGGGGTAGCCCATATGGGGTACAACCTAGTTAGGGTTTACTACTTGTACTCCTGCATCCTGTTAGTTCAAGCATTCCTGCTGCTAGATTCTAACACCCCCCCCCCCGCCCTTCCCTTCCGCGGCTTCCGCCGTGGGGGGGGGGGGACGGGAGTTCTGGGGGCGGAGGGTGTGAACCACCAGTAGCTCGTCCCTCCCCCACTCTCCTTCCCTCTTACTCTCTCCCTGCAGCACTTGTTGCTGTCGGGGAGAGGGGGGGGGGGATGAGAGATGCTAAGGGAGGGTAAGAGAGAGTGGTGGAACCAGTAGCCACGCATCTGCAGCTGCCGTCCACTGCTATGTGGCACCTACTTCTGCAGCCCCTGACGCTTCTCTCTCTTCGTTCGTCTTCTTTGCTGTTGAGCTGCAAACTAAGCGCGCCACAGCACATCGTCTTCGTTCGTCTTCTTTGCTGTTGAGCTGCAAACTAAGCGCGCCACAGCACATCGTCTTCGTTCTCTCTTTCTTGCCTCAGGGCTTGCTGCAGCTGTCTCTGCCACCACTGCACTGGTTGTCATTGCACTTGCCTCCTGTTGCTGCTTTCTCTGTTCGTGGTGTACCCATCCAGGAGTTGTTGCTGCACAAGCTCCTGCTGCAGGCAGTTATGGGGGAGTGTTAGAATATATATTTATATATATTTATGTACCTGCCTGTAGCTGTAGCTTTAGTGTAGTTATAAACTCTTTGTATTGGTGGTGCACCTCCTTTGTCTCCTATTTGTACCCTCGAGCCTATAGTGAACCCCCCTTCTTTCTCGACATTCCACTCTCTCGCCACTCTCCTAGGTTCCTAACCTAGCCTAGCTTCTTGACACTAGATCCCACATTACGGCCAAATTTGGCCTAAACCCCCGAATTTACTGTTCCCCATCCTGAATGTGTACCCCGGTTTTAAGATCCTGTCACCCTGGGCTCGAAATCATTCCGCGATAGGCATCTCATATCAGGGCTGTCGATTCAAGGGCATATGGCCTTAATGCCCTGAACATTAAGGTCTGACTTTGCCCCAAAGTCCAGATTCTCAGGGTTGATTTTTTGTACAGCCCGGAATGATAACGGGCGTGGGCTGGGCCTTCCCCTGATTCTTACAGGGGCCTCTTGGAGGGTTTCCCTGTGCTGAGATCAGAAGTTGATCGTAGCCCAGGATCTACCCAGGAAGGTTCGCACGTAGTGAGATAGTTTGGTGGGCCCTTGACCTCAATAGCAGAGTGAATGTAAAATGCTTTGAGATGAATAGAACATGCAAATACAACGATATAAATATGAGTACAGGGGAATACGAAGCGACCTGGCTAGCCATGTACTCTAAGGGGTACATTCCCTTATTCGAATTCAAACCAACCGTGCGGCCCGAGCAGTTACGAAACTGTTCCCGCCAGATTCATCGTCCCTGCAGCTGCCCGATGCCGTTTTTCTCCGACGGTCTAGATCCACCCTAACCGTCTGACGCTTCGAGTCAACTCTGACTCCTCGCATTCGTTCTCGATACTGCATGCCTCTTTGCTGCGGTGAGGAGTGCACAGTAATATCAAGTATTACTATTCGTAACACCCCCCTTCACTCCTGGCCGTAGCTCGACTTGACCTGCTTGACCACGCCGCTGAGTTCGGAGCAGTGCTGATACTGCTGGCGTGGCAGTCGCTTCGTGAGGAAGTCTGCTGCCATGTCACCGGTCGGGCAGTAGGTTAAGTTGACCTTGCCTTTGTCCACCTCGTCCTTCACGAAGAAGTACCGCAGCGCGATGTGCTTGGTGCGGTTGACGAAACCAGGTTTGTTCGCGATGCGAATCGCGCTCTGGTTGTCGCAGTGAAGGCGGAAGGTTGGCGAAGTTGGAATTTTCGCTTCTTGCAGAAGCTCCTGCAGGTAGAGGCCTTCGCGAACTGCTGCGGTTGCTGCGATGAATTCTGCTTCGGCTGACGACAGGGCAACCAATTCCTGCTTCTGTGAATTCCAGGAGATTGGTCCCGATGGCTCGAGTCGGAACAGGAAGCCGGTCCTGGACCGTCGATTGTCGGGGTCTGCTGCGTGATCGGCGTCCACGTAGCCGATGAGGTTGAAAGATGGAGTCGGCACAGTTGAGTAGCATAGCCCAATCTTGGGCGTTGAAACAAAGAACTGAAGGGCACGCTGCAGGTCCAGGAGATTCTCAGCCGTTGGTTTCCGTGAGTACTGCGCGAGCTGACTCGCGATGTAGGACAGATCTGGTCTGCAGGTGACAGAGGCGAAGAGAAGACATCCCAACTGCTGCTGGTAAGTCTGAATCCCAGCAGGGGATAAGGCTTTGTTGTCAGGTTTGTGGTTCGGTCCGGGGGTGCGATAGGGAGTTGAGAGAGATGCCGGTGAAATGTTGAACCGCTTCCCTAACTCCTCTGCATACTTAGCCGCTGAAAGGTGAATGGCCTCAGGAGCATAGGAGATGTTAAGGCCCAGGAACTGCTTCACCTCGTAGTTGCACGTGATGTCAATGCGCCCTGCCAAGGCCTTCTCGAACTGCTCGAGAAGCTCGTTGCTCGAGCCTGTGTAAAGCAGGTCGTCGACGTACACCGTGAGGAGAATGTATTCCCCGCGGAAGTCGCGGCGGTACATTCCTGGGTCGTGCGGCATCTGCTTGAACCCGATTTCAAGCAGGATGTTGTGCAGGTACTGCTGCCACAGTCTCGGTGCCTGTTTGATGCCGTAGAGTGACTTTCGCAGCTGACACACGCGCGCGTCCCCTTCGCCATAGGTGTGCGGCTGCTCCACATAGATCACGGCGTCTACTAACGCGTACAGGAACGCGTTCTTTACGTCGATTTGGCGGAGTGGCAGATGCCTTGCGGCTGCGATGGCTAGCAGGATGCGGACGGAGGTGTGACGGCTAACTGGGGCGAACGTTTGATCGAAGTCGATCCCGTGCCTCTGGTCATAGCCGCGAACCACCCATCGCGCCTTAAAGCGCTCGATCGTCCCATCCGCTGCGGTCTTCACGCGGAAGACCCACTTCCCCGAGAGAATTCTTGCGCCCTTGATTGCTGCGCGGTCGACGAGCACCCAGGTGTTACGTGACTCCAGTGCCTTAATTTCCGCGTCCATCGCCTCACGCCACTCCTTGCTGTGTGGTCCAGAGAGAGCCTCGCGCGGGTTTCGGGGCTCGATGATGCGCGGCGCTTTCGAGGTAGCAGCGTGAAGCCCGAGCAGTTGCAGCCCCGAAACGGTGCTGTCGTGGCGGCGTTGCGGGATGACTTCCTGCACGTCGTCGTCATCACTTTCTGGTTCAGGTGGTGCTGGTGGTTCTGCGCCTCTGCCGCTTCCGCCTGTTCCTGTTCCGCCCATTCCTCCTCCTGAGGAATCATCGTCGTCGTCGTCGCTGCTGTGCCGATCCTCCCATGCGAACTCGGCCCTGGTGTCTTGCTCCAGGAGTGCTGCAGCGGCTTCGTCTTCGGGCGTTGCGTAGCTGTGTCCGTTGTTCGCGTAGACGCGATCTGCGTTTCTCTGTTCGTCATCGCGGAATTGGTCGAGGAAGAGACGCTCGTAGAAGATTACGTCGCGGGCATGGGCGGTCTTCTGACTCAGAAGGTCCAGCACGATCCACGCCTTGTGCTCGTGGCTAATGCCGAGGTGAATTCCCCAGCGCGCGCGACTGGTGAATTTGCCGATGGTTGATGTCGGCGGTCGGTACTGCACCATGCACCCCCAGACGCGCAGCATCGATGTGTCCCCCTTTGTCCCAGTCCACTTGACGTGCGGGGACAGGTTGCCGGTAATTGCGGTGGTCGAAAGCAGGTTGTGCACCCGCACGGCGTGGTGCATCGCGTAAGTCCAGTAGATCGGCGGCAGCTTTGATTGCTTCATCAGCGCGCGCACCTTCGTCATCAGCGTGCGGTTCGTCCGCTCAGCTACGCCCTGTTGCTGGTGTGCGTAGGGGAGGGAGATGTGATGCTCGATCCCCTTTTGCGTCAGGAATGTCTGCATCTGATTGCTCCTGAATTCTGCCGCGCCGTCGGACTGCCAGATCTTGAGCTTCTTTCCAGATTGCCGCTCCGCATGTGCTAGCCAGAGGCGGAACACCTCGTAGGCTCTGTCGCGCGTCTCCACGTTCACGACCCATACATAGCGTGTTCCTGCGTCGATGAAGGTAAGCGTGTAGAGTTCGTCTTCGATTCCGCAATGCCCCACGTTCAGGAAATCGCTGTACACCTTGTGCAGCTTGGGGTATCGGTTGGTTCCAGGTTCGAGCAGCGGGAACGGTTGGTGGCTCAGCGCAGCTTCGGGGCAGACGGTGCAGTTGCGCGGATGTGTCGCGCCACTCACTTCGGAGCCATCAGGGCGCAGGAGTGCGCCAGGAGCGAAGACGCCAGCGTCGATGCAGTTTTTGAGCGTCGCGCGGGAAGGGTGTCCGAGGCGCTGGTGCCAGAGTGCATCATCAGCGCGAAAGCCGGAGGTGCGCATATAGCGCGCGCGCGCTTCCTCGGGGTCTTCGTCAGGTACAGGAGCAGGTTCTGCTGCTACTTCTTCTGCTTCTTCTTCTGCCGCGGTGGTCAGCATCAACGCCAAGAACTCTCTGTCGCGAATTTCAGAGAGCGGGATGTTAGTCCCAGGGATGGTTCCAGGGACAAGGGTAGGTTGGCGTGGTTCAGGGGCAGGTCCGTAGATAGTGCGACGCGGGGTTGACGGCTCGTTGCCCCAGGTAATGGTGTCCCACGGGTCGCGATGCGGGGGAATGTCTGCAGGAGGTGGTGCGAGGGGAATGCGGCGCGGGGGACGACCGAGAGGAACGACTGCAGGTGCTGCTTCGGTCTCCGCGGCTTCTTCCTCTCCCCCCCTTCGTTCTTCGCGGGAAGTGCCCCAGCCGCTATTGTCGGCGCCAGATGCGGCGCCCCATCCGCCGCTCGCGTTGGCCCAGGTGCCGCCGGTGTCACCCCATCCGCCAGTATCACTGGTCCCCCATCCACCAGCGCTTCCCCACCCCCCTTCATTGGAGGCGCTTGCTTCTTCCTCAGCTCCCCAGGCGGTGCAAGCGAAGGTCCCGCGTGCTTCCGCGAGGCTTTGCTGGCGAAGCTCCTCGGCTTCGCGGCGCGCCAGTTCTTCCTCCTGTTCCACGGCGATTTCGGCCGTGGGGTCGCGCCAATGGGGGTAAATCTTTTGAAAATCTTCGCGGGAGTAGGGTCGCGGCACGCCATGCGCATCGAAGGTGCCGACGCCAGTTCCGCGGAGCATCCCTCGAAGGTGTTGAGAGGGCGGACCGGCAAGAGGGTACTTAGGCGTGCCGAAGACGCCATGCGTGGTGACTTCAAGTTCTAATTGCGACATGCCTTCTTCTGGTGGCGCGTGATGTTCTGCTTCGGCGATGGCGGCGAGTCCGCGGCCGGCAATGGCGCTAGTTGACGTCGTCGGCGTGTGGCAGTCTTTGCACATGCCATTTGCGTCAGGGTCGTGCAGCGCTGTTTCTCGTGGGTGTGGATGATGTGGCACCCACGGTCTCCCGTCAGGGTGCTTCCAGTCCCTGCGGTGGATGTGCTCGAAGCGTAGTGGCACGAGATCGATTAGTTCGTGCGAGTCGCCGCTGCAGTCGGGGATGTCAAAGTCTAGGACGTACACCCCATTGTCGGAGTGTGCTCGTCCGATCTGCCGGCGGGGGAAGTTGCGCGCTTCGTAGTGCAACAAAATATCGCGCGTCGCGCGGTCCGTGCTGAGTTCGACGCCGCAATCCATGAGCTGTGCGGCGGACAGAAGGTTGAAGCGCAGGTTCTGGACGATCAGCACATCGTTGAGCGTGATGTGCGTGCGGCTCCCGCGTGCTTTGAGCACGACGATGCCTTGCGCGCTTGCGCGCAGGCGCGTGTTGTTCGCCACAGTGACATAGGTGGCGGTAGGAGTGGGGATGGCGTTGGATATGTAACGCTCGGAGCCCACCATATGCTGGCCGCAGCAGCTGTCCAGGTACCAGGTGTTGTAGCGCTTGTTGTCGTCACGGGCGAGCAGCGCCAGTCGCGGTGTGACGATGTGCGGAGTGTCGAACTTCAAAAATTGCTCGCGCGAGAGCCAATCAATTGGCGCCACCCGCATATCAGGTACGTGCGGGGGACTTTCAAGCAGCGGGACTGGAAGGTTCCAGTCTTGGTCGTCGTCGTCGGTGAAATCGTGGCGCGGGTTGAACGGGTTGTTGTTGGTGAACGCGCCAATGGGGTGCGGTGCCGGCTCGGGTGAAGGCGAGCGGGCACGGCGACGACGCGATTCGCTGGTCATGGCCATGTTGCTCATGACGTTGCGAGCTGGGGCAGTCGGTGACGGCTGCTGCTGCTGATGCTGAACCGCTGGGTTCAGGTTGCGCGCGGAAGGGGGCTGATACCCCTGGGCATGACGCGCGTCGCCTCGTGCGTCTTGACGGCCGGACCAGGTGCTCGGATTGGTCTGGCGAGGGCGGGATCGGTTCTTGCATCGATCCGCCAGATGCCCGAAATTTCTGCAGATTTTGCAGTAGAGGCGCCGTGGCTTTCGCTCTTCGGTGTTGTCGGCGTAGAAGGCGAGCCTTTCGCGTTCTCGTCGCGGCGCAGGTCGCTGCTGATCCATATCCCTCTGTTCGACGAGAAGGGCGGCGCAAAGGGCGGCCTCCGAGATGACCCCCTGCTGTCGAAGAAGCGCCTTGCAGGGCCGCCACTCTGGGCCGAGCCCTTGAAGCACGATATTCACGAAGATTTCTTCCGAAATCGAGCTTCCCAGCTTCGCGATTTGATCGCGAAGGCTTCGTTAGCGATTGATGTAGCTGTTGGCCTTCTCCCCTGGGGCCATTTTTGTTTCCAGTAGCTGCTGAAGCAGCCGGCTCGAGGAGACGGAGTCCTTCGGCTGATACACACCGTTGAGGTGTCGCCAGGCTTCAAGGGCTGGGGCGGCCGAAGTCTTGTATGAGCGTATGCTCAGTTGCTCCGTCGGTGCCATGTTCCGCAGGAGCACCCCGTACGCCATTAGGGACTCGTTGTAGTAGCGGGTCCTGGCGTCGTCCGTGTCGTCGGCAGGCTCCGCGTAGCTCCCGTCGAAATAGTGAAAGATTTGGGCGTTCTGCAGCAAGAGCTCCAACTCGAAGCTCCAGGTATAGAAGTCTCTGCCGTCAAAACAAGTACTTGTCTTTATTTTTGATATGCTCAGAAACTTTGATTGAGCAGAGAGAATTGCCTCTTCACTGGGACGGGGAGCCTTGGGGGTTGAGCCATTGGTGTCGAGAGAGAATGTGTGCGGGGCGGCGTTCTGGCCAGTTGGGGCCGGTTGGGATGGTTGCGAGGATGTTCCCGCATCGCCGTTCCGCAATGTTTGGAGTCCTTGCTCCAGGCTGGTGAGTCGCTGAAGAAGTTGTGCGAGAACTTCGGTGCCGATCGTCGTCGTGTTTTCGCTTGTCGCAGCCGGGTTGGGTTGCGCTTCAGCCGTTAGATTGGTCTGACCACCAGATCCTCCGGCCATCTTCACTCGTGAGCGTGTGCCGGACGCCACTTTCCGAATGTCGCAATTTTCGGGAGTGGCAGTGCGAAGGATTCCTGAGCCGCTCTCATACCATGCTGAGATCAGAAGTTGATCGTAGCCCAGGATCTACCCAGGAAGGTTCGCACGTAGTGAGATAGTTTGGTGGGCCCTTGACCTCAATAGCAGAGTGAATGTAAAATGCTTTGAGATGAATAGAACATGCAAATACAACGATATAAATATGAGTACAGGGGAATACGAAGCGACCTGGCTAGCCATGTACTCTAAGGGGTACATTCCCTTATTCGAATTCAAACCAACCGTGCGGCCCGAGCAGTTACGAAACTGTTCCCGCCAGATTCATCGTCCCTGCAGCTGCCCGATGCCGTTTTTCTCCGACGGTCTAGATCCACCCTAACCGTCTGACGCTTCGAGTCAACTCTGACTCCTCGCATTCGTTCTCGATACTGCATGCCTCTTTGCTGCGGTGAGGAGTGCACAGTAATATCAAGTATTACTATTCGTAACACCCTGATTCCCCGCGGAAGTTTCCGGCCTTACCCGGAAAATTTCACAGCCCTTCCTACCCCCCCCCCCCCCCCCCCCCCCCCCCCCCCCCCCCCCCCCCCCACCCCCTCCCTTCTCGTTTTTCCCTTTCCATCCCATCCCATCCCATCCTATCCCATCCTACCGTGAAAATGCTAGATTACGACGTGGGCTGGGCAGGTGTGTACCAGATCTTCGACGGGGAGAAGCGCCGCAAGCCTGCCACTTAGTTATTAGTGTTGAGAAAGTAGGTAGGTAGATTGCAGTTCTAAATTAACTCTGCCTTTATTAGTTTTCGTTGTATAGAGTTTGCCCTGATTGTTGTAGTGTAGCCCTGAATTTAAGTTTTTGGTTGGGTGCTTTCCCGGACGCTTAAAGGCTCGGAAAAGGACACTTCCCGGAGATTTCAGGGCTGAAATACGGGCACCTCAGACTCTCAAGTGTTGGCCTGGAACCAATCGACAGCCCTGTCTCATATCTTGCCCCAATTTTGCGATCGGTGTGCCCGATCGGTTTTTGACGGCGATCTCGCGATCGATCAAGGGCGAGGATGCGCCCTTAGTGTACGGTATGTCTCAATAATTTACAACCCTTTTAGCAGAACCATTCACCAGCTTTAACAGTTCTGGTCCATATTATACAACAAACACATTGACAAAATTATCCACCTCTATTTCCCTTTCTTGGTCAGCTTACTCAGCTTCACAATAGCAGGATCATGCACGTGTTTAGTACCCATACTCACCACCAGCTTGTACAGATCCGGCTCCGGGCGGTTGAAATTTAAATAGTAAAACCCGTCGTCGATCCGCCGAGGCCCCACATCTTTTCTCGGGCAGCTCTTGAAACCATTGATGCTGGTGAAGAGAGACGAGCCTGCATTCACTCCCAGGTCATCATTCGCGTAATCCACAAACCTTGCCCCGGAAATGTCGGTGAGATTCACCTTCCTCTGATCATTCAACGGGCCTGCCTCGACAGTAGGCAAGTTTTCGCAGTACTTGTAACCAAGATCTCTCCCTTCAGTCTCCACCAGGACCAAATTGAGGTAATTCTCTGTAGGGAGGCCGCTACATGCCCCTGTTTTCTCAGCGGAAAGTGTCCCTTTTTGTTTGGTGTTGCATGCCTTGCCATCGACGGTCTTCTGCCCGCAAACGTCAGGCCAGAAAGGGTATTTCTGAAGGAGGGGCAGACAGCAAAAAAGATTTGAGAGGAGGTGAGTACAAAATAGGCAAAAGAAGGGTGACTCACATTTTACATGCTTAGTTATAGCACGACAAATGATGTGAGCATCTATCGTTGTAAAAACAACAAATGCCACTGCAAGAGCTGGGTTTAGCTCTCACGAAACTGAAAGGCCGCCTGTTGCTCCCCTCTTAAACGACTAGAACGTCATTTCCACTGCTTGCATGTCATCCCCCAGCATGTGCCTCTTGGTGACATCAACACTGACTCACATTCTCAGGTGCTTCTCAGGGGTTTCCTCCGGTGCTTCTCAGGAGTTTCCTCTGGTGATTCTCGCCCCTCTGAACACTGGTGTGTCGTTGTGCTGTTTGCACATGAGCTCCCAGTACGTGCCTCTGTGTGGCACAGATTCTCACGTGCTTCTCAGGTGCTCCTCAGGTGCTTCTCAGGTGCTCAGGTCTTACCTCTTTGAACACTGGCGTGTCATAGTACTGCTTCTGCATGAGCTCTTAGAACGTGCCTTCTAGTAATGTAGGTAAAACTCAACCTGATTACTACAGGTGTATTGTAGGTGCTCCTTACCTCTCGGAAAACTGGCGTGTCGTAGTACTGTTTCCGCATGAGCTCCCAATACGTGCCGGGGTTCTTGTTGCAGTTGAGCACAGTTGGGGTGAAACACGTGCTCCAACCTGGCGACCCCGGCACCTTCTTTATAATCACACTCTCAATAGAATTCCTGGAAGAGAAAAAGGAATAGACACATCAAAGCATGAGAGTGATTCATTTCAGACAAATCAGGCCTTCGTTGTAGTCAAATCGTCACAGGCATGCGCACTAAGTACATGGACAAGACTGATAAATGAACGTACCACTTTCCATTGTTGACCTTGATCCCGTCGTATGTGTTGATGCATGCACCCCCCTTGATAGTCACACCCGACGTGACAAAATCGAGGTAGTAGCACTGGTCTCCGTTGAAAATGTAATTGCACTCTGCTGTGTTGTCTGCGGAGGGTGTAGGTGGTCAGGAAAGGAGGATAACAGGGAGTTATATAATGAAGCGCCTCAGCAAGGTTGTGACAATGATCTCCGTTGAAAATGTAAAAACACACTGCCGTACTGTCTGCAGAGTGGATAGGAGGGCAGGGCGGATAGGAGTGTGAGGTGAGAGCCTCAGATAGGAGGTAGTAGCAGTGACATCCCTTGAACACAAACTTGCACTCCATCGTATTGTTTGAAGAGTGGATGGGATGGGAGGAAGGGCTCTAGGCTACAGAAATCAGAACTTGTCAAAACTCGTCCGAACCAGATCTTACCAGGGCTGAACCAATGCACGCAGTAGCAAATTCCTGCAGCGTCCTGGTCGCGGGACCTGTTTCGCCCCGCGACGACGACGTGTGAACATGCAGTTCGCTTCTACAGGCTTACAGGGTACCCACCTGGGCTGAACCAGTGCACGCAGTAGTAAATCCCCGCAGCGTCCTGGTCGCCGGATCTGTTTCGCCCCGCAGCGACGACGTGGTTGCGATCGATCTGCGTGAGCATGCAATCCGCGGAGAAGTGCACGTCGGAGCCGCAGCGAATTCCCGCGAAGAGAAAGTCGTGTACGTAATTGTTCCGCACGATCGCGCCGATGGTTCCGCGATGAATAACGATTGGCGTGTGCACGCCTGGGGGGAATCAAGGGGAAGGAAAAAAGGGCGGAAGGCGGAACGGGACTTAGAAATCACCCCAGGTGGTAAGGGTGGCGGGGGTGAGGAGGGGAGAGGGGGGGCGGGAAGAGGGGGAGGCGGGAAGAGGGGGGGGCGGGAAGAGGGGGGGGGGGGGGAGAGGGGGGGAAGAGAAAATCGTACAAGTAGTTGTCACTGATGAGAGCGTAAACGAAAAACAAAACACCATCTTATTCATTCACTCACCGTAAACTTCGTTGTTCGTTATAGCGATGAAGGATTTGCCGAGTGTAGGCCCGTGGCCACTGTACGTAGAACTTGAATCACGCCAGGCGACTGGTTGAACACCGGTATCCCGGTTACCCTCATGGAGTCAATTCGCGACGACATAGTCCGGTGGAGATCAATTCTTCCAAATACACTCCCCTTCGCGACTTGAATTCCGTAAGATCCGATAATAGAAATTGTTGGGCACTGTGCTTTGGAAGTTACTTCGGGTACTGTAGTGCAGGATGGCGACGACGTGCGAACGCTGAGCTTGAAATCGATCTTCAATACAAGCACGTTGCTCGTGTTCCATATACGCAGTACTGGCTCATTCGCTCCGGTATGAGTGATCACAAACGGAGTCGCTGCGGTTTTCGCCGATCGAAAAATGGTGCACGAAAACTGGCTGTCGAACAGGATCCCCTTGCTTATAACGAGGTTCTTCTGCAGCTCCAGGATGACCGTTGTAACGGAGCTGAACTTCGTTCGCTTGCTGAAATCCGCTGCAGTGGTTATGGGGATAACAGTAGCTGCTGCGTAGTCGGAGCACGGGCCATCCAAAAAGGCGTCAGCTGAAGGAAATTAGGGGTTGAAACATAAAACATTTTTCCGTTAGTTTAAGGTCGTAAATGCGAATGACAGTAAACGGATAATGTGCAGAAAATCGTGACGTTATGAGAAGTCAGTTGGGGCTGGAGTTGAGAGCGGAGATACGGGGTATTTCTTAAGATGAGTGAGTCGAGGCACTGCGAATATCGCCCCTGACAAGGGCGGAAGTGCTGACGAGCGGAGGAGCGGAAAGGCGAGCGGAGGGGCGGAAAGGCGCGCGGAGGGGCGGAAAGGCGCAAGGCGAACGGCGAAAAGGAAAAGGGGAGGGGCTTTCTTCGCGGAGGATTCAGCAGCACTCACCCATTCGCCTGCGCCCCATCTGAATATCCTCGCGCGCCACGTGTGCCAGCCGTTTTCTCGAAGCGCTCACTCCGACAGCGACGGAGGCACGGTTTGAGACAACTCCCTCCGCTGCCTCGTGTTTACCAGGCGACTCCCCTTGCGACTCCACCTGCGCCTGCGCTTGCGCCTGCGACTCCGCTTGCGACTCCCAGGTCTCATTGCCTGCCGCGAACAGAGAAGCCGACGACAGCGACGGGACTGCCGCGTCGTGCGCGACGGCGGAGTCCAGGTCAGCAGCGTCCTGACGTGGACGTGTTGATGACGGCCATTGGTCCAGAAAGCGCCAGAAGAGTCCGCGGTAGTTCGCTACGTCTGTGGAAGAAGACGCAGCGGGCGGAAAACAGCGAGGAGAAGGCGCAGATACGGCAGGAAGGAGACGCGAAGCCGGGAAGGAGGCGAGGACGAAGAAACAAAGGGAAGGGGAGAGGGGGGGGGGGGGGAGGAATAGAATGCGAAGACAGAGGATGGGGAGGGGGAGAAGCGAAGGAGAGGCGTTGGAGGAAGGAACAGGTTAGGTAGGGCCTGAACATAGAACGAATAACGAAAGCTCACAGGAAAGATGCGAGTGCGAGTGCGAGAATGAGTGCAGGTAAGAGGATGAGAGGGAACGCGAGAGTGCATGAGGGAAAATTCTTGCCGGACCGACATGGTCCACACACTGAGATATGACCAGCCTAAAAGGGAAAATAGTAGGACGCCTTGGCAACACAATCGGGGAAGAACGCCACGAGGCTGCGCACATACCTGAGGGCGTCTAGTTTTGAGGCGCCTCAAAACTGACCGACATGGACCACACACTGAGATATGACCAGACTAAAAGGGAAAATAGTAGGACGCCTTGGCAACACACTCGGGGAAGAACGCCACGAAGCTGCGCACATACCTGAGGGCGTGAAGGCGAGGGCGGGAGAGAGCGGGAGAGCGACGGAGAGACAGACGAGCAGCAGCAGAGGAACCACACGCAGCTGCGCACGGCGTGTCGCCATGGCGAAATAAGAAAAACGTCTCCTCGTGCCGTCTGCAGCGTGCCTGTAAGCCGCGTGGCTGTATGCTGCGACGACTAGTGAGTAGATCAGGAAATTTCGCGTTTCCTTGAACTAGAAACCCTAGACAATCGAGGATGGACTAAGATGTCTTAGAAGACGCGCTGGCGGGATCATTAAACACTTCTGACTGCACGTTAGGGCTCCACCGCAAGGATTCCCGCCGTGAATGCAGGAAGGACCTCCCTAGAACGCTGCAACGTAAATTTGGGCAGGTTCAGCTGATAAGCTATGCTTGTCGGGCTGTTGCCTGGGTGTGTGACTGGCTGGAGAAGAACACGGTCAGGTAAGATAGGTCAGTTTTAGAGAAGCCGAGATTTGCGATTGTTTGCGCTTGGGCAGTTCCCTGAACCCTGACCTGATCGCCCAAAGAATAGTTGATCAAATCTAGCACTGTACCAGTCTGTTCTGGCTCCATCCAACTCTCCGAACAATCAGCCAGCAAAACCAACCCCCACCGCATCGCATGATGGATGCGGCGATACTTGGCACCTTTATTTCGCCAACAGAAGTTACATCGATTGGTGTGTGCGAATAGACTTGCGACAGGATACCTCAAGAAACCACACCGTGATGGTACACCGAGGTTCTTGCGGTGAAGAGAGAAGCAGGTCAGGTGGAGCTTCAGGGGAATATGCGAACATACGACCCGCAGGTGCGCGGCTATCGCGGTGTGTTGGGGGGGAACAAAAAACAGCAGGCACGGTGGCGTCTGATTGGGCACTTTTCTTCCGCGTAATAATATGCGGCAATACGACCGTGAAACCTCTAGATGGTATAAAGGTGTATGCTTCAAGTGTAAGTTTGCAAGAGAGCATCTTAAAATCATATTCAAGAGTGGAGAGAGTACGGTACATATACGTTGCACCAGGGTACAACCACCACAGGCTCACTCTAATGAGTTGCCAATTAGATGATTAGATCCCATAGAGAGCAGCATATAGAAGCCAGCTGGTCTTGGAATGTTGTAGTTCCAGAAGTAAGAATTAAGGGATAACCTGCGCGGACCAGAGTATCTTCTCGGGCAGCTCTTAAATCTTGGTCGAAACTTGTAGAGCAACGAGCCAGTCTTCAATCCGAGATCGTTGCGGCGGAAATTCCGAAAACCAGCCCTTTTCGGGTAAGGAATGGGAATTTGCGTGAGGTTGCTTAAAATGTCGATATTATCGACTGCTAAGCAATTTTCGAAACCCATCGACTCTGTGTTGTTGCTGATGGTAACCAGGTCGATATTATTCTCCGTGGGCAGCCCGCTACAGTTGCCCGAGGTTGTAGCGTTAAGGCCAAAGTCTGGGTTGCAAATCATGCCGCCGTTCACTTCGGTCTGGGTGCAAATCTGCTGCAGATAGGGGTATGCCTGTGGGGTGAAAAGAGAAGGAGCGATCAGGTTTCATGAGAATTGGGGTGTCATATGGGTTGGATATCATGCCGCTATTCACATCGGATTGGGTGCAGATCTGCTGCAGATAGGGGTAAGCCTGTGGGGTGAAGAGGGAACGAGGGATGGGTTTCATGGGATTAGAGGATTACATGGTGGGTCACATAATGCCGCCATTCACTTCGGTCTGCATGCATATCATGCCGCCGGTCAGTATGGTAAGGGTGCATATTTGCTGCAGCTAGGGGTTACAGTGTTCATAGCAGCAGAGTGGAGACAACTAACGGTGGAGACTGTCGAGAACAGATTATAATGAACTTACAGTGTTTATAGCGGCGGAGTTGTAGTATTTAAGGCGCACAGCCTCCCAATAGGACCCCGGCTTCTTGGGACAATTAACGGTGGAGACTGTACCATAATACAATAAGCTTACAGTGTTTATAGCAGCGGAGTTGTAGTATTTGAGCCGCATCGCCTCCCAATAAGCCCCCGGCTTCTTCAGACAGTTAACAGCGGAGACTGTAAAACAACAGACTATAGCAAGACTGTAGCAAGACTGTAGCGAGACTATCACGAGCTTACAGTGTTTATAGCAGCACAGTTGTAGTATTTGAGCCGCATTGCCTCCCAATAGGACCCCGGCTTCTTGAGACAGTTAACGGTGGAGCTTACAGTGTTTATAGCAGCAGAGTTGTAGTATTTGAGCCGCATCGCCTCCCAATAGGACCCCGGCTTCTTGAGACAGTTAACGGTGGAGACTGTGGGGCAGGCGATCGAACCCGTGTTTCCAGGCACTTCCCTCACAATCACATGCTTCACAATGTTCCTGTAACGAGGGAAGGGGGGAGTCGGAGAGAGAGAGAGAGAGAGGGCCTGGAATCTTGGCATTAAAAGACTTTAAGCACTGTGGGGCATAAAAAGGGAACAGTTGCCCAGCCACCAGCCAGGGATACGCCCTAAGCACTGTGGGGCAGGCGAACGAACTGGTGGTTCCAGGCACTTCCCTCATGATCACATGCTTCACAATGTTCCTGTAACGAGGGGAGTGGAGGGGGGCACGGAAGGGCGCCTGGATTGTTTAAGAATTTATCGATGCTTCTGGCACGGAACGCTATACAGCACAACAAGACTGACCCCTGTTGCTCCTGGGACTTCCTTCATTATCACTTCCTTCATTATCACATGCTTCAGTGATCACATAGTCCCGCTGGGACTTCCTTCATGATCACATGCTTCAGTGATCACATAGTCCCGCTGGGACTTCCTTCATTATCACATGCTTCACAACGTTTTTTTCGCTGTAAGACTCTGTTACAGCGGGACTGATACAGATTCCCGCTGTTGATCGTCACGCATTGTTGTCACACATATGCACGCACCCCCATGCCCCACAACCATTTTCATCTGAGGCGCCTAGAAAAACACTAGTACAAGTGGGAAAACACACACACACACACACACACACGCACGCACGCACACACTCACACACACGCACGAAAGCACGCACGCACGCGCACGCGCGCGCGCGCACACACACAAACAGCAACAACAACAACAACAACAACAACGACAACAACAACAAAAAAACACTTACATCTTTCCGTTGTTGATCCTGACGCCTTGCTTTGCGTACATGCACGCACCCCCGTGCACCAACACACCCGATGACTGCGAGTCCAGGTCATAGCACAGCGCACCGTTCACCACGTAGTTGCAAGATGCCTGGTTGCCTGGAGGGTGGGCGGGGGGTTCAAAGGAAGTGGGGGGAAAGGGAGGATAGAGTGCCAAGCCCATGCCCTCTAGGTCATAGCACAGCGCACCGTTCACCACGTAGTTGCAAGATGCTAGGATGCTAGGGGGACGGGAGGGGAGAGAGGGAGGACTAGGACAACACCCAGAGAGCTTAGATTGGGCGTCTAGGTCGTAGCAAAGCGCGCCGTTGACCATGTAGTTGCAGGATGCAACGCTGCCTGGACTCATGGAAATCACTTTTGAGAATTCTCAAAAGTGATTTCCATGCAACGCTGCCTGGACTCCAAGTTGAAACAAAGGCAGGATGCAACGCTGCCTGGACGAAAGGCAGGCGCGGGGGAGGGAGTAGGGAGAAGGAGAATGAGAACGATACCTAGACTCTTGGAAAGAACGATACTTAGCTGGACTCCAAGTTGAAACAAAGGATTCCAAAAGCCTCCCGACGCTACATATCCACCGCTATCCAGGTGACTTTTGAGTCGACTCAAAAGTCTCCTGAACGGCTCTTCACCACGCTGCCTAGGCACGGCCAAATTAGAGAAAAGAGCTCTACCTTGGCTGATCCAGTGGGTTGAAAAAATTATTCCAATGGCTCTCACCTCCCCGCACCAGGCATGCCCTCCCAGGGCACCTGGACAACAGTGTTAGAGACATTCACGAGCATGCAGTCTCCCACAGGGATAGTGCTCGTTCGTTTCCCCTACGCCCATGCACTGCCTGCCAGTTGCTGTTCTCACCTGACTTTTGAGTCGACTCAAAAGTCACCTCGTTTCCCCAACGCCCATACACTGCCTGCCAGTTGCTGTTCTCACCTGGGTTGATCCAGTGTGCTGAGAAGACAATGCCGATGGCCTTTCTTGCACCAGGCATGGCCCCCCAGGGACAACGTTGTTCGAAACATTCACGAGCATGCACTATTTCACAGGGATAGTGTGCTGCCACCTGCTTGCTCCTACCTGGGTTGATCCAATGAGTTGAAAAGACAATCCCAATGGCCTTGCCAGCACCAGGCATGGCTCCCCAGGGCGCCTGCACGACATTATTTGACACGTTAACGAGCATGCAGTCCCCCACGAATCTCGGCCCGGCGCCGCACATGATGCCCGCGCCTGTGAACCCGTGCACGTAGTTACTCGCCACCGCCACCCCCACCGCTCCCCGGTGCAGGACTATGCCGATCCGCGCGTTGTACACCTCGTTATTCGTTATAAGCACGTTGGATTTGAGGAGGGATGGGCCGATGCCGGAGAGGGCGACGCGGATGTGGGCGGGGGAGGCGATGGAGGAGAGGGCTGGGGCTGTGATCTTGAGAGAATCGACTCGCACGTTCATGCTCCGAACCACGTCCACTCGACCGTGGACTGTGCCCTGCAGGAAAGGGAAAGCAGGTCATGGGGGAGGGAGCAGGGCGAGGGAGAGAGAAGTTGGGTTATCTTCAGAACAGGAACGGACCGATGCAGGAGGGAGGCCCCCGATGGCGGAGAGGGCCACGAGGATGTGGGCGGGGGAGGCGACGGAGGGGAGGGCCGAGGCTGTTATCTTGAGAGAATCGACCCTTACGTTCATGCTCCGAACCACGTCTACTCGACCGTAGACCGTGCCCTGCAGGAAAGGGAGAGCAGAGCAGGTATCAGGGGGAGGTAAAGGAAGGAGGGGAGGGAGCAGGGCGAGGGAGGGAGAAGTCGGGTTACCAGCACCACAGGAATGGGCCGATGCCGGATAGGGCGATGCGGATGTGGGCGGGGGAGGCAACGGAGGGGAGGGCTGGGGCTGTGATGTTGAGGGAATCAACCCTCACGTTCATGCTCCTCACCACGTCCACTCTCCCATTCACAGCGCCCTGTAGGCAGCAGAACGGGGAGAAGTTGGGTTAGCATCAGCAAAGCGGCGGGCCGATGCCGGATAGGGCGACGCGGATGTGGGCGGGGGAGGCACCGGAGGGGAGGGCTGGGGCTGTTATCTTGAAACCCGAACGAGAGAAGAGCGATGGAAGAAGAGAGGGAGGGAGGGCGGGAAGGAGGCAAGGGCGGGAGGAAGGGACGGGAGGGAACGAGTGGGGGAAACTGGAGGGGAAAAGAGAAGGGTTGGGGTTCTCACCGCTCGTGTTTTTGAGAATTCTCAAAAAACACTGAGGTGACTTTTGAGTCGACTCAAAAAACACTGAGGTGACTTTTGAGTCGACTCAAAAAACACTGAGGTGACTTTTGAGTCGACTCAAAAAACACTGAGGTGACTTTTGAGTCGACTCAAAAAACACTGAGGTGACTTTTGAGTCGACTCAAAAAACACTGAGGTGACTTTTGAGTCGACTCAAAAAACACTGAGGTGACTTTTGAGTCGACTCAAAAAACACTGAGGTGACTTTTGAGTCGACTCAAAAAACACTGAGGTGACTTTTGAGTCGACTCAAAAAACACTGGTTGGGCCTCTCACCGCTCCCACTTGCACGCCGTACGATCGGTGAATGGAAACAGCAGGACACACCGACGTCTTGTCCGCCCCTTGAAACCCCACACACGCCGTGGACCCCGCCCCCACTCCCACCTTCCAGTTCACATTCACCGCCACAACATTGCTCGCATTCTCCACCTTAAAAGCTGGCATATCGCTCCCAGGGTACTCTATCGTATACCCAGGCCACACCCCCACCGTCGACATGAGTAGCGAGCACGAAAACCCCACGCCGAAAACCAATCCCGAGGAGAGAACCAGGTTGTTTTGGAGGTACATAACAACAGTGACGTTGGGGGGGATTCGTAAGCGGAGGTTGAAGTCGGCAGGAGTGGTGATGTTGAGCAAGTAGACGGCCCGTAGGCTCGTGCAGCTTCCTTTCGGGCGCTTGGCAGAGGGCTGGCTGAAAGGGGAGGGTGTTTGGGAGGGGGGTGGTGAGGTGTCGCCGGCACTGTTGCTGTTTTGGACGGATGTGACTGGCCAGGTGAGGATGCCGGCCATGGGGTTGGTTGTGGGCGGCTGGACGGTGAATGGGAACGGGACGGGCCCTTTGAGCTTGGCCGGCAAGCGTTGTTTTGTAGCACCCCTGCTGCCTTGACCACTGTTTTGCCTGCTGCTGCTGCTTTGCCTGCTGCTGCTGTTTTGCCTGCTGCTGCTGCTTTGCCTGCTGCTGCTGTTTTGCCTGCTGCTGCTGCTTTGCCTGCTGCTGCTGTTTTGTCTGCTGCTGCTGCTGCGTTGTGGTTGCATAGGTGTGTGAGGATGGCGCTTGAACCCTCCCCCTGCAGCTGTTGCTGCTTCCTCCACCCGCCCTGCTGCTGCTCCATCCACCCTCCCTGCTGCTGCTCCATCCACCCTCCCTCCCTCTGCTCCATCCACCCTCCCTCCCTCTGCTCCCTCTGCTACACTGCCACGTGGAATGAGTGCAAATGAGACGTCCTTAGCAGCAACAGCCATATAATCTCGGTCCTGTTTAGTCACATCCTCGTTATCACCACTCTCTGTCTTAATCACATCCTCGTTATATTCACCTCCGCTCGAGCCTGTTGCATTAGCCTCATCAGCAGCAGCAGCTGCAGCAGCAACACCATCCTTTCCACCATAGCCATCCTCGTTATAAGCATCACCAGCACCGACATCTTGAGGCACCTTGAAACCCGTGAACTCAGTTGACTCGGTTGACTCAGTTGACCGTGGTTGAGGGATCAACCCCGGGTGGTCAATAGCCCCTGCCACATCCCTTGCAGCCATAGCCACCAGCTCTTCATCCGTTGACTCAGCTGACTCGGCTGACTCTGTTGACTCGGTTGACCATGGTTGAGGGGTCAGCCCCGGGTGGCCAATAGCCCCTGCCACATCCCTTCCAGCCAGCGCTGCCAGTTCTGCATCCGTAAACGCCGGACCAAATATCGGTGTGAATCCAACAGCCTGTCTTTCACTCTTTCCACTTCTTTCGCTTTTCTCTAATCCGTTTTCATTGCTCCATGCCATGCCATCAGCACCATCAGCACCATCAGGAGCACTCCCTGCATCAGAACCACCAGGTGCAAAATCAAACGCTGAGTCACCAGAACCATCGACACTGCCACCATAAGTGCTGCCCTGGCTACCTCCTCCTCTGCCGTCCAGAGGTGACTTTTGAGTCAACTCCAAAGTCGCAGAGTCGTCAGAACCATCGACACTGTCGCCATAAGTGCTGCCCTGGCTACCTCCTCCTCTGCCGTCCAAAGGCCACACTAGGTTCGGACCCGCACCTAGGCTGGGCTCGGTGCGAGCCTCGACAATGTCTCGCGCGGCCATAGCCACCATTCTAGCGCCTTCGCTTTTATCACCGGTGGTGCTGTCACTCACGTTACTACCACCACTGCTGCTGCTGCTGCTGCTGCTGCTGCTGCTGCTGCTGCTGCTGCTGCTGCTGCTGCTGCTGCTGCTGCTGTCACTCCCATAGTCGAAACCCGATGCTGCTTCAAACGCGGATGCTACTGTGGGATTATCCTCCTCCTCCCTGCCTTCCTCGCTAAATGCGCGACTGCTGCCCTGACTGCTGACACTATAATCATCATCATAATCAGCATCAGCAGTAGCAGCATCGGCATCAATTGAAGCCGCTTCAAACGCGGATGCTACTGTAGCCATGGGATTATCCTCCCTCCCATCACCACCATCATCATACCCATCAATCGCAGCAGCCTTTTGCACCATGCCACTATTTCCCCACTCCCTCATAAACCAGTCCCTGTCTTCCCCTCCCTCGCTGCTGCTACCACCACCACCACCCTGCCACGGCTGATGTTGTTACCATCGCCGTTACTCGCACTATCATCCACAGCAGCAGCAACGGCCATAGTGTCATCACCACCATCACCATCATCACCATCCCCACCCCCACCATCATCATCCCCATCAATCGCAGCGGCCTTTTGCACCATGCCACTCTTTCCCCACTCCCTCATAAACCAGTCCCTGTCTTCCCTATTGTCATCCCCACCGTTACTAGCACTATCATCCGTAGCAGCAGCAACAGCAGCACTGCCATCACCATCCCCATCCGCTTTATCCCCATCGATCGCAGCACCATCTAGCACCATCCCGCTGTGCCCCCACTCCCTCGTAAACCAGTCCCTGTCTTCCCCTTCCCTGTTGCTGCTACCACCGCCGTTACTCGCACTATCAACCACAGCAGCAGCAACTGCAACACTGCCACCACCATCACTATCACTACCACCACCATCACCACCATCACCATCACCATCCATCGCAGCACCATCTAGCTCCATACCGCTGTTCCCCCACTCCCTCGTGAACCAATCCCTGTCTTCTCTACTGACATCCCCGCCGTTATCAGTACTAGCATCCACAGCAGCAGCAGCAACACTCCCATTTGCATCACCATCACCACCATCCCCATCGGTCGCAGCCCCATCTAGCACCATACCGCTGTTCCCCCAATCCCTCGCGAACCAGTCCCTGTCTTCCCCTTCCCCGCTGCTGCTGCCACTGTTATTCGCACCACCGCTAGCAGCACCACGGCCAGTAGCACCAGCACTAGCAGCACCACCGTTAGCAGCACCAGCACCCACAGCAGCGGCAGTGGCAACGGCATCGCCATCACCGCCACCACCACGGCGCGAATCACGGCGCTGATCACTCGCGCTACCGTCACTCGAGTCATCGGGTTGCCTCTGCACTGTGCCGCCATGCCATCGCACCAACAACCCGCCTGCAAGATCCCCCTTAAACCGCCGAGGTGACTTTTGAGTCGACTCAAAAGGCACTGCGCCGCCATGCCATCGCACCAACAACCCGCCTGCAAGATCCCCCTTAAACCGCCGAGGTGACTTTTGAGTCGACTCAAAAGGCACTGCGCCGCCATGCCACCGCACCAACAACCCGCCTGCAAGATCCCCCTTAAACCGCCGCTGCCCCCCCTTCCCCTCCCGCTTCCCCCTCCCCTCCCCCTCCGCCTCCCCCTCCGCCTCCGCCTCCCCCTCCCCCTTCCGCCCTACCCCCACTGTCCCCGTGACCCTCACCAAACCCCTCTAAGGACTCCACATTAAACTCCCCGGCGCCTTCCGCGTTTCTCCGCGCACCAGCCGCGCCATCGGTGATTCTAGTCCGCTCGTTCCGCTTTTCCCCGACCCAGCTTCCTTCCCCTTCCTTTTCCCATCCACCCTCCGCTTCCCTCTGCCCCTCCGCCTCTCTCCCACCTTCCCCCTCCCCTTCCCCCTTTCCTCCCCTCCCCCTCCCCCTCCCCCTCCCCCTCCCCTCCCCCCTTACCCTCCACCTCCCCTGGCGCTACTAGCTCCGCATAGTTGTCCTGATTCCATGGCGGCACGGTCTCGTAGTCTAAGCGCGTCTCGAGGCTCCATACGTCTTTAATCTGCGAACCGTCTTTACTCTGTGCGCCACTATTTTCCGTGTCGGCTTCCCTACTACTTCTCGACTCTTTCGATTCGGACGCTTGCCACGTGTCAGATAACCAGCGTCCATGCGGGCGGGGGGTAGGGAAAAAGCTGTCGCGATTGCCACGTGTCAAGTGGCCACCAATAGCAGCGCCCGAAGGGGGCGCGAGCCGACAGCAGCACAGGCAGAAAAACGCGACAGCTAATAACGAGAAGACGCGCCGACGACGCAACGCGCGCATGATTCCTGAAATGCGCAACTGGGAGAAAGATTGTTCCGAAACGGGTACCGAGTCAGCTAGTATCGATGTAACAACCCTTGAGATAGAAAGGTGAATAAAGATATAAGATGGATACAATATGTGAAGCCGCTTCTGCTATATGGCCTTTAATGTTCATTGCCAAGTCAGTAACTTATCGACCAGCGAGAGTCATTTTCGATAAGACGATCCTATGGCTCTCAAATTCTAGCATGTAATACCGTAAACTAATGCATCAATCTCATGTGGTCCGCAAAAAAAAGAAAAGGGGAAAAAAGCTTAGCAAACATACGAAACTCAAATGTTGAGCAATAGCAAGCTAACAAACTCTTCCAGGTCAGAACACCAATAACTGGTTGAACAATAACTGGCAGACTAAGCACGAAACGCACGAGAACGAGCTTTAGGTACGGACTACTTGCGAAAGACTGACTCGGGCTCGCTAGAGAAAAGGAGCGTCTGCTCAATCAGCCAAGGCGCGGCTGAGCGGGAAGTGGCAAGAACTACTAACTTGTAGCACATGAAGATTTATGGCGCAAAGGTAACACAACTGAGCGAAAGCGAACAAAATAACTTTCAAGGTACAGTAGTTAGCCACTGCCCCGTCGCAAGAGCTTTCGCATACAGGTTCTCTTTCAGCGGAGTGAAGCTGCCTCCGTGGTTTGGCACGGTGCTAGAAGATATTTAAAGCAGGAGCAAACTATTTAGGGTGGTTGAGCATGGTTATGGGACTTTCAGCGAATTTTCGGAGATTCTCCTTACGTGTTGAGTAGGCTGAGGTACCCACCCTTGAAGCCCAACCAACCACCTCACCGAGCCGCGACCTCTGCCCGCTTCGGCGCCTCACCGAACGCAGATTGCAGCTCCCTCGTTGGCTGGGTAGGGCGCTGAATGGACGTGGTGTGCAGGCAGAGGCGGCGCGGAAGCTCGCTACAAGTTTGGTTCGGTTCGGTGGGGTTTGGGCCGCGTGAGCGGCGCTGTACCAAGAAGACCACATCTAAACATGTTACCCCTTCTGACAGCTCCGGTAACAAAATATGTCTGCGCATAGTAGGCTACCATATGAAATTGGACTGAGCAAGCTACCGTAGTATCCGAAGAGGAATTCACTGTCCATATTTCATGGTGGAATCCATGTTTGACCCAGGAATCCATAATGCGTGCATCCAGACGGAAGGCCACAAATAGCTATGTGTAAATACAGGCAGTCCTTAGATAACATACACATACGACAACTACACCTTTAATCCACCACCCATCACACCATATCCAATTATTATATTTCATGCCAAAGGGGTGTATAAAATGAATCTAGCTCCCTACAAGAAAGGACTTGCCCAACCACGAATACTCCCCATCAGCAGCCGCCATCATCTGAGCTCTAACCGTTGCAGTAATCAGATCCTGATCTATAATATGCTTATTGTCCATCTTAACAACCTTACGGAACCCCCATGGCATCGGGATGTTATAGGCCCTATAAAAGGACTTTTCTGAAAACTTCCTCGGCCCGGTGAGCCCCAGCGGGCAGCTCAAATAATTCGGCCGGAACTTCAAAATCATTGACGTATTCTTCAGCCCCAAATCGTTCCTCCTGTAATTCCGGAACCCCGCAGCGTTGGGGTACTTGAGCGTAATGTTTATCTGCGTATTTAATTTCTCCGTCACGGTGTAGTTATCGCAGTATTTCCAATCAAGGCCGTAATCGGTGGTGTTGACAGCGACAACATCGATAAGATTGTCGGTTCCCAAACCGCTGCATGCTCCGGTGACGTCAGCACCCGGCTGACCTGGTGGGTTACACGGCACGCCGCCATTGGCCGACGTCTCCTTGCACACGTCCTTCATCCAAGGCCACAGCTGGATGTGACAATAACGAGGGAGAGAACGGAGATTGAAGTCAGGAGAGGAGGAAGATGAGGGGGGAAGGATGCATCACTTGTGTCACTTCCTAATACTTCCTTGCTCTATGTGTGTGTGCTGTGTGTGCTCACTTCCTGCTTTGCTCCCACTCGCCCGGTTGATGCGATTGCTGTTGTAGTATTTCACGCGCATCGCCTCCCAGTAGTACCTTGCTGTATGGTACCTACCCAGTGTGCTTCATGCTCACTTGCTGCATTACCCTCACTCACCCGGTTGATGCGATTGCTGTTGTAATACTTAACGCGCATCGCCTCCCAGTAGTCCCCGGGGTCTTTCAAGCAGTTGTTGATGGTCACTGTAAGGCACGACGTCCATCCCAATGACCCCTGCGTGCCCTTCATCGCCACGTGCTTTATCACGTTCCTGAATGGGAGGAAAGGAGGGCACACGGTGAAAAGGGACCAGGGAAGTCATTCAAGCAGTTGCTGCTACCATGGTCGCATACAGTACCACATAGCAGGCCCCCCAATTCCACGAGCCCCATCTCCAAGCCCAGTCTTCCCTCCTCACCTCTTGCCGTTTTTCACTTTCATGCCGTCGTATGTGTAGGCTCCGCCCCTTCTAGGCCCCCCATCCCCCATGCCTGGTGGTCTATGCCCCTTGCTCTTTGCCCAATCTTCCCAAGGCGCCTCACCTCTTGCCGTTATTCACTTTCATCCCGTCGTACGTGTTGATACATGCGCCGCCCCGCACAAGCACGCCCGACGTGCAGTAATCCAGATAGTAGCAGTGATCGCCATTGAAAACATAATTGCAGAGCGCGGAATTCCCAGGGTTGAACCAGTGCGTGCAGTAGTAGATCCCCGCCGAGTCATAGTCCCCGTTCAGATTCCTCCCAGAGGAAATCACCAGGTTGGAGTTGATCTGGGTCAGCATGCAGTCACCGCTGTAATGCACGTCTGCACCGCACCGAATTCCCGCAAAAATGTAATCGTGGATGTAGTTGTTTGTGACAGTAACACCCACCGCTCCCCTGTGCAGCACAATTGGTGTGTTCACACCTGCAGGCGAGGGGAAGAGGGGGGGAAGAGGGCGAAGAAAGAAGGATGAGTACGAAGAAGGATCAGATCATCAGAGCAGTGTGTGCAGTAATAGATGCCCGCCGAGTCATAGTCCCCGTTTCAAGGCTGGAGTTGGTTCCTCCCAGAGGAAATCACAAGGTTGGAGTTGGTTCGCGTGAGCATGCAGTCTCCGCTGTAATGCACGTCCGCGCCGCACAGAATGCCGCGGTAACACCCACCGTTCCCCTGTGCAAGACAATGGGGGTGTTCACACCTGCAGGCGAGGGAAGGAAGGGAGAAGAGGGCAAAAAGAAGGGGAAGAAGGATCGGACCAGTGCGTGCAACAGTAGATCCCCGTCGAGTTCAGTCCTCATTGTTGGAAATCCACGTGGTAACAGAACCTCAGCACCCCTCACCGTACACCTCGCTGTTGGAAATCAGAATGCTGGCTTGCAGCACAACAGACCACTCGAATAACCCCAGGCAACTTCATGCCAGCTCGCTCACTTGAAGCATGTCACAACTTCAGCACACTCTAGAGCTTGATGCAAACCACCACTCACCGTATACTTCGTTATTAGAGATGACAATGTTGGCTTGCAGCAGTGAAGGCCCGTACCCACACATGGCCACTCGGATCACCCCAGGCGACTTGTCAAACGACGCCACTCCAGTGACCTTGAGTGAGTCCAGCCGTACGCCCATGCTCCTAAACACGTCCACTCGGCCAAAGATGTTGCCCTGTGGGGGAAAGAGAGCATGAGAGAAGGGAGAATGTGAGAATGGAGGACTGGTGGATGAGACACAGAGAGAAAGCCATTCCGGTGACCGTGAGTGAGTCCAGCCTGCACGTCACTCCTTTCCCTAGCTCGGGTACACTCGAGCATGTCTCGACCACAGTGGTGCATTCGGGACTGCTCTCCCCATCACCGCCGGCAGGTAAAAGCTCACCTGACATGAAAGTGAATAACTCACCTTCCCAATTTGAACCCCGTAGGACCGGTGGATTACTGTCGCAGGGCACGTCACTCCCTTCCCCAGCTCAGGCACAGTGGTGCATTCCGGACTGCTCTCCGTCACCGGAAGCTTATAATTCACGCTCAGCGACAGGAAGTTATTCGTGTTCCACACCATACACCAGGGTGGATAACTCACCTTGCCAATTTGCACGCCATAGGAGCGATGGATGGAGATCGTGGGGCACGTTACTCCCTTCCCCAGCTCAGGCACAGTCGTGCATTCAGGGCTTCTCTCTGTCACCGGCAGCCTATAATTCACGTTCAGCGACAGGAAGTTGTTCGTGTTCCACACGCGCAGCACCGGGTACATAGGGTTACCACCCATGATCGTGTAACCGGGCCACTTCGCCGACATCAGAATTGTGCACGAATGCTGCCGTCGGAAAAACAACCCCTTAGGCAGCGTCAGATCGTTCCGCAAATACAGGATAACGGTGGTGGTGGGGGGGAGCGAGGCGCGGGCAGCGAAATCAGCAGCAGAGGTCACGTTGACTATGAAGACTTTCCTGAGCGATGAGCAGGCGCCTTGCGGGCGGGTCTTAGACGGTTGGTATCCTGCAGCTGTAGCGGCTCGTTGCAGGGAGACTGGGCCAATGATCACTGTTCGCCTCCTCCTGGGTTGCCGTCCAGTTGCTCCGGCTGTAGCAGCGGCAGCTGTAGCAGCATTCGTAGCAGCAATTGTAGCAGCAGCAGAAGCAGAAGAAGCAGCAAAAGAAGCCCTTTTGAGAGGGAGGTCGAGGAGGAAGGGTTCGCCTGAAGCAGCAGCGGCAGCCACAGCGGTGAAGAGCGGTGGGGGCTGGCTGTCCCGCTCGTGCTGCTGCTGCCGCACCGCCTCAACCCGACGCAGGATGTCGCGTTCGTCGTGACTGTATCCGTCGTCGGGACTGTACTGGATGTGACTGTATCGAGAAGGAGCAGGGCTGAGAGAATTGCTGTCCAAGCTGGTTGTGTGATAGTAACGGTGGTGACCCACGCCTGCTGCGTGATGCCCCACTGATGCTGGGTGGTGCCCTGTGACTGTAACGGAAGGAGAGGGAGAGGATGAAGGGGGAGGCGGGAGGTAGGGGTGGGAGGGAGTGGATGCGGTGAGGGAGGGGGAGCGGGTTTGTGAGAAAAAGGCTGTTCCAGTGCCAGCTGTTGCCAACAGAGGCTGCACTTCCTCTTTAAGCGCCTCATAAATGTACAAATTAAATCCTGATTGAGCTTGTTTTGAGATTCCTTTCACCACGCCTTGAAGCGCGTTTCTGGCCGTGCCTTATACCGCGTATCTCGCCATGCCATAAGAAACGAAACTGATCGTGCATTACAGCGCGTGCCTCGCGATTCCATATAGCGCGTACCTCGGCATGCCTTAAAGTGCGTACCTTGCTGTGCCTCGTAGCACGCAGCTGACCATGCTTTATAGCGCGTAGTACCCCGCCATGCCTTAAAACGCGTACCTGACCATGCCGACACAGCGGCGGACGACGACAAGGCGATAACGACGGCAAAGATCCCGCAGATCGCCAAGGTGTTAGATATCGCCGTTAGCTTGCAGGTCGCAGTGCGCCCGACTTTTCTTCTTCCAGGCATTTGCGCGAGTCCCGCGAATCGACTCCTGAGTTGGGAAATGGACAATCCCGCAGATCTTCGGGGTGGCGCTGCCACCATCGATATCCCCGGACGAGTTCGGAAACTTGTTTTGAGATGTTCTCAGATACAATTTCGGAATAAATTATGGATTTTAGCAGCTCGCAGAGACAGAAACCCTAAATGGCATAAATTGGCGGAAAGTTCGCGGGATGCGACTGACTATAACAATCGTATCTCAAAAACGTTGAATGACATACAAGTTCACATCGTAGTTGTGTACGGCACGAAATCAGGCGAACTCATGGCAACGCCATGGTCATTTGTGTGATGTGGACTGCTCCTGTTACAAGTGGTTGGTCAATGTTGGTGGAAATGGCTGCTGGGTGGTGCTTGACTCGAAACGTGGCCGAGAAACGCTTGAAAAAGGTTTCTCCTCGCTTTTGGTGTTGGTGGGTGTGACGGCGGGCACTTTCGTATGGCGGTGTAGACGAAAGCTCGCAGCTGGTTCTTCGCGAGAAGGAGCGGGGAAGGGAATACTTGCGACATGTCTCGCGAAGTAGGAAGGCATCACTGAGGACCTGGGGAGGCGACGGGAAGGTAGGAACAAGGGAGCCGCGATCTGAATCACAAGCACAGACGTGTCGCGGTTACCAGGAGATCTACGCCGTCAGATCTGCGATGTGCGGCTTGGCTTGGTTCAGGGAGGGGTGTACGTGAGCCGCGCGCAGTCGGTGACCAGCGGCAGGAGTCGCACATGCGGAATTTCATCTGACCGATGCAGAAGCCGAACCCCGTTGACCCAACGAACTTCACCGACGTGGCAAGTAGCCAATGTACTTTTTCTGCCCAAACCGACAGAAACGAAAAATGGCTTGGATTCTGGCGGGGTGCATGAAGCGAGGATATTTCTCGTCCAGAAACAATCATCTGCTATGGCAAAATGATCGACAACTGCACGAGGCCAATATATTTCTTTTGGAGTAATAGCTAAAAAATTCTTACTAACGATTATCCAAACCACCAAGTACTTAGACTATTGCATGACCTTCCTAAAGAACTACTTCAAATCATCAGGCCACGTCACACCAATTGGCTCCTCAGCCAGGAATACTCAGAAGAGCCCAACATCTGCGCTTGCACTTTCTTGGGGATAAGGTCACGGTCAATAATGTGATTGGTATCCATAGCCACCACCTTCTGAAATCCTGCAGGCATCGGAACGTTGTAGTTCCAGTAGTACGAATTGGTCGAAAACCTCCGGGGACCCGTCGCTCCCTTCGGGCAGCTCAAATAATTCGGCCGCCTATTGAAAATCGGAGAACCCTTTTGAAGCCCAAGGTTGTTGCGCTTGTAGTTGATGAACTTTGCAGCATAAGGACGCACCGGGATATGATGCTCCTTATTGAGTCGCGGCACAACGGGGTATTTCTCACAGTACTTGTAATCCGGAGCCCTCCCAGAGGTGTTCACTGTGATCAGATCAATGAGGTTATCCGTGCCGTAACCGCTGCAGGCCCCTGTGACACTAGCAGGCGGTTCTCCAGGTGGGTTACAAGGCACTCCGTTAAAAGCAGATTTCTCCTTGCAAACATTTTGCATCCACGGCCACCTCTGGGGAAAGGAAAAGGAGAAAATGGTTTGGGCGAAAGCGGTTAGAGGAAAGTTAGGAGAAGGAAGGTGGTTAGAGGAAAGTTCGGGTGAAAGCAGTTAGAGAGGAAAGAGCAGGATGGACGTCCTTTGCAACTGCAGGGCATTCTGTTATACACAGAGTTTTATTCACAGGTAGTTTCCACGCACAACCACCGCAGGGGAGGACGAGGTCAGGTAGCGTAAGGGAAGGGGAAACGGTTGACTACAAGGAATGTGCTTATTGGCTATGTTCCTTGTTATGGAGTGGAATTCACAGCATTGTCCCCCCAAATATCTGTCAGAGTCCTTGAGCAGTTGTTGAGAGTGTGACTGTAATTGCTTCTTGACCGTGACTGTAAGGAATGTGCTTGCTGGACTGTGACCGTGACCGTGACTGTACAGAATGTGCTGATTTGCTTGGCTGAACTCACCGCATTGATCGCAGGTGAGTTGTAGTACTTGGCACGCATCGCCTCCCAGTAGCTGCCAGGGTCCTTGAGGCAGTTGTTGAGTGTGACTGTAAAGCATGTGGTCCAACCGGGGGATCCCTGTGTGCCCTTCATTGCCACATGCTTTATCACGTTCCTGTAACGAATGGGGAGGTACGGGGGATGGAAGACGGGTTAAAGAGCCTATGTGACAAGAAGGAATCTGTATGCCTTCAGGCATGCAGATCTCCTTGACTGATGCATGCTACTGTGCTCCTATAGTGACACTGCCATGTGACCAAGTGTCAAGCCCGGACATGAAGAGAAAATAATAACATTCAAGCAAGTTACAAGCACAGATGTGAGCAACATGACGTTTGTGATATGACCAAATGGGTATACCAATAAAAGCAATTCAATAAGCCAGTAATACAGCTTGTAAACATCTGCCTCACCTCTTGCCGTTATTCACTTTCATGCCGTCGTAGGTGTTGATACAAGCTCCGCCCCTTACAAGCACTCCAGATGCGCAATAATCCAGATAATAACAATGATCTCCGTTAAACACATAGTTGCAAAACGCTCTGTTGCCTGCATACCGATGGGTATGGACAAGGACAGGGGAAAGGGTGAGCGGATGTGTGCTGTGTGTTTGCACCAGCTTATGGCCAAATTGCCTTGTGGAACAGAAAAGCAGCTGTTTCAACATTCACTCGGGTCTTAACCTTCAACAATTATTGTAATTTTATGTATCTGTCAATGCTTCTGTGAAAGTGCATACCTGCATGCATGTGTCCTTCCTTCACCTTCCCATGTCTACTGACGTCAATGAAACTTAAAACTGTCATTTCCCTTATTCCCCCAGCCCACCCATCCCAACCCTCCCTCAATTCCACCTGCCCCCAACAAGAGCACCACGGTCTACCGCAAAACGGCAAACCCTAATTTGTTGTGTCCAGTATTAGAGCAATATTGTGAGTCTTAGATATTGACAGTTTTCTATCTTACCAGGGTTGAACCAGTGCGTGCAGTAATAAATCCCCGCCGCGTCGTGATCCCCGTTTGTGTTCCTCCCCGACGCCACCACGCGGTTCCAGTTGATCCGCGTGAGCATGCAGTCGCCGCTGTAGTGGACGTCCGCGCCGCACCGAATGCCCGCGAAAATGAAATTGTGCACGAAGTTGTTCGTAACGGTTATGCCGACGGCACCCCTGTGCAAAACGATCGGGGTGTCCACGCCTGTGCGGAAAAGAGAGGTGGGTGGGGGGGATGAGGATGTGGAGAGGGGGAGGTGATATAACACAAGAAAATACCCTTGAGTTGGGCAACGAGTTTCTCAAGTCAGATCTCGCTACTTGAAACATATGATTACACGAAGATACTGCGGAAATATGTATATTCTCAAAATGAATTGATCAAGTAAGAACTCGATTCAATAAAATAGCAAGGAGAAACGTCAATCCACTCGCTTTCAAAAGACCTCGTCTTGAGACCCGAGAAACGAGACTCAGATCGCCTTCCTGGAGTGTCCGGACACGGACAGCCCCAAAAGTGCATCTCTCTAGGTCCAACCTGGCAGCTCACCGACTCTTGTATGTGCGACTGTTGAGAAATTGCGAAACTTCTTGCCCAATCATTACTGACTGCTCGACTCCATCTACAATCTGCGATCGCATATCAGCAGGTTTGACGGCGGAGATGTTGTACTGTACTAGTTTGATCGTGTGGGGCCTTCGCACGTAGGTAGCCTCTGAACAATTGCGACGTCCAGATTCGTCTAGCCTCCACCTCATCACAAGGCCTATCCTCTTGCACGTGCCAAATGCACTTTTCGCTGTCCCCACTTCAATGTCCGGACACCCCAGGAAGGCGATCTCACCAAAGACCTCGTTGCTCGAGAGGACGATCTGGGCGCGCAGGAGGTCAGGGCCGTAGCCCGACATCGCAACGCGAATGGCGCCCGGCGACTTGTTGAAGATAGGCACTCCGGTGACCTTGAGTGAGTCCACGCGCACAACCATGCTCCTCAGCACGTCCACTCGCCCGTAGACCGTGCCCTGAGAAACAAAGGCAAGGGAGGAGATAAGCCTTTTAGAAAGGAGTCGAGTTTTGAGTCGACTCAAAAGTCACCTCGACTCAAAACTCGACTCATTACAAGGGAGGAGATAAGCCTTCTAGAAAGGAGTCGAGTTTTGAGTCGACTCAAAAGTCACCTCGACTCAAAACTCGACTCATTACAAGGGAGGAGATAAGCCTTTTTGAAAGGAGTCGAGTTTTGAGTCGACTCAAAAGTCACCTCGACTCAAAACTCGACTTATTACAAGGGAGGAGATAAGCCTTTTAGAAAGGAGTCGAGTTTTGAGTCGACTCAAAAGTCACCTCGACTCAAAACTCGACTCACTACAAGGGAGGAGATAAGCCTTTTAGAAAGGAGTCGAGTTTTGAGTCGACTAAAAAGTCACCTCGACTCAAAACTCGACTCATTACAAGGGAGGAGATAAGCCTTTTAGAAAGGGAGCGGCACATGGGATGGGTGCGGTGCGGGAGGATAGGCGAACGGGAGGGACTTGGTATGTGGGGGGGAAACGGTGGGGAGCGAGGAAAGCAGTAAGTGCCCACCGTGCGAACTGCACTCCAGAACTACCAATCAGGCGTCTCAGAATAATACTCACCATGCCGATTTGTACGCCATACGACTTGTACACCGACACAGCCGGACACGTCTCCCCCGATCCCAGCTCCGGCACGTTGGTGCATTCCGGGCTACCCTCCGTTACGGGCAGTTTGTAGTTTACATTCATCGACACGAAGTTATTCGTGTTCCACACGCGAATCACCGGATTCTTCAGATCCGTACTCGATATAGTAAACCCCGGCCACTTTTCGCTCATCAGAATCGTGCACGAGTACGGCGCGTTGAACAGAAGGCCCTTGGCCAGCGCCAGGTTGTTTTTCAGGTAGAGAACAACAGTGGCGGTGGGCGGGAGCATGGTTCGCGTGTTCAGGTGGGACACCTTCGTCACATTGATAATGTAGACTTTCTTGAGGCTAGAACACGGCCCTGGGGGTCCCTTCTTCGCTGCCGGGCCCGCAGATGCCGCCGCGTTGCCCGCTTCCGGAAGGAATAGCTTCTCGATATCTACAGGGCCTACAATCACAGCCCTTTCGTTCCCTGCGACTGTTCCTCCACCCGCCGCGGCGGCAATCGAGGCTATCCCTCCTCCTCCTCCTCCTTCGCCTGTTGCTGTTCTCTCCGCAGCCGCGACATTTGGCGCTTCCGACGTAGTTGCGAATCCAGGGCTCTCCCAAGCAGGTTTCCCGGAAGCTGCGACAGCGGCGACGGCGGCGAAAAGAGGCGGCGGCTGGTTACCAGACTGATGGAAGAGGAAGTGATTGTGATTGTAACGAGGGTCGTCGGGGTGGATGTTCGGGTCGTGATGGTGCCCCACGCCCGCTGCGTGATGACCCATCGAGGCGGGATGATTTCCTGTGACAGTAACGAAGGAACAAAGGGAGTAGAGGAAGCGATGAGACTGCAGAGGTTAAGACGCGAAGCGTGACGATTCCTCGTGACTGTAACGAAAGAATAAGGGTTCGGAGGGAGTTATTGTAGCGCGGAGATTTTCACCGAATGTCATTGAAGGTGAGTGGACCAAGAAATCACTTCAAACCTAATAGGGAAGGGGAAGCAGGTTGAGCAAAATTGACAGCGGATATGGAGGGGTCGAAGGGGAAGGAAGAGTGCGATTATAAGTAGGGGGAGTGTGATATAGAAAAAGGGAATAATAGTCGAGCCCATGCTGGCACGATGAACAAGGTGTAAAGTCTAACGAACGCGCTGAGTAGTAGACTGACTGACCTGACCATGCTGACACGACCGAGGCCGCGACGAGCAGGATACCTATATGTAACACAATGCCGCGCATTTTACCACTTCGAGCTTGCTTGCAATCTAGACCAGATGCTATTAGAACCACTCGCTTATCAATGCTGCTATGATATACTTCAAGGCGAAACCAGCTGAGCAGCCAGCCGTTCGACAAGGCTGGTCTGCACGTCCCAGGAAACGGTGCTTTTATGTCTAGAACGGGAACCTCTACTGTGAAGATTGATGGGTGTGTGCAAGCCCAGGAAGACAGTAAGAGGGGGCAAGGAGAAAGGAAGGACAAGAAAACGGGAACCTTTTTCCGCACCCTGTTGGTGCGCTGCCATTTTGCCAGTCCGCCAAGAATGGCTCCCTCCGACGTGGGGCAATTTCACCTCCACGGCATTGCTGGCAGTCGGTGGCGCGGTCCGTAAAGTTTTGCGGCGGTGCGACTGTCAGTGCCAGGCCAGCTCCGGAGGTTCGGTGAACAATCAAGCACAAAACCGAACATGCTGATTCTCGAGCACTTGAGAGCTTTCGAAGTTCTACGGCGCGTCTCGGTGCCGCTGGCTGGTTCGGTTCGGGGGGCACGTTGGCTCCACGTGCGTGTACACATATCGAACCACAATCGCAAATGGAAACCCACATTTCTAGTCCTCATATAGTTCAACATAGCTAAAGCCAACATATTTCCTTGTGGTGTACTCTCGTTACGGCTGTTGACGATGTTCGCCAACACACCTAAGTGCAAAACGATCCAGTTACCACCATCGTCCAGCCACCACCAACCACTCGATACCCTATATCCCTTCAACCATTCATTTATATGCGCAGCTGCGAATAGGCTTTCGCTCGCAAGAGCATTTGTGATAGGAGGGTGCTGCCATTTACTTGTAGCAACACTAAGGTGCTGTTCGCCAGCACCAATATAACTGAAAACGACGGGATAACAACGGGATCAGGAAGGTAGGACTCGCCTTCCTGATCCCGTCAGTTAGAGTTCGTTAACCTCCGTCAGCTTGGTCAGCCCGTGAAAAATGTGCCGAGCCTCACCAACCGTCCAAACCAATTAACAAAGTGGGCGTCTGGCGAACGCCCACTTTTGTACACCGACTTTTACGTTTCGACGGCATATGGAAGCGGGGACGAAACTTCCTCCCCAGGCAAAACACCATCCCCTTGCAATGCCATCGTCATGCTGCGTTTTTCGAAGCACAGCGGTGGCACAGCGGTGGCACCGCGGACGCATTGCTGTGCAGGGGAACCCTCGAACAAGCCTTCATTTTGACACAGGGGGGTTCGGAAAACCCTAAAGGTGTTTGTGGAGTGTGAGTTGTGTCTGGAACTGAGCGCGGGGTGGGGGGAGTTGTGTTTGAGCGGGGTGCGTTTTATTTGCGTTTTTAACCCACGTTGAGCATTTTTTGGTCAGCGGGCAGCAGGTGGGTCAGTGATGTGCAAATTTCGCGTCATTGGGGTAAGGTGGGGATGGACCTTCCCGACGCGGTTGCGAAATTTCGCCTTTTGGGCGCGCGTAGTTTCTCGGGCGGCATTTCGCCCAAACCTCGGAGGAGGGTTCCACCCCCGTTTCCATATGCGGTCACGACGCTGATGCCGTCGTTTTCAATTTAAAAAACGATGTGCTGGCGAACAGCACCTGAAAATAGCTTCGAAGATAGTTACGGCTTGTTCGAACGAACAATTCTATTGTGTCGCAGTAGCGCCTCAGCTTGGCTACCTGCGAAACGTTGAGACGTTCACGCATTCGGTAGCCCTACGAGTGTAGTTTTTTGTCACACCCTCTCCTTTCTCTTTGTTATCCGCAGGCTAGTCTCATCACTAGAGCATTGCCAATTGAGATACCAGCGCCAGAGACGGTCAGAGTCTTTTGCGGTTTAACCTTGCCCTTATGACGGATTTGGTAACCAGAGCTCCGTGCAAGATGGGCATTCTTCGCTCGTTCGCCGCCACACCCCTCGCCATGTCGTTACTACTAGTTGTGCTAGTAGCGCAGTTATTTCCCGTTAGGGTTGCTACCGGTTACACTCACACTCCTTTCCACCGCCACCATCGCAACGGCGGCCAAGTCGGCTTCAACCGTATAGCGGAAGCCCGCGCCGCGGGTGACGTGGAGGACACGTGGGACGTCCTCGCCGGAACGCCGCTGCCGCCAGGAATCGGTCGGCTCCACAAAGAAAGGAGAGCCTTTGCAGCGGAGGAGGGGGAAGAAGAGGGGGAATATGAGTGGGGAGCGGAGAGGGAAGACGAAGGGGAAGACGAGGCGAGAGTGGAGGGGGAAGAGGAGGAGAAAGAGGAGGGGGGACAAGGGAGCGCTGCTTCTCCGGCCGTGGAAAGGAATTTAGTGAGAGCGCAGTTGAGTGAGGATAGTGGGCAGGGGAGGGAGTGGGGCGGCTACAAACGCGTACACCGACAGGTTGGGAGGTGGCGAACCGGCAAATCATTGAACAGTAACTTGATGAAAGCTGGTAGGAGCGAGGTCACTATAGCCGGTACTTCTTCGTTACAGCCACACTCAGTAAGAGCCGACGTAGCAGCAGCAGCTGAAGTCACAGACGCAGGAGCAGCAGGGGTCAGATACGCATCTGCGTCCACGTCAGCCTCGCTTATGTCGACGTCAGCGCCAGCCAATTCCACGTCAGCACCACCTGCGACCCAGGGTCCATGCTCTCCGGTGGCGACAGCTGTCCGAATCGCAGTGACAAAGCCAGCGGATATTCAGGGGCGAGTGAAGCACGACCCTACGCAAACGGTCGTGCTGACGTTGCAAAACAGCATGGTGCTTGGCAAAGGGATTCTCTTTGATAAGCGTTTCTCCTGCACGATCTTCCAATCCGCGAAGTTCGGCGCTTACACAGTCTCATATCCAGGCGACAACCAGCCTGCGATTAGGGTCTACAACACCAGCAATGTGATTGTAATGGGAATAAACTTCGTGGTCAAGACCACAAAATTTTCTCCCACTTGCCCGGTTGAGCTGCCCGAGGTCGGAAAAGGCATCATCTGCCCGACCGTCTGGGTGTACGGGTCGTATGGCGTGCAAATCGCGAAGGGATACGTGTACGGTCGGATCGACATGTACCGGTCTATGAAGTCGCGAATTGACAGCATGAAAGTCACCGGCGTGTGGGATTTCGCGAAAAGCAACGGCGTGCTGCGAGTCGGAATTAGCGGCATCGGAACGAAGCTGGTACGATCCGGAATCGCTGTATCGAATAATGAAGTATTTGGAGCGGATACACCGCTAGTGGTGTACAACGGAGCAGTGGGGGTTAAAGTTGTGCAAAATTTCGTGCATGATTATGGGTTCGCGGGGATCCGGTGCGGTGCGGATGTGAGGAATCAGGGCGACTGCATGCTGGGGTTTATCGGGTACAATTACGTGTACAGCAGACTGAGGAATATGACTGGCGCCGCGGATTCCGCGGGGATCTACTACTGCACCCATTGGTTCAATCCAGGTGGGCGAAATTATCTCGCGCTCTGGCTTTCCCTTTTCATCTTTCCCCCTACATTCTTTATTATTTTCTCAATCTCAGCTTTATTCCTGCCTGGACGTGGTGTTTTGTCCTGCTAAAGTGCAGCAGGATAGTTGCGTTGTTCAAAAGACGTTTCTCAGGTTAATTGGAGGACCTTTGCCGCTCCCAAAGCCATGTATGTTGCATTCTAACTTGTTTTTTTTTTCTCCTCCGTACTTCATTTGTATAATGTGTTATTGCAGGAAATAGGGCTGAGTGTAACTATGTGAAGGGGGGTGACCACTGTTACTATTTGGATTACAACACGTCAGGAGTGAAGGTGATAGGAGGAGTGTGTTACGACAACTGGGATGGGCTCAAAGTCAACAATGGAAAATTGTGAGTTCCTACCAGTAACAATTTTCCCACCAGTAACAACTTTACTTACCTGTAACAGCTTGGTTGACTTGCCAATGGTTTCCATTGAGTAGTGCACGATAACGGGGTTGGTGATGGGTGTACCCTTACAAACGTGGGTCTGCCTTTACATGTCAACAGCATCATCTTCATCCCCACACCACTTCGACCACCCACCCCCCGCCCTCTCCTTCTCCCCCACCCCTTCCCAACAACTTTTACAGCAGATATTTGAAGCTTACCACATCCCCTGCCTCCCCCTCCTCCCCTACCAACAACTCCTGCAGCACATATCTGAAACATGTCTTGGTGGTGAACGCTCTCAAGGCCCTCGGGTGCTGCACCTGCCTCACTCACCCCGCTGAAGCTTACCACCACCTCCCCTCCCCCTCTCTCCCTCCTCCCAACAACTCCTGCAACAACTTTCTGAAACATGTCTTGGTGGTGAACGCACCCAAGGCCCCTGGTTGGTGCACCTGCCTCACTGCGCTGAAGCTTACGACCAGCTCCCCTACTTCCCTCTCTCCCCTCCTCCCCAAAAACTCCTACAGCAACCGCCTGAAACATGTCTTGGTGGTGAATGCTCTCAAGGCCCCTGGCTGGTGCACCTGCCTCACCCCCACTGTCAACAACTGCAACAAGTTTCCTGGAAACTACTGGGAGAACATGAGGATTAAATACTACAACACACCCGTCTTCAACCAGGTACCGTAAAGTGCCACCTATAGGACCCGCCGGTAAGAGGGTCCCCGGGACTCTTGAAGGAGTGGGGGGACTCTTATTGCGGCAGGTTTTGTGAGGACCCCCCCTTTGTCGCTAATCAATATAAGACCCCCCTTTTCTATATATTGTTGTTGTTATTGTTATTGTGAGTCATCTTTTATTGGCAAAAAATCGAATTCTGACAGGCCTTTTGTGTCAGACTCGAATTCTGACACTTTGTTTGTGTCAGACTCGAATTCTGACACAGATCTGACGCGCCGCTCGCGCGAAATCTGCGCAGTAAGGCTGTTTTTCGTTACAAATATAAGACCCCCCCCCCCCCCCCCCCCCCCCCCCCCCCCCCCCCCGCGCCCAAATTAAGCCGTACACCCTAAAAAACAGAATGATAGCTGATAAATAAGTGTACCCTGGGTCTTAAAAATGTGCAACCGCCATAATGTCCACCCTAGCATTTTTTTGAGCATTTGTAGAGAGTCCCCCGGGTCCTATAGGTGGCACTTTACGGTATGCCAAAATCTCAGCTACGCTCGGCATTGAATCTAGAATCAATGGGAATCTAGAGTCAGTGGCAAAATCTCAGCTACACCTCTTTTGAAAACTCCTTAACACTTTGTGTGAATTGAGTCACCTCAACAAGGACACATGCTCTCATGGTTCTGCTCTTGTATCCTGCACA
Organism: Closterium sp. Yama58-4; assembly: GCA_947470075.1. Lineage (NCBI taxonomy): Eukaryota > Viridiplantae > Streptophyta > Zygnematophyceae > Desmidiales > Closteriaceae > Closterium > Closterium sp. Yama58-4. Next base: position 1,062,786 of record CANIUD010000082.1, on the reverse strand, counting down.
TACACCCTGATGCAGGAACCTCCTGTCCCCCCACATCTTCCGAACCCCCTCTCCCTCTCATGCACACACACACACACATTCTCTCATCAATTTCTCCCTCACATTCTTTCCCCTACTGCCTGCAGCGCTGGCCCTGGTTCAAAACAGTCTGCAATCAGAGTCACATTAACGGAGTGTACTGTAACATGAAGGGAAACGTTCCCAACCCTTACCTTCCATGGGAGACTGGCAAGTGCAGCGGATTGGCCACCAACAACTACCTCGATATAATCATAGTCAACGGGAGCAACAAGCCTATGGAGTATCGTTACTGCGAACGCTCTCCCGCGATGCCGCTTCTTAACACACATCTATTTCTCAACTTCACATTACAGGCCCTGCCAAAGCTACACTTCAAGAGCTGGAGAAAAGGCGAGTTTGAAGTGACTAAAAAATCGGTGATTTACAAGCACCGGCCGAGGTTTCGTAACTGCCTGCAGGCGAGGTACGGGCCTCAGAAGGTGGATAACAGTTTCTACTTGAAGAATTTCAACATTCCAAAGCCAGTGTGGATGGATGAGCTACTGAAGATGAGAACACTTCATATACATGATTCAGTAGGATGGCCTTGACTGGTGTGTCCATTTCATAGATTCATTAACCTCATGGCAGCACAAATCCAAGCAAGCACTTATAATCCAAGTAATGCTAACTGAAGAGATGCTAAATACAGTATCAAACAAGCGAAGGCACTTATTGGGGTTAGCACTGCACAGTAACCTATGCCTACGTGCCTCCATTTATTCAGACAGAATCAATAAGTCCGATGTTGCAGGAGTAGTGGAGCTCCCGGCTCCTTCTGACTTCTTTCACATCAAGTTTCTGAATCCTGATGACAGCCTCCCATGGCTCCCTGCACTGCTAGTGCATTATTTAGGGCTCTGATAGCCTCGTAAGATGGTGGTTTTCGAATCCACAGTCAAGCAATGCGTTGCCGCTTGGGACCCTCATCCACCACGTCATCTGCTCCAATGCCTGCACCCACCCCCACCTCTCTCTTCTCCAGCTGCAGCTCCCAGCTCCGCTTTGAACCATTCGGGCCAGCAGCACCAGGGTCAGCGTTCTTTCCCTGCTTCCTTGCAGGCTCAGCCTTGCCTGCTTCGCCCAGCAAAGCCATGCAGAGGGCTTCTGCAATGAGTTCCTGGTTCAAAATCGCCTGACGATTCGCCCCAGTGCCTGCACGCGCACCAGAAGGAGCACCATTGGCAGGAGCAGAGGAAGCAGATACGCCACCAGGCCTAGTCCCAGCAGCAGCTGTGGCAGCGGCCACAGAGGTCATAGAGTTTTTGCCCTGTGGCGTTCCTTTGCCAGATGCAGACAGAACAGCTGACGTCAGCGAAGCGATGGCGGAGAGGTCCCAGCCCTTGGTAAGAACGTCAGCGGCGAGAGCATCAGGAGTTGATAGAGGCTGAGCCGCAGAACGGTGAGCTCCACCCACAGTAGAAGCAGCAGAAGCAGAAGCCGTAGAAGCAAAAGCAGTAAGGGCAGACGCTAAAGCGGGACCACCAGACGATGTAGCTGCTCCTGATCGCTGATGCACGGGTGCGAAAGCAGAGGCTGCTTCTGTGGCTGCATGTCCATCGTTAGCGCCATCCCCGCCGCCGATCACGCTGAGAGGCGGAAGAGGCTTGGCTGGCGCAAAGCCCGCAGCGCCGTTATTGGTGAACCGCTGCACGGCAGACGAAGCAAGCGCCGTTTGACTGTCGCGCGAGTCGACGTCAGCAATTGACGGGCGGGCGTCAATTGCGGTGACGGCACCGCTACCTCCGTCAGTGCAGTCGGTTGTGTTTCCAGCGCCGTTACAAGAACCGGGACGGACGGCATGTCTAGAAGACGCAGTAACCTTCTTAAACGCTTTAGACGGAGAGAACCTCAGAGAGTTGGGAGAAGGAGGACCCATGGGAGACGACGGCATCGCAGCAGGAGGTGCTGCTGAAGAAGGGTTGATACGCTTCGGCTGAGGCTGGTATATCTTCGGAACATTCTGCTGCTGCTGTGGTTGATGTTTTTGTTGCTGCTGTGGCTGCTGTTCCTGTTGCTGGAGAAGAGCTTGACGCATGGCCAGCAGAAGCACCTCCAAAGCCTCGTTCGAAGCAGCAGCGGCAGTCACAGAAGAGTCAGCAGCCTTGCCTTTATTATACGCCCCAAGCGCGTTTCCACTGCAGGCGACTGCTTTATTCGAAGCTTCTTGAACAGGAGCTGTTAGAGTTGTGGCTATTCCTATGCTTGTGTTGGTCCTCCTATTCACGCGGGAATGCTCAAGGAGAGGAGTAGGTGTTTCTGGAGGAGCGGACGGGAGAGCGCCATCGCCGTTGACGTCTTCCACAAGAATTGAGAAATGGAATCTGATGTGACCAAGAAGCTTGCCGTTTCGTTGGTGCACCGGCCAGACGGCGTCCATAGATTGACGAAGGTAGACCTGCTCCAGGTGCACCTTGCAGAATCCCATGTACTTGTCTTGGCCGTTTACCTTGTCCCAGATGTGGACGTCCATCTCCTGCAGACGGGTAAGGTAGTGAATGGAGGGAAACGAGGATACAGACATAAGGGAACAAGGAAATTGAATTATTGCGATTAATTATTGCGTAACGAAACTAAAACAATTGCCCTGAAGAGGAAGAAGGCAAACTGAATAAAACAAAGACTGTTTAGGTTTAGAAACTCACTGGAGGGTAATCTTGCTCGCGGTCAGGAAGAAGGAAATTAAATCGGTGATTCCAAACTGCTCGACCTGCTGCACCGCACTCGACGTCAGTGCGACGCTCCACTCCATTGTAGCATAGAACTGCATAAGGATCTATCTTATTCACCGTTTTGTTCTCTTTTAAACTAGCGGTTGATCCTATAGTAACTTCTAAACACTTCGCAACCATGGCGAACTTTAGCGCACCCTAGCTCGGCAAAAAGAAGGACTACAAATTACGACGTCAAACAGTCTTCCAGAAAACGGGATGATAAGACGGAAGCCACGAAAATCTGTAACCAAGCTCGAAGCAGAAACTAGACACAGGGAAGTGAAGTTCATGGGAAACCTTCAGGTGAAAGATCTGGAGGAAAGTGGAACAGCTTCTGTGGTTTGTCACTGAAGAAGGGTAGAGAGCGGTGACAAAGGGTGCTGCTGTATGGCGACAGTGGGCGCCACGGTGAATGTGAGAGGGGGAGTGTCCCACCACCCCATCCAACTCCATACCTAGCTACCCCAATAATTGCCAAAAACGGAGCAACGAGGGTTCCGTCAATTGCCATTGACGGTGTGCGTGTGGGAACAACTGGGTTTCTAACGGACGGCGAAGCTGTGTTTCTCCTGAACACGTTTCCGGCGGGATTGCCAGCACAGCATGACGGTAGGGGGATTGAGCTGACTGACGTGATGGATGGGGTTGGGGGAGCCCGTTAGCTGACGGAAAGTGAGTGTGCGTAGCAGGCGGTGCCACTTCATTGGGCGAGTCGGGCTTATTGGAGGGGCTGCCGTGGATGCCGAAATTTCGTCTGAGCATGTGTCTGCGCGTCGTTCGTGAATCGCCAGAGTGCCTAGACAAACCCCCCACGAGCTGATCAGGTTGACTGCCAGGCTTGTGGCTGATCGCGTCACATGCCAGCATATGGGCGAAGCGCTGGCTTTGGCGCGCAATGCGACGCGATTCACACTCAGAGTGTCCGATCGATACAAGCCCGTGGATAAGGGCAGATTGTCGACGTATACTTCTCAGACTATTCAGCATGTACCATAATGATGAAAAGCACTCAAGGATTTTCCAATAGAACCAACACAATTGGAGGTGTGGTAACTGGTGCACACCTTGTCTCATCAGGAACACAAGTCAAGGCATGCCCAGCAAGTTCGTCCCTTGCACTTCCTGTGCATCTAGTCTCGCTGCGCCAAGGTGCAAAAAGGTGAATTTTGATAACCGATTGTGCACTATCTGGAATCTCCCGCCGCCACGACAGATCATCTGCCAGCTTGCTTTTACACGCTGGACTTGCCTTCAGGTCCTCCCACATGATGCTTGACAAGCACCAGCAATAGACAGTCTCAAGGCTTTCCAATTTTATATCATGCTAAGTACGTAGTTTGTCGCACCAATACGTGCCCAAGGATGTAAATCACCTGCTCATAGATGTACCACCAAGTACAATAAAACATTATAAAACCTCTCATGGACCGATGTAACAGCTACTTCTTTGCTTCATCCTTGCTGTGGTGGCTGCAGAAACATTTCGTGTGAAAAGCGCTTATTTTTCGCTCTTTTGGCACTGGTCGTCTTGGTCCAGTGGCCAAAGCACCAGGCGAGCCAGCTCGTCGTGCTGGCGAGCTTGGACTTGATGAAGTGCCTAGCTTCTCATGCCAAACTGAGCGTTTTCGAGGGGAGCTTGTTTTGGGCCTGGAGGTTGGGACTTCGCCGAGAACCTGACCATGAGTCCAGTGGAGCAAGGAAGGAGGGGAGAATGGGAATGCAGTCACAAGGGTTGATAAGGCAGTAAACAGTGAGTAGGTATCTCCATCAGTCTGAGATTAGTCAATACGTTGTTCACACACCTTTGCACAAACTTGAATAGCCGCTGTTCTTGGTGGAGTAGTGCTTCCAGATGGACTGTCACACATTTCAGCCTCAGCGCCTGACAGCTCCATCGGACTGATGCGTAACATCGCCTCAGACATCAAAAGCGTGTTGGCGAGCACTGATTCACGGACCATGTTGGCTCCAACTTCTCCTGTATCAGGCTCAGTAACTAGAGTGTCAATGTGCTGTTCTTGATGGATTGGTTTAGCTGACAAGCTCCCATTGGTTGCATTCTGGGTGAAGGGCACATTTGCTGCAGGTGCTTCAAGAATGCCCTGCACCCCATCCTCCCTTGCAGTGATTTTGTCCTCCGTGGGAAAGTCAGCGACATTCCTTTGATCACTCGGACTGAATGGCAGGTATGGACGGGATAGTGATCCTGCTGGATCTGTATTGACCCGATGCAATCTTGAGTGAACAGTTCGTGCTGCAGCTCTGAAGACTGATTGTGCAAACTTAGGACTGCCATTTGGGGTAGCAATAGCTTCCTTCAGCTTCACATCAATGTAGGAAGACAAAGAGCTATCCAGAGGGACACCCTGAAGAGCACACAGAAGAAAAAAACATCAGCCCAAATTTTCTGTTCTCCCAATCCAGAATCAGAGCACACTGACTACCTTCTGGACGGCTGCGTCAAGCAGCTCCTCGATGTCAATGTCTGATGCTTGAAGTAGCATCCAAAGGCTGTTCATTGCTGATGTTTTTTCCACAATTAACTGATCTCTCAGAGCCATTTGAAATTGCATCTCTGTCATCTCCACACTCTGCAAGGAAAGAACAGAAATTGAGGGATGACTTAACATAACAAAATTACAGAAGCCATGAAAACTTACTAGGAACCTGAACTGGTTGAGGATGTGCAGAAATGAGGAATTTTCATGGTTACTGACGAATGAGTCCAGCCTTTTCTGAAGGAGCTCTCTTTCGGCTTCGTTATTGCTGATGTCCTGAAATGGCCCAGAAGTCAAAAGGCCAGCTTCTTGAATTGCTGCAGATCATTGAACACATACCTTTGCATATAGCAGTTTCAGCTCCTCATTCTCACACATGCTTTCCACGATAGCTGCTCTCTGGTGACGCAGTTCGTCCAGCTTCATAGAAATATCCTCCTCATTCTGCTTCAAAACAAAAACGCATTGTTCAATAACTCGCTTCCTCTTATCTTATAAGAGCAGGATTTAGTACCTGCAAAATAGCAATCTTTTGGTCCAATCGGCAAACTTCATCACCAGCCCTCTTCAAGCACTCGTTGAGCTCGCACATGGCTTTTTGCATATTAATGCGCTCTTGGACGTTTTCGTTCAGTTGCCTACTTATGTCGTCTAGCCATGACGTGCCAGATGGATCACCAACAGGGTTCATACTGGAAGTGGTTGCTTGCTCAGCCAACTGACCCTTCAGCATGCTTACTTCATCCTGGGTGGCAGGAACATGAGAAAATAATTCATAATTCACATTCACAAAATGACAGAGGAAACTGAACGAAAACACACCTGAAGCTTCTCAATCATTCTGAGGTAGTCGCCTGATTGTGAGTCCACAGTTCGCACATTGGTCTGAATGATATAAGCATTAGCACACTACGATGAAAAACGAAGGGCATCACAATTCAAACTCACCCTTATTCGTGTTTTGATCTCCTTTGCACGGTCAGCATACTTCAAAGTGTTGATGATGTGATGGTACTGGTCGGCGGCAGGGCAGATTGTAGCCACCATTGTAGTTCGTGAATTGCCACTGAGGCCATCTTTTAACAATCTTGTCAGCTTGCTGCACTCAAACATACATAGTCAGATTTGGAGCAGATTCTAGTGTGGCTTAAATGTCAAACTACCTGTTTCTGTAAGGAACGTAGCCAACCCCTCGCTTCTGTTGCTGGCATAGAGCATTGATGCAGTTAGAAAGTGCAAGAAGAGACTTGTTTATGTTGGCGCCATCCCTTAACTGCTGTCCCATGTTGTTTGTCTCTGAAGCTCGTTCACTGTCAAGTATGTCAAAACCAGTGCACAAGATACAACGCACAGGAAGAATGACAGCGTCCTTACCTCCCAGCCAAATCCACCAAGCAAAGCTTCGCCCCCATCACACGTTCAGCTGAGCGTGACGAGACTACTCTCTTAACATCAATTTGTAGGACAGCATGGGACCTGGAATATCCATACTTGTTTTGTGTTAATCAGGCACATCTGGTGTGCGGTGTGACAAGCAGAAATCCACACCTTGATGATGTCAAGTTGGCGTCCGTGCTCTCAGTTTTCCGCCGAAGATTCCCCTGTCTTAACAAATCCAATATCTTTCCAGCACTTTGAACCTGCGAAACTTATGATTAGGTAAAGAATAAGGCACTCATACACGTACTGCTGAAATTACCTTGATGCGTTTTAAACCAGCGACAGAAACTCCCTGACCAGGATCTTCTCTCAACTCCAAGCTTCCAGATGATTCCACCAAGAGGTCATATATGATCTGCCCGAAGTATCCAAGGCTGTAATGGATTCGCGTATTGGCGATGCAATTGCTGTGCCATGTCAACTAACCTCATTGTAAATTTCCAGGTAGGAGCATGAAATGTCAACCCTCTCTCCCGGGTTAACTTGCATGCCGTTCACGAGATTGAAAATGTCATTGAAACCTAGCACCATGAGTCCCGGATCTTCGTCATTACCAACCATTGTCCATGTCTTCCCGCTGCCACATACCCGTGTCAAGCGTGTAAAAATCATCTAAAGGAAGAACAGGAGTTTCCAGATTGCTCACCTGCCAGTTGCACCATAAGCGAAGACCTGAAATTGGGAAAACGTGTCAACACTCGACAGATTGCGATAGAGTACGGCATTTGGAACTTACTGTGGCGTTTAGACCTTCTGTAAGGCCCTGAATCATAGGCTGCACTGTGGGAGTGTATATCTCCTGCGCATTGTCATAATAATGTTTTCCCAATCTCAGGAGGTCCTCGAGGTGCAGGTTTTTAGTGGTCTCGCAACTCACCACATTGGACGAAATGCCACTAAAGGCCCTGTCAAACGAGAAGTGCTTTTCTTTTGTTCGGTGTTGAATCTTATCAAGGTATTGTTTATCCACGTCCGGATCCAGCACAACGACAGTCTGTACGCGCTCAGCAAGTTAGCAACGCGAAGAACAGGATAGACAAACATGGGAATGCAAACAGCACCTTGTCGTCCAGTACACGAACAATGTCATGCCTGCTCCTTCCTAAATCCCTATTGGATAATGGCCGCACCCTCACTACGACCTGTATTTACCAGAAAGATTGTTAAACGAAATTAAGGAGCAGCTTCTAAGAGCTGGCGCGAGGGAAACAGCTGACCTGTAACGACCTCTGTTTTGAAGCAGTAATTACAGGCCTCATTGTCGTGCTTCTGGTTGGAGAGCATCCAGCGTCAGAATGGAAGTCGCTAACTTGCAGATTCGACCTAAAATGACTGCAAGGCCTACGTGAGCAAAAGAAACACCACTACGTGATCTGTGAGTCAGGAACTCGGTACGATTCGTTATTGTGTAACAACCGAAAGCCTGTACAAACTTCTTTAGTTCATATTTATATCCTATCCCCAACCTTTGTACCTTGCCTTTTAACTGCAAAAATTTAGTAACATATTATCAAGCAAAGGCAGCTGAACGAAACAAAGATAACCTAGGCCACTAAAACTCCCTCTGGACCCACATGCTCCACTTTTCCAGGGCCATCTCCCTGGAAGTCCTCCTGCAATAGGCCAAAAAAGATGATTGGTAAGCTTGTCACAACGAAAAGATTAAACTATTTTCAGAAAAACTCACCGAATTATAGATGACTGTGATGAAAAGGGAGCAGCTTGGACATCTTGCGATCTCCTCTCCATTCTTAAGCTCCTCCTGCCCACAAATAGTCAACGATAAGCACCACAAGAAACAGCGTCAACAAACGTGGCACATGGAAGGGAGGTTGGGAGAAAGGAGGTATGTGATAGTATCAATAGTAATTAAATCAGAGAAACCCTAAGCATAGCCCTCGGATGGGAGCAGCTACGCTCTTCCAAGCACAGATAATAGCTTACGAGAGTAATCTGGAAAAGGTCGCCACAGGGACAGGAGTACGTGAACGCCCCCAACTCCTCGTTCCACTCCATGTCCTCGATCTCCACCTCGTCGTACGACATGATGGACGCAGAGAGTTGTAACGAGGGTTCGCGGACACTCGACAAGAATCGCAGCCTCAGAAGTATGACACGGTCAAAGCCGTATCGTACAGCGAATTCTAGCAAGAGGAGGTATTGATGCAGCGCAGACGTCGAAGAATACCCGGATGGACCAGACAACCCCAGTATGCGCGCAACCCTGGAGCGTCAACGACCGGTGCGTCAGGGTACCCTGAGATGCTCTAGCCCAAAAGGAGCAGTGATATTCGCATAGCAGCAGCAACCAGCGCGACTTCGTGTCTGACGAGCCCCAAAATCGGTGTGTGTGTGTGGAACACGCTGCACCAAGATGCTGGTTGCGTTGCGTGCAACAAGGGTTGCTGGAGGGGGTGGTTCAAGGGTGCATGCACACTCAAGTGCTCGGTTTAGCCGTATTTTGGTGGGGAGTTGGCGAAGCAAATTGTTTCGGCGAAACTGGTAAACTGTCGTGCACAAGGGGTTCGACATGGTTTGTAACATGCATATTAGTTAAATATCAATTTGTTGAATATTGGACCTCGTATCTCCACCTCGCCTACTTGTAACGGATCCTCAATCAAGGCCCCACCTCAAGCCAATTCCACCAGCCCCCTAAAATGCGTGGTCATTCTTAGAAGTATGACCCAACGTGGCACGCATGCTGAACACCGTCTCAGTCAAACGCGTAGCAAAATTATGCATCTCAAGCTGTTCTCGCGCTTCGGGCCGTGGCAAATAAATGGACGTCTTGTGCAGGGAAGCCTTTGCGCGAACATTCTCCTTGCTGCCACTCGCGGGTTTTTATCGGGCTCCCACTGGGCAGACGTAGCGTCATTCTTTTCAGAGCCGGGCTGATTGATCGCGTTCCGCAACGTGCTTTCTTAGTGAGGCAGTAATTTTGCACCAGTAATATTTCCGTTTCTTGCAAAAAGTGAAGCATTAGGTAGCCATGTCACCGCCGACTGGAGCTCGTCTGGCGTACGTGATTCTATACGTGGAAGACATCGACGCAGCGGTGAAGTTCTACAAGGACGTGTTCATGTTCGATGTGAGGCGCCTGGACAACAGCAGAAGGTATTCAAGCAATACCGTATCTTGTTTTCTTGCCGCCTGTTGTTGATTGTGCTGCTGAATGGTTTTTATCTGCCGTTTCCGTTTTCCTCTTTCAAAATGCATATAACATCATTCTTTGAGTCACTTCTTTTGTGTGTCAGATGGGCTGAATTGGATACTGGGTCAACAACTCTGGCGTTTACCCCGTTGGAGCAAAGGGAAACGAAGATTACCGGTGGCGTGCATGTGCCTGAGGAGCAGGAGCAGCGGCAGAACGTGGAAATCAGCATTAGTGTTTTCGACGTTCAAGATACTCATGAGGTACAGTCGCGAGAAAAAAATATCGTTTCTTTCGTTAGCTGGAATCCCTTGCTTCGCATCATAACTTCAGATATCCCAAAGTTGACTCCTGTGAAGGATTGATTGGCATTCCCCATTTTATTCTGTAATCCTTCTTACACAGAGAGCCCTGAAGGCGGGTGCAAAGGAGGTTGCCAAACCAGAGCCCAAGGAGTGGGGCCAGACTGTGGGGTATCTTCGTGATCCCTTTGGCATCACTGTTCGTCTTGGCTCACACTTATCCTCTTCATAACTGCCAACCGTTGCCGTGTAGCTGGGCCTAATCACTTTGCCAGGTCCCTGAAATATGGTAGAGGAAAGGTTGCTAATTTGTAGGCAGTGTCTAGTTTCTAACATTTTTGTCGTGTGGCGTTACAACTTGCATTCCAATTACAGCTCCACCGTAAATGAGAATGTAGCATCACTTCAAGACACCGCCAGACATACTTCAGGAACCTAGTCACAAGTGGTGGAAATAAACCATGGAAAATGGGAGATATAGTATGAGGATGTTGACAATGATGGAAACTGTTCACAAACAAATGCATTTTGGCATAAGCATATGCTGAACAACACAGGTTCATTAACAAAACTTAGGTAACAGTCAATGTTACTAAGGTAACTCCCCTGTACAAAACAAACAAGTCAGAAAGCTTCTTCCCAATCACACCCTCACCGAGCAGACATGCTCAATCCAGGCGTGAATGGTATACGGAAACAACCAGAGACAATGCAACACAACACCTTCCATCATCCTTGTTTGCAATGCAAGGTGGCCAGCACGACAGCACCAGTTCCCAAACCATCCTTGGAAAAGTTTCATGCTCGGACACCCCACACTTCCCTCCTTCCAAAAAGCTTCACGCTGTCAAGGACCTCCATGCCTTGAAGAGCTCCATGTTGTTGTGAGTTGACAAGGAATCACAAATACTGGTGGTCTATATCCCCCGGTGCAACAACCCCCTGTGCATCACTCCTTGTAAGCCGAATGCGAGGCGGCCAGCAGAGCAGCACCGATCCCCGACCCATCCTTAGACAGCTTCATACTCACAAAACCCGCCACCTCCTCCCCAAGAAGCTCCTTGAGCGTCTCGTGAATTTGTGCCCTCACGAAACGGAGTGTAATGCTCGTACATACCCCCGTCCACTGCCACCACTGTCCTCGGCACATGCCCCAAACCTGCCCCTGCCTCTGCTCCTGCTGCTCCTGCTTCTCCTCCTGCCGCTTCCCCATCAATAGCTGCTGTTTCTCCTGTGCTCGGCTGGGCCTTCCCATCGCGCCCCAGCTTCTGCAGCACACCCACAATGCCAGCAGCCACCAGGCGGGCGCCTCTCTCCCCAAAAATGCGGCTCACCTCCTGCACTGCCTGGCGCTGGGGCAGTGAGGTGTTGGGAAGCTGCAAGTGGGGGGATTGGAGGAAGTAAGAGATGGGAACAAGGGAGTGAGAGTGGATGAGTTTGCGATGTCAGCAGTAGGCCAGCGCCTCTCTCCCAGAAAATGAGGCTCATCTTCTGCACTGCCTGACGCTGGGGCAGTGAGGTGTCGGGGAGCTGCAGGTGGGAAAGAATGTGTGAACGTATTGTTGAAATGGAGCGGGAAAATGAAACGGGAGTAGCGCTAAAGTGGAATGTGAAGTTGTAACGTGAAGCAATGATATGGCAGTAGCAAGTGATGTGGAGATGGGTGCGAGTTTACACACCTCAAGAGTCTCGACCAACACAGCTCCGACTTTTGGGAGGTCCGATGAGGTATCTTCGTGAATGATTGCTACTTTGGGTGTCCTGCCAACCACAGCACAAGAAGAAAAAACGAGTGTGATTTTTGTTACCAGACGATTTTCAATTCCTGTTACAAAGCAATCTGCCAAAGATTTTTTTTTTTTACTATAGGCCAGTGCCAGTTGCGTGAGTGTTTCAGGCCAATACTTTCCCAGACGTAACTCCAGATTAGAGTTAAGCAAAGCACAGACGTGGGGTAGAGAAACTCAACAAGTAAAATCCATGATAAACAATTGGCAAGCAGAAATTATTCTTACGGAAGTGAGTTGGGCTGGAAAGTTTAGCGGGGACAGGGTGGTCACCAGTGCCAGGAGAACCACCTCCCCTCCCCCCCCTCCCCCCCGTTTTTCCCTATCCCAACCCCCCCATTCCCCCACAACCTCCCAACCCCCTTTCCCCCATTTCCTCGCCCCCCACTCCCCCCTCCCATTTACAGACATGCCAGAAAATACTTTTGAGTCGACTCAAAAATACCCCCACTCCTCCATCCCATTTACACACATGCCAGAAAATACCTTTTGAAAATTTCCCAAAGCGACTCTTCAAGAGTGTCTTACGGGAGGGAGTTGGGTTGGAGCAGCTTGGCGGGGACAGGTTCCCCAAACAGCTTCGACTTCTGGGCAATGTCAAGCAGGGCCAGACGGACCACCTCCCCCACGTACATGCCTGATATCATCTTCTCGTAACGCTGCCACACACAACAAAACAGTGTGACATAGCATTGGGGTGTGGATACAGAAGATGGTTGAAAGTGAGTTGCTGGGTTCGAAACAGGGCCAGACGCACCACCTCCTCCCCTGCGTACATGCCGGATTTCATCTTCTCGTAGCGCTGCCACGCCTGCAACAGTAATGAGTTGGTGGGGGGGATATGGATATGCCTCATGCGTAAAGCCAAATTTCCGCTATCATTCAATGCATGCTTTGATTCACCTGCTGGCCGCAGTTGGCGCTCTTGGAGTCAAGCAGGTCGTCATACTCCGTGACAGGCAGATGGCCGGACCAGAAGTTGCCCCACTCCATGTTGATCACCTGGCATGAAGGGGGAAAAAGAGGGTAAAAGGCGTCAGGCAGGACTTTCAGATGGCCGGACCAGAAGTTGCCCCACTCCATGTTGATCACCTGGCATGAAGGGGGAAAAAGAGGGTAAAAGGCGTCAGGCAGGACTTTCAGATGGCCGGACCAGAAGTTGCCCCACTCCATGTTGATCACCTGGTGGGAAACAGTCTCGGGATTAGGGGAAAGAGACATGGCAGGAGGGAGAGAGAATTTGCCAGAAGACTGGAGGAGGGCCGGTCTGCCTGACGCTGGAGTCATGCATCTCCTAGTAGCAGGTGTTGGACCCCGTACCGAGAATCACCCCAGCACCACGCATTGGACCCAGTGCCCAGGGATAAACTAGTCATGTAAACGCCCTTGCAGTCCCAATCCCAAGGCAGCTTACCATGCGCCCAGAGGCTGGCGGGGGCCCTGTCTGTCTAACGCTCATGTCATGGATTTCCTCGTAGCACGCGTTGGACCCCGTGCCTAGGATTACCCATTCAGTTAAACGCCCCACTAAACCCAAGCCCAAGGCAGCTCACCATGCGGCCAGAGGCCGGAGGAGGCCCAGTCTGCCTGACGCTGGTGTCCTGGATTTCCTCGTAACACGCGTTGGACCCCGTGCCCAGGATGACCCCCAGCATCACGTCTGACTCCACGAACCGTGCTCCTGCTAGTGTACCCACTGCATCATTCACCTACAATGGGATGGAATGGGATGAGAGGGGATGGGATGGGATGGAGTAGACAGGCAATGCCCTTTGCGGCGCCTCATACGCCCCCCAGAATCACGTCTGACTCCACGGCAATGTTCTTGGGCGTGCAATATTTATGCTGCGCAATGTTCTGTTATGCTATGTTGATGCTGCAGAACGTTCACGTTGAAAAACAACAGATAAGAAACAATCACAGTAGTTCAGACATCAGTTATTGAGAATCAATCTCACCAGCGCCGAGACTTTCATGTCTAGCTTCTGTCGTTCAAGAGCCTCCTCTAGAACCTGAACCACGTCCCTCCCTTCCTGCGCATACACCAGGGAAATTGTTCAACAAAATAGCACACTCAGAACCAAAACCCACAGTGAATATAAGTCGACAGCGAGTGTTTACAATGAAAGCAACAAAAAGGAAAAAAAAAGAAGCAAACAGAATTGCTTTTCCTTGACATTTTTGGACCGTAAAAAGACGGCTGTTGCTTAGGTAAGTAGCGAACTTCGCCTCTGAGAAACATCAATTTTCCCGCACTCACAGTTTCACTGATGTTGAACCCCTTGGTCCACTTGATCAGCCTCCCGGCGTTGATTGCCGTGTGGTCACACAGGTACGAGAAAGTGAACCCCAGCTTGCTGTGCTTGCCCTCTGCTGGCTTAAAACCTCCAACCTCTTCCCTCCTCCCATCCCCCTCCCTGACCACTTCAACTCACAGTTTCAGGGATGTTGAACCCCTTGGTCCACTTGATAAGCCGCCCAGCGTTAATAGCCGTGTGGTCGCATGGGAACGAGAATGTGAACCCCAGCTCGCGGTGCTTGCCCTCTGCTGGTTTGAACTCCTCCTCCTCCTTTGCCACAAATGCAGCCAGCCTCGACGCAATGTAGTCAAACAGAGCCTGCCAAAGCAAACAGAGAAAAAACATAATAATAAAACTCTGAAAGAAATAGCATTGTCGGTGAAAAAAGACTGAATCTAGAAATATATCACTCACCTCAATGGTGCCAGTCATGAGCTCAGGGCTGATGAAAGCGCCCTCCGAGCCCACATTTCCAAATACACCATTCTTCCAGAGGCAACTTCTAGGGCGTCTCAAAGTCTGGGCTGCAAAGTTCCATGCCGCCTCTCACAAGCACTCACCTCAGTGGTGCCAGTTATGAGCTCGGGGCTGACGGAAGCATACTCAGGGTCCACCTTGTTGACTTTTGAGTCGACTCAAAAGTCAAGCACTCACCTCAGTGGAGCAAGTCATGAGCTCGGGGCCAATGGAAGCATACTCAGAGTCCACCTTGCTGATGCCGCCATCCCTCCCCAGCAGACTAATGGGGTGTTGTTATTAGTAAACAGGTGGGCTGCGGAGGTCTGATGTCTCAAGAGACTCTCAAAACCACCGTGCTGCCTCAACTCCGTGCTGCCTCAACTCCGTGCTGCCTCAACTCCGTGCTGCCTCAACTCCGTGCTGCCTCAACTCCGTGCTGCCTCAACTCCGTGCTGCCTCAACTCCGTGCTGCCTCAACTCCGTGCTGCCTCAACTCCGTGCTGCCTCAACTCCGTGCTGCCTCAACTCCGTGCTGCCTCAACTCCGTGCTGCCTCAACTCCGTGCTGCCTCAACTCCGTGCTGCCTCAACTCCGTGCTGCCTCAACTCCGTGCTGCCTCAACTCCGTGCTGCCTCAACTCCGTGCTGCCTCAACTCCGTGCTGCCCCAACTCCGTGCTGCCCCAACTCCGTGCTGCCTCAACTCCGTGCTGCCTCAACTCCGTGCTGCCTCAACTCCGTGCTGCCTCAACTCCGTGCTGCCTCAACTCCGTGCTGCCTCAACTCCGTGCTGCCTCAACTCCGTGCTGCCTCAACTCCGTGCTGCCTCAACTCCGTGCTGCCTCAACTCCGTGCTGCCTCAACTCCGTGCTGCCTCAACTCCGTGCTGCCTCAACTCCGTGCTGCCTCAACTCCGTGCTGCCTCAACTCCGTGCTGCCTCAACTCCGTGCTGCCTCAACTCCGTGCTGCCTCAACTCCGTGCTGCCTCAACTCCGTGCTGCCTCAACTCCGTGCTGCCTCAACTCCGTGCTGCCTCAACTCCGTGCTGCCTCAACTCCGTGCTGCCTCAACTCCGTGCTGCCTCAACTCCGTGCTGCCTCAACTCCGTGCTGCCTCAACTCCGTGCTGCCTCAACTCCGTGCTGCCTCAAATCCGTGCTGCCTCAACTCCGTGCTGCCTCAACTCCGTGCTGCCTCAACTCCGTGCTGCCTCAACTCCGTGCTGCCTCAACTCCGTGCTGCCTCAACTCCGTGCTGCCTCAACTCCGTGCTGCCTCAACTCCGTGCTGCCTCAACTCCGTGCTGCCTCAACTCCGTGCTGCCTCAACTCCGTGCTGCCTCAACTCCGTGCTGCCTCAACTCCGTGCTGCCTCAACTCCGTGCTGCCTCAACTCCGTGCTGCCTCAACTCCGTGCTGCCTCAACTCCGTGCTGCCTCAACTCCGTGCTGCCTCAACTCCGTGCTGCCTCAACTCCGTGCTGCCTCAACTCCGTGCTGCCTCAACTCCGTGCTGCCTCAACTCCGTGCTGCCTCAACTCCGTGCTGCCTCAACTCCGTGCTGCCTCAACTCCGTGCTGCCTCAACTCCGTGCTGCCTCAACTCCGTGCTGCCTCAACTCCGTGCTGCCTCAACTCCGTGCTGCCTCAACTCCGTGCTGCCTCAACTCCGTGCTGCCTCAACTCCGTGCTGCCTCAACTCCGTGCTGCCTCAACTCCGTGCTGCCTCAACTCCGTGCTGCCTCAACTCCGTGCTGCCTCAACTCCGTGCTGCCTCAACTCCGTGCTGCCTCAACTCCGTGCTGCCTCAACTCCGTGCTGCCTCAACTCCGTGCTGCCTCAACTCCGTGCTGCCTCAACTCCGTGCTGCCTCAACTCCGTGCTGCCTCAACTCCGTGCTGCCTCAACTCCGTGCTGCCTCTCACAACAACTCACCTCGGTGGTGCCAGTCATAAGCTCAGGGCTGATGGATGAACCCTCAGAGTCCACCTTGCCGATTCCACCGTCCCTACCCAACAGAGGCACTCGCAACACACGGAAGTTGGTCCCGCCCAGATCCAGGGCGTAAAACACGCCCTTCTCCGACCTGCACACACAGAGGAGTGCAAATCACACAAAAAACATGATTACCCAAGAAGCGTCGTTGCCAGTAGTTTAAAGAATGCTCGCGACCTAAGTCAAGGGCGTAAAACAATATTACGCTACCACTCTTCACCGAATGTTACAGCAAAACATACGGATTCAGGATTCGCAACCAGTTACCCGCCACCATCTCCGCCTTTATGTCTGCCGCGATCTGCAGCATCCGCCCGTTATTCGTGCTCCTTTTTATATAGACTAGAGATGCACAGAGCAGGAAACGCCACGTACCCATCAGGGAGACGGTCGACGTAGGAAGGAAGCATCTTGAGCGTACTCCCTTGCGTGCTCCTGAGGCCATAGACCATCTCCGCCTTCATATCCGCCGCGATCTGCAGAAGTTTCTCCTTGCTCGTGCTGCACTCCTCCCTTAGCCGATCGATCAGCTCCTTCGTCGAAATTGCTGAAACTTCTTTCGACGAGGCGTCATCGCGGCATGTTTTTTTCTTCTGACAGCAGTAGTAGCGCCGAACGAGGTACACTCCCGCTGCCGTGCCGGCCGCAGCGGCGACAATAAGCAGAAGATTCGTGTACCTTCCCATGCTTAACAGCCGTACCGATCAACCAATACACAAATTGCAGCTCTTGACGTGTTTTTCAAGTTCAGCTCTGTAACACTGCGTTTCTAAATGAATGACGAAGGAAAGCACGACCTGACGCTGCCTACTTTGCACACGTAAGATCGGCAACTGACAACGGAGAGTGGACAACCAGACGTCAGAAAGACAGCAGAGGAGCACCAGAAGACGTTGATGGAGGGAACGTCGATGGAGGAGTAGAAGAATGGTGGATTTGAATGTGGAATTCGGCTGGTAAATCAAGTGAGTGAGTGCAGGAAGATGAGTTTCTAGAATGGAAAAAAGCACCGAGGAACAAAGATTGGAGGTTGACACTATAACGGAGAGGAAAGGCAAGAATGTGACGGCGCGAGTGTTACATTAGCGAGGCCAAGAAGCGGACCTGCCTGACTTGACCCAAGGAACCTTGGGAATTGCTCGCCTCGCATTGGTCCGACGGACTCGAGGGCTGAACTGGCACATTCAAGAATGTGGCGAATAGAAAGCTACACACGTGGCTTGCCGGGCCCCTGCAGAATATCGACGCGTGAGAATGCGTTGCCACTAGCAATAAAAATAGTCGCTTTGGAAAAATAATAGACATGCTATTATATATAACAATACACAAGGGAACACACGGGGGATAAGAATACAGCGCCAATTAAATACACAGGATTTTCTTCCTTGAAGCTGCTCTTGAATCGTTAACCCCCTTTATTCTCCTCGTTTTGCTTCTCTTCCGGATTTTTATTCCGCATTCCTCCCACAGCAGCAGCCTTGGCAGCAGCCATTCGTTTGCTCTCAGCTGTTGTGGGCCGAGCATGGTCCCGCAGGCTCATCCAGTGTTGGTACAACTGTGAAATGGAGAAAAGGGGGAGATAACGGATGGTGAGTGCATTTAAGCCTTCGGGAAATGATGCATGATATGAGAGGTGGGAAATGAACCAGCTAACATGGCACATGGCACACAGCATGTTGGCACATGGTGATGGAACATCACACATCATGCATGGCAAATGGAACATGG
This sequence comes from Closterium sp. Yama58-4, assembly GCA_947470075.1. Taxonomy (NCBI): domain Eukaryota; kingdom Viridiplantae; phylum Streptophyta; class Zygnematophyceae; order Desmidiales; family Closteriaceae; genus Closterium; species Closterium sp. Yama58-4. The sequence continues at coordinate 1,044,355 of CANIUD010000082.1, read as the reverse complement.
CAGATGGCACATGATGTAGGTATGTGGCCCAGGCAGGGTAGAGGAGAACAGAGCAGGGGAGAGCAGAGCAGGGGAGAGCAGAGCAGAGGAGAGCAGAGCAGAGGAGAGCAGAGCAGGGGAGAGCAGAGCAGGGGAGAGTAGAGAAGAGCGACCCTACAACGAGTCCCAGCTAGTAGCAAAGGCAGGAAACCCACCTGCTGATAATCCAAGGCATGCCCTTCCAGCAGCAAAGCGACTTGGTGCATGGAGGGGCGCAGGGAGGGCGTGTGGCGCAGGCACAGCAGAGCAGCAGCAGCCATGCGGTGCAGAGACAGCAGATCCACTGCTCCCTCCACTCGCGGGTCCACTAGTAGGTGCAGCTGTCCCGAGCCCAGTAGAGGGAGGGCCTGAGGAGAGGGTGGGGGAGGAGGGGGGGGGAAAGCGGGGGGTATGAGCAGCAGCCATGCGGTGCAGCAGCCATGCGGTACAGCAGCCATGCGGTGCAGCGACAGCAGATCCACTGCGCCCTGCACACGCGGGTCCACCATCAGATGCAGCCTACCGGATCCCAGCAGAGGGAGGGCGTGGGGAACGGGAAGAGACCGAGAGGGTGGGTATGAGAGGAGACCATGTGTGAGTGGGTGCTGCAGCGAGGGGAGGTCCACCGCGCCCTGCGCACACGGGTCCACTATCAGATGCAGTTGCCCTGAGCCCCGCAGTGGGAGGGCCTGAAAGAGGGTACACATCCCTCCCCACCCAACACTCACTCCTCCCGACCCCCCCTCAACCCTCCCCACCCACACTCACCCACAGCACCAGGTCCATCTCCTCCTTGATCCACTCATTCACTCCCTCTTCACCCGCCCTCACCCCCCCTCAAACCTCGTCACCCCCCATCACCCCTGCCCACCCCTCCAACTCACCCACAGCACCAGGTCCATCTCCTCCTTGCTCCGCCTCGGATCCACAGGCCTGCGACTCGTTATAAGCTCCAGCAGCAGCACTCCAAACGCGTATGTATCAGTGTGGGTGGACAACCGCCCTCTAAGAAAATACTCAGGGGCCATATACCCCACAGTGCCCTCTATAGGCGACTTAATGGATCCGTCTATAGCGGGTTTATTCGCCGCCCCAGGTATAGCCGACCCCGAGGCTTGTAAGGGGGATGCGGAGGCTGGTAAGGGGGAAGCTTGTAAGGGGGATGCGGAGGTGGGAGGGGGAGGGGAGGGGATCCATCTAGCAAGGCCGAAATCAGCAACCAGCGGTTGCCAGTCGTGGCCCACTAGAATGTTGCCTGTCTTGATGTCCCTATGCACTATGCACCCCTCCCTGCTGCTGCTGCTGCTGCTGCTGCACCTGCTGCTGCTGCTGCTGCACCTGCTGCTGCTGTTTCACCTGCTCCTGCTGCTGCTGCAACTGCTGCTGATCCTTCTACTCCCACCCCTCCCAGTCGCTGCTGCTGCTGCTGCTGCTGCTTCTTCACTGATGCTGCTGCTACAGCCGCTGTGGAGATAAGCCAGCCCTCGAGCCGCGCCGACCGCAGCCTGAATGCGCCGCTCCCAGGGCATCACATCTCTTGTCTTGGAGTGCAAGTTGCGCTCCACACTCCCGTTCCCCGCCAGCTCATACACCATAATATGCTCTCCGCCCTCCATGCAGTACCCCAGAAGCTTCACAATGTTGGGATGAGCGCTTGCCCTCTCCACTATCCGCACTTCGGTCATAAACCTCTCGTTCTCCTCTGCCTCTCGAGCCTTCCTCTCCTCTTCTCCTTCTTGTTCCTCTAGGCCATCACCCTCCTCGTTCCACTCCTCTTTCGCCTCCAAGTTTCCCTCTTTTCCTTCCTCCCCACCACCTCCTCCCCTCCTTTCCTTCTCCCTCTCCTCCTTCTCCCTTGCCTGCTTCGCCCGCTCCTTGTCCCGACTCCTCCCCTTCTTATACACCCTCTTAACCGCCACCCTCACAACCTTACTTGACCCCCCCGAACCCCTCAACCCGCCCCTACCACCGCCACCAACCGCACTGCCTCTGTCCGTATGCTCCCCGGCACTAAGCTTCAGTTTCCCCTTATAAACGTGTGCGTACCCCCCCTTGCCTATCATGTTCTCTCGGGCGAAATTCCCTGTTGCTGCTACGAGCTCTTTGAGAGGGAAGATGCGGGCAGGAGAGTGTGTGGAAGCTGGAAGGGATTGAGACGAGCGAGAGGAGGAGGATAGAGGCTGGATTTGCTTCTGCTGTGTGAGTGTATTATGGTGGGGAAATATGAGCTGAAAAAGGTGGTCTACTGACATTGGTGTGGTGATTTTTCCAGCAGGAGCAGAAGGAGCAGCGGATGCACCAGAAGCAGCAGCAGCAGCAGCGGGCGTAGAGGAAGGGATCGGCAAATCAAGGGGAGACGGCACAACAGCAGCAGCTGCAGCAGCAGCAGCAAAGGCGGCAGCAGAAGCAGCTGCTCCAGATTCCGGGGGGTTGCATGCTGCATGTTTCACAGCAGTGCCATCACTGGCTGATTCTGCTGCGTCTGTTGCTGCTTCAGCCGCTGCTGGAGTTCCTGCTGCTCCCTTTTGCTGGGTCCGCTTGGGTCTGCGCACAGCAGCTGTCTGCTTTGGCACCTGTGTGGCAGGTACTTGCATGCCAGGAGGTACGGAGAGGTTCGGGGCGGTGGCAGCAACAGCTGAGGTGGTAACAGCATCATTGAGAGTCGTTTCCCCTCCAGGTGCAGCGGTAGAAGCAGCAGCAGCTGCGGAAGCTGCAGGATTATCAGAAATCGCAGCCCCATCAGCAGTGCTGCCAGCAGCAGCGGCACTAGCAGCAGTCGCAGTAGCAGCAGCAGGGGCAGCAGCACCAACTCCAGCAGCAGGGGCAGGCAGATGCAGCGGCTGGGGCTGCTGGGGCTGGGGCAGGGTCTGAGCAGGCACGTTCTTGGGCCAGGGCCGGCGATTCAGAAGCGCAACGTGCCGATTCGCAGCCAGGAGCCCATCCATAGACCGCCTTCCCCCACCCCCATGCACACCCCCATTCATCCCTTCTGCCTGCTGCTGGGCCTGCCCTGCCGGAGCACTTGATTCCCCGAGAACAGGCATGTGGAGAGGGGCGCTTGTTTTGACGCCTGAGCCTACTGTGCTGTGGGCGTCTGACAGCGCTGACCCGGCCTGAGTGCCTGCCTGGTGTGCTGTGGACGGTATTCTAAACCAGCCGGTTAGGCCAGGGGAATCGGCAACAGCAACAGCAGCAGCAGGTGTAGCAGCAGCAGCGGTGGTAGCAGCAGTAGCTGCTGCTGCTGCTGCCGTTGCATGTTGATGCTGATGCTGATGCTGATGCGTCGGGATGAGAAGAGATTTGAGGTGGGGAAGAAATAGCAGCAGACGCTGAAGCAGCAGCAGGCGCAGCAGCAAGGGTAGTATCAGTGGCAATGGCAGCAGCAGCGGCAGCAGCAGCAGCAGCAGTGGCAGTGGGAGCATCATGACCAAAACTTCTTCCTCCCAGTTTCAGCAATCCCCTCATGCTCCACCCACCCTTGCCCTCCTCTCTCCTCCCCTCGCCTCCCACCGCTCCACCAACCACCCCTTTCTCGCGCTCTCTCTCATTTCTCTCCCCCTCATTGCCCTCCCCCCTCCCATCACACTCTCCCCTCTCATCGCACTCTCCTGATTGCCTGGGCATACTTGTATCTAATCCCCTCAGCTGCTCTATCCCTAACCCCCCCTGCTCGTGCCCTTCACCCGACTCCTGCTCCTCATACCCTTGCTGCTCCCCCTCCTCCTCCTCGTCGTCCTCCTCCTCTTCCTCTTCCTGCCATTCCGTCTGCCCTTCTTGGTGATCAGCCTCACTCCTCCACTCCCCCTCTCTATACCCCTCATCCCTTCTGTGTCCCTCCACCAACCTTGATTGCCCTCCTCTCTGTCTCTGCCTCTGCATCCTCCTGCTGTGCTCTATGTTAATATTTGCTAGATCTGATACCACCCTCACACTACCACTCACACTCCCACTCACACCCTCACTCCCCTCCCCATATCGACTCACACTCCCACTCTCATAGTAACACGCGCTGCTGCCGCTGGTAACCGCGCCACTGCTCGTAAGAAGCCTGCTACTACTGGTAACCAGGTTACCAGAATGGTACGATCCATTCAACCCCCGGGGTCCCGTTCTTGCTCGGTACGACGGGCGGATGGGAGGAGGGCGAGGGAGGGAAGAGGGGTGGTGGTGCTGGGGAGGGGTGAAGGGAGGAGTGAGGGACGAGAGGGAGGAGAGGGAGGAGGAGCAAGAGGTAAGGGTCTCTAGAGGTCTGTGCATATACGTGCTAGTGATTGTAGTGGTGGTGGTGGTTCTGCTGTCCACGCTCCTCCCATCCACACTCCTCCCATCCACACTCCTCCCATCCACACTCCTCCCATCCACACTCCTACCATCCACACTCCTCCCATCCACACTCCTCCCATCCACACTCCTCCCATCCACACTCCTCCCATCCACACTCCTCCCATCCACACTCCTCCCATCCACACTCCTCCCATCCACACTCCTCCCATCCACACTCCTCCCATCCACACTCCTCTCATCTAAACTTGCCCCTCCCCACCTGTCCCCCTCTCTGCTATGATCTCTCAAAACGCGCTCTTGCACCCGTGCCCTCACCCCTCTGCTGCTCCTGCTGCCACTGCTGCTGCTGGTCAGACTGCTGCCCTGCCTCCCAAGCGCAGTGGCAAAAGCACCAGCAGAAGCACCTGCAGCACCATCACGAGCAGCAGCAGCAGCACCTGCTGCTTCAGCTAAGAAACCTGATTTTTCACGCCTTGAACTGCATTCACTGTCTCGTCTTGACTCCCTAAGCCGCTCTTGCTGCTGCTGCTGCTGCTGCTGCAATTCTTTGTCCTCTCTTTGCGGCGCTTCAAAAACTGTGTCACTGTCTCTTCTTGACTCCCCCCTTGGCTCCCTGCCCTGCTGCTGCTGCCATTCTCCGTGTCTCCCTTCACACACAAGCACCTGTGCCCGCCTCTTTCTCCCCACGTCCATCCCCCCTCTTCTCGCTTCTACCCTCCTGTCTGTCCTCCCGTCTATCCTCCCATCTTGCCCTTCATCTAAGCTTCTCTCCTCAACCACCACGTCTTCCTCTCCTCTCCTCTCGTCCCTCCGCATGTCCCTCTGCTGCTCCAACTCCCTCCCAGCACTCCCGCAACTGCTCCAGCTCGATCCTTCATCTTCCTCCTCCTCCCCCTCCTCCTCCCCCTCTCCCTCCTCGTCCTCCTCCTCCCCTTCCCTCTGCTCCTCCTCCCCTTCCCTCTGCTCCCCCTCCCCTCCCTCTACCTCCTCACAGCCCCCCCCCTCCTCCACCCTTCTCCCCACTCGTTCTCCCCGTTCTTCTTCCTCCTCCTCACAGCCCTCCCCATCATCCTCATCCTCCTCCTCCTCTTCCTCTTCTTCCTCCTCCTCCTCCTCCTCCTCCTCCTCCTTCACCCCGTGCAGACTACTCCTGTAGCTCTGAACGCTCGACCCATCGTCAGCACCACCCACCCTCCACCCCGCCACTGACCCCACCCCTTTAACACGAACCTCCCCTTCTCCATCCCTTTCCACCCCTCTCAAACTGCTACTACTCCTCTGAATGCTTCCACCATCCCGTGCTGGCTTCACAGACCCTTCCCCATCCCCTTCCACCGCTCTCAAACTGCTACTACTCCTCTGTGCGCTACCAGCATCCCGTGCTGGCTTCACAGACCAAGAGGAGGCGGAGGGAGGGTGGGAGGGAGTAGCAGAGGAGCCGGAGGAATGGGAGGAGCGAGTGTGCAGGACAGACGGGGAGGAGGAGAGCGAAGACGACGGCGTGATCTGCTGGTGATAGTAGTGAGTAACGGGTGTATACGCACCAGCAGCAGCACCACCAGCACCACCAGCAGCACCAGCAGCACCAGCAGCACCAGCAGCACCAGCAGCACCAGCACTAGCAGCAGCTGCACCAGCAGCAGCAATCTTGGCTGTAGTTACCTTGTATGTAGCACTTCTGGCTGGGAAACTCTTGGCTGTAGCAGGCTGCATTGTCGAAACCCTAGCAGCCAAGCGTTGTTCCATTGCCACCGCCTCACCTGTAGCTGCTGCGCTTGTGCCTGAGCATGCGTTACCAATTGCATCTGGGTTACCACATGCAACTGTTACAGCTTCAGGGTTGTCATACTCATTATCATCATCATCATAATCATCCCCACCTACAGCCGCAGAAGTAACAGCGGCAGCAGTAACAGCAGCAGCAGTGAGCTCGGAAGAGGGAGGGTAGGCCACCGGAACAGCAGAGGAGGATTGAGACGAAGAGGAGGAGCCCGAGGGAGACGGGGGAGGAGAGGGACGAGGAGAAGCAGAATGCAACGCAGCCGCGTCCACATCACCTCCCCCGCCATCGTCAATTTGAGCATCTTCTTGCACTTGCAAACGCTCCCAATCGCGTGCCGCCGAGGCCCGCCCCCTCTGGGTCAACTCACGAGATTCCCATTCAGGGGCTGAAGGTTGGGGTGCACACTGCCTGCGGACCCGGTTGCTTCGGAGAGTTGCTGGGCCTGCGGCTGAGCCTGAGCCTGGGGCTGGGGCTGAGGCTGAGGCTGAGGCTGAGGCTGAGGCTGAGGCTGAGGCTGAGGCTGAGGCTGAGGCTGAGGCTGAGGCTGAGGCTGAGGCTGGGGCTGGGGCTGAGGCTGGGCCTGAGACTGTGCCAGGGCCTGGGCCTACCCTGACTGCTGCTGCAGCAGCGGCCGCTGCAGTGGCAACAGCACTGCTGACTGAGGCCCGCCCTGCTGCTGGTGGTCGTGCTGCTGGTGCTGATGCGGCTGACGGTGCCGCCCCAACTGCTGCTGCTGCAGCTGCAGCTGCTGCTGCTGATGATGATGCAGTGTGTAGAGCAGTGGGCCATGCGGGGCCCAGATGAAGACCCTGCTGCTCCCCTGCTGAAGAACGAGGGACAGCAGCATCAGCAGGATAGGCGGATAGAGCTCTTGAACCCACTGCAACAGCGGCAGCACGAGCAGCAGCAGCAGCAGCAGCAGCAGAAGCAGAAGCAGCAGCATTCACGCCTGTAGCACCTGCACTTCCACCCCCACCACTACCAGCAGCCTCCAGAGCAGCAGCACCACCGCTGCCAGCAGCACTGGCACCCCCCCCAGCACCTAGCGTGCGGGCGCGGGTGGCGTTAGGCCGGTGCCGGCCGCGAATGGGGTGATTGGGGTAGCGAAAGTCGACGTTGCCTGACTGCAGCACGACTCGCGAGGAGGAGGGATCCACCACCAGCACCACACAGCCTAGAGGAGGGCGCCGGGCACAGTAGCTTGCAACGGTCCCACCAGAGTGCCTGTTGGGGGCAAAGGGGGTTGGAATGGGAAAGGACATGACGTTGAGACCCGACTGCAGCACGACTCGCGAGGAGGAGGGATCTACCACCAGTACCACACAGCCCAGTTGACTTTTGAGTCGACTCAAAAGTCAACTCACTCGCGAGGAGGAGGGATCTACCACCAGTACCACACAGCCCAGGAGGGAGCGCCGGGCGCAGTAGCTCACCGTGCTGCTGCTGCCTGAGTGCCTGAGGTTGTTGGCGGGTGCGAGAATCCTCAAAAGATAAGTACATAGTGCTTGTCTGTAGTGATTCTGTACTACTAACAAAGAAATAAATTTCACCTTGACATGCCGACTTGCACCCCATTAACGTCAAAAGACAATCGCATTGCGAATGTCTGAAGTGATTCTGTACCAACAAACAATATCTCACCTTGATTTGCTGACTTGCACCCCACCAACCACACTTATGCCCCCAATCCCTGCTGCTGCTGCGCCTGCTGCTGCAGCCTCCCCTCTCTGCCTCTCCTCCCGTGCGCCCTCCCCTTCCCCCTGCGCGTTCTCCTTGCCCCTGCCCTTGCGCCCCTGCCCCCCCAGCAGCAGCGTGGTTGCAGACAGCCCAGCGGCCTCTTTCAGGAGCGTGTGTGGCACTGACTTGCCTCGCACTATACGCACCTCCACCTCCATCTGACGGGAAAGTGAGGAGGAGAAGCAGGGGTACAAAGGGGCGTGAGAAAGCATATTGACCTGTTTCAAGAGCGTGTGCGGCACTGACTTGCCTCGCACTACACGCACTTCCACCTCCATCTGAAGGTAGGAAAGCGGGAAGGAGGGGAAGCAAGAGAAGGGGGGAGAGGGGGGGGGGAGAGGGAGGGGAGCCTCTTTCAAGAGCGTGTGTGGCACTGCCTTGCCTCGCACTATATGCACCTCCACCTCCATCTAAAATGTAGCAAGGAAGGGGAAGGGATGGAGGGGAACGGGAGGGGAGGACGGGGTGTGGGGCAGGCAGGAGGAAAGAAGGAAGCATGGACCTCATGAGACCCCATGAGACCTCATGCGACCTCATGCGACCTCATGCCACCTCATGCGACCTCATGCGACCTCATGTCACCTCATGCGACCTCATGCGACCTCACACGACCTCATGCGACCTCATGTGACATGTGACATGTGAAGGAATGACTCAGTGTGCACTTAGCTGCAAAATGCACTCACCCCAGCGGCTCTGCAGTGCCGCCTGTGTGGCTTGAGCAGGCGAGCGACCTCGTGTGACATGTGACGTCTGAAGAAAGGAAGGGGGGACTCACTCCAGAGGCTCTACAGTGCTGCCTGCCTGTGCAGGCTTTTGACGGACTGACTCACCCCGGCTGCTCTGCAGTGCCGCCTGTGGGGCTTGAGCAGGCGAGCGACCTCATGCGTGTGACATGTGCAGGTTGTAGTACCCCCCCCACCACGCCCTTTCCAAATGTAAAGGACTCACCGCAGCGGCTCTGCAGTGTCGCCTGTGCGGTTTGAGCAGGCGAGCGACCTCGTGAGACATGTGCAGGTTGTAGCCTCCCCACCACGCGCGCTCCCGGCTCTTCACCTCGCGCTTGTCGCTGCGGCCTGAGAGAGAGGGGGGCATTCAAGGAAAAAAGGGCAAGGGAGCGTCGCGTCGTTTGTTGGTGCCACGTGGTGCAACGTGGTGCCACGAGGTGCCACCACATGCGCGCATTGTAAGGGCGTCAACGCAAGTCAAACCAACTCACTCACCCGGGCCCGACTGAACGAGGGGAGTGACAGTGGCGACGTGCACTAGAACCAGCTTGCCGCCTTGCTTCACCATATTCTCATCCACTGCCCGCTACCACCGTCCTCCCCCCCCCCCCCCCATGTCTCCCCGTACCGTTTCCCCCCACCGCCTTCCCCCTACCGCCTTCCCCCACCGCCTTCCCCCACCGCCTTCCCCCACCGTCTCCACCCCCCCAGAGCGTCTTTGGAAGGCCCTCACACTGAGTCACTCACCTAGACCGGACTGAACCGGAAGGGTGCTACTCACTCACCCGGGCCCGACTGAACGAGGGGAGTGACGGTGGCGACGTGTACCAGCACCAGCTTGCCGCCTCGCTTCACCATATTCTCAATCGCGAAATCCACGATCTTCTGACCGCTCTCATTCACATCTACACCCACCACCACCACTCCCCCGACTCTCTGCCTTATCTTCTCCCTTTCCTCCGCCGCTTTCGCCGCTTCCTTCGCGAGCCGCTCTTCGTACCGCCGTTGCTTCGCCTTGCGGAGCGTACGTACGTCCGGGTCGAGGTTCGGGTCGTCATCGGAGATGTAATCGTCGATGTAATAGTCGTACTTGTCGTTGTGTATGGGAGCGACGGAGAAACACGAAACCATGGCTCTCGGCGTTACAACTGGACTTGCTGCCACAAACGAGGTCTCTATTAACGAGTACAGACTTTAATTTACATCAGGCAAGTCGAAATGGTGACAGTCAGCGCGATAGTAGTGGTTGAAGAATAAAATATCAAAGCGCGATATCATAGCTGGATGCTGCAGATGGGCCTTAATATTTCGAGTCAATCACTACAGGAGAAATTAGTAATAATATTTCAGACTACTGAAGCTATCGAGAAAGGACGGCATTGTGGTGTCTTACGTCGACGGGAATAAAAATTTTTACAGTTGTTGCTAGGAGCCAACCTAAGCCGGCCTTGTCTAGACCGGAACCACTTCAAACGCTTCTAGCCTACGAACAAACTCACAACTAGCCAAAGGCAGGGTCTTCCCTTCAACGACAAAAATGGGACCTTGCCTGCCTGTGTCAGCCATGGAATACAGCCTGTGTCTTCAGCCACCTGACCCCGTTCAGATGTACGCTGCGTGACGTGTTCGGGAGGACCAACGAAAAAGCTCAAAATTAGGGTTTCTGCTTTCATCCGCAACTGCTGTGCAGGCTGGCAACCGAGCGAGCGGGCGAACAGGCAAAGAGCGAACAGGGAACGGAACGGACAGACGGATGATCTGTAACGCGTACTGTTCGTAGTGGGGAGCTGCTTGCTGCTCCGTTCGTACGATCGCATGATGCTCACACTTCGCGGGGGGTGCCGTTCCATCCACCAATCAGGGCTTCAGTTTGCCAGTGACAGGAGACTGTGGGAGAACCAAGGACGCGTCCCCTCCCACGATCAATCGTGCAATATCGACCGCACTGAAACCCCGCTTGTTCCAATTACCTACTTGCAAAACTCTCTCTAACCCCTTCGATCCTGCGCAGGATCGAAAGGGTTCCGGTAGTTTTGAATGTCGCAAGCAGGACTTCAGTGCAGTGGAGGTTCGATTTTGCAAGGTCGATCGCAGGTTCGGAGGTGAGAAGCCGCGTCGAAAAAATGTCAGGAATGGGATTCGAACCCATGCCCTTTCGGACCAGTACCTGAAACTGGCGCCTTAGACCAACTCGGCCATCCTGACATAGTGATAGCCAATCAAATATTATTATGTCCCTGTTTTTGAAAAACCTACTGCTCAAATGAAATACACCAAGTAGTACCCACAATGTGAATGGGTACCATGCGTTTCGGCAAAAAAAAAAAACTGGCTGGAGTGCCATCTTGCCTGATACTGACAGTAAATCGCTGTTGAGCAATTGCTAGAGAGCAGATGTTACTGTACAGGTGCTATTCCTCTTCAGAGTCCGAGGTTGCGCCGACACCAGCAGGCAGCAGATTTAAAAACGGGAGCACGAGCAGAGAGGAGAAGTTGCAGATGGCGATGAGGGTGGGCAGGTTGGTGAAATCCGTGCTCGTCACTCCCAGCCAGTTGGTCAGCCCAGCGCCCATCACCCCCCCAAACACGCTTGCCCCATTGCTGACAGACATGAGTGTCGCAAAGAGAGTTGCTTCAATGCCGGGTGGGCAGACTCGAGCTGCTAGCACCAACACTGGCATGAAGGAAATCTGTGGGGATAGGGGAAAGAATGGAAATCAGGGAACTAGGAAAGGATTTGTCAGCCTAGCGCCCATTACCCCCCAAACACGCTCGCCCCATTGCGGACAGACATGAGCGTGGAAAAGAGAGTTGCTTCGATGCCAGGGTGCAGACTCGAGCTGCTAACACCAGCACTGGCATGAAGGAAATGTGGAAGGCGGAAAGAGGTCGGTGAACGTGTGGGCGGCGTTACCTGCCCCGACACAGAGAGGATGAGGAAACAGACACTGCAGCTATCACCTGCTTCAGCTATTACCCGACCCTTCTCTCACCTGTCCCATGTCTCACCTGCCCCAGGTCTCACCTGCCCCAGCACAGTGAGTATGAGAGAGTCCCCCAGCAGAAAGTACTGGTCGCTGATCCCCAGAGAGCGGTTGAGACCGGTGACAAGGAGTAGCTGAGACGAGGGGGCATACGTGGGTGAGGAGAGGTATGGGTGTAGTGTAGAAGGAGAAGAATCGGTGGGGGAGAGGAATGAGAGTGAGGCCAAGAGAAATGAGGGGGCGTGTGTTGGGAGGTGCGAGCGAAAGGGGTTCAAGGGCAACAGCGAGTGAGGCGAGGGCATGTACTGCAGCGCAGCATGCATGCAACACCCATTATCCAGCACCAGCAACTTTGGTACAGAGCGAGCAACAGCTTACTGAGAGGCAAGTGGAATCCGAAGTGCCAGTACCAAAGAGCTGTACCTACCTGAGATAGGACAACTGATCCCCATCGTACCTGTGTGGAGCCTAGAATGGCCCCAGCAATGTTGGTCCAGAGGAACAGCTTCCTCAGCGGCACCTCTTTGAGGTAAAGGTTGAACTCCCCTACGCCTGCCAGGGATGCGAGCGCTAATTGCTTAATGGCTCACCTGCGTGGAGCCCAGGAGCGCCCCAGCGATGTTGGTCCAGAGGAACAGCTTTCTCAGCGGCGCCTCTTTGAGGTGGAAGTTGAACACGCCCACCCCTGCTAGCGCTGCAGTGAGTGCTTGTAGCCTTGTGTGAGCCAAGCATAGGGATGTACCGTGTACCTGGGGTAGGGGGGAAGCCTTTGTGTCGCACCTGTGTGGAGCCTAGAATGGCCCCAGCAATGTTGGTCCAGAGAAAGAGCTTTCTGAGAGGCACTTCTTTCAGGTAGAAGTTGAACACCCCCACCCCTGCCAGAGAGGCCAGGGCGGTCACGAGGCGGACGCGGCCCAGGAACTCAGGGCCGAAGCCCAGCTCGTTGGTGCTGCAGGAAGAGAAGGGTGGGGGGGGGGGGGGAGGAGAGTGGATATTATGGACGCTTAGAAAGAATCGATGCAGCAACGCGAGCGCTGTCACGAGACGGACGCCGCCCAGGAACTCAGGGCCGAAGCCCAGCTCGTTGGTGCTGTGGGGGGAGAAGGAGGGTTGTGGGAGAGTGTGGAATATTATGGGGGCGAGTCTTTCTGATTATGGGGACTCAGCCCAAGGGCAGTCGCGAGACGGACACGGCCCAGGAACTCAGGGTCAAAGCCCAGCTCGTTGGTGCTGCAGACGCGGGGGGGAAGGAATGGGGGAGAGTGTAAGTGGGCGGGTCAATATTTGGAAACGCGATCAGGAGACTTCAGGGCTGACCCTTCTTGACTTTCCTTGACCCCCGTTGACTTCCGTTGACTCACGTGAAGAAGAACATGGCAGTCTCAGAGTGGGGAGTGGCCTGCCAGAGGAAGATGAAGGCGGTGGGCAGCAGAATGGCCGGCTGCCGAATCGTCTCCCACAGGAACACCACCTGCCCCCACGCCCACGCCCATGTCTCCCCTGCTCCGCCCCCTGCTGCTACCACTCCTCCTCCCACTCCTCCCAATGCTCCTCCTTCAGCTCCCCCTACTGCTCCTCCTTCCCCTTCTCTGTCTCCTCGACCTTCTCCTAGTCTCATGAGCTCTCCCACAGTCACTCCTGCTGTGCCAGTGGTTGTACTATCCTTGTTGGTGATAACCCTAGTGCCTGCGGTAACCCTTTCCTCTGGGACGTAGAATCCGACAGCAGTGGTGATGAGAGGCAGTAGGGCCGTCACTCCGAACACAAATCTGGATGGGAGGGGTAAGAAGTGGTGTAGTGGGGTTGAGAATACTGGGGAAGGAGGTGGATGATGAATAGGAGCAAGGGGAGTGTGGCATTGAAGGCGAAGGAGACGAGGAAGTGGAGGAGAAGGAGAAGGGGGAGTGGAGGAGAAGGAGAAGGGGGAGTGGAGGAGAAGGAGAAGGGGGAGTGGAGGAGAAGGAGAAGGGGGAGTGGAGGAGAAGGAGAAGGGGGAGTGGAGGAGAAGGAGAAGGGGGAATACAGCAGAAACGAAGGGAACTTCAGCAGAAGAGGGAGGAGAATGAAGGAGAGGAGATGAATGAAGCATGAGTCAGATGAGAAGAGAGAAAGGCATGGTGTCGCGATGAAGCATAGGACAAGGAGTGGTGAAACGTAGGGCTTGTGAAGCATAGGACAAGGACAGATGAAACGTAGGGCTTGTTCGTACTCTCTGACTAACACACCTTGCACACGCCCACACTCACCTTGTGCTGTAACTCTAAATCAGCGAGCCGCTGAAATACATGGATGGAGAGCACCACCCCACTGCTGACAACCATGGTGAAATTACTTTTGAGAATTCTCACAAGTGATTTCAGTAAGCCCCCCCACTGCTGACAACCCCCAACACAGCGACTGCAGCCTGCCTGATGTGATGTGATGTGATGTGATGTGATGTGACGTGATGTGATGTGATGTGATGTGATGTGATGTGATGTGATGTGATGTGATGTGATGTGATGTGATGTGATGTGATGTGATGTGATGTGATGTGATGTGATGGGTGCCGTTCCTTGAGTGCTCTGCCTGCCCTTCCCCCCCCCCCCCTCCTTCCCCCTCACCCCCCTTCACTACTCACCTTGTGCCGTAATTCTCAATGAGTGAGCCACTGAAATACGCTGAGAGAACAGCGCCCACTGCTGACGACCCCCAACAGAGAGACTGCAGCCCGCCTGATGTGGCCTGGGACTCGCCCCTTGCTCTCTGCACCACCATCGAGTCCACCACCTGAGGGCGGGAAGGAGAGGGAGGAGGGGAGAAAGAGAAGCAGAGAGTGAGGAGAGCAGAAACAGAGAATACAACTGCACGGCATACCACCACAGATACCACCACAGAGCACCGCATAGCACCACTCACCACGTCAGAAACAGCAGCAGAGAGCGAGGAGAGCAGGATCATCGCCAGTGCAGAGTACTTATCCCCCACCACCGTCGCCAGCGCACCCCAGCAGCCCACAGGCGACAAGGTAGGAGCGACGGCGGTAGCCCTACCGCACCGCATAGCACAGCCTAACACCACTCACCACGTCAGAAACCGCAGCAGAGAGCGAGGAGAGCAGGATCATGGCCACAGCGGAGTATTTATCCCCCACTACCGTCGCCAGCGCTCCCCACGCCAGCGACTCCAGCAGCCCCCACATGCCACCAGGTAGGAGGAACGACGACAGTATCCCTACCGTACCACATAGCACCGCAGAGCACCACTCACCACGTCAGAAACAGCAGCAGAAAGCGAGGAGAGCAGTATCATGGCCACAGCGGAGTATTTATCCCCCACCACCGTCGCCAGCGCACCCCACGCCAGAGATCCCAGCAGCCCACAGGCCACCAGGTAGGAGCGACGGCGGTAGCCGAAAAGAGGAATGCCATCGCTGATGAAGCCATAGATGGGCTTGATGAGCCATGGCAGGGAGGAGAGGCCCGAGAGGACTGCCACCTGAACAGGAGGGAGGGGGGGGGGTGGAATAATGGAGGGAGGAGAGGGTGGATGCAGGCGGTAGCCAAAGAGAGGGATGCCGTCGCTGGTGAAGCCATAAAATGGGCTTGATGAGCCACGGCAGGGAGGAGAGGCCTGATAGCCCCGCTACCTGGAAGGGAATGTGGGAAAGAGGAGGCAGAAAGAGATGGTTACAGGGCGTTGGATGGGCGTGCGCATGGGCGTGCGCATGGGCGTGCGCATGGGCGTGCGCATGGGCGTGCGCATGGGGTTGATGAGCCAGGGGAGGGAAGAGAGGCCTGACAGCACTGCCACCGGGGGGGTTGTTGGAGGAGCATGGGATGGGACGGGACCCCAGCAGGCCGCAAGCCACCAGGTAGGAGCGACGGTGGTAGCCAAAGAGAGGGATGCCGTTGCTGGTGAAGCCGTTAATGGGGTTGATGAGCCAGTGCAGGGAGGAGAGGCCTGATGAATACAGGAGGAGGTAGCCATAGAGAGCAATGCCGTCACTGATGAGAACTGAGAGCCGTTGAGATGAGTGTGTAGCAACACACTTGTCACATGCAGATGCCGATTTCTTCACACTTACATAGCAATGCCTCAGTCATAGCAATGCCTCAGTCATAGCAACGTTTCCCACCTCGGCAGGATCAAGCCCAAAGTCTTCCTTGAGCAGGAAAGTGACGGCAAGGCACGCCCTGCACGAGGTACACACTCGCGATCGCCACCACCTCTGGGGAGTCCTCACGCAAGCACATCAGAGCGCACACAGGCAGATGCAGAGACACGCACTGACCTCAGTGGGGTCAAGCTTGAAGTCGTCTTTGAGTAGGTACGTGACGGCGAGGCGAGCTAAGCCCAGCACGCCCAGAGTGGCATACAGACGACCTCAGATGCACTCATTCACACGCACGCACCTCAGCAGGATCAAGCTTGAAGTCGTCCTTAAGAAGGAAGGTGACAGCAAGGCGGGCCAGACCCAGCACGCCCTGCACGAAGTACACACTCGCGATTGCCACCACCTCCGGGGAGACGGCGCTTGCTCTCTCCACCACCCACGCGGGCACACCCGCGGAGAGAGCGCGGAGAGGATGCTCGGAAGGTGCAGAGAATTTTCCCCTTGGTGATGCCTGTTCCACTGCTGTATGTTCCCCTGCTCTGTATTCTCCTACTGTCTGTGAGTCGGCTCTCTGTAAGCTGACATCAGCTGTCGTGTACTCTGGCTGTGAAGGGTTTTCTGACTCCTGCTGCTGCTGCTGCTGCTCCTGCTGGTGTTTGTGCTTGTGCTTGTGCTTGGGTGGTGGAACGTCAGGGAACGCCTCTGCAGGTTGGGAAGAGGAGAGGGGAGGGGAGGGAAGAGGTGGTGGGGACAGGGTAAGGAGAAGAGACGGTGCTGGTGCTGGTGCTGGTGCTGGTGCTCGTGCTCGTGCTGATGCTTGCGCTTGTGCTGGTGTTCGTGTTTGTGCTTGTGCTTGCGTGGTGGAACGTCAGGAACGCCTCTGCAGGTTGCGAGGAACGGGGATAGGGAAAAGGGGTGTGGGGGGGGAGGGTGAGGAGGAGTGACAGCGGAGGAAGGAAGTCCATAGGGGAGGGAAGTGAGTAAGGATGGACAGTGTTCTGTGCTGGCTTTCTCCAAGCGGAAACGGCTCTGCGAGAAATGAAACCGGGTTACCTCATAACCACACCTCGGATGTCGTCGCCTTCGATGACCGACTTCGCACGGCAGCTGAATCGCCTCATCCGCGATTGGCGAAGGCCATTGCATCCTAGCCGTTGATTTCCGAAACTCCGGCCGCTGAATTCGGAGGCCAGCGACTGCCGAAATAGGACACTACGACGGGACGATTTTTGGGAAGGTTGGTAGGACCGGGACTGATAAGACTGATGAGAAGCACGAGGAGAGGAGGCGATCCATTGCCGAGCGGTACAGAGACTACTCGGCGCCAAACTACCGCAGGATGAGCGGCCTGCTGCTGCTAGTTCAGCCATTCCTCCGATGTACACTCCGCCGTATCAGAAGATCAGCGGACACGATGGCGTTGTCTCAAGGATACACGACTTCTGAAATGGCTTCACAAGCCGTTCAGAGAACAAATAATTTTCTAGCGTACATAGAGCTTCGGATAACAAACTGCTTTAGCCAGAATCTGACCAGACGAAATTGCTGCCTGTATGGTGACTAGCAGAAAATGCACATCGATGGAAATGCTGGTGCTTGCCTTGGGTGAAATTGGAATTCCCCAGAGAATAGTTTTGATGTGGCTGAATAGAATGCTTTACGTTTCAGAGCTCTTACAAAAGCTTTCAAGGCGGTTCGGTGGGGTACCTAGCAGTAATGAACTTCCTGGGTGCCCAAATGAATGACCAAGCGTGAACAACCTCGTAGCTTGTCCTCGTTGTGATAGGTCCAAATTTCGCGGTAGTAACACGTGGCATCGTCTCGCTCTGTACGATGAATCTGAGTTCGGGACAAGGGAAGGAGGAAATCCTCGTTATACTTCGGATGCGGCACTCTACAACTGAAAATTGACTAGAAAGCGTCTGTTTTCCAACTCGAGTGTTGCGAGCGGCAGTTGCGGAATGGCTCCTAGTTCAAGCTCGCGGCGCATTGGACAGGCGTTCTTAGCAGCGGCTCCGTCATTCATGCGCTCGGCTTTCCAGGCCTCTCGACGCGATCCTGGTCTGGTCGTCGCTTCGATCCGAGCACACTCCGTGCAACAACTCGCGCGTTCCTGCAGCCACAAATCAGTTCAACGCCCGTTACTGTCACGATCTCCACCTTTTCGCCATGTGTCGTCCCGCTTCATCTCCGATCCAACGACCCGTCATAATCACTGGCGTTTACAGTCACTTCACTCAGCAACCCGGATTGTCCGACCAACGATCCACTGTCAAGATCTCTCCTCCGCAACGCCAGCCGTCGTTCCCGTCCGCTCACTCAATATCTTCACTGTTTTCCGGAAGGAATCGCGGGATAAGGAGATAGAACGCCTGAAGGACGAGTTGAACCGCGGATACTTCGACGATTTTAAGGAGCTCAAGGAAACTGGCGGGAAACTGGGCCCTTCTCCTACCTCGTCGCCGCTTCCAGCCGCTGGAGCCGCGTTGTTCCCGCGAATCACGGGAACCACGTCATCCAGGGCGTCAGTGGAGCTGCCCCTCGATCTGCAGGGAGACACGTGTCCAGTGGTGCTGGTCTGCGTGGCATTCCGTGCAAACGCTCAGGTAATTATGTCTGCTGCTCTACTTCCCGCTAAACTTCAGGTGGATACAGGGAGCAGTACCTCACAAAAAAAAGCAGGAAATCTTCCTGTCTGGAGTGGCTTGGAAATCCACCTGCCTTTTGTGAAACAGCTGACTTTCCTCTCTTATGGAACGTTCCCCTTACACTCCACTGATATCATATCACCAGTATGCCTCACTCCCAAGCCGCTCCCATCAAAATCTCAGTTCAACTCTTGTTATTTCCTGTTTGTCACACTTCTTAATTCTTGCTGTTCAGGGCATGGTGGAATCATGGCTAAAGCCCTTTCTCCAGCACGCCTCCAGCAGCTCATCTTCTGCTGCTCCCTCACTTTCAACCCCTTCCCACACTCCCGCACCGGCTTCCACCACACCCGACTCCTCTCAACCCACGGATAGCCTACCCCACCGCTTTCCACCGGGCTCTGTGCGCGCGGTGCACATCTCATGGATCGAGTCTTGGCTGCTGTCAACCCGACCCATCCGATCCTGGCTGCTCAGCAGCTTGCGTGGAGCTGAGGCCAAGCAGCAGGCACGCTTGGCAGATGCTGTTGGTTCAGAGGGAGTGGATGGGGTGCTGACGAATGTATATGCATTTGGGGATGCGTGGGAGTTCAGGAAAAGACTGGGCATCGTTAACAGGCTCACGGGGTGAGTTCTACTTTGCACCTACTCCATCATCTGATGGGGTGAGTTATTGTTTCTGCATAATCGTCTGTTGATTTTCAAACCAAACATTCCTGTACTCGCCTCACCCTTCTGTTGTTATTCCTTCTGCTCTGCTCCGTTGTCCTTGTGTGCAGCTATGCTTTCCTCGTGGATGGCAAAGGTCGTGTTCGATGGCGTGCATCAGGCACAGCCTCTGATGACGAAGTGACATGTTTGCTTTCTGCAACCGATAAACTCTTGAAAGAATGATCCAACAAGAAATCATGACAAATATAAAAATGAGAGCAATGCAGTATCATGTGAAATGTACATACTGTAATTTCTGTTAACCCATGTACTACCAAGGAATATTGCAAATAAAGTATGGCCTCGTTTTTCAAGACTCAGGTATGATATGATGCACACACGCTTGCACAACTCCCCATCTCACCACTAATTCTGTGTTTGACCAGTAAAGCCCACCCAGGAGACCTGCGTCGGGTGGTTGTGTTGTGTGGGTGAGAGGGACGATGCTCCTCTTGTCAAATGTTGGTAGCCTGTAGTGAGATGTGTCTTTGGGGGTACGTATGTTAGGGTTTGCTACTTGTACCCCAACCACCATCAATGAAACAACACTTCCGATCTTGAGATGGTATCACCTAGGTTAGGATCCTGTAGGATCCCGTTCCTCCCGACCTCGTTCGTATCGCCCGAGCCTGTCTCCCTCTCTCGTATTACTTACGCACGTCTTGCCCGAGCCTAGCGCCGGCCCGCTCTCGTCCCGTTCCTTCGTTACCGCACGTTCCGCCGATCCCCTACTCGAGTAGCGTAGCGACCTTCCTCCCCCCTGCTGGCCCATCGCGTTTTCCCCCCTCCGAGGCCCGTCGAGTCGCGTTTTTCCCCCCGCTGCCCGTCGAGTCGCGTTTCCCCCCTTGCTGCCCGTCGAATCGCGCTCTCCCCGCCCGTCGTCCCGTCGCCCGTCCCCCCCTTACGCGCGCCACCGCTGCGCATTCCCCCGTCGCCCGCCGCAGCCTGCGCCCGTCGCCGCGGCGCCCGCCGTCGCTACCCGCCGCGGCGCCCGACGTCGCACCCGCAGCCTGCGCCCGTCGCCGCGGCGCCCGCCTTCGCTGCTCGTCGCGTCGCGCGCGCGACTGCCCTTAGCCCCCGCACGGCTCCCCCTTAACGCCCGCCCCCGCGCCCGCGCGGCTGCCCTTAGCCCCCGCGCGGCTGCCCCTTAACGTCCGCCCCCGCGCCCGCGCGGCTGCCCTTAGCCCCCGTGCGGCTGCCCCTTAACGCCCCCCCTGTTTAGCTGCGCCTCTACCTCGTTTAGGGTTTCACGCTTCGCCCTTTGCCCGCCCGATTTTCGCCACGCCATCTCGTTTAGGGTTTCCTGCCTCCGCTTTTCCGTCGGTTTTAACGATGGCGACTCCGCGTGTTCTTCGCTTCGACGCTGACGGTAGACCCCTTGACTTTTCGCTCTGGCTTCTGCGCGCTCGCCGTCAGTTGGAGAGTCAGGTCCAGTCAGGCGAGACCCTCTGGGCGCACGCTGCTGGTGCCCTCCCTGCGCCCCCCGACCCTACGCCTTTAGGTCCTGCCCCTGACGACGCCGCTAGAGCTCGCTTCGCTAGCCAGCGCGCTGACCTGACAGCCTGGACGTCGCGTGACGCTGCGGCCTGCATCGCGCTCAGCACCCTTCTCCCCGAGTCTGAGGAGGCTCACTTTGCTCAGGTTCGCACTGCTGCTGAGTACCTGACTGCGATTAAGGCCCGCTACTCCACTCCTGCTGCTGTCTCTCTTGGCCGCCTTTTCCTCCCGTTCCTGTTCCCTGATCTCGCCTCTTTTGAGCGCTCTGCTGACTTGATTGCTCACCTCCGCTCGCTCGACTCTAGTTACCGCGCTGCTTGCACTGAGGCCCAGCTCGCACTGCTTCCTCCTCCCATGGCGATTACTATCTATTTTATCGCCACCAGCCTCCCCGACCGCCTTGCCTCCGTTCGTGACGCGCTTCTCCTGAAGCACCCTAGTGAGCTCACTGTTGACGTCCTTGAGTCTGCTCTCAAGGACGTCGAGAGCAACCTCCGCTCCGTCGCCGCTGCCTCTGGTGCTGTGCCCCCTCCGCTCTTCCACGGGTGCACAGTTCCGCAGTTGCCCACCTTTACTGCCTCTCTCGCCACTGCCGCTACTGACGCGACCGCAGCTGCTGTTACGACTTCGTCGCGGTCCCGCGGTAGGGGTGGCAAGAGGGGCGGTGCTGGTGGCGGCGTTGGTGGAGGCGGAGGTAGTGGGGGTGGCGTTGCGACTGGCGGTGGTGGGAGTGCAGGGCCTGGAGAGACGTCTCGTGCAGCGACCGGTGACTCCACTGCGACTGCTGGTGGTGGCGACGCCCGCGTTCGTCAGTCGCCCCCTGTACTGCCAGCCCCGGTGGGTGGGGCAGCGGCGTGGTACCGGGCCCAGCGTCAGCAGCAGCTTCAGCAGCAGCAGCAGCCCCTCTCCTCCCAGCAGCCTCCGCAGCAGCAGCGGCCGCAGCTGGCTTCGGGGTCGGGGCCGCGTCAGCCGCAGCGTGGTGCTGTTTACCCTCCCTGCGCCTATCAGGTTCTGACAGGTGCTCGCCGGGGCCACCCTTGTGGCCGCCTTCACCCCCCTGGTCAGTGTTTTGCTCAGCTCACTGACACGGTTCGTTTGGTTTACGGGGTTGGCGGTCCTGCCCCTGACTGGTTCCCCCTTGTTCAGCGTTACGGTTCCGCTCTGTGGGACATGTCTGCCGAGCAGTTAGCTGATCTGATTGGAACTCCTCATGCTATGTATGCTGTTGTTGACTCTAGTGTTTCTGACTCTGTTTACTCTGGTGTTGTTAGCTTAGGTGCTAGCCTTGCTCAGTTGCCTGTTGCTAGTGTAGGTTCTTGTGTAGACACTAGTCCAGCGGCTACCTCGGAGGACACTTCACTGTCTTTCACGCTGGACTCTGGAGCCTCGCACTGCTTCTTTCGTGACAGCACGACACTTACGCCACTTCCTGCGCCTGTCTCTGTGGCACTGGCTGATCCCACCTCGGGACCAGTCACTGCACGTCACACTACCACTTTGCCGTGTCCTGCTGCCCCCTCCGGGTCTCTCACTGGGTTTCATGTCCCCTCGTTCTCCCGGAACTTGGTGGGCGTGCGACCCCTCGTGAGTCAGCACGTGGGTGTGTGGTTTGAGCCTTCTGGGGAGACTGCAGTGTGTGTTGACGGTGACTCTTACCAGCCTCTCGCCACCTTTGCTGCTGAGCCGGGTTCCGGTCTCTACACTCTTCACACTGGCCCGCGCGCACGGCAGTGGACGCAGCAGCAGCAGCAGCAGCAGCAGCAGCAGCAGCAGCAGCAGCAGCAGCAGCAGCAGCAGCAGCAGCAGCAGCAGCAGCAGCAGCAGCAGCAGCAGCAGCAGCAGCAGCAGCAGCAGCCGCAGCGGCCGCCGTCGCAGCAGCCCCTACTCCCAGTTCCTGTCCCTCCCCCTAGTCTCCTCCCTGCGTCTCACCAGGTGGTTCCGTCCCCTCAGGTTGTCGCGTCCAGTCCAGTCGCTGCGTCTTGCTCCTGTCGGTCGCTTGCCCACCCCACCGTTCTGTGGCACCACCGGATGGGACACCCTTCTCTTCCACGTCTGCGTGCTATGTCTAGTCAGCGTCTGGTCTTAGGTCTCCCGCGTGTCTTGCCGTCGCTGCCGCCGTCTCTTGCACCACCGTGCGGTCCTTGCGTCGAGGGTCGGCTGCGCGCCACCCCTCACTCCTCCTCCCTTCGTCCGGCCACCGAGCCGTTTGAGACGCTTCACCTAGATGTCTGGGGCCCCGCCTCTCGCCTTGGCCCTGAGCGTGAGCGTTTCTTTCTGGTGGTTGTTGACGACTACTCCCGCTACACCACGGTGTTCCCCCTGGCGAAGAAGTCTGAGGTGACTTCTACGCTGATCAGGTGGTTGCTCACCACCGCGGACACTCGTGGTCGTCGTGTCAGCTGTCTTCACTCTGACCGCGGGGGTGAGTTTCGCTCCGGCATTCTCGCTGGATTCTGTCGCGAGCAGGGCATTCGTCAGTCCTGGACGCTTCCAGAGTCCCCGCAGCAGAATGGGGTTGCTGAGCGCCGCATAGGCTTGGTCATGGAGATTGCCCGCACCTCCCTGACTCACGCCCGTGCCCCCCATTTTCTGTGGCCTTACGCGGTTCGGTACGCCGCGCACCAGCTGAACCTCTGGCCACGCGTCTCTCGGCCAGAGGCTTCACCGACCAGTCTTTGGACCGGGTCCCCTGGTGTTGCGTCGAGGTTTCGTGTCTGGGGTTGCTTGGCTCTTGTCCGCGACACCTCTGCGGACAAGCTCTCGCCTCGCGCCGTCCCCTGTGTCTTCCTTGGTTTCCCTGAGGACTCCTCTGACTTCACCTTTTACCACCCTCCCTCTCACCGGTTCTTTGACTCCCGTGACGTCCGTTTCGAGGAGTCCACCCCGTACTTCGTCAGGCACCCCGGTCGAGGTCTCCCGGTTCCTCCTCCCCCCCTCTTCCTGACTGCCGCTCCCCCTCCTGCTCCCCCGGTACAGCCTCCCCCCCCTGGTCCAGCCCCGTCAGGTGTGTCCCAGGCTACCCCTCCTCCTTCGGTAGCCCCTCCGGTACAGCCTCCCTCCCCACAGTCCTCCTCGCAGCGTGCCGCAGGTGCTAGCTCTCGAGAGGTTGGTGCCGAGCCTGTTCCAGTACCGGTTTCTAGTTCTGGGGGTGCTGGAGTTGGAGCTGAGCCGGTGGGTGCAGAGGACTCTTGTCTTCCGGGAGCTGGTGCTGGTCGCGCGGACACTGGGGGTGCTCTGTCTGGGGGTGAGGGTGCGCCTCCTTCAGGTTCTGGTGAGCCTGGGTCTGGAGCTGGTGTTAGTGCTGCCTCTGGGGGTGGTGTGCCTGGTCCTTCGGGGGTGGACTCTGGAGCTGCCGCTGCTCCGGACACTACTCCGCCCCCCCACCCCTACCCGACTAGGCACCAGGCTCGTGTTCGCCGTGCCCGTGAGGAGCAGCTGGCGTTGGAGAGAGAGGAGAGGGAGTTACAGCAGCTGGAGGAGCAGCAGCAGCAGCAGCTGGAGCCGCAGGAGCAGCAGTCCCAGCAGCAGCCGCAGCCGCAGCAGCAGCAGCAGCACCAGCAGCAGCAGCAGCAGCCACTTCCTCCTCCTGTCTCAGGTCTTCGGACCCTTGGTCTCCCCTCTCCTTCTCCTCCCTCCCCCGCCTCTCCTCCTGTCTACGGTCCCACGTTTCCTCCTCCTGACTCCTCCCCCGCTGTTTTCCACGGTTCTCCGCCTTTGTCCTCTCCTCCTCCGTCTCGTACTTGGGCTACTCGTCGCTCTCCTCGTGCTCGTCCCTCGTCCCCTGTTCCTTTCACTGACCTTCGTACTGTCTTGTTACGTTCTAGTCCGTCTCGTTCGGCTCCTCCTGTGCTTCCTTCTCCTCCTGAGTCGGCCCTCACAGCTTCTCTCTCTACCCCTGTCACTGACTACTACCGCACGTACCGTCCTGTTCTCTCTCGTGTTCTCGCCTCTCTTGTTACCCACCCTCGTGCCTCTTTGTCCTCTGTCTCTGCTCTTACTGCCGCGGTCACTGAGTTTGCCTCTACTCGCCGCCTTGACTACGCCACCACTCTTGTGGCTGCTCCTCCTACCAGTCCTCTGGCCGTCGGGGGTGTGTCTGCCCTTGGCTGTGACGTCCTAGAGGACAGGCAGTTTGAGCTAGAGTTCCTGGCAGCCGCTTCCCCTCATCTCTGTGCCATGCTCCTCACCCCTGAGGGTGACCCTGACGCCCTTGACATTCCGACTCCTCGCACTTACGCTGAGGCAGTGTCAGGGCCTTGGGCCTCTCAGTGGAGAGCTGCCATGGACGCAGAGATGGCCTCCTACAGATCCACAGGCACCTACGTCGATGAGGTTCCTCCCCCTGGGACGAACGTAGTCGATGGCATGTGGATCTACAGGGTGAAGCGGCCACCAGGATCTCCTCCAGTCTTCAAGGCGCGCTACGTTGCTAGAGGTTTCAGTCAGCGCGAGGGAGTTGACTTCTTTCAGACCTTCGCGCCCACCCCGAAGATGACCACTCTTCGGGTGTTACTGCACGTAGCAGCACAGAGAGACTACGAGTTACACTCTCTCGACTTCTCCACTGCTTTTCTTCAGGGCAGCCTACACGAGGAGGTCTGGCTGCGTCGTCCCTCTGCCTTCACTGGCACTTTCCCTCCTGGGACCCAGTGGAGGCTGAGGCGACCTGTCTACGGTCTTCGCCAGGCACCTCGTGAGTGGCACGACACTCTTCGCTCTACCCTCTCTGACCTTGGGTTCCAGCCGTCTTCTGCCGACCCGTCGCTGTTCATTCGCCGTGGCTCCACACCGTTCTTCGTTCTGGTTTACGTCGACGACCTAGTTTTCGCCACTGCTGACAGGGTTGCTTTGGCAGACGTGAAGTCCGAACTGCAGAAGAGACACACGTGCACTGACCTTGGTGAGCTGCGCCATTACCTTGGGCTGCAGATCACCAGGGACAGAGCTGCTCGCACCATTACACTCTCACAGTCACACATGGTGCAGCAGGTCCTTCAGCGGTTCGAGCTTCAGCACTCCACAGTACAGCGCACACCTCTTGCTGTTGACCACAGACTCAC
Organism: Closterium sp. Yama58-4; assembly: GCA_947470075.1. Taxonomy (NCBI): domain Eukaryota; kingdom Viridiplantae; phylum Streptophyta; class Zygnematophyceae; order Desmidiales; family Closteriaceae; genus Closterium; species Closterium sp. Yama58-4. The sequence goes on along the minus strand of CANIUD010000082.1, from coordinate 1,018,809 downwards.
TGGCCCCTTTCCTGACGAGCCGTTTGAGCCTAGTGGTCCCTACGCAGAGCTTGTGGGTTGCCTCATGTACCTGATGACTTGTACTCGCCCGGACCTCGCTTTCCCTCTCAGCATCCTTGCGCGCTTTGTTGCGCCAGGGAGACACCGTCCTGTTCACTGGACAGCAGCTGTGAGGGTGGCGAAGTACCTAGCGACGACATCAGGCGTGGGGCTAGTTCTTGGAGGGCAGCAGTCTGTTGTACTTACTGGTCACTGTGACTCTTCTTACGCTGACGACGCTGAGACTCACAGGTCTACTCAGGGGTACTGTTTCAGTCTGGGTTCTGGAGCTGTTTCCTGGCGGTCCACGCGCTCCTCTTCGGTCTCGACCTCTACAGCTGAGGCTGAGATCTACGCTGGTGCCATGGCGGCACAGGAGCTGCGTTGGTTGACGTTCTTGCTCGCCGACCTGGGTGAGCGGCCGAGCTCTGCACCGACCTTGTTCACTGACAACAAGGCATCCATTCTCCTTTGTCGAGAGCCGCGACTGGAGAGCAGAGTGAAGCACATTAACGTCAGGTACTTTCTTCTGCGAGAGTTGCAGAGGCGTGGACAGGCTCGCTTCGAGTTTGTGGAGTCTGAGGCCAACACTGCAGACATCTTCACCAAGGCGCTTCCGCCTTGTGACCACCACAGGTGTTGTGTGCAGTTAGGCCTTGTTGACACTGGTTTTCGGCTTACTTAGTCTTGAGTTCACTGCTTGCTTTGCTTGTACCCTTTCTATATATCTCTGTTATTGTTTGGACTGGCCTTGTGGCCATTGTTGCTTGTGCTCAGAGTTTGTGGTGACGTTGTGATCCACCCTGAGCTTTGTTTCTTTGTGACTGGTCTTGTGACCGTACTCTTTTGGTTTTGCTAGACACCCCTCACTTAGGCTATGGGGGTGTGTCAAATGTTGGTAGCCTGTAGTGAGATGTGTCTTTGGGGGTACGTATGTTAGGGTTTGCTACTTGTACCCCAACCACCATCAATGAAACAACACTTCCGATCTTGAGACCTCTGTCTGCATTTATGGTGCTAGTACTAGTTCTCCTGGCTTGATGAGCGTTCTAGTCTAGCCATTACACACTGCTTCAGCCTGACTGCTATAGTTCTGCCAGCTTGTTTTAAGACCCTTCCTCGAACTCCAACTCTGTATCTCTTCTAAACACGCTGCTTTATGCTGAATGCTGCTTTCTTGTGGGTTTCGTGCTCACATCGGAAACTTGGCGTTGGAGAAATCCATTTCGGGGTGCTGCACACAGGGAGGAGGTTGAGTTTAGGAGGGTGAGAGAGAGGAAGAGGGTGACAAAGAGGAAGAGGGTGAGTGAGAAAGGGGGTGAGAGAGAGGAAGAGGGTGAGTGAGAAAGGGGGTGAGAGAGAGGAAGAGGGTGAGTGAGAAAGGGGGTGAGAGAGAGGAAGAGGGTGAGTGAGAAAGGGGGGTGAGAGAGGAAGGAAAAAGGGGGTGCGAGAGGAGGAGAGTGAGTGAGAAGGGCTAAGAGGTGGCGAGTGAGAAGATGCCACAGTGGAAGGGGGACAGAGTAGATGGAAGGAACAGAAAGGGGATGCTGGGAAAGGGAATGTGGGGAAGCGAATGCTGGGAAACGAAAGAGAATGTATGAACACTCCTAAGCCTCAAAAGCCAGCCACCTGACCTGAGCCCAAGAAACCAGCCACCTGAAAACCCAACTGAGCCCAAGAATCCACACACCTGAGCCCGTAAAGCCAGCCGCCTGAAATCCCACCTGAGCCCAAGAATCCACACACCTGAGCCCATAAAGCCACCCACCTGAAAACCCACCCGAGCCCAGAAAGCACACACCTGATCCAGCAACCACCCACCTGAGCCATGAACTTCTTGAGAATCTCCTGCTTGTGCTGCTCCTCACTCGTTGGTAACCCCATCTGCCGCTGCCGCTGGTCGTACTGTGAGGGGAAGTGGGGAGCATAGCAGGGAACGGGGGATTGGGAGAGTGGGGGAAGGAGGGAGGGGGAAAGGGGAGGAAAGGAAGGGGGGGGGAGTGGGCAAGAGCACTGAGAATCAAAACAACAGGGAAATTTCTCAGAAGGTAAAAAGGGCTCCTATCGTTTGGTCAACCCATCTACAGTACAGTCTGATTAAATTGGGCATCAGGGTCCCAAGTTTGCTCTTCCAACACACACGTGCACGTGCACCAAGTTTTGAGTCAGATCCAAAACACATGCACCAACTCGCACCCCTGTTACCACCTCCCCCCTTTTTCTCCTTACCATCATCTTCTCTACAATCTGCCTCGTTTCAGCATCCCAAGTCCCCCAGCTTGCTGTTCTCGCACCTTCTCCCCCCCCCTCCCCACACACACATATGCACAACACTATCAACACCCCACTTCCTCTCCTCCCCTTCTTCCTTCTCCCATTCTCTCACCATCATCTTCTCTACAGTCTGCCTCGTTTCAGCGTCCAGGTCGCCCAGCTTGCTGTTTTCCGGCTCCACCTTCTGAGTGTCGATCTCCGGCTCGCCCCTCACCACCGCACTCCACCACTCCATGCGGTTGACCTTGGTGAGGAGGATGGAGAGGGTGCGACCGCCCCCAGGGTTGTCCTCTGGACGTAAAGAGAGGGGGTGAAAGGGAGGAGGGAGAGAGCAGGGAGGGTGAGGCGGGGCGGGGGGGAAGAAAGGGCAACGGAGAGGGTTCGACCGCCCCCAGGGTTGTCCTCTGAAGAGAAGAGGGGGAGGGGGAACAAAGTTTTCAAGCGAAGTCAGGAGACGAAAGAAGGGGACCAAAAAGGTGAGGGTAAGAGAAGGATCGCCCCTCCCTCAGAAGTGCTTGATGTGTTTCAATAAGGGAGCAACAGTGGGTGGGAGGGAAATTGAGGAGGAGAAATCTTACCAATGCTCCAGATGCAGTCGTCCACCTTCACTGGCGCCCACAGCTCGCCCTGATAAAGAAACAGGGGAGGGGAGAGGGTTGAAGGAAAGGAGTTTATAGGCGCCAGGGGGAGAGGGAGTGAGGGTAGCGGGGGGGGGGAGGAGGGGGGGGGGGGGGGCGTGAGGGAGGAGTAGGGAAGAGCTCATTCTCACATGCCCTCCCTTTGGTACCACAGGGAGGGATTGGGTTGAGGTGAGGCGCAACCTCCCTATTATTAACACCCTTGCATTGCAACCTCACACCCAGCACAGGCGCCTGCCCCTTCAATCCACCCAGCCACCAGCTTCGTCTTCTTGATCTCCACCGCCACGCCGCGTGCCTTGGTGCTGGCGGGAAGGGGAATCGTCTGCACCAGCCCATACATTTATTACTCTCCCTTTGGCTCAGCCGTTCATGTCATGCTCACCTCCAGCACCGGCGCCTGCCCCTTCAACCCAGCCACCAGCCTCGTCTTCTTGATCTCCACCTCCAACCCCCGTGCCTAGGTGCCCACATTCATGGAGGGAAATCACCACACCCAACCCAACCCATCCCAATCCATCCTTCTGGTAAATTCTCCTTTAGTCAATCGTGCCTCCTCATCTTCAGCACAGGCGCCTGCCCCTTCAACCCAGCCACCAGTCTCGTCTTGTTGATCTCCACCGCCACTCCCCGTGCCTTGCTGCCTGCAGGCTGGGGAATCACCACACTCAACCCACTCCCTCCAACAATCACAATCTACTCATCATCGCATTATCACCTCCAGCACAGGCGGCTGGCCCTTCAGCCCAGCCACCAGCTTTGTCTTCTTGATCTCCACCGCCACTCCCCGTGCCTTGGTGCCCGCAGGCAGGGGAATCGCTAGATTCAACTCTCCCAAAGTCTGTGTGAAGGAGTATCGCCCCAGATCCGCTCCGTTGCCCGGGGATGGCTCTGTGGGGAGCAATAGCAAGAGCAACGGTAAGTGGAATGGGAGGTATGGGCGAGAGGAGGGAGGAGAGAATGGCACTCAAACTCGCCCAGGGTCTGTGTGAGAGGAGTATCGCCCCAGGTCCGCTCCGTTGCCCGGGGATGGCTCTGTAAGGAGTGTATGAGGGGAAGGAGGGGGGAAGGAGAAGGGCAGGAACAAGAATCGCCACACTCAATTCCCTCGCAGTCTGTGTGAAGGAGTGTCGTCCTGCAGTCCGCCCCGTTACCCGACGATGGTTCTCAATAGGGCAAGATTGAGCGGAAGAGGAGAAGGGGGGAGGGGCTTTATTGACCAAGGTTCAGGGTTTTGACCGCACGTAGTTAGTCGATTTTTGAGTCGACTCAAAAATCGACTATTGACCAAGGTTCAGGGTTTTGACCGCACTTGAAGGTTTGTACAGAGGTTCAGACTGAACCGTTCAGTAATTAACTACCGCCCCACCAGGAACCATCTCGCACTCATATGCGATGAACACATACAATCACAAGCCATGCAAGGCATGGGAGGGATGGGGCATGCGAGACATGGGAGGGATGGGGCATGCGAGGCATGGGAGGGATGGGCCATGCGAGGCATGGGAGGGATGGGGCATGCGAGGCATGGGCGGCATACACTCAGTTTTCCAAACGCTACGGAGATGGGGTGGTAGCGTTGGAGGAACCAACCAACCACCCAATGCCTCCCATGCCTTTGGTTGGGTTCCTCCAACCAACCAACCACCCCATCTCCATCTCCTCACTGCGGTTGACTCAAAGGCTGGCTAAAAAACACCTTTCAGCAGTAAATAAATGCTGAGACATTCAGCACTCACTCAGTTTCCCGCTCGCCACCGGCTCATCTCCGTCCTCCTCCATCTCCTTCGCTTCCCCATCGCTGATCTCCATCGCTGACGCACCGTCCTTCCCCTCCGCACCACTCCCAACCGCTACCTTCTCATTCCCCTTCCCTGCCGCCTCCTGCTTCTCTCTCCTCTCCTTCTCCTCCCTCTCCGTTTCTATTCTCGCCTTCTCTCGTTCCTTTTCTAGTCTCTCCGTTTCCGCCTTCTCCTTCTCTCTCCGCTGCTCGCGGTCTCGCCTCTCCCTCTCGAACTGCACTCGCGCCGAGTGAATCAGCTTTTCCGCTTCAGTCTCCGACCGCTGCATCGGCAAGGAGTGGGACCGAAAGACCGAAAAAGGAAAGAAAGAAAGAACGGGAAAACACCAATCAGATGGTCTTTTTAATATTGGCACGTCACGTGACGTAGAGTAACACGTAAACCAAAGTCACACTACAACCGCACCGCGTCTGCGAAGAAGCTCGACTTTCGTTGCAAGAAGCCAACGACCGTCCGGAGCAGATCCAACGGCCGATCGTCGTGCTGCCTGAGCAGCGATAGCAGCGAGCCGTCGTACGGAAACTCGTCCGTACCGTTACCACTTTCGCCCGCTTCGCGCGCTCGAGAGCTACTCTCGCCGGCACTTGGCCCTTCCGACGGAGGCTGCGCCGGCTGCGGCGGCTCTTCGATTTCAGATAATACCGCCATAGTGCAGAAATGGAAAAAATGGTGATAGGAGGAGGAAGAACTGGAAGAAAATCGCTTTGGAGGAAGCTTTGGGTGTGAGCTCTGCAGTAACGGGGATATTCTCAAGGCACTCGACAAGTAATGTGTGATGTAAGCGCACAAGTTCACAGGACAGACATGTGTGCATCTGCAAGGATATATATGTTAGGCCTGCTGGCCTAAGTCTGCTAAAGAATTAGCGGGGTCGACTAAGTCGAGGATGAAGCGCGGCGGAAGACTTTGGCGAAAGAACTACTAGCGAAATAGGCGAAGGAGTTACTGAGTAATTGAAGAAGAGTTGAATGAGAATTGGTTGATAATGCCAAGTACAAGCAAGGTTTATAAAGCATGCAAGAAACAAGGTTGGAAAGTGGATTGTGGGACCAAGAATTGTGGGAAAATATGTCAATGGTAACTTATATGGGGCACTATAACGCGTACGGTAACGATTTCAACGCGTTTGGTAACTCGCTTAACGCGCGTAACTCGTTTAACACGTTTGGTAACTCGCTTAACGCGTATGGTAACTATACACTAGCAGCCCATCACGCGAATGGTAACTAAATGAAACTCCCGCCCAAAATGACCCTGATTCTGGTTTTTTCCGCTCGCGTCAGTCTAAATTGACGAATCTTGAAGTAGAAACTTCTGACACACTCTCTGAAATTCTGACATAGTTTTCCGAAATTCTGACACACTTTCCGAAATCCTGACACACTTTCCGATTTCAAGCAAATTGCAAAAAGGTGAGTGTTTTGAACACAACTTATCATAAATAATTGATATTATGGCGCTCTTTCCACAAATTGTTCGTACTCAATTCTATCCCGCAGCCGGGGCAAACAATTCTATACCCCTTCAGATGGCAAATAAATTTGAGAGCATCAACCCTAAACTCATTGCGACAAGCCGTTTATAGTTATTTCTTGAAAAATGAAACATGTAATTTAAAAGAGGTGTATTTTTCCCACATGCAAAAGTAAAAGCCTCGAGGTCATTTTGGGGAATTTTTTTTTATTAGTTTGCAAGTTCGCAATCACGCTACCAAAAATATGATTTCAACCTTTTTTACGAGCTATATGTATAAATATATGTAACGGCCCTGAAACTTTTCGGTCCGTGGTAATAGAACAAACGGGGTCCTTCAAAGTTGCGGCGGGACCTGTTCGAAAAAAATAAAACCGTGCGTAAAAGCTGGCAAACTCGATAAATTTCTTTTTTGTCAGAATCATTTCGGCGGGAATTTCATGTAGTTACCATTCGCGTGATGGGCTGCTAGTGTATAGTTACCATACGCGTTAAGCGAGTTACCAAACGTGTTAAGCGAGTTACCAAACGCGTTAAGCGAGTTACCAAACGCGTTGAAATCGTTACCGTACGCGTTATAGTGCCCCATATAAGTTACCATTGACATATTTTCCCAAGAATTGTAGTGCAAGAAAAGTAGAGTGCCACGTGGCACTAGAGAATCTGAGAAGATAAGGATAAGGGTGACTTGGAAAGTACTGTTCGGAATGAACAGTAAATCCCCCCTTAACATATAGATACACATGCACATGCATATTCATGAATACAAAGCAAGAACACACACAGTACACGTAAAATGAAATCCCAAAAATCTGCATAAAGGATTTGATGGAAGTATGTCAGAATCCCAGTCACTAACCACTGGGATAAAAGGGCTTATTTGTGTAGCGGGTGAGTGCGCCCGTAACCCCCCAGGCCGACATGCCGACATGTCAAATGTTATTATAGGTTCTTAGGCTACAGTGAGTAGCACACTAGGGAGTACAAATGTTTTAGGGTTGCTTTTGTATCTCCCTCGACACTAGTCTCGCCATTCCGTTGCACATCTCTCTCTAACTTTAAGATGGTATCACGGGTTGGTAGAGTATCCTAGCCTAACTCGCCCTCTAGCGCCCTCCACGCTCTAGCCTCCCGTTGCACGCGTAGCGCCCTCCAAATCGCGCCCTTCGCGCCCTCTCAAACGCGCCCTCCGCGCCCTCTCAAACGCGCCCTCCGCGCCCTCTCAAACGCGCCCTCCGCGCCCTCTCAAACGCGCCCTCCGCGCCCTCTCAAACGCGCCCTCCGCGCCCTCTCAAACGCGCCCTCCGCGCCCTCTCAAACGCGCCCTCCGCGCCCTCCGCGCTCTCCTCCTCCGCGCGACAGCGACCTCCGCGCCCCCTAGCCCGTCGCCCAGGCCCGCGCCTAGCCCGTCGCCCAGGCCCGCGCCTAGCCCGTCGCCCAGGCCCGCGCCTAGCCCGTCGCCCAGGCCCGCGCCTAGCCCGTCGCCCAGGCCCGCGCCTAGCCCGTCGCCCAGGCCCGCGCCTAGCCCGTCGCCCAGGCCCGCGCCTAGCCCGTCGCCCAGGCCCGCGCCTAGCCCGTCGCCCAGGCCCGCGCCTAGCCCGTCGCCCAGGCCCGCGCCTAGCCCGTCGCGCTTAGCTCACGGCTCCCCGCCCCTTCCCCACCGTCGCGACCTCCGCCCCGCCCCTTCCCACCGTCGCGACCTCCTTCCCGCCCATTTCCCACCGTCGAGCCCTCCTCCCGCCCATTCCCACCGTCAAAACCGCCCTTTGCGCCCGTTCCCACCGTCAAAACCGCCCTCCCCGCCCTTCCCCCACCGTCGCGCCCTCCTCCCCACCCTTGGCACGCGCCCTAGCCCCACCACTGCCTGGTGCGCGTGGCGTTCCCCAGCTCTACTGACATTGGTCTATCGCTCAGCGGCTGGCAGCCGCTTTCTCTCGCCGGCCGCTTAGGTTAGCGCAGTTTAGCCACTAGTACCTCGCCTCTAGCGCTTGGAGCTGGAGATCCACCGTTTCACGCCTAGACTCGGTCGCTCAGTGCTCCTAGCCTCTCGCTCCGTCGTTGTCACACCTTGCCACTCCTGGCGCTTTTAGGATTCCCTCCTCGTTCTTAGCTCCGCCTCCGCCGTGCTCCAGCCGCCTCTAGCATTGCCTTTGTTATGGAGTCCCGTCGCCTTCATTTCGATGCGGAGGGACGCCCAATCGAGTTCGGTACCTGGCAGCGCCAGACCACGCGCTTCCTCACCAGCCAGCGTCAGGACGGCGCCACACTGTGGGCCCACGCGTCTAGTGCCCTCACGGCCCCCGCGTCCCCCGCCGCCCTGCCGCCCGCCTCGGAGCTGACTCCTACTGCCCAGGCGGAGTACGACCGTCAGGTCCTGGCCCAGGACGTGTGGCTCTCTCGTGACGCTGCCGCCGCTCTCGCGCTGACGGAACTTCTCCCCCCGACTGAGGCCGCCCACTTTGACCAGGTGGAGACAGCACAGGGGGTTTGGGATGCTATTGTTGCCCGCTATTCCACCCCTTCCTCTGCCTCCCTCAGTCGCCTCCTCATGCCGTTCGTGTTTCCCGGCCTAGGCTCGTTTGCGACTGTTTCCGATCTAGTGACTCACCTTCGCTCGCTTGACGCCGGTTTCCGTGCAGCCTGTACCGACGCACAGCTCCTTGTTGCTCCCCCCCCCATGTGGCTCACTGTGCACTGGTTAGTCACCCGCCTCCCTGACCGCCTTGCCACTGCTCGCCACGCGCTTCTCCAGAAGCACCCCACTGAGCTTACTATCGATCTCCTTGAGACCGCTCTCGGGAAGATCGAGAGTAACCTCCTCTCCGTTGCCTCCGCCACTGACGCAGTGCCCCCCCGTCTCTTTGCGGGGTGTGCCGCCCCTCAGCTTCCCACTTTCACTGCTACCCGCGCTTCTGCTGCTGTGTCGGTTTCTGAGGACACGGCCGCCGTCTCTGCCGCAGACTGGCAGAAACGGGGCAAGAGTGGCAAGAAGGGCGGGAAGGGAACTGGAGGCGGCGGTGGAGGCGGCGGTGGAGGTGGTGGCGGTGGACCTGGGAGCGGTGGTGGCGGCGGCGGCGGTGGCGGCGGCGGTGGCGGCGGTGGTACACCAGGAGGGAGCCTTGGAGGAGGTGCAGGACCGACAGGCCCACCTACTGGCGGTGTTCTGCCCGGTGGGGGAGTCGGACCTCAGCAGCAGCAGCCACAGCAGCACCACCCGCAGCAGGGACAGCAGCAGCAGCAGGGACAGCAGCAGCAGGCACTGCAGCAGTTCCAGCCTTGGGGGCCCCCACTGACGTGGGGTCCGCAGCAGCACTGGGGCCCCCCGCCGCAGTGGGGTACGGGAGGACCAGGGAGCGCCGGCCGCAGCAGCAGCGGTTCCAGCTGGGCCCCTCGCCCCCCTCGCCGTGACACCGGCCCCTGTGACTACTGGTGCCTCACCGGACCGGGCAGCCCCTGCGTCTGCGGCCGCGACGACCACTCTGCCGCGCGGTGCTTCCGCCGCCTCGACGACCTCTACCGTGCCCGCTGGGGCCCTGAGGCGTCCACTCCGCGCTGGGCTTGCCTGTTAGCTCGTAAGATTCCTGTCTTTGATTTGTCTATGGACGATGCTCGTCAGTATGCTTTGTATGCTGATGTTGACTATAGTGCTGATGGATCTGTGTGCTCGCGTGTTCGTAGGTTAGCTTGCTTGCCTCCTGCTAGCGTAGACCTGTGCCTCTCTAGTCTAGGTGCTTGTGTTTCAGCTCTAGGTGCTTGTATAGCCTCCACACCGGGTTCACCACAGGCAGTGGCGTCCTTGTCGTTCACGTTGGACTCTGGCGCGTCGCAGTGCTTCTTCCGCGACCACACGACACTCACACCGCTCCTTGCTCCGGTACCGGTAGCCCTGGCTGATCCTTCCTCAGGACCAGCCGTGGCACGCAGCTCTACCACCCTCCCGTGCCCTGTGGTCCCCTCTGGTGTCCTGCGTGGCCTCCACATCCCCTCGTTCACTCGGAACTTGGTGGGTGTTGGATACCTCCAGGACAGGGGGATCACCGTTACCTTTGTGGGGGGTGGGCGGACTGCAGTCTGTACGGACGCTGTCACTGGTAGAGTATTGGCCACGTTCACTAGGGAGCCGCACTCCGGTCTCTACGTCCTCCACACCGAGCACTCCCCAGTTTCCACGTCTGCTCAGGTCGCTGCGTCCCCCCACGTTCAGGTGTCTCCACCAGTTGGCGAGTCCAGTCAGGTCGCTGCGTCTCCTCCGGATGTCGCGTCTGGTCAGGTCGCTGCGTCTTGCTCGTGTCGGTCTTTCACCCACCAGACGGTCCTGTGGCACCACCGTCTTGGCCACCCGTCGATCCCCCGCCTCCGCACTATGGCTAGTCACCGTCTTGTCACAGGTCTCCCTAGAGTCTTCCCGTCGCTCCCTCCCTCGCCTGCACCGCCGTGCACTCCTTGTGTCGCCGGCCGCCTTCGTGCCACTCCCCACTCCTCCTCCCTTCGTCCGGCCGCTGCTCCCTTCCAGAAGCTCCACTTGGACGTCTGGGGCCCTGCACCTACGCAGGGACCTGAGAGGGAGCGCTACTTTCTGGTGGTCGTCGACGACTTCTCCAGGTACACCACGGTGTTTCCTCTCGCGAAGAAGTCCGAGGTGACTTCTACGCTGATCCGGTGGCTTCTAGCCACTGAGGGCACTCGTGGTCGTCGTGTCTCCTGTCTCCACTCCGACCGTGGGGGTGAGTTTCGCTCAGGCGTTCTTGCCAGATTCTGCGGCGAACAGGGCATTGTACAGTCCTGGACGCTGCCGGAGTCCCCACAGCAGAATGGGGTTGCTGAGCGCCGCATTGGCTTGGTCATGGACATCGCCCGCACGTCCATGATTCATGCCCGTGCGCCCCATTTTCTGTGGCCCTATGCGGTTCGCTACGCCGCGCACCAGCTGAACCTCCAGCCGCGAGTCTCGCGACCGGAGGCTTCACCGACCAGTCTTTGGACCGGGTCCCCTGGTGTCGGGTCGGCCTTTCGAGTCTGGGGCTGCCTTGCGCAGGTCCGCGACACCTCTGCGGACAAGCTCTCGGCTCGCGCCATCCCCTGTGTCTTCCTTGGTTTCCCGGTAGACTCGGCCGACTGGTCCTTCTACCACCCGCCCCTCCACCAGTTTCTAGACTCCCGTGACGTCCGGTTCGACGAGTTCGTGTCCTACTACACTCGCTACCCCTGTAGAGGTCTCCCGGTTCCCCCTCCCCCCCTCTTCCTCGCACCCTCTCTTCCCCCTGCTCCCGCTCCTCCGGTACCCCCACCCCCCCCCTAGTCCTGCCCCGTCAGGTGTGTCACACGCTACCCCTCCACCCTCTGTCGCGCATCTGGTAGCGTCTCCCTCCCCGCAGTCCTCCTCACAGCCCCCTCAGCGGCCTTCAGTACTTTCGAGACAGGTTACTGTGGACTCTGTTGGTGTTGGAGCTGGAGGTGCGGCCACTGGCGGTGCTCGGTCTGGGGGTGCTCGGTCGGAGGGTGCTGGAGCTGGAGGTCCTGGCACCGGAGGTGTCAGTTCTGGGGGTGCTGGAGCTGGAGGTGCTGGCACTGGAGGTGCTCGTTCTGGGGGTGCAGCAGCAGCAGCAGCAGCAGCAGCAGACGCCGCCGTCCCCGCAGCCGCAGCAGCTTCCTTTGGAGCAGCAGTTGTTTCCGCCCGTGAGTGGCCTCTGGACCCTTGGTCCTTCCTCTTCTCCTCCTGTTCACTCTCCGTCTCCCTCCGCGTTTGGTCCTACGTTTCCTCCTCCTGACGACTGTCCGGCGGTCTGGTCTTCCCCTCCGCCGCAGTCTCCACCTCCTGTTGTCCGTCACTACCGTTCCCGTCCGTGTCCCCCGAGTGCTCGTCCCGCGTCCCCCGTTACTGACCTCCACACTGCCTTCCTTTGTACTTCTCTTCGTCGTTCTCCTCCTTCGGTGTCAGTTCTCCCGTCTCCTCCTCCGTCTTCTCTTCCTGTCTCCCCTACTCCTATCTCCGACTACTACCGCGCCGTTCGCCCTGTCGTCTCCCGTGTTCTAGCCACTGTTGTCACAGACCCTCGTTTCTCTCCGTCGTCTGTCTCGGCTCTCACTGCCGCTGTCGCTGACCTTGCCGCCGCCAGCCACCTTGACTACTGCACTCGTGTGGTGCCCGCTCCGCCTACCCGTCCTCTGTCCGTCGGGGGTGAGTTTGCCCTTGGCTGTGACGTCCTAGAGGACAAGCACTCTAAGCTGGAGTACCTGGCAGCCGCTTCTCCCACTCTCTGTGCCATGCTGCTTTCCCCTGAGGGAGACCCCGACGCCCTTGACATACCGACTCCTCGCACGTACCGTGAGGCAGTGTCAGGGCCGTGGGCCTCTCAGTGGAAGGCGGCCATGGACTCAGAGTTGGCGTCTTGGAGATCCACAGGCACGTACGTCGACGCAATTCCCCCTCCCCCCTTGGGCGAACGTAGTCGATGGCATGTGGCTCTTCAAGGTGAAGCGGCCGCCGGGATCTCCCCCGGTCTTCAAGGCGCGCTACGTGGCTAGAGGTTTTAGTCAGCGCGAGGGAGTTGACTTCTTTCAGACCTTTGCTCCGACCCCGAAGATGACTACTCTTCGGGTGTTACTGCACGTTGCAGCACAGCGTGACTACGAGCTCCACTCCCTCGACTTCTCTACTGCCTTTCTCCAGGGACAACTGCACGAGGAGATCTGGCTACGCCGTCCTCCTGGTTTCACTGGTACTTTCGTGGCCTCCGGGGACCCAGTGGAGCCTGAGGCGACCAGTCTACGGTCTCCGCCAGTCGCCCCGTGAGTGGCACGACACTCTTCGCTCCACGCTTCGTGACCTAGGGTTTCGCCCTTCTTCTGCTGACCCGTCACTGTTTGTTCGTGCCGGCTCCACTCTCTTCTTTATCCTGGTCTACGTCGACGACCTGGTGTTTGCTACAGCTGACAGGGCAGCACTGGCGGAGGTGAAGTCCGAACTGCAGAAGAGACACACGTGCACTGACCTCGGTGAACTGCAGCGCTACCTTGGCCTGCAGATCACCAGGGACAGAGCCGCTCGCACCATCACACTGACTCAGTCACACATGGTGCAGCAGGTCCTTCGGCGGTTCGGGTTTCAGTTCTCCACCACACAGCACACTCTTGCTGTAGACCACAGACTCACCGGCCCCTTCCCCGACGAGCCCTTTGAGCCCAGTGGTCCCTACCCAGAGCTTGTTGGCTGCCTCATGTACCTGATGACCTGTACTCGCCCGGACCTCGCCTACCCTCTTAGTGTCCTCTCTCGCTTTGTTGGACCTGGGAGGCACCGTCCCGTTCACTGGACGGCTGCTGTGAGGGTGGCGAAGTACCTGGCGACTACATCAGGCATGGGGCTGGTACTTGGTGGGACTCGGCCAGTTGAGCTGACTGGCCTCTGTGACTCTTCCTACGCTGACGACGTGGAGACTCAGCGCTCGACCCAGGGTTACTGTTTCAGTCGGAAGCTGGGGCTGTGTCGTGGAGGTCCACACGGTCGTCGTCGGTGGCTTCGTCCAGTGCGGAGGCAGAGATCTACGCCGGTGCTATGGCTGCGCAGGAGCTTCGCTGGTTGACCTTCTTGCTCGCTGACCTTGGTGAGCGGCCTCGCACTGCTCCGACCTTGTTCGCTGACAACAAGGCCATGATTCTCTTGTGTCGCGAGCCTCGACTGGAGACCAGGGTGAAGCACATCGACGTTCGGTACTTCCTCCTGCGTGAGCTACAACGGCCAGGTGCGGCTGGACTTTGTGGCCTCAGAGGCCAACACTGCTGACCGACGTCTTCACCAAGGCCTTGGCGCCTGGTGATCACCACCGGTTCTATGTGCAGTTGGGGCTTGTTGAGGCAGGTCCTAGGTTGCTGTAGACTTGTTCCTTCCTCTGCTTTTTTGTGTTTTGCTGTTATATATCCTAGTGAACTCTTGAACTGGCCTTGTGGCCGCTTGCTTGTGCTCGGAATTTGTGTGGTGTCCTTGAGATCCACCCTGAGCTTGCTTCTTGCATTCTCTGGTCTTGTGACCGTTTGTTCACCGAACTTGCTTGCTTTGATGCCCCTCACTTAGCCTATGGGGATGTGTCAAATGTTATTATAGGTTCTTAGGCTACAGTGAGTAGCACACTAGGGAGTACAAATGTTTTAGGGTTGCCTTTGTATCTCCCTCGACACTAGTCTCGCCATTCCGTTGCACATCTCTCTCTAACTTTAAGACTGTAACCCTTCCCTACGATCAATCGGTGATCTCCAGTGGACCTCTGATAATGCAATATTAGTGCACAAGAAACTACACCAAATAGTTTTCTTGCCTTGGTGATTAACTTGGCAGTACTCTACACGGGATAAGATATTCTGGGTATTGTGGAGTCTGCGAATACAACACAAGTATCTGATCAATCATTACACCCCCTTGTACGCACAATATCAGATACTCCTTGTATTGCACCCCTCAATGAGTGCATCCAGTGGAGGTAACGGTTGATCTCAACTCGACTTGACCCGACTCGACCCTCTCCGCCCCACTCCACCCACCAACACCATCCCAATCCGCGGCATGGCATTCCACCACAGCGCAGCACGAGAAGGAGCATAAGCAGAAGCTCTTCGATTCTCGGGGTCTGAGAAAGAAACTACTGCGCACCCCCATCGGCGAAAAGTATATTTCAATTAAACACCAAAGTGAGGTGCGGAGGTTGTGCAAGCTGGTGTGCATGATTTTCTCCGAGCAGGTGGGTGGGGTGGGGTCTTTCTGAAATTGAAACAAGAGGTCCACATTGCGTGCCCCTCGATACTGGAGTCATCACAACTCTCCTAATAGGATCTTCGCAAACCTGAACTGTGTAAAGCCTTGTTTCTTAGCTGTTTGTTTGCTTCCTCCGCAAACGCGGTTCTTTTCTTGATACACACTATGTTCAGATTAGATCCGAGTTCCATCAGCTGCCAGTGTAGCCTGGTGGTCTTGTGGAACCTAAAAACGTAGGCCCAATCGAGTTTGATCGCGACTGGTCTGATCGGGTCGGATCTGATCGGGTAGCTTGTGATCGCAGTGCCCGAGTCTCCCGATCAGTGATGTTTTTCGAAAAAAGTTGTCAGCCTTGGCATTGAAGTAAAAGATGAGGAAAGGTAAATGTCAGAATGCTATAATTGTCTAGTCTGCAGTGGGGTACTCTATAGTGAGTACAGCCCAAATTAGGGTTTGCTATATGTATCCTATCTGCTGCTAGTGCAACCTCCTCTTTCTCTGCCCCGCGCCGCGCGCGCGCCGCTTGCGTTGGGGGTATGGGGGTGGCGGGTATGGGGGTGGCGGGTGTGTGAGCCGTCCCCTGCTCCTCCTCCTCCTCCGTCTCCCACTGCTGCAGCTACCGCTGAGGGGGGTGGATGTGTGGGAGCCGAGGGAGTGGCGCTAGGGGGGTGCCGAGGGAGTGGCGCTAGGGGGGTGCCGTGGGAGTGGAGCTAGGGGTGCAAAGGGTGTGTGTGAAAGGGGGTCTGCGACAGTGGGGGAGGTTGATCAGAGGTAGCCGTTGTGGAGCCAGCAGCGCCAGTAGTCCGGATACCCTTGCTTGTGTCCGGTAGCCAGCGAGCCCGTTGCGCCAGTCGCCCGTGGGTCCGTTGCTCCAGCCGCTCGTCGTAGCCGCGGAGCCAGTTACTCCAGTAGTCCGGATACCCTTGCTTGTGTCCGGTAGCCAGTGTGCCAGTTGCTCCAGTAGCCCGTGTGCCAGCAGCTTCAGCCGCCGCCTCCAATCTTCTCTCCTCTCACAGTCCCTCCTCCTCCTCACTTGCCCTCTGTGACTGCCTCTAGCTTTGCTTGTGCTTGTGAACTTCTTATGCGACTGCTTGCTGTGCTGATCATACCCCACTTT
Organism: Closterium sp. Yama58-4; assembly: GCA_947470075.1. Lineage (NCBI taxonomy): Eukaryota > Viridiplantae > Streptophyta > Zygnematophyceae > Desmidiales > Closteriaceae > Closterium > Closterium sp. Yama58-4. The sequence continues at coordinate 1,002,720 of CANIUD010000082.1, read as the reverse complement.
GCCTATGGGGGTGTGTCAGAATGCTATAATTGTCTAGTCTGCAGTGGGGTACTCTATAGTGAGTACAATCCAAATTAGGGTATGCTATGTGTATCATGTCTGCTGCTAGTGCAACCTCCTCTTTCTGTTTCTAACTTTCTGATAGCGTTTCTCGACAGTAAATGGTAAGTAAAAAAAAAAGAAAGCACATGGAAAGAAGAGGCAGAATTGAAGTAAAACAAGTTGATAAGGTAAAGAAAATCTTGAAATATAGACTGATTAAGAATGAAGAAGGCTCTGAAGAAGAAGATCAAGATATACTTGATAGGGATGATGAGAACTTTAAACGGAAAAACAAGAATGGCTTGAAAGATACTTGAAAAGGGCTTGTAACAAACTTGAGAATAAGAAATTGATCATGATAAAAGGAGCTTGAATGTAAAACAAAATTGATAATAGCAAATGAGCTAAGTTGCCGTCGAACGTCACTGCAATGCTAACGCGGTGTTGGTTGCCGCGTTGTGTATGCGCCCAATATCTCCATGACTTGCTCCATGCTCGGCATTCGCTCGGCGGCGCCATCACAGACTGCGGCTGGGCGCTATCCCAGGCTGTTGTGCTGTGATGCTGATGAAGTGCCTTTGGTAATGGTGATGGGTGGCACTGTTGGGGCTGGTGTAGATGAATGTTGGAGTGAGTCACATTCCATTGCCAATGTCGCGATTTCGAGTGGAGAGTCAGATAGCTGGCGGGTGAGTTTGTCAGTCCGTCGAGGGTGATGTGTTCGTCCATGGTGGGAGTTCCGGGCGAGGTGTCGAGCAGGCTTAGCGGCAGTCTCTGTCGTGGTTGCGTGTGCCTACGAGAGAGCTCTCAGGCACCGACAGTGGGTGCTGAGGGACGTCCATTCCCCCCCAAAAGTTGTGAGAAGTGGAAAAACAAAAGGAAATGTGTAGGGTAATATTTTCTTTTTTTTTTTTTTTTTTTTTTAATTCGATAACGACTTGTAGTGATATTGGTTACCCTACAAAAGTTAAAACGGCCGGCCGTCTAAATGGTCAATATTGAAAAATGTAACTCGGCATAAATGGGATCAAATATTCCGATTAGAGTCAGACATAAAGTCGATGCCCAAGCTTATTACAAAAAACTCATCCCATGCATTTTGCTTATCCGATTTGCAACCTGTACAGGCAATAACCGCCATGTCACAGTCTTGTGTCTTGATCGTAGCCGCCAATTATACGATTTATCACACGGCCATCCATCCTTTCTACCGAGATAACAACACAACGGAAGCTTGACTACGGGCAAGGCACGGGTGTGAGGGTGATCTCTGCGTTCGTTCCTTAGTTGTTCACTTGTGCTCTCTCTGCTTGCACATTCACGGAAAAATTGGCAAGATTTTCACTGGGTGGCAATAGGGACTACATCAGAGCTAGCAAGCATGCAGGTCGACCTCCAGCGCAGCACGGTCGACTGCATCCAGCGTTGCAAAGATTGCACCGCTCCAGCGCTGCAGAAAAGCAGCTTGCCAATGTTGCAGGTCGACGGCGTGCCAACGCTGCAGCAATGTGGCTGTACAACGTTGCACCTGCAAGACAGCAGCGCACCTGCTTCGCAGATGCTTGAAGCTAGTTGGCGACCTGTGCCCTGTCATGTGCACAGCGCGGACGCCATGCCGACCACGTGGCCACGTCTGCACCTGATCCTCCACGTCGACCTCGGGATACCACATCGAGGTCGGCTTCGCCAAGAACATCTGGGCGACCGTTGGCACCTCCGCAATACTTTGTCGCCCGTGTAACTTGGTCAATCAGGCAACCAGGACACCCAGGTCGGCGTCCAGGCGCCCAGGTCGGCGTCCAGGCGCCCAGGACGCCGTCTAGACGCCCAGGACGCCGTCCAGATGCCCAGGACGCCATCCAGACGCCCAGGTCGGCGTCCCCCACTGCACTAGGTCGGCTGCGCTCCCCGCACACCCGACAACGAAGCCGGCTCCGCCCAAGCGAGGACGGGGCCAACGCACAACTCCCGTTGACACCTTCGTCATATATTTTAATATTGTTACCATTGGGAAATCACACTCCTATTTTTTTCCTATGGCGAACGTGGCGAGACATGCGAAAAGAATCAGTTCGGTTTAGTTTATTTGGTAAGGACAACGTAACTTACTAAGGTTGGATAGCGACCGTAACTGTTCATAGAGCAATGTAACTGTAATTGTCCAATGGGCCAAGGGCAAAGATTGATACCATATTAACTTGCACAATTTCTTACGACCGTTGCTGGCGCCCTCTCTCGTCCAGGGGAAAATTCGATACACATGATACTCCTACAGCAAAAAGTTGATGTCCCAAGTTGATGTCCCAAAGTTGATGAGTCATTATAGTCCCACAATATTACTTGATATTTTGGGTATGAAATGAGCACTACATTTATCGAGCGCTCGTCAACCTCGTCCATGGGCAAAACGACTTATAAAATGCTTCAAGAGTAACACGTTTTGTTTTTTCCGTAAGTAATGGGTGGAACCTTTTGCTATATTTCGGGCTGCGAGGCTGGCTATGGTAGATGCAACTGTTTTTCCCTGATGTTGCTAGTTTGACGAACCGCCTTGCGTTTGCAAGTGGCTCGGCGGGTTTGTAAATTGCAAAAACTGTGGGCAACTGCCCGGTTTTTTTTTTTTTTTTTTCCTATGCAATGATACACTATAAAAATTTACAGAGCATTGGCAGTCGTGACTGTGTTCTTAGGGAAACGTCGGAGCACCGAGTACAGCGGGTTCCCTTCAGCGAGCCTATGGTGGTTGATACGTCAGCTTCGGGTTATCCCAGTGAGAACTGAAGCTGCTCTTCCACGTAAGCAGCGCTGCCTTGCTACAGATTCGTCTCATTACCGCTGCCTCGTCAGCTTCCAGAAACTCCCACTCGCTGCTGCCACCCATTGTACCCCGCTTTCTTGCAACCACTTGTCTAGCGAAACAGTAGACTGTTGCGTGCGCGACAAACTTGACCACCACCTGCCGCAGCACTCACTTCGGTTGTAACTTGATGTCCCGATTTATCGCGTCACATCTTGCCAGCCACACCTGATGAAGCGTGGTGGCGATGAAAGAGCTCTCCGGAAATTCTGACCGTGTACTCCTCTGCATGAAAAGCAAATCCTCGAGCCCTTGCCAGCCGTGCTGTGGATTCATAGCGGCCAACCCATTCCGCAGAAACCTCACCACCTTCTGAATTGCGGGAAGTCGAGCAGGCAGTGCTCCAGCGTCTCCTCCCCTTTGCAGTGCGGGCAGACCACTTTGTTCCTCAAGAAGAAAATGTGTTCCCCCACTTGCAGGTTTCTACAGTGAAGCCGCAAAAATATTTCTGTTGCCCAAGCATGTGTGGCGAGAGAGTCCCTCTCCTTGATGACCCTGTTCCATTCGATGACTCTCCCGTCCGCAATCCACCTCCGTTGCTTCTTCACAGTGCCTGCCGAGTTACCGAGGGTTTTCCTGATCTCTCTCAGCGGCAGCACCTCCTCTCCCCCGCACAACTTTGACTGGAGTAGTTTGGTTCGCGCCTCGCCCATCGGCCCCAGCACCTTGCAACCTTGGGTCGCCATCGGCACCCCATTTCGAAGGCCGAAGTTGTCTATCAAGTTCTTCCCTTCGCAGACTGTGAAGGTACCGTCACTGCTTACCGCACACAGCCTCCCCACTACCTTGTCCCCTTCCACGCTGCTGACCTTCCACGTCGTGTGACCTGCAGGCGCTCTGCCTTGTCTTCGCAGGAGAGGAACCTTGGCGACAACTTCCTCGCACGTCAGCTTCTCCAGAATCAAGTTCCTCCACTCGACTGGCGCCGCCTCGAACTCCTTTAGTGCTATTTTCGCCGCATCTTTGCTGCCAAGCTCCCTTTTCAGTTCCACCTCACTTTTGAGCACCCGCTCACCGGTATCCAGCCGCTGCACCAGATCACCCATCGTCAGGCCTAGTAAGCAGCTCGAGCCCTTCTGATTCCCGAAGGGACTGGACCCTCTGAAAGGTATGCACCGATTGAACGCAAGTCGGTCCCGCTCCAATTCCCACCGATTTGCCGGCTCCGGGGGGACACAGAAAGGCGAGTTGCAGAAAGCCTGCGTCATTTCTTTCCACCGTCTGCTCCCTTCTTTCCAGTGCTTGAGCAGGGACTTATGCGCGAAGACCGTATCCAGACCCTGGGGCATCGTGGCTGCGCATGAGGTCAGCCACCTCTTAACCAGGTTGTCCTTCAGCATCATCCGCCCAACATTCTGTACTGCGACACTGTCAAAACTCTTCTTGGGGCACAACAACCCCAGCCCTCCTTCCTCCCTGGGGGTACACATCAGCTCATAGGTAGGTACAAATTGTTCATTGGCAGAGAATCTGGATTTGGGAAAACAAATGTGTGTCCAACAGCTGAGCATCAGATGTACTAGCATTCCATCCTGCAAGGTAGGCTGCGGGTGTTCGTTGAAGGACCTCCAGCTCAGTTGTGAAGTTCTGCAGGGTACTCTCTAGAAAATTTGAATCCGCATGTACTGCAGCTAAACGCTGCTTTTAGCGTAGGCCCTTGGCTTGGGTTACACCTTCTTTGCCTCTGTGTTGTCTGGGTCACGACCTTAATAAAAATTTAAACCTAAACTTAAACCGCATGTATACCTAGCCCTCGCCAATTTCACGCCCTACAACTTGTTTCGGAAAGCACTTTGAACCCAATGTTGGCTTGACCGATGAACTCCCCGAATTTGAAGGCTATCAACAACTCAGACAAGTGTCGAGGTATTAATAAAACTCCCGCGCTTATGCCGGAGCAAATCGGCCATATTTTTATTGCGACCCGTTTTTTGTCCCCTCTAACTCGTCTAAGACGTCTGAAACGTACCCTCTTTAACGAAAGCATTCGGAACAACCCTTCAATATCGGGTAATTCAAAAATAATTACACAGGGGTCGAAATTGGCCATAGGTGTACTGCAGCTTCGAGTACACCTGTTCTCCGGTATTTCCACACCCCCTACCCTCGTTTTTGCCAGACACCCTATACGGCTTGAGGATCGATGAGACGGACACCCTGACACTACGGGTCTATCAGTAAAGAGCCGTCAGGTTCTGGCCATTCGAAACTCTAATTTGTAATCAGGGTGAGCGGGGAAAATTCCCAGTGCCATAATGTTAGAGTGTTAAACTCGCATTGAGGTCGTGTCTTATTACCTTCGAAACTCCCGCGTTCGTTTCTAACTACCTTTGAAATCAGATTTTTACGAGGGTAGGTACCCCAGGGCGTGAAGATAGGGGGTGTGGAATTATCGCAGGATAGGTGTAGTAGTACTTGCAAAACACGAAATTGAGGTGATGCATTTTCAGAGGCAAAAAATCACCATCATGACGAACACGTGGCACCTTTCCCACCAGAACTTGCACTCGGGAAATCATCACCCAAGTATGCGCACAGCACAAACGCCCCCCAGTGTACACGGTATGTCTCGTTCGTACGTACGGCTTCTGTGCTGTGAACATTCAAAACATTTTTGTGGGAATGATGTGTTGCCCGTACAGTGGACTTCCTACCGTGATTTTTTCTGGTGTGGTGGAAGAATTGTTCTTGCCCTGAAATGCCGGTTCTTGGAAAATCGACATGCCCATAAATCATGCCTGCAGCTGGATCCCACTGCTTCCCCGCGAATTTTTTTTCACATGGCAGGTGGCTGGTGTCCTACGAGAGTGGCTTGAAACAACACCTACATTGTGGGATGGCCCGATATTGAAATCTTCGCCACCCTCCCGATAGGATCTGATTTTCTACTTCAACTGTGTAAAGCCGTGTTTCTTTCGTGTTTCAGCTGCGTACTGTAACTCCACTCGCTGGAATAGCTGCCAGTCCAGTGGCCGTAGTCTGGTGGCTCAAGCCGAAAGTTTCCAGCCGAGCATGCTCAAAGCACGTTGTGGGCTTGGCGTCTGTAGAATTCCTCAGAGACCCTAATTTTTGCGATTTATTCCGTGTTGTGCGCCGCAGCAGCATCCTTCCAGCTGGGGAAATGGAATGAGCCAAAGCCAGCCGACGCAGATCCCACGACGGATGCTGAAACTTCCCACTAGGGTTACGACGACACAGTGTTGACAGATGTCAATACTATCGACATGTTGACAGATGTCAATATACTAAGTTAGTTCCGACTGTCGAGATTTTAAGCTGTCCTTTCTCGAGCATATGCTCTTATGCGAGCTATGCGTCTAGGCGAGTTTTTGGACAATGACAGCCGCAGATTCACGTATTTGTCACAGATCGAAATGCTGTCGGACAGGCTAGTAGCTGCTGGCCTTAGGGTGTACAAAAACACTCAATCATGGCCGTTAAGAACAGCTCCAGAAACCTAGTAGCCCAGAGAATTCTGCCAGGCAAATCCAGTCAAGCTTGCAAATCATCTTGTAGTTTTGGCATCTGCAGTCATGCCAGTTCGTGACCACATCCTCCAGAGACTGTCTTGTTTTGGATTGTTTAGGTTTTGTTTTGCTTGTTTGCTTGTGTGTTTCCGTCCCTCTCTTTCCTACTAATTTCCTTTGCGAGCTCTAAGCGGTGCTCGAGTAAGGAAAAGTCGCACCACCCGTGGTAAGCTCGTCAACTCCAATGGGTGCAAGATGCGCGTCAGCTAGTAGCTCCCAGCTTCATAGCTCTCGCACTGCACTGCCAGTGCCGAGGTTGTCGAGGTGGTTCTTCACAACAGCCTGGCTTCTCAACAGCCTGATCCTTTGCTGTAGTGATTCTGCTAATTTCAAAGCATGCTTCTTTTGTGGCATGGCTTCTCCTTTGAGAGGAGTGTTTGACGCATCCAATGATGATGCTCCAGCCTGAATATGATGTTTGAGCCTCATTTCCTACTTCATTTTCTCTTCACAAGGTTACTGTCCTGACACTCTGAGAGTCAGTTTCCAACAAAGAGGCCTCCTCATGATCCTTCCGCTAAGCTATTTTCTGATGCTCATGGCGGCCCTGCTTCCAAGTTGGAGAGCTGAGACGGAAAGCTGAAAATGAAGTCTGATAATGACCCAGGAGGTTTTGAGAGGGAGCATGGACGGCTGAAATGCATCGTACATCAAGTGTAGCCCAGATGATCCAGGGGCGAGCAAACGGTCACCTAGCACCTCCCATCCAGAAGATTCAACCGCTCTCACTGAAGGGATCAGCATTGGGAGAATCTTTCCCTGCAAGCATTTACCAATCAGCATTGGCAGATCAAGAAGCTTAGGTGGTTTCAGCAGTTGGAAGGGAAGAGATCCCAGATGTAGCTCAATGCCGTGATGATGAGGAGGAGGTCAACAGGCAGAGGTTCGGTAGAAGAGGAAGGTTTGATGGAGGAGCAAGCTTTGATGGAGCAAGCACTGGCGGCTCAAGCTGGAGACACACAAGAGGAGGGGGTTGCGATGATGCTAGACACTGCATTGGGCGATCAGGCATTGGGTGGCCCGGCATTGGGTGATCAAGGATTGGTAGACCCTGCATTGGGCGATCGGGCATTCGCTGGCCCAGCATTGGGTGATCAGGCATTGGTCGACCCTGCATTGGTTGATCCAGCATTTGTCAACACTGCATTGGTTGACTCTTTATCGGGCGATCAGGCATTGGTGTCTCTGGACCAAACATTGCTAGCCGGAGGCATGCTCAATCAATGCTTCTTGAATCAAGGCATGCAGAATCAAGGCGTGCACGACCAGTCATTGCTGAACCAGGCAATGGCGGATGAAGCATTGCTGGACCAAGGGATGCTGAATCAAGGCATACTGAATCAGGCATTCACGGATCAGGCCATGCTAGACCAATTATTGCTGAATCAAGCGTTGGTGGATCAAGGCATGCTTGACCAAGCATTGCTGGACCGGGACGTGATGCTTTCGAGCATTGCCATGGTGGATCCGTCATGGATCAACATGCATCGCACTTTCACACAATCATACACTGGTGATGGAGCTGCTGCTGCTGCTGCTGCTGGTGCTGCCATTGGTGCTGATACAATCCCAGTTTCCCACGATCTCACCTCCCTGCAGCAAGTGTCTGCTGCTGCTGCTGGTCCTGCTGCTGCTGGTCCTGCTGCTGCTCTGCAACAGCGTACAGCCGTCCCATACTCCACGCCCCCCAATCACTCACCTGCTCCTGCTTCCCACCCCTCACAGCCAGTCGCTCCCACATTTCCACGCCTCCCCTTCCCCACCAGTCAGATCCCTCTCACGGTTGCTCAACAACCTGTCTACGCTCCATCCGACTCTGCTTCTGCCAGGCGGCCAGCAGGAAACCGGCTTGGCACAGGCATTGGCACAGATTATGGAACCGATTTTGGCACAACCCACGGCACAACAACCCATGGCACAGCTTATGGCACAGCCCATGACAGGGCATTTGATGGAAGGATGTTTTTTTCCGATTGGAGAGCAGGACCCGCAGCTGCTTCTGCTGCTGCTCTCACTGCTTCCAGGTTGCAAGCAGGAAGGCTAGTAGCAGAATCAGGAGCAACAGCAGCAGAGGCAGCAGGAGCAGTGGCAGGAGCAGCAGCAGCAGGTCTGTCAGAGCAAGGAATGCAGGAAGTGGTAGAGGCAGCGCGCACGCCAGGAGTCGTTGCCAGCAGCCATACCAGCCGCTATAACTACCCCAGAAGAACCATCAGTCCCAGCAGCACCGGCAGTCGGAAAAGCCCTCTTAAACCCAGCACCACCACCAGTCCTTCTCTTGCCCTACCTCATGATGCACCTGCTACCCGATTCCCTACTCCAGCTGCCATGTTTCCTGATTCAGTTGCCATCTCCCCTAATCAAGCTGCCATACCTCCTGATTCTGTTGCTGTATCTCCCAATGACGGAAAGTCACTGTCTGAAGAGTTTGCAGCAGTGCGTGGTTGGACAGAAGGGGCAGAGACAGGGGAAATGCTTTCTATGCAGCTGGTTGGAGCAGCAGCAGGATCCGAGACTACAGTTCACACTGCGGCCGCTGGAGGGGGTATGAGCGGAGGGCATGTGACAGCAGTGCGTGGCGGGTCAGTACGGGCAGTGACAGGGGCAATGCTTGCTATGCATCTGGTTGGAGCAGTAGCAGCAGGATCCGAGACTGCAGCCCACACAGTGGCTGCTGTAGAGGGCTTGACAGCAGGGCAAGTGACAACAACGGATATGGAAACAGCAATTGTGAGCAGGGGAGATATGGCGGCAGAGGATGTGATTACAGGAGACGTGGCAGCAGAGATTGTGACAGTAGGAGGTTTTAGAGCACCTGCGGGTTCCCCGGTAAAAATGAGGAGGAAGCAGCAGAGGCATCATCCGTATGAGGAGAAATTATTTGCACGTGCTGCTGCTGTGGCTACTGCTGCTGCTTCTGGTTATGCCAGGCTTTCCCCTTTTGAATCTCGCTCTGTTCCTTGTGCTTCTCCTGATTCTTCTTCCTCGTCTGCTTCTGCAGCTTCAACATCTTCCCTTGCTGCTTCTGTGTCTGGTGCAAATGCCGCTTCAGGACGCAGGCCCACTGTCAGTGCCCCTGCTGCTGCTTCCACAGCCACTGCTGCTGCATCCACAGCCACTGCTGCTGCTGCCGCCACTGCTGCTGCTGCTGCCGCCACTGCTGCTGTGGCTGCTGCTACCACTTTTGCGTCTCGTGGAACATTAACGGGAACAGCACCACAATTACAAGCAGAGGAGCCAGGAGCAGTGGCAATGCCACAGTGCCAGAAGCGGCAGCAGGAGCTGGAGCCGCCGCCGCTGCAGCAGACGCAAGAGGAGGGGGAGCAGCAGCAGCAGCAGCAGCAGCAGCCGCAGGAATTGCCACAAGCAGCAGAATCTGCACCGCCGGGAGCAACGAGAGCCTCTTCTGTGTCTTGGATGGTGCTGGAACTGGGAAGGGCTTCGACGGGGTGTGAAGAGGTGCTGCTGTATGCGTGCCGGTTCTGCGGAAAGCGATTCTCGCAGCCGCAGGCGCTGGGAGGCCACATGAATGCACACAAGCGAGGTGAGAAGAACAGGCGATATGAGGTTCCTTTGACAGATCCGATTCTAGAGTCGACTCAAGATCTTATGAGCATGCCTGCATGCCCCATCCCTCTCTCATGTGCGCGGCATTGAAAGTAATCATACCCTCTCTCAGAGCAACAAGGCTCCTTTCTGCCTCTCAAGTATACACACACTCTCTCTCCCCGCCTCCCTGCCTCCCTGCATGCGTACTACAGACCGTGAGGCAGAAACCAGTGTCCAGGCGACTGCCCTGCCTCAGACTCGTGGCGCACGAGAGACTCTGGATTCACCCGGGGATTTCATGCTGCGTGCAGCAGGCTCGGTCTCTGCAGCACAGTCAACCCAGCTGCGTCCGCCAGTCCAGGCACTGCCTGCAGCACAGACGAGACTTCCTCTAACTGCAGCGCAGTCGATCACTGCTGCACAATTGTTGAGTGCAGCACAGTCGCTGGGGTCGCAGTTACAACTTTCTGGAACTCGTTTTCAGTTACCGGTCAGCCCTGTTGCTACTGCCAGCGGTGCTGCTTCTGCTGCCACAACTGCTACTGTTGCTGGACTTGGCAGTGCTGCTCGTGCTGCTGCTGGTTATCCTGCCCGTGCTGCCTCGGCTGGTGGCTCTGCTGCTTTTCTCCCTGGTGCTGCTGCGGCCAGAGCTTCGCCCCTCAGTCCCACAGCCCACCTTCCCTTTAGATGGTCTGGCAGCAAAGCAGGGTCATACCCAGGAGCAGAGCTATTGGGAAGGACAGGCAGTGTGGAAACAGCGTCTGCTGATGCTGCTATCTCCTCTGCGTTAGCTGCTGCCAGATTAGGCTCGGCAACGGAAGCTGGTTTGGTGGCTGCCGGTTCTGGTTCGGCGACCGGACCTGGGTTTCCTGCTGGTTCTGGGTTCAACTCTGGTGCTGCTGCAGGAACGGCATCAAGAGCAGGCTACAGTGTCAGTTCTGGTGTGAGGCTTGGAGCAGGTGCAGTCACTACCGATCGTGGCTGGTTTTCACCAGTACAAATGGGTGTTGAGGGGCGTTTGTGTCAGTTGGATCCGACCAGAAATCCAGCAGACCTGGCCGGACCTTCGTCGCAGGCATGGAACCAACAAAGCCCCAGTTCAAGCCTGGCAGCATACCTCGGTATCGAACCTTCAGCTAAATCTGTGCTGGAATCTTCGGAAGATTCTATGAGGCAAGGCGATAGAAAAGGCTCTTTCAGCAATGTGTTTTCACGAGGGAATGTGGCTGAGCAAGCAGTTTCAGGGGAAAAAATTAGGGAGGGGACGGGGGTAGAGATGGAGCTGGAGCAGCTTCAGAGAGAGTGGAGGATTCAACTGACTGAGAGGAGGAGGATAATTGAGTTGGAAGGAGAGAGCAGTGAGAGGAGGGAGGTTGGAGGGGGACATGGAGTGGATGCTGAGTTGCAGTACAACCGGCAGCTGATAGCTCGAGAAGAGGAGTTGGGGAAAGGGAAAACAAATCAGCAGGAGGATGACTAAAAGAGAATCTGATACGAGAAATGGAAATAAAACAAAATGGTATTGTAAAAAACGATTGCTTGATGGTTTTGGCGTTACACCATTTTCCCAGAATCATCTGTAACGAGTCTGCAGCGAATCATCAAAGGTGAATGGTCATTCGGTTCGGTTCGAGTCAAAACAGATTGGGCCATTTTCAGGTGCGATCCACACTTGCCAGGAAATCTACTCATGTGCGATCCATGTTATTTTGCAGGTACGAACAACCGATTCAGTTTTAAATCTTGCTGTTTAAAATTACGTTTTATCCGAGATCCGATTCAAAATTACACAAACAGTCGGAATCAGAAGCGATTTCCAATCACGCCAAGAAAAAATCGAATTATCACATCATTTTGGCACAATTTCGACGACTAATTCTGATTCGCACTAGAATTTCATGAACAATCTATTATGCCCAATCAGCTGTATTGTTGAGACAGACGACGGACGCTGCGCAGGACAAATCAACATTCCCTTCATGGGCGTGCGCCACGAAACACAAGAAAAAGTGCCTGGGTAATAATACCATTTACCCTACCGTAAAATATACCCCGCTGGTTCTTTCTCGCACTAGACGACGCTACATTAAAAGAAACCATAAAGACAGTGTAAGCATTTTCGGGAAGAATCAACCCTAAAATGCTTCCTCCCGTGTTTAGGGCTGACCGCTCCCGAAAACATTTTCAGGTTCTTTAGGGGTTCAATATATATATTTTTGTATTATGGCAGCGTCGTCTACTGCGAAAAAAAATCCAGCTGGTTATTTTCAAAGTGAGGGTAAACTTCATTATCACCCAGACAGTTTCTCGAATTTTGGGGTGCACGCCCAAGAAGGGAATGCTGAAATGGCCTACGCAGTACCCGTCACCTGTGTCAACAGTACAGTTGATCCGGCATAAGAAATCTTTTACAAAATTTCGTAGTGCGAAGCAGAATTAGTCGTCGAAATTGTGCCAAAATGATGTGACCATTCGAATTTTTCTTGGCGTGATTCGAAATCATTTCTTATTCCGACTGTTTGTGTAATTTTGAATCGGATCTCGGGATAAATCGTATTTAAACAGCAAGATTTAAAACTGAATCGGTTGTTCGTACCTGCAAAATAACATGGATCGCACATGAGTAGATTTCCTGGCAAGTGTGGATCGCACCTGAAAATGGCCCAAACAGATTCGCCACAACCTGGTATCGTATCCTGAAAATACTATGTCGCGTCGCGTTCCTCCTACGAACGTATTCTCGAACTAATTACCTCTAAGACCGTCGGAGATTTGCTCTATTGGTTGCAGTTTCGGGACCCCGTACCGATGTCCGTCCGACGGACTGACGAGTCCGTAGCTTCACGATTTGGCTCTGAGTACATATCGAGACGTCTTTGAAGTATTTGGCTGAAAGTTTCAGTGGCTGCTTAGAATCTCGACTTCATTGCCCTCGTAAAACATTTTTGGGTGAAATAGATTATCCAAATTGAGCATTCGTTTTTCCATCGGGCATTGCGTAAAAGGCGGGCAGGATGGAGCTCGCGCACGCTCTAGACGAGGCGGGGATTCTCGACGGCCTACTGGAGGCCGCCACGTCAGCAAAGCCACACGTCAGGAACCAGGCGCTTCGCGCGTTGAGCCGTTTCTCTCACTCGGAATATGTCGGTCCACCTCTCCACCCACCCTCCTTTTGAGTCGACTCAGCTTTTTCTCCCAAAAGTCAGCTCAGTCCACCTCTCCACCCACCCACCCTCCTCCCAAACTGTGGCAGTCTTGGAGCGACTTTTGAGTCGACTCAAAATTCACCTTGAGCCGGGTGTGTTTTAGAGTGGACTCAGATCCCACCTCCCACCATCAAACGTAGGCAGGCGCTTCGTGCGTTTGATCCGATTCTCCCACTCGGACTACGTCAGTCTACCTTCCACCCACCCTCCCAATCTGACCTACCCCCTCCGACTCCCCCCAATCCCCTTCCCCTTACTCCGATTTTCCCTGCTGCTGCTGCTGCTGCTGCTGCTTCGTTTTGACGCTGTCCTTGCTGCCAGGCAAGAGTATTCTATTCTGCCTCTGCCTGCACTGCACGCCGGCTCACACATTGCCTTTCTCTCACGCTCTTCCCTTCCCCCACAGGCTTCCAAGTCTCTGCTAATGATAGCAAAGCCATTCTGCCTATGTCCAGAACTTTCGTGAAAGCCCTCGCACGTGCACGTGCACGTGCATTTCCCACCCTCGCCCCTCTCCCCTCCCCTCTCTACGCTCACCTTTCTCACCATCTCCGCTTTCCCCACAGACACTCAAGTCCCTGCTAATGACCAAGGGATTTCTGCCTCTGCAGCATTTTCGTGAATGCACACGCAGGTGACTTTTGAGTCGACTCAAAAGTCGCCTCTGCAGCATTTTTGTGAATGCACACGCAGGTGACTTTTGAGTCGACTCAAAAGTCGCCTTTGCAGCATTTTTTGTTAATGCACACGCACGTGCACGTGCATTCACCACCCTTTCCTTTCTCTCCTCACGCGCTGTCCTTTCCCCACAGACACTCAAGTCCCTGCTAGTGACCAAGGGAATTCTGCCTCTGCTTGCACGCTCCCTCTCCCACCTGCCCCCCATGCCCGCCTCTCCTGTCGCTCGTAGTGCTGATGCCGGGACTGGCCCTGCGTCTGGCCCTGTTGGTTCTTCGGTTGGTGATTGTGCTAATGCTAGGGCTCATCTCGTTGTTGGACCTGACGGTGCTGGGGAGGGGCAAGGAGCAAGGGGGGAGGAGCAAGAAGCAAGGGGGGAGGAGCAAGAAGCAAGGGGGGAGGAACAAGGAGCAGGGGGGGAGGAACAAACGCGGGCGACAGCAGGAACAGCAGCAGCAGCAGCAGCAGCGGGAGCAGGAGGTTGGATTGGGAGAAGGGGATTGCGGCTGTAGGGCGTGCAAGCAGCAGTCGCTGCATGCCACTGTAGCGAGCTGCCTGTGGGGGCTGGCGTGTGCCCACCCGGGGAACAAACGAAAGGTGGGTGGGTAGCGGTGCAAGTGGGTTGAGATGTGTGAGTCAGGTTAAGCTGGGTTGAGCTGAGAGAAGGGGATTGCGGCTGCAGGGCGTGCAAGCAGCAGTCGCTGCATGCCACTGCAGCGAGCTGCCTGTGGGGGCTGGCGTGTGCCCATCCGGGGAACAAACGCAAGGTGGGAACAGCAATCTCTTGGATCCTGCACCACCACTGGCGCCCCACTCATCGCTCCACCTGAAAATACACCTGCTCTTGTGGCGTGGTGCTCATTGCTTCATGCGCATGGCATGCCGTAACTGTGTTGTGACTGTGATGTGACTGTGGTGTTTGTGACTATGCTGTGACTATGCTGTGACTATGCTGTGACTATGCTGTGACTATGCTGTGACTATGCTGTGACTATGCTGTGACTATGCTGTGACTATGCTGTGACTATGCTGTGACTATGCTGTGACTATGCTGTGACTATGCTGTGACTATGCTGTGACTATGCTGTGACTATGCTGTGACTATGCTGTGACTATGCTGTGACTATGCTGTGACTATGCTGTGACTATGCTGTGACTATGCTGTGACTATGCTGTGACTATGCTGTGACTATGCTGTGACTATGCTGTGACTATGCTGTGACTATGCTGTGACTATGCTGTGACTATGCTGTGACTATGCTGTGACTATGCTGTGACTATGCTGTGACTATGCTGTGACTATGCTGTGACTATGCTGTGACTATGCTGTGACTATGCTGTGACTATGCTGTGACTATGCTGTGACTGTACCTATGCAGAGCAGCTTGGGGAGGAGGGCGCACTGGAGCTGCTCGCTCGGATCCTGCACCACCACTGCCGCCACCATTGGCACCGCACTGATCGCCGCTGTAACTACTTGAACCGCACTCACTCCTGCAACCACCACCATGTGCCTGGGCGAGAGTGTCGTGCTGCGGAAGTGAAGCACGTCGGCACCAGGAAACGCGGCTCGAGGCGGGAAGAATCAAGGCGGGCCTACATGAGGGGGGTATACTTGAGCTGGGAAGGCGATGTGCTGGCCCTGAAACACTCCTGCCTCGCTGTGTGGAGCATCTGTTACTCTGTAAGATTTGGAAGAGTTTCAACTGCAAGTTTACGGATCTCAAGTTCGGTACTCTCTTCTGAATGGTGTTGTGTCCTCAATGGCTGTCCAATTCACTCGCCTCATTTTGACTCCACTCTAAAGTTGCTCAAACACTCGTCTTATTGTGTGAAGCATCTGTTACTCTGTAAAAACGTTTGTTTGTTTGTTTGTCTGTTTGTTTGTTCGTTTGCCCATCATTCCACTCAATCGGTTTCAAACAACTAGAGGTCTCCTTGATCGTTATTCTCTCTCACTTGTCTGAGGTTCGTTTCGAGAATTCTCGAAAAAAAAAAAAGGTTGATTCGGAGAATTCTCATTTTTTTTTTTAGGTTGATTTTGAGAATTCTCAAAATTAACCTCGATCGTTATTCTCTCTCACTTGTCTTCTCCTCCCACTATCTCCCTCTCTCAGGTTGATTCGAACTGCCTTCGTGCCGAGTCAGCAGGCCTGCTGCCACTGCTGCTCGCCCTGCTTCACCATCACAAGCCCTCGGTGCAGGTAGTCCCCACTCTTACCATCAGCCCTCCATCCGTCCAGGTAGCCGCATCACAGCTTTTAAGTCGACCATCAACCATCCATCAGTCCAGGTTATCGCATCTCAGCACGTTAGTCACTGCCCGCAGGTTCTTCTATGTTTTCCATTTTGGAACCTGCCACGTCTGCACCACGTTCTCTCTCCTCACCTCCCTCTGTCCCCGTTTTTCTCCATCTCATTGTCTCTGTGCTTTTCTTCCTCTTCCACTTTCCTCTTCCTTCTTCCGCTCTCCCCATTTCCCACACGCAGTATGCAGCAGCGGGGGCGCTGTGGCACATTTCAGCCAATCAGAGCCTAGCGCCCGCTCTCATCATGCGCTACAGATGCCTGCCGCCCCTCCTGAGCCTCCTCGATCAGTCGCTGCCCCAGTCAACGCAGGTCAACAGCAGTCAGTGCCAGTCAACGCAGATCAATAGTAGTGAGTGCCAGACGAGCACTCAAGGCCAGTCAATGCAGGTCAACGGCAGTGAGTGTGCATTGCTCCAGGCGAATGGATTCGACGGCGAAGTGAGGGGAGAGCATGGGATGGTAGGAGGGAGAGGTCAAGAGGGGCGAGGAGGAGTAGGTGGAGGGGGAGGAGAGGAGAGAGAGGAAGGAGAGGGAGGAGGCGAGGAAGGGGAGGTTGGGGAGGTTGGGAGAAAAGAGAAACGCGGGGAAGGAAGGGGAGGTGAAGGAGAGGGGGAGGAGATGGGGGGGAGAAGGAATAGAGAGGAAGGAGGGGGAGTGGGTACAAGTGAGAGGGTGTTTTTCAAGAGGGAAGGGGAGGAGGAAGAGGGGGGAGAAGGGGAGGAGGGAATGGAGAAAAATCTTGAAGAAGGGGAAGAGGAGGAGATGGAAGAGGAAGAAGATGAGGAGGAGGAAGAAGAGGAAGAGGAGGAGATGGAAGAGGAAGAAGAGAGGAGGAGGAAGAAGAGGAAGAGGAGGAGGAAGTGGGAGGAGGAGGGGAAAAGAGAAGAGGCTCGGCTGTATGCATGCTTAACTCTTGCCAATCTCTGCCTGCTGCTGGAAGGTTCTCAAGGCACGTTTGAAGGCGAAAGTACGCAAGAGGACATGCAGGACACCAGACAACATGCCTTGGCCAATACTTGTCTTTCTGGTGTGACATGTGCGACACCTCTCCCTGTGGGTAAGCAAGACATATCCGCCTCTTCCTCCTCTTCCTCCTCTTCCTCCCTCCTCACACAAGCACAGCGCCTCCTCCTTTCCTCCCCCACACTCCCTTCCATCTCCTCCTTCCTCCTCACCTCCCACCCCTCCTCCCTCCCCCTCCACCTCATCTGGACCACCGTCTCTCCGATCGTGCGGCTGCTGCGCTGCCACGTGGCGCCGATCCGAGGGCTGGGAGCGCTGCTGGCAGCTGCAGTGTGCAAGAGCAAGGGGGGAAAGGAGGAGCACGGAGCTATGCTCTTCTTAGAAGGGGCCGTGGGGATTCTGTCAGAAATGGCGGCGTTTGAGGGGAAAGTAGGGAAGGAGGAGAGGGAGCAGAGGGAGGAGCAGAGGGAGAGGGAGAGTGAGAAGCAGAGGGAGAGGGAGAGTGAGGAGGGGTGGAAGGATCAGAGAAAGAAGGGTGAAAAGCAGCAGAGGGAGGAGGAAAGGGCGGAGGAGAGGGCGGAGCAGAGGGAGGAGGAGAGAGAGGAGCAGGAGAATCGAGTGCGGGTGAAAGCAGCGGAGTTTGCTCGCCTTGCCCTGGGCTACCTTGATGTGCCACTCACCAAGCTGCCCACCCCCTCTGGCAAAGGCACACCCTCCGCCTCAGCCATGCCTAGCAGCGACGGGCCTTGTGGGACTGGTGAGGGGCCTTGTGGGACTGGTGAGGGGCCTTGTGGGACTGGTGAGGGGCTTGTTGGGGCTGCTGAGGGGCATTGTAGTGGGGCCGGTGAGGGGCGTTGTGGTGGGACCAGGGAAATGAGCAGTGGTCCTGGTTTCACTGGGAGTAGTAGTGAGAGTCTAGCAGGTGAGCAGAGGAGGAGCAGCGGCAACAGCAGCAATGGCAGCAGGGGTGGGGCGAGCAAGGGTGCAGTTACCACATCGTGTGTGATCTGCTGTGAGGAGGCGCAGTGCCCCCCCATTGACCCGTGCGGCCATGCTGTTGCCTGCCCTTCCTGCCTCCTCTGCCTCGTTTCCAGGAAGCAACCCTGCCCCATCTGCCGCTCTGCCATTGGTTGACCGATCTTTGAAATGGTGCTGCTGTGGTAGGTGCTGCGGTTGGTTTCACATGCCGTTTTGACAGCATCTGCACTGCAGTAGCAAGTAACAGCCCTGCCTACCCCCCCACCCAGGCCCTCTCACCTATCTGCTTAAACCACTCTCGTCTTGCTCCCTAGATTTGTCTTTTGAGATGTCTCGAAGGCCCTGCCTCATGTTTTGACTCGACTCAAAACTCGACTTCTCACACAAGGCCCTGCCTCATGCCATGCCAAGCCCTTTTGCCACCAATCTGCCTGAACCAATCTTGTCCTGTTTCTTAGATTGGTCGGTGTGGGTTGTCTCTTCTGGCTGCAAACGACACCTCACGGCACTCTGCCAGATTGTAATGTGTTTGTAGGTTGTACAGGGTACAGTAATGCTGACAGTCGTGATTACTATAGTGAGAGTACCAGTGATGGGATTAGTACATCAATACTGGTAATTGATAATGATACAACTGATAATTGTAGCAGCAACTACATAAATATGAATCTGTACAGAACTACAATAATAATATCTGAAGAGCCACTCTCGCTCACTCAAGTTGGTGACTGATGAGCGCGTGAGGGTCTGGAATGCACTGGAAAGCACTGGAAAGCTGTCACGAGTTGACTTTTGAGTCGACTCAAAAGTCAACTCTGATGAGCGCGTGAGGGTCTGGAATGCACTGGAAAGCACTGGAAAGCTGTCACGCTCACATCTCTACTCCAGAGTAAATTTGAGACAGTTGAGTGCTCTCTGCTGATTCGCTACTGCTGGCAGCGCACCGAGGGAGGGGTGGGGCAGCAGCAGAGTGTGTGCGGCGAAGCATTCTGGTAAAAGAGTGTCTGCTGCTGCAGCTGATGGTGCTGCTGTCAGTGCTGCTGATGGCGGTGGTGGTGTTGGTGGGAAGAGCAGGATGGAGCAGCGCATGCATGTGTGACTGTGGGGGGCGTGGCAGCGAACCGTGTGACTGTAAAGGGCGTGACCGTACAGGGTGTGACTGTGATGGAGGTGGCTGTATCTCCAGCACAATCACAGAGATATCGTCGTGAATCTTCCTGCGTTGGGTACCGAGGGGGAGTGAGGAGAGAGCGGAGGGGTGGGTGCCTGTGTGCTCTGCAGCTCTCTCTAGCGCCGCTCTCACCAGCCCCTCTGCCATGTTGTCGTTGTCGTTGCTGCTGTAACAACTGCTGTTGCTGCTGCTGTTCTTGTTGCTCGTGTGTATGGTTGCTGCAGGCGGGTTTTGAGAGCTCTCAGTAGCCACATTAGGAGCTTCTTTCGCCAGTCCCTCTGAAGTGTTGTCGTTCCTGCTGCTGGTGATACACCTGTCTCTTACTGCTGTTTCCGTTCCTGCCCCTGTCGCTGCCCCTGCCACAGCAGCTACTGCCCCTGCCGCTGCTCGTGCTGCTGCTGCACCTGCACCTGCACCTGCATCTGCCCCTGCTGCTCTTGTTACTCTTGCTGCTCCTGCTGCTGCTACTGCTGCCCTCGCTGTCTCTGATCCCCCTGCTGCTCCTGCTGCTCCTGCCCCTCGTCCTGTCCCTTCGCCTACCCCTCCTCCCATCCACTTCTTACTACCAATCCGGAAACTCCCTCCCAAGGATAGCCCTCTGGTCAGCCTACGAACTCCCGAACCTCCATGTACCGAACCTAGATTTCCCGAGCCTCCATGTGCCGAACCGGCTGCTGCTGTCTGAGGCAAGAAACTGGCTAGGGTGGGGCCGAGGCAGTTCGGGACGTCCTTGGTTTGCATGTGCTGATACAGACCGTCGGATGAGAGGATGAGGAGCCGATCTGACGGTGAGATTTGCACGTGGCGCAGGTGTGGCGAGGTGGAGAGGTATGGTTCCGAAGCTGAGGCGGAGGCTTGGTACTTGACTCGGAACATGCCTAGCAGGGCATCATTGATTGTTTGCTGCAGGGCGGTTGATTGGGAGGTGAGAGAAGAGGAGAGGAAGTGGGTGGGGTGATGTGCTAGAAAACAATAGGTGCAGAGCAGGGCAGGGCAGGGCAGGGCAGGGCAGGGCAGGGCAGGGCAGGGCAGGGCAGGGCAGGGCAGGGCAGGGCAGGGCAGGGCAGGGCAGGGCAGGGCAGGGCAGGGCAGGGCAGGGCAGGGCAGGGCAGGGCAGGGCAGGGCAGGGCAGGGCAGGGCAGGGCAGGGCAGGGCAGGGCAGGGCAGGGCAGGGCAGGGCAGGGCAGGGCAGGGCAGGGCAGGGCAGGGCAGGGCAGGGCAGGGCAGGGCAGGGCAGGGCAGGGCAGGGCAGGGCAGGGCAGGGCAGGGCAGGGCAGGGCAGGGCAGGGCAGGGCAGGGCAGGGCAGGGCAGGGCAGGGCAGGGCAGGGCAGGGCAGGGCAGGGCAGGGCAGGGCAGGGCAGGGCAGGGCAGGGCAGGGCAGGGCAGGGCAGGGCAGGGCAGGGCAGGGCAGGGCAGGGCAGGGCAGGGCAGGGCAGGGCAGGGCAGGGCAGGGCAGGGCAGGGCAGGGCAGGGCAGGGCAGGGCAGGGCAGGGCAGGGCAGGGCAGGGCAGGGCAGGGCAGGGCAGGGCAGGGCAGGGCAGGGCAGGGCAGGGCAGGGCAGGGCAGGGCAGGGCAGGGCAGGGCAGGGCAGGGCAGGGCAGGGCAGGGCAGGGCAGGGCAGGGCAGGGCAGGGCAGGGCAGGGCAGGGCAGGGCAGGGCAGGGCAGGGCAGGGCAGGGCAGGGCAGGGCAGGGCAGGGCAGGGCAGGGCAGGGCAGGGCAGGGCAGGGCAGGGCAGGGCAGGGCAGGGCAGGGCAGGGCAGGGCAGGGCAGGGCAGGGCAGGGCAGGGCAGGGCAGGGCAGGGCAGGGCAGGGCAGGGCAGGGCAGGGCAGGGCAGGGCAGGGCAGGGCAGGGCAGGGCAGGGCAGGGCAGGGCAGGGCAGGGCAGGGCAGGGCAGGGCAGGGCAGGGCAGGGCAGGGCAGGGCAGGGCAGGGCAGGGCAGGGCAGGGCAGGGCAGGGCAGGGCAGGGCAGGGCAGGGCAGGGCAGGGCAGGGCAGGGCAGGGCAGGGCAGGGCAGGGCAGGGCAGGGCAGGGCAGGGCAGGGCAGGGCAGGGCAGGGCAGGGCAGGGCAGGGGAGGGCACTGACATCCTTGAGGTAAGCGGCACCAAAGGCCCGCGTGAGCTTGATCTTGCCCTTGAGCCGCCCCCTCTTGATGATGTCACTATCTGCATGCGCCTGCTGCACCCGCCGCACCTCCTGTGCATTGCATGCAGGCAAGGGGTGTGAGACAGGGAGGCGGCAGAGGGAGAGTGTCAGGCCCGCGTGAGCTTGATCTTGCCCTTGAGCCGCCCCCTCTTGATGATGTCACTATCTGCATGCGCCTGCTGCACCCGCCGCACCTCCCTGTAGTTTGCACTGGGACGGGGTGAGCGAGGGGTGTTGCTCGTTACGGGTATTGCATGTTATGCATGACTGTTAGCCTGTCGGGCTTGTGGCCTAACGGGAGGCGGGATGAACCTCTTTGTTGTGAGTTCATTTCCATGAGAATTCATCAGTGCGTCTGACTTTATCAGTGCCTCTGACTTTATCAGTGCCTCTGACTTTATCAGTGCGTCTGACTTTATCAGTGCCTCTGACTTTATCAGTGCCTCTGACTTTATCAGTGCGTCTGACTTTATCAGTGCCTCTGACTTTATCAGTGCCTCTGACTTTATCAGTGCCTCTGACTTTATCAGTGCGTCTGACTTTATCAGTGCCTCTGACTTTATCAGTGCCTCTGACTTTATCAGTGCGTCTGACTTTATCAGTGCCTCTGACTTTATCAGTGCGTCTGACTTCATCAGTGCGTCTGACTTTATCAGTGCCTCTGAATTCATCAGTGCGTCTGACTTTATCGGTGCCGCTGACTTCATTTTGATGGCCCCAAAGTGGAAACTCACAGCATCGATTGCAGCGTGAAGTGTCGGAAACTTTTGAGGCGCATCAAGAGTTGTGAATCAAGAGTTGTGAATCAAGAGTTGTGAATCAAGAGTTGTGAATCAAGAGTTGTGAATCAAGAGTTGTGAATCAAGAGTTGTGAATCAAGAGTTGTGAATCAAGAGTTGTGAATCAAGAGTTGTGAATCAAGAGTTGTGAATCAAGAGTTGTGAATCAAGAGTTGTGAATCAAGAGTTGTGAATCAAGAGTTGTGAATCAAGAGTTGTGAATCAAGAGTTGTGAATCAAGAGTTGTGAATCAAGAGTTGTGAATCAAGAGTTGTGAATCAAGAGTTGTGAATTGTCGGGAGCTGCATGATCTTGTGTTTTGAGTCGACTCATTACGTTGCTGTAAGTCGACTCAAAACGGAACCACCACATGAGAGTCACTCGAGGGAAGAGAGGTAGGTCTCCCACTTTCGTTGTTCGAAAAGAGAAAGGCGAGGAGGGGAGGAGGGCGATAGAAAAAGAGAGAGGACTCACAGCAGCATTGCTCATGTTGTGGTCCACTGTCAGTCTCTCAGCCTTGTCATCATATTAGAGTCAGTTCCAGAATTCCCAAAAGTGACTCCTCCCAGAATGGGGACTCACAGCAGCATTGCTCGTGTTGTGGTCCACTGTCAGTCTCTCAGCCTTCCACCTCCACATCCCCCCTCCTCTGCCTCCTCCCTTCTCCCCTCCTCCTTCTTCTCCTGCTCCTGCACCCCTGCTTCCTCCACTCTCCATTTCCCCAACAGCCCCACTAATCTCACCCCTCTCCCCCTTCTCCCCCTTCTCCCCCCTCTCCCCCTTCTCCCCCTTCTCCCCCCTCTCCCCCTTCTCCCCCTTCTCCCCCTTCTCCCATATTTCCACCGTTTCCCCCGCTTTCTCTCTTCTGCCACTCCCTTTGCTGCTACCACTCCCCTCTCCCCCACTCCCGCCACTCCCCCATCCCCCATTCTCCATTCCCCCACTTCCCCATACCCCACTTCCCCATACCCCACTTCCCCATACCCCACTTCCCCATACCCCACTTCCCCATACCCCACTTCCCCATACCCCACTTCCCCATACCCCACTTCCCCATACCCCACTTCCCCATACCCCACTTCCCCATACCCCACTTCCCCATACGCCACTTCCCCTCCTTCCCTCCACCCTATCCCCCCTCACACTCCCACTCCCTCCTCCCCCCCTCCTCAACACCCTCCTCCACCCCCTCCCCACCTCCTCCCCCCTTACAATCACAGCCCGGCTATCCCCCAAATTAATCACATAAACATCCGTTCCTGTGACTATAGCAGCAACTAAGGACGCCCCTCCTACTGCATACTCCGGCTGGTCTCTAGAGACGTCCTTAACTCGCGACAGAAAGGAGGACTCGGTAGAGGCGAGGGCGCGTTCTAAGGCGCCTAAGATAATCTTGTGCTTCCTGTGGTCGTTATCCGGCTCACGGGCGACTTTTGGCACATGGGATGGGTGATGGTGGTGGTGACGGTGGTGATGGTGGTGGTGGTGATGGTGCTGCTGCTGCTGCTGCGACTGTTTCTGAGTAATTCCCACCTCTTTTTCACTCCCGTTCCCTTCTCCCTCCCCTTCTCCCTCCCCTTCTCCCCTCGGCCTTCCATTCTGAGGGGCATCAGATGCTCTCTCCTGCTGCAATCCCTGAGTCTTATTAGACCCACCCTGATCAGGCACACTCTTTTGGTCCACTCTGCCTTCCTGGTTATCCCTTGGGAATGCTTCTTGATCATCCTGGTTATCAGAAGCTTCTGACCAATCAGAATGGCTTCGCTCCCTCGGGAATGCTTTCCTGCGCGCCCTACCCACCCCACCCCCCCTCCAACTCATATTGCTCTTCCATTCACCCCCACCTGTATTCTCATTCTCACCCTCCTGCTCCAATCCCCCCGTCTCCTCAGAAGCTTCCAACCAATCAGAGCGGCTTCGCTCCCTTGGGAACGCTTTCTTATTAGCCCTGCCCATCTTACGCACCATCCACCGCAGCTTTCCCCTCGACTCAACCCCACCTGTACTCTCACACTCACACCCACACTCACACCCACACTCACACCCACACTCACACGAACGCCTCAAACCGCCATACGCCTCGTGGTCCTGACTCTCACCCTCTGCGCATGCTGCCCGGCGCACATGGTCTTGACCCTCCCCGCACGTGCGGTGCTGGGCGGTTCCATGGGTTTCCTGGGAGTGCAGTGAATGCAAGCCACACGCGTCCAGCTGGTGGCAGAGAGCGGTGTAGAGGTGTGCGAGGAGGTAATCCACGGCGTGCCTCTCTGCAAAGCCGTCGTACACCGCTGCAAACACAAAGCCCCGGGAAGGCGAGACGAGGATGTGAGAACGGTCTTCTCCTGCCATTGCCACCGCCTCTTCTCTCTCTCGCTGCTGCTGCTTCTCATCCTTCTGCTTCTGGTGTTGCTGCTGCTGCTGCTGCTGCTGCTGCTGCTGCTGCTGCGCCTGCTGTTCTTGTTGCTTCTGTGCCGTCTTCAAACCCTCCGCTGATGCTGCAGCTGTAGCAGACGCAGCAACACCACCAGCAGCAACGCTATCCAGGCGCCAAGACACCAACGACTCTGCGGCAATCCCCCGCCCTGCCTCATCCCCTCTCACCCTTCCACCTCCACCTCCTTCTCCTCCTCCTTCTGCTTCCCTCGCTATACTCACCCCCGCCCCGTCATTGTCACGCCTCGATTCAGCGGGACCACCTCCGAAGCAGCAGAGAAAACCACCGCCTCGACCCGACCGCCGCCTTCTCCCTGCCTTCTCATCTGCTCCTGCCTTCTCCCCCTCCCCGTCCTCCGTTCCCCTCTCCTCCCTGCCTTCTCCCGGCCTCTGCTCTTGCACCTTCCCCCGCGCCTGCGCCTGCTCCTGCGTCTGTGTCTGCGCCTGCGACATCGCCTCTGACTGCCCCTGCGCCTGCGCCTGCACTTGCTCCGCCTCCGCCCTGCGGAACGGGTGTGTGAGCGCGGAGCTAACGAAACCGGGGGACGATCTCAGCGGGCAGTACGGCGCGAGGCGCATTCCCCCGTCCGCCTCCCCGCTTCCGTTTTCCGTGTCGTTTCCGCCAGCCGCATCTCCGCAAGTCGGCGCATTTCCGCCAGGCAGGCGCTCGCCGTGGTCCCCCGCAAAAGGGTCGTTCGCCGCAATGCACGCGCCGTGGATCCTCACTACCGCCGTCCACCGCCGCCCGGTCCTTCCGCTGCCGATGGTTCTTGCACCTCCGCCAGGCCTCGCGCCTCCGCTAATCCCCCCGCCTCCGCCACCGGCGCCGGAGACAGTCCCGGGTGTGACGGCGGAGGCGGCGGCGTCGCCGTCGTCCCCGTCGTTCTCGCCGGTTCTCATTCCTGGCTTGCTGGTGGGAAGCTGCACGCAGCGGGAGGTGGTTTCGCCGCCCCCCTGGCTGTCGCGTACTCACGCCTAGCCTACTGTGCTTTAGGAAGTTGATCGAGTTAGCAACGGTGCTCCGCAAAGAGGAATATCTGCGGCGTCGGTTGAACACACTGCTTTGTACTAAAGCTCAATATTATGTTACGGGAGGAAGAGTCTTGCTGGACAAACGGGGACTGACCGCTCTGATATGCTAGACGTCCCTTTTCGCGAGTTATTCAGACAAAACAGCGACTAACTACTGCCCCTCCCGACGATGGTGGTGAGGTGAGGTTCTGCCTTGGCAGACGCGATCCGCTTCCGACAATCCAAGCATCCCTATCCGCGCGCAAAAATGCTTCCCAAACCGCGTTTGAGGCTGCTCAGGTTTCTGGGGCTATTATATATGCGGTCACAAACATCTGCTTGTTATCACAAAAAGTTTCTCGGCTATCGCAAACGGTCACAGAATCAAGAGAGCTATCATGGATGGTCACCAAAATTCGGGATTCTATCACGGATAGTCACAAGCTGCCCCACAAACTTATCACGTTTCGTCACAAGACGAAACGTGCGGTGTAAAAGCTGTAACGGCCTTAAACTGTAGAGATTTAGGGACATTTAACTGGCGACTGGTTTTGTCATACATGCGTAGTCTGGTTATTTCCGTAGCGAGTCGCGGAGGCAAAGGTTACAAGAAATTGCAAGCTTAAATAATAAAATAAAAAGACTAAAACCCATTCGGATGGCATGCCATTCGAGGGGGCATCAACCCTAAACACCAGACGACAAGGGGTCTGGGGTCTGGGGTCTGGGTTATTTGATTGGGTGTCTTGATGGGGTTTTTATTCTGTATGTGCTTTTAGGATCTGGGTGTCTTGATGGGGTTTTTTATGTGTGTGCATTTAAGAAACTCGTGAAAACCTCTCATTTTACTAAACATGAGACGACAAGGTGTTTATCGTTGATATAGATAAAAAAACGGACGGTTTTAATTATGCAAAAAAAGATTATGCTGTTTTTAGCAGGCTATGTCAATTTTTTCTCGGTTTGGGGGGCTTTGATTCGCGACTCGCTGGGGGTGTAAATAAGCTGCGGGAATAAGACAATTTTTTCGAGCTGGCGAAAGTAGTCGCGAACTTTTTTCGAAGGTAACAGTTTTCTCGCGCGCAAGATAACTTTCCCCAAATCTCTACAGTTAATGGTGTAATTTCAACTCTCCTTTGAGCGTTTCATTGTGTGACCATACGTGATAGAGTCGTGGGGCAGCTTGTGACTCTCCGTGATAGAATTCCAGATTTTGTGATCATCCGTGATAGATTCCTAGATTCTGTGACCGTTCGCGATAGCCGGTAGAACATTCGTGATAACAAGCCAGTGTTTGTGACTGGCTATATAATTTCCCCAGATTTCTGGGCCGTGGAGGTTGTGCACGAAAGATTGTGCAGGTAGTGCACGAATGTTGTTTTGGCCGGACGAACCGTAACCAGAACTAGCGAGTGGCGTGTTGGAGAAATGGAGGAAAATTACTGGTTGACGAAGCTTTTGAGGTGCTTATCCAATGCGCTTCACATTTTATGAACGAATGGATATCGACCACGTAGCTGAAATTCAACCAATAAAGGTCCTCCAGTTCCTCAACAAAGATGAAGACGAAAAACATACGATTCCATACAGTTTTCGAGCATTAGCTGCTATCGAAGTGCCTCTTGGTGAGGACACAATACAGGCAAAGCCAGTAATTGTCCCTGCGAAATTATCAGCAGGTCAAACTCCCGGAGAATTAGGTAATTCCTCCTCACCTTCGTTGGTTCGCCAGTTATGGATATCCAGTCGTGAATCCGGGATCGAGTGGACCGTCGTGCATGGCCTGCTGCATCTGTCTATGATCAACAACGTCAAGCCTTGCCTGTTACGCTTGAAAACACCAGGAAGCGGTTTTTCCCTGACAGACTTATTTTCGACCGTTCCTATCGCAAGAATGAACCAGCTGAGCCCTTTGAACCTCGAGCCGCCAGAGAAGCCGCTTCCAGGTGACTGCTGCGGTAGCGGTTGCAGCCCGTGCGTGTGGGAGACCTATTACGAGGAGCTTGAGAAATACAACGCAGCCAAAGCCAAGACTGAAGGCTATTTGAAGGGCGTGAGCCAAAGTATGAGTCAAGCACAGAAAGCGGAGTCATGTATAGCTCCTGGTCAACAAAAATGACGTATAATTGTGAGCCTTTTTCCCAGTACAGAACAGTCTCAATTGTGCTGTTCTGTGACATCTAATCTTCTGTACGGTGCAACAAATGATGTTGACATGCCTTTTTTAAAACACTGACCGTCGCCTTGTTGACTATGTGCTCTAATTCAGGCTGCTTCATGCACAAGTCAAGCAATACTGCTTGAAAGACTAGGGTCCCCAACCTACCAGCTTATGACCAAACAGTCTGAAGCTTCAGAAATCCAAAGCATTGCTTCCCCCGCCTGAGGTACCACATCCAACCGAGCCTCCCCCACTGCTTGGACCTGCTGCTCCCCCTGTGGCATCGATGGGGGGTGGGTGTGCTTCCTCCACCACTATCTGTCGCTTCCTGTTCACTGCTCTGAGCACCAGAGTGGTCACAGCTGGCATGCGAGGCACCTGACAGGGGAACATGTCATGAGAGCCGGTGGTATCAATGTGCTGGCAAACGAGGTACTCACAGATATAATTAATAAACCCCAGAATCCAAAACAGCTGATTGTTGTTTTCCTGCCTTGAATCTCGCTTACTGGGGTATTGATATGGACACTGACTCAATGTTGCCATGCAGGACACATTGTTCCCCTGCTTCAAGGTTCCCTGGTTAACAGCCCTGGTACGAGTGATTAATTAATCAAGTTTAAGATGCCATGCCAATGTGCTTACCAGGGAGTTTTGCACGGAGACCTTGCGGATGCGAATGAGACCCAGAGTGTCCTTGTAGTCCGAGATCCCACTGGCCAGCTCTGCATTGTCCTCTGCAGCAGCCAATCACATAAGGATTTATTACAAAATGTGAAAATCTGACTTATAGTTGTTGAAACAGGCACTCAAGGAAGTGCATGCACACATGCGCACCGAGTGGAACGTAGAAAAGGTGATCAGTCTCAGCAGGACATGTGATGACACCAGCACACGATATTGCTCTACTGCCAACACTAGTATGCAATACGAATGTACACTTACACACAACATGTTCTGCTGCACCCCATTCACCACCTCACCTACCTTCCAGAGCCTCCATTGCCAGTACCATCTGCATGCTGCAGTCTCAGCAGCACATTTAAAAATAGGGCACAGTATAAATGTACACATGCACACATGCATGCACACATGCATGCACCCATGCATGCACACATGCATGCACCCATGCATGCACACCATGTTTCCCATTCCGTTCACCAGCTCGCCCATACCTTCCAGAGCCTCCATTGCCAGTACCACGTCTGCTGCATGCTGCAGTCTCCGTCTCAGCTGCACATTCGAGAGCAGCACGCACTACGAATGCTACAAATGTACATGCACACATGCATGAACACCATGTTCCGCACCCCGTTCACCACCTCACCTACCTTCCAGTGCTTCCATCGCCAGCACCACGTCTGCTGCATGCTGCAGTCTCAGCAGCACGTGTGGAGGTATAACTCCTTCATCTCTAGGAACTGTGACGAGGACTGTAACGGGCAAAGTTTGAACGCTGCCCTTCAGCCACTGCAGCCATGCGAGCACCTGCCAGGACTGCGTTGTTGGAAAGGGAGGAATTGGAGAACAATAAATTCATGAAACAGGGTTTCCATTAGAACTGTATAAAACAATTCAATTTAATTGAACGAGGAACTTTTGCGACCATCCCCCCCCCCCCCCCCCCCTGTTTCTTTGCTGGGCTCACCTGCGCATCATTCCCTGATAGCAGCAAAGAGGGAGGAGCTCCCAGAGAATGCACACCAATGCGACCCACCCTTCCTCCAACATCTCCCCCTCCCCCGCCACCTCCTCTTCCTCCTCCTCCTCCTCTTCCCACGCCCCCTAAGCCAGCTCCTGAAGACCCCCCGGGTGCAGGGGGAGCAGCATCTCCTGAACTGTTAGAATCAAGGGATGACAGGAAGCCTGACAAACGGCCAAAAAAGTCGTGGGTGAAACCTGACGTTGGCCCAGAGTCCCCATTCTGCGGCTCTTGCTGTGTGCAGCTGCCCTCTATCCCGGCCCTTAGAGCATCTACCCCCATGGGTACACACGTGCACAGCTGTTGCGCATGCCTTAGCGACGGCCGGGACAGCGGTGTGCGGAGGTCAAACTCGGTGCAGTACGGTACAGACGCACCTACTGCCCCTCCTGATCCCACTCCAGTAAACTGGGGAACCAAGTGCTTATACTGCCACGCTATTCTCAACCCATCATCCCCCCCTCCCCCTTCCCCCACACTTTCTCCTCCTCCGACCCCCCCTGCTCTTCTCTCCTCCTTCGGCCGACCCAGGCCTTGCGCCTCGGAAAGCCCTCCCAGACCTGCCCGGCCCGGACCTGCCTTTCCCTCGGCTGGCGCCGGGAGAGTGGCGAGAAAGGCTTGGGGATCAGGGAGGGGAGAGAGGAGGAGGAGTGGTTGGGAGTGGGAGACGCCTTGAGAGAGGAAGTAGCGGAGGAGGATGAGGTGGAGGGGTGAGAGTGGGTCCTCTAGTAATAGGACGATACCTCCCACTGGGTAGCCCCCCCCTAGGGCTTGTGGTTAGATGGAATGAGAGGGGGGGGAGAGGGGGAAGAGGAGGGGGTGAGGGAAAAGAGGAAGGAGAGTTGAGGGAGCATGAAGGGACAGCCAGGGGGGAGAAGGGGAGAGAGGGGGGAAGCGGAGGAAGGGCAAGTGGGGGGCAGTTTGGGAAAAGGTGGGAGGATAACACGGTTAAGGAAGCCTGAGATATGCATGGTGTGGAGATGAGGTGTTAGGGAGGCAGAGGAAAATGTGCTAGAGGGGAGGTGACTTTTGAGTCGACTAAAAAGTCACCTCGGGAGGCAGGGGAAAATGTGCAAGAGGGGAGATATAAAAGGTGTTTGGGGGAGAGGAAGTCACGCGCACGAGCAGATCCTCGGACATTTTCCAGTGAGCGGCAGTACTTAGGTTCAGGCTAGAGCAAGTAGGAAAAGACTTGCTCTAGCCTGAACCTAAGTACTGCCGCTCACTGGGAAATGTGCAAGAAAGGGAGAGGAATGTGCAGAGAGGAAGAGGAATGTGCCGAGAGGGAGAGGGGCAGTAGAGGTGGAAGTGGAAGTGTGTGTTTGAGGATTTGAGAAGTTTCGGAGACAATAGAAAGTGGAAAGATGAAGAGGCTGACGGACAGGCTGAGTCGACTCAATAAACAAGACTCAAAAGGCAGGCGGAAGGGGCATGTAGGGAGGGCGAGGAGGATATGATCGAGGCCAGCGAGGCCCGACGAGGTGACCAATCGAGCTCCAGCCGCGAACTTTGTTCCGGGAAGAGCGAGCGTCGTTGCTCTGCTTCCTGCCGTTCCCGCCGTTCCTGCTGTGATGCCTGCAGTGGTTCCTGTGATTCCTGTGGTTCCTGCGGCTACTCCTGCATTAATTGCGCTACCAGCTCTTCCGGTCGACGTTATCCCCGCCGTCGCGGGACGCCCTCGGCGAATGAAGCTACTCGCGGCGGCCATGGCGATCGTGGATATCCAAACTGTAAAGTGCTAGATAATTCCGCGTCGCGACTCGACTAATATTACTAGGCAATCCTCTCCCACTCGTTCCGGATCAGGGCGCATTCCTGACCCGGACACCATCCAAATTGTGGCCACGCGGTCTGCAATTTCGAAAATATACAATTGAATGTTGCCACACGCGGCTCGAAGTCTGGACACTTTGGTTTCAGTCGGCCACTGCGTGTGCGACCAGCGTGCACGTCAAATACTGAACTGCGCGATTTTTCAACAAACCAGTGATTTCGTTACACATCATCACCTTTGTCTCTGAAATGTTGGGCTGCGGGCACGTTTCCTCGTTTTGCTGCCCAATCCAATTAAATTGATAATGTACTGCATGTGTTCCGATCAAACAGCCCAAAATTGATTGCCATATATATTTTGCTGTGCCCGACAGTCAGTTCTAGCTGTGGGAAGTTGACGCTAGAGCAAATGTAGTGTCAGTCTCTGATTGGTCGCGAACCCAAACAGCATCTCGATGCCATTGGGCGACGCGCACGACCGCGGTCGCATGCCAGCGTCCGAGTTGGGGCCATGCCTCACACGGACACCATCCTCACCCCAGAAACCCTTCACGTGGGCGAACTTCGGATAGTGTCCAAGCCAGGAATGCGCTCGCATTACGTACGCAGCAGAAGCTGGGTCCGCGAAGAGAAGACCCTATCCGGTAATTGATTGCAGTGCTGCGAAATCAAAACAATTACAAGCAAATAAAAAATTCTAGTTGTGATACTGAAACATACATTCACATCTAAACCACCCATACTGAAGCTTGATAAACCACTCCTATGAGCCAAAGTCACTGTTACTAAATAGTATTCAAGCTTGGCAAAATATCAACATGATATGTGACATGAATGCGTAGACGAGGGAGAAATTGGAATGGTTTTGCTACTAGTGTTATATAGATAGCTACACTACGCATCCACAAATAGAATGACCTGCTACACTTCCAAGAATGAACATAAGAGGGGCTCGCACTCGCATCAACAATCTACAGACTTACGCATTAACAGCATGTTCTGTGATACGCATACCAGGGGAGAACAGCAAACGAGCCACCTGCTGCGCGTCCCTGGGAGTGACCTCTTTGCTCTGCACCTCCTCTCCTCCACTACCACCCGCAACGCAATCCCATTCCATCGGCTCCTGATGAATCACAGCATGAAGCAGCACTGCCCACCATGCTCAATCACCAGATTCACGCACTAATCATACACATCCTCCTCCTCTCTCACCTATGCTCTAGGCATTGACAGCATGTGCTGTGATGCGCATGTCAGGCGAGAACAGCAACCGTGCCACCTGCTGCACATCCCTGGGAGTGACCTCTTCAATGCTCTGCACCTCCTCCACCAGTGCCTCCCATCGGCCTGCTCTGGTTGAATACTCACACAACACTCGTGCCAGCCCTGAATTGCTCCCAAGCAGTTCCTGTTAAAACAGAGACGGGGGACGAGAGGAAGAGGCGCACAGAGATAGGGGAGAAGGGGACCAGCCAAAGTGATCGGAGTGAAAGTTGTTGGTAGAGGGTAATGATGGCAGGTCCACTGTGGGAGTGGCCTCCTCGACGCTCTGCACCTCCTCCATCAGCACCTCCCATCTGCCTGCCTGCGTTGATTACTCACAGTGTACCCGTGCCAAGCCTGAATTGTTGCCCAGCAACTCCTGTTCAGAGAGAGAGGGAGGGAGGAGAACAGAAGGGAGCAGAGAGAGAGAGAGGGGAACAAAGGAGAATGGAGAGACACAAGCTTGACAAGTGTTGGAGGGAGGACGCGAGAGAGAGAAAGTGAGGCAGACAGAAGTCACAAGAGACGATGGCAGAGTGCAAGAGCAAGTGAGGCAGACAGAAGTCACAAGAGACGATGGCAGAGTGCAAGAGCAAGTGAGGCAGACAGAAGTCACAAGAGACGATGGCAGAGTGCAAGAGCAAGTGAGGCAGACAGAAGTCACAAGAGACGATGGCAGAGTGCAAGAGCAAGTGAGGCAGACAGAAGTCACAAGAGACGATCTCGCTCTCTGGCAGCGAGGTCCCTCTCCGGCAGCGAGGTCCCTCTCCGGCAGCGAGGTCCCTCTCTGGCAGCGAGGTCCCTCTCTGGCAGCGAGGTCCCTCTCCGGCAGCGAGGTCCCTCTCCGGCAGCGAGGTCCCTCTCCGGCAGCGAGGTCCCTCTCTGGCAGCGAGGTCCCTCTCTGGCAGCGAGGTCCCTCTCTGGCAGCGAGGTCCCTCTCTGGCAGCGAGGTCCCTCTCTGGCAGCGAGGTCCCTCTCCGGCAGCGAGGTCCCTCTCCGGCAGCGAGGTCCCTCTCTGGCAGCGAGGTCCCTCTCTGGCAGCGAGGTCCCTCTCTGGCAGCGAGGTCCCTCTCTGGCATGTGGACGTGAGCAAGGTCCCTCTCCGGCAGCGAGGTCCCTCTCTGGCAGCGAGGTCCCTCTCTGGCATGTGGACGTGAGCGAGGTCCCTCTCCGGCAGCGAGGTCCCTCTCCGGCAGCGAGGTCCCTCTATGGCAGCGAGGTCCCTCTCTGGCAGCGAGGTCCCTCTCTGGCAGCGAGGTCCCTCTCTGGCATGTGGACGTGAGCGAGGTCCCTCTCTGGCAGCGAGGTCCCTCTCTGGCAGCGAGGTCCCTCTCTGGCAGCGAGGTCCCTCTCTGGCAGCGAGGTCCCTCTCTGGCAGCGAGGTCCCTCTCTGGCAGCGAGGTCCCTCTCTGGCAGCGAGGTCCCTCTCTGGCAGCGAGGTCCCTCTCTGGCAGCGAGGTCCCTCTCTGGCATGTGGACGTGAGCGAGGTCCCTCTCCGGCAGCGAGGTCCCTCTCCGGCAGCGAGGTCCCTCTCTGGCAGCGAGGTCCCTCTCTGGCAGCGAGGTCCCTCTCTGGCAGCGAGGTCCCTCTCCGGCAGCGAGGTCCCTCTCTGGCAGCGAGGTCCCTCTCTGGCATGTGGACGTGAGCGAGGTCCCTCTCCGGCAGCGAGGTCCCTCTCCGGCAGCGAGGTCCCTCTCTGGCAGCGAGGTCCCTCTCTGGCAGCGAGGTCCCTCTCTGGCAGCGAGGTCCCTCTCTGCAGCGAGGTCCCTCTCTGGCAGCGAGGTCCCTCTCTGGCAGCGAGGTCCCTCTCTGGCATGTGGACGTGAGCGAGGTCCCTCTCTGGCAGCGAGGTCCCTCTCTGGCAGCGAGGTCCCTCTCTGGCAGCGAGGTCCCTCTCTGGCAGCGAGGTCCCTCTCTGGCAGCGAGGTCCCTCTCTGGCAGCGAGATCCCTCTCTGGCAGCGAGGTCCCTCTCTGGCAGCGAGGTCCCTCTCTGGCAGCGAGGTCCCTCTCTGGCATGTGGACGTGAGCGAGGTCCCTCTCTGGCAGCGAGGTCCCTCTCTGGCAGCGAGGTCCCTCTCTGGCAGCGAGGTCCCTCTCTGGCAGCGAGGTCCCTCTCTGGCAGCGAGGTCCATCTCTGGCAGCGAGGTCCCTCTCTGGCAGCGAGGTCCCTCTCTGGCAGCGAGGTCCCTCACTGGCATGTGGACGTGAGCGAGATCCCTCTCTGGCATGTGGACGTGGAGCACGTGTGTCGGCCATGTGCTTTTGGGCCGATTCACCAGATGTTTTGAGTCCACTCACAAGTTCTTTGAGTCAACGAGCAAGAGAGGGTAACAAGATGGACTCACAAGGAAGAGAGGGTAACAAGATGGACTCACAAGGAAGAGAGGGTAACAAGATGGACTCACAAGGAAGAGAGGGTAACAAGATGGACTCACAAGGAAGAGAGGGTAACAAGATGGACTCACAAGGAAGAGAGGGTAACAAGATGGACTCACAAGGAAGAGAGGGTAACAAGATGGACTCACAAGGAAGAGAGGGTAACAAGATGGACTCACAAGGAAGAGAGGGTAACAAGATGGACTCACAAGGAAGAGAGGGTAACAAGATGGACTCACAAGGAAGAGAGGGTAACAAGATGGACTCACAAGGAAGAGAGGGTAACAAGATGGACTCACAAGGAAGAGAGGGTAACAAGATGGACTCACAAGGAAGAGAGGGTAACAAGATGGACTCACAAGGAAGAGAGGGTAACAAGATGGACTCACAAGGAAGAGAGGGTAACAAGATGGACTCACAAGGAAGAGAGGGTAACAAGATGGACTCACAAGGAAGAGAGGGTAACAAGATGGACTCACAAGGAAGAGAGGGTAACAAGATGGACTCACAAGGAAGAGAGGGTAACAAGATGGACTCACAAGGAAGAGAGGGTAACAAGATGGACTCACAAGGAAGAGAGGGTAACAAGATGGACTCACAAGGAAGAGAGGGTAACAAGATGGACTCACAAGGAAGAGAGGGTAACAAGATGGACTCACAAGGAAGAGAGGGTAACAAGATGGACTCACAAGGAAGAGAGGGTAACAAGATGGACTCACAAGGAAGAGAGGGTAACAAGATGGACTCACAAGGAAGAGAGGGTAACAAGATGGACTCACAAGGAAGCCGACCCGAAGGGATTTGCGGACGCGAGCGAGGTCGCTCTCTGGCACGCGTGTGTCTGCCATGTGCTGCAGCTGCTCCTGTAGCGCTGTCGCCACTGCATCGGTGGTGCCGCCTGTGGGGAATGGAAAGGGTGAATCAGAGGGGGGGTGGGAGAATGAGGGGAATACGAGCGGGGTCATTCTCAAGCACGCATGTTGCATGGAATGCTTTGAGACTTTGAGAGCAGGAAGACACTTTGAGACGTCTCAACACTGAGCATTCCATGTGCGCAGAGGGGCATGGGGTGTTACTGAGGGGAGGGGAGGATGAGATTAGGAAGAGACTGGGTCGCTTGTCCCCATGGCAGGTCTCTATGGCACTGGCTGAAAGTAGGAAGAGCCTTTGAGACGTCTCAAGACATGGTATCATGTGAGCAGAGGTGTATGGTGAGGAGGGTGTTTGTTACCGAGAGGGGGGAAGGCTGAGAGCAGGAAAAGACTGGGTCGCTTATCCCCAGGGTAGGTCTCTGTAGCACTGGCTGAGAGGGCTTTGCCTGGCAGCACTAGGTTCTGAGAAAGAGGGGGAGGGAACGAGGAGAGCAGGGAGAGAGGAGTGAACAACTTGCTGGTACAAAGAGACGGTACAACGAAACACAAAGGAATGAACAAACGAATGAAACAATGAAGAGGCTACTACTGAGTCGACATAAAAGAATTAAGGAACCTTACATTCTTTGTAGACAAAAGAAGACCAATCGTACTTTGTAGAGGCGGGAGGAGCGAGAGCCGTAGAGCAGTGAGCTGATGACTGAGATGACTGGATCGTCCACTGATGAAGAGGAGGGACGGAAATAACCTGCAGGCATGCACATGCAGATGTGTTGACCCATAATAGCATGCCAGGGAGAGAAGGAGAGGGTGGAGACACATGGGAGATGAAGGGGAAGAGCGGAGGAGGAGGAGAGATGAGCACGGAGTCACTCAAACCACTGGAAGCAAAAATACCACATTGGCTTGAATAAAGGAAGGGTGGAAAAACGGCTTTTTGCACACACGTTTGTAATACATTGGGTATTCGCACCCTCAAAGTGTTGTACCTTCGAAATACAGCGGGTTAGCGCTCACACTCATCCTCATCTCCCTCTCCTCCCCCACAGCCGCAGCCGCCATTCTTGCCGCCTCCCACCCCTCTTCTCTGCTCCCTGATCGCCAGGCGCGAGAGGTGGAAGAGGAGGAGGAGGAGGTGAGGTTGAGAGAGGGACTGGTGGAGGAGAGAGGTGGGGAGGAGGAGAGAGGGAGTGGGAAAGCCGAGGCGAGGAGGAGAGGAGAGGAGGAGGAGGCGAGGGAGAAGGGGAGGGATGGGATGGGTTGTGAGGGAGGGAGAATTGGCTGCCAGGGTGCGAAATACTTGGTTGCCAGCCGCTCCACCTCTGCTGCTGACACATCCCCCACCTGCCATGCAACCAGGCAAGCAGGCAGCCGACAGGCAGAGACGCGAACACGTAGGTTGAATATCGGAGATAATCACATGAACGCAGCAGGTTGCTGTAGGTTCATGCCACTCATGTGATGCATGCAGTGGCACGCCATCAAGACACTCAAGTACACATAACACCCTATACCACGGCGCATGTGAGCTTATCAGGCGTGTAGTGCTGATAATTGGGTGTGCTATGGCATGTGAGCCATACCATGGCGCATGTGAGCTTGTCAGTGGGCATGCATGCATGCATGTGTCATGCCATACCACGGCGCATGTGAGCTTGTCAGTGGGCATGCATGTATGCATGTGTCATGCCATACCACGGCGCATGTGAGCTTGTCAGGTGTGTAGTGCTGCTGGAAAAACGCCTCCACTTCCTTCCTTCCTATGCGATCAAAATCAGACGCTGGCAGAGAGGGACAGAAAGTGGGAGAGAAGAGAGGGGGAGCAGGCACAACGAGAGGCAGGCAGGTTAGTAATAAGACTGTATCTTAGAAAATGCAGGAAGGGGCACTGAGGTAAAACGACTCATAGGCACAGCCATGCCATACATACATGTACTAAGACATATACTTTTGTAGATACAATGAGACACATACGGTATCCGATGGTAGGGCGACCGTAGGGGCTGTTGGGAAACGCCCACTGAGCAAAGGCCTCTGTGAAGCGGCCGTATGGAGTGTTGTCTATGCGCAGTCGCCTCTCTTCCCTTACAACCTGCCATGGTTGGGTGTGGTGCAATGTGGTTGGGAGCAGCGTGATGTGGTTGAGTGCGGTGCAGCGAAGTTGATACGGGGTTATGGGATCTACTAAGAGGAAACAGCCCACTCAGTGAAGGCCTCAGTGAAGCGGGTATATACACTGTTGTCCATGCACAACCGCCTCTCCTGCTCACCGCCTCTCCTGATGTAATGTTGTGGTGCAATGTTGTGGTGTAATGTTGTGGTGTAATGTTGTGGTGTAATGTTGTGCGGTTAGGTGCGGTGTTGTGTGGCTGGTTGCGGTGCAGCAAGGTTGACATGGGTGCATTCCTACTGAGAGGTAAAGGCCTTAATTTCTGCCTATTCACATTTGCCCCCACCCACATGCGTGAGTGTGCACGTGCATGCGTGGGTGTGCACATTCCCCCCACCTCCCTCCCCCTCACCTCCTTCTCGCTGTACAGCTCGCGGAACACAGGCGCCACCAGGAAGCGACCGCTCTCAAACGTTGAAGACTCATTGTCACCTACCTCCCACTTCACCCCCCTCCCGCACTCTCACCTCCTTCTCACTGTACAGCCCGCGGAACACGGGGGCAAGCAACCAGCCGCTCTCAACCACTCTGGACTCCTTGTCACCTGGCACCTTCATTTCCTTCCCCTCTTCACCTCCCGCACTCTCACCTCCTTCTCACTGTACAGCTCGCGGAACACGGGGGCAAGGAACCGGCCGCTCTCGAGGGCCATCCAAAGCTCCAGCTTGTTGGCGGGCAGAGAGACGAAGTACTCTGTGGGGGGGAGCAAAAGAAGAGGGAGGCAGGTTGAGATGTGGGGACGAAGGGAGGCAGGTTGGGATGTGGGGACGAAGGGAGGCAGGTTGGGATGTGGGGACGAAGGGAGGCAGGTTGGGATGTGGGGACGAAGGGAGGCAGGTTGGGATGTGGGGACGAAGGGAGGCAGGTTGGGATGTGGGGACGAAGGGAGGCAGGTTGGGATGTGGGGACGAAGGGAGGCAGGTTGGGATGTGGGGACGAAGGGAGGCAGGTTGGGATGTGGGGACGAAGGGAGGCAGGTTGGGATGTGGGGACGAAGGGAGGCAGGTTGGGATGTGGGGACGAAGGGAGGCAGGTTGGGATGTGGGGACGAAGGGAGGCAGGTTGGGATGTGGGGACGAAGGGAGGCAGGTTGGGATGTGGGGACGAAGGGAGGCAGGTTGGGATGTGGGGACGAAGGGAGGCAGGTTGGGATGTGGGGACGAAGGGAGGCAGGTTGGGATGTGGGGACGAAGGGAGGCAGGTTGGGATGTGGGGACGAAGGGAGGCAGGTTGGGATGTGGGGACGAAGGGAGGCAGGTTGGGATGTGGGGACGAAGGGAGGCAGGTTGGGATGTGGGGACGAAGGGAGGCAGGTTGGGATGTGGGGACGAAGGGAGGCAGGTTGGGATGTGGGGACGAAGGGAGGCAGGTTGGGATGTGGGGACGAAGAAGGGAGGCAGGTTGGGATGTGGGGACGAAGGGAGGCAGGTTGGGATGTGGGGACGAAGGGAGGCAGGTTGGGATGTGGGGACGAAGGGAGGCAGGTTGGGATGTGGGGACGAAGGGAGGCAGGTTGGGATGTGGGGACGAAGGGAGGCAGGTTGGGATGTGGGGACGAAGGGAGGCAGGTTGGGATGTGGGGACGAAGGGAGGCAGGTTGGGATGTGGGGACGAAGGGAGGCAGGTTGGGATGTGGGGACGAAGGGAGGCAGGTTGGGATGTGGGGACGAAGGGAGGCAGGTTGGGATGTGGGGACGAAGGGAGGCAGGTTGGGATGTGGGGACGAAGGGAGGCAGGTTGGGATGTGGGGACGAAGGGAGGCAGGTTGGGATGTGGGGACGAAGAAGGGAGGCAGGTTGGGATGTGGGGACGAAGGGAGGCAGGTTGGGATGTGGGGACGAAGGGAGGCAGGTTGGGATGTGGGGACGAAGGGAGGCAGGTTGGGATGTGGGGACGAAGGGAGGCAGGTTGGGATGTGGGGACGAAGGGAGGCAGGTTGGGATGTGGGGACGAAGGGAGGCAGGTTGGGATGTGGGGACGAAGGGAGGCAGGTTGGGATGTGGGGACGAAGGGAGGCAGGTTGGGATGTGGGGACGAAGGGAGGCAGGTTGGGATGT
This sequence comes from Closterium sp. Yama58-4, assembly GCA_947470075.1. Taxonomy (NCBI): domain Eukaryota; kingdom Viridiplantae; phylum Streptophyta; class Zygnematophyceae; order Desmidiales; family Closteriaceae; genus Closterium; species Closterium sp. Yama58-4. The sequence continues at coordinate 962,694 of CANIUD010000082.1, read as the reverse complement.
GGGGACGAAGGGAGGCAGGTTGGGATGTGGGGACGAAGGGAGGCAGGTTGGGATGTGGGGACGAAGGGAGGCAGGTTGGGATGTGGGGACGAAGGGAGGCAGGTTGGGATGTGGGGACGAAGGGAGGCAGGTTGGGATGTGGGGACGAAGAAGGGAGGCAGGTTGGGATGTGGGGACGAAGGGAGGCAGGTTGGGATGTGGGGACGAAGGGAGGCAGGTTGGGATGTGGGGACGAAGGGAGGCAGGTTGGGATGTGGGGACGAAGGGAGGCAGGTTGGGATGTGGGGACGAAGGGAGGCAGGTTGGGATGTGGGGACGAAGGGAGGCAGGTTGGGATGTGGGGACGAAGGGAGGCAGGTTGGGATGTGGGGACGAAGGGAGGCAGGTTGGGATGTGGGGACGAAGGGAGGCAGGTTGGGATGTGGGGACGAAGGGAGGCAGGTTGGGATGTGGGGACGAAGGGAGGCAGGTTGGGATGTGGGGACGAAGGGAGGCAGGTTGGGATGTGGGGACGAAGGGAGGCAGGTTGGGATGTGGGGACGAAGGGAGGCAGGTTGGGATGTGGGGACGAAGGGAGGCAGGTTGGGATGTGGGGACGAAGAAGGGAGGCAGGTTGGGATGTGGGGACGAAGGGAGGCAGGTTGGGATGTGGGGACGAAGGGAGGCAGGTTGGGATGTGGGGACGAAGGGAGGCAGGTTGGGATGTGGGGACGAAGGGAGGCAGGTTGGGATGTGGGGACGAAGGGAGGCAGGTTGGGATGTGGGGACGAAGGGAGGCAGGTTGGGATGTGGGGACGAAGGGAGGCAGGTTGGGATGTGGGGACGAAGGGAGGCAGGTTGGGATGTGGGGACGAAGAAGGGAGGCAGGTTGGGATGTGGGGACGAAGGGAGGCAGGTTGGGATGTGGGGACGAAGGGAGGCAGGTTGGGATGTGGGGACGAAGGGAGGCAGGTTGGGATGTGGGGACGAAGGGAGGCAGGTTGGGATGTGGGGACGAAGGGAGGCAGGTTGGGATGTGGGGACGAAGGGAGGCAGGTTGGGATGTGGGGACGAAGGGAGGCAGGTTGGGATGTGGGGACGAAGGGAGGCACTGTTGACGCAAGGGACGGGCCAATTTCAAGGGCTTGAAACCCCTTGCCCCCTCGTTACTAAGAAACGTTTTCTCCAGTACTGCTCACTCCTCTTCGTGTCTCCCTTGTTCCCCTTCTCCCGCTTCTCTCTTCCTCCCTCTTCCCCCCCTCCCACGCACGTGTGGAGTCCTGGCTGGTGGTCGCGTTGAGCCCCACCCCTCTCTTGAACCCACGAATTATCTGCATCTTTTGCTTTTGAGAATTCTCAAAAGTAACCACATGCCCTCTTACTCCCTTTGCCCCCCCCTCCCACCCACACACGTGTGGAATCCTGGCTGGTGGTCGCGTTGATTGAGCCCCACCCCTCTCTTGAAGAAGGCATGTGGTTGAGCCCCACGAATTATTGGCATCTTTCTCAAGCTTGCTCAACCACATGCCCTGCCCCCTTCCTCCCTTTGCACCCCCCTCCCACCCACCCACGCACGTGTGGAATCTTGGCTGGTGGTCGCGTTGAGCCCCACGCCTCCTTCCCGTGACACCAGAGCGCCAAACGCGTTTGGAACAGACAGCTCCGCTGCTTGCTGCTGCAGACGAGCCTGCAGGGCAGCAGAGAGAGGAGTGGAGAAGAAAATACAGGGGCAGCGCGGAGGGGGGAGGGGGGAATAGGTGAGAGTAGGGCAGCTCTTTGCGTTTACCAATCAGAAAAGAACAGACGGTTCCGCCCCCACCAACTGTGTTCGACGAGCCTGAAGGACCAAAACCAAGCAGCAGAAACAAACACAAGAACAACACCAACAACAAGGCCAACGACTCGATAGCTCATGAGCTCAAGGGTTCACTCGAAGAGGGCCGGTTTGGGAACCTTCAGCGTTTGGGCGGACTTGCGCCTTGCTCCTCTAGCCTCTTGAACATGCCCTCTGCTGCTCCTTCAGAGCTCTCACACGACAAGAGACACAGAGACTCAAGAAACTAAGAAGGTGGAACCGAGAGGAAGAGGTCTTTTGGTTTGGAAAAACCAACTCACATGTTCCTACTCCACCCGAGGTGACTTTTGAGTCGACTCAAAACTCACCTCTTTTGGTTTGGAAAAACCAACTCACATGTTCCTACTCCACCCGAGGTGACTTTTGAGTCGACTCAAAACTCACCTCTTTTGGTTTGGAAAAACCAACTCACATGTTCCTACTCCACCCGAGGTGACTTTTGAGTCGACTCAAAACTCACCTCTTTTGGTTTTGAAAAACCAACTCACATGTTCCTACTCCAGCCGCTTGACTGTGCCCTCTGCTATCCTTGACTGTGCCCTCTGCTATCCTTGACTGTGCCCTCTGCTATCCTTGACTGTGCCCTCTGCTATCCTTGACTGTGCCCTCTGCTATCCTTGACTGTCAAGTATCACTCTCAAAAAGCGACTCAAGAGCTCACGCACTGACGAGCCTATTTTAAGAAAGAGATGGAACTGAGAGAGGGGAGTTGGAAGAACCACACTCACAAATTCGTCTCGTCCTCCAGCCGCTTGACTGTGTGCTCTGCTATGCTTACATCATGATTTCAAGGGCCCTCTCACAAAACCTTGAGGACATTCAGCGTTTGCACTCACGAATTCATCCTCCAGCCGCTTCACCGTGCCCTCTGCTGCCCCGCCCTCCCTCGCCTCCTTCAACCCATAGAACGCTGACGGAGGGTGGAGAGAGGCAGGAAAGGGGATGCAAGGGGAGGGGGGAAAAGGGATGAGCGGAGGTGGGGAGGGGATTGGAGGGAGGTCACGTGGTGGAAACTAGGGAGGTGGTTTTGAGACAGAGGCAGTGCTTTTTACCACACACTGCGGCACATTTTCACTTTGAGGCTCACTACACCCCCCCTTCCCCTCCCCCCTTTTTTTAAAGACAAATAACGTTATAATTTCAATTATGAGCCCTCCCTACACGCACCTTCATCTACAAGCTCCAGCAGCCGAGCCTCCTTCTGGGCGTCCCTCGTTCCTATAACGGGCGTGCCTTTAAACGCCAGATGTTCCAATAAATGCGCCACGCCCGTGCACCCATCCGCCTCGTCCGCCGCCCCCACGTCCGCGTACGTGTGGCACGAGACAATCGGCGCCGCCCGCCGCTCCACTACAATCCAACGCATGCCGTTCGCAAGCGTGAACGTGCACACTCGCTCCGATAAGCTATCTAGCGCCGAGCCCACACTCGTCCCCGCTCCCCCGCGCCCCTTCCCCTCAACTCCCCCGCTCTCTTCCCCCTCCACAAACCCTAATCCGTTTCCTCCCCTCCAACTCCTCCCTCCCGGTATCACCAGCCCTGCTGCCGCTGCGCGCTCAGCAATCCCCCCAGCAGCAGCAGCCGCGGCAGCAGCCGCGATAACCTGCCGTCTCGTGACGGACATTCGCTTCTGGGCCTTCCCGGGCTGTTCGGACCCCCTCTCGCGCCCATCTGACCGACCCTCCTTCTCCAACCGACACCCATTTTCCTCTCGGCTCGACTTGTCGTTGCTAATTAAGCTCGCGTTTCGATTTTCTCCTCTCACTGCGCCTTTTGTCTCCGTTATCCGCATTTTCTCCCCCTTGAGCTTTCTCTGTTTCCGCGGAATCTCCCCTAAAGGTTCAGCCGCCTGTTGGCTGGAAGCAGCGCGCGCAGAAAAGGCGGGCGGGCGGAGAGCGGATCGGCGCAATGACGCGCGGGAAGCGACGCGCGGGGAAGCGACGCGGCGGGACAAGGGGACTAAAGCGAACGCGGACGACGCGGAGAAAGGAGATTTGTCCGCCGCGCCCGTTCCGCTGTAACGGAGACACGGCGACGCCGCGCGAAACGCGCGCGCGGCGAGCTCTGCGGAAGCCGTCATGGCTTCTCCGGAGAGAACACGGCGAGCTGGACAGGCGACGGCGACGAGAGAACACGGCAGTTTCGGCGACAATGATGTGGGGCGTGACCACGGTACACTGTTCAGCGACTTTTAGCGGCTAGCACATAGCAGTACCGTTCAGAACTCAGACAGATCTACGGCATAAATATGACCCCCAAAACCCTGTTCGTACCTTCACTGTCGTACCTTCGTACATTCTAAAACTGGAGTCCTGGCCCAGCGTGTCTGGGCTCAGTTCGCCCTGCGAAGCGCAAAGAAGATCGTACCGGATTTGCACTTGAAATTTTGAAACCGAAACCGAAACCGAACACATTTTGAAGCAACAAAACCAGCGATACAATGTAGTCTGACAACAGAGCTTGCTTGTGCAAGACGAAACATTTTGCTTTCATGAGGAAGTTTTACTGGAGCTTGTTAAGGTGACCAAAAGGTGCCTAAACGTAATGAATGGAGCAAAAGCAGGGAGATTCCAGAGGGGTCTAACCACAAAGCCCCCTGAAACCAGAAATTGGTAGGCATTAAGCAAGCACCACAATCAAGAAGATGTGACGTTAGTAACTATCAATGAGCGGAGTGACTTGACTAGCAATGATGATGAGGGGAGACGATGATGCATCACTTGCACTCCTCGATGCTCCCATCCCATGATCTTCCCGATTTTCTTGCATTCCTTCTATCCCTTCCATATCTCTCCATCAAATCACCAACTACAGTACCTCTGCCATCCACCACTTTATCCACGCTCCAGCCCTCCCTCCAAATCCCTCGTTATTCATTCCTTCGTGCATTAAGACCGAAACACAGACCAGCCCTGTATCTTGCATTGCAAGTCCTGCCGTCACATCCACCCCTCCTCTTCCACCACCTCCTTTGGTCCCTCCCCGCCTGCCCAAGATCAGCAGCTGCACTACCGCTGGGGGGGAATGGGCAGCTGGGGGCGGGCCTCTAGCATCTCGTACTGTAGCACAAAGTTATCCTGAAGGCGTGAGGTTTGGGGGGGTTGCGGGGTGGGTAGTAGAGAGTGTTGGAAATGCAGTGTGTTGGAGCAGGGAATCAAGAGGTGGATACGGGCCTCTAGCATCTCGCACAATAGCACAAAGTTGTCTCCTGTCCAGAACATGTGGAGTGTGAGCGGGAAGGTGGGTAGCAAGAAGCGGGCAAGATGAGGTAAGCAGGAAAGAGTGGGAAAGGAGTTGATAGCTCTGAATAGGCCTATTGCATCTCGTACTGTAGCACACAGTGGTACTGAAAATACAGGGAGGGCGCAGTGGGGAGGAGGGGGTTAGATTGACCGAGAGAGGGGACAGGGCGAGTCGGCATGATGTCACAAGTAGGGATGAATCAATCCTTCAGGATGAATCAAGTAGGCATGATTTCGTATGCTTTCGTCCCACTTCCACATTTTGCTTCTGCCCTGACTCCCAGCTCTCACCGCCTTTCCTTCCCCCACCCCATCACCCACCTTATTGCCAGTCTTTCATACAGTGGCTCAAAAAAGTGGTAGGAACCCGCTTGAACGTGGGTGGGGGTCTTTACCACTGACTCGCTGTGGAATAATTTAATGCTCTAACTTCTTTCTCCTTTTACCCACACACACCTCCCTCCCTTCCCCGAAACACTCACCTCGCGCCCAGTCTCCTACACAGTGACTTTTGAGGCGCCACAAAAGTCTTCCCCAGAACACTCACATTGCACCCAGTCTCCCACATGGTGGGATCGAAGAAATGGTACGAACCGCGCTCACACGTGGGGGACTTCACCACTAGGAGGGGTGGGGGGAATGCACTCACCCTGTTTCTTGCCCCTGTTTCACCCCACTCACCTCCCCCCCACAATACGCACTTTCCGGCCAGTCTCCCACACGGTGGGGTCAAAGAAGTAGTAGTAGGAGCCGCGCTCTCTCATACGTGGGGGCCTTCACCACCGACCAAGTGCAATCCTCCCTGTCCCTGTCCTTGTCCCTTGCCTCTCCCCACCCAATTCTTGCCTATCTATCCCCCTCAAGCACTCACCTTGCGCCCTGTCTCCCAGACGGTGGGGTCAAAGAAGTAGTAGGAGCCGCGCTCGTACGTGGGGGTCTTCACCACGGGCTCGCTGTTGGGCACACGAGTGAACCACACCTGATGCTCCTTGTGGTAGAACCACCCGCGGTTGCACCTGTGGGGGGCGAGGGAGGAACGAGGAGTGGAATGAGTGAATTGCTTAAAAAGCAGCCCATGCGTGTGAACCACACCTGATGCTCCTTGTGGTAGAACCACCCGCGGTTGCACCTGTGGGGGGAGGTAGGGAGGGGGGGTATGATAGGAAACCACACTCAGGGAGAGACTATTTGCGTGAACCACACCTGGTGCTCTTTGTGATAGAACCACCCACGGTCATTGTATAAGCAACTCAGATCAAAGCACTTGAGCGAACCACACAGAATGTCACGTACTGAACTCCTGTTGTAGCGTTTAATTCCAATTAAAACACGAATTTGCAGCAGGGCATGGCATATACATTACAGGATGGCCTGGGCATGTGCAGGAGAGCACATGGGTGCATGCCAGCCAGAATAGCCCGCCTGTATGCGAAGTGTATGTGTGAAATGAGAGACAAGAGATGTGGAATGCGGGGTGCGAACTTCAGAGCACTCACAGTTCATCAGCAGAGAACAGCTGCGCCTCGTCATGCGGCATGCTGTTGCACAGGCAAGGGGGGGAGGGGGGGGGGAGGAGCACACAGTACACACAGCGAACACAAAAAAAAAACAACATTATGGGGGAGAAGGAGGAGGGGAGGGGTCTTGAGAAATCAAAACAGTTCATCATCAGCAGAGAACAGCTGCGCCTCGTCATGCGGCATGCTGTTGCACAGGCAAGGGGGGAGGGGCAGTACCCAAAGGAAACACAAAAACACAACATACGGGGCGGGAAGGAAGGGAGGGGGGGAGGAGGGGAGGAGTGGAGGGGGGGAAGAGGATGGAAGACGGGGGTTGGGGGGGAGGAAGAGGGGGACAGCATTACGGAGGAAAAGGGGTGACAAGATGGAGGTGAGGAGGTGAGGGGGTGAGGAGGAAGAGGTGGGCGGTGGGAAAAAGGCAGGTGGGCGGTGGGAAAAAGGCAGGTGGGGGCATAAGTTATCGGCTAAGAAACCGCAGCAACAGCAAAGTAGAGAGATGAGCTTGTGTTGCTGGGGCCTGTGCTGCTGGGGCGGGATGAGCTTTGGCCAGGCAACACTGACCCACCCATCCTAAACAGCTAACCATGTAAAGATGCAGCTTCTCGCCATCATTAGAGAACTCTCGGGAGAAAAGAAGGGAGGCAAGACAGGGAGGGTGGAGGCAGAAAAAAATGGAAGGATACATAGAAGAGTGTGTCCTGCTGGATGGGTGTTACAGAGCCTCAAAGCTCAAAGCTTAAAAGTTTTAGCCAATTAACAAAAAAAAGGGAAAAAAAAAGGGTCTTAGAGCTCACCTGTAAAATATATAGAAGAGCGTGTCCTGCTGGAACTTGGAGAAGTAACCCGGCTGCAGTCACACAGTCACGCCGTCACAATCGCAGTCACACAGACAAGACACAGAACAGAGGAGCAAGAGAGGAGGAGAGGGTCAGGGAGAAAGAACACAGAGCGAAGGGGACGGTAAGAGATAGTAGGGGAGAAGGGGTTGAAAGGGAAGAAAGTGGAATGATGAGAGAGGAATGGGGGCTTGACAATACAAACGGAACCAGCAGTAACTGATCTGGATCGAGACGTAGCAGCATGGATTGACCTGCAGATGAGGCGGGGTTGGATGGATGTAGCAAGCCAGCAGGCTGGGCCCCTGTCCAGCTCTAGTCAAACATCCGTCTAAGAATTTCTACATCTATGAGGAGCCTGAGACAGAACCGGCACTGACTGACTGACCTGCAGGCGAGGTGTGGGTTGGATGTAGCAAGCCGGCAGGCTGAACTCCGGCTCAGCTCTCGCCCTTGTCTGCCCTTCTGACTATTCATCTAATCGCACTTGATTACAAGGCACCTGAAGAGACATAGCACTGACTGACCTGCAAGCGAGGTGTGGGTTGGATGTAGCAAGCCGGCAGGCTGAACTCCGGCTCAGCTCTCGCCCTTGTCTGCCCTTCTGACTACTCATCTAATCGCACTTGATTACAAGGCACCTGAAGAGACATAGCACTGACTGACCTGCAAGCGAGGTGTGGGTTGGATGTAGCAAGCCGGCAGGCTGAACTCCGGCTCAGCTCTCGTCGGCCCATCCGCCCACGGCGATGCAAACGTGCGGTACAGATTCTCCCGCGAGTTCAAATTCAGCCCGAGAGTCGTCAGATCAGTCCCCAGCGCCAGCGTCGTCAAATCTGGATCGCTCATCCGAATCACACTGAGCAGCCCCAGCAACCCGTACTTATCTGGCCCTTCTACTCCCTGCTCTTTCCCTGCTCCCACCTGCCCGCTTCCTGCTTGAGCCTGCTGCTGGGGGCCTGTGGGACCAGGAGTGTTGGACCGAGAACCAGGTGCCGAGCCTTGCTGCTCTCCAGCCTTCCCCCCTCCCTGCCCCAACAGAACGTTTCCAGAACCGTCTGCATGCCGCAAATTAGATCCCTCTGCCCCCCGTGCCTGCTCCTCCTGCTGCTGTTGCTGTTGCTGCTGCTGCTGCTGTTGTTGCTGTTGCTGCTGCTGCTGCTGCTGCTGTTTCTGCTGCTGCTGCTGCTGCTGCTGTTGCTGTTGCTGCTGCTGTAGGGAAGGGCTAGGGCTAGCGGAGCGCTGCAGGATAAGCATGGAGCTACTGGGAGCACCTGGTGCATTCAAGGGCGGAGGGGACGAGAGCATGCGCTGATGCTGCTGCTGCTGCCCCTGCTGATGGTGGTGCTGGTGAAACTGGTGAAGATGGGGGTTGTCGTGCAAGCTGAGGTGCTGCAGCTGCTGCTGCTGCTGCTGAAGCATGTCCAAATGGCTTCTGATCGACCCTCCTGCGCCTTGCTGCTGTTGCTGTTGCTGTGCAGAACTGTCTTTGTCCCCTCCGTTGTCCGCTCCCGCTGCAGGAACAAGCAGCAGCACCCAGACGAAAGCAAGCAGAAAGAGAGGGAGAGAGATATACGCAACTAAGAACTTTAAAAAGCTTGATGTTTACATTGCGCCTTGGAATAGCAGCAGAAGCAGCACGTCTATTCACAATCCCGCGAAAGTAGAACAAACACACAAGTGATTCAAGCAAGGCACGCGTACCTTTGAGGCCGGGCAGGGCAGGAAAGTCCTCGTTTTGTATGCTGAACTCCGGCCCTCCTTGGTGTAGCAGCGCGTTTAGTGGAGCCCCTTTCCTTAGCACTGCTGCTGCTGCTGACCCTGCACCTGAGGGAATTGATAAGAGCACAGATGCGGGGTTCAAGGAGAAAGAGTGCGGGAAGGTTAGGGGAGTGTGTCGCTTTTGAGAATTCTCAAAAGCGATTCAGTGGAACCTCTTTCCTCAGCACCGCCGCTGCTGCCGACTCTGCACCTGGTGGGATTGCGAGCAGCAGAGTTGAGAGGTTGAAGGAGCAGCGTTGACGTGAGAGTTGTGTGTGTGAGTGTTGATTAATGGGTGTGGGTGGGAGGCGCAAGAACACACAGCAATTGCAGAAAACAAAGAGAAGGCTCAAGTTGGGGAATGGAGCAGGTAGAGCAGAAGGATGTCTGTTCAAGTACCGACCTGATGCCATCGAGGTGACTTTTGAGTCGACCCAAAAGCCACCTCGTTACAATGGCACTCAAGTTGGGGAATGGAGCAGGTAGAGCAGAAGGATGTCTGTTCAAGAATTACCGACCTGACGCCATGGCCCCACTCCCAGGCGGCCTCGTGTTGAGCGTGGGAAATTCGCTCATGTCAAACGCAGCCCCGTCGCCCTCTCGCTGCTCGCCTCTCCCGCCCAATTGCTCCTGATCCTGCCCTCCCTGCCTCGACTCCTCCCCCTGCTCGCCCTCCCCTTTCGACCCGTCCCGTTTGCCCTCTCCCTGCCCCTGCCCCTGCTTTTGTAGCAACACTGAACCTCCCTGCATCTGCCCCTGCTGCTGCATGTGCTGCTGCTGCTGGTCGAGGAGCAACGAGGAGGGGCCCAGCTGCCCGTTGACTGCCGTCATCTGCTTCGGCTGCTGCAACAGCTGCTGCTGCTGCTGCTGGGACTGCAGGTAACTGTTGCTGGAAAGCATGCCCGCAGGAGTACCAGCTGCACATCAGAGAGGCGGGAGAGAAGTGACTGGATGGTTAAAGCTGGGCAACGGAAATGGATAAGAGCAGACGAATAGGAAAACAGGATAAGTGGACGGAAAGGAGGAGGGAAGGCGTGGGTGTGTGTGTGGACGGAGGTGCGGGGAGGGAGGCGGTCGGAGCTAAGCAGCCTCGCACTCACCGCGATTGATCATAGCCATGACGTCTCCTGACGGCTGGTACGTCGCACCCTGCAACCCCTGCTGCCCCCCCTGCCCTTGCTGCTGCTGTCCAACCCCCACCTGCTGCTGCTGATGATGGTGTTGCCCCTGCGATTGCAACCCTAACGCTAACATGCTGCTGCTGCTGCTGCTGCTGCCTGCTGCTGCTGCCCCTGCCCCTGCCCCTGCCCCTGCCCCTGCCCCTGCCCCTGCCCGGAAATCATTCCTGCTCCCAGCGGCCGCCCAGGCCCCTGCACGCCCACCGCCCCTACACTTCCCCCCAACCCTACCGATCCCAGCGCGCGCGCTCCCCCGACCGTCGACATGCCCAGCGCGCCTGCGGGGTTCATCGCTCGAGACAACCCCGCGCTCGCCCCCGCGCCAGCCCCCGCAGAAAGGCCCATCCCTCCCCCCGCCCCCGCCATGCCCAGCGTCCCGGGCGCGCCTAGTCTCCCTGCGGACCCCGCAATCTGAGACGGGTTCACCCCTAGACCCGCGGACCCGATTGTCCGCTGCCCAGGTACGTTCGCGCTCATTCCGCTCATCCCGCTCATTCCGCTCATTCCGCTCATTCCCCCGGCCGCCGTTGCTACCCCGGGCGCGCCTGCTCCGCCAGATAGTCCACTCATGCTGCCCGCGAAGGGGTGACCGCCTACTAGGCTCACTCCGCTTCCACGGTTGGTCACCGCACCTGTGTGCGCGTGCAGACCTGGGATCTGCTGCTGCTGCTGCGATGGTGTTGGTTGGTGTTAGAAGGTGGTGGTGGTGGTGGTGGTGGTGGTGGTGGTGGTGGTGGTGGTGGTGGTGGTGGTGGTGGTGGTGGTGGTGGTGGTGGTGGTGGTGGTGGTGGTGGTGGTGGTGATGGCAAGAGGAGTTGTTAAAAGAGCGTGGGAGAGGAGCAAAGAGAAACGAACGCGAGAGTTTTGTGTCATGGAAGAACAGAGAGAGAGAGAGAGAGAGAGAGAGAGAGAGAGAGAGAGAGAGAGAGAGAGAGAGAGAGAGAGAGAGAGAGAGAGAGAGAGAGAGAGAGAGAGAGAGAGAGAGAGGGAGGGAGGGAGGGAGGGAGGGAGGGAGGGAGGGAGGGAGGGAGGGAGGGAGGGAGGGAGGGAGGGAGGGAGGGAGGGAGGGAGGGAGGGAGGGAGGGAGGGAGGGAGGGAGGGAGGGAGGGAGGGAGGGAGGGAGAGAGAGAGAGAGAGAGAGAGAGAGAGAGAGCGAGAGAGAGAGAGAGAGAGAGAGAGAGAGAGAGAGGGAGAGAAGAAACAGCGAAAGATGGCGAGAGAAGCCAAAGCGAGAGGGAAAGGCAGAGACACAGGCGGACTAGCACAAGGCGGAGTGAGCCGAGTACATGACAGGCAGGCACGAAACGCCAAGCGCGCCAAGCCAGCCCCACCCTCGCTTCACCTGCCCCGTGCTGGCCGGTGCTTCCCAGAACACCCTAAACGCCTCCGCGCAATGCGAAGTTCTCTCCCCCCGCTCCCTCTTCTCCCCCATTACCCCCTTCGTCTATTTCCCCCTCCCCCCTCCCCTTACCTGCTGCAAGTTGGTAGGGAGCGCGCTGGTGCCGAACCGGCCTGCTGCCATGTTGCCTGCGGAAGGAGGTTGCGCCTGCACGGAGGGCACTCCGCCCATTCCCGTGCCTCTCGTGAGTGCGTTCTGCATACTCTGTATGCTGTACCCCGTCGCTTGAACATTGTGCAACGATTGCAAGTTACCTGATGATAGACGGAGGGGAGAAAAATGGGCAAAATTACAGGAGAGTTCTGCGTACTCCGAATGCTGAAGCCAGTCCCAGCGGAAGGAAAAAAAAAGACACACACACACACACACACAAAAAAAAAAACAGAGACGGAGGCGAACGGAAGGATAACTCAATGCAATCGCAAGTCTACACCACGGAAGAAAAAAACGAATCGACCAGACAGGTGGACGAGAGCTCAGCTTACATCTCATGGAACCTCCCTGGACCTGTGTGTGGCGCTTGTGACTTCGCCGATTCATTAAAAAGCTAGGAAGCCCAGCTTACCTCCGTGATGGAACGCTCCTGGATTTGCTGCTTGTGTCTGTGGCGCTGCAAACGATGATGCGAACTGGCGACTTGAGTTCCCCGAATCAAGCACGGCCGGTGTTGATGTGTTAAGCATCGACTGCTGCAAGGTTATAGAGCAAGTCATTCTCAATCCGTCTGTTAAGAAAACGCACAGAATTGCGAAAACGGCGACGCAAACGGACATCCGCTAGGAAAAACATGGCTTCCAAGTTCCAACAAAAAAATGACAGTCTCAACCCGCGCCGGAAGCGGATGCGACGAGGATACGGAGGTGACCGTGAGAGTGTAGAAGCATACCTCCTTGACAGAGGCATCTTGTCTATAAGGGTAGTACATTGTCGGATCAACGCTGAACATCTACCGGGCATTTCGCTTTCTTCGCAGATCCAGCTTGCCTGAACACATCCCACCAACCACTAAGCATCAGTCGACAGGCGGTAGTCGTTAACCACACCGCATCGGACGCGTGTCAAATTCGCTAACGTAAGGAAACCCCTCAGCTTTCGGAAACAGCGCTGAGCTAGCGTTGGGCGACAATAACCTTCGATGACTTCCGAAAATATCTAGCGTTCCGTTTCAGTCAAGGATCCAGTTTCTGGCTTCTCAGAGAAAAGAAATACTGCCGTTCTGAACAACGCTGCTCAAGACAACCCTTCCTAAATCTGAACCCAACGGACCCGCAATATAGTAAGAGCTTTAAGATGCCTAACGGAGACCAATAAAGGAGCAAATCGCACTCAGTCCTTCAACCATAGGAAACTGTTTGAACAGCTGTGCAGGCGATTGCAGCGACGACTGTGAGTATGAGGACTACTCATCGAGGCCGATGCAAGATGGCTAACGATCGCGATATTAGCGCGTAAATGACGAAGTGTATTTACCTAAAGGAAACACCTCAAAACCGCAGAAACGAGCTCAGCAGCCCAGCTCAAACTTCCTGTGACCTCGTCGCTACCGCAACAAAAAGAAGGTCGCAACAATTAAATTCCTAAGCAAAAAAACAGTGCTATCGGAGATGGAACTAACGGAAGGTTAGCAGTCCATTTTGCGAAAAGAACAGGTTGTCAATGGATGCAGAACGGCCATGATTTGAACAGGTAGGAGGAAGAAAGGAAAAGAAGCAGAAACTGTGGATTTGGTAACCCTAGCTTTTATCCTCACTGCTCCACAAGCAGCAATCGAAATCACGAATCACGTGCCACCCGAAGAGAAGAGGCGGAGCGAGGCGAAGGAAAAAGGAAGCGGAGAGGATGAGATAGGCTGGGGGGAGAAGAGGAGAGTGGAGGGCTGTCTGCGTATGACGGGCTCGGGCGTAAGCGGGGAGAAGCAGAGTATGCGCGCGGAAAAGGCGGTAGCGGGAACAAGTCTGCGCAACAGGCCAGCTAGGTCAAAAACCGCGATGAGTGGTCGTCGTCAGGCTCTTGTTCTGGAGGCCTCAGCCAAACGCACATTCAAAATCCAGAAAAATGTGATTGTTGAGGAAATTCTACTATCGACAGTTCAGTCAGCGTGAAGCCTTCCTAAAGTGTACAGCGAATGCTATGATTACCCTAATCATCAACTGACAGAATCAGATTCAGCAGAGAAAACCCATCAAGCAATACAGATGTGGACATAAACACAGGCTCTGCTCCAATACAGCATGCTTTACTTGTATCCCTACGCTATTAGTGCAGCTCACCTCACGGATAAGATAAAATCAACCAAGCAGCATTCAGCAGTCATGGATTCCAAGATGTGAAGCAGCAGCAGAGTCAGGTCAGACGGGCAGGAGTGGAGCGCAAGGAAAACAAGAGTCACGACAGGATTTGTGCAGCAGGAAAATGTTCGAGCACAGGGCACTTAGAACAGGCCTGGTGGCTGATACATTGATGGTGCACGGACTTGTTCATTCACTGCCGAGCCTAAGCCATTCTGGGCATCACTCTGTGGCCAGCTCAGTGCTGCAGGACTGAGAGAGCGAGGGGCATGAAGAAAAGCATTTGAGTGGGTGAGGGGATTACTCGGAACAAAGGCTTCTAGAAGCTGTGGGGATTGTGCGAAAACATGAGAGTGCTGAGATGGACGAAGAGAAAATGTGCCACTCTTGCTGCTGTTCCCCAGTAACTGGTTGGTAGGAGCTGCTGGTAGATAATCAAAGCTCCGACTCAGGACAGAGTGATTCTCAGTCTGAACGGCTTGCGGCAATGGCTGAAAAGGACTGGTTCCTTGAGAGAGCAGCGGCTGATACGATGAAGGCAAGGAGTTGAGTGGGTCCGACAAATATAAGGAGGACGAAAAACCAGAAGTGGCCCCAGAGGCGAAGGCAGCTTGCTGCTGCATTTCAGCAGGGCCCATTTGCCAGTTGGTACTTTGCTGTAGTTCAGACACACTGCTGGTACTAGCAGCTGCGGCGACATGTGGCATGTGGTCTGTGTCAGTCTCACAGACCAATCCGCAAGGAGCATTTGTGGAAGGTGGAGAAGATGACATCTGAAGCTCAATGGTCAGCGATACTGGATTCTTGCAAACGGGGCAAAGAGCCAAGGATGGAGAGCACTTGGCACATGAACACACATGAGAACACTCCAGAAGAAGCTGCAAAAACGTGAGGAAAAAAAAAGATATATAATGTATACACATCTGAGAGTCCATTCTCAATCGCACAATACTGTTATGTATATAAAATCGATGGACTCACCACAGTGGCAGGCTGAGACTTGCAGACCATACAGCAGCCATAACTATCATCATCTGTTTCACCTGCACTTGATTCTGACTGCGCATTCGAAAGTTTTGTTGAGCTGTTGCCAATAGCAGAATCAGAAGGTTGACTCTGAACAGGACGGATTGGTTCTGGCTTCGGTTGAGGAACTTGAACTGATCGCGGGTGTGCAACACTCTTTTCCTGCACAGAATAATCAGCACTTCGACCCAACTGATCGGAAGGAATTTCAGGCTTCGGCTTGGAGAGCTTGGGGAAAGCTTCTGATTCAAGAGAAACGGCAATGCCCGTGGTGACCTCCGGGGCCTGAATAGCCCTCTCAGAATGAACAAGAGGTTCAGTTGACTCTGTGTAGTAGGTCTTTCTCATGTACTCAAGGGTCGTCAGAAGATGATGAAATGCTTGTGAACTTAGCAGGTGTGACACTCGGTCGACCCTCACATTCAACATGCTGTAAGCGGGAGAATGTTGTGGGAATAAAGAGGCAACAGGAAGAAAGGCAGGGGGGGGAATAAGTGCAAAATTCATTGAAGGATGAGATGATGGTGGGATGGGGAAGAGCGGAGAAGTGGAACAGGCAGACAGGGATGGGGTGTAGACGCAGATGTGGAAAAAGGGACCCAGATATGTGCTTGCTGAAAAACTTTTGGAAGAAACCAGGAATAAAAAAAATTTGCACAAAAAATGTCTACTGGCTGCTATTTGAATGTCACGATTATGCTACTTACTCGTCTGGAAGGATACTCAGGCCAAAACACAAAATTTCCAGGGCTTGCTCAGACTTGGCAAAATATGAAACATGTGCAGCTGCCTGGAGAAGTTCATCAACAATTGTTGCCCGTGACGCTGATGATACTGCAGTCTCGACAGCATAATTTTGTAAGAGCAGAACGAACAAACAAAAACACTTCTTTTCAGCGATGCAGCGCCAAAAAAAAAAAAAAAAACAACAACAAAAAACAAAAAAACCCACAAGATGGTGTTGCGAGACACGCTCGAAGCAGCCGCCCACTCTGCAGCGGGGAGGTATCACAAGCCATGTCTGAAAAGCAGCCAGACATCGACCCCAGCATAGTCTCGGCTACCTCCACCAGATCCAAGCTGAGACAAGCATGCTAGAAACGAGTCAGCTAACAAGTGCGTACGGAAGGGATTAATACAGCGAGCCTCAAGCACTGTACCTTAAAAGACCTTGCATGGAGCGAACTCCAGCGCGGGTCTTCAAGAGCTTATTTCCACCACTCGCCATATTCAGAGCAGCAGCTATTGCGTGCCTTGAAGGCAGTGACCAGCGAATACTCTCAATCAGAAGCAGCGACGCCAGCTGGATCCATTGAACACACCAGCTAAGATGCAAACAACACCTTCAAACAGAAAACACTAGCGGACAGTAGACCTTGACTTACCCCATGCTGTCCAACATAAACTGACGTTCCTTGATCTTTACCAAGCTCCGCGCAGATTTGTGCTAAGGAAGTGAATGCTAAGGACGGTGGAATACGTGCTTTCATTCCCATAGGCGGGCGTAAGGAGCAAATACATATTTCAGCCTGCAAAAGGTTAAGAAATGGAAAAATCAATTTACTAGCTTCACAACTAAAGAGCAGTTAATACGGGATGGCAGAAAAAACGTACAATTCTTTCAATAACATAGACTGCATACTGGTCCATCACCATTGAAAGCTGCACAGTAACAAACGGAAATCAGTTAGTCACTATAAAAAAACAATGAAATGGAGGAGAGCTTCAGGAGACTTACAATGCTTCCTTTGATGCTTTCCATAACCAACTTCATTTCTTGAGGTCCATAGAGGCACACAAGCTGCCAGACCACCAGACAGGTTGTAAGATAATCTGGTAATGCACCCCTCCTCCTGAATCAGAGCAGATGTCCTTCTAACTAACCATTTTCTGAATTGTAAAGGTACCCCGCTGATCTTTTGAAGAAGTCACCAGCCCCTTGTCACGGGTCAAAAAGCGCACAATGGAGGTGAAGCCACACTCCCCATGAACCACCTCATTCCTCGCATTACTTGCATAGTCAAAAAGCTTTTGCAGGACATAGTTTCCTGACACTGAACAGAGAATGTCAGACAGCAAAGAAATAAGAATACTGCGGACCAATGGCGACGAGTGGTGACTCACAATGTGTTGAGAGCTTTGCCGCATAAGGAGCGAGACTTTCAAGAGCTTGTTTTCCCACCCTAGACCTTCTGGGGTTTCCTGGACGCAAGTGGTAGGCCAGGTGCCTTGACCCCTGGTGGTGTATGAAACGCTAAGGTCAATACCAAATCTTCATGGAAATGAGTACACCATTCATGCAACAACGTACTGTGCGATCATAAGCCATGGCGACGAAGTCATCGTAAGGCTTCAGAGGAGGAACAATGTAACCTTCTTTCAGGTCATCCGGTCGCGTGTTCAACCGCAATCCACTCCCATCAGCACCAGTGACGCTGGGAGGAGGAACATACTCATTCAACCCCCCAATTGAGACAACTCCGCTCCGCCCATAACGAACGATTTCTTTGGGAAACCCTTTGGCGTTCCCAGCTCCAATTAGTAACTGAAACGATTGCCTTTCTTCTCGCAAATAATCATCTTGTGGCTTGACGGATTTAGCTGGAGGTAACGTGCTGGAATAGCTTTCAACAATCTGACGGCAGAAAGGGCATCGGACTCCTTTATCAGCCTGCATGCAACGAGACGTAAAGGACTCACGTTCATGAATGCTCTGGTTGCAGCCATGGCTACTGACAAACAACCACAGAGACTGATTAGCATCAGGACCTTATAAACAGCGGACTGTCTGAGCCTCTGGACGCAATCTGCGCACGCTTTGTGGCGGCAAGGAATGAAGAATAAGTCCGCAGACGTGTCTTCACAACATATCGCACAGAACTCGCCATCAGAACCTTCTGACTTCTCCTCATCAAGCTTCAAAGACGAACGCAAACCATCAACCAAGGAATCGTGCGCCGTCCCTCCCTTAACTCGGGCTTCTTGAGATGCAAGCAATCTGTTCAGGAACGACATGATGCCGGCGGTTCGCTGACCAGCTTGTATTTGCTAAGTTGCTACTCTGGCTTGGAATCTGGTGCTCGATGGTTGTGAATGTGGTGGTGCTGTTGGGGAGGGTAGCAAAGCTGTTCTTATCTGTTGAACTGTACTGCTTCGCCAAAGTGTATTCGAAAAAAATTTGCGACCACCAAATTATTGCTATCTGTTATTTGACACAGCCAGTTTGTGTTCATAACGAAACACCCACTAGGGGAAAAGTATGGAGCTGAACCAGAATGTTCCTACCCTCACTTTCACCTTCTAAGACTTCAAATCTCATTTTTGCCTGTGCCATTCTCACACGAACCACATCCCACCCAGCTCTGCATTTCCGCAATGAGTTCAGGTAATCAGCCGTCAAGTGCGAGTGAGGGAAAGGATGCAACCATGTCAGGTGTTGGCGAAGCGAAGGTCGCAAGCACACCAGATGAAGGCGCTCACGCCGTATTATCATCTGCCCTCATGACCTCCTCCGTTGAGCTCAACACATGGAGTTCCATCAAGTCATTGCGTGGATTGAGCGTATCGACTCCACCGGAATCACCTGTTAGCGCAGCTCTTGCCTTCTCAGAAACATACTGGGTATGTCAACCGCACTTGCTTATATCATCCCTGGCCTCAATTAACAATGACAAAATCCGCAGAAGAGGAACATGCTAACGTACGGGGATAAAGTCCCTGATGGTTTCGTTGACGTTTGGGGAGCAGCCGAGCAGTTTCCGTTGTCATCATCCGTCATCCTTGACAACTTCCCAGCGACTGTTGAGGCTGTTCTAGTGGACAGAAAGTCAGACGCCGAGCTGGTCCTTCTTGAACGCAAAGCAATGTTGATTGACAGTCCACCCAGTCCTTCCGGCGCTCGCACAACTGCAAAACTCGGTTGGCGAGGCACCGCAGTTCGTTTGGCAGAGCTTGTTGCAAACCGTATGGGAGGAACAGCAGACTCTGACCAGTCGCTGCAGTCGGACTGGCGTTCCGTATATTGGAAGATCAAGAGCGCATTTCGGAGTCACTACATTTCACTTGGCTTGATTACTTCTGGATTGATCAGGCACAGGGTCCTCCTCTTTAAGGTATGTCAAACTTACCAGTTGCGTTTTGTTTGAGTGAGCTTCATTGGCACGGTTTGCCTTCCAGGTGCTGGCGGATAAAGTTGGCGTACCTTGCTGCGTTGTCCGTGGTCGATTTTACACTGGCACGAAGGATGATGCAAGGGCCAAGATTCGAGATGAAAATGGTTCAGAATATGTGGTTGATCTAATGAAAGCGCCAGGCCTTTTAGTCCCCGTTGCAAATCTGGAAACGCCTACAATTTCACCGATTGCAAGTCCGGTTGGTGAATATTGTGATGGGGGGACAGAGCTTTTTCCAGCGTTGGTGGCTTCTATGGCGAAATTACAGGGGAATGATGGTACGTGTACAGCAATTCAATTCCTATACTGTAAGCCAGTTAGCCCTAGACTTTGACTCAAAACACCTTTACAGGACCAGGACCTGATTCTCGGAAAACACGTTTTCGGCAAACGCCTCTGAGTGATCAATCTGGTCCTGAAAGTGGATCAGATGTCGGAAGCAGCAGCCCAATGTTCCGTCCTGAAGACAGGAAGAACCGACGCAGATCACCTTCCTGGACGGATGGATGGGGTTCCCCACAAGTTCCCATGCTTGTTGCAGATGTTGCCAAGGAGAATCCAAGATTTGCGCAGAGGCTAAAGGTATGACATACTTTCATCGTTACAGATAAATGCTCGTCATCTGCTCATTTTCTATACTTTCTTTCTCAGGCTGTTCTGCAGTCTCCCGATAAAGAAAAGCGACAGCTGTTTTCAGACAATCAGGTACCAAGTATCATCTTGTGCTCTGTCTTATTCATTCCTGCTTTTTCTTGATGGACTAAAACATCTGTGCAGGCTGTAGAAACAGAGGAAGCGATGCTAGGAGCAGGTAATGCATGAGGGGAAGCTTCAAATCAAGCTAGCTGAACTCTTCATGTGCATTTTTCAACAGAGTGTATGCATGGCAGATCAAACCAACAACGGCGATAATGCCTTGCATTCAGTATGTGAAGACCCAAACGATTTCAGTTTTACAAAAGAGATCAAAATATATACGATGGATGGCTATTTGATTCCAAGGGGAGCAGTGTCACTTGGAGAACGAGTGGGACTAGGTATGTGTTGTGGCCCAAGCAATCAAATATCACATTTTCCATGTTGAAAGAAGGTTTGCCTTGCAGGTTCCTTTGGAGAAGTGTTCAAGGGCGAATGGAATGGCTTTGTACGAACATTTGTTATGGCTTTGCTTTGTCTGTTTGGCAGATGACACTCTGTTAACACTCGCTCTTGGCAGGAGGTGGCTGTGAAGAAGCTGATAGACCAAGAAATTCCAGCGGACGCAGTTGAAGATTTCAAGTCTGAGGTATCAAAACAATTTGGCCGATCCCTTCTTGCATCATCATGATTTGAGTGTACCCAGGATAATCTCACTTTATCCGGTGAACCAGGTTGCTATGATGCATCGGCTGCGTCATCCCAACATTCTGCTTTTTATGGGTGCAATCATTGACCCTCCACATCTGTCAATTGTGACAGAATTTCTCCCGAGGTACGAATGTTGTGTAGCATTCGGTAATTGTCAACCCTCTTGGTGATCTTTTTGGAGTGCCAGGGGAAGTATTTTCCGACTGCTCACAAGGCCAAATGCATCTTCGAGCATGGATGAGCGGCGGCGGTTAAAGATGGCACTAGATGTCGTGAGTTAGTGTTCTTGTTGAATTCCTTTTCACAGTTAATGCAATCTGAGTCTGCGTCCCTTGTCTGCAGGCAAAGGGCATGAATTACCTTCACTGCTGCAACCCTCCTATCGTGCACAGGGACCTCAAATCTCAAAATCTTCTTGTTGATAAGAATTGGGTCGTGAAGGTGAAACATTCATACTATGTGTGTTATTTTTTGGACAGTGAAACATGCAACGACACTGACACAGGTGCCTTATAGGTTTGTGACTTCGGCCTTTCAAAGATCAAGCATCAGACGTATCTCTCGTCAAGGACTGCAGCAGGAACAGTATGTATGACCCATTCTGCTTAATTGTTGATGTATCTGATTTTTTACATCATCTGTCATCATTTGCAGCCAGAGTGGATGGCCCCAGAAGTGCTGCGTAATGAACCTACAAATGAGAAGTAGGTTGGCTTCTTGTGCTCTAGCCACTCCTGCCTGAACCTCTGTCCCCTTTCTCCACTCGTTTCGTGCCGTTTGTTCAGTAAATGTGTGCTTTCTATCTACTTCGAGTTGTTTGTTTTCAGGAGTGATGTTTACAGTTTCGGTGTAGTCCTTTGGGAGCTCTCGACAATGCAACGCCCATGGAGGGGCTTGAACGCCATGCAAGTTGTTGGAGCTGTTGGATTCCAGCAAAGGAGGCTGGATATACCAGCATCAGTTGATCCTGCTGTTTCAGGAATCATCAGAGCTTGCTGGGCAGAGTATGTCCCATAACTTTTTTGAGTTTTCCCCTTCTTGATTCTCGTTTCTAAGGTTCCCATTTTCTCCCAAGCAGGAAACCTTCTGAAAGGCCATCATTTTCACAGATAGTATATGAACTCAAAGCCCTGCATAAAAGGTGGACTTCTCCAGTGAGCCCACGGTCACCTACATGAGCAGAACAATGATGTGCTGGCACTCAAAACCCGCGGGCCAAGAAGTTCAACCTTAGGAAGCTTGGTTGGGGCGAGCAATACAATTAACCAAAGATTTTTTGTGCGAGGGCCACACTCAACCGAAGTTAGGAAGGTTGAACCAATTTGGGCTTTCTTGGCCCTCAGGTTTTAAGCCTATACCCTCCATTGCTCTGCTCTGATGTCTTTTGTTTGGGGGTTGAGCATGTGAATTCTTAGTTGGAATAGCAGACCGTATTACCTTGTCATAACATTGCTGCAAGTGAAGTTACTACTGATGCAAAATGCTCTATGCAGTTGCTGATTCTGGCATTTTGAACCAAACATGATGAGGCACAAGAGACCCCTCGTGCTTTGCCATATATTGAGCATTCATCCTGCAAGGAAACAATGGGCGCATGGACGGACATAATTGAAGTGGGCAAAGGCCATAAAATCAGCTGAGGGAGAGGTTGGGAAGATGGGGACTAACAGTACCACAGGCAGCAGTTAGCTTACTTGTCCACGTCAGGGGCGCGCAGGGGATCGAAGGGTTCTGGGGTCACTCCAGCTGCAAACCCAGAAGCCGGTGCTGCTGCTGCACTTTGTGGTGCTGGTGTTGTGGCGGGGGATGCTGCTGCTGCCGCTGGAGCAGCGTGAGCTTGCGGCCAAGCCTGGCACCACAGTGGAAATAATGCAGATGCAGGGAGTTTCATCCAAATACGACAGTGAGTTATGAGCAGAACAATAAATCCTGGTAGACCCCTCATTCCAGAAGAAAAACGAGAACATATAACACTGCTTCGATTCGAACCCTTTAACGTGTACGTACCTGTTGCTGTCCGTAGCTCCCATAACCTCCATATCCACCATATGAAGCATACGCTCCCTGGTTGTAACCCCCTGAAGCATCGTAGCCGCTGTACCCTCCGTAGTAACCAGTGTTACCAGCACCAGCACCCCAACCACCTGCCGCTGCTGCATTAGGATCATGCTGCTGCTGCGGCTGCTGCCACTGAGAGCCTTGCGAGGGGTATGTCGAGGTGCGCTGTGCAGTAAACCACAAAAAAACAAGGAGACAATGGTCGTTAGCAACACGGAGAGGCATTAGAGTAGTACGAATGGAGATTAAACGAAAATAGAGATGAAACAAGCACACATACGCATACACATGCACATGCACACACACGTACGAATCGAGATGCACATGCAAGAAACATATATAAACCTCGTAACGCATGAGGCAGTGGTACCTTTGAGGCGGGATTGCGCCCCCATGAGAGCCGCACAGACTGCTGCCCAATGACCGTGCCATGCATGTTCCTCAGTGCCTCCTCTGCCTGTGATCTGAAAATGGGTGGGGGAGAGGGAATCAGGACAAAAAGCAGGAAACAACATGGAATTTGCTTCTGAAGTGCCTCAAACCCTGATGCCAGCGGAAAAATGGGGGAAAACAAAAGAAGGGGGGTGGATAAGAAGGGCGGATGATGGTTACTAAACACTAGGTGAATGCAGGAAGGATGGAGTAAGGGCACGACAAATGACCCATGCACCAAAGCACCCATCCATCCATCCATCCATGCTCCCATGCACCCATGCACCCATGCACCCATGCACCCATGCACCCATGCACCCTTGCACCCATGCACCCTTGCACCCATGCACCCTTGCACCCATACACCCATGCACCCTTGCACCCTTGCACCCTTGCACCCATGCACCCATGCACTCTGCACCCACCAGTGTCTGAACTACACGAAGCCACAACCTTTGCTGAAGGGAACCTTCACGTATACCAGCTCGCCCCACTGCTGTAGCAGCCATCATCCGCCCTTTCCAACATGCACCAACCCATCCATGCATCACTGCACCCATCCACCCACCCATGTACAATGCACCCACCGGTGTCTGAACTGCACGAAGCCACAGCCCTTGCCGAAGGGGATCTTCACATATACCAGCTCGCCCCACGGCCCAAACACCGCCCTTAGCTGCTCATCCGTCACACTCTGATCCAACCCTCCCACAAAAATCTGTCATGCAATGAGATGGGCAGTGAACAGGAGAGGAGGAAACAGAAGGTTGCTCCATGGTCGACCGAAACACCAACCAGCTCGCTGCACTGCCCAAACATCGCTCTTAGCTGTGCACTCACAGTGGTGTCAATACAGTCGTCCTCCCCCTGGGCCCATGTGGCTGGAGGCCTGCCCTCGCCCCTCCCGTTCCCCAGCCAACCCACGCCGTTGCTTAATCACCGCGGTGCAACGGCTGAGAATTACGGTCGGCCGATTCAACGTGGTGTTAGTGGGGTCGTCCTCCTCCCCTGGTCCCTGTGGTTGGGGCTGGGGTGGGGGCCTGCTCTCGCCTCCCCCTTGCCTCGAGAATCCTCACATTGCTCACTCACCAGGTGTTAGTGGGGTCATCCTCCCCACCTGGTCCCTGCGACTGGGGCTTGAGGACCACCCTCTCTGCCTCCCTCCCTCCCCTTGCCTCGAGAATCCTCACATTGCTCACTCACCGGGTGTTAGTAAGGTCATCCTCCCCACCTGGTCCCTGCGACTGGGGCTTGAGGACCACCCTCTCTGCCTCCCTCCCTCCCCTTGCCTCGAGAATCCTCACATTGCTCACTCACCGGGTGTTAGTAAGGTCATCCTCCTCCCCTGGTCCCTGCGACTGGGGCTTGAGGACCACCCTCTCTGCCTCCCTCCCTCCCCTTGCCTCGAGAATCCTCACATTGCTCACTCACCGGGTGTTAGTAAGGTCATCCTCCCCACCTGGTCCCTGCGACTGGGGCTTGAGGACCACCCTCTCTGCCTCCCTCCCTCCCCTTGCCTCGAGAATCCTCACATTGCTCACTCACCGGGTGTTAGTAAGGTCATCCTCCTCCCCTGGTCCCTGCGACTGGGGCTTGAGGACCACCCTCTCTGCCTCCCTCCCTCCCCTTGCCTCGAGAATCCTCACATTGCTCACTCACCAGGTGTTAGTGGGGTCGTCCTCCTCCCCTGGTCCCTGCGACTGGGGCTTGAGGACCACCCTCTCTGCCTCCCTCCCTCCCCTTGCCTCGAGAATCCTCACATTGCTCACTCACCAGGTGTTAGTGGGGTCGTCCTCCTCCCCTGGTCCCTGCGACTGGGGCTTGAGGACCACCCTCTCTGCCTCCCTCCCTCCCCTTGCCTCGAGAATCCTCACATTGCTCACTCACCAGGTGTTAGTGGGGTCGTCCTCCTCCCCTGGTCCCTGCGACTGGGGCTTGAGGACCACCCTCTCTGCCTCCCTCCCTCCCCTTGCCTCGAGAATCCTCACATTGCTCACTCACCGGGTGTTAGTAAGGTCATCCTCCCCACCTGGTCCCTGCGACTGGGGCTTGAGGACCACCCTCTCTGCCTCCCTCCCTCCCCTTGCCTCGAGAATCCTCACATTGCTCACTCACCAGGTGTTAGTGGGGTCGTCCTCCTCCCCTGGTCCCTGCGACTGGGGCTTGAGGACCACCCTCTCTGCCTCCCTCCCTCCCCTTGCCTCGAGAATCCTCACATTGCTCACTCACCAGGTGTTAGTGGGGTCGTCCTCCTCCCCTGGTCCCTGCGACTGGGGCTTGAGGACCACCCTCTCTGCCTCCCTCCCTCCCCTTGCCTCGAGAATCCTCACATTGCTCACTCACCAGGTGTTAGTGGGGTCGTCCTCCTCCCCTGGTCCCTGCGACTGGGGCTTGAGGACCACCCTCTCTGCCTCCCTCCCTCCCCTTGCCTCGAGAATCCTCACATTGCTCACTCACCAGGTGTTAGTGGGGTCGTCCTCCTCCCCTGGTCCCTGCGACTGGGGCTTGAGGACCACCCTCTCTGCCTCCCTCCCTCCCCTTGCCTCGAGAATCCTCACATTGCTCACTCACCAGGTGTTAGTGGGGTCGTCCTCCTCCCCTGGTCCCTGCGACTGGGGCTTGAGGACCACCCTCTCTGCCTCCCTCCCTCCCCTTGCCTCGAGAATCCTCACATTGCTCACTCACCAGGTGTTAGTGGGGTCGTCCTCCTCCCCTGGTCCCTGCGACTGGGGCTTGAGGACCACCCTCTCTGCCTCCCTCCCTCCCCTTGCCTCGAGAATCCTCACATTGCTCACTCACCAGGTGTTAGTGGGGTCGTCCTCCTCCCCTGGTCCCTGCGACTGGGGCTTGAGGACCACCCTCTCTGCCTCCCTCCCTCCCCTTGCCTCGAGAATCCTCACATTGCTCACTCACCAGGTGTTAGTGGGGTCGTCCTCCTCCCCTGGTCCCTGCGACTGGGGCTTGAGGACCACCCTCTCTGCCTCCCTCCCTCCCCTTGCCTCGAGAATCCTCACATTGCTCACTCACCAGGTGTTAGTGGGGTCGTCCTCCTCCCCTGGTCCCTGTGGTTGGGGCTGGAGACCCGCCCTCTCCCTCCTTATGCCCCACCAACCCACATACTGCTGAACTTGACTGTTTCCGAAGTGAGAATAACGGTCGGCAAACTCACCGTGGTGTTGGTAGGGTCGTCCTCCCCCCCGGGTCCCTGTGGCTGGGGCTGGGGACCCGTCCTTGCGCCTCCCCCCTGCCCGCCCTGCACGCCAGCTGAAAGGAGGGAGAAATTGGGTGAGGCAAGCAATTGGATGCTTTGGGACGGATGCTCCGGGCTACTTGTAACCAAGGTGCATATCACCGCCAGTTACCAGCTCAACCTTGGTTACCAGCTCAACCTTGGTTACCAGCTCAACCTTGGTTACCAGCCCAACCTTGGTTACCAGCCCATGATGCTCACCAAGGTTGAGCAGGTAACTGGCGATGATGATGTGCATGGGGCGAGAGGAGCACATCATATCCCCACCCTACAGTCATTACTGGTGCTTACCCCTTTCCCCCACGGCTCCCACCGCATTCTACCCCCTCATGCATCATCCTGCCCCTTTATCTGCCCCATCATCCTGCCCCTTTATCTGACCCATCATCCTGCCCCTTTATCTGACACATCATCCTGCCCCTTTATCTGACCCATCATCCTGCCCCTTTATCTGCCCCATCATCCTGCCCCACCCTCCTACCCTTACCCACCCTGCCCCTGAGTTCCAGGCTTGTTGGGGTGGCAACGCTGATGCACATGCAGCGCGAAGAACACATCACACTCCCACCCCACCCCACCGCACTTGACGCACCTTTACCCCTCCCATCCTCAACCTGCCCATGCCGCTCACCTGTCCCCTGTGCTCCGAAGCTCTTGGGAGTGGCGACGCTGATGCGCATGGGGAGAGAAGAGAACAGAGGAGCGCAACACAAAACACACCCACCCTGTCCCATCTTTACTCCCTTCCTGATGCACCCTGTCCCCCCACACATCAACACTGATGCGCCTGGGGCGGGAGGAGGAGAGGAGAGGAGAGGAGAGGAGAGGAGAGGAGAGGAGAGGAGAGGAGAGGAGAGGAGAGGAGAGGAGAGGAGAGGAGAGGAGAGGAGAGGAGAGGAGAGGAGAGGAGAGGAGAGGAGAGGAGAGGAGAGGAGCACATTACACTTCCACCGTACCCCACCGCCGCCCAACATCCATATTTACCCCTCCAGCCCACGGCCTGTCCCATCCTCCTGTCCCATCCTCCCGTCTCATCCTCCTGTCCCATCCTCCCGTCTCATCCTCCTGTCTCATCCTCCTGTCTCATCCTCCTGTCTCATCCTCCTGTCTCATCCTCCTGTCGCATCCTGCCCCATCCTGCCTCATCTCATCCTACCCTCACAACCTTCCCACCCACTCACCTTGCCCAGGAGCTCCGGGTGTCTTGGGAGTGGCGATGCTGATGTGCATGGGGCGGGGGGAGAAGAGAACACACACACCCACCCACCCTAGCCCGCCGCCCTCTGCCCATCTTTTCCCCTTTCCCCACAGTCTGCCGCCTCCTAGCCTGCCCTCACCTTGCCCCGGCGCTCCGGGTTTCTTGGGAGTGGCGACGCTGATGCGCATGGGGGGGGAGGAGGAGAGGAGCACATCACACTCCCACCCGAACCCACAGACCTCTGCCCACATTTACCCCTCCAACCCACAGCCTGCCGCTTCCTGCCCCATCCTGCCTCGTCCTCACCCTGCCCCATCCTGCCTCGCCCTTACCCTGCCCCATCCTGCCTCGCCCTTACCCTGCCCCATCCTGCCTCGCCCTTACCCTGTCCCGGAGCTCCAGGCTTCTTGGGTGTGGCGACGCTGATGCGCATGGGGCGGGAGGAGCACATTGCACACCCACCGACCGTACCGTACCGCACTAGACTCACCTGTACCCATTTCCCCCACAGCCTGTCAATTCCTCTCACCCTGCCCTGGCGCGCCAGGTTTCTTGGGAGTGGCGACGCTGATGCGCATGGGGCGGGAGGAGGAGAGGAGCACATCACACTCCCACCCGAACCCACAGACCTCTGCCCACATTTACCCCTCCAACCCACAGCCTGCCGCTTCCTGCCCCATCCTGCCTCGTCCTCACCCTGCCCCATCCTGCCTCGCCCTTACCCTGCCCCATCCTGCCTCGCCCTTACCCTGCCCCATCCTGCCTCGCCCTTACCCTGTCCCGGAGCTCCAGGCTTCTTGGGAGTGGTGACGCTGATGCGCATGGGGCGGGAGGAGCACATTGCACACCCACCGACCGTACCGTACCGCACTAGACTCACCTGTACCCATTTCCCCCACAGCCTGTCAATTCCTCTCACCCTGCCCTGGCGCGCCAGGTTTCTTGGGAGTGGCGACGCTGATGCGCATGGGGCGGGAGGAGCACATCTGGCCGTTCATCTCGTGCAACGCACGGTCGCGCTCCTCCTCTGAGGAGAATCGCACGAAGCCATAGCCCTTGGTGCGCCCACTCACATTGTCCACCACCACCTGTTGAATAGCGGCGGGGGGAGGGAAGGGGGGGGGAGGAAAAGGAGTGGGGGAAGGGGTTATTTTGGGGAGGAGGGGGGGAAGGGTAAGGGGGGGTTAAGTCCTCTGAGGAGAATCGCACGAAGCCATACCGCTTGGTGTGCCCGCTCATGTTGCCCACCACCACCTGATGCAGGGAAGAGGAGAAACGAGAGGCGGGGGTAGCACAATATCTCACAGAGCAAGGCAGACATATTAAAAGTTCACAATGCCTCATAATGTCTACAGACAGGGCCCACTTCTTATAATGTTCTGCCCACTTCTTTCCCCGCAACAAACCCTCGCCTTCCCTGTTCCTAGGGCCCCCCTTTTCGCACCACCTCACCTCGCCCCTCGACACACCCTCTCACCTTATACCCAAAGCCCAAACACAGAACCCCACCCCCCTCCCCTATTCCGTACTCATCCCTCACTTACCTTGGCGTTTATAACAGAGCCATAGCTGTGGGAAATGAGAGTTAGGACTGAAATTGATGCTTGGATTGAGAATGAAGGGGGGTATACATAGGAGGGGGTTGGATACTAGCCTAAGTTGGCATTATTGGACCCCAACCAAGAAGTGGGGTTGGGTGATTATTGGTGGGGTCCAATAATGTTGGCCAAGGTTGGGGTTGAGGCAACATTATTGGAGGGGGCCAATAATTCTACCCAACCCAACCTTTTGGGGTCCAATAATTGGACCAAGGTTGGGTTCCAACCTACAAACTGGGTTACTCCTGTTTGTACACCCAAACTAAGTTTGGGTGCTTAACTCTAGCCTATCCTATAGCATATATGCAGGTTACAAGAGGAGATATTCTAACAATAGCAGCAGCAGCAGAAGGTCTATCAGAGCAAAAACCTAGACCCCGAACCCTAAACCCCAGACCTGAAACCCTTTTCCTGCCCTCACCTTGGCGCCTCTCACGGAGCCGTAGCGGCAGCGGAAGGTCTCGCAGAGCAGATAGTCGTTCACGTCTGGGGCCAGGTCGCCCACGAATATGGAGAACTCCTGCCCGTCCGCTGGGCGGCCGCCACTGGTGTGCAGGGTGATCGGGGATGTGGGGGGTTGGTGGGGGGAAGGGTGATAGGGGAAAAGAAGAGCAGATAGTCGTTCACGTCTGCAGCGAGGCCGCCCACGAATATGGAGAACTCCTGCCCGTCTGCTGGCCGCCCACCACTGATACGTGGAGAGAGGAGGGGGATGTGGGGGGGAGGGCGATGGGGGGAGAGCAGACAGGAAGCAGATCCCGGGCCAAGGACAAGGTCAAACAGAGCAGCTAGTCGTTCACGGCTGGAGCGCAGTCGCCCACGAATATAGAGAACTCCTGCCCGTCTGCTGGGCGACGGCCACTGGTATGGGGGGACGCAGCGCAGGGACAGAGGGGAAGGTGGGGCGGGCGCGGGAGATGGAAGACGACAGGAGTTGGCGAGGCACGGAGAAGCTGTTGGTACGACCGGTGGTGCTGGCAGGCAGGGCGGTGAAGAAATGGACAATGGTAACGATAGGGCATTCCAGGGCAGTAACGATACGTGCAGTACAGCGAGTAGAGCATTTCCACTTCTCATTGTCCCTCTCCCCTCGTCCCCTCCTCCTCAACTCTCCCCCCCCCCCCCCCCCCCCCCCCCCCCCCCCCCCCCCCCCCCCCCCCCCCCCCCCTCGCCCCTTATCCCACGCGCCAAACGTGGCCCAGTTGATGCGAAAGGGCTGTTGCTCGGCCTGGGGCATGGGCGTGCCCTGGTAGGCCGCTAGCGCCTGCTGTGCTTTCAAGTGCCTCCACCCCACCCACGCACCCCGCCCCACCCATATCACATGCACTCCCCTGGCACACCCCTTTTCCCCCCACTCCACCTCCCCCCACCCACACTCACCCCTTATCCCCGGCGCCGAACGCGGCCCAGTTGATGCGGAAGGGCTGTTGCTCGGCCTGGGGAATGGGCGTACCCTGGTAGGTCGCTAGCGCCTGATGTGTTGTGAAGGCCTGTCACCCCCACACCTCGCCCCACCCATACCCAACGCAATTCCACATCCCTGTCCCCCCACACTCACCCTTTTTCCCCAGCGCCAAACGCGGCCCAGTTGATGCGAAACGGCTGCTGCTCCGCCTGAGGCATGGGCGTGCCCTGGTAGGCCGCTAGCGCCTGCTGCGCTGCTGCATGAGTTGTGAACTCCACGAACCCGTACCCCTCGGGCTGCCCTGTTGCCCTGTTGCGAATTATCTTCGCATTTGCAACCTTTGGGAATGAACAGTGGGGGAAGTAGCATTGTATAGGGGGGGAGGAAGCGGGTTTTGGGGGGGGGGTTAACTAAATAGCAGTTCAAATGAGCTCCACTAACTTTTACTCCTCCGGCTGCCCGTCCAATTTTGCAAATCATTGCGAGAGGGATCTTATAGAAATTATGAAACGCTTGGACACCTAAAGACCTCGTACGTGGCAGAAAAGGTAAATCTCGTTCATAGTACCGAACCTTTCTATTTTATATTATTGTATTACCGAAACGTTTCTAGAGGTCGATGGAATACCGACTGGCGCCGCCTGTGGAACGAAAAGTCCCATCGATGGAACGCGTTCTAAAGAATACGCCTCGACCATCCAGTACTAGAGGTCTCTGAGAGAAATATTATTAATTTATGACAATTTATCGCCTATAACACCCACAATTTCCCGTCCATCCGCTACTGCTAAATACTAGACTACCGAATACGACATATATTTCTTGAGGTCAATGGCACGCCGACTGACCTGGCCCGTGGACGCGAACGCGCTCCAAAGGTAAGTCTCGTCCATCCAGTACTGCAGATCGCCCACCCACAACGTCCGCGGCTCATCCGCTCCACCTGCGCCGGCGCCGGCCGCGGCTTGCGCTCCTCCCCATTGCCCCGCGGGGGGTGCTGCTGGCTGCATGCTGGCGTTGTGCGTGTGATCGAGGTACGACGAAGGGACGGACGGGAGGAAGGAGATGCAGACACGAAGTTATATCGCTAAAAAGAACCGTAATAATATCAGGACAGGATATGGGAAAAATCCAAGTCCAGGTGTTTGGTAGGGATGGGGAGAGACGTTCTCGTTATTGAGAAAATTCTGGTCGTGTGATATGTCAGCTCAATCAATATTCCCGTCAAACTTCCTTACCTCCTTATCTCCTTCTGTACTGAACATGACCAGAGGCTGTAGAATGACCCTCTGCGAACGTTGCAAATATTCAGAAGGTCCAACAAAGTGCAGCTTTCATACTCTAGAATAGGAGCACCTGAATCAAAAGCTAACAATAACTTACTCTATTCACCCAATCTCACACCCCTCTAAACTACATGGAGCTGCACTTCCTTGGACCTCAAGTGTACCAAAGCATTCACCACCTACTAGACCACAACCCCGTTTGTAGCAGCCTCGACTGCTCCATCAACAACCGCCTTATCAGCATCTACACCTTTCCGCGCATACGTTCGCCGGTACAGGTCATCCACTTGCGTGAGGTAGTAAGTGCCAGGCTGAAGGCGATCCGTGGGGGTAGCTGGAGTGAAGGAGCATGCACCATACCGTGACTCCATCAAATGCATTGTCTTGACAAACTCCTCTGGTGTTACCTGGTAACAGGAAAGAAGCACGCAGAGAAAGGAAGGAGTATAACTATGTGAGTGGAGTGAAGGGGCATGCACCATACCGTACCGCGACTCCATCAGATGTGTTGTAACAGGAAAGAAGCAGGCAGGGAAGGAGCATGCCTGCATAAGTGAGGGGAGGATGCGACGCAAGGTAGAGTGTTCGTGTGACTGATCTGTTCAGCTGTGCTGTGAGCTCAATTACCATGGGCCTTGGCACGATATTTGGCTTGCAAGATTCCAGCAGCTGAGCTGCATCTAGTAGATCTGAGGCAAAACACAGCCTGGAAAGAGCACTGTTGCCTTCCACCAACCGACCCACCCGCCCATGTTACCACCATCACCCACCTTGGTGCGAGACTCGAGCAGCTGGTGCACATCCAGATGAGCAGCGAGTGTGGCGAGGGAGAAGGGGTGGAGAGGGCACTATCGCTACTCATCCACAACCCACCCCTCCCCTTTCCCACACACCCACCCACCCACCCACCCACCCAACAACGCACAGAAATCCACCCACCCACCTTGGTGCGAGACTCGAGCAGCTGGTGCACGTCCAGATGAGCAGCGAGTGCAGTGAGGGAGAAGGGGTCAGCAGCTTGGCGCACGGTAAGGGAGAAGAGCGTCGACATGAGGCCGGAGCCATATGAGAAGAGCAGAATGCGATGGCCTTCCTGATGGGGGTAGAAAAGGATCAACGGAGAGGGGAAGTGGCAAGGTTGGAAGAAGAGAAGAGTGTTGACATGAGGCCAGAGCCATATGAGAAGAGCAGAATGCGATGGCCCTCCTGATGGGGGTAGAAAAGGATCAACGGAGACGGGAAGAGGCAAGGTTGGAAGAAGAGAAGAGTGTTGACATGAGGCCGGAGCCTTATGAGAAGAGAAAAACGCAATGGCCCTCCTGATGAGGGGTGGAGAGGGAAAGGAGGGAGGCAGGGAGGAAGAGGAAAGGGTGGAAGAGGGGAGAAGAGCGTGGACATGAGGCCAGAGCCGTAGGATAAGAGCAATATGAGAAGGGCCTCCCGATGTGAGCAGGGACACCATAGAGCGAGGAACTGTACATGATACCCACAGTCGTGGTTGCTCACCGTCACTACCAGCACTACCAGTTCTACAAGCGCTGTGAGTGCCGCCACGACTAGTTCCTCTAGCAATATGAGTGCTCCCATGCCTAGTGCCACCACGCGTACCAGTTGCTGCCCTTGCTGTGCGAGCAGCGAGGCGAGGCTGCCATAGAGAGAGGCACAGTACATGTTGCCCACACGCTTGCGTGTGCACCATGAGTGCTCATCATAAGTGCTCCTGCCACAAGAGTTGCCACCACACATACCAGTTGCTGTCCTTGCTGTGCGAGCAGGGAGGCGAGGCTGCCATAGAGCGAGGCGCAGTACATGTTGCCCACACGCTTGCCCACCAGCGTGGTGGGGCCCACCTTGCTGCTGTACACCGGCCCTGCCACTCGCATGGCCGTCTGCAGAAGGGGAGAAGGAGCACGGGGCACGGGTGTAGGGACACAGAAGGTAAAGGTAGCTGGCTTAGTCACAGGCGTTACAAGTGTCCCTGCAACACCTGCCAAGCACCACCGTCCCCAGGCAGAT
The DNA here is from genome assembly GCA_947470075.1 of Closterium sp. Yama58-4. Taxonomy (NCBI): domain Eukaryota; kingdom Viridiplantae; phylum Streptophyta; class Zygnematophyceae; order Desmidiales; family Closteriaceae; genus Closterium; species Closterium sp. Yama58-4. The sequence goes on along the minus strand of CANIUD010000082.1, from coordinate 928,848 downwards.
CCATAGCATGCAAGCAGCTCACCTTCTTTCAAGTCTCTGTCCACGGATTGCTCTTCTCTAACCCTCTCCATCCAGAAGGGCCCAGACAATTGCCAGTGCGCTCACCAGCGCCAAGCACCACCTTCCACAAGCAAAGTGAAACCAAACCACACAAGCAAGCAGCGCACCTTCTCCAGGCCTCTATCCACTCTTCTCTTCCTCTAGCCTTTTGAGGCCCCACAAAAGTCGTCTCAAAACCTGCAACTTTCCAGGCGCCTCAAAAGTAGAGCAAGCAAGCAGCGCACCTTCTCCAGGTCTCTATCCACGAGGCTCTTCTCTTCCTCCAGCCCCACAAACGGCTGCAGTGCATCCGCTTCCCCCGCACCCAAATATCCGCTGCATGGGCGAACGAGGCACAGGATGAGTGGGAGGAAGGGCAGAGGAGAAAAAGGGGACATGTGACATGAACTCTTGTTCCTGCCCTCAATGCCCTCGCAGTTCCTCTATGCCCTACCCGTATTTCCACCTGTTCACTGCTTTTGACATGACATAAAGCACCAGCCATGGGAGGCTTTTCTGCGGCTCAAGCCCCCGCGCTCTTGGGCATCTTGCAACCTACGCCCATTCCCCACAACCACGGTCCCCCCTTGCGCCCATCCCCTCAACCCTGCAACTATGCCCTGGCCCATGGATGCTACACAGGGTACAACCCTTTGTGTTTGCCCACCTGCTCACGCCCCTCTTAACGTCGTTGAACAGCAGCCGTGCCACGCTCTTCTGCACCAGCTGAGATACGCAGGGAGGCGGGGAAATGGAACAGGGGAAAGTGGGAGGGGGAGATTTTTGAGTCAGTTTTTGACTCGCATTGACGTCGTTGAACAGCAGCCGTGCCACGCTCTTCTGCACCAGCTGAGATACGCAGGGAGGCGGGGAAATGGAACAGGGGAAAGTGGGAGGGGGAGATTTTTAAGTCAGTTTGTTTACTCGCATTGACGTCGTTGAACAGCAGCCGTGCCAGGCTCTTCTGCACCAGCTGAGATACGCAGGGAGGCGGGGAAATGGAACAGGGGAAAGTGGGAGGGGGAGATTTTTAAGTCAGTTTGTTTACTCGCATTGACGTCGTTGAACAGCAGCCGTGCCACGCTCTTCTGCACCAGCTGAGATACGCAGGGAGGCGGGGAAATGGAACAGGGGAAAGTGGGAGGGGAGATTTTTGAGTCAGTTTTTGACTCGCATTGACGTCGTTGAACAGCAGCCGTGCCACGCTCTTCTGCACCAGCTGAGATACGCAGGGAGGCGGGGAAATGGAACAGGGGAAAGTGGGAGGGGGAGATTTTTAAGTCAGTTTGTTTACTCGCATTGACGTCGTTGAACAGCAGCCGTGCCACGCTCTTCTGCACCAGCTGAGATACGCAGGGAGGCGGGGAAATGGAACAGGGGAAAGTGGGAGGGGAGATTTTTGAGTCAGTTTTTGACTCGCATTGACGTCGTTGAACAGCAGCCGTGCCACGCTCTTCTGCACCAGCTGAGATACGCAGGGAGGCGGGGAAATGGAACAGGGGAAAGTGGGAGGGGGAGATTTTTAAGTCAGTTTGTTTACTCGCATTGACGTCGTTGAACAGCAGCCGTGCCACGCTCTTCTGCACCAGCTGAGATACGCAGGGAGGCGGGGAAATGGAACAGGGGAAAGTGGGAGGGGGAGATTTTTAAGTCAGTTTGTTTACTCGCATTGACGTCGTTGAACAGCAGCCGTGCCAGGCTCTTCTGCACCAGCTGAGACACGCCGGGAGGCGGGGAAATGGAAGAGGGGAAGGGGAAAGGGGGAGGTGAGTGTTAGCAGAAGCAGAGGGCTTGACATGATAATAAAATTCACATCCGTCCTTTGATTCTATTGTGAGGGACATAAATTCTGCACCTACATCTGTTGGTGAGTTAAGTGTGTAAGTCGGCCTGCTTACCAATGCACAAGGATATGCAAGTTGCATATGAATGAAGAACACACACAAACCTTGCTGTGCACCAGTGCTGCCATACCTTGTTGTAGGGCGAGTGGAAAACCACGGATTCAGTGTCAGCCAATGAGAACGCAGAGCCATGCTTCTTGGCGTACCTGCAGCACAGCACAGCACGCAGGCAGCAAAATGCCGTATAGAGTTAGGGTTTTGGGTTTCGGGTTTTGGGTTGGGGGAGGAAGAATAATCATGATTCACAATTAAACAAAACAAAGGGGGGGAACGAAGGAGGGGGGTGGGGGGAAGGTGGGGGAATGGTTGGGGTTGCAGACGAATGAGAGAGTGCTGAATTTTCAGAAAAAATAGAGAGGCGGAGGGCATACTTCTCACAGAAGCGTTGGTAGCAGTGGTCAAGCGCCTTGGTATAGCACGTCTGAGACAGCTTGCCGTCCACCACCTGCACTCACACACACACGCACGCACACACACACACAGGCACACACACACACAGGCACACAGGCACACAGGCACACACACACGCATGCACACAGGGAGGGAGGGGTCGTTGGGCGCAGAAAGGGGTCGTTGGTAGCAGTGGACGAGCGCCTTGGTGTAGCACGTCTGTGATAGCTTGCCATCCACCACCTGCACTCACACACACACACACGCACACAGGGAGGGAGGGGAGAGAGGGAGAGAGCACGGGGAGGGGGCCACAGGGAGTGGAACATAACAGTTATCATACTAGCAGGCGTCCATGCACCCAAATTCCCTTTCACCAGAACACCCAAACACCACCCCACATACACACATATGCTGCGGATATCTTTCCAAATTCTCTCTTCAAGCTGCAACGCCACTGTCCCCCTCCGCTTGCCTCATCCACTGAATAGTTACACAACCGATAGATCTCATGAGTTGCACTGAAGAACTCACAGGGTATTCGCTGGCGAGCTTGGGCTTGTAGAAGTCATACGCGTGAGCAGCATAGCTGCCCGCCAGCCCACTCTCCATGGCCAGAGGCGCGTCTGGTCCCACCAGCATCGCCACCGCGCCTGCTCCCCCTGTGGGCCGCGCTGGGCCCTCCGCGTACACCTGGATTGAGTGGAAGGGTTTCGGGATCAAGGGAAGGGAGGGAGAGGGGAAGGGTTGAGGAGGAGGTGGGTAGTCCCAAGTACCCTTCATCCTGCATCGCCAGAGACGCGTCTGGCCCCACCAGCATCGCCACCGCACCTGCTCCCCCTGTGGGCCGCGCTGGACCCTCTGCGTACACCTGGTGATAGTAGAGCAGGATGGAGGGTAGGACAGGGTAGAAGGTTCGGGGTTTAGGGTTTCGGGTTAAGGAAAGAAGGAGGTTGATTGCGATTCATGGAGCATGGCACGCGTACAGCACCCCATGCCCAGTATCAACGTCCCATACTCCATATCCCATAATCCTTTGCTTGGATCTGCGTATCCATACCCCTTCTCCCCAAACACACCACATCCCATGTTACATCCCACATGGATCTCTTCACACAATACTCACAAGACCCCCATGCCACAACCCATCCTGTAAACAACACACAGTCCCTGCCTGTACTCACGGCACTGTCAACAGCAACCACGATGGCGAAACGGCCGTCCCACGACGACCCCTCCACCCAGTTGACACTGTTCAGCAGGAAATTCAGCAGGATTATGCAAGAATCGCCTCAAAAATACTCACAGCGCTGTCAACAGCAACGACGATGGCAAAACGGCCGTCCCATGAAGATCCCTCCACCCAGTTGACACTGTTCAGCAGCGCCGCCGTGCCACCGTAGCACGCGTTGCACGAATCAACGCCCTCCACGTCAGCGTTGCCACTGGCCTCAAAGAGCGTCATGATGGCGGTCTTGATGGACTTGCTCTTATCAATCACCGTCTCCGTGCCCACCTCCAGCCGCCCTATGCATGATGCATCTATGCCGTTCTTCTCTAGCAACCGCTGGACAACAGTCAGGCTGCATGGGACGGGAGGAGAGGAGAGAGGAGAGCACATAAAGGGGTTATTTGGATACACCAGCACGTCATGGACTTGCTCTTATCGATCAGTGTCTCCAAGGCCTCAAAGAGCGTCATGATGGCGATCTTGATGGACTTGCTCTTGTCGATCACTGTCTCCGTGCCCACCTCCAGCCTCCTTATGCTGGTTGGATCCACCCTGTTCTTTTCTAGCAACCGCTGGACAACAGTCAGGCTGCATGGGTGGCGGAGGGAGAACGAAAGGAGTCAACTACTGTCTCTGTGCCCACCTCCAGCCGCCCTATGCGCAATGCGTCCATGCCGTTCTTCTCTAAGAGCCGTTGAACAACAGTCAGGCTGCATTGCAGGGATGGGAGGAGAGGAGAGAGGAGAGCACATAAAGGCTTCGGTTACATCAGCATGTGAGAGATTTGTTTTCGTCGATCACTGTCTGCATACCTACCTCTTGATGTGTCTACCCAGTTCTTCGCTAGCAGTTTCCAATTTCGCCTCGTGTGCGTTCTTGAATGCACCAGGACTATATTAAAGATTTCATTCCATTGTGATGAAACGCACCTCATGGAGATGAAACGCACCTCATGGAGATGACATCCTCCTGGTCGCAGCAGAATCCGAGCTCGTCCTGCCCCAACCCGATGGTGTACTTGCCCGCACTCACGCCGTCGTGCACCTCCAACTCCGTCTGCATTTGCCCCACACGTTATGGATCGATCAGGCATACGCGATAAAAGCGGTTCACGCTAGTACGTGGAGTATTAGATTTGGGACGCATTACGCAGGAGGCAGCGACAGACTAGAATTGTGAACTCGAGGCGTAACCATGGCAGCAATGCAGAAAGTTGTTTTCCGTTGTGATGATGACGGGTGTTGTGAAGTGATGCATGTACAAGGGACGTCTGCAAAACTTTCATAAAATGGTTATCATGAATTGACGAACAATGAGATGAGATACGAGAATCAGGAAATTAGAGATGTAGTGACCTGGGAGACGAAGCTGGGTGGGACGTAGAGCTCCATGGCGAGGATGCCGACATTCTGAGGACGCGACGCCATAAGCTGCGTGCAAAAAGAACTAAATTCTGGCCCGGAAAGTAAATTGCGAGAAAACAACGGCTCGATGGAGGATCAGCTGGTTACTTGAGAACAGGGGGAGTAATAGAAGCCGGACAAGCTTGCTGAAAGCAGACGGAGATGACGCGGTTGTGGTGAGCTGACGTGAAGTGTAGTGAAATGGATGCAGATCGCGAAATTCAGCGGTCTTTATCTGCCGCAAAAAAATCAGTCTTTCTTTCTTCTTAGGCTGAATCTCGAGGAAAATCAGTGGATGTATGGTCGATTGTGTGAACGACGAGTGACGATGAAAACCAGTCTCCAGATTTCACACTGTAACAGGTTCGGCGATGGCTTTTCACCAATCAGCTGCTGCGAAGAAGGCACCGAGGGCTAGGTGTCACCGCCAGGCCTGTCGAAGTTTCTGGGGCTCGTACTTGGACTCCCCAGCTCCTCCCCATCTGACCCTTGGTTGGGTGTAGGTGAGCGTTTTGGCGCCCTTAACGGTCACGGGCGCACCCCAAAGTGAAAACTTGAAATCCGGGCATGTATTGGACGCTAAGGGCGTGTGTGATACTGGAAATTGGCTAAGTTTACAATTTTTTTGTCGAATGTAGCATTTGAACTTGAGCCGAACAGTGTTCGACTACCGCTGAACGTGAAGTCTGAACCGCGCAAAATATTTTCAGGAATGTCAAATCACACACCCAAGGTCGAATTTGAATGTTGGACCTTATAGGGGGTGCGCCGAGCCGCTCGTAGGGGATGTAGGTTACCAGGTTTTATTCCGTAGACATCGTGCCACGTCAACATACTGACTGTGGTTTTCGTCGGAGGTTTTATTGCATCGCAAGTTGTCGCCAAATTCGCCACTCTTCGTACTTGCGCAAAACAACACACGTTCGGCTCACTGTACGCGCCCGCATTTATGCATTGACTCGAGCCGAGTTCGGAAAAGTTGGGTCGCATTTGCCAAGTGTTCAAGAGAAAAACTTTCGTCACACGGCTTTTGCGCAATTGACGAAGCTGGTAACAAAAAAAAGTTTGACCTGTTTTTCGAACCTAGAATAAAATCACAAACGCCCTAGGGGAATGTTGGGTGCTCCAAGGCTGACTGAGATACTCTACACACACGAACTTTGCTAGAAAACGCTAAGGGAAAAATCCACTTGGCGCGCTCTCGTGCAGGCTAGGGAGAAAGGGGGGAAGGGGGGGGGGGTCTCTGGCAGCCTTGGGGGAGGGGGGGTCGTACGGTCGGAAACCAAAACTTAGATAAAGGGGAAGGCCTGGTTTCGTCCCTTAACGCATCCGGGGAAGGGTCGAACGAAGCACTTAGTGGCACGGGTGGGGTGCGAATCTAAAACTTGACGCATTGGAGCTGGAGCGAAACTAGCCCTTAATGTTCAGGGCATTAAGGGCATATGCCCTTGAATCGACAGGCCTGGTCACCGCAAGAACAGCTTTTTGTTCTCAAGGTTGTGGGTGTCGGTGTAACAACTGGGCTAGGAATTGCTAGGCAATTTGTACTCGTTTCAGACTTACTGGGTAAGAATACTATCACCATGATTTTCCAGAACAAAAAGTTAGACAAAGCACATACTCAGCAAACTAGACATCATGACCTGCCGCATCCCTATCGACATGCCCAAACATCCGATCCCTGTGGTGTTTGTAAACTGTGTTACTCGCACGAAGAAGCACCGGGAAAGAACCCTGAGCGAATCCGAGACGAACGATATGGAACGAAGGACGAACGAGCATGCGACGTCGACAGATGGTAACTCTAGGTTGTGCCCAAACGTCTCTCTGGTCTAGTCTGTTTCTTGGCCACAGCAGACAAAATGCAAGAAAAGCGGGCATATGTTGCTCTGATGATAAGTTGACGTCGTGACCTCTTTCTACTTACGTGGCAGGTCCACCTTGTCATCGTCTTCTCCCCGATATCTTGACTTCAACCATGCAGCTTTTCCTGAGAGGTCCGGGGCCCGAGTCGCACATGATTCCACTCACGATTTCTCCCAACTCGTCTCTTCAAACGTTGATAGATCTCTCCTTGTCAACCTTGTGTTGCTGCGAGACCCTAACCTTGGAGCCCTCACGTCATGGAGGCTGTGTCGGCTGTTCGTCCAATTCTTTCCGTGTGCTTCACGGAGGTCGTCAGCTTTTCCCCTTCGCGTCGTCTCGTCAGCGCTTATCCAGCGTAGCATCCCTCTGTGTCTGTCCGTACGATACCCTAGATGTAACGGTACCCTTGCGAGGCGGAGGTGGTGACGGTGGGGCCACGGGAGCTGAGTCGCGTGACTGCTACCTGCAGATGTACGCTGGTCGCCGTCCGGATAAGGTTGACCCGCGTGACACACGCGTGGCGAGCTGGACGCACTGCCATCTGTCTGGCGAGCCGCTGACTCCTCCTTGTGTGGTGGACCTTCTGGGAAACGTGTTCAACAAGGAAGCTGTGGTTCGCGCCTTAGTGGAGAAGAGCATTCCCGTTGCGCTGAAGCACATAAAGGGGTTGAGGGATGTCGTTGGGATTCAGCTGACGGAAATTCCAGGGCTTGACAAGAAGGCTCATGTCAGGTATGCGGTGGAGGGTGTGTAAGGTCTGGTGACGGGGCCACCATATCTAGTGGGTAGATTCAGGGAGTAGTGTTCTTGCTGACAGTCACAGGAACATAATATGCTTGCGTGAAGATTATGCGTTGGTCCTACATGTCAAGGTGGAGAAACGAGTTTTCCTCTTCGTTTCCTTGGCTTCACGGTCTCCACTTCATGTTGCCCCCATCCTCACTTACATATTTGTGTATTGCAGGTTCCGTTGTCCGATCACTCAGCAGGAGTTCAGTGGCAGCTTTAAGTTTGTCGCCCTTCGCCCCTGTGGACATGTGCTTAGTGCTCGTGCACTAAAGGAACTGCCGTCCCCAACGTGTCTCGTCTGTCATGCCAAGTTTCTGGAATCAGATCGGATTCCAATTAATGGTACTGAGGAGGAGGTGGAGGTTTTGCGCACTCGGATGGAGGAAGAACAAGCTTCCAGGCGTGCTGGGAAGAAGAAAAAAGGTGCTCCTCCTTTTTCTCTGGTTGATGTAGTTGCTACAGGGAATGGGCTGAAAGGAGCTGCAGTGGGGGATGTTGATGGGGTGGCAGTGGTGGATATCAGAGCAGGAAGCCTGGAAAAGAAAAGCGTCGCAGCAGGGATGGCAGCAGCTGGTAGTCTGAGCCCTGAACACAGATCAATTGATGCAGGGGGGCTGGTTGATAAGCGAGGAGTCAAAAGGAAAGCAGCAGAAGGACCAATTGCAGGAATTAAGAACATTTCAGAAGGGTCTGTCAACAAAGCAAGACCAAAGGGGTCGGATTTGGTTCAGGTCAAGCAGCATTTCAGAGCAGTGGACAGGCTGCCAGCCGGTGCAAGTATAGATGTTTACGCATCAATCTTTACTTCGTCGCGAAAAGAAGATTTGAAGGAGACCTACTCTTGCAGGTCATTGCCCCTAGGGAGGAACTGACTGCAGTCATGTCAAGCTACTACAAGTGTCACCAGTTCATTGCTAGATTCATTCTTCCTTGTTTTTACACAACATACGGTAAGTCTGACTGAGCAGTTACTGCTGCTATCGTTTCTGGCCAACTGATCATCCTTCCTTGCTAAGTAAACACAACAATCTAACATATACCAACCATTGCTGGTTTTATTTGCCTTAGTGTCCCCAAATTACCCATCATACCGTACTTGAATAACCTGGAGGTGGCGTTGCAAAAGGGGTGCTCTCTGCTAAAAAGGACGGTTCACTTATGTTTGTGGTACAAGATCCGAGTTCTGATGACCGCACTCAATTGCACGAAACCGTCTAATATCACCCTCTCTCAAAATCAGATTTCCTCGTCAATCTCGCACTTCACCAATCGCCTTCCCCTTGATCCACGGGTCAGCTCTCAAAGAAGATCGCCACATCAGCGCCCCTTGGCGGTTGCCTGGCAGCGAAATCTGACTCTGCACTCTTCCTGCCGGGCATTGTTGACTGTGCTGTGCACTGCTGGGGCGCGAGGCTACTGGGTGCGCGTGGGGAAAACGAGAAGAGCACACCGCGACCACGAGGCCATGGCGCTTTTCCCAACACGCAGCTCCCGCTGTCACTCCAAGTCAAGTAAAGCGTCTCAAAGCTTTCCTAAGAGATGGAGACAGATGGAAGCTGCCGCCAGCAATGTGACAGCGGAGCGCGGCGGCGCATAAAAATTAGGTGGGGGCCACTCTCCCAGAGAGCATTATCGCGAGCGACTCGTTGTGCTGCATGCAGCACAACGGATGTTGTTCCTGCTTCCATGATGTGTCCGTCGTATCGTATGTACTGTTTGCTCCCCGATAATGCTCGTCCACAGTCGCCCCGCAATGCTCGATGCACCAGTTTCACCATGGATAACGTAATATAACAGCATGATGCTTGTGCGTTGCCTCATGAATCATGTCGCTTGGGTACATTCCCTATGTTTCACGCCGCGACCATCCAGGTTTGTCGGGTCGGGTCGGATCGGGGGAGGGGGTTATGGGGGAAGGCTTGGAAAGAGGGGGAAAGGAAAAAAAAAAAAAAAAAAAAAAAAAAAAATCATTGGAGAGCCTCCCACGGATTCCTGGTATCTGAAGGGCGCGGGTGTTTTTTCATCTGCCCGTATTGTCCGCATCCACCTCACTATTTAGGCCCCGGCTCGTAGAGCGAGAGACACCTTCTCATGCATGCTCGCTCACGGAAACTAGTCTTAAGTCGCTCTGTACTACACAATCTTCGTTCTAGTATATTGTATCGTGTTTTCTAATTCATTTTTTTTTTCTCCGGGTGGATCTCGGTCCTCCTAAGCCATAGTAGTAACTAGTCCGCGTCAGAATGAGCAACACGGAGTTGATTCTCAACAAGTGCGGCTCGCTGGTGGTGTTCTTTTCGGTTCCGTTCATATCCTGCTGGCTGCCGCTCATCATTCCCGTGCCGCCATACCTCCTCCATCTCGGGATCCTCTACTCTGGAGGGCTCTTCTTCTCGCTTGCAGTCGAGCACATTCTCGCCGAGTCCGTCGTGGCGTTCGAGGGCCTTATAACGGATGGTGAGGCGCCTTGTAACGGATGGTGAAGCGCCTTATAACGGATGGTGAGGCGCCTTATAACGGTTTTTGAGGCGCCTCAAAAATCTTCGTCTCGCTTGCAGTCGAGCACATCCTCGTGGCGTTCGAGGGCCGTATAACGGATGGTGCGTTTCGTGTTCTTATAGTTGGCCCCTCCCCTTCCAAACCAACCATTCTCATTTCTTTCCACTTCCCCCATCCCCTCACCCTCCTATTTCCCCCTTCCCCCCCCCCCCCCCCCCCCCCCCCCCCCCGCTTTCTGAATTTCACCTCCCCCAGTTGGCCCCTTCCCCTACGTGGTGTTCGTGGCGGGGTACATGCTGACGTGGCTGTCGGATCTGCTGACAGCTGGTGTGATGGATTGGCGGGAAGAGCGGCGGATGATGCGGGAGGGTGAGGCAAGGGAGGGTGAGGCATGGGAGGGTGAGGCAAGGGACGTTGAGATTGAGGTTGGTGCAAGGAATAGTGACTCCCAACACCTTACCCTCAATTCGGAGCAGCAGCAGAGACAACACGGGCAAGGGGAGGAGCAAGAGGAAGGAGACGAAGGAGGAGGAGGAGAAGACGGGGCTTTGGCGCGACAAGCACAGCAAGAGGGAAGGCCAAGCATGGACGCACACTCGCACACCGAGTGAGTCACGTCAGGGACTAACCATTCTTTCTCTGCGTGAGGGAAGGAGCAAGTCACATGAGGCCCTGTTGCCTTAGGGAGGCGCCTCAGATGGGTTGAGTTGAGCCGTGAGTTGAGGCCCTCTGTGTTGGGCAGGTGCGGCATAAGGGTGAAGCCGTGGGAGGAGCCTTTATTTCCCCTCTCTGTCCCTGCTGCAGGCAGTGTGAGGCGTCTCATACGGCAGTAGCTCAGTTCCGCCCCTCTTGCTGCAGAATCACGTGTTGCTGCAGAATCACGTGTTCTGCAGCTTACTTGCAGCCACAGCGGTAGCCGTGGTGGAATCCCGCCTCTCGAATTCGGAATCATACCCTTATGCCCCCACGCCAATGCTCCCCCCCCCACCCCCACCCTCCCACGCCCTTGCTTCTGCCCCCCACGCCCGTCCCACTACGCCCTTGCGTCTGCCCCCCACGCCCGTCCTCCCACGCCCTTGCTTCTGCCCCCCACGCCCGTCCCCCCGCGCCCTTGCGGCTGCCACCATTGTGGTCAGAGTCCCCGTGCTCTTGCTGCTGCCCTTGTTGCCCCTCGTCCTTGCAGCTCTACCTCGTGCTGCCATGCAAACGACTGTAACAGCCTTCCCTGCAGCACCAGCACCAGCACCAGCACCAGCACCAGCACCAGCACCAGCAGCAGCAGCAGCAGCAGCTACGGCAACTTCATCCGTGGCACGGGCGTGGAAGGGGGGGGCGTGGAAGGGGGGGGCGCGGAAGGGGAGAGGGAGAAGGGGGGCGATAGGGCTGTGGCTGTTTTTGGTTCCTGTTCTGGAGGGGACAGCAAGGGGGAAGAGGGGGACGAGCGGGAAGAGGGGGAAGGGGTGGAAGAGGGGGACGAAGGGAAGGAGAGGGGGGATGGGGGGGATGTGGAACAAAGGGAGGGTCAAGAGGAGAGGAAAGCATGGTATGGGTGGGAAGGGGGGGAGACAGGGGGAGGGGATTGGGGAGATGGGTGGGGTGGAGATGGGGAGAAGAGGTGGGGGGGAGGAGTGGTTGCCCATCTCTAGTGGGAAGCCGAAGGGGAGACTGTCGATAGCAGAGGTGCTGCCTCTCATGTTTGCCCTCTGCTTCCACTCACTCTTTGAGGGACTCGCTATAGGCCTCACCGCTACTTTTTCAGACTTCTGGGACACAACACTTACTGTAGTGATACATAAGGTGAGGTTTGATCATAAGTGAGGCTAGATGTCAAATACATAAGGTTAGATGTGATAGTACTTCATGGGGTTTGTTTATTCAAGATGAGGTGTGATTTCATCTTTCGCTGTCCCTTCAGTGTTCCTTTCCCCCCTCTTCCCCCGTTGCTTATGGGCCCCGTTTCCAACCTCTCCGCTCCAACCTCTCCGCTCCAACCTCTCCGCTCTCCCTCCAACCCCCCCCCCCTCCCTCCCTCCCTGTCCGCTCCTTCTCCCTGCCTCCTTTCTCCTCTCTCCCGTCCCATGCGCCAGATCTTTGAGGGCCTTGCGCTCGGCACCACCCTTCGCTCGCAGAATTCCCGCCGCTCCTGCTGCGCTTTCCTCTCGTACGCCGCCTCCTTCAGCGGCATGGTGCCCCTTGGGATTGTCGCCGGTGTCGTTCTCGACTCCTCTGCCAGTGGCACGGTGGGGGGGGAGAGGGGGAGTGAGGGAGGACAGGAGTGATTGAGGGAGAGACTAGGGTATCATGGCTGCTTGCTTGCATCTACAATGGATGATACAAGGTTTTACATTCTCCCTTTCACACATCTCGTGTTCCTTCCTCCCCACCACCTTTCTTTCTCTCCCTGAATATCTCTTTCTCATCCCCTGCTGTTGCCTCCCTCCCCAAATATTGTCCTCCCTGCTCTGCTGGGGAGGGATAAGGCAACGGCAACCCTATGGATGGATGATATCAGAAACGCCCTGGCTTCAGTTGAATCTTTTTATCTCACTCATCCCCAACAGTTTCCTTCCCCACAAACCGTTTCTTCCTTTCACTGCACGATCTCAGGTAACCCTATGGATGGATGCTGTCGGCAACGCCCTGGCAGCCGGGGTGTTTGTCTATGTGGCAACGGTACACCTTATATCGAAGGCCATGCAAGAACAGTCGAGCCTCTCACCACAGTCACGTCCCAGTTCTCAACTCAGCTGCTGTGCTCGAGGTGCTGGCCCTGTATTGGAAGGTGGGAAGGGGGATGTGCACAAGAGGCCAAGTTGGTGGCTCCCTTTTGTCAGGTGGGGAGCTACAGTGCTCGGGGTTGCCACAAATACGCTCCTGCAACTGAAACATTTCTTCTGATTTTTTAAATGTATTTCCCTACTCTTGCTGGTTGGTTTTTGGGAGGGTCTGACTGCGATTACCGTATGACAAGCTACAATATGGTAAGTGTTGCCAGTTACGCATTGAATTTACACAACATCTAGTCATCTGAGCAGCAACCGGTATGCTTTGCAAAGTACGCTTGCATTTTACAGAGTGTTGAAGCCAATATGGTGTTGTGATCATCCATAGTACCAACCATTTTATTAGCAATTCGTGTATTTGTGTGTCTTTATTCGACCCAAGAAAACTAACCTACCTTATGTATCTTGACTTGCACACAAAAGAAAGTGCTTATTGTGAAACTCCTCACAGCAGTACGGGTATGCCACTATGCAAGCTGAGGTCCTGCAGAGAGGATCTGCTGAGCCAGGGTAGAATCCACACCAGCCATACTCTCTGTGAACTTGGAGAAGTTGGTGTTGAAAAGACCACCAAGCTTCTTCAGCGTTGCGTTGTACGCAACCTTATCAGCCCACTGTTCATCAAAGAGACATTGTTGGTAGTGTGAACAGGGCGAAGTGGAAGGTAAAAAGGGTAAGAGAGGAGGAACGTTTACTCACCATGTTCTGCGGCTCAAGAATCTCCTGAGGCACACCATCAACATGGTCTGGAACTTGAAGACCAAATATCGGTGTCGTCTTATATGTAGCAGATGCAAGAGATCCATTGTGGATCGCATCGATAATCTTCCTCGTATATGCCAGCTTCATCCTGCTTCCCGCGCCGTAGCTGCCTCCCGACCAACCCGTGTTCACGAGCCATGCACTAGATCCATTCTCGTGCATCCTCTGAGCAAGCATTCCCGCATACTTAATGGGATGCCACATGATGAAAGCAGCCCCAAAACATGCAGAGAACGTTGCCTGCGGTTCCTTGATACCCTCTTCAGTTCCAGCGACCTGTAAAGTATTAGGTTTGTCAGTCACAACATTCAGTAAAAGAAAAACTCTCCAAACATGAAAGGGTTCTCAGAGTAGCCAACAGGTGAGACCCACCAGAGCAGTGTATCCACTAATAAAGTGGTACATAGTTTGGGGAAGGGTCAGCTTGCTGACAGGAGGAAGGACTCCGAATGCATCACAGGCCAGCAAAATGACATTTCTTGGGTGGGGTCCAACACAGGGAATCTTAGCGTTCGGAATATACTCGATAGGGTATGCAGCACGGGTGTTTTCTGTGAGCATCAGCATGTTAGTGGATGACGTCATCAACAAGAGCAAAACAAGACAAACATACCAGTCACAGACTTGTCTGCATAGTCAACCACCCTGGTGTGGCTGTCAAACACGACGTTCTCCAGGACTGCAAAAGACAAGAGTCAGGAGTTGAAAAACGGTCAAAGAGCAAACAAAGCAGCAGAATACCTGTTCCAAACTTGATTGCGTTAAATATCTCTGGTTCCTTTTCGGGCGACAGGTCAATGCACTTTGCGTAGCACCCTCCTTCGATGTTGGATATACCATTGTCACTCCAGCAGTGCTCATCATCCCCAATCAGGTACCTCTCAGGATCAGTTGAGAGGGTAGTCTTTCCCGTGCCTAAGAAAAACCAGCGAAGATAGTAGACCTTGTCGTAAGAGAATGTCACAGGAGTATCTGGTCAACATACCTGAAAGGCCGAAGAACAGGGAGACGTCACCGCCCTTTCCCATGTTGCAGCCAGAATGAAGTGAGAGTATTCCTCTCTTTGGCATCAAATAGTGCATAAACCCAAAAAGTCCCTTCTTCATCTCGCCAGCATACTGAGTTCCGAGAATAACCATTTCCCTCCTCTTCAGGTTGATGTCAATGCTGGTCGACGATGTCATGTAGTGAGTGAAACGATTGCACGGAAACTTTCCGCCATTATAGATGGTGAAGTCAGGTTCACCAAACGTTTCCAGCTCCTCAGGAGTAGGCCGGATACACCTGATTTGTTCAATGTGTTAGAAGATAAAAGCGCAGCAACTTACGTGTGTACAGTGCTGGATAGAAATGCTTGATCCTCTAAAGACTGAAGCAGACTGGCAAGACCCTTACATGTTGTGCATGAAGAGAGCGTGATAAGCACGGGAGGTGATAATTCTGACTTTGACCCGATTGTCCTTGTCCCAGTTCAAAAACTGGTCGTTCACAAAGACCTGTATTCAAAGCGGATTAGCAATATGTGATCCATACGACCGCAGGTTGTTACATGAAGAGGCACACCTTATCCAGAGACTTCAGGTAGTCGACAGCACGCTCGCGGTTGATATAGAAGGTCTCTTCGTCCATCTCAATGTTTGGAGAACCCCTGTGAAAACGTGATGTGCTCAAACGTGTCCACCATATGCGGAAGAAAGAAAGACGAAACACACGTACTTTCCCCACCACAGGTCATCCTGTGAGGACTCTTCCTTCACAATGCGCTTGTCCTTAGGAGAACGTCCTGTCTTGGCTCCAGAGAGAGTAGCAAGCGCTCCAGTTGAAGTGATGTACGTTCCCTTTTCATCCTTGATCGCGAGCTCGTAAAGCTCTGTTCAAGAAGAAGTGCGTCTAATTTTTTTGCCAATCCAAAACAGTGCTGAGCTGGTCAATCCGCTAACTACCTGCTTGTGAAAGATTGTGAAGTACGTGGGTCGCTTTGAGGTTAAAATCGCTGACGTAGTCAGACGGAACGAAATGCACGTGACCATCTTTAGTAACAGCGGCGTTCGGATCCCCCTTGATGACGTTTGGACCCCGTTCTCGCGCGTGAGACGCCAAGGAGGCACTGGAAGGACTCTGATGTTAGGAATCTTAGTTAATAGCTTGAGCATGCTGAGATGGCAAACGCGTACCTGATTGACTCGGCGCCACCGCCTGGAACTGAAGTTGGCTTTTTCTGAAGAGAATGCAGCTCATCCAGTGACGTCGCACTGACTGGAGCAGACGAGTCATCGCAGCAGACATGCTTCTCGTGTCCAAGGGAAGCCATGGTTCTCACGGGGATGGCGGAAAATGGGTTGGAGGAAGTGGGAACTGGGATTGGAAAGCAGCCACCTCAGCAGTCCCCTTTTCTAGGTGTCTGTCGGTGGTACCGAACCGCTCCTTCCACGATCCCCCAAACATTAGCTTCACTCGCTACAGAATAATTGCGCTAATAACGAAATTTTCTATATCTAAACATCAACTTAAATTCGATGTATCTAACCTCTTTTTCTCCTTTCCATTGAGCTCGATATACAACGAACAGGGAAAAGGCAAACAATTTGGGTAACAAAAACAGTTTAGAATCAAACTACCTACCCAGCATACTTTTGATAGTATCCTTCAATTATGGACCCATCAGCAAGCTTAGCATCCATCACAGTCTGGTTTCCCCGTACAAGATGACCATCCTTGCAGAACGTCACACCACCTTCAGGTAAATGCAGTCGCTGGCAGAAGAGTCCAAACATGTTGCGCAGAGGAGCTGTAGTATTGATGTCATATGTCACTTCGTTGCCGTCCATCCGCACCTTGACCCTTCTGGTTTCTTGCCTCTGTACCTCAGTAGCAGCTCCTCTCTCTTCTCTCTCTGGTGCCTTCCCATGAGACCTCAAAGCCCAGCGACCAGCAGCTCTACTGCCGCTGCCTGTAATCTCTTCCCCTGCTACTGCTGGCGACGTCGTCATCTCCTCTGCTGCTTTGTCCTCGGCAGAAATTGCTCCAGTTTCCAGCGCTGGTGATCGTTCCATTTCTTCCGCGTTCTCGCCGCCTCCTCCCTCTGAGCCAGTTTCTTCCCCCAGAACCACGTCAACAGGCCCTTCCATAGCCTCATCCTCCCCTTTCAACTCTTCCTCCTCTTCCTGTATCCCCTCACGCTCAGTATCCGTTTCTGTTATTGCAATCTCCCTTCTCGTACCCTTCTTCCTCGCCTCGTCACCGGCATCCTGGCGTGCGGACGTGTCAACGAGCGAAGGGAGATCCTCAGCCACGTCAACAGCCGTGCCAAGAGCACGTCCGCCTCCAGTCACAGGAACACCAGCAGCAATCGCTTCCGCTGCAGCAAATGCCGCATCCACCACGGACGCGGGAAGCCCCCGGGTACTGGACGGGGTGGTCGCAGCGATTTCGGAACCTGAAACGGCCTCAGCTGTTGTCACGCTCACTTCGGTCGACTCCAGAACCACCAACGGCGGCTGCTGTGTTGCCTGTCGACGCTCCACTCCTCCTCCTCCTCTTCCCCTCGCTGAAATCCCACGGCCTCTGCCACGCTCTGCATAGTGGATCGCAGGCCGTGGCCTCAGAGACCTGGTTACCGTTCGGGTGGTTCGGACTTGGATCCGTGCAGAAGCCTTTCCTCGAGCCATGGCGACAGAAACGCTTATGGGACGGCGTCGCTGGCGGCTGATATAGGAAATCGCTTACTCGCTTCATCTAAAAATCAAAGTGGCACCATGTGAACGCGCACATACTGAATTGTTAGAGAACGGGTGGCAATGGCAGTCACCCTGGACTTGCTGGCGGCGATTCCTCGAGCCCTCGTCTCCGAAAAGGTGCACTTCTAGCTGACGTACCAGTCCGGGTATCTCGAGACGCCATGAGCACAGGATTGTGAGGGATCAAGAAAGGACACGTGGGACTTCGTCGGGACCGAAGGAGGTGCGGCGGGGCGTGACGAACGAGCATGCATCACGTGGGTGACCCTTAGCTCTCGTGCGCAAAGCAAATAGAGATTTGTGCGTGCCTGTGTGGTGAGGAAGAACTCATATATCGCGTATGTCGGTTTATGTATAACGCGGAAATTGACAATGGCATAGGCGGTAAATGATTTAAGTATGATTGTAATATTTTTTCCACTTTCAAATGATGGAAAAATAACATAGGCAACAATCTTGAGCGAGCATGGATTGCAGTTTTCCCCTGTTTATATGGCATACTAGATAGCTATCTTAAGCTCTCTACCATGGGCTCCTTATTCAACCATCACGTTTTTTATCACACCCATCATTGTCAAAGTAACCTGCTAAAAGACAGGAAGCCCAATTACTGTACAGGAGCAAAATAAATCCATTAAAAACAATAAAAGTTGGATCCTCTCTCTACCCACCAACCTTTTGAATGTATCCTTCAATGATAGAACCACTGAATATCTTAGCATCCTTCACAGTCTGGTTTCCCCGTAGAACATGACCATCCTTGCAGAACGTCACCCCGCCTTCAGGCAAATGCAGTCGCTTGCAAAAGAGTGCGAACATGTTGCACAAAGGAGCTGTGGTTTTGATGTCATATGTCACCTCATTACCATCCATCCTCACTCTGACCCTCACTCTCGCACTTCTGGTATATTGCTTTTGAACCTCTGCAGCTCCTCTCTCTTCATTCTCTAGTGCCTTCCCATGTGATCTCAACACCCAGCGACCAGCAGCCCTATTGCCGCCATCTTTCATCTCTTCTCCTGCTGCTGCTGGCGACATCTCCGTCTCCTTCGTTGCTCCATCTTTGGCTAGACTTGCTGAATTTTCCAGCGCTGGTAATCGTTCCCCTCCCACGTCCTCGCTTCCTCCTCCAGTTTCTTCCCCCAGCATCACGTCCGCCGGCCCTTCCATAGCCTCATCTTCCCCCACCAGCTCTTCCTCATCCTCCTGAATCCGCTGAAGATCAGCATCCGTTTCTGTTTCTGCAATATCTCTTGTCGTACCCTTCTCCCCCGCCTCTTCGTTAAGATCCCACGGCGATGTATCAACAAGTAGCTCCTCTGCCACGTCAGCAAGAGCGCCAAGCGCACGCCCGCCTTCAGTCACGGGAAGATCAGCAGCGATCGCTCCCGCTGCAGCAAACGCCGCATCCACCACGGCTGCAGGAAGCCCCTGGGTACTGGACGGGCTGGACACAGCGGTATGAGGAGCTGACTCGGCCTCAGCTGTAGGCAGGCTCGCTTCAGTTGACTCCGGAACGACCAATGGTGGCTGCTGGCTTGTTTGTCCACGCTCCACCCCTCCTCCTCCCCTCGCCGAAATTCCACGGCCTCTGCCAGACTCTTCATCGTGAATTGCGGGCGCTGCATCGTGAATCGCAGGTGCTGCATCGTGAATCGCAGCCTCTTCATCGTGAATCGCAGGTGCTGCATCGTGAATCGCAGGTCGTGGCCTCACAGCCCTGGTTACCTTCCGAGTGGTTCGAGTGGTTACCTTTCGATA
Organism: Closterium sp. Yama58-4; assembly: GCA_947470075.1. Lineage (NCBI taxonomy): Eukaryota > Viridiplantae > Streptophyta > Zygnematophyceae > Desmidiales > Closteriaceae > Closterium > Closterium sp. Yama58-4. The sequence continues at coordinate 909,684 of CANIUD010000082.1, read as the reverse complement.
GGTTCGAGTGGTTCGAGTGGTTACCTTATTAGCCATTGGACTGATTGACGTTGGAGTGATTCCGACTTGAACTCGTGTACAACGGCCAAGGAAACACGGCCTTGCTGATGTAGATTACGAGCTCACTTCGTCTCAGATTTGAAATGCGGACTAAGAATGAGAGCACCCACAAGAAGAGTGTTGTAAACGATAGGAATGGCAGTCACCCTGGACGTGCTAAGGGCCATTCCTTCAACCCTCGACTCCAAGGTGCGCTTCTTGCTGACGTCCTCCTCCGGCTATTCCGAGACGCCATGAAGACAGGTCGGCGAGAAAGAGAGAGCGAGAGACTAAGAGAGGACATGTCAAGAAAATGGAGGACGGGGCGATGGACGTGCCGAGGGGAGCGTGACCGAGCATGGATGACCCTTTCGCTCTCGCGCGCGAAGCAGCAAATCGAGATTTGAGGAGTGCGTGTCTGTGGGGTCGAGGGGTCAAAGGGTCATTCGGGAATTTAAGACCGGTGCCTGTATCTCGTACTTCGCGTTGTGGAATCCACAATAAGTACGCATAGAATGGAAAGCAGAAATAGAATTCCCATCAGTTGGATTTGATGATTGAAACAAGGCCTTACATGAGCAAGGATTGCCATATAGCCAATGTGTAGACTGCTACGTTTAGACGTCTTGCATGAAGGCGTATTGCATTTACCGTTCTTGAAGGTGGGCGGTAAAAGAAGTTGGATGGGTAGCGCTAGTTCCCAGGTTAATGTCAATCAGCTTTGTCAGACACCACAACACGCTCACTAGAATCTTTTTTAGATGAATCGCCAACCGGAACCTCGCTAGCTTCCTCATCCCGAAGGGCCTTGCGCAGGCCAAACACAATCAGGAGGTTCGTGATTGTGAGCAATGACTCGGCACTGCCATGTAGGTAGTCTACATTAGATAGAGATGTCCCGTAGTGTATCTTGGCTGCATGGAACAAGGGCACAACCAAACAGGCATCAAGACATGGTAAACACACAAACTTGGCACATGGTAATCACAGCACTCTGTATTCCAGGCAACAAGCATCCATAACGTCCATATGCTACGGTGCTGCAAAGCAGCCCACTCATACCAGCCAATCAAGCCAACGAATGAAGAAAGACAAGCCACACCACACAAAAAAATCTATACAACAGCGACAACACACACAGGAGGGCGACAAAGGTGTGGCATTATACGGAGTAGAAAGGAGCTCACCATATATTCCAGCAGGAACTGTCATTTGAGAGAAAAGGATTCCGAAGCATAGTTGAGCAAGTGGATAAGGTCGTGAGTTGGAAATGGAGGGGAGGGGCGGCGGGGAGGTGGAAGAAGGGGGGAAAGAGCAAGGTAGCAAAGGAGATTATTGGCAAGCGGTGGGAGCAAGTGACGGAAAGCGTGGGATTGAGGAGGAGAGGAAGGAGGGAAGTTTATAGATGAGAGGCGAATGGGGGAAAGAGAGTAAGGGACTTGAGTTGGGAGGGAGAAAAGGAGAGAGTGATGGGAAGAGGGAGAGGAAGGAAGAAGTGTATGGTGTGGTGAGCACCTGTGGCATGGTGCTAACAATTGTGGACAATGGTGCTGGCATAAACCATGCATGGACATAACGGCAGTTTGCCAATGGTACAGCACGCAGCATGCCTATACAGCTCCTAAGTCCCAAACAGCGTACGCATTAGTACCACTAACAAATGCGAGACAAAATCAGAAACCACCGCGCTCCTACACATGCGATTACTTGTGCCTTCAATCACTTGTACGAAAGCGGGCAGAAGGTACAGTCTATGAAGCATGCTATACAGCTCCTACCACTAGCACACTCACTCTTGGCGCCGCAAATGCGAGCACATGGTGGAGTTAAGAAAACCAGCTCTGAGTATACATTTCCGCTCAAAGGAAACATGCCAATAGTGTCAGCTCCTAGTACCAAGGCACTCACTCGTGGCACCGACGAATGCGAGCAGGAAGTAGACCCAATGATACCAGCTCCCAGAGTTATGCACCTCAAAAGAAAGTTGTTGATAGTGTCAGCTCCTAGTACCAGCGCACTCACTTGTAGCGCCGACAAATGCGAGCAGGAAGTAGAACCCGAACAGCGTGATGCGCGGCGCCGTGCCAGAGCGCGTGAGAAAGTATAAGAATCCGAGGTACGGAAAGAGCGATACGGCGAAGAGCGACGACGCGATGCTCTGCGAGTCGATGTTGGGCGACCAGGGATCCACTGGGAGCAGAAACGCGCGGGAAACGACGGCTCCGCGCCGACAGCACTCAGCGCTAGGGACAAATTCCGAAACGTTTCTATTCTGGTGACTCTGCTCGGGGGCTGGACTGAGGAGCGGTACTCTCGAGAAACGGGTGACGCGCTGAGAGGTTCCGAGCGGTGAGGCACGAGGCCGGGTCATGAGCGGAGGAGGCGGAGAGTCATGGCGGGTTGCTGTGAAAGCGGTGATTGAAAGCCTGGGCGGTAATGCAGCGCGAGGCGAGCGGGAGCAGGCGGAACGGGGAATGCGGGAGGGGGAGAAGGCATCTAAGGAAGAGTATTTAGCCGGTGGTCGGGACAGGAGCGCGCTTTCAGCCATGGCGAAGCGGGGCCTTTACACCAGACAAGCCTAGTCTCCTTAGGAGATTGAGGATTGCGGCTGAGGAAACTGAGCTAATGTGCGCTGGGCTGGTGTGGTGGAATGTGGGAGTTGAAGCAGGAGTGGGCAGAGAAGAGGGATTGATATCAATACAGGAAGTTATGGGATTGATATATTGTGTGGGGAACTTGTATCAATTTTCCTCATTGAACTGTAGCAGAAATATCGATCGGGTGCTTTCATGGCGAGTACAAACGTCTTGCAGCAAAGGAGTCCTCTTCTCCCATACCTCCCATACCTCCCTCCCACTCATGTTGACGAGCCATGAATCCCGGAAGCATGACACAGATGCACACGTCAGCGGATCAGAGCGCCAGGAATCGGTTCGCTAGGGCGAAGCGCTAGGCTTCAGTTCTTTACCTGTGCCACCAGCTGAGGAATGCGGCTGGTTTTTTTTCCACAGAAGAAGTCAAGTCGTTAGAGATTCAGGCAGATCGCTCAGAGTCGAGCAAGCGTGATTGCTGCGAGACTCTAATTGGCAGGCATTTGGTCGAGCCGGAGTATCGTTTTTAACCTGCTTGAGTCGCCAGTTCGGGGAGACCCCTCTGTCATGGACGGCGAATCCAGATCGCCTCTCTTCTACCGACACGTGGCTGCAGGAGCGGTTTCAGCCGTGGTGGCGAGCGCCGTCACGTACCCTCTTGATGTCGCCAAGACCGTCGCACAGGCGGGCGTCGCACAGGCCAGCGTCCCACACGCGATTGTCGCACAGACAGGCGCCGTGCAGGGCAGTGCGATCGCGGGGGGATCAGGGGGAGCATCGCCTGGTGGAATGGCAAGAAGCGGAACAGCAGCAGCGTCACGGGCAGCTGCTGCTACCAGCGGTCTCAGCTGGAGAGGTCAAGGTACCAGTCCAACTCTCACTGCCCCTTCCATGTCCTCATTTCCCTTTTTTCCTTATCCCTCCCCTCTCCCTTCTCCCCATCACCCCGCCTCCCCGACCCCTCCCCCACTCCCTCCCTCCTCTCCCTCGGTCTCTGCCGTTTTTTATTATTCCAGTCCCATTATGTTAACTTTTAGAGTGAAGCCAAGACTCCCGAGGGAGAAGGCTCTACGCATTCGTTTGCCTGAGTTTTCTGCCTCTGCTCTTTCCGACGTCCGCTCTCCCTGCCAGCCGCATTCACGGGGTTCTCACCGCATCTCGCGGGGCATCTACCATCTCTAGCAGCCCGCTACACCACCTACCATCTCGCCGCCGCATACCAAATGGGTGAGGCCACCTTACTTCCTTCCTGCTGTGCCATTCACATCGAATTTTCCTCGTTGTCTGCTAATTCATCTGGGAACCCAGCTCACTCAACTCTAGCATGGTTCAATGCTGTTGAGCATAACGCTGTTTTTCTCCGTCAAGCAGCCGCAGCAGCCATTTGTTCCTTGAAAAGCAAATCCACGACTTATAAAGCAAGCCTTCGCTCTTCCTTTTCCCTCCCCTCCTTTCCCCCTCTGCACCCAAATGGTCTGCCCTCTTGGCTTCCCATTTCCTCACCTCAAGCAGCAGCAGCAGCAGGCACGATAGCCGGGGCGACCGAGTCCCTGCTCTCCATACTTTGCTTAATTCACCTGATTCTCTGCCCTTTCTCCCACACCCATTCGTGTCCCCACCTTTGTCCCCCCCCAATTCCCCCTCACAACCCAGATGGTCTCCCTTCTTGGCTCCCCACCTCCCCGCCTCAAGCAGCATTAGCAGGAGCCATAGCCGGGGCGACGGAGTCCCTGCTCTGCACACCATTCGACCTCCTCAGAACCCGCCTGCTGCTCGCCACTCCCCTGCTGCCACCTGTCCCGCCCTCCCACCCCATCTCCCTCCCCCGCCCTTCCATCCGCATCCACCGCCCATCTTCTCCCTCCCCACCAACTTCTTCCTCTTTAGGCAAGCCCTTCCCCAGCGAAACCTTGCCGAGCCATACCTCATCCGGTCAATCCTCCACCATTAATCAATCTTCCAACCCCAGTCAGAAGTCACGGAGTGGTTCCTCTCTTCCTAAGCACAAGCTGGCCCATCCACTCACACACAGACCCACCAACTCTCGAACTAACCGTTCTGATCGCCCGCACCGCACAACTCACAAGCGCAGCTTCGTTTCCTCCTCGTCCCCTCCTCCTCCCACTCCCCTCACCTCCACTCAACCCCTACACCCAAGGCACCTCTTTGCATCCTTGCACACCCCTCCCATTCCCCCTCCTTCCAACCCCCTACCGCTCTCCACCTTCTCCCTCTCCCTCGCCCGCTACCCCTGGACCCCTGTCCCCTCGCCCTACCTCCCTGCCTCGACCCCATGGGAGGCCGCAAAGGCTGGAGTGAGGACGGAGGGGGCAGCTCAGCTGTGGCGAGGGCTTCGAGCGGGCGTGACTAGAGACGCGCTTTTTGGAGCGGTGTTCTTTGGAGGGTGGGTGGCCATAGAGGAAGGATTGAGGGAGTTGGAGGAGCTCCGGCAGACGAAAAGAGAGAGGAGTGGGGAGGAGGAAGGGGTGGAGGGGGGAGGGGTGGGTGGTGGGGTCATGGAGAGGAGGAGGAGTGTGGGGTATGGATATGCGTTGACCCAGGGTTTGGAAGCAGCGATAGCAGCAGCAGTGGCTTCAGTTGTGTCGCATCCGTTTGACTGTGCCAAGACGCGCACTCAAGCCACCGTCTTGCCTAAGGTAAACGTTTGTTGACCTTTCTTCTCTAATTGCTTGCTTGCATTCCATTCCAGTCCACGCTTTTATCCATCGATTGCTTTGCTCTGCTGTGTGCTTGTATCCATACTTACATTTCTGTGAACTTGTTGTGCATCCTCCCTGTGAATCCACCCAGCACGTGGCTATGGAGTTAGCGTTGGTGCGCAGGGGGAAGGATGGGAGGTGGTGGGAGAGACTGTCTGGCTTGCGATGGTGGGATAGGAGCTACCACTGGCAAGGCTGGGCCCTGAGGACCATGCATCAATCTATAGGGGCATTTCTTCTAGTAGGTGGTTACCATGTTGCAATTGCATTGACGAACGATTCTTCCGGGTAATGACCTTTTTTATGATGTTTCCATGCAGTTGCACCTTGAACATTTGAAATCCAAAGAACCTTCAGATTATGCATAATTCGAAATTTCCTTAGCAGTTTGTTGCTTCTAGCGAATTGGCCACAATCGCAGCCCGTGCAGTCCGACTTCTTCCATATCTCCTTCAACCTCCCGCCCATGAATTCGAGCCGCAAGGTAGCTCAACCATTAGGGTGAGCGGAATCGGCGGCCCAGATTCATCAGGCTTCGGTCGCCGCAGAATTAGTCTGGTCAAGAACTGATCCGCGCCGAATTAGGTTGTATTTAGGTATCGCACGTACTCATCAACGCTCCCGTTCAGCTGTAGAAACGTAAGGAACAGCTTCATTGCAGAAACTTGAGTTACAACCTCGTTACGAATTCGAGGAGATCTAAAAGCTTGAACGCGATAAACTCGACGCGAATCAACTCGACGCAATCAACTCGAAGCGATAAACTAGAAGCACTCAACGAGTGGAGTGACGAGTTCGAGTGGCGAAGCGAGTGGCGATGGAGGCACTCGAGAAGGTGGTAACGCAGGCGCAGGGCCTGTCGGGCAGCGCAAGCGACCTGGCGCACCTGCTGGAGGTGCTGCGCGGCGCCGAGGACGCGCTCGCGAAGCACGCGCCGCAGCTCGACACGCTGCTCGCGTCGCTCGACCCCGCGCTGCACTCGCTCGCCTTCCTGTTCTTCCTGTGAGTCTGTGGGGGAGAGGGGGGGGAAGGGAAATCAGGCGAATGGGGGGGGGGGAGGAGAGAGGGGAGGGAGGAGGGAGAGAAGAGAGGGGGGGAAGGGGACAGACCCCGTGGTGGTGGAAAAAGGGAGCGACCTGGCGCTCCTGCTGGTGTGGCGCCGAGGACGCCCTGGCGAAGCACGCGCCGCTGCTCGACACGCTGCTCGCGTCGCTCGACCCAGCGCTGCACTCGCTCGCCTTCCTCTTCTTCCTGTGAGTCTGTGTGGAGAGGATAAGGAAGAAAGTGGGTTCAAGGAAATGCGGGAGTAAGACAGACCCCGCGCGCCACAGCTCGACACGCTGCTCGCGTCGCTCGACCCCGCGCTGCACTCGCTCGCCTTCCTCTTCTTCCTGTGAGTTTGTCTTCCGAGGGAAGGTGGAGAAAGGGGGAAGTGGGGGGATATGGGGAAGGTGGGGACACGCTGCTCGCGTCCCTCGATCCCGCACTGCATGCGTTCGCCTTCCTCTTCTTCATGTGAGCCCGGAAGCGGAAGGTAGAAGGAGGGATTTGGGGGACGGTGGGAAGGGATTTGGGGGACGGTGGGAAGGCAGGGCGAATGGGGTCGGGGGAGAGTGAACACCCGCGCACCTTGCTCTTCTTCCCGTGGGCGCGCTGAGCGCGCATTGCCGTGGAGGAACGTAGTGGGCGAGGGTAGATCCAGGCAACGAATGGGGATACAGAGGGAAGCGGGCGGCTGTGGAAGAGGAGCGGGTGGGAGTGAAGGTAGTACTATGCTTCTGTCTGGCGCGCGTCTGGTCTTCTCATCGATCTGTCCTCCCCCGTCCTCCTCTCCTTCCTCCCACTCGCCCTCTCCTCGTTCGTTATTCTCCTCTTCCCAACCCCTCCCACCACTCCCACCCTCTCCCACGCCTTCGCTTCCCACCCTTCCCCTACAGCGATGCACACGCAGCGCAGGCACCGGGCCAGTTGTGGGAGCAGGTGGTGGGGACGATCATCAACTTCATCAAAGTGGCATTTCCAACGCAGATCGCCCTCGCCCCTGAAAAGTGTGAGTGTCTGTGGGCTGGCAAGTGGATTCTCTACTGTCCAAGTCGAATCAAAAGAAAGCTGACTTTTTAGTCGACTCAAAAGGCAGATTGCTCTCGCCCCTGAAAAGTGTGAGTATCTATCCCATGGGCTTGCAAGTGGACTCTCGACTGCCCGAGTCGAATCAAGCAATCATGCAGCACAGGCGCCAGGCGATTGTGGGAGCAGGTGGTGGGGTGGGGTGGGGTGGGGGGGGGCGATCATCAACTTCATCAAAGTCGCTTCTCCCACGCAGCTCGCGCTCTCATCAGAAAACTGTAAGAGAATTCACCTGTACAGCAGAACCGCATGCAGCACAGCAGCCGTTACACCCCCCCCGCCCCGCCCCCCAAGCTATGGGAGCAGGTGGTGGGGACAATCATCAACTTCATCAAAGTAGCTTCCCCCACTCTGGTCTTCCCCGCGCTTGAAAATCGCCATCACCATCGCCTGTGGGATCTCTCATCATTTCCAGTACGCTCGAGTTGTGCTCCCCTTGCGCCGAGCTCGAGCTGGCCATCAGCAAGGTGCAGCGCAGCAGCAACGCTTAGCACCTCACCCCGCGAGGTGACTTCTGAGTCGACTCAAAACTCCCCTTGCGCCGAGCTCGAGCTGGCCATCAGCAAGGTGCAACACAGCAGCAGCGCGGAGCACCTCACCTTACCCCGCAACACGCAGCAGATTGCCTGCAGCTATGCCTGCAGCTCTGCCTGCAGCTCGGCCTGCTCCAATCAGCTCCTCTTGTCACCCTCTGCTCCGTTCCCTCTCCCTTCTCGTCCCCCGTCCCTCCCTCCTCCCAGTCGCCTCCCTGTGCCATCGCCTGCGTGACCTGCTCATCTCCCGCTCCCAGTATTCCCGAGGCGTCCTGCCGCTACACTGGGCAATCAGCAAGGTGCAGCAGTGCACCACAGCGGAGCACCTCACCCCGCAACACGTGGACTGCCTGCAGCTGTGCCTGCTCGCCAAGCTCTACCGCCAAGGGGGCGAGCTGCTGCAGGGGGATATTCTCGATATTGACCCCAAGAAAACGGGGCTGGTGCACCGAGACTTTCTTCTGTACTGCTTCTACGGGTGAGCTTATTTTTTATTGCATTGATATTCTTTCGCTGCCACGGATGGTGTTTGGTTTACTATGCCTAGCATTCTCTTCCTCCTTTCCCAATGTCAGCTACTTACTTTTTCTACCGCTTGTCTGTCCTTGTTCCCCCTCCTCTTTGTCCCCCCCCCCCCTCCCCCCCCCCTTCGCGCAACGCCTCCTCGCAGGGGCACCATCTATGTGGGTCTGAAGCAGTATCAGAAGGCGCTAGACCTCTTCATGCATGTGAGTGGGTGGGTCTGATTGGTGTGCGTGAGTGCTTGCAACTTGTGAGTGGAGTTTGACGCATGTGATGTGAGTGCGCCGTCGCATACAGCATGTGACGCACAGCAACTGCCACTTTCTTATCCCTTCTTGCTGTATTAATTGTGTCCTTGCCTCACCACACCACCACTGTCATTCCTTCTATCTATCCAGCTATCCAACCCTGGAAATCCCCCACTCCCTTTCCCTGCTTTTTCGTTCTAAGCCGTTCCCCACCCCCTCCATTTTCAGGCCATCACGTCCCCAGCAAAGGGCGTGAATGCCATCCCAGTTTCCCTCCCTCCTCCTCCCCCCTTCTTTGAACCTCCTTTTCTCCCTCAATCTCTCTCCCCCCCCCCCCCCCCCACCCAATCCCTCCCCCCATTTTCAGGCCATCACATCCCCAGCACAGGTCGTGAATGCCATCACAGTGGCGGCATACAAGAGACATGTGCTTGTCTCGCTCATCCTGAACGCCCAGGTGGGTGCAGTGCGGTGCAGGATGGTGTGGTATGATGTGGTGTGGTGTGGTGTGGTGTGGTGTGGTGTTGTGTGGTGCAGTGTGATGCCATCTCCTCCTCCCCACCATAAATGCCATCACAGTAGCTTCATACAAGAGACACGTGCTTGTGTCGCTCATCTTAAACGCCCAGGTGGGTGCAGTGAGGTGCCATGCAGTGAATCGCGGTGTAATTCGGTGCAGTGCAGTGCAGTGTGATGCCATCCCTTCCTCCCACCATAAATGCCATCACAGTGGCGGCATACAAGAGACACGTGCCTGTGTCGCTCATCCTGAACGCCCAGGTGGGTAAAGTGTGGAGTAGTGCGGTGCGGTGTGGTGTGGTGTGCTGCCGTCTCCTGCTCCCCCCATGAATGCCATCACAGTGGTGGCATACAGGAGGCACGTGCTTGTCTCGCTCATCCTGAACGCCCAGGTGTGTGGTGCGGTGCAATTCGGTGCAGTGCAGTGCAGTGTGATGCCATCCTCTCCTCCCCACCATGAATGCCATCGTAGTGGTGGCATACAAGAGACACGTGCCTGTGTCGCTCATCCTGAACGCCCAGGTGTGGTGCAGTGTGATGTGGTTCGGTGCAGTGTGGTATGATGTGGATGTGGTATGATGTGGTGTGTACCTTGGTGTTGCGCTAGCAGGGTGCTGAGTCAGCAAGCAGGTTTCAATCTTGTTATCGTTGATTCTTGCAGGCTTTTACTAGAAAATTACAAAGCAACTCTCTTCCTTCCGTTCTCCATCCCTCTCATTCGCTCTCTCGCTTTGATCCATCCTTTCGCTCCCCCCCTTGCTCCCGTTCTTGCTCCCCCCCCTCATGGTCCCACGGAGGCAGCTGTCACCTCTACCCAAGTTCACTCCAAGCATCGTACAGAGAGGGCTTAAGGCCTGCTGCCAGGTGTGTGCGTGGGGGACTCAAGGCCGTGAGTGAAATTTATATATACCCATGTATACAATCACATATGCCAACAATCACATGTGCCAGGTGGTGATGACGTGATGTTTGATCATTGCATGGCATGTGTGGCAAATCATTTTGGCTGCTGTGTGATCTGTTGCATCCCCCACAACCCCTTTGCAGGTCTTCCCCATGACCTGGCTTTCAACTTTCCCCTATCCTCCACGAATCCCTCTTCTCCATTCCCTTGCCCACCCTTCTCCACCCCTCTCCACCCGACTCCACCCCTCGCAGGACTACCACGATCTGGCGAACATATACGTGTCGCGCGATGCAGCAGAGCTCAAGAAGTTTGTCGACTCGCACGAGCAGGCCTTCAAGGCGGTGAGTGCGAGCTCGCACCACATGCACTGTTGTGTGTCTGCACTGTTGTATGCCACAAGATTACGGCACCTCAAACTGCCACCATCGCTCTCATTCTCTCCTTCTGTTCTTTCATTCTCTCCCCTTCTCTCTCCCCCTTCCCCCTCTTCCACTCAGGACAACAACCTTGGTTTGGCCCATCAGGTGGTCGCATCGGTCCCCAAGCGCAGCATCCAGCGTCTCACTCACACCTACCTCACTCTCTCGCTCTCCGACCTCGCTCAGTCGGTGCACCTCTCCTCACCTGCCGAGGCTGAGAAGTACCTTCTCTCCATGGTGAGTGGTTTCCAAGTTTAAATACAATTTTTTTCATGGTAGGCTTGGAAGTGAATTCTTCCTATATGCTGTGCCTTGCAATGTGTACCTTACCTTTCCTTTGTGCCTGTGTGCCTTTTTTTTGTGCCTTTTTTTCTTTCGTGTCTTCATCTGTCACTGTGTGCCTGGCAGATAGCGGACGGGGAGATGTTTGCGAGGATAGACCAGCAGGCAGGCATGGTGAGCTTTGAGGAGGACCCTGAGAAGTACGACTCGCTCGCCATGGCTGCTGTGGTGGAGGAGCACATCCAGAGGTGCGATGAAGAGGTGCATTGAGAGGTGAAAGGTGCATTGAGAGGTGAAAGGTGGATTGGGAGGTGAAAGGTGCATTGAGAGGTGAAAGGTGCATTGAGAGGTGAAAGGTGGATTGGGAGGTGAAAGGTGGATTGAGAGGTGAGAGGTGGATTGAGCTTCGAGGAGGACCCTGAGAAGTACGACTCGCTCGCCATGGCTGCCGTCGCGGAGGAGCACATCCAGAGGTGCGTTTGTTTTGATGAGATGGAGTGCAGCAATGGTTAGGGTCGTTGGTGTCTTTCTCTAGCTTGGAGGCTACAGTCGTGACCCTGAGAAGTACGATTCGCTCGTCATTGCTGTTGCGGTGGAAGAGCACATCCAGAGGTGCGATGAAAAGAATGTTGTGTGTGTGTGTGTTTTTTTTTTTTTTTTTTTTTTTTTTTTTGTTGGTAACAGCAACTCATCCAGATGCTCCTTCAGAGGCGAGATGCACTGTAGACTCATGGCTGGTTCACTTTTTGTCCACGGGTGCTTCACTGTGAGTGTGCGTCCACAACATTTCCACGAACCATGTGTGCTGCACTGTGAATTTGCATCCATGCTTGCTTAATGGATGTGCAGGGCGACTAAGCTGTCCAAGAAGCTGGCGCTGGTGCACGAGCAGATCTCCTCCGACCGAACATACCTCACACGGGTGTGTGCTTGCTGCACACTACTTAGTGCACCATGCTCAGTGCTCACTGCGCACTACTTAGTGCATACTGCTCACTGCACACTTCTTAGTGCACACTGCAATCATCCCCCGCTCTGTTTCAAGCACTTCATTTGGTCAAGCGTCATCGGGCCCTTGGATCCTCGTTCCATGTCTTTCGCTGCTTACTCCACGTTTTTTGCACATTTGAATCGATGGGTGTCTTCCCTCCCATGTATGTTGTATTGCAGGTGCATGCACGCGAGCGTAATATTCGGTATGGAGAGCACGAGGACTATGAGCTTGCACCTCAACGCATGTTTGACACCATGTAGGAAGTACGGTATCCTTGTAGAAAAAACGGAACTCGTTCGGATTGTGGCCGCATGCATGTACTAGGATGTTAGGCACTTGATAGTTGAAGGACGGTCTTGAAGGAACAGATCAATGCAGGCAGGGCGTTGTCCATCTTGAACCTAGTTGCCTACTCCGATTTTAGGCTAAGACTTCTGTTACAGTGAGGCTGTCCTGGTTTTAACCAGCATGATCACCAGTTTCCTCAATAAAGTAATACCGTTGGCCTGTTAGTTGTGTACTGATAGTGTAATCTCATGGAGGCCGATTCCCCAAAATTGGAGCCGAACTGGCCTCCATGGCTCGCTCCTTATCAATTCCCGGAGTTAGCGTGCGTTGCGCCTTCTTCAATCACAGCAACAATTCCCAAGGGATCGCCAGCCATCAAGCATGCCGAGTTGCAGGGTACTTCTTCACTCGAGTACAGCTTGCTTTTCCAAACACGAGCAAGTAGCTCCTGCCCTTGTGCTCTAAGTCGTGTCTGATCATTGCTCGAGGCACGACTCCAGAGTGTTGTCATACCATCCAGGCAGGATGCTTCCGCGGGGAGCAGCCATCGTGCCTGTGGCGATAGTGTCGGTCTGTGCTGTCGCCCTTCTCATCCTTCATGGCCAACCTCTCCTCAGCCATCTCTTGGGTGACGATGGGCCGATGAAGAAGCACATCGATACTGCGAAGGGTCATTTGGTGGTCGCGATGGTCAAAGGAAGGGAGGCTCGCATCAACTTCCTCTCTCCTGTCTTGCAAATTCTTGTGGGAGTTACTGCATTCCTTTCATCGCTTGTCGCTGCGGACCGTCTTTTCCACTTTTACGTCGCCTTGTACTGGAAGTTCTCCAAGAAACGCCCAGAGGAAGCCTTCGAAGCGAACACCTTGCCAGATCCAGCTACCTGTCCCGAAGCTTTCCCCAAAGTTGTTGTTCAGATTCCTATGTTCAACGAGAAAGAGGTGAGGGCATGCGCCACATTTGGTATTCCGAATTTATATCCCGTCTACGTCCCTCACTGTTTGACGTGCGGTGTTATGATTACCTTGCAGGTGTGCGAGCAAGTGATTGACGCATGTTGCAAGCTGATATGGCCGAGATCGCGCCTGTACATCCAGATATTGGACGATTCAACCTGCCCCATTACTCGCAGCAGGGTGGTTAAGAAAGGTATCAGATCACGTTTTTGTCATCCGCGTGTTTCCAAACACACGGCATCATATCGACCTTTCTCTCCTTCCTTGCAGTGGCCGAAAAGGTAGCTCTTGGAATTCACGTGGAGGATCGCTGGAGATCCAATCGGCAAGGATATAAAGCTGGAGCAATGATCGAGGCTGAAAAGGCACTTGGAGATTACGAATTCACTGCTATATTTGATGCAGACTTCAGCCCAGAGCCGGAATTCCTTCTGAAGACGATTCCGTATCTCATTGTAAGTCCTCAGATGCGTTTGCTTTGTTTCTTTCAGGCCAAGTCTTACCGTCGTTGGCTACTCACAGGACAATCCACGGGCTGCGTTTGTCCAAACACGCTGGGTGTTTGCCAATGCGGACGAGTCCGTCTTGACTCGAGTCCAAGAGATCTCACTGAATTATCACCTGAAGTGCGAACAGTATGCCAGATTCGCAACAGGCAACTTCTTCAATTTTAATGGTAGGTGACACATTGTCCATTTCTCTCACGTGCATCAGTAACTAATCATTTAGCGCTATTTTTGCTGCAGGAACGGCTGGAGTATGGAGGCTCTCTGCAATCAAGGATGCAGGCGGCTGGAATAACAGGACAACCGTTGAGGATATGGATCTTTCTCTACGAGCTTACGTTAGAGGCTGGAAGTTTATATTCTTGAATGACGTAACGGTAAGCCAGCGTTCTTGCTCCACTCTATTTTCTGTGGTCCGAGTGGTCTGACGGTTGTCCCCTACCTCCGATGCCATTGTCATGAGTGCAGTGTGTTAACGAGATTCCATCAACATATGCAGCTTTCAGGCACCAACAGCACCGCTGGAGCTGTGGGCCAATGCAACTTTGGAGAAAAGCTATGGATCAAGTCTGGGAATCTGAGGTATGTACATCAGCAGCGGCCAGTTGTTTATCCTGACCGCAGTTGTACTAACTGTGTTTGTCCCTTCTCAGATCCCACTTGTTCAAAAGATTTATCTGAACTGCTTCTTCTTTGGAACAAGGTTGTTCGCCACCCATATTGTGTCCTTTGTGTTCTACTGCACATTGGTGCCCATCTGTGTGGTGGCTCCAGAAGTGACAATCCCGTATTGGGCTTTGGTTTATGTGCCCATCCTGGTTACTATCTCAACAGTGGCTTTCACTCCAAGGTAAGCGTCATAATCACAGCTGCTTATTCATTTTCGTGTACTCTTCTAACAATATTGGCTGCTCTTCTAGGTCGTGGCTGTATGCTGTACCTTTCGTTCTGTTTGAGAATGCCATGAGCATTGTCAAGTTCTCTGCAATGGTCTCCGGAATCTTGGGCCTGTCTACGGCTCATTCATGGGTTGTAACCCAGAAGCTTGGGAACTGGGTCCAGACTGATGCAGCAACTGCAAAGACAGGGCTGGCGAAGTATTTGGGGAAAGCTGGAGCCATTCCACATAGTCTGAGTCTCCCAGTCATTTCTGAAGGCCTGGTGAAGCAAGGAGCTGATAAAGCCCAGCCAGGAGCTGATAAAGCCCAGCCCAAGAATTCTAAAAGCTCTTGGTTCAACCGCACGTAAGTGAATGCTCCAAGGGCAGACATTGCTTCTCTTATCCACCATTTATCTTAACCTTACCATCTCTTCTTTTCTGCAGAATATACAAGAGGGAATTGGGTATGGCTGCCTTTATCTTCGGTGCAGGGATGTACGCGATCTTTGTGGAAGACCGCTGGGATTACTCTATCTTCCTCTTTCTGCAGAGCATTGCGTTCGCCATGTTTGGCTTGAACTTTGTGGACAGGACAAATTGATGCAGTTTTCATAGAACATTGGGTTGAAAGTTTGCGTACTTGGGTGTTCTTTGATACCGTAAGAAATGTTGTACTGGTACATCATTTAATATAAAAGAAGGCAACGTCAACTTATCAAAATGGTAGCTAAATCTAACCAGCTCTAGTCCCGCCACCTGTGCCCACAGTTTGGGTTGCAGCACACAAAAAATAGGGTCATGCCTTCTTCCCCGCGACTTGTAGCCTGTAAGGGACGTGTTCCAAGGAGAAAACAATCACAGATGAGAGAAAATATAGCAATGTAGAGGAAGACTGTCGCATATTGAACCGAGGGCCAACATCGTGGTGGGCCATACCTGAAAGAACACAGCCTCGCCATGGGCACATTTGGCGCAGCGTACTGCCTTGGTGCGAGGAAGTGTGGGATCTGCTGTTACATCTTGCAGAATCTGTGTTCTCTCATCTGCAGTGTGATGCACTTCATTGCGATACACGCAATTGTTATCTGCTGCCTCCTGTTAGTCCGCATAAGCATGAATGGAGGGTGAAGCTGGAGAATATGAAGCTGGAAGGGGGTTGACGCTGGAGTGACACAGCTGACAGGTATATGGATCTAAAAACCCTCAGAATCCCCGGGCAATGTTGCAGTCGTGAAACAAAAAGACGGGCTTGGAATAAGGCATATGGACAAACCTGATGGTCACAGTTTCTGCAAGCATACAGTAATACGCGGTTCTCTCTATCTTCTCTCGGATACAAGATGTTGTTACTGCATACCACATGGAGGCAGAAGAAACGACAAGGGCCGGGAGGGAGCAGGGGAGGGAGCAGGGGAGGGAGCAGGTGGGGGGAGGAGATGGAGGGAAGGGAAGGGGAGGGGCAGACATGTTCACATATACGGCATGAGATGAACCCGCCATGGCAACCGCTCATCTGTGTGCACGGTACGACGAGCAGGCGCATAGACGCGACTGAGCGTCCCAATGGAGAGGAATGAAAGTGAGCACCAGGGGCAAGGGAGTTTCAAGTAGCTGAGCTTCTATGTCTACCAAAAGAGACGGCCGGATAGCTAGGTGACGAAAACCCACCATTCGCGACAAAACTTCATCGCACTCATTGTGGCGAGGATGGTGCGAAGACTTGCACAAGTAGAGGAAGCGACAAACGATGGTTTTACAGCAGAAGTTCAAGCGGGATGAGAACCAAGAAGAGCTCGACTTTGAGCACGTAGTTTTCGTCACCCAAAGCGCGAGCGCGAATGGATTATACCGTGGTTGCGGCACGAAGAAATGAAGAACAGACATAGGAACTGCTTTCTGCAGGCTGCGTGGTGAGGGGCTGTACGCGATAACGTAAGTGGCCAGCCACTGTAATGGCAAGCATTCGTTGTGATGTCATTTACAAACTGAATGCATCGTCTTTTTAATAATACCATTCCTAGTGAAATTAATAAATAGCATACGTGTATAATATCGAGCTGATTATGGGACAATAGGGGAAATCATTATTCGTGGATTTGAACATAATATAGTAAGTGGTACAAACATTGCATTATCGACAAATTGAAAGGGGGATTGGGGTGTACACCAAGCTAGATCAAGTCCTTTTTTTTGGCAGCCTTGCATAGACCAAACTACCTTTCAGGCAGCAAACTGGTCAGCAGGCACTGATCTGATATCAGTGATCTGATTCACCTCGCAGTGCAG
The DNA here is from genome assembly GCA_947470075.1 of Closterium sp. Yama58-4. Classification (NCBI taxonomy): domain Eukaryota; kingdom Viridiplantae; phylum Streptophyta; class Zygnematophyceae; order Desmidiales; family Closteriaceae; genus Closterium; species Closterium sp. Yama58-4. The sequence goes on along the minus strand of CANIUD010000082.1, from coordinate 892,869 downwards.
AATGTGCTTCTCCCCCCTGATGACTGCATACATAGCATTTGGTGCGATATAATCACACGTGCGTTCAATCCGGAACTCCTCCCCAGGAACCTGGTTCCCAGAGTGAATCTGCACTCCTGTAATGACAGCGTAGTCCGCTGTAGCGGGGTCGACTGTAAGAGAGATGAGGTGCTCGAGGTCGTCAGTGATGGCTTGAAGGGCAGCACGAGTCACTTGCACCAGGGAAGGGCTTCCTGAACCAGGGGGAATCTGTATACGGGCCACGGGAAGTAGTTTATGGTAGACAGGGAGGGAGGGAGGGAGGGAGGGAGGGAAGAAGGAAGGGGGAGGGGTAAGAAGAAGAGAGGGTTGGTTTAAATAGCTGGACGGGGATTTGGGCGGTGAAGGAATGAAATAATGTAGAAGTTGGCAGACAACATCATGTCACGCCATAGACAGACGTTCCCCGCACCTAACAGGGCACTCATTGTTCTCATGTCTTGTGTCAACCATGCACATCTGCATTCATTGCAGTGGCTCCTCCCGTTCATCCCATTAGTGGAACGCCTTAGTCATCCATCGTGATTTCTCAGCACATTTCCATCGACCAATGAACCTGCATGAATCCTTCTGCACACATTTACATCCCTCAACACAATGCTTCATCCACCAGCACACATGTACATTCCCCTAGGTACGCCAATGCCTCTACAACGCACCCCCTCCCCTCCACCCTGAACCTTAAACCCTTGCTTCACCTCCACACACGCCTTAGCGGCAAACCGTCTGAGAATATAAAATCCCGCATTGCCGGAGTCGTCCTTAATCTCCCATAATCTGACTTGTGAGGACCCTATTCCACGTTCTCTCAGTTCATCCTCGATCTCCCCTGAACCGAACTGTGAATCCACAACAAAGTTACTCCCTTGTCCTCGTTTCATCTCCAGACACACGTTAGCGGCGCCATCCCGCTAGAAAAGAACATATCCCCCGTTATTTGGGTTGTCCTCAATCTCCTTGAACTGACTTCTTTTTACACTACCATATGAATCCCGCCTATTCCTTCACCTCCACTCACCTTAGCAGCGATCTTCCTCTTGAGAAGAACGTATTCCCCGTTGTTCGGGTCGTCCTCGATCTCCTCTGAGCGTGAGTACACTAAGAAACACCCCCCTCCACCCTCTTCCCTCCCACCCCACCTCCCGTCACCTCCACACACCTTAGCGGCGATCTTCCTCTTGAGCAGAACGTATTCCGCGTTGTTCGGGTCGTCCTCGATCTCGCCTCCAGCGGAGATGTCGCCTTTAATGGCGATCAGCGCTCCGCACGCCGACGACGGCTTGCCACGCCCGCGGCGAAGCAGCGACCCCACCTCGCCGCTCTCTCCAATGGACACGTGGGGGAAGCCGAAGAAGATGTCTGGAAGGGAGCAAGGAAGAAACGGAGGGAAAAGGATTGAGCATTTTGAATGACAAGGCAGGTCTGTCCAGGCCGTTGCGAACCTCGCCGCTCTCTCCAATGGACACGTGGGGGAAGCCAAAGAAGATGTCTGCAAGTTAAGAAGGGCATGCGAAGAATGGGAAGAGGCGAGGGGGAAGAGAAGAGGGGAAATGTGCAATTGAAGGCACGCGGGATACTGATCCGCAAGAAAGAAGACTCAGGTTACCACTTACATCTTTCGCGAGGCTTCCCGTCGGTTTCGCACGGGAACTCGGGCGAGTGGCTCATAGCCGCCTTGAACCCCGTCTTGCCGCAGTTCACGAGTCCTCCCAGCCCGGTAATGTTAAAACTGAGCCCGAACTCCTAGTCAATTAGATTCACGATGGGATTACCACTTACATCTTTCGCGAGGCTTCCCGTCGGTTTCGCAGGGGAACTCCGGCGAGTGGCTCATAGCCGCCTTGAACCCCGTCTTGCCGCAGTTCACGAGCCCTCCCAGCCCCGCGATGTTAAAGCTGAGCCCGAACTCTTTGTCGATGAGGTTCACGATGGGGCGGCAGACCTCGTCGCGACACGTGTTGACGAGCGCGATGCAGTTGTCCCGCTTAAAGCCCAGGTTGCGCAGCTCGTCCGCCACGGCGTGCATGAAGGTGTCCTCCTGCATCGCGTTGGGGAATGTCGCCGCCATTGTCGCTAGCGCCGCGGGCGCGGCCTGGGGAGGTAGGGGGGTTGGGATGAAGGGAGATAGGTGAGAAGGTGAGGGATTATCGAACCGGATCTGTCTGAATTTCTTGAATTGTTTGTGCCGTTCTTTGAATCATGCGCAATGTGGCATTTCGAGCGATGCAAAAAAAATGGCAGGGTTCAATCCAAGGTCGCCAGTAGAATTGTTTGATTGGAAGGAAGAGAGCGTGGCTTTCAACCTTACGTTTGAAAAGGAAATGAGCAACTTCGCAGCTTACCCTCTTAGCGCGCGAAACAGCAGCACCATTAGCGGCATTCCCCGCCGCTGGAGCCGCACTGGCAGCCGGCTTAACCGCCTTAGACACCAGGGCGAATGTCGCACCGCCCAGGATCCCCGCGCCGAGCAACGCGGGAACGACGACTCCCCCTGGCGAGGAAGCGGGAGCGGAAGGCGCTGCGGCTGTGGCCTTGGAAACGCTCGCAAAAAGCGTCTGCGACGGCTGCGACTGCTGCGACGTGACGGAGTCGTTGCCGCTGGTGGAAGCTGCGACGAGGACTGGGGAAGCGCGACGGGTTGACTGAGCCTTGGGCGCAATCTTGGTCGCCTTTGCGGGCGCAGCGGCGCGGAGGCCGGAAAACGTGGGAATAGAGCTGCTGAGAGCCGCCATGGCGTATTCGCGGGCGGTGACTGGTCCGAGCTGGCTAACTAAGCGAGCTGCGGGTAGCAACTGAGACTAATACGGTCGTGTGAAGCTGTGAAGAACAGCGGGAAATGTAGTATTAGGTATTTATAAAGCTTATCTCAGTCTTGTAACTGAAGTTGCTTCTTTGAGGCATGGGGGAAGTCTCAAGGAATTCCCTACTTTTGGCGGGAAACTAGAATGTTCTGTTTGCCTAACTGGTCAGGATGCCACAGCTCTTTGCCACGTGCGCAGGCCGCCTTGGCTCAAGACACCAGCGAAGAAAGAATTGCGACGTCGTGATGGACCAAATCAAGTCCTTAGACTGGTTGCGACCGTCGCGAAAAAAAATAATGAATTATGAGAAGTAGCCAGCATGGGCTAGAAATCAGTTTTGTGGAAAGATTCATGCTCGCGTGGAATTGTCCTTCACTGGTGGAACATTCAACTCGCAGTTCCATGGTGCAAGATTCATGAATCTGGCTGCCAATGTGTCAGATTGACTGGTTTGAAATGGATACAGTCTTCAACAGAGACCGTTTCAATTGTACTAAAAATCCATTACAGAAACAGAGCATCTCGTATGGATAACAAGTTTCCAGAAGTATACCAGAGTTTATCCACTATTCCGATACTAAAAACAAGCTTCCCATTGTGGTTCACATTCAACTTGCTATTCCTTTGTTAACTGCTCATGAATCTGGATGCTCAGGTTGGCTTGAGATGGAGACAGGCTTACCAGAAAACGTTTATTGCAATAGAAATCCACAAACAAAAACAAAGCATCTTGTTCCTTCGCAATAATTCCTTCACCACCAGAATCTTTTCTTCATTGTTTCAAAGGTGCCTTCTTCACGCGGTCAGCTATCCTTGCAGGTCCATCAACGTGTGACTTGAATCTTCCACGGCCTTCCTCTTCCGTTTCCTGCCACATCAAACAAGAGACAAAACATACCATTACATACAGTGCCACAACCGCCTCACCTCACAGAAAAAAAAACCATTACAATGCCCCTCCCCCGCTTCCCCCCCTCTCCCTTCAAAGAAAAAGTATATGTGCACACTCTCACTATCCAAACTGAATCAAGGCGACACATTACCTTCTTTTTCACGATCTGAACGACATCCTCGTCTCGCAGGACATGCGCCAAGCCGCAGCGCTGCGGGTAGTGCTTGACACTGGTGCCCCAGCACAGCACATACTTCACATCCTTCAGCAAACCCCTGTGAATGTGGTCACAGAAGTCCCGCACTGTACACCCTCCACGATCCTGAGAAGCAGGCAGAACAACAGGAGAGGCGGGAATGGGGGACGAGGGCGGTGGGGGGGGAAAGGGGGGAGGAAGAGGGGTGCGCAATGAAAAAGCGAGAGGTGCAGATAGGTAGGTGATTTTTTAGTCAACTCAAAAATCACCTCCGACCGCAGCGCTGCGGGTAGTGCTTGACACTGGTGCCCCAGCACAGCACATACTTCACATCCTTGAGCAAACCCCTGTGAATGTGGTCACAGAAGTCCCGCACTGTACACCCTCCACGATCCTGAGAAGCGGGCAGAAAACAGGAGAGGGGGAAAAGGAGGAGGAGGGAGGTGGGGGGGAAAGGGGGGGAGGAAGGGGGGTGCACAATGAAAAAGCGAGAGATGCAGATAGATGATTGTTTAGTCAACTCAGAAATCACCTCCGGCCGCAGCGCTGCGGGTAGTGTTTGACACTGGTGCCCCAGCACAGCACATACTTCACATCCTTGAGCAACCCCCTGTGAATGTGGTCACAGAAGTCCCGCACTGTACACCCTCCAATCCTGAGAAGTTGGAAAAAAAAAGGGGGAAAAAAGGGGGGATTTTTTTTTTTTTTTTTTGGAAAAAAAGCATTGGCTATTAGATGAAGCGAGAGACGCAAAGGAGGCTAATTAAGCAGCTGCTTAGTTAACTTACATAGTTGCATCTCTGTGGAGCTGGTGAAGGCACCTAACCCCATCTTGTGGAGTTAGCTGAATGGGTATTGAATAGCACTTGGTCACTGGGGGAAGGAACACAGGGCCAGCAACGTCCGGCTGCTGCTCTATGTGCTATGCCAAATGGTGCATGCACTCTGTGGTCTACTTTTGAGGCACCTCAGAAGTAGATGTATGGCTGCTGCTCTGTGTGATAAGCTGAATGGTGAATGCACTCTGTGGAGTGTGCTTCTGGTGTACACCCCCATCAGCAGCAGTGAAACTCGTTGCCTCATCAGTGGAGAGTTGTGACTGTGTTCAGGAAGTGGTGGAGTGCGGTGCAGTGCAGGGTACTCACGGTGGAGAGCACAACAGGGTCGGTAAAGTCAGGCTGCTGGCCTTGTGGCTTGGTGTACACTCGCACGAGCCCCAACAGCAGAAAGGAGGCCCATTGACGCACTCACAGTGGAAAGCGGTGTCTGTATTTACAAAGCGGTCGAGTACGGTGTAGTACAGGGGGAGAACTCACAGTCGAGAGCACAACAGGGTCGGTGAAGTCGGGCTGCTGGCCCTGTGGCTTGGTGTACACTCGCACGAGCCCCATCAGCAGCAGCGAGACAAGGCCTAGTGATGCAGTCACGGTGGAGAGTGGTGACTCTGTGTGCAGGAAGCGGTGGAGTGCGGTGCAGGGGGGGAACTCACGGTGGAGAGCACAACAGGGTCGGTGAAGTCGGGCTGCTGGCCCTGTGGCTTGGTGTACACTCGCACGAGCCCCATCTCCTCCCACATTCGCGCCAACAGATGGTCCATGTTCAGCTGAGGAAGGAAGGGAAAGGGGGATGTGGTTAAATGGGGAATGGAAGACCGTGAGGCAGCATGAAGAATGAGAAGTGCCTGCAACTGACATGTGCATGTGCATGTGCATGTGCATGTGCATGTGCATGTGCATCGTTCTCACCTCGAGGTTGGCAGAGATGACAACGGAGTGCGGCTGCCTGGCCAGCCTGTCCACATCGTCTATGCCCATGACGTCGATCTTGTTGTACACGTAGAGGCACCGAATGTACTTACGGTTGCCTTCAATCACGTCAATCAAATCGTCCACTGTGCTGTCCTCGCGGAATAGCACCTGGAGGAGATTCATACACGCACATCACAAGGACACTCGATAAATGCACGCACATTACGAGCACACTCAATAAATACATGCACATTACAAGCACAATCAATAAAAGTGCATTTGATACAAAACAATGGTTATAGGATATTCTGTACTCGTGCAAGATCTGCTACCACAGCTTCTCATCTACGCAGCAACACAGACGCACCTCAGCATTGTGAATTTTGAACTCGTGCAAGATCTGGTAGCACAGCTTCTCATCAATGTGCGTGAGAGTGGTGGAAACCACCGCTCCCTTCCTCGCCCACCTCATCCCCCTCCACACACACAACAACACAAATCGACAAACCTCCGCGTTGCGTATCTTGTACTCGTGCAGAATCTGATAGCACAGCTTCTCATCGATGTGCTGTCCGACAGAGGGGTTATATACGAGTCCACACAACACACATGCCACACACGCTTCCCCACGCACCTCAGCATTATGAATCTTGTACTCGTGCAGAATCTGATAGCACAGCTTCTCGTCTATGTGCGTGAGAGGGCCCGTGGAGTTGAATGAGATGCCACCCGTCTTCTTCTTCTTGAAGTAGATCTGATGGGGGAGAGGTGTGGGGTGTGGTGTGGTGGGATGTGGGGGTGAGGTGAGGTGAGGTGGGGTGGGATGGGGCAGCGAGGCGGTAACAGCACAGCTTCACATCGATGTGCGTGAGAGGGCCTGTGGAGTTGAAGGAAACGCCACCTGTCTTCTTCTTCTTGAAGTAGATCTGACAAGTAAAGAGGAGTGGGGGGTGGTGGTGCGGTGTGCAAGAGACCTGATTAAAAGGAGATGACCCTTGTTGTATTCGTGAAGCAGATGTAAGGGGCAGGTGGGTGGGAGGATGGGTGAGAAACAGTCATATGCGTAACGCGGTGACTTGAATGGAATTCCTTCTTCCTTCCCCTCTCAGCTAACCTTCAAACCCACTGCTTAACTGAATGCCCAGCCAATACCCTCAACTCCAGCCCATACCCTCAATCGCAGCAGCCCATACCCTCTCAGCCACTCCTGCCCACGCTCACATTAGGTGGCTGCTTGTTGAGGCGCAGCCCCACAGCCTCGAGCTCCTTGGTAAGAATCTGCCGGTGGGCGTCGCTCTGTAAGAGATGTGAGGGAGAGGAGGGTGCATAGGGGTAGGGGGGTGTGTGGAAGGATTGCGGTGGGTGGAACAGTATAGACTGAAAGTCAGGAAGAGACAAACTCAAGCTCGCAGTTAGTTTTTAAGAGTTTTGAACAAAGTAAAATCTGGTGGTGGGTGTCGCTCTGAAGGCGAGGGGGGAAGGAGGCAGAGGGAGGGAAAAGGGGGCAGAAAGGGACGAGGAAACGGGACGGGGGACGCAGGTTGGAAGCACGTGTTGCAACACGTCTACCCCATCTCACCTTGGACGCGTCCAGAACCATGAGCACGAGGTCAGAAGACTTGGCTGTGCACGGTTAAGTTTGGCTTTCTCAAAAACACGTGATCAAACAGACCCTGATGCTGAAGGGTGTTTTTGAGAATTCTCAAAAACACCCTTCATCATCTTGGAGGCGTCCAGACCAGAACCATGAGAAAGTGGTCAGACGACTTGGGTCGATGCTCATTAAGCATGAGCGAGTGACAACTCCCTCACCTTAGGTAACCTCAGATCAGGTAACTTTGATATCTAGTTGACACCTCGTTTACCTTCCCGTCCCGGCTTGCCTTTTCCCCATCAGAGCCTCACCTTGGACGCGTCCAGAACCATGAGCACGTGATCAGACGACTTGGGTCGATGCTAATGAAGTATGAGCGAGTGACAACTCCCTCAGATAACTATTTACCTTCCCCGCCTGCCTTTTCCCCATCAGGATCTCACCTTGGAGGCGTCCAGAACCATGAGCACGAGATCAGACGACTTGGCGACTGCAATGACCTGATGAGGAGGAGATGAGACAGGAAGAGGGAGGATGGGGAGAGGAGGGAGCGAGAAAGGAGAGGAGAGAGGGGGGAGAGAGGAAAATGGAGAGCGGGAGGAGAAGAGGCGGGAGAGAGGAAATAAGAGAGGAGATGGGGGTTGAGTCGGCATAGAGAACCATGAGCACGAGGTCAGAGGACTTGGCGACTGCAATGTCCTGATGGGGAGGAGGCGGGCAGGGAGAGAGGGGAAGGAAGGAAGGAAGGAGAGGATGGAATGAGGCAGGCAGGCAGGCAGGCAGGCAGGCACGCAGGCAGGCAGGCAGGCACGCAGGCAGGCAGGCAGGCAGGAAAAATCGGAAGAGTGGGCAAAAGCGTGTGGATGTGACGAAAAGGTGAAGAGGGAAAAGTCACCGTGTAAGATGATCAGAAATTTCACCAGCTCACACTCATTTGGTCTGGCTGAAATTTCACACAGACCTGATAGCTACTCACCCCGACCAACCCCACCCACCTGGCGCCCCACGCACCTTGCCCTGGGACGCGCCCTCAGTAATCCCCGGCAAATCCAGCAATTGAATATCTTGGTGTCGATGTAGTTGATGATCCCAGGGATGCACGTCAGCATCGTGAACTCGTACGCTGCTATCTTGCCTCCCTCCCTCCCTCTCATTCTCTCACCCACTCACTCAGTCCCTCACTAACTCACTGTCTCTCAACACCTCACTCACTCTCTCCCTCACTCAATCGCACCCCCTCCGCCCTACCCACCCACCACCTACCCACCTGTCTGCCGCATCCCTTGCCTTGAGACGCGCAATCAATTACCCCCGGCAGGTCCAGCAGCTGAATCTTGGTGTCACTGTAGTTGATTATCCCCAAGATGCAAGCACGTCAGCGTCGTGAACTCGTACGTTGATCCCTTCCCTGTCTCCCTCCCTCCCTCTCATTCCCCATTCACTCACTCACTCACTCCCACACTCACTCAATTTCCCTCTCACTCCCTCCGTCACTCTCTCCCTCACTCGCTCGCACCCACCCCCCACCCACCTGTCTCCCGCGACCTTTGCCCTGCGACGCGCCCTCGATAATTCCCGGCAGATCCAGCAGTTGAATCTTGGTATCATTGTAATTAATAATCCCAGGAATGCACGTCAGCGTTGTGAACTCGTACGCGGCTGCCTCTGAGCGTGTGCCAGTGAGGACAGTAAGGAGGGTTGATTTTCCAACACTGGGAAAACCAATCAGTGCAACTCGCCCGTGGCCAAACTTGGTCACCTCAAACCCCTCGCCTGCGCCTGACGAGCCCTGCAGGGAGTGGGGAGATAGGAAGGAGGGAGAGGGAAGAGAAGAGGGGAAAGGCAAGAGAAACAGATTCGTGAGAGCATGCGACTAGTATGTTGCTGCATCTACCCATGGCCCTCTGACCGTGAACATCTGAGCACGTGCCAGTGAGCATGGTGAAGACAGGGGATTTTTACACGCTGCACAAATAGCTCTAAGCCTCTGACTGTAAGCATCTGCGCACGTGTCAGTGGGCATGGTAAAAGAGGGGGGAAATTACCCCACATTGAGCAAATAGCTCTAAGCCTCTGACTGTGAGCATCTGAGCACGTGCTATGAGTGCATGCTTATAAGAGCACGGTCAGGGGAGCATCGGATGGGATGGCATGGATCCAGATGCTGAATAAGACACTGACGTGTAGCTTATATGGCGTACAGACGGCACCTTGGCTGGTTTTAGCCTCCAGGTAACCAATCTGTAAGACACACGTGGGTTACATGTACAAAGACCACATTTTGGCTGGCTCCAGGAGCTGTGTTTGCAAAATGCATGGCTTTCATCACGTATATGGCTCTTATGGCTTATATGGCTTGTATGGCGTACAAACCGCACCTTGGCTGGTTCAAGCAGCTGTGTTCGCAGGCGAGCTAGCTTCGCCTTGAGCTGACCCAAATGGTACTCTGCACGGAGTGGAAACGAGAGATACGATAACGAGGATGAATGTTCGCAGGCGAGCTAGCTTCGCATTGAGCTGACCCAGATGGCACTCTGCACGTCAAGAAGGGATACGAGGAAGACAATAACGAGGGTGGAATTGATGGCAATACAGAGGGGAAGCAAGTACGAGGGAACAAAGGCACTTGTGGCATACGAGCGTGCGACCATGCGACCACGTGGCCAGGCAATCAGGCGACCAGGCGACCAGGCGACCAGGCAACCAGGCAATCAGGCGACCCAGGCGACCAGGCGACCAGGCGACAAGGAGTTTAACAAATCCATCCGTATGCATGCGACAACGAGGCAGCTGCAGTCATGACATGACATCCCCCATGATCATAATGCGATATGATCATTATGACATAATGATGACAGCGCAACCACCAGGTGATGTGAAACCTGCCTGAATGATTCCACGCCTGCACCACGCGTGAAACCACCACCCGTCACACCTATCAGTGGCATTCACCTGTAAGGGGACCTCACCCGTTGCTTTGTTCTTCTGCGTGCGAGCCATTTCCAGCTCAATCTCCTTAATCTTCTCCAGGACCCCCATGGCTGCTGGCCTTTATACAATCCAATATCGACTTCCTGAGGATTGTTTGAAACAGATTGATCGACGATCGAGATCGTCGACGGCCGAGATTTGTTCGACGCCTAAACTGATCGACAGTCGAGACCGATTGAGGGTTGAGATTGATCGACGGTCAGGGTAGGCGGAGACGGATCGGTCGAAACGAAGAGGCCTAACGAACAGGGATCACCAGGTCGTAAACGCGTCTTCCCTGGTCGGAATCACTTCGACCGGTCGTCTTCACAGGGGAAGCAACCAGGGCAATGCTGCCTGCCAGCGCAGCACGACACGAAAAGGCTGTTGAAGCTTGGGAATAAAAGCCGAGTTCCCCGAAATCGCGTCAGCCTATAGTGGGGTATGGGTGGGATGGGATGGGATGGGAGGGGTGGTGGGGTGGCGATGAGGAGGTTCAGGGGGTTTTGTACGCGTTATATGCTGTATGTTAGAGAGTAGAGATCATTGCGTGATGCTGTGCATTTCAGAACCATTGCGTGTCAGCGTAGCACAAACAAATGAAAACAGTATGACAACAAACCTGGATGAAAGTCACCAACATGACGGCATGACGGCATGAGGGCATGACAGGATCGAAGTTTTGGACATGTCAACAAGGCACGCAAATCCCACCTTCACACTATCGCACGACCGAGTATTCAAGGAGGTAGCTAAAACTCGTTTCCAGCAACCCTATGATTTGCCCGTCGCAGCAATGGCGCGCGACGCTGATACTTAAAGCCCGTCTTGAAACCCTAGTCGAATCAGATCTCGTCGTGCAGCAGCGTGCGTACAAGGAAAGAGCGACGCGTCGCGGCCACCAACGCGCGTACAAGAAAGGAGCGACGCGTCGCGGCCACCATGGCACAAGCGGCGCTGACGGCGCTGGACACGTGGACGGCGCGCGATTGGCGGAAGGAGGAGCGGCAATGGCGCGAAGAGCTGCGCCGGTGGCGCGCGGATGACGTGGCGTTCCGTGCGGAGGAGAGGCGATTCAAAGCGGAGGAGCGCATATTCCGCGCTGTGCGACACAGGTGTGCTTTTAGCGGATGTCTTTTAACGGGTGCGTAGCGGGTGTGCCTCTAACGGTTGTGCTTCTAACAAGCGTTCGTATCACCCCGTTTCACAACGAATAACCTGTCTGACCGAGTAAAAAGTATTCAAATTCCGTTCCGCGCCTGTCCCTCTCCTCGAATGCCCTCTCGCCAGGTGGCGCCACGAGATAATGCAGCAGCGCCACGTGGACAACGCCATGCACCTGTGGGACCGGTAAGAAGGAGGCGCAGCAGAGGCGGTGTACCTGGGGAGTGTTTATCTAAGAAGCGTTGCTATGCGGTGCGGTGTATATGTGGGACAGAGTTGGGGAACGAGGCAGGGAAAGAGTAACCAAGGAGGGAGAGGGCATAGAGAGGAGGTACAAGGGGAGAAAAATGGTTTAGTCTCTTGGTATACCTCGCTTTTGTGAGTGATGCACTTTTGTGAGAAAAATGCACTTTTGTGAGAAAAATGCACTTTGTGAGAAAAATGCACTTTTGTGAGTGATGTCTGTTGGTATACCTCACTTTCAGTCCCTCGATATCTTGCATTCCCCATGGCTTTTGTCACTGAAAGACCGTGTCCCCCCCATCCATAACCCTGCTTGCCTCTCCCTCCGCTACTTTCCCCTCCCCGCCAGCACCAAGGAATGCAACAGCCGGAGCGTGGAGGAGAAGGCATAGAGAAGCACATAGGAGGCGTGGCATTGCATGGCGTGGCGTGGCGTGGCGTGGCGTGGCATAGCACACCATCATCCTCATTTCTCCTACTCTCTGCTCCCCAATCCTCTCCGTGCCATCTCTCCCCCACCCCTGCCAGCACCAAGGAGTGCAACAGGCGGAACGTGGAGGAGATGGCGGAGCACATGAGGGCCATGGCGTGGCACACCTCGCTCCTCGTCGCTCATCCTCCTTTCCCCCACTCTCTGCGCCCAATCCCCTCCTTTCCATCTCTTCTCCCCCCCCCCCCCCCCCCACCAGCACCAAGGAGTGCAACAGGCGGAGAGTGGAGGAGAAGGCGGGGCACATGAGAGCCATGGCGTGGCAAGCGCACCTCCCCAACCTCTTTCCTCTCTCCTCTCCCCACGTTTCCCTCACTGCCCCCGCAACAAGCACCAAGGAGTGCAACAGGCGCAGTGTGGAGGAGAAGGCAGAGCACATGAGGGCCATGGCGTGGCTGGCGGCTATAGTGGGCGGATTCACCATGACTGCCCCCGTGGAGTTCACTTACAGCGACCCCGATGCCCCCATGGTGAGGCTGCACTCCACCGTACTCCACTGCACTCCATAGCACTGCAATCCCCTCCACTGCACTGCACCATGCTAAAATGTGTATTCCCATACACATGAGGGCCATGGCGTGGCTGGCGGCTATAGTGGGCGGATTCACCATGACTGCTCCTGTGGAATTCACCTATAGCGACCCCGATGCTCCAATGGTGATGTACCGCACTGCACCACACTCCACAGCACTGCAATCCTCTCCACCGCACCCAATTGTGCTATGCTGTGTGTGGAGCACATGAGGGCCATGGACTGCACCAGTGGAGTTCACTTACAGCGACCCCCATGCTCCCATGGTGATGCATCGCTCTGCACCGCACTCCACTGCACAGAGCTGCTCCCCACCATGCTGCACCACACTGAACTGTGCTATGCTGTTGCGCTTGACTACCCCATCCCATAGCAATGCTCACATGGTTGAGTGGGTATGCATGCATGGTAACTCGTTCCCCACGCGTACATACACCCACACCCCCCAATGCAGGTCGCATTGAATACACTCCTCTTCTTCCCCCCTTCAAAATCCAAACCACCTACGCTCCCTCTCACCTCCCCATCCTCTCCCTCACTCGCTGTGGCCCCCTCACTCCCCCCCGGCAGGCCCTTGTCACGGCATATGCCCTCTGCACTGCTCTCGTGGTGAGTGGTGTGGATAGGCGTGTATGCACATGCATAGGATAGGATAGGGGACATGCACATGCATAGGATAGGATAGGGGACATGCACATGCATAGGATAGGGGACATGCACATGCATAGGATAGGGGACATGCACATGCATAGGATAAGGGACATGCACATGCATAGGATAGGGGACGTGCACATGCATAGGATAGGGGACATGCACATGCATAGGATAGGGGACATGCACATGCATAGGATAGGGGACATGCACATGCATAGGATAGGGGACATGCACATGCATAGGATAGGGGACATGCACATGCATAAGATAGGGGACATGCACATGCATAGGATAGGGGACATGCACATGCATAGGATAGGGGACATGCACATGCATAGGATAGGGGACATGCACATGCATAGGATAGGGGACATGCACATGCATAGGATAGGGGACATGCACATGCATAGGATAGGGGACATGCACATGCATAGGATAGGGGACATGCACATGCATAGGATATGGGACATGCACATGCATAGGATAGGGGACATGCACATGCATAGGATAGGATAGGGGACATGCACATGCATAGGATAGGGGACATGCACATGCATAGGATAGGGGACATGCACATGCATAGGATAGGGGACATGCACATGCATAGGATAGGATAGGGGACATGCACATGCATAGGATAGGGGACATGCACATGCATAGGATAGGATAGGGGACATGCACATGCATAGGATAGGGGACATGCACATGCATAGGATAGGATAGGGGACATGCACATGCATAGGATAGGATAGGGGACATGCACATGCATAGGATAGGGGACATGCACATGCATAGGATAGGGGACATGCACATGCATAGGATAGGGGACATGCACATGCATAGGATAGGGGACATGCACATGCATAGGATAGGATAGGGGACATGCACATGCATAGGATAGGGGACATGCACATGCATAGGATAGGATAGGGGACATGCACATGCATAGGATAGGATAGGGGACATGCACATGCATAGGATAGGATAGGGGACATGCACATGCATAGGATAGGGGACATGCACATGCATAGGATAGGGGACATGCACATGCATAGGATAGGATAGGATAGGGGACATGCACATGCATAGGATAGGATAGGGGACATGCACATGCATAGGATAGGGGACATGCACATGCATAGGATAGGATAGGGGACATGCACATGCATAGGATAGGGGACATGCACATGCATAGGATAGGATAGGGGACATGCACATGCATAGGATAGGGGACATGCACATGCATAGGATAGGGGACATGCACATGCATAGGATAGGGGACATGCACATGCATAGGATAGGATAGGGGACATGCACATGCATAGGATAGGGGACATGCACATGCATAGGATAGGATAGGGGACATGCACATGGATAGGATAGGGGACATGCACCGGCAGAGGCAGAGGTAAATGCACATGCAAATACACATGTGAATGCACATGCAAATACACATGTGAATGCACATGCAAATACACATGTGAATGCACATGCAAATACACATGTGAATGCACATGCAAATACACATGTGAATGCACATGCACGTGCACATGCACATGCGGGGTGCACATGCGCAGCTGGATATGATCTTTTGCCCCTGCCCCTCTCCCCTCCCTTCTCTCTCTCCCCTTTTTCCATTCCCCCACTCCCCTCAACTAACCCAACTGTCACTGATGGTAGTAGCAGCAATGATAGCAGTGTTTGTGTTAGGAGCAGTGCTGAGGATGGGCAAGCTCTACGTGCACGAGAGGGAGGAGGAGGAGTTTCTCGCCTCCTCCAGCTGCTTCCTGCTCTCCCATTCTTGCCCCCTCCTCCCTTCCCTTTATCCCTGCCCCCTACCCCCTGCCTCCTACCCCCTGCCCCCTGCCCCCTGCCCCTCCACCCCTTCCCCCTGCCAATCTCCCCACCCCAAATCCAGCCATCACTGATGGTAGTAGCAGCAATGATAGCAGTGTTTGTGTTAGGAGCAGTGCTGAGGATGGGCAAGCTCTACGTGCACGAGAGGGAGGAGGAGGAGTTCCTCGCCTCTGCCCGCTTCTTCGCACTCAACCGGGCGGCGGCGGGCGGCAGCAGGACGACGGTCGCCGCCCCACCTGCTGCCTTGAGGAGCTTTGACCGCTTCTGGGACCTCAGGTGATCAATCGCCTTCAGGGCCGCTGGTGATTGATGCATGGAACTACTTTTGAGGCTCATAGCAAAACCGCAAGACTTGAGACGACTTTTGAAGCGCGTCAAAAGTCGTCTCAGGCGATTGATCACCGACAGGGCCTCAGACGCATGGAACCATCTTCCCACTTTTGTATCCTCCGTTCCGTCTCTTCGTTTCTCCCCTATTCCGTCCTCTTCCCTCCCCTCCCCCCCTCTGATTTTACCTCCTGTATCCCTTCTTCCTCTTCCGCATACACCCCTTCATGGTTTTCTCTCTCTCGACCCTTGTATCTTCCCTTCCACTCCCCTCGTATCGTCTCTTCCCTTTCCCTCCTATCCTTTCTTTCACCCCCTCTGTGCTCACACCTCCCCTCCCTTGGTATCCTCACTTCCCATCCCTCACTTCCCATCTCTCACTTACCATCTCTCACTTCCCATCTCTCACTTCCCATCTCTTACTTCCCATCTCTCACTTCCCATCTCTCACTTCCCATCTCTCACTTCCCATCTCTCACTTCCCATCTCTCACTTCCCATCTCTCACTTCCTCTCAATCCAGATGCGAATCCGATTGGCGGCTGACCTTCCGCCTCTTTTCTGCTGGTAGGTACCGTTTGGTGTGTTTTGAGGTGACTTTTGAGTCGACTCAAAAGTCACCTCGTTACTATGGCACACGCCTATTTCTGCTGGTAGGTACCGTTTGGTATGTTTTGAGTCGACTCAAAACACACCTACGAAGCGGATGTCATGACTCATAAACAAATGAAATCAGACGAGTTTTGAGGCACCGCAAAACTGGGTAAGGTACGTGCCGTGCAGTTCAGTCCAGTCACTAGAACGAATACTGTGTGTGAGGTGACTTTTGAGTCGACTCAAAAGTCACTAGAACGAATACTGTGTGTGAGGTGACTTTTGAGTCGACTCAAAAGTCGCTAGAACGAATACTGTGTGTGAGGAAGCTGGTGCCATGTCAAGTGCCTAGTTCCCGTGCCTTTCCAACGTTTGGGGCTATCAAGTGAGGGTTTGGAGAGGAGCGGAGGGCGGGGAGGGGAGGGTTGGGGAAGAGGAATGGAGGGGAGGGGAGGGGAGGGGAGGGGAGGGGAGGGAAGAATTTTAGGTTTTGAAGCATGTCTCAGATCCATCTAGAGCCTGCTTTTCCACTTGACGCATTACTGAAACGGCACAGACTCGTTAGTGTCACAGCATGGCCAATGGCCTATTGTCATGGTGTTTCAGCCCTCACATTCAAATCATGAAAGTCAACACTCGCATTCCATGCCAATCCAAGGATCCGACAAAAACCCCCCCACCAACCCCCTTCCTCACTCTCTGCAACACAAGCTCCATAACCCCCTTCGCCCCCCAATTCCGCCCCAATCCTCCCAACCAACTCATCACATTTACCCCCAAAACTTAACGCGTCCACTCCCTCTTTTTTCATCCCTCTTTTTGCATCCCTCTTTTTGCATCCCTCTTTTTGCATCCCTCTTTTTGCAGGCATTACCTTCTTCTTCCCTCTGCTTTCCACCATGGCGTGAGTTCCTCCTATGGCATGGCATGGTAGACATGGCATGGCATGGTAGACATGGCATGACATGGTAGACATGGCATGGTAGACATGGCATGGCATGGTAGACATGGCATGGCATGGTAGACATGGCATGGCATGGTAGACATGGCATGGCATGGCATGGTAGACATGGCATGGCATGGTAGACATGGCATGGCATGGTAGACATGGCATGGCATGGTAGACATGGCATGGCATGGCAGGCATGGCATGGCACACGTTCCATTGATGCCTTTGCTTCACAATCATATCACACCCGTTCAACTCATCTCAGCCCATATGCCCTGCAACAAAGAAAGAAAGAAAGGCAAGAAGGATTCTGCTTCTGGAATTCTCATGAGATTCGTGTACCTTCCATTCGCACACACCATCACAATCAAGTTCCTCAAGTTCCACCCCAGCGTCTTGATTCCTATGCATCCCATGAAGTTCACACTTCCTGCACATGTCTCCGCCCCCTCCACACACGCACACACCATCACCCTCAGGTTCCTCAAGTTCCACCCCAACGTCTGGATCCCATCCATCTTCTCCTCAGTGCTGCTCGTAGCTCTCATCCAATGGTACACTACATTCCCACTACAATGGTACACCACACCACACCACACCACACCACACTCCCTTTTACACTGTGCATGGCACGATTGTTTGCAGTAAGTGCCTTGACAAATGCGTCACACCATCAATCGACGCATTGATCCGCCCATTTCCTGCTTTTATGCCATGCACATGCCATCCCGTGCCATCACGACATTCCACCAACCATGATGAATTTATCAACCCACTCCCTCACATAGCGTTCTTCCATTCCACCCATCACCCCCCACTCTTGCTGCTCCACCCGGTCTCTCTTTCCCCTCCCATCAAGGTTCTTCCTCTTGCAAAAGTGGGGTCGCTATCTCACCTCCCCACTCCCCTCCTCTTCCACTTCCTCCTCACACCCTCCTCCCCACACCCCCCGAGCATCGCACTTGACCCATGATTCTCTACTTATGCGTACGCCCCGCCCACCCATCTCCAACCATCCGATCGACTGGCACATACGGCCTTTGCCGCTCCTACCCCCGTCTGGAGATGACATTGCATCTTCCTCCACACATAGCGGCAGTTTGAGTGGTT
Organism: Closterium sp. Yama58-4; assembly: GCA_947470075.1. Taxonomy (NCBI): domain Eukaryota; kingdom Viridiplantae; phylum Streptophyta; class Zygnematophyceae; order Desmidiales; family Closteriaceae; genus Closterium; species Closterium sp. Yama58-4. Next base: position 874,710 of record CANIUD010000082.1, on the reverse strand, counting down.
ATGCCGATGTTGATCGCGAGCCTTACCTTGTTGATTCTTTCAGATCCTCGGGCGAGCATACATTGGAGGACGAGATGTACAATAATGATGATGTTGAAAATGGTGCGGCAAATAGGGTTGAAGGCGATGATTTAGGGCGTCGAGAAGAGAAGGCTGATAGTTACCGTCAGTTGGAGCTTATGCAGGTTTCAGGCTTGTTGGAAGGCGTGGTGCGAGGAGTAGATTTTGATGTGGAGGAAGTGGAGCTTGATAGGAATTGATGTGAACATCAATAAAATCGTTTGTGAAGGTTGCCCTGGCAGTGCAGTTCCGAGTTACTTCAGAGGTCTTCAAACGAATTATTGTTGCAGGGGGATATTCAGGCTGATCTTGCTTGAGATGCTGCATCAGATTCATGATAATCTGACGTGTATCACACTTGATGGGTGGAGATGCGACCTCCACATTTTGGGTTGCTCTCCGCCACGCAAATCGGTCTTCATCACTGCAAGCGAGTTTCACCCAGCCAATGCCCGTCGCCAAGGGCACACGACTTGGATTTCCGATTCGTGATTCTCGTACCTGGGAGCCAATGACAGTATCGCTAGACTCGGCCGTCACAGTTGTTCCAACATGGGTTCAGCTCAACCCCTCCTAAGAACGGGTGCGAAGCTCGCAGCAATATTGCGAACGCTTGCGACCTCGCAAATTTTCCGGCTCGATGTCTCGGCGAAACGAAAAATCTCGACGGAACGTGGAAACTTGCGATACGATTCGCGGTGCCGTGAATGCAATCGCACCACCCGCGAGAAACACACAAGTCACGTATGCGCTTCGGGCTCACATATAGAAAAAAAACCCACTTAGAAGCCCCTTTGCAACTATGATACCTTGCACCAGCGAATCCAACCGCATCATCCCTGTGTCGAGGAATTTGGTCGGGTCGAGGCGAGGAAAACTCTCTTGTGTTCTGTTGCTGGTGTGCTCTGTTGCTTTGGTGTGGTCTCGGAAGAGATTTCCCTGCCTCTCCTCGCTGCCTACGAAGGAATGAAAACACGTGTGGAAGCGTCCTGACTCCTGAGCCCCAACCAGCCTATTTCCTTCAGACCGCCCCCCGGGACGGGAATTTGTTGTAGACGTTCATTTCTGGAGCGAACCACCGGAGGGGGGCTATAGTGTAAGGCATCAATCAGTAACCCAGTTCCGCCTCAGCCTTTATTACCGCCTTCCCTCCGCTCAACTATGACCGAGGTCCTCAGTTCCCACGGCCACGCATCCGCCTCGTCGGCATCGTTAGGCCTAGCGACGCATCCGTGGGAGCTTATGGACGGCGGCGCGTTGAATAAAGCGGGAGCCATGGCGGCAATCGCGGAGAGCGAGGTGTTCGAGTCGGGCGACGACGACGAGGAGAGCCGACTGCTCTGGCAGATCATGATGATCGAGGAAGCGGCGCGAGAGGCGGCCGCGCAACGAGCGGAAGCGGTAAACACAACGGAAGCGGCACACACAGCAGAGGCCACGAGGGAAACAAACGAAACGATAGAAACAACAGAACCGACGGGAACGTCAGAACCGACAGAAGAATCAACGGAAACGCAATTGGCGGAAACGTCTGATTTGACGGAAACACCTGACACGGCGGAGGCCGCGGAGGAGTCAGCTGAAGAATTGAAGCAAGTGGCGGAGGTTGCGGCGGCGGAGACCACGGCGGAGGAGTGCGCGAAGGAGGAAAGCGCGGAAAAGAGCGCGGCGACGGAGAGGGCGGCGGCGGAGAGCTCGGCGGCAGAGAGGGCGGTGGCGGAGGACGGGGAGGCGGAGAGCGCGGTGGCGGAGAGGGCAGTGGCGGAGAGCGCGGTGGCGGAGAGGGCAGTGGCGGAGAGCGCGGTGGCGGATAGCGTAGAGGCGGAGGGCGCAGCGGCGGAGAGCGTGGCACTCGTCACCTCTACCAACGCCGCCATTGCTAGCGACACCGGTACCACAGCCATCGCCGCTGCTCCGAGGGCTGAAACCGCTGAAACCTTGAACGCCCCAAGCAGCAGCAGCAATGGCGGCGGCTTCGGCGGCGGCGGCATTCGCAAGAGCACAAGCGCAAGCGGGCTTTTCACTCTCGAATCCGCAACCAGCAATACTCCTACCAGTGACACGCCGCCCATCAGCACCAGCGCCGGCGCTGCTCCGCACAAAGATGCCTCGCGCGCGGCGAGCACCGGCGGAAGCATAAGCAAAAGCACCAGCACCGGAGCCCTCTCCTCCCTCATTTCCGCGCGCTCCTTCCGCATCCGCGGAAAGTCCTCAGGCGGAGGGCTTTCCTTCCTCCCCGCCCTCACTGTTCCGGACTCCCCCTCAGCCTCCGACGACCACGGCCCGCTCTCCTGCTCCGCCATCCCTTCCGCAGCCGCCGCTGCCCCCAGCAGGAGCGTCGGCCCCCTGCTCACGCCCTCCCGTCGCTTTTCAAAATGGTTCTCGTTTAGGGCGGCGGATAAGGCGCAAGCTTCTAGCGGGGATAGCAATGCGGCTGCTGCCAAGTCTGCCGCGCAGTTCCTGTCTGGGAAGCCTGCGACTGGCGGTTTTTCCTCCGCTGCTGTCTCTGACTCGAGTGAGGTTGTGTCTCTGAGCGTGGCCGAACCCATTGCGGAGTGCGAGAGCGAGGAGGGGAGGGGAAGCGCAGAAGAAACGGGCAAGTCCAAAGACACATCCTCGTTAGGGTTGGTCTCGCCAAAGTGAGTAATCCCACCTTGCTGCCACCAGCCACGAGCGTGTGTGACACGCCATCCTGATTCGTTCCTTGCCGGTCCCCGGTGACCCCAGTAGGTCCACAGCTCCCATGCATTTCCCCCTCCTCCACCCTCCCGCTTCCCCTAAGTGGCCTGTCATTCCGGCCCAGCTGCCCACAAAATCTACTCCCATCCACCTTGTCCCCACTCCTAACCAACACCTCTCCTGGCTCCATACCCTGTATTTGTGGCTGTGCGGCACTAATGACTGCTTTGTTGTCCTCCCTCTCTTCCCTACAACAGGAAGCGCATGGTGCCATTTCGCAAAATGGCAACATTCAAGTGAGAATGTTTATATTCTGTGATGCAGCCTCCTCTTTCATAGGATAGCCAAACTTGTCTTGTGTGCGGTGCCTTCTCTCTAGTTGCAAGTATGACTAGTATGGTAGAGGCATGTATGTATGTACAGGGTTGCTTATTTTGTGCACTGCAACAGACGTTGAGTTTTGACAAACAATTCCAAGAAGATTGGAGACTATGAGATTGACAGCAATAAGAAGTGTCATGCAAATCATTAGAGCAGTTCGCTGATATACAAGCATAATTTCAAAAAGCTTCTATAGAGCAGGATGGAAAACGTTGCCTCGGGTATGGAATGCTGTTGAAAGCCTCACGCGGACCGCGACTTCAACCGACATCCCACCACCACTATCGGTCAACGAGCTTCGCGACATTTTCTGGGCCCCCATACGACAAGTACAGTAGCCTCCTCCCGTCTCTCAGTTTCCAGCACGACGAATTCAAGCCTATCGTCCACCGGAATTGTAACTTCGTCTCCCCTGCATCACCGCTTCCCGCGCCGCATGTCGGTAATTGTTGACGCGCTCCCGCTCCCAGCCAACCCCTTGCCCCACCTATAAAGCATTTTCCGTGCATCTCAACCTTCCATCGAATTCATTCGTGCCTCTCATCAATTTCGCTTCCCTTGAGTCTCGAAGTCACCCGCTCGCTTCAGATTCGCCCCAGGAGCCAAAACCCTCCAGCGTATCGCATTTCAGATCGTCGCTCCGCGCATAACTATTTCTCGCTGTACAATCGTGCACTTCAATCCTGAACATGGCCAGCTCGCGGTACCTCTCTCTCTTGGGGCTGCTTTGCATCGTGCTGTGCTTTGCGAGCGCGCACGCCCAGGCGCCGGCGAAGCCCACCAAGGCGCAAATAAAAGCGGAGCTACAAAACATGGCGAACGCAATTACTAAGAAGTTTCCGCAATACTCGAAATATGCCAAGGACATCAACAAGTACATCGGCCTCGCACGTAAGGACTCTCTTCTAGTGTTTTTCTACTTCCAATGTACTCGCCTCGCCTTGTTATGTGCCGCCACCATAATTCCCAAAATGAACGACGTCAAGATCCCATGCTAGCTTATCGGATTCTCCCCTCGACGAGGCAAATGCACGTCGATTACTAACCTCTTCCAAGTCGTTTCCGTAATCCTGTTTTGTTCCGTTCCAACTAGCTAGAAAACCGCCAGACTTCCTGTTTCCTGTTTCTTAATTCCCGCTCTGCGCCTACTTTAGGCTCTGTCCCCCACTTGCCATCCCGTGAACCCCCGTACCAAGTTCGCTAGAGGTTTTACTAAATCCTACCTTGTTCTCTATTCGCGCTCTATCTCTGCCTCTCCCTCTCTGCCTCTCCCTCTCTGCCTCTCCCCCACCCTCGAAACCCCCTCCAGTGAACTCCAAGTACGATTTCACAGCGCTCAGCGACGCAACTCTCCTTCTCCCCAGCGACACGGAGGCGGAGGCACTCGCTAAGAAGGTTCCCGTTAATAAAGCCAACATCCCCAGAATCTACAACATCACGGCGTACCACATTATCCGCAAGAAGTACACCGTTCCCGCGCTCAAGGTGCTCAAGAAGTCGCAGCCGCTCGGCACGCAGCTGAAGCAGGCGATGTACAAGGTTTCGCAGCAGAATGGTAACGTTGTTTCTTTCGCCAAGACGCCCAACGCCCCCCCTGCCGCCTGGACCACGATCAAGATCGTCCGGCTGTACGCTGGACCGTACTTCATCGCTCACGGCGTGGATAAAGTCCTGATTCCCACGAACACCAAGGTGTAAATTCTTGAGCGCGCGAACAGCCCAAATTAAGGATTACTTCTAGAAGTAGGTTATCCGTTCCCAGTTGACAGTCAGTCATGCTACGGGTTCAACCTCTGAACTAGAGATGACTGGGCGTCAACTCGGCACACAATAGTTTCTTGTGGCTTGAAGAGTCAAGAAAGTTGTTTGTGGTATGCGAAGGCTTGGAAGTATCATTTTGCGGAAGTGTTTGACATATGTGTAAATGTTTCACCCAAAACAAAAATCGTTACAAGTCAGTCTCTAAGAGATGGACACAGAGCATATGGCCTGCCACTTTGTGGTTTAAGGGAGGATTGCACAGGATGGGTTGACATCTCCATGGTTTGCAAACACTGGTGGTGTGTATGCATAACAAAAACAGTTTCAAGTTCCATGGATTTAAGTTGGTAAAGCATCTCACACAAGATTTCTGCTAGCTCCAGCCCAGCTTGGTAGTCACAAGCCTTTGCTTCTGTACCGTATGTCCAGAGAGTGGAGGCGGGTGGGGACGCCATGGTGTGGTGGCTTCGAGGGAAGGAGAGGGAGGAGGGAGTTGAGGCGGGGGTGCCTACCGGTACTAGAGTCTAGACATGACATTTCCATGCAGTGGACTGCATGAGTGAAGCTAAGGACTGAACTGTAAGGAGGGGAATGGATCAACCCGCTAAGGCAATGACGCACACCTTTCCAAAACTTGGGTTGGAGATTGGTCAACAGGATGGATGGTGAATCCAAACGGCTCAGCTCAGAGAGAATCCGAGCCCTTGCTAGGACGAGATGGGTAAGGGAGGGATAGGTTTTTGGTGTCAACCAAGCCTGGGTACGTGAGGGGTTCACACATGCTGAGCTGTAATCTGGGCGTTATTTGGACGCACAACACACCCAGCCACTTTGTGAGTAGTTACGTGATGCTTGATTTCCCCGTATCCCATGATCTCTGACATTGAATGCAAGCGGCATCAGGCAGGACTCAGGATAAAATTCTAGAATGGCAAAAAAAAAAAGGTAAGGGGTAGGGAAGAGAGGGAGTTCGGACAGTGAGCAGAGCTGAACAAGATGGAACAGAGGAGAAGGAACAATGAGCAAGCCATGGAAAGCCAGGATTTGAAGCAAGAGGAAAAGAAGGGAGGGGCGAAGAAGACAGAACATCTGTGATGAAATCAAGAGATAAAAAGGAAGCGATAGTCTGTGAAGCAGTGGATCCAACAAGATGAATAGATCGGAGGAACATATTTACAAGGAGGAGGGCAGCCAAGAGGCGGCATGGCATGCATATGGCATAACCCTAGTTGCCTGGAAGAGGCAACTGTACGGGAACGCCATGGCGATCGGCTTATAAATCCGTCGGCCCAGCCATCTCTTCATCGCTGGAAGCATCGTTGTCATCATAGTCGCTCAGGTCTTCACTATCATCGTCGTCAGAATCCGCCTTGTGCTTTCTGACTAAATCCTCTGCCTTGCCGTATCGTAGGCAGTACTCTGCAGCAAATGATGGAGGGAAAGATGGCGAACCGTTGATTACACAATTTGTGAAACATTAGAAAGTAGAAAAGGCTGGTTCCAATCCCCTTTATATGCCATTGCACAGATTAAGAGGGAGGGAGAGAGATAGAGAGGGAGGGAGGGAGAAAGGGGGAGAGAGTGAGAGAAAGAGAGAGAGAGAGAGTGAGAGAGAGAGAGAGGAGGGGAAAAGTCAAAGCATTACCTTTCACTTTCTGCTTGTATTGCTCTGGGTCCCGCATGAGCATTGCTGCAGCTTCGCCATTCAGAGGATCAGTTGGATTCGGGTACAGCAGGAGCTGTGGAAGGAAGACTTCAAACACGTTGATCAAGTCTGCAGTGACGTAACGGTATGGTGAGCCATGAAAGAAGAAATGAATAAAGGAAGCAAATGGATAGACAATTAGCGAGACAAAGGAAAATAGTAGGGAGGACTGAGCAACTGGAAATGAGAAAATGGATGGAAGGGGCGGGGGGAGGGAAGGAACAGGTAGCCTAGATGAGTTACGGTGTGCACATCACGCACCGAACATTGGACTCCATATTTGATTGATGACGTCTAGGCATACCGAGCCAGACCTGGAACACGCCGATGCATACACGAAATACGCGTTAGTGGCGCGCGCTGCTCTCCCCCAAGCTGCGCAACGAGAATGGGAAGCGCGTCGACGGCGAGAAGAACAAGAACTCACGATTCGTCGACGTTAGGGTGGAAAATCCGATTAATAAATCCAATCGATGGAGACTTGTAGGGATACGCATCAGGGAGTTCAACGTGGACTTTCCATACGCCTCCCTCATACGGACCTGACGGGCGAGAAAATGAGAAAAAAAAAATGAGAAAATTCCGACCAACAGCCGAGCGAGCAGAACTGAGAAAGGCGGGGAAAAGCTTACTTTCTTTAGGACCGTGAAAGTAGACGTTGAACTCGATCATACTGTCGTTTATAAGCTCGACTTTATAATCGCTCATCATCCTGCACTATCCGAAAACACCCGAAGTCAAATCCTGCTGATAAGCCGGGAAACCCTAATCTGTCTCTCGATAAACTCCAACCACCAACTCACAGCTTCATCACATCCATCTCCCTCCGCTTGTTCGGCGTCGACATGGCAGCGGAAACCAGATAACGCGCTGCCTGAAATCCCCCGGCTTTCACGGATGACCGCGCTCAGAGAACTGGGCTTATCAAAGCCAGTAGTAGCAGTTTTTAGAAGGAAACAGCAGCTCAGAGACACAGCAACCAGCAATCAACGCCAGAAATTTGAACCCCCAAGTGATGCGTGTGACGAGTGGTCCCTGTTGTTGCGTGTGATGATGGCTAGAGGAAAAGCAAGGGTTGGTTTTGGGAAGCTTGGATTATTCAGTGCATTGTAGGGTGCCCCGTCACAGTCTCGTGGTACTTCACCTCAACCTTATGACTTGAGTCACCAACCATGCATTGGAAATTCTTTAAAGCGACGGTGCACATTTGCCACCCAAAACCCAGAACCCTGGCGAACTGTTACTGCAGATGAAAAGTGTCTGCACGAAATCCTGGTTTTCGCCAGCCAACACTTTCGCGCTGGCAAGCCTGGTTCAAAAAAAAAACTTCTGAACCCAACACTGCCAAAAGTTGCTCGTCGCTTTAATCCTGAACCACACCATCCTAACATCCAGCTGTGTTAGCTAATGCACTGCATCCACCACACAATAGCCGGGTTGGAGTATGCAAACCAAGTCCTTATGCGGCCATACCACCGTACTTGGTAACTACACACATCCACTGCTGCTACAAAATTCCAGTGAACCACCCATGCATTTTTTCCGCTTCACAGTACAGTTTTATACATTCATTTCCATCTCACAACAAATCCTTGAACGCATTCCCAGGATTTTCTCCGTCAATATTGATATGCTCAGGGAAGTCCCACGGCATGCTCTCTTGCACCAGAGGCGGCGTCCAATCAGCACTTGATTGGAGAAGTGATGACAGCTGCTCGAATAGAACCTTGTTACCCCCAGGAGCCAAGTGGAGCCCGTCGCTGGAAGAAGAAAACAGAAAAGAACGTAATGAATAGAGGGTGTGCACGGGGCCAAGTGAAGCCTGTCCACGGAATGTCACAACAGAAAGGAATAACAAGGATAAAGAGTGTGCATGGGCCCAACAGGGGAAGAAGAAACTCAAGAGACTGGACGGACCTAGTTACACAGGGGAGAGCCTGTAAAGAGCGAGACGGGGAGGACAGACTAAGGTTTATGTACCTTATGCTCAAGGCTTTGAGAAAGAAAAGGCTCTGCAACCAGTAAGCATCCCTAAGAACATTTTTTAGGCGCCTCAAAAAACAAAAGAAGCTCTGCAACCAGCAAGCATCCCTATGAACATCCTTCACATGACAATCTTAACTTGATATGACAACTATTCTACCAGCAGGTTACACATTGAGAATCCACCAGAAAACTGGAGCACGTGGGTGGGTGTGAGCTGAGCTGACCTGAGCAGAGTCTGCCAGTGGGGTTGTTGCTGCAGCACGGTCCAGAGGTCAATCACAGGCACGCCCCCACACGCCTCTGCCACCTCCTTCACCGCTGCTGCATACTTCCCCGTCACCTCATTCGTCCGCTCCGGCTCCTTCATACACTGCTCACCGTAAGTCGCTCTGAGGAAAGGGGGAAAGAGAAAGTGAGAGAAAGTGTTTACGCCCCCACACGTCTCTGCCACCTCCCTCGCCGCTGCTGCATGCTTCCCCGTCACCTCGTTCGTGCGCTCCGGTTCCTTCATGCACTTCTCGCCGTACATTTCTCTGAACAAGGGGGGAGAGTCGGTGTGTGGGATTAGTGAACGACCAGCATTCCCTTACAAGAGGCACGCCCCCACACGCCTCTGCCACCTCCCTCACTGCTGTCGCATGCTTGCCTGTCACCTCATTTTTACGCTCCAGTTCCTTCATGCACTGCTCGCCGTACATTGCTCTGAGCAGGGGGAAAAGACAGTGAGAGAAAGGGAGTGGGATTCGGACTTGAGATGCACACCCCCACCCACGCGCTGCTGCTGGAAAACAATTCCCGCACTTGGCTCCTGCATGCATGCACTGTTCACCGTACAATGCTATGAGGCAAGGGGTGGGAGGAAGTGGGATCAATGATGAAAAGGGTTCCTTCATGCATCCCTTGCCGCACATTGCTCTGATTGCGGTTTGACCTTTGATAAATTTCAAAAGTCAAGCCAACATCGCTCTGAGTGCGTGGGCGGAGTGATGAAAAGCAGGAAGGGCGCCTTATCACATGACTTGAGAAACAGAGCAGAGCATGGGGGGACACACGTCACACAAGGAAGGTAAACCTTTAGGGCCTCTAAGCAGGGACTCACTTGGAGTTTTCCCAGGCAGGCACCAGGCCAGGCTCATCTACAGAGGGTGATGGGACGATGGAATGAGCACCAGGCAGGGGTGGGAGGCTTGTCACATGGCATGAGAACAGAGCAGTCATGAAGGAGTGCCAAGCGGGCTTACTGATCAAGGAAAACCCTATTGACTATCAAGGAAAAAAACTGCTCTATAACTATAACCACGGGACTCACTTGGCGAACTCCATGCGACCAGGCTCGTCCACAGGGGGGGGAGTGATGAGCAGAGCACCACGTGTCGCTTTATACCAACTCGCAGAAGAAGGAACTTTCCTCGAGCAGGGGACTCACAAATCAAGGAATCCCTCTAGACCCCCTCGAGTAGGCACTCACTTGGCGAACTCCATGCGACCAGGCTCGTCCACAGGGGGGGGAGTGATGAGCACCACCCGCACGTTGGGACCCAGCGACTGGCGGTAGGGTGGAGGGGTAAGAAGGGGGGAGAGGAGGAAAGAGGGGGATGGTGAGGAGAGCACAACGCAAAGAGGGAAGAGTGATGAGCAGCGCGCACGCACGTTGGGACCCAGCGACTGCATGGGGTAAGGAATGTGCATCCGGGTAATGTAGTGGTAAGGAATGTTGAGTGCATCCGGGTATGTGGGTATGTGAGTGCTAACATCCGTTTTTCTTATGTGTGTGCGTGCGCGCGTGTGTGTGTGTGTGCTTGTGTGTGTGTGTGTGTGTGTGTGTGCGTGTGCGTGTGCGTGTGTGTGTGTGTGTGTGTGTGTGTTTCCCGACCAACGAAAGAAGAACTCACATCATACCTGCAGGTGAGTGACGGTGACTCGCAGGTTCTCCTTGAACTCTAAAATCAGCACGTGCTGAGCGTGCCTCTGCTGCTCTGACTCAATTGATACGCTGCAGCTTGTAGAGCAACCATTGCACACCGCACATCACACCTGCATGCGCCTCAAACCTCAACTCATACCTGCAGGTGAGTGACTATGACTCGCAGGTTCTCCTTAAACTCGGGTATCGGCACGTGCTGCTTGCCGCTCGTTCTCCCTGGCAGAGCGGCGTCGTTGGCGCCAAAGAAAACAGTCACCAGGGCGGGAGGCGGAATCGAGGTGTCACCCTGACGTGCGTTGATGCAGAGATATGGACAGGGGTGTGATGATGGGGGGGTTGCAGTTGCAGCGTACAGAGTGGTCTGGGTGACTTTTGAGTCGACTGAAAAGTCACCTGAATCGAGTTGTCACCCTGATGTGCGTGGATGCAGAGATATGGACAGGGGTGTGATGATGGGGGGGTTGCAGCGTACAGAGTGGTCCGCATCACACACTGCGCTGATGAACGGTGGATGATGAGCCACAAATCAATCTTGTAAATCCTCACCATTGGAAAGTCTCACCTTGGGAAAGAGCTTGGGCAGGAGAAAGAGTGCCCAGCGTGTGTTGTACCCACTTAGCCCCGTAACACCACGTCCACCTGCCCGCAGCACAACAAAGAGCAGAAAGCAAGCGAGAGCATAGGGAGGAGGAAGGAGGAGTACTCAGTGTGTGTTGTACCCTCTACAGCTGTATCCCAATAGCACCACGCCCGCCTGCAAACAGCACAGCAACAGCACAGCAACAGCACAGCAAAAGCACAGTAACAGGACAGCAACAGCACAGCAACAGGACAGCAACAGGACAGCAACAGCACCGAGTGACGTGAAGGCAGAGCATTGTGTTTGAAGTCACTATGTGTGGCAACTTGCATTGTTGCGTGTACCCCGTCAATGGCTGTAACCCCGTCACACCCCCGTGACCCGTACACCTGCAAGCAGGGAAATGGAAATGAATGCAGAAGCACTGCACTTTGTTCATTGCGATTGTGTTCGAGCGCCCCTTGTAGCAGAGGGTTCACCTTGCGGGCATAGAGGTTCTGCAGCGCTGCCCCCCACCCGCCTCCAGCAAAGGACCTCTGAGTGAGCGAGTCACCAAAGAGCACAAAGGCAGGCCGGAACCAATGTGATGCTGCTGCTGGTGGTGGCGACATCACGTGTGCCACACGTGCTGACGCTTCTGCTGTTGTTGCTGTTTCTGCTGCTGTTGCTGCTGCTGCTGCTGCTGCTGCTGTTGCTGCTGCTGCTTCTGCTGCTGTTGCTGCTGCTGCTGCTGCTGTTGCTGCTGCTTCTGCGTCTGCCGCTGGTGCTTTTAATGAGGACGACACTGGCGAAGCTGGTTCTAATAATGACCATGATGGTGACAATGGCAGTGCCCCCCTGTCCTGGGCCCTCCGTCGCCCCCCCAGTGCACCTCGTGCCAGAGCAGCAGCACTCTGCCCGGCCATAGGCTGAGAGATCTCCTCCCGTGGTGCTGCTCCCGCCCTCCCTTCACATGACAGAGCCCTCCTTCCCTCACATGCAGCCGCCATCTCGCTCCCTTCACTTGGCTGTGTGCTGCTTTCTTCCTGTAGTGCTGCTCGCTCCCTCCCTTGATCTGTCAGAGAGCCGTCCTTCTGTGCTTCTGCTCCCTCCCTCCCTTCACTTAACAAAGTGTAACTCCCCTCTGGCGAATCCACGGAAATTGAATGAGGGGAAGGGCGATCAGGTGCGGGTACATGTGCAGGGGGGTGATGAGGCGGGTACATCTGCTGCTGGCGCTGCTGCTGGTAGTGTTTCTGTTGCTGTTGCTGCGGCCACTGCTGCTGCCACTGTTGCTGCTGCTGGCCTAGACCGAACCAGCGCCACAAATCGAGTTTGTGAGAGAAAGAGGTTGCGGGGAAAGGCTGGAAAGGAGGAGCCTGGTGGTATGAGGGCAGACGGGGAGGCAGCGGCAGCAGGAGGAAGAATACGGGGAGCGAGAGCAGCTGAGAGAGCAAAGCTCCGAGGATGAAGGAGGCCAGGGGAGAGCGGAAGGGGAAGCGGAGAGAGGGAGGGAGCAGCGAGTTGGGTCGGGGGAGAGAAGGGAGAGAAGAATTGGGAGGTGGTATGGAGTTTGTTTGATTCAGACTTCGGAAGAGGGATCGTGGGGAGGCAGAGTGAGGGTAGTGGTGGGAGCGCGTGGATCTATCATGTCTCTCTTTCGTGTGGGACTGGTGGGGCTGGTGGGACTGGTGCTCCAGCTTATGCTGCTGCTCTTGCTGTGGATGGTGCTGATGGCGGTGCTGATGCTGCGGATAATGTTGCTGCTGCTGCTTTTGCTGATGGAGATAAAACGGTTGCAGCTGTTGCTGCTGCGGAGGCGGAAGGGAGGAGGGCCCTTGAGGCGAGCGGGGAGTTCGGTGGTGCAACGACGGGGAGCCAGCAGTCATGCTGCGATGAGGAGATGCATTGGAGGTAGCAGGTCTTGATCTGCCTGGAGACGACTTTTGAGACGTCTCAACAGTCATGGTGAGATAAGAAGATGCGACGGTAGAGCAGGTCTTGACCTGGAAGGAGGTGGGGAGCTAGCTATTCCGTCGCAGTTAACTGCGGGAAGCGACACAAATTCGCTGAGTCGTTGGATTCCCACCCGAGAGTCTAGACTCTCTCAGTCATGCTTCACCGTCGATTAGAGCGGCACGGATCCGCTGAGCCGTAGATTCGAGCACGGATCCGTTGAGCGCCGTTGATAAATTCACGGACCTGCTGAGCCGTTGGTCGTTTTTCTTAAAGGGGTTTCACGAAGGAGATCAGTGGAGGAGGAGGAGGATAAGGTAGAGGCTCACCTTGCGCGCGTATTGGTTCTGCAGCGCTGCTCCCCACCCGCCCTCGCTGAACGAGTGCTGCGTCAACGAGTCGCCGAACAGCACGAATGCCGGACGGATGCGAGCCATTCCGCGGAGATCGCCCGATTTCTAGTGAAAAAGGTCTCAGTCTACGGGAGAGTGTTTTCGATTTCAGCTAAGCTTCAAGCTCAGCTATTCTTGGGAGCTGTCCAGTACGTTGGTAATGCTGCTTGCGTTTCCACCACAGTCGAAGTTGGACAATCTGTACTGCACGTTGGCCAAACGCAAGGCGGGGACGCTAAAAAACGAAGTGTCGTAAGTTTACCCGAAGACTAATGCGAAGCCTGACGTGAAGCCTACGAGCGGCGGAGGGTGCGGTCCGAGGAATGAGCCTCAGTTCAACTGAATGGGCTTCATGTTGGTGAGCTTGATCAAGGAACAAGCATCTGTCCAGTGGGATTTCTATGGAGCGGAAGTCTCGAGGCTATCTTGCCTCGCAATCAAGTTGACCGTTGGGTAACACGCGCTGTAAAAAATGTAGGCTGGATTGATGACGAAACGGAAAATCGAGTAACCAGGTGTTTTCGCAGAAATGACGAAGCGAAATGATCGACTAGGACTGAAAGACGATACTCAATATGATGTTCGCGGGGGGTAATCAAACCCGAACGAAAGGGGGTTGGTTCGTCTAGCCTTTCGCCTGCGACACCTCCTGTTGGAACTTCTTGGACGAAGCGAACAGGTAGAAACTGCGCTTCATTCGATGTGTGTTCTTCAAGCGCTCCAATTTGACGCTATTGCTCAAAAGCTCGACAATCACCGTTTTGCACCGAAGTATAACCTAGCCTACCCTGTACAGCCTCTCTCAAACTACGGATTCTGGTGTCATCACATCAGTGCTGGATGTGCCACTCTCGCCCTCGCATTTCTGCATCTTCCTGCTGGAACAACACCAGAGAAAAGCGCACCTGCCAGGCACACAGAACCGCACGAACGACCTTTCTAGTCTCTGAAACCAACAGGCTGCAAAGCCAGGGCGACACCACGTGTAAGGTAAGCCGGCTTGTCGTGGTTAGTGCTGAATGCTATATTTTGAGGCGCGTAGAATATCGTACGCCCACGTTGGAGCGACCTAAATGCGACCTAGTGCGAACGAGAACGGCGTTATTTCAACAAACGAACGTTCTTATGACAGACGGGCGAACGGCAATCTACGCTAGGGTAGAAGTTAACGGTACGTACTACGAACACCCGCGGACAAACTTGAAATGCAAATCTGTGCGAGGCGTAACGTGTGTGTTTTTTTAGAATTATAAGAAAACACAATCTGTGCGAGGCGTAACGTCTGCCATTTTCACGAAATCGCTGTAAACTGAGACGAGTTTTGAGTCAGCTCGTGCAAGGCGGAACATCTGTCTTCGTCAAATAATCTTTCTCATAGGTTGACCTCGGAAAAACACGTACTCTAACCCTACGTCCTCGTGAACGAGCCTCACACGCTTCTAGGTTGAAACGAAGCAGAAAATCCCAGTACATGCCCGTACAAGAAAAGCTTGAAACTCACACGCTGTCTACTATCCTAACTATTTGGATTCCGGAATTTCCCTAGAAATTCTGCACTGTCTGCCAGCCTCGCATTCCACATGACAATAGCATAACAATAGATTAATCTCTGCTGCCTCCCATACTCTGCTCCTCTGCCGCTGTTCCACTCTCTCCTTTTGCTGCTCTTCTCCTGCGTTCCTATTTAGTCCATACTCAGCCTCCCATAATCCGTGCCGTGTCCCTTAACAGGGACGGCTAATCCATGCCCCCTATTCCGCATCTCTTCTCCCTACCTCCGCACCCTCTCTCCCCCCCCTCCTATTTTCACACGTTCACAGGCATGGCACGGGCAGCTGCGCCCACAGGAATGGCAGCAGGAGCGACAGCAGCAACGACAACGTCAGCCGCAGCAGGAGTGGCAGCGGCAGCAGCAGCAGCAGCGGCGGGGGCGGCGGCAGCAGCAGCAGTAGAGGCAGAGGGAGAGGTGGTGGGGGCACCTGATGAGGACATGGCCCTAGCACTCACAGGGGGTGAAGCAGAGGGGACAGAGGAAGGATTGTTTGAGGCTCTGTTTCCGTTCGAAGGAGCATCAGCGGCAGCAGCAGGTACAGCAGGGGCACCAGGAGCAGCAGGGCCATCAGGGGCAGCAGGGACAGCAGGAGCAGCAGCAGTACTAGCACATATCCCTTCGTCCTCTCAGTCCCCTCCTAAACCTTTCCCCTCTCTTTCTGTTCGTAAGCCTGTTCGCTCGTTGAACAAATTCAAAGTGGTCAATTTAGACGTTGACCCTTCCAAATCATGCGAGCTGTCCCTGCATGCTATACAGCAAGGGAGGCTTGCTGTATGGGGGATTATCTCCCAGGTTCAGTTGCAAGGCGCAGATTCAGCAGATTGTGACGGGGGTAGAAGCTCGGGTGCGGGTGTCGGTCCAGAGGACGTGATTCTTGTTAAGGTTCACGAGCCTATACTCGTTATAGGCTTCCATATATCGCCCATTTGCGACCCGGACGCCCCACCAACACTTATTCTACACTCACCTCTTGCTTTCTATGTCTGCCAGACACCAGACTTAGAGTATGAGAGTTTTGTTCCTTGCCTCTTATCCACCCCTCTCCTTTCTTGGGCTGTGCTGCATGGGTTGCTGCTTCCGGATGTGAGTGTGGAAAGGGGAGGAGCAAGGGGAGAGGAGGAGGGAGGAGGGGAGGAGGGGAGAGGAGGATTGGGGAGGAGAGGCGGCGGTGGGGGTGGGGTAGGTGGGGCAGACGGGGTGGGTGGTATTGGGGCGGCGTTGCGTGGATTTATGTGTGGGGGGAGGAGTGGGAACGAGGGGAAAGGGGTAGGTGAGGAGGGGAAGGAGGGGGGCGAAGGTGTGGAGTGGGGTGGGATGCGGTGGCAAGGAGCGAAATTGGTAGAGGAGTGGGTTGGCGGGATGTGGGATTATTGTGAGAAAAGGGGGGAGACGGGAAGGAGAAATGGAGAGACAGGCTTGGGTGTTGTGTGTGGGAAGGGAGGAGCAGAGGGAAGAGACAAGAGGAAAGGAAAGGAGGTTGTGGTGGAAGCAGGAAGGGGGGGAAGGAGAGAAGGGGTGTGTTGGCATCAGTGGCATCAGTGGTACCAGCACAGCACAGAGAGCAGACACAGCCGACACAGCAGACACAGGAGGAGCAGTAGGAGCAGCGGGAAAAGCACACATATTGGGGATGTGATGGGGAGGATGAGTGGGAGGAAAGTGAGGGGGCTTTGCTTTGTTTGGCCGAGGTCTATGGGAGATATGCTGGCGAGCGAGAGAGAAGAGGTGTGTGGGTTGCTGGAGGGGGAGGTGAGGGGATGGAGAGGAGGAGAGAGAGAGGAGGGAGTGGGTGATGTAGAGGAGGGAGATGAGGAGGAGGGTGTGGGGAGGGGAAGTGGGAGGTGTGAGTGGTGTGGGGGAGAGGGGTGTAGTGGGCTGATTGGTGCTGTTGGTGAGTTGAGGAGAGTGTTAGAGAGAGTGGGGAAGGGGAAGGAAGATAGAGTGAAGGGATGGGGAGCGGGACAGGGAGGGATGCGGAGGGGAGGGAGGCTGTTGATAGGGGAGGAGGATGAAGAGGATGGGAAGGACAAGGAGGAAGAGGAAGGGGAGGAGGGAGGGCGAGAGCGTGGAAAGGAGATAGGGAGGAGAGTTAGGGAGGAGGAGATGGGTGGTGGAGGAGGTGAGATAGGGCTTGTTGTCGGCATGAAAAGCGGGGTTTGGTCTGGAAGGAAGGGATTGGTTAAGTGCAGGGAAGGATGGGAGGGGTGTGGGAGAGAGGGGGAACGGGATGGGAAAGCAGCCAGGGGGAAGGGTGGTAGTGGGAGAGATGGGGGAACTGCTGCAAGAGGTGTTGAAAGGGGTTATGGAGGGGTAAGGGGTCTTGGTGGTGGTGATGGTGGTATTGATGGGAGTGATGGGGATGACAATGGGGTTATTGGGTTCATTCCCTTGAGTGGTGCAATGCCTCTGAAGGTGAAGGCAGGGGCAACAAAGATGGATGCAGGTGCAAAGGGAAGAAATGGTTTTACCCCGCTGATATGGGTGACTAAGGGTGGGGAGGAGATGAAAAGGCAAGAGGAGGCAGGAGGAATAATTACTGGTGGGGGTGTTGGTGGTGCTGCTGCTGCTGCTGGTGCTTTTGCAGGTGCTGGTGCTGGTGTCGCTGGTGGTGGTGCTGCTGCTCCTGTGGGTGGTTATGCTGGTGCTTTTGCAGGTGGTGCTGGTGTTGCAGGTGGTGCTGGTGCTGGTGTTGCTGGTGCTGCTGCTCCTGTGGGTGGTTATGCTGGTGCTGTGAACGCATGGCTGGAGGACGAGTGGAGTGTGGGGGCGAGCGCTGCTCAACTGAAAGGGAAAGAGGGCTTGAAAGAGAAAGAGGGGTTCAAGGAGAGAGAGGTGCCGAAGGAGAAAGAGGGGCTCAAAGTGGGAGAGGGACGAGGGGTAGGAGGCGCTAAGGGCCCTGAGACACCTGCAAAGGCGAGGGAGGGAGGGAATGCTGTGAAGGGGAGAGTGAAAGAGGGAGAGAGAGTGAGTGGTTTGCAGGTGAGGGTGAAAGAGGAACCAGTAGAGGATGTATTGGTGGGGGGGAGAGGGAGGGGGGGTGTGGGGGAGTTGGGGCAGGTGGGGAGGGCGGGAACGGTGGGGAAGGTGGGGAAGGGAGGAATGCAAGAGACTGCTGAAGCAAAGGCTGAGGAGAGAGAGGAGGGGGAGGTGAGGGAGGAGGATATGGAGGAGGAAGAGGAGGAAGAAGGGGAAGAGAAGGAGGAAGAGGAAGAGGAGGGAAAGGAAGGAAAGGAGGGAAAGAAGGGAGAGGGAGAGGAGAGGAAAGAGAGAGGAGAGGGGAAGGAGGAGGAGGAGGAGAGGCAGAGAAGGAAGGCTGGGGCGAGTGCGGGGAAGGATAGTGAGGAGGAGGAAGCTGATAGTGATAGTGATGAAGATAGTGACGACGATTCCAAGGACGATGATTACAAGAATGATGAAGAGGAGGAGGACGATTCTGAGAGTGATAGTGATGGGGATGGTGATGGGGATGGTGATGGGGATGGGGATGTTGTTGAGGTGAAGAAGGAGAGGGTGGAGAGCGGGGTGGGAAGTGGTGGGGTGGGAGGCGGTGCGGTGGGAGGTGGTGTGGTGAGATTTGGTGGAGTGAGAACAGGAGAGAGAGCAGGAGCAGGATTTGGAGTTGGAGGGGAAGGGGAAGGGGAAGGGGAAGGGGGAGGAGCAGTAGCAGGGGTATGGGGAGCGGAACAAAGAGGGCTGGGGCGAGGGGTAGGGGGAGGGGGATGGGGAGTGGGAAGAGGGGAAGGGGATGAGAGAGGGACGGGGGAAGCCGAACTGGGAATGAAAGGCTTTGATTCTGGGTCTGTTGGTCGGAGTGAGCAAAGGGGTGGGTTTGTTGGTCGGAGTGAGCAAAGGGGTGGGTTTGTTGGTCGGAGTGAGCAAAGGGGTGGGTTTGTTGGTCGGAGTGAGCAAAGGGGTGGGTTTGTTGGTCGGAGTGAGCAAAGGGGTGGGTTTGGTGGTGGTGAGAACGAGCTGAATGGGGGGCTTGGGGCTGAACATGAGCCAAGGGATAAGTTCGATGAGAACATTTTTGAAGCGCCTCAAAAATCAACTCAGAACGGGGGGCTTGGGGGTGAACATGGGCTAACGGATAAGTTTGATGAGAGCACTGGAGAGGCAGTGGCAGAATGGTTGATAGGCACGATGGGGATGCTTGAGAGGAAAGCGAGGAAGATTGTAGAGAGGACAAGGAAGGACGCGAGGATGGGAGGGTGGGAGCTTGAGAGGTGGGTAGCAGAGGCCGTTGACTTTGCTGCTGCTGCTGAGGTGCATGAGAGGATGGTGGAGGAACAAGAGGAAGAGGAGGAGCAGAAGGGAGAGGAGGAGGAGGAAGAAGGGGAGGAGGAGCAGGGGGGTGGTGGTGAGGGAGAAACAGGGAAGTATGGAGCAGGATGGGGTCATGTTGGCGCTGGTGCTGGCGATGGTGTTGGCGGCGGTGGTTTCGGGGGTGGTGGTTTGGGGGTTGGTGGTTTCAGGGGTGGCGCAGGTGCTTTTTCTGGTGCTGCTGCTGCTCGTGGTGCTTCTGGAGGCGAAAGGGCAGAGGGGAGGGCAGGTGCGAGGGCAGAAGGGAGGGGCATGGGAGGCTGGTTGCATGAGGACGAGGATGGGGCATCCAGCTTTGGTGAGTGCTGATTGCTTTGCCTTCCTTGGTTGCTGCTAGTGCTGCTAGTGCTGCTAGTGCTGCTAGTGCTGCTGCTGCTGCTGTGTGAGAGGTGGGAGGGCAGGTGGGAAGGGCATGGGAGGCTGGTTGCATGAGCACCAGGATGGGGCATCCACCTTTGGTGAGTGCTGTTGTTTGCCTTCCCTGGGTGCTAGTACTTCTGCTGGTGTGGCTGGTGGGCGGGGCATGGGAGGGGCATGGTGTTGGTGTTAGCCCTCAATCTCACATTTTGTACTTGTACTTTTATATCCTAGTTTAGTGTAGTTTGCACTTTGTGTTTGGTTGGGTGTACACCCACATCCCAACCAAACCCAAATGTAATCTCCAAGCAATCTCCAACCCACCAATTGGAGATTGCCTTGGGATTACCCTTGATTCCCTAGGATTGCCCCCTGATTCCCTCCTCATCCATACCTTGCTCATTTCTGATGTACTTAAAGAGCTTTGAGCTCACTACTAATGCATCAGTTTTAAGCCTAAGTTCTGACACATGGGAGGGGCATGGGAGGGGCATGGGAGGGGCATGGGAGGGACATGGGAGGGGAAGATGGTTGCATGGAGGCGAGGATGGCATGGCGCATCCAGCTGTGGTGAGCCGATTCTTCCCACTTATCCCACTTTTCGCCTTCCCCTCTTCCCTCTTGTCCCTTCCCTTCTTCCCACTTATCCCACTTTTCGTCTCTTCCCACTGTCCTCACTTTTCTCTTCCCCTCGTCCCACTTATCCCACTTGTCCTTCATTCCCCCCACTCGTCCCTTCCTTGTCTTTCCTTTTCCCCCACTCCCTTTCCCTGTCTCCCCTTCTCCCTTTCCGCTCTTCCCTTATCACCACCAGGCTTAGGTGGTTCTGGTCTCACCCGTCCACCCACCACCTCTGCTGTCTCCCGCGCACCGCCGCACTCCCCAGCATTTAGAGCTGCTGCCTTTAGACCCAGCGGTCAGGCAGGGCCCAGCAGGGTTGGATGCGGTGACGAGCGGTGGGGGAACAACACAGCCAAGGGTGGTGGTGATGGGTGGGGTACCAAGGCTGGATGCGGTGGTGAGCGGTGGGGGAATAACACAGCCAGAGGTGGTGGCGAGGGATGGAGAAACGGGGTGGGATACGGTGGTGAGCGGTGGGGGAGCAACACAGCCAGAGGTGGTGGTATGGGGGCGGTGGGGGCTGGGGGGTTTGGAAAGGGAGGCGTAGAGCGACAGCTGGCACGGATGCTGACTCAGCGTGACAGCGTGGCAGGGGGTGTGAAGGAGGAGGGATGGGAGGGAGGGGGTTGGGGAGGAGTTGGGGGAGGGAGAGGGTTCGGAGGAGGGGGGTTGAGAGGAGGGAGAGGAGGGGGGGTGAAGGGCTGTGGGGACGGAAGGGGAGTGGGGAAATGCAAAGAGGAGGAGGGGAACTGGTGGGATGAGGCGGGTGATGAGGAAGATGAGGAAGGAGGAGGGGAGTGGAATGGTGGTTTTGGTGGTGGTGGTGCTTGTGTGGGTGCGGGTGATGGCAATTGGTGGGATTATGAGCAGGAGGAGGAGGAGGAGGAGGAGGGTGAGGATGACTATGGGCTTGGTGGTGTGGGTGGTGCAGGTGCTGTGCGTGGGCTTGGTGGTGTGAGTGGTGTTGGGGGTGTGGGTGCTGTGAGTGGTGTGACTGGGGCAGCAGCAGGTCAGAAGCGAAGGGCGAGCAGTGGAAGGGGCAATGCTTCCAAGGCAAGTGTTTGAATATCCTACAACTATACTGGAGTCTAGTGGTGCATGTGCTGTGAGTGGTGTGACTGGGGCAGCAGCAGGTCAGAAGCGCAGGGCGAGCAGTGGAAGGGGCAAGGCAATGCTGCCAAGGCAAGTAATTCACTTTCTAGTGTTGTCGAAGGTGGAAGGGGCAATGCAGGTGCTGCTGTGGGTGCTATGACTGGGGCTGCGGCAGGGCAGAAGTGCAGGGCGAGTGGTGGAAAGGGGAAATACCTACAAGGCAAGAGGTCAAACAAATGCTTACGGCCAACCCCCTCTTATGGCACACAACCATCTGCCCAAGGCATGTGATGAAAGAGATGTTTTGAGACGTCTCAAAACAACCCCCTCTTATGGCACACAACCATCTGCCCAAGGCATGTGATAAAAGAGTTGTTTTGAGACGTCTCAAAACAACCCCCTCTTATGGCACACAACCATCTGCCCAAGGCATGTGATAAAAGAGTTGTTTTGAGACGTCTCAAAACAACCCCCTCTTATGGCACACAACCATCTGCCCAAGGCATGTAATAAAAGAGTTGTTTTGAGACGTCTCAAAACAACCCCCTCTTATGGCACACAACCATCTGCCCAAGGCATGTGATAAAAGAGTTGTTTTGAGACGTCTCAAAACAACCCCCTCTTATGGCACACAACCATCTGCCCAAGGCATCCTGGACGGCAATCCCTCTCAGACACCCTCTCAGCCACCCCCCCTGTCCCTCTCACCCTCTCAGCAATCCCTTTCTGCCCCCCTTCCCCCCCTTTTCTTATCCCCTTGCAGAAACGACCCCCCTTGCCTGCACCCAACCTCGTGCACTCATCCCGAGGCATGCAAGCCATCAACCCCACCCATCCCGCCACGCCCGAAACGCCCTTCCGCTGCAGCCCCAGCGACTTCGATCCCTCTTTCTCGCTTACTTTCTGCCCCTTTCCCCCCTTGCAGAAGCGACCCCCCCTGCCAGCGCCCAACCTCGTGCACTCCTCTCGAGGCATGCAAGCCATCAACCCATCCCACCCCACCACGCCCGAGACGCCCTTCCGTTGCGACCCCACCAACTTCTCGCGCATGTGCGGCTTCGGCGGGATTCCCCGCATCATGCCCTACCAGCGAAACCCTGCTGACCTGAAGCTCGCTCCCAAGAGTGTGATGATATACGTGGAGAATATCAGGGATGCTGACTGGGGCTACATGTCCAACCAGCTGTTCTCGCTGCCTGTGGAGTTTGTTGATAGTGCGCACCTGGGCATGTGCAGCAGGAAGCGTGGGTGAGTGTGGGGTGAGTGTGGGGTGAGTGTGGGGTGAGTGTGGGGTGAGTGTGGGTGGGTGAGTGTGGAGGTGAGTGCGTATGCATGTCTATAGTGCGAGTTTGCATGGGAGTTTGTGGATAGTACCCACCTGGGCTGGGCGTGTGCAGCAGGAAGCGAGGGTGAGTGCTTGTTGAGTGTGTATGCATATGTGCGTGTCCGCAGTGCATAGATGCATATGTATGTGGGCCTTTGTTGCCAGCTCCCACCTGGGCTGGGCATGTGCTGCAGGATAAGGGGGTGAGTGAGTGCAGCCGGCTTCCACAACCATGCTTTACACCCACCAGAATATCTCTCTTGCACTCACCTTCACATTCGCAGTCGGGTATCTTTCTACAAGCGCAGATTGTAGAAAGATACCTGCACCACCTGGGCGTGTGCTAACACTCACCCTGCAGGGAGTTTCCGCACTTACACTCACCTGTATGGCCACTCACCCCTGTTATCCACCCACCCACTAACCCTAATTTCCTCATCCTCCTTCTATTTCAACCCCTCAACCCAACAGGTACATCCACAACTTACCCACACAAAGTCGGTGGCTGCCCGAGGAGATTCGAAACTGCCCGAAGACGATTTTCGGGGCGTTTCCCGACTTGGAGAAGTTTTGGCCTGACTGGGACACGCGCCAGAAGCTGAATGTGATAAACACTCAGGCGTTTGGAGTGGATGTGAGGCTGCAGGAGTGGAACGACAAGCTGCAGATGCACGGCGCTCATGGGCTCCCCCCAGAGACACAACAAGAGCTGCTGAAATACATCAGGAAGTGAGTGGATGGGCGAGGGTGGGAAGAGGGGGAAGAGGTGTGCTCTGAGTCGAATCAAAACACAAGGAGAGAACACCTCGAGTCGGCTACCGAACGCATGGGATTCCCCCGGAGACACAACGGGAGCTGCTGAAATACATCCGAAAGTGAGTTTGTACTTTTGAGAATTCTCAAATGTCATTCCAGTAGGGGAGTTTTGAGACGTCCCAAACCTCAGCTTGGCCGTGCAGTGGAGACACAACAAGAGCTGCTGAAATACATATGAAAGTGAGTTGGTAGGGGAGGTGTGTTTTGAGTCGACTCAAAACACACCAGTGTGGGCTTTCCTGTGGTGACACAAGGAGAGCTGCTGCTGATATACGTCAGGAAGTGAGTTGATAGGGGAGGGTGGAAAAGGGGGAGGATGTGAGGTTGCAGGAGTGGAATGATCAGTTGCAGATGCACGGCGGTCAGGAATACATAAAGAATTGAGATATTACTTCGAGAAGGTGTGATAGGAAGAGGGGGAGGAGGTGATAGGGTAGGGAGAGGGGAGGAGTGAGGGAGGGGTGGGAGAAGGGGAAGACAGCGGTGTTTGTGAAATGGATAGGAGTTGAGTCATGTGGAGTGGGGAGGAGGGGAGTGGGGTGGAAGTGGAATGGTGTATATGTGGGGTGTGGAGGCAGAAGGTACCCTGCTTTGGACCTGAGAGTTATGGCACGTCATTTGTTATGCTTTCAGTGATAGTCTCGTGCTGCGCTTATTCCACGGGGTCTGTCCCTTGTCAAGATCTGTTTCTTGAGAGCAACCGACTCTCTCCTTTGCAGTTGGAGGAACTGATGGGATACGAAGGCAAGAAGCATGACTCCAAATCTGGACTTAGTGCAATCCCGTGCCTCTTTCGAATGCCTCTCTTTTGAATGCCCCCCTTTCAAGTGCTCCCTTTTCGAATGCCCATGTTTCGAATGCCCATGTTTCGAATGCCCATGTTTCGAATTCCCATCTTTCGAATGCCCATCTTTCGAATGCCCATGTTTCGAATGCCCATCTTTCGAATGCCCATCTTTCAAATGCCCCCCGTTCGAATGCCCCCCGTTCAAATGCCCCCCGCTCGAATGCCCCCACCCCCAAATGATCAGGTACAATCTGCTGTGGATTGAGCGCAACCGGCTGGCTCCGCTGAGGGTGAAGCAGCTGGAGATGCTGATGGGGTACCCCGAGGGGCATGTCAGCGTGGTCACCAACAATAAAACCAGCCGATATAAGATGCTCGGTAAGAATATTCATGGAGAATGACAATGAGGAGATGAACACATCAGTTGTCGTTGACATGTATATACAGCATAACTCATTGCGTTCTCACAGTGACCTTCCTTTCGTCCTCTTTTTTTTTTTTTTTTTTTTCCTCCAGCGTTCGCCGTCGCTGCTCCTTTCTTTTCTCATCCTCCCTTCCTCCTCACTCAACTTAGAGCGTTTATGATGTTTCCAACCCATCCCCCATCGCCCTATCCCCGGGCAACATCTTCCATGTCCCCACCAACGCTCTCCACCTCTTAGTCCTCCACCACCTCTTCAAGACTTGTTGAGTTGTCACAAAAGTTGCAACCCATACCCAGACTCAAAAGACTCCCGGTCCCCCTTTCTTGTATGTGACTTTTGAATCGACTCAAAAGACTCCGGATCCCCCTTTCTTGTAGGTTGTTTTTGAGAATTCTCAAAACAACTCCCATCCCCCTGTTTCACTCCTCGACCCCCCACCCCCCAAGGCAACACCTTCCATGTCCCCACCGTCGCTCTCCATCTCTCAGTCCTCCGCCGTCTCAACCGTCCAATCCGGGTGCTCTCTCTCTTCTCAGGCATTGGGGGGGCCCTAGTAGCGCTCCACATGGTGAAGGTCCCTGTGATCTGCGCCGTGAGTGTGGAGTTTGAGAAAAGCTGTCGTGATGCCGAGGGGAGGTGGTGGAGGGAAACCGCAATGGCGGAGGAGAGGGCTGGGAATGGGGTCAACCAGATGCTGGGGGATTTATTGCAGCTGTATCACAACGTGAGGTCTTTGAGCCGGGAGGTAGTGGAGTCGTTGGTGCGTGAATACGGGCCCTTCAACCTCATCATCGGAGGGAGCCCCTGTACTAATTTCACTGGTAACAACCGGCAGCCTGCGGACAGCCCTGCTGGGAAAAGCGGGCTTGATGGGAGGGACTCGAGCTTGTTCTTTTTCATGGCTGATGTGATTCGCCATGTTGCGAGCATTCAGGAGAGCCTTGGTCACAGGGTTTTTCGTGCACCATAGGCTAACAGCAGGCCTTAAGACCTTGAACAATGTCGTTCAGGGTTTACCTGGGAGGGTTTTTTAGAAGCTGCTTTTCTCCTTCCTGTACCTAGGCTGATAATTCATCAGCCTTAACTGGTGATGTTGATTATTCACGCAAGGGTGTTTTGTCTATCCGCACTGTTTTGTCAGCCTTTCTTTAAGCGTTTTTTTAATGTTGTTTTTCCAGCCTCCCAGCCCCACCTCTCACTCCAGCCCCAATCACCTCTCACGTCCAGCCCCAAGAATAAACGAAACATTAGCACCAAGGTTATTACGTTGTTGAGTACACAAGAAACGCGTACATCCATCCAACATTCGTAACTGGCGAACTGCCGAAATGTCACGTCCGATTCGTGAACACCCATATCCCGCACTCCAGGGTTTTCGCGATTGGCCGCCATTCGCAAAGAAGCCCACCTCGTTCCTTCCCTCCCTGATCTGCTTTTCTCTTCTTTCTAGCAGTTGCTCCGTCCTGCCGTGTTTTTCTGCTCTGTTCTGCTTTTCCCTTCGCTGTTCCATGTCGGGTTGGGACTAGGTTCATTTCCACTCCATCTCTGCTCTGCCCTGCTCTTCCATGTGGAAATAGCGTCCGACTCCGAGCACGTCATGCTCGGCAACAAGTGGCGACATGGGACCGGCGGAAACGCGGCGAATACAGATTTTGCCGGCAGCTTCCACGTGACAGCCTTTTTTCTTCACGTTTCAACCGCCACGTCAGCCGTCCGTCTGTCTGATGGTCGGATTGCCGAGCGAGACAAAACGGACCGAACCGAACCGAACCTAACCTAACCGAACCGCGCCGCATTTTTACGAGGAGATTCCACGATGAGCGTTGCGCAGACGCGCCGGCGATGGCTGCAGCGACACGCAACCGCGCGTCTGGCCGTTACCATCTGCGGATCCATCCGTTATTACTGCCTGTCTGATTGGCGCCGCCGCGCTTCGGGCATTGCACAGGTGGCGGTTGCGGCTACTAGTGTATTTAGCATACCTGGCCGCGGCGCATCTGCTTCAATCAGAGCAACACCTTCGAGCGCATTGAGTTAACGAATAGCTAGTGAAGAAAAGCTTCATTGAGTGGAATGTAGTAAACGAATGCTATTGTCTCGCAGCACATCTTGACGACATTCGATTCGCCATTCGACGACATTCGCCATCATGACGGCGACATTCGCTCCCCTGATTCGCCATCACTCTCCTGCGCTTCGCCTCGCGCTCCTCCTGCTTCTCGCCTCCGGCTGCGCTCTTCGACCGGCCGAATCGGATTCGATCGCCGGAGAATCAAATCCAGCCGGTCCGAGGAAGCGCGTGTCCCTCACACGCCCCGCACACGCGCAGCTGATGCAGCGCCGGCAGCAGCACCAGCCGCGGCGGCACCAGCAGCACCACCACTTCCAGCCCGCCTCCACCTCCGTCCTTCGCGGCGGCTTCGGCGGCGGCGGCGCGACCGTTTCAGCCGTCGGCTTTCCCGTCGTCCGCTCCTCCGCCACTCACATCACCTCCCACGCCACCACCGCCGCCGCCGCCGCCGCCGCTTGTGCCGTCACCCCGGCCGCAAGCGCGCCACCAATCAAGTACCACGGATGGCCGGTGATCGTGGGAAATCCGACGGAGAACGTTTACCCTATCTACTACGGCAGCTGGGGGGCGGGGTCAGGCAGGGAGATCATTGACGCGTTTGTGCAGGTGCTGAGTAGTGACTCGGGCAGCCAGGGCAGTGCGGGGGACGCGAGTGTGAAGGGGTTGTGGGCCATAAGTACTGCTTATTACCAGTCAGGCTCTGGCGGGAAGAAGAACGTGAGCTCTAAGGTGAGAGAGGACTTCTGAGTCGACTTAAAAGCAGCGCGGGGGATGCAAGCGTGAAGGCGTGGTGGGCAACGACTGCTGGTTATTACCAGGGCCTGTGCTAGGATTTAGGGCACCCTGAGCCCTCAGGGTAACTTTTGAAAACTTTCAGAAATGCCCTGATTTCTCAGGGCAAAATTCCCTGGCCATCCTGAAATTTCAGGGCACCAGCAGAAATTCATCTGGATGTTTCAGGGCAAAAAATACAGGACACTAGAGTAGTGGGGACAAAAACATTGGTGGGGGAGGGGTGGGGACAAAACTAGCACACACACCTCCCAGCCTCCTTCCTCCCCTCTCCCCCTCTCCCCCCTCCACCCCTTCTCCCCTTCCCACGAGTCAGGGCATCCCCCTAGGTTCACCCTAACACTTCAGGGCAAAATTTCACTGCCATTCTGAAATTCCAGGGCAAAACACATAAATCATCCTGACGTCCCAAGGTAAATTTCAGCGCCATTCTGAAATTCCAGGGAAAACTTGAAACACCAACCTGAAATCAGGGTAATCAGGATGTTTTGCCCTGATATCGTGGGCCCTGGTTATTACCAGTCAGGCTCTGGCGGGGAGAAGAACGTTAGCTCTAAGGTGAGAGAGGGAGGTTGAGGAGCAAGTCATTGCTCTCCTTGGTGCTATCTGCTCTTCTTCTTGGTGTTTGCTATTCGCCTGTGTCCTCATTCCTTCCCTCATCCACGCTCCGCATGCCGCCCGCTATATCTGCTTGAATGCAGGTTCGTCTCGTGGGAACAGTGAGCGACAACTATTCACGCGGAAAAAAACTGACAGACGACGACGTGCTCGCCAGTACGTGCTGCTCCCTCCCGACCACTCGTTTCGTTTTGAGTCGACCCAAAACGCTGCTCTCGTTCCATTTTGAGTCGACTCAGAACTTTGCTCTCATTCTGTTTTGAGTTGACTCAAAACTCTGCTCTCATTCTGTTTTAAGCCGATTAAAGTCAGATGACAGACAATGACGTGCTCACCAGTACATGCTGTTCCCTCCTGAGTCCTGACCACCCATTCCGTTCCATCCCCATGCGCGCTACCCATTCTCCCCTCCCCTTGTCACTCCACCCACCTTGCACGGGTGCATCCGTTCCTGATATGACACGGGTGCATCCATTCCTGATACGACAACCTTTCCTGTTTGGTCGTCACCCCTCTGCACATGCCACACGCTCTCTCTCTCACCCCA
The DNA here is from genome assembly GCA_947470075.1 of Closterium sp. Yama58-4. Lineage (NCBI taxonomy): Eukaryota > Viridiplantae > Streptophyta > Zygnematophyceae > Desmidiales > Closteriaceae > Closterium > Closterium sp. Yama58-4. The sequence continues at coordinate 845,985 of CANIUD010000082.1, read as the reverse complement.
TGCCATCCATCCTCCCCTCCCTACGCATCCTCCCGCCCTGTGCTGCCACTGCAGTCGTGAAGGGCAAGGTCGGTGCGGGCAAGCCCTGGGCGCTGGACCCTAACGGCCTCGATTTTTGACTTGTCTCAAACAAAACCCCTGTACATGCACACTCACTCTCTCACCCACTGCCATCCATCCCCGCCTTCCGCCTCCCTCCTCACCCCCATGCGTCCTCCCACCCGGTGCTGCCCCTGCGGTCGTGAAGAGCAAGGTCGGTGCAGGCAAGCCCTTTGCGCTGGACCCCCACAGAATCTATGTGCTGCTCACCAGTGCAGATGTCACGCTCTCAGGCTACTGCTCAGAGTTCCACGTGATAGAAGTGTAGTTTTGAAGACTCAATCAACTCCTCGCCTCTTCGCTACGCCTTTGTGGGGCACCTCGGGCAGTGCCCCGACGCGTGCGGGGTAGAGAGCACGTCACCCAACGGGAAGCCGGGCATTGACGCTACTATCTCCACGCTCGCGCATGAGCTCATTGAAGCTGCCACTGATCCGGATGTGAATGCCGGGTGGTTTGACGACGACGGCGAGGAAAACGCGGACAAGTGCTCGTGGGAGTATGGCAATACAAAGACTGGTTACCAGCAGAACGGGCAGAGCTGCAAGTACAATGTGGTGGGGCCGAATGGGATGAAGTTCCTGGTGCAGCCCAACTGGGACCGCGTGAAAAGCAAGTGCGTCCTGCAGAACGCCCTGCCCAGTGCTGGTGGTGGCGGGGGGGGCACTCCCCCCCCACCTCCCCCAACTGGAGGCAGCATGAAGATGAGGTGCGATTGCATCTGTGCTAGTGCCAGCAACCCCATGAGCTGCCAGTGCTCCTGCATCAAGACAGGGTGATTTGCACCAGTATTGTGTAAGTGTACGGCGGGTGCTGCTGCACCAGGGACATCAGGAGCGCCTCACAGATGCTTGATTTGGGATATAAATTTCTCCAGTGACAGTGACAACTGCTCGTAGCTTTCCAGTAATATTTTTTGGGTTCCGTCCCCACATCTTTGAGATGTTCCTTGTCTTTCTTTTCACAGATGGTTGTGGTTGTGGTGTATTGGTAGTGTAAACAAGTATTTCGAATAGCTACGGTATGTACTAATAAACATAGCTAGTACAGTGTACTTGTGTGCTTGTACTAGTAGTATGGTACGACATCAATACGGTACAAGATCCCATCTTGACTGGTACATTGCATCATAGTACAACTGCTTGCACAACATGAAGTTATACAACCAAGAGTCCACGTTTTCTGTCATCCATTATTCTTCTGAAGCTGCCTCAGCAGCAGACTCAACCTGTACAACAGGCTTACCGCCACCAGGATCTGACTTAATGCTAATCAGAGGAACAGACTCGATGTCAGATGGAGTGGTCTTCGTTGGCTGCGTTTGGGTAACTGATTGCTGGTATAACACTCCACCGAATATGCACACTAGGAGAGCCACCAACCCTGGCGCCTGGGCATGCTTGTCCCATATCAGTATGTTAATGAGGACTGTAAGAAGCTTATTTGTCACTCCAACAACTGTGTAAGCAGTTGCTGAGACTGCCTTCCGTGCAGCGAAGCCGAAGAAGCTTATGGTCAGACCAAAAATGCAGGAGAGCGCAACAGGGAAGAGAGTCCCTATGCTGAATATCCGGGACAGACCAAAGGCAGCAATTTGACTTGGCTCATTCATGCCAATCAGTGCAGGAGGGAAGAATATCTGCAAACGAGTCAGACACAAGTATTAGCAAGGATGCAGAGAGTTCCCTCTCGAAATTTTGGTGGATCTGAGTCTTACCAGGGCTAGCAGATTGTTGTAAAGCACCAGACCCCATGTATTGAGCCCTATGCTCATAACGACTGACTTGATGTAGACCATCTGCACCAAAAGCTCGATAAAAAACAAGGAAACGCTATTCCGGTGCGTAATGCCAGTGACGCAGAAAAACACTCACCTCGAAGGTAATGACGATCAGATATGCCCAAGCCCACGCATATGCTGTGACGGTGAATCCGGTGTCAAAGAAGACGTAGCCAACCGCGCCACCGAATATCGTCAGCAAGGACAAAAATGTGAGACCCGAAGGCCATGACCTTCCCATAAACACTGAGTCTGCTATCGCAACAAGCAGTGGTGTAGAAGATCGGAACACAATGAACGTTTCGATGTTGGCATGTTTGAGGAGCTGAGTATTTGTCCATATGGCAACGTAGAACGTCGCTGCTGCCGGTAAGAACTTCACAATCTTTTCCAGGCTGAGAGAGTCATGCTCCAACACCTTCAATCTTCCTAGCCCCAGCGTAACAATGGTGCACACAAGGTACTGAAGCGCGGTGAGGAATGCTGGGAAGGGAAAAACGGTCACTGCGTACTGGAAACAAAAAATTGGCCAGATTTCTTTCACAGAGCAACAAGTGGAAATCCAATCGTGAAACATACCTTGTTAACAATGGCCAGCAAACTGGAACTCAGCGCGTAACCGATAACAACCCAAGCTACTCGAAGCTTTTCTAGTGATGAATGATGTCCAGGAACCTGCGGTGTTGGCGGTGTTGCCATCATCTCCCCCACCAATGAAACCAAGCTCCCTTTAAAACAAGCTGAATCGATGTTGAAGCCCAACCCACTGAATGCGGTACTTCACCTATGAAACGGTTTCGTGAATGCGGATGTGCCCTGAACCCCTTGTTATCAATAACAAGAGATCGTCGTGAAGCCCAAGGGAAAGTATATCCCCGCTCCTGACTTTCAGATTTCTCTCATATTCAGCCCTAGGTTTACTCAAAAAGCACCACTTTCTAGAATTTCTCTCACGCGAGGCCCAAAGTATGTTCAAAAGTGGTCCTGCGGGGCGATTTTTTCGACACGTGTCCTCTTGTTACACCATCTGACGAACTTCCACGCATGGAAAATTTGGACGGGGGCAAAAAAAATAAAACCCCTAGAGAACCAGGACACATTCGCGGGAGGGATCAACCCTAAACACCTAGCAGGTCCCGTGTTTAGGGTTGCTCCCTCCCGAAAATGTGTAATGGTCCTTTAGGGGTTTTATGTTTTTTTGTCCCGTAAAAACTTTTCCGGCGCGAAAATTGCCCTGACAAACGGTTAGTTCAGAGTGGAAGTGCGTCAGCTGGTAACAAAACGACACGTGTCGAAAACTTCGCCCCGCAGGACCAGTTTTGAACATACTTTGGGCCTCGCGTGAGAGAAATAATGGAAAGTGGTGCTTTTTGAGTAAACATAGGGCTAAATATGAGAAAAAACTGAAAGCCAGGAGCTGGGATAGACTTTCCCTTTTATCAATGACAGAAACTAGTCGTGGGTGAAGCCCCTTGAGATTCAAATCCCGATGCCCAGCTCAATCCCAAGGAAAGCCCTCAAGCATTTCTGTTCTACAGGGCGCGCTGTGCACTCATGTATGCAGAGCGCTGCAATGGAGAAGAGCGATGAATGGAAAGTGAAGGCGCCGCAATCCGCAGGGATGATGCATGGAGGCACAGCAGTGCTACGAGCTGATGGAGAAGGGCACGGGGAAGGCTGGGCAGTGGAGGGGACAGTGTTTCTTGGTGCCTTGTGGACAAATCGTCCGTCTGTGTGCCTGCTGTCCATCCATCGCTGGTGACCTTCAGGGGTCGCGCATCGAGGCACAGCGGCACTACGAGCTGATGGAGAGGGGTTGACTTTTGCGTCGACTCAAAAGACAGCAGCACTACGAGCTGATGGAGAGGGGTTGACTTTTGCGTCGACTCAAAAGACAGCGGCACTACGAGCTGATGGAGAGGGGTTGACTTTTGCGTCGACTCAAAAGACAGCGGCACTACGAGCTGATGGAGAGGGGTTGACTTTTGCGTCGACTCAAAAGTCAGCGGCACTACGAGCTGATGGAGAGGGGTTGGGTGAAGCTTGGCAACAAGGACAGTAGTCCCTGACGCCTTGCCTGTGGGTTGCCCTGTGGGCTGCTTACAGGGCTTGCGCATCGAAGCGCAGCTGTACTGCGGTGAAGGGTGGGAACAGCAACAGTGTGTATCGTGGCGCTGTGCGTGTGTGCGAACTTGCCTGTGTGCGTGTGTGTGTGCCATCAATCGTCCCTCTGCCTGCAGGGATCGTGCATTGAGAAGCACAACGGTACTATGAGCTGATGGAGAAGGATACGGTGAAGGGTGGGTGGGAACAGCAACAGTGTGTATCCTAGCGCATTGTGTGTGTGCCATCCATTGCGATGGTGTGCGCGCTTCCTGCAGGGTTCGCGCATGGAGGCGCAACGATACTCTTAGCTGATGGGGGAGGACACGGTGAAGCTGGGAGTGGGGAGAGCTGGGAGTGGGGAGACCACTTCCTAATGCAATCCCTCCATCGCCCTGCTGCTGTGTGTGCCATTCATCGCCCCTCTGCTTGCAGGGATCACACATCGAGGTGCAAAGATGCAACGAGCTGATGGGGAAGGGCACAGTGAAGCTGGGAGTGGGGAGGGGAAAGCGCTTCCTGATGCCTTGTGTGCAATCCCTCCATCGCCCTGCTGCTGTGTGTGCCATTCATCGCCCCTCTGCTTTCTCATGTTTGTTTAGAACAAAAACTTTGCTCATGATACAACCACGTACATGATTAAGTAACAACCAGAATGAACGGGAATAATACGAATAAAAAAAAAAAATGTCAGCACTGCATGCATTCTCTGGCTAGTGCTCATGACTTGATTCTCACTGTGAACGAACCTGACAAGGGCAGAAAGGCATGTGAAAAAAAAAAAGGGGGGTTCAGACACTTGCAAGTCAATTTCTTGAAACATGTAATCCACGTTGACATCCACAACAACAAACACAAGCCATGGAGTCGCATCACACCCAGCACACACCTCACTCACACCCTTGAACATCCAAATCACTTCATCAAAGTGTCAGCAATGCTATTGCACTTACACCCAGGAAGTGTAGTGACTTCCGCCGAGACTGTGCATGGTACTCCAAGGTTGGTAAGCGCCCCCTTGATGAGTCCACAGGGAAGATACAGAAACTGCCCTGCAACAGCAGACGCCTTCATGGTGCCTGCCACTGCCCCTCCAGCTCCTGCCATGCGCTCCGTCGGTGATCGAAGGTTGGGACTAGGGTTTGGAAGAGGTGTTAATGCGTCATATGATGGAGCATCGGCTGATATTCTCGTGAGCCATCTGAACTTGTTGTCTTGCAAAACGAATACTCCCTGGAAGGGTTGCAAGGGAAGGAGGGATAGGTTAAGGTAGGACCAGGCACATGCAAAGAAAATTGGAAATGAGTAGCAAGCCCGAGAATAACACAGGATAGGGGAAAATTGGTTGGGACTAAAGTTTCATCCATGGCTGACACGGGGGCATTCATCAGCTTCCTCAGCACCTCTGCAGGAAAGCAACAAGCACTGCAGAACACGCATTGCATTGCAAGCATAACGTGCGGCGACTCTGCCTGAGACTCTGCCTGTGCCTCATACCCTGTACCAAGTATGCTTTGCTGAGGGCTGACTGTGCAGAGGGCAGACTGAGTCTTATGAACTGAACTGACCGTGTTTTGCAATCTAGATCGACTATTCTTTTTGCACAAGATCAGAAGTGCATTCTACCTGCAGTGCTGGTGTCTTACGACAGGTGCAACTTTGCACTGTTCCCGTAATGTCTGTGCTGTTCTCTCCGTTACTGTCCACCTAATGTCTTGAACCTCACTACTCAACTATCCTGTGTGTCCCTGTATCGGCCAAAGGTTGCAACCTCTGTCGAGTATGCCTTGCTGCTGCTGACCATGCGCCTTGTTCTCACTCTGTGGTTGGTCTTGAGGTTGTCCACTTGTTTCTTGAACACCTCGGCCCAAAAGTCCTTGCAGATGAACTTAATCACATCCAAGTGGTCTGTGAATCGGGCTCTGTCCTTGGTGAACCTGGAATAAGGGTGGGTTGGAACGAGATTTGAGAGGCTCGGAAGGACGTGAGGAAATCTGAGAGGTTGCATCAACTTGGGGAATAAAACATGTGAATATGCAAACCACCTCCGAACGATTATTATAGAGCTAGTGAATCTTCTTACTCGTTGGGTTGATGCCCAGTAACTGGCCCTCATTTCTTACGCTGACAAATGGCCACCCGCGTTTGCAGCCCCCATGGTTGTCTAGCGGCATGCAGCAGCGATAAGGTTTCACACTTCGATTTGGCCGCTAAACTTCGTTCACAGCATCATTGAGGCCACATACCTCTCTACTAGTTGTTGACCCACTTGAAAGCCAATCGCCTCGATCCGACGACCGGCGAGCTCTGGTCGCAAGTTGGACTGCCGCGCATACGTCGCAACGAGCTCAATGTTGAGAAAATCTAGGCAGCTCTCCGCGATCTCTCGCGAGCGCGGAACAAGTGCCATCGATAACCAAGAAAAAGAAGGTGAATACAAGTGGGTGTTCGCTAATGCCCTTGAACTGGGTCTGGGCTGGTGCGCATGCGAAGTAACTTCTGGAAAATGATGAAGCTTAGCTGTTGCAGGCTGCGGAAAAGCGGCGTTGTGAGCGACTTGGTCCAAAAGCCTGGTCAATTCGAGCGCAAACCTAGATTGCTACGAGCTAAGACGTGTTCCAAGTAAAATATTCCCAAGATCAGTTCGGAAAACTGAACCTTCACACCAAGTCTGGCTGGCACACAAACGAGCTTGATTTCACACGCGCGAGAAAAAAAGGTGGTCAAGCGATCACAAAAATTTTCTTGTTACACACCTGGCAACCAACCATCCCGCAAGATCGCCATTTAACTCACAAACTCTCTTGTTTGGCTCCAGTTTTCCTGACGAAATAGAGGTGTTCGCTGTCTTGGTAGTTATGCGCGAGTTGGGATCGCTTTTGCGGTGAAATGATAGCAGTTGCAAGCACACCGACCCTACGTACGCACTACCTCACTGTATGAGTGCTGTGGGCTGATGTCACTGAGGTTACCAGCAATCGTTTTGCGATCGACCGCGGCCCAAGATCGAACGTAAAACTCGTAACACGTCCTACCCCTCACGCATCACCCAGAAACACATACCGAGGTTCACATTCTTCAGTACTAGTTTCGTTCAATCCCCCCACCTGCTTTTGTTCCTGCTGATCAGTTGGGTCCAGCAATGGCTGATCAGCTTGTTGTAGTCGGCCTAGCTCCAGTACCGTTTGATAGCTTGAAGAGGCTGCAAGTGAAGCTGAAGGGAGAGGAGGGTGACGATGAGGAGCAAACACAGAAAGGTCCCCAAACACAAGCATTGAAAGAACGACTTCTGGATCTCCTAGGACCTGACGTTGCCATAGAGATCGTTGAAGATTCAGTGCTGGATGTGATATGCACTGTACGTAACGGATTTTGCACGTTCGTCTCTCCTCGGCCAACCCTCCTGACCCGGAATAATAAATGTCGCAGGATTCGATGAAGAAGGCCGTCAAGAAAACTCTGAAGAAAGAGAAGAAATCCATGAATGTGAGTGATCTCATGGCGGTTGTTGCTTCGCGAGTTCCATGTCGTCGAACTGACCTTATCCCGGTCACAGATATCAGTGAACAAGAAGGTTGATGACGTAGTGGACCACGAGGTGCTTCGGAGCTGCTTGGAAAAACTCTGCGAGGGCTCCCTAATCGGCAAAGGCTGGTCAGCTTGCAAGAATGGCTTGTATTTGCGGTCGAATCTCAGGTGTGGCGAAGATAATACACCCGTGCACTCCGTCAGACTGGTGAGCTGCGCGTTCATTCAGAGTTGTGTCACGCTGGTTGAATCAAGCTGATAAGATCGCGCTGTAGGGCATGCACTTGGAGACTCCAAACAAGATTGTCTTGGTCCTACGGCCAGACGTCATCAAATTTCGTCACATGAAGGTTTGTGAACTGCGTGCAAGTTGCCAACTACTCATCGGTTTGCTTGCACATTCATGGAGACACCTTTATTGTTGCAGATTATTGAAGTATTGCCAACAGCATTCAGAGAGAAGTTTTTCCAAGGGAAACCTGTGGAATTAGAGGAGTGGATGGACACCCAACTAGAAGAAACTTCTTCCCAGTTTCGCTGCTTTTGTATCCCAAACCTTGAACATGGCCAAATTATTGGTAAGATGAGCATTTCCATGTAGAAAGACCAAAGGAGCATCACCTCACAATGTTTCTCGTCGCAGGTTGCTCTAAGGACAATTTGAGTTCTGGTCCCAACACTGAATCCAGGACCTACTGGCGAAAGGTGCACCATAATGACGCATCCTTTTGTATTAACACCACTCTCACCCGGAAATTGTTTGGCAGAGAGGAATCGAGATTGGAGACGACTTTTTTACTGTGACGATCAAACTAGATCATGGTGAAAGGCTGAGGTACGTTACAACACATCATTTCATTCAAACATAAATTTTCGTCCCTAACTTGTGTTGTACAGGCTGCCTTCCACATGTGTCCTCACTGAGGCTGGATTTATGCCAGTCCCAGGAACAATACGATCAAGGGAGATGCAATCCATGTTTGCGAACATTGGATCCGATTTCTCCTTCAGTTTTTTGGGGGCTGGGAATGTGCAATTTAAGGTATGGCAACCTTGCAGAGTCACATGCTTCACGATTTTTGTTGCCAGCACTTACATGGATTGTAAATTTCAGAACACAGAAGCGGGCTCGTTGCCAGTCATGGTCCAAACCACCGCATGGACAACAGCTAAGGGGATTGTTCTATTATCCTCGGCTGATGCGTTGTCAGCCCGAAGCCTCGCGTTTTCTCGGCCTTCACGTAATAACTTGACTTTTTTGACGCTCGTGACGTTTTGTATTCAAAGTTTAAGTTTTGGGCTTTTACAGTTTCGGGCTTTCGACGGCCAAAGCCTGCCCTTCCTATTATCCGCGAGCCACCAAAACCTGCCCACAGTGACATTCAAACTGATAAGAATGATGACGAGCCAACTGGAGAGAGACCAGAGTTGGCAAAGAAACCAGATCCCGTGCCAGCTGTTGTCAAGCTATCCATACCCACGTTTACAGCATGGAAGCAGAGAGCCAGTTCAGGTACGTTTCTTCTTCTCTGATGAAAAACATATAGGTCTGTATCGGTACCCCTTTTAACTCTTCCACTCCTTCCCCTCCTCTCCGCCTCTCAACCACCCACTTGGTGGTTTCTTAAGGCTGGACCATTTGATCCTTTCTTTTCTTTGTTTAACAAACTGTTCGCCTTCTTCAGGGGTATCAGCAAAACTAACGAAGTCTTCCACTCTCAACACTAAGGATGCATCGTTGAAGCAGTCATCTGCTGCTGGTATACTCCCATTTCTTGTCCGGTTTATGCCACAAAATGTGCCCAGCATAATTACTGTGGAATGTTTTTTTGACAGCCTCCACAAAGGAGAATAAGGAGCCAGCGGTCTCTGCAGCAAAAAACAAGAAGGTGTGGAAAAAAAAGTGGATGCGGGTGCGAGTTGGTAGGAGCCTGCAGTTAGGAGAAATGAGAGTGGTTGGGGGACAGAGAGCAAGGAGGCAAATTTCTGCAGCTTCATAAAATCATGAACATAGTGTTGTGTATTTGTGTGCTTTCACTTGTGGCAGTTAGATGTAGATAAGCCACCACCGAAGAAAGCCAAGACTTCACATACCCCTGGAAAGGTAAGGGTTTGCAAGCAAGTCCTAGAATCCCATATGTCCCTAAATTGTGTGCTACGCAGGCTTTGGATGCTTCAAATCAATCAAAGGCTCCTGGCAAAAAGAAACCAGAGGCAACGCCTGAAAATGAGGACATTTCCACCACTGTAAGCATTGCAAACCTATTTCAACATGGTGCTTGGGGTACCACAGAATGTTCATGGTTTTTCTTTCAGGTGAAGGAGAAGTTCAAAGAAGGGAAGCTGAAGGATGTTACCCTTCCAAGGCTAAAAGCATTCATCACCCTGCACAAGCTAGGGAAAGTCAGTGGGAAGAAAGATGAGCTCCTCCTGTGTGTTGAGAGGTTTTTGACTGCAGTTTAGTAGGCATGGCCATAACACCTTACAAGTTCACAAGGCAAGGCAACGTCAAACCTAAATCAAGAGACTCACATAATCAGTTGTCTCAGGTATCCACCAATTACATTTGCCACCTACAGTACTTTGGCTGCTACGGTAAATGTGACATCACTTAAAAGACTTGTTGAAAATATTCTGGACCTCGTGACCTCTACCCCCAAAATTAGGCTTAAGGAGAGGAGGATGCATTAGATTAGAGTGACAGGTGTTACAGTAGATAGCCTTCACTGCAGTTTTACCTGCAGTTTCACTACAAACGTTGAAGTGCCTCCATGCAACATTACTGGTAGGTACTAAAGAATACACTTAGTTGCAGGATTGCTATGGCTAAGAAAATGTTGTGTTTCTCCCTCCCATCCCATACCATCGCCCTTTTTTGGCTAGTGTGGGTGGGAGTCAAACAGCATACCGGTAAGTTTTCTCGATCCAGACTCCAGTCAAGACCATTGGCAGAACAGGTAGAGCAACGGTATACATTGTCAAACTATAATATTGTTTGTTGTTTGTAGGCTGTAGTGGGGTAGCTTACATGGGGTACAACACATTCTAGGGTTTCCTTTTGTATCCCAACCCTTGCTAGTTTCATCCATTCTTGCCCACATTCTCAACATGGTATCAGAGCAGTAGGTCCGTAGGACCGTTTCTTCTAGGGCCCACCGGTTACCGCGTTACCCCACGCCTTACCCTGCCCTGTACCGCCCGCGCGTGTCGCCCCTGCAGCTTGCGCGCAGCCCTTGCAGCTACGCGCGCTGCCCCGCTGCACCGCGCGCCGCCCATGCTGCCCCGTGCGCCACTTTTCCTGCCCTGCGCGCCGCCCCAACAGCCCGCTCGCCGCGTTTCCTGCCCCGCGCGCCGCCCCTGCAGCCCGAGCACTGCCGTTTCCGGCCCCGCGCGCGTCCCAGCAGCCCGCGCGCAGCTTAAGCAGCCCTCGCGCTGCCTCTGCCCTGCCCCGCGCGCCGCCTTTGCAGCCCGCGCGCACCCTCGGCAGCGCTCGCGCTGCCTCTGCCCTGCCTCGCGCGCCGCACCTGCAGCCCGCGCCTAGCCTTTGCAGCCCTCGCGCTGCCTCTGCCCTACCCGCGCGCCCGGCCCTGCCCTTCCCGCGCGCCCTTCCCTGCCCTACGCACGTCCTGCCTTGCCGCGCGCCGCCCTGCCAGCTGCGTGCCGCCCCTTCCTGCCTTACGCTCTACCCTGTACTGCTCGCTATGGCTTCCCTCGCTGTTCTCGAGTTCGACCCTGAGGGTCGTCCGATTCAGTTCAAAACCTGGCTTGATGACCTACAGCTGTTCCTGCTGAGCGATATTAAGGACGGTGTTTCCCTCTTTGACCACACGTCTGGAGCCTCTACTGTCCCTCCTGACACTGCTGCCAGTGCTACTCGCTCACAGTGGCTTTCCCGTCACGCTGCCGCTCACCTAGCCGTTCGCAACCACCTATTGACGACCGAACGCGTTCACTTTGGCCAGCATAAGACCGCTAAAACCCTTTTCAATGTTGTAGTCGCTTGTTATTCCTTCCCTGCCACTGCAGCTTTCGGCCGCCTTATGCTGCCCTACCTGTTTCCCGAGCTGTCCTCCTTTGCCACTGTAGAGGACCTCATCTCCCACCTTCGCACCATGGACGATCGCTACCGCGCTGCCACCCCAGAGGACAGCTCCAGAACCCAGGCTGAAGCAGTACCCCTGAGTAGACCTGTGAGTCTCAGTGTCGTCAGCGTAAGAAGAGTCACAGTGACCAGTAAGTACGACAGACTGCTGCCCTCCAAGAACCAGCCCCACGCCTGATGTTGTCGCTAGGTACTTCGCCACCCTCACAGCTGCCGTCCAGTGAACAGGACGGTGTCTCCCTGGCGCAACAAAGCGAGCAAGGATGCTGAGAGGGAAGGCGAGGTCCGGGCGAGTACAAGTCATCAGGTACATGAGGCAGCCCACCAGCTCTGCGTAGGGACCACTAGGCTCAAACGGCTCGTCAGGAAAGGGTCCAGTGAGTATGTGGTCAACAGCAAGAGGTATGTGCTGTATTGTGGAGTGCTAAAGCTCGAACCGCTGAAGGACCTACTGCACCATGTGTGACTGTGAGAGTATAATGGTGCGAGCAGCTCTGTCCCTGGTGATCTGCAGGCCAAGGTAGTGGTGCAGCTCACCAAGGTCAGTGCACGTGTGTCTCCTCTACAGTTCGGACTTCACGTCTGCCAAGGCAACCCTGTCAGCAGTGGCGAAAACCAGGTCGTCGACGTAGACCAGAACAAAGAACGGTGTGGAGCCACAACGAACGAACAGCGACGGGTCGGCAGAAGACGGCTGGAAACCAAGGTCAGACAGGGTAGAACGAAGGGTGTCGTGCCACTCACGAGGAGCCTGACGGAGACCGTAGACCGGTCGCCTCAGCCTCCACTGGGTCCCAGGAGGGAAAGTGCTAGTGAAGGCAGAGGGACGACGCAACCAGACCTCCTCGTGTAGGCTACCCTGAAGGAAGGCAGTGGAGAAGTCGAGAGAGTGTAGCTCGTAGTCTCTCTGTGCTGCTACATGCAGTAACACCCGAAGAGTGGTCATCTTTGGGGTAGGCGCGAAGGTCTGAAAAAAGTCAACTCCCTCGCGCTGACTAAAACCTCTAGCCACGTAGCGCGCCTTGAAGACCGGAGGAGATCCCGGTGGCCGTTTCAACCTGTAGATCCACATGCCATCGACTACGTTCGCCCCAGGGGGGGGAACCTCGTCGACGTAGGTGCCTGTGGATCTGTAGGAGGCCATCTCTGCATCCATGGCGGCTCTCCACTGCCTCAGCGTAAGTGCGAGGGCGTCGGGGTCTTCCTTAGGGGCGAGCAGCATGGCACAGAGATGAGGGGAAGCGGCGGCCAGGAACTCTAGCTCAAACTGCCTGTCCTCTAGGGCATTACAGCCAAGGGCAGACTCACCCCCGACGGCCAGAGGACTGGTAGGAGGAGCAGCCACAAGACTGGTGGCGTAGTCAAGGCGGCGAGTAGAGGCAAACTCAGTGACTGCGGCAGTAAGAGCGGAGACAGAGGACACAGAGGCACGAGGGTCGGTAACAAGAGAGGCGAGAACACGAGAGAGAACAGGACGGTATGTGCGGTAGTAGTCAGTGACAGGAGTAGAGAGGGAAGCAGTGAGGGCCGACTCAGGAGGAGAAGGAAGCACAGACGGAGACGAACGAGGCGGACTAGAACGAAAGAGGGCAGTACGAAGGTCAGTAACGGGAACAGGAGACGAGGGACGAGCACGAGGAGAGCGACGAGAGGCCCAAGTGTGAGAAAGAGGAGGGGACAACGGAGGCTGAGAACGAGGGAAAACAGCGGGGGAGGAGTCAGGAGGAGGAAACGTGGGACCGTAGACGGGAGGAGAGGGGGAGGAGGAAGGAGAGCGAGAGGGGAGACCGAGGGTCCGAAGACCAGAGACAGGAGGAGGAGGGGGCGACTGCAGCTGCTCTTGCTGCGGCTGCGACCGCTGCTCCTGCTGCTGCTGCTCCTCCAGCTGCGGCTGCTGCTGCTGCTCCTCCAGCTGCGGCTGCCGCTGCTGCTCCTGCTGCTGCTGCTGCTCCTCCAGCTGCCAGAGCTCCAGTAGCTGCTGCTCCAACTCTCTCTCCTCCCTCTCCAACTCCATCTGCTCCTCACGGGCACGACGAACACGAGCCTGGAGCTGAGTCGGGTAGGGGTGGGGGGGAGGAGTAGTGCCCGGGGCGGCGGTAGCTCCAGGACCGCTGTCCAAAGCACTAGACGCGTCACCCCCAGAGCCAGTATTACGGCCAGCCTCACCAGGGCCCGCAGAGGGCGCACCCGCAACCCCACTCGCAGTACCCTCAAGGTTAGCTCGACCAACACTAGCTCCCGGAAGACTCGAGTCTCCTGCAACCACGGGCTCAGCTCCAACTCCAGCACTCCCATAACTAGGACCCGGCGCAGGTACACTCTCAACTTCAACCCCAACACTGCGAGAGCCGGCACCCCCAGCGTCCTCGCCACGAACACTGTTCCCCGCAGGGTCCGCAGTAGGCTGTGGGGAGGACAGCGGGGAAGGAGACTACACCTGAGGGGCCACCGAGGTGGGAGGGGTAGCGTGGGAAACGCCTGACGGGGCTGGACCAGGGGGGGGAGGCTGTACTGGGGGAGCAGGAGGGGGGGCGGAAGTGAGGAAGAGAGGGGGAGGAGGAACCGGGAGACCTCGACAGGGGTACCTGACGTAGTAGGGGGTGGACTCCTCGAAACGGACGTCACGGGAGTCAAAGAACCGGTGAGAGGGAGGGTGGTAAAAGGTGAAGTCAGAGGAGTCCTCAGGGAAACCAAGGAAGACACAGGGAACGGCGCGAGGCGAGAGCTTGTCTGTGGAGGTATCGCGAACAAGAGCCAAGCAACCCCAGACATGAAACCACGACGCAACATTAGGGGACCCGGTCCAAAGACTGGTCGGTGAAACCTCTGGCCGAGAGACACGTGGCCAGAGGTTCAATTGGTGAGCGGCGTACCTAACCGCGTAGGGCCACAGAAAATGGGGGGCACGGGCGTGAGTCAAGGAGGTGCGGGCGATCTCCATGACCAAGCCTATGCGGCGCTCAGCAACCCCATTCTGCTGTGGGGACTCTGGAAGCGTCCAGGACTGACGAATGCCCTGCTCGCGACAGAATCCAGCGAGAACGCCGGAGCAATACCCACCCCCGCGGTCGGTGTGAAGACAGCTGACACGACGACCACGAGTGTCTGCAGTGGTAAGCAACCACCTGATCAGCGTAGAAGTCACCTCAGACTTCTTCGCCAGGGGGAACACTGTGGTGTAGCGGGAGTAGTCGTCAACGACCACCAGAAAGAAACTCTCGCGCTCAGGGCCTGGGCGAGAGGCGGGGCCCTAGACGTCCAAGTGGAGAGTCTCAAAAGGCTCGGTGGCCGGACGCAGAGAGGAGGAGTGAGGGGCGGCGCGCAGCCAACCCACGACGCAGGGACCGCACAGTGGTGCAAGCGAAGGCGGCCGCGACGGCAAGACAAGCGGGAGGCCTAAGACAAGATGCTGACTAGACATAGCGTGCAGACGAGGAATGGAAGGGTGCCCCATCCGGTGGTGCCACAGAACGGTGGAGTGGGCAAGTGACAGGCAGGAGCAAGACGCCGCAACTAGACCAGACACGGGAACCTGACCAGACACAGCTACCTGGGGGGACGCGGCAACCTGGGGAGACGCGGGAACTTGCCGGGGGGCAGTGACAAGGGCCGGGGGCAGGAGCTGCTGCTGCTGCTGCGGCTGCTGCCCTCGGGGGCCAGTGTGAAGTGTGTAGAGGCCGGAGCCCGGCTCAGCAGTAAAGGTGGCGAGAGGCGTGTACGAGTCCCCGTCCACACAAACCGCAGTCTCGCCAGAGGGCTCAACCCACACACCCACGTGCTGACTCACGAGTGGCCTCACACCCACCAAGTTCCTCGCGAACGAGGGGACGTAGAAAACCTGTCAGAGAGCTGGACGGAGCAGCTGGGCACGGAAGCGTAGTAGTGTAGCGAGCAGTGACTGGTCCCAAAGTGGGATCAGCCAGTGCTACAGAGACCGGTGCAGGAAGTGGTGTAAGCGTCGTGTGGTCGCGGAAGAAACAGTGCGAAGCTGCGGTCCATAGTGAAAGACAGCGAGGCCTCCTCCAAAACAGCTCCTGGACTAGTGTCTACACAAGTACCTACACTAGCAACAGGCACCTCAGCAAGACTAGCACCTAAGCTAAATACACTCGAGTAAACATTGTCAGAAGCACTAGAGTCAACAACAGCATACATATAGCATGTGGAGTTCCTAAGAGATCAATTAACTGAGAAGCCGACATGCCCCACAGAGCGGGGCCGTACGTCTGAACAAGAGGAAGCCAGTCAGGGACAGTGCCGTCAACGCTGTAGGCCAAACGAACCGTGTCAGTAAGCTGAGCAAAGTACTGACCCGGTGGGTGGGTGCGACCATAAGGCTGGCCTCGGCGAGCACCTGTCAGAACGTGATAGGTGCACGGAGGGTGAACGACACCGCGCTGGAGCTGACGCTGTCCGGACCCCTGTCCCGAAGCCAGCTGCTGCCGCTGCTGCTACGGAGGCTGATGGGATGGGAGGGGCTGCTGCTGCTGCTGCTGCTGCTGTCGCTGAGTCAGGTACCACTTCGCAGCTCCACCCCTGGCGGCTGGGAGACCAGTAGGTGGCTGACGAACCCGGGCGTCACCTCCACCAGCTGCATCAGGGGAGACACTAGCCGCTGCACGAGACTCTCCTCCAGGCCCAGCACTCCCGCCGCCGCTGGTCGCCACGCCACCCCCACCGCCGCCGCCGCCACCACCACCTCCGCCAGCATCCAGACCGCCTTTCTTGCCACCCCTACCTCGAGACCGCGAAGAAGTCGTAACAGCAGCTGCGGTCACGTCAGTAGCAGCAGTGGCGAGGGAGGCAGTAAAGGTGGGCAGCTGAGGGACAGTGCATCCGCGAAACAGTGGAGGGGGCACAGCACTAGAGGCGGAGGCTACGGAACGGAGGTTGTTCTCTACGTCCTTGAGCGAAGACTCGATAGTGAGCTCACTAGGGTGCTTCAGAAGAAGCGCGTCACGAACGGAGGCAAGGCAGTCAGGGAGGCTAGTGGCGATGAAATAGATAGTGATCGCCATAGGGGGAGGGAGCAGTGCAAGCTGTGCGTCAGTGCAGGCAGCGCGTAAGCAAGAGTCGAGCGAGCGCAGGTGAGTGATCAGGTCAGCAGAGCGCTCAAACGAGGCGAGGTCAGGAAACAGGAACGGGAGGAACAGTCGACCAAGAGAGACAGTGGTGGGAGTAGCATAGCGGGCCTTGATCGCAGTCAGGAACTCACTAGCAGTGCGAACCTGAGTGAAGTGGGTCTTCTCTGACTCAGGGAGGAGGCTTCCACGCGACTTCCACGCCATCAGGTCAGCAGGCTCGCAGGCATAGCGGTCACTGGTTGCGTCATCAGGGGCAGTGCCTAAAGGCGTAGGGTCTGCGGGCGCAGGAAGGTTACCAGAAGCGTGCGCCCACAGAGACTCGCCTGCTTGAATCTGGCTCTCTAAAAGGCGACGCGTGCGCAGGAGTCAGACCGAAAACTCGAGCGGCCTACCCTCGGCGTCAAAGTGCAGGACCCTAAGGGTCACCATAGCGGAGGCGAAGAGTAGCGAAACGAAATCGCCGAAACCCTAAACGTGACAGGTAGAGCGCACGGGGCGCGGCGGACTGAGAGGGTCAGTAGGGGCGCGACGGTCGTGCAAGGCGCACGGGGCGCGACGGACGGGCAGGGCGCAGCGGGGGCGCGACGGACGGGCAGGGCGCACGGGGCGCGACGGACGGGCTGGGCGCGGCGGGGGCGCGACAGACGGGCAGGGCGCACGGGGCGCGACGGATGGGCAGGGCGCAGCAGGGGCGCGACGGACGGGCAGGGCGCACGTGGCGCGACAGACGTGCGGGGCGCAGCGAGGGCGCGACGGACGGGCAGGGACGGGGACGGACACAAGCACGCTGACAGCAAGCACGCTGTCAGCAGATTTGTCGGGGGGGGGGAGGGGGGGGGAGGGGGGGGGGGGGGGAACGCGACGGGCGCGACGCGACGGACGCGACGGGCACGTACGGGCGCGACGCGGCGGACGCGACGCAACGGACGGGACGGGCAGGGACGGGCGCGACGCGGCAGACGCGACGGACGGGACGGGCAGGGACGGGCGCGACGCGGCGGACGCGACGCGACGGACGGGGCGGACGGGACAGGCACGACACGGCAGACAGGCGCAGCGGGCGCGAGGGTACGAGACGAGCGTGACTAACGGAAGGGTACAGGATAGGCTCGAGCACTATAGGCGTGAACAAGAGGAACGGGATCCCACGGGATCCTAACCTAGGTGATACCATGTCATAATTGAAAGTGTTGCATTCACAATGTTGGTTGGGGTACATAAACCTAACCCTAAGAGTTGTACCCCCTATGACACACATCACTAAGACTACAACATTTGACACAGAGATGGGATGAGGCAGAGATGGGATGAGGCAGAGATGGGATGAGGCAGAGATGGGATGAGGCAGAGATGGGATGAGGCGGGGATGGGATGAGGCAGAGATGGGATGAGGCAGAGATGGGATGAGGCAGAGATGGGATGAGGCAGAGATGGGATGAGGCAGAGATGGGATGAGGCAGAGATGGGATGAGGCAGAGATGGGATGAGGCAGAGATGGGATGAGGCAGAGATGGGATGAGGCAGAGATGGGATGAGGCAGAGATGGGATGAGGCAGAGATGGGATGAGGCAGAGATGGGATGAGGCAGAGAGGATAACGCTGGATAACGCTGGTGGTACTACGGTAAGTGGAAACAGTGGGGGGAAAGGAGGGGAAGCAAGGGGGGGAAAGGAGGGGAAGCAGGGGGGGGGAAGGAGGGGAAGCAAGGGGGGGAAAGGAGGGGAAGCAAGGGGGGGAAAGGAGGGGAAGCAAGGGGGGAAAGGAGGGGAAGCAAGGGGGGGAAAGGAGGGGAAGAAAGGGGGGGGAAGGAGGGGAAGCAAGGGGGGGAAAGGAGGGGAAGCAAGGGGGGAAAGGAGGGGAAGCAGGGGGGGGAAGGAGGGGAAGCAAGGGGGGGAAAGGAGGGGAAGAAATGGGGGGAAAGGAGGGGAAGCAAGGGGGGGAAAGGAGGGGAAGCAAAGGGGGGAAAGGAGGGGAAGCAAGGGAGGGAAAGGAGGGGAAGCAAGGGGGGAAAGGAGGGGAAGCAAGGGGGGAAAGGAGGGGAAGAAAGGGGGGGAAAGGAGGGGAAGCAGGGGGGGGGAAGGAGGGGAAGCAAGGGGGGGGAAAGGAGAGGAAGCAGGGGAGGGAAAGGAGGGGAAGCAAGGGGGGGAAAGGAGGGGAAGCAATGGGGGGGAAGGAGGGGAAGAAAGGGGGGGAAAGGAGGGGAAGCAAAGGGGGGAAAGGAGGGGAAGAAAGGGGGGGAAAGGAGGGGAAGCAAGGGGGGGAAAGGAGGGGAAGCAAGGGGGGAAAGGAGGGAAAGCAAGGGGGGGAAAGGAGGGGAAGCAGGGGGGGGAAAGGAGGGGAAGCAAGGGGGGGAAAGGAAGGGAAGCAAGGGGGGGAAAGGAGGGGAAGCAAGGGGGGGAAAAGACGGGAAGCAAGGGGGGGAAAGGAGGGGAAGCAAGGGGGGGAAAGGAGGGGAAACAGTGGGGGAAAGGAGGGGAAGCAAGGGGGGGAAAGGAGGGGAAGCAGGGGGGGGAAAGGAGGGGAAGCAAGGGGGGGAAAGGAGGGGAAGCAAGGGGGGGAAAGGAGGGGAAGCAAGGGGGGGCAAGGGGGGGGGAAAGGAAGGGAAGCAAGGGGGGGAAAGGAGGGGAAGCAGGGGCAGCAAGGAGGAATCCATGGGCAAGGAGGGGGCGGAGGAATAGACAAGTTCATTGGAGAGTTGGCCTTCCCTCTATTTTCCTGGGCCTGAAAGAGGAAGCAATCCGTGATCAAGCTAGGGATAAGAGGGTAAGCAGGGGGGAAACAAGCGCCTGGCGGGGGGTGAGGCAAGCAGCGGGTGACGCGCTAAGCGGGTGACACGCTAAGCGGGTGACACGCTAAGCGGGTGACACGCTAAGCGGGTGACACGCTAAGCAGGTGAGGCGCTAAGCCCGCCGGCCTGGCCAACGCATGGAACGTGTTGAGCCCGCCGAGGGCAACGCGGCGGGGCAGGAAGGTGGGCATTTCGACGTTGCCTTACCAAATGTGTCGATTTTGAGTGTAAAAATTGCATTGCAGCGATCCCACCGAATGCAACTCGCCGTGGCTCAGTGTAATCTAGGTTACGACGGGCGCGCCGCATGCACGGCGGGCTCGGCGAATGCCACGCGGCAGAAGTCCGAATGCAAGCGGCAGTGTAGCAATTGAGTGGGAGATGGGGGGGGGGGCTCGATTAAAGGCCGTTCTCAAGGCGTAACCTACCCTGTAGATGGTTACTCATTCGCGACTACGTGAGAATTCGCTCTGTTGGTATAGCAGCCATCTGCCCACCTTGCTGAGTTATACGGCAGTGTTTCCTATGAAATAGTCTCTAATTGAAACGCAAGTGTGTCTGTGTTCGTTGATGACGGGAGGTTTTCCCATTATGTGAACCCCCAACCCTCGTTCCCTCCAAGCACCCCCGCTTAAGCCGTAGCTGCTGCCTACTGCTTCCGCCACTACAACCCCTGCTACTGCCACTACAACCCCTGCTATTGCCACTACAGCCTTGCTACTGCCGTTTCAGCCCTGCTGCCGCCACTACAGCCCCTGCTACTACCGCTACAGCCCCTGCTATCGCCGCAACAGCCCTGCTACTACTGTTTCAGCCCTGCAACCGCCACTACAGCCCCTGCCACTGCTGCTACAGCCCCTGCTATCGCCGCTACAGCCCTGCTACTGCTGTTTCAGCCCTGCTGCCGCCACTACGGCCCCTGCCACTGCCGCTACAGCCCCTGATATCACCGCTATAGCCCTGCTACTGCTGTTTCCGCCCTGCTGCCGCCACTACAGCCCTTTTTCTGCCGCTACAGCCCCTACTGTCGCCGCTACAGCCCCGACGTGTGCTCTAAAAGCTGCCACAGTCACAGCACCTCTCGCTACAACTACTGCCGCTGCATCTACCACCGCCGCCCTTGCGCCGCTGCTGCTGATTGCTCCTCCCCGTCATGCCCACGCGTGTAGGTACCTGTCCATCTGCTCCAAGAGGTGGTGCCGCTGGTGGAGGCGGAGGTTCTGGGGGTGGACAGCAGTGGCAGCAGCGTCAGCCGGAGACTCTCTCGCCGCAGCAACTTCGTGAGTGGGTTATTCGGCGAGGCCGCTCTGGTTGGGGTACTGGTGCTAGAGGTACTGGACAACAGCAGCAGGCAAGACGATAGGAGACTCTCTCGCCATAGCAGCTTCGGGAGTGGGTTATTCGGCGAGGCCGCTCTGGTTGGGGTACTGGTGCTGGAGGTATTGGACAGGAGCAGCAGGCTCGTCGATAGGGGACTCTCTCGCCGCAGCAACTGAGTGGGTTTCTCAGCGATGCGTCCCTGGTAGTTTAGAGGCTACTAGTCTAGGTGCCATAAAGACTGCTAGCACACGTACAGCCCCTGCGGAGGCTCAGCACACCATCACGGTTGACTCAGGCGCGTCTCGCTGCTTCTTTCGCGACTGCACCATAGTCACACCGCTCACTACACATGTCCCGATCACTCTGGCTGACCCCTCTGGGGGCTTAGTAGAAGCACGTGCCTCCACCGTTCTCCCTTGTCCGGCAGCCCCTTCCGGCTCGATTGCAGGTCTCCACCTCCCCTTGTTCACTACGAAATTGGTGAGTAACGATGTCCTCCTGGACCAGTTTGTCACTGTGACTATTCCTGGGGGTGAGCTTGTGGCGACCTGTATGGACTAAAGGACTGGCGCCCACCTCGCCACGTTCACTCACAGACCCGAGTCTGGCCTGTATACACTGACCACTGAGTTTGCACAGGTAGCTGCGTCGGGTCAGGTGGCTGCGTCGGGTCAGTTACTGTAGCTGCGTCCTGCTCGTGTCGAGTTCTCAGGCACCAGACTCTCCTCTGGCACCACCGTCTTGGTCACCCCTCCCTGGTGCGTCTGCGTAGCATGCACTCCCGTCTCCTTGTCTCTGGCCTCCCCAGGTCCCTGCCCCCGCTTCCGCGCTCGCCTGCACCGCCTTGCCTTCCTTGCGTCGAGGGGCGGCAACGCGCCGCTCCTCACTCCTCCTCGTTTCCTCCGACCACTGCTCCTCTACAGACTCTCCACATGGACGTGTGGGGCCCCGCCCGCGTCAGTGGACCAGACCGAGAGCGCTGTTTTTTGCTGGTTGTTGACGACTACACGCGCTACACCACGGTCTTCCCCTTGCAGGGCAAGGCAGATGTTCCCAATGTCTTGATCCATTGGATCCATGCTATCCGTCGCCAGTTGCGCGTCCGGTTCCAGCAGGACCTCCCGGTCCTTCATCTGCACTCTAACAAAGGTGGTGAGTTTTCATCCCGCCTCCTTGAGGCTTTTTGTCAGGAGGAGGGCATCGTCCAGTCGTTCGCGCTTCCGGCCACTCTGCAGCAAAATGGGGTTGCTGAGCACTGTATCGGCTTGATCATGGAGGTTGCTCGCACCTCCATGATCCATACGGCTGCTCTCCATTTTCTGTGGCCGTTTGCGGTCCGATACGCTGCGCATCAGCTCAACCTCTGGCCCCGTGTCTCCGTGTCAGAGACCTTGCTACACTGCGTTGGACGGGGGAGGTTGGCGATGCGTCGGCGTTTCGGCTCTGGGGTTCGCATGCCCTTGTCC
The DNA here is from genome assembly GCA_947470075.1 of Closterium sp. Yama58-4. Taxonomy (NCBI): domain Eukaryota; kingdom Viridiplantae; phylum Streptophyta; class Zygnematophyceae; order Desmidiales; family Closteriaceae; genus Closterium; species Closterium sp. Yama58-4. The sequence goes on along the minus strand of CANIUD010000082.1, from coordinate 823,715 downwards.
GCGATACCACCGTGGACAAGCTCTCTTCTCGCACCATTCGCTGCGTCTTCCTTGGCTTTCCCACTGACGCGCCTGGCTGGCAGTTTTACCACCCAGCCTCGCGTCGCGTCCTGTCCTCCCAGGACGTCACCTTTGACAAGTCGGTTTGCTTCTACCGTCTTTTACCCCCACCGCACTTACCTCGTCCCCCCTTCGCCTCCCTCTTCCTGGTTCCAGGTCCCCCCCCGGTAGACCCCCTCCCCCCTCAGGGTCCTGCTCCCTCAGGTGTGTCTCAGGTAGACCCACCCACCTTGGGTGTGTCTCTGGTCACCTCTGACACCTCTGGCCCAGCTGAGGGGGGTGATGCTGCTGCTGACGACACAGCGGCCACTCGCCGCTCACCACGCTTGGAGACCCTTCATGTTTTTCCACCTCGGCCGTCTTCGCCGCCTCTGCAGCCTGCTGCTGTAGACTCTGGTGCTGCTGGGGGTGGTGACGTTGGGGGTGCGGACTCTAGGGGTGGTGACGCTGGAGGTGCTGAGTCTGGGGGTGCTAGGGGTGCTGGTTCTGGGGGTGCTGAGCTTCCTAGTGGTGGTGAAGTCGCTGGTTCTCCTGCTGGAGGTTCTAGGGGTGGACAGCAGCAGCACTCTTGTCTACAGGAGTCTCTCTCGCCACAGCAGCTTCGCGAGTGGGTTATTTGGCGGTTACGCACTAGTCGCGGTGCCGGAGGTGCTGAGACTGGAGGTACTGGCGCAGGAGGTGCTGGAGGCGCTGGAGCTGTAAGTCCTGGAGGTGCTGGAGGTGCTGGTGCTGGAGGCGCTGGAGCTAGAGGTCCTGGTGCTGGCGGTGCTGGTACTGGAGGCGCTGGACCTGGAGGTACTCGTGCTGGCGGTGCTGGTGCTGGAGGCGCTGAGCCTGGAGGTCCTGGTGCTGGAGGTACTGGAGCAGGAGGTACTGGAGCTGTAGGTACTGGTGCTGGAGGTGCTGGAGCTGGAGGTACTGGAGCTGGAGGTGCTGGTACAGGAGGTGCTAGAGGTGCAGGCTTTGGTACTGTGGGTACTACACAGCGGCGACCGTTTTTCTTGCTGCAGCCAAAGTCGTCACAACCACCACCTGGCTCGGCGCTTCGCCAGGTTAGTCTTCCGTCTTCCACTGGTCTTACTCCTCCCTTACTGTGTCAACCGCCTGACCCGTCTCACACACAGTTACCGCCGGACTCCCCACCGCCTGCTCCTTTAACTTGCACTAAGCAGCCAGACTCACTGACAGAGCGTCGTGAGCCTGCGTCTCGTCCTGCCTGGCCTGTTTGCACTATTCGTCGTGCTCGTCGTGTTCCTCGTCCTCGTCCTCCACCAGTTCCCGGCACTCACACTATGGCACTTCGCCCTTCTTCTGTTCCACAGCGTGTTTCTCTACCGTCTCCTCACGACTCCTCCCTTCCTGACAATCCTGACCCTGAGTCTGACCTTGTTCGCTCTGCTCGTCCTACTGTCACGCGTTTCCTGGCCACCCTTGTCATTGACCCTTCCGATGAGTCTGCTGCTGCGTCTGTCTTACTCGTTGACGTCGCCGCTCCCTGTCGTCTAGACTACATCGCGAATCTTGTCATTGAGTCTGAGTCTGACTAACCTCCGTGTGTCGGGGGTGAATTTGCCCTTGGCACGGACGTCCTTGAGGACAGGCAGTTTGAGCTCGAGTGCCTTGCGGCTGCTGTACCTCATCTCGCTGCCATGCTGCTTGCACCTGAGGGAGACCTGGATGCACTGGACATCCCGACCCCGCGCTCTTACGCAGAGGCGATTTCGGGTCAGTACTCCTCTCAGTGGCAGACAGCCATGGACGCAGAGATGGCATCCAGGAAGTCCACAGGCACCTACGTCGATGCAGTTCCCCCTCCTGGGGCGAACATAGTCGATGGCATGTGGATTTTCAGGGTGAAGCAGCCGCCGGGTTCTCCGCCTGTCTTCAAGGCGTGTTACGTTGCACGAGGCTTCAGTCAGCGGCAGGGAGTTGACTTCTTCCAGACCTTCTCCCCCACCCCGAAGATGACCACTTTTCGGGTGTTACTGCACGTTGCTGCACAGCGTGACTACAAGCTCTACCCACTTGACTTTTACATAGCTTTCTTGCAGGGTAGCCTTGAAGGAGAGATCTGGCTGCGCCGCCCACCTGACTCTACTGGGTCGTTTCCTGAGGGTACCCAGTGGAGCCTGTGGCGGCCAGTCTACGGTCTCTGCAGGCGCCCCACGAGTGGCACGACACACTGAGGACTACACTTGTGGCTCTTGGGTTTGCTCCTTCGACTGCTGACCCGTCGCTGTTTCTGCGTACCGACCCTTCTCTGCAGACGTTCTCCATCCTCGTATACGTCGACGACTTGGTTTGTGCTACTGCAAAGACTGAAGCACCGGCCCTTGTGAAGGGGGGCTGCAGAAGAGACACACTTGCACTGACCTGGGTGAGCTGCGCAGCTATCTTGGCTTGCACATCTCCCGAGACAGAGCACGGCGCACCATCACTTTGACTCAGTTGCACATGGTGCACCAGGTCTTTCAGCGCTTCGGCATTTAGTTTTCCTTGCCACAGGCCACTCCTCATCCTACAAACCACTCGCTCTCAGCTCCACCTTCGGACGAGTCCGTAGAGCCGAGTGGTCCGTATCCAGGTATTCAAAGCTTGTGGGCTGCCTCATGTACCTGATGACGTGCACGCGACCTGACCTCGCGTATCCTCTCAGCATCCTTGCTTGTTTCGTGACGCCCGGGAGACACCGGAAGGAGCACTAGACAGCTTTGCTTGTGCAGTACATCGGGCATGGGGCTTGTGCTTGGAGGACGGGGTCCAGTTGTACTCACTGGACACTCAGACGCTTCTTGGGCAGACGACCTGGCGACTCAGCGGTCGTCACTGGCACTGAGGCGCTGGCCCTTGTGAAAGCGGAGCTGCAGAAGAGACACACGTGCACTGACCTGGGTGAGCTTCGCAGCTATCTTGGCTTGCAAATCACCCGAGACAGAGCACGCCGCACCATCACTCTGACTCAGTCACACATGGTGCAGCATGTCCTTCAGCGCTTCGGCTTTCAGTTCTCCTCGCCACAGCCCACTCCTCTGCCTACCAGTCACTCGCTCTCAGCTCCACCTTCGAACGAGTCCGTAGAGCCGAGTGGTCCATATCCAAAGCTTGTGGGCTACCGTATGTACTTGATGACGTGCACACGACCTGACCTCGCGTAACCTCTCAGCATCTTTGCACGCTACGTTGCACCCGGGAGACACAGGAAGGAGCACTGGAGAGCTGCGCAGAGGGTACTGCGTTACTTGTACAGTCCACAAGGCATGGGGCATTTGCTTGGAGGACGGGGTCTAGTTGTACTCACGGGTCACTCCGACGCTTCTTCGGCTGACGACCAGGCGACCCAGCGCTCGTTACAGGGTTACAGGTCTCGACACTGGTTCTGTCTCCTAGAGGTCCACTCGCTCGTCTTCTGTACTTAGTTCAAGCCAGTTGTGAGGCTGAGATCTACGCGGGAGCCATGGCTGCTCAGGAGTTACGCTGGCTGACCTACCTGCTGACAGACTTCGGTGAGAGGCCTCGTTCTCTTCCAGTTCTGTACGTCGACAACAAGGCCACCATTGCCTTATGTCGGGAGCAGAGGCTGGAGCACAGGACGAAGCACATTGCTCTTCGTTACTTTCTTGCTCGGGAGCTGCAGCAGCGTGGTCAACTGCGCCTTGCTTACGTGGCCTCTCGGGCCAACAATGCTCATGTCTTCACCAAGGCCCTTGGGTCTGGTGATCATTAGCGTTTTTGCACTGCTCTAGGCCTTGTGCCTACTCTGCCTCACCTGTTGGTTGCTTGACTTGTCTCGTACTAAGATTTATATATATACCTGCATGCTTGCTCTTGCTAGGTTGTGATCACTGTACTGCTTGTGCCTTTATAACACTGCATGTGAACTTTCCTTATGGCTGCTTGCTTGTGCTCAGACTGCGTGGTGATCTTGAGATCCACCTTGAGCTTTGTTTTGTTTGCTTCTCTTGACTGGTCTTGTGACCGTTGGTTGTGTTTGCTATCCCCCACTTTGCCTATGGGGGTGTGTCAATCTATGTTTCTATGTTGTAGGCTGTAGTGGGATAGCCTCTACTGAGTAGAGCACTTTCGGGTTAGACCTTGCCCTACTTGTACTCATCCATCTTCTCTAGTCACACATTCCTACGTTCAATTCTAACCGTTCGTGCTTTTCCAGGGGGTCCCTTACGTGTTCTCCATTCTCGCACATTTTGCACAGACATGTCAAACATGCCTGCTACTAAGGAGCCTGATCCACCTGGTAGCACGCGAAACAGCCTCTCCGTGCTGCATTGAAAAGGTAAAATCAGTGTAAGGAATTTTTTAGGCTGCTGCCATCAAGGTACGAAAAGTTTTACCCTACGGGTCAGGGTAATGGGGTCTGGAACACTGATTTGTCTGTCGAGATAGATTACGGGAATGTGGTACAAATATGGTCTACTAACCCTAATTGGGTTGTACCCCTTATGGGCTACCCCACTACAGCCTACACAACATATTTTGACACACCCCCATAGGCAAAGTGGGGGAGAACAAGTGGTCACAAGACCAGTCAAGAAAGCTCAGGGTGGATCACGAAGTCACCACACATTCCGAGCACAAGCAAATGGCCACAAGGCCAGTTCACATGCAGGTTTATAATAGAGCAAGTAGTACAATGATTACAACCTAGCAACCATAGACATGCAGTTTTATATATCAAAGTACAAGGCAAGATCAAGAGACAAGCAGTGTTGGCCCGTGTGGCCACGTACGAAGGCGAAACAGGGAACGTTGCTGCTACCCTCGCACGGCATAGGAACGAAGTGCAAAGTGCTACGTTCTGCTCGCGAGTCTGACCAAGTAGCGCAGCACCCCCCTAGCAGCCCGCCAGTGCGCAGGATGGCATGGCAGGTACTCCAGCTCGAACTGCCTGTCCTCAAGAACGTCACATGTCAAACTGTATAAGTTATATGCTTGTGTAGGCTGTAGTGGGGTAGCCCATAAAGGGTACAACCCAATGTTAGGGTTAGGATATGTACCCAACTCTGTTTCAATCCAACTCATTCCTGTCTCTACTTTCTAACATGGTATCAGAGCAGTAGGTCCGTAGGACCGTTTTTTTCGGGCCCACCTACCGCTACCCCACGAATGAGCCTGTGACTGTGACTACCACGCACACTGTCTGCTGCCTGCTCCCTACTGTTTGCTGTTAGCCCGCGCGCACCTTCCTGCACGCGCGTCGCCCTGCGCAGACCGCAAAGAACCCGCGCAGCCCGCACCGAGCCCGCGCAGCCCGCACCGAGCCGCGCGCAGCCCGCTGCTGCCGCGCGCTGCCCGCACCGAGCCCGCGCAGCCCGCGCCGAGCCGCGCGCAGCCCGCTGCTGCCGCGCGCAGCCCGCACCGAGCCCGCGCAGCCTGCGCCGGGCCCGCGCAGTCCGCCCCGAGCCGCGCGCAGCCCTCTGCTGCCTTACGCGGCCCGCAGCAGCCCCGCGCGCTGCCTCCCGCAGCCCACCCCGAGCCCGGGCTGCCTGAGCGCGGCCAGCTGCTGCCCCGCGCCCCGCTCACACAGACCCGCCTGGCCGCGGAAGCGGCCCCGACCTGCTGCGGCCGCGGCCCGGCCCTGCAGCTGCCTCGGCCCCGACCTGCCGCTGCCGCGGCCCCGCCCTGCAGCTGCCACGGCCCCGACCTGCCGCTGATGCGGCCCCGCCCTGCAGCTGCCGCGGCCCCGACCTGCCGCTGACGTGACACCACCCTGCGACTGCCGCTGAAGCGGCCCCGCCCTGCAGCTGCCGCGGCCCTACTCTGCAGCCGCTGTTGCGGCCCCGCCGTCGCCGCCGTCGTGAGCCTGCCCGGCCGTCGCCCGACGAGCGCCTGACCTTCCAGCCTTTGGTGAGCACCTGCCTGCCTGCCTGCCGGCCTGCCTGCCTGCCTGCCTGCCTGCCGGCCTGCCTGCCTGCCTGCCGGCCTGCCTGCCTGCCTGCCGGCCTGCCTGCCTGCCTGCCTGCCTGCCTGCCTGCCTGCCTGCCAGCCTGCCTGCCTGCCTGCCGGCCTGCCTGCCTGCCGGCCTGCCTGCCTGCCTGCCGGCCTGCCTGCCTGCCGGCCTGCCTGCCTGCCGGCCTGCCTGCCTGCCTGCCCGCCCGTCGGCCTGCCTGCCTGCCTGCCTGCCTGCCTGCCTGACGGCCTGCCTGCCTGCCTGCCGGCCTGCCTGCCTGCCTGCCTGCCGGCCTGCCTGCCTGCCTGCCTGCCGGCCTGCCTGCCTGCCTGCCTGCCTGCCGGCCTGCCTGCCTGCCTGCCGGCCTGCCTGCCTGCCTGACTGCCTGCCTGCCGGCCTGCCTGCCTGCCTGCCTGCCTGCCTGCCTGCCGCGCCTGCCCTGCCCGAGCTGCTGCTACTACTCCTGCTCTTAGCAGGTGGCCCGATGCAGCTCCAGCGACGTTCCCGCGAGTCTCTCACGCCCCAGCAGCTTAGTGAGTGGTATACTAGTTGGGGCTGTCGCGGTAGCCGTCGTAGCTGTCGCCCTGGAGCTGGTCAGTTGGGAGCGTCTGGCAGTGGCCAGCTGCAGCTACAGCGGCGTCCACGCGAGACACTTACGTCCCAGCAGCTCCATGAGTGGTACGCTCAGAGTCGGGGGTCTTTGAGTACGGTTCGCTGCTCGTACGTCATTCGCACCGGTGATAGGACTGGTCAGCCTTGCGGGACGCTTAGTCACACAGAGTCCCACTGCTTCGCCCGTCTGAGCGATGCCTGGCGTACCGTGTTTGGCGACGAGGCTGAGCTCCCCGCCTGGCTGGAGCTGCTTGGACAGAGGGTCGATATCTTTGCTCTTAACTATGATGCTATTCTCACTGCCATGTATGCATTGCCTACTAGTGTTGACCGTGCCTGTTACCTGTGCGTACCGCCTGACCCTGGTATAGCGCCTGCTGCTCCCGGTACTGGTGAGGCTGCTGCTCTAGGTGCTCGTGCGTCTCCTACTCTAGGTGCTGGTGAGGCTGCTGCTCTAGGTGCTAGTACGTCTCCTGCTCCAGGTGCTGGTGAGTCTGCTCTCTCTGGTACTGCGCCTGCTGCGGTCTTGCACACCTTCACCCTTGACTCAGGAGCTTCCCGCTCCTTCTTTCGTGACTGCACCACACTCACGCCGCTTAGTCGGCCGGTTCCAGTCTCCCTGGCGGACCCCTCCGGGGGTCCAGTCCTTGCCCACTACTCCACGGTTCTGCCGTGTCCGGCCGCCCCGTCTGGCTCGCTGTCAGGTCTTTACCTCCCCTCGTTCTCTACGAACTTGGTGAGTGGAGCTGACCTCCAGGATAGGGGGGTGCACCAGTTCACTCCTGCGAGTCAGCGAGTGACTCACTGTACGTGTGCTCGGACCGGCCGACACCTGGCCACGTTTTCCCGTGCGCCTGGCTCGAGTCTGTACACCCTGACCACTGAGTCTCCTCAGGTAGCTGCGTCTGCGTCTGCGTCAGGTCAGCTGGCGGCCCCCTGCGAGTGTCGCGCTTTGTCGCACCAGACCCTCCTGTGGCACCACCGCCTTGGTCACCCCTCGGTGCAGCGCCTTCGTGGCATGCACTCTCGCTTCCTGGTTTCTGGTCTTCCCAGGTCTTTGCCTGCCCTGCCTCCCTCGCTTGCGCCGCCCTGCATTCCTTGCGTCGAGGGGCGGCAGCGCGCCGCTCCTCACTCCTCCTCGTTCCCTCCCACAGAGGCTCCCCTGCAGACTCTCCACCTGGACGTGTGGGGCCCAGCTCGCGTCCGTGGACAGGACCACGAGCGGTACTTCCTGCTGGTTGTTGACGACTACACGCGTTACACCACGGTCTTTCCCCTGCGCAGCAAGGGGGAGGTCCCTGCTGTTTTGATCCCTTGGATCCGCGCTGCCCGTCTCCAGCTCCGCGAGCGGTTCGAGACGGAGTTTCCCTGTCCTGCGTCTGCACTCTGACCGAGGTGGTGAGTTCTCCTCAGACCTCTTGGCAGCCTTCTGTGCGGAGCACGGCATCACCCAGTCATTCACGCTTCCGGCCTCTCCGCAGCAGAATGGGGTTGCTGAGCGCCGCATTGGCTTAGTCATGGAGGTCGCTCGTACCTCCATGATCCATGCGGCTGCCCCCCATTTTCTGTGGCCGTTTGCGGTCCGGTACGCCGCGCATCAGCTCAACCTCTGGCCCCATGTCTCCTTGCCGGAGACCTCGCCCACGCTGCTGTGGACGGGGAAGGTTGGCGATGCGTCGCGTTTCCGGGTCTGGGGTGCTCGTGCCTTTGTCCGCGATACCACCGCGGACAAGCTCTCCACCCGCGCTGTTCCCTGTGTCTTCCTTGGCTTTGTCCCTGACGCGCCTGGTTGGCAGTTTTACCACCCCACCTCGCGCCGTGTCTTTGCGTCTCAGGACGTCACGTTCGATGAGTCGGTTCCCTTTTACCGTCTCTTCCCCTACCGCACTGCCCCTCTCCCCCCCCCGCCGCTCTTCCTTGCTCCAGGTGCTCCCCAGGTAGACCCCCTCCCCGCTCCCGGTCCTGCTCCTTCAGGTGTGTCTCAGGTTGACCCTCCTCCCTTCCCTGCGCCGGTCGAGGTCACTGGTGACTCAGGTCCTGCTGGGGGTGGTCCTGCTCGGGGTGCTACTTCTGGGGGTGCTGAGCCTGGGGGTGCGGCGCCTGGGGGTACTGGACTTGGAGGTACTGAGCCTGGGGGTGCGGAGCTTGAGAGTGTGGAGCCTGGAGGTGCTGAGCCTGCGTGTGAGGGGTCTGGAGGTGCTGGAGCTGGTGGTTCTGGGGCTGCTGAGGGTGCGGGCGCTGGAGGTTCTGGAGCTGCTGGAGGTCCTGGTGCTGGTGGCGCTGGAGCTGGTGGTTCTGGGGCTGCTGAGGGTGCTGGTGCTGAGGGTTCTGAGTCTGCTGTTGCGCGGTCTCCTTGGAGTAGCCGCCTTCGTCCGCGTGTGCCTCTCACCTCACAGCAGCTGCACGACTGGTACGGTCGCCGTCAGGGTCGCGCTTCTGGAGCTAGGGGCTCTGCTCCTGGAGGTCCTTCTGCTGCTGTCACTGGAGCTGGGAGTGGTGCTGGTCCCGGCGGTACTCGTACTGGGGGTACTGGAGCTGCTGGGGCTGGAGGTGCTGAGCCTGCGGGTGCTGCTGCTGGAGACACTGCGGTTGGAGGCCCTGGGACTGGAGGTGCTGGTTCTAGGGGTGCTGCTGCTGGTGGAGCTGGTCCTGGAGGAGCTGGTGCTGAGGTTTCTGGAGCTTCTGGAGGTGCTGGAGCTGCTGGGGGTGCTGGAGCTACTGGTGCTGGTGGCACTGCCCAGCCGCGCCTGTTCTTTGCTCCACCGTCTCCGTTGTCTCAGCCTCCGCCTGACTCTGTGCTTCTTCAGGTTCTTAGTCTCCCTTCGTCTACTGGTCTTCCGTTACAGCCTGGCTCACCGCTGCCTGCTCCTTCTCCTTACACTAAGCAGACAGGGGGTCCTGCTGAGCGTCGTGAGCCTGCGTCGCGTCCTGTCTCGCCTGTTCGTCCTGGTCGTACCGGTCGTCGTGTTCCTCGTCCGCGTCAGCCGGCTGTCCCCGGCACACGCCTTGTAGCCCTGCGTCGGTCCCCTACTCCGGAGCGTACTCCTCTTCCGTCTCCCCCTGCGTCCTCTTTGCCTGACGTCGCGGACCCTGAGTCTGACCGGTTTCGTGCTGAGCACCCTACTGTCACGCGTCTGCTAGCCACTGTTGTCACTGACCCGTCGTTTGAGTCTGCTGCTGCGTCTGCCTTGGTCGCTAAGCTTGTTGACTTTGCTGCTGCCTGTCGTCTAGACTACGCTGCTAGTCTTGTTGCTGAGTCTGAGTCTGTCTGTCCTCCGTCCGTTGGGGGTGAGTGTGCTCTTGGCACGGACGTCCTTGAGGACAGGCACGAGGACCTTGAGTGTCTTGCAGCCGCTGCGCCTCATCTCGTGGCCATGCTGCTTGCCCCTGAGGGAGACCCGGATGCTATAGACATCCCCACACCGCGCTCTCAGCGTGCTCTTACGCTGAGGCGATCGCGGGTCCCTACTCCTCTCAGTGGCAGGCAACCATGGACGCAGAGATGGCATCCTGGAAGTCCATAGGCACTTACGTCGATGAGGTTCCCCCTCCCGGGGCGAACATCGTCGATGGCATGTGGATTTTCAGGGTGAAGCGACCGCCAGGTTCTCCGCCTGTCTTCAAGGCGCGTTACGTTGCTTGAGGCTTCAGTCAGCGAGAGGGAGTTGACTTATTCCAGACCTTCTCCCCCACCCCGAAGATGACTACTCTTCGGGTGCTGCTGCACGTTGCCGCTCAGCGTGACTACGAGCTTCACTCCCTTGACTTCAGCACAGCTTTCCTACAGGGCAGCCTGCACGAGGAGATCTGGCTGCGCCGCCCACCTGGCTTCACTGGGTCGTTCCCTCCTGGTACCCAGTGGAGCCTCCGCCGGCCAGTCTACGGTCTCCGCCAGGCACCGTGTGAGTGGCACGACACACTGAGGACTACCCTTGCGGCTCTTGGGTTTGCGCCTTCGACTGCTGACCCTTCACTGTTTCTGCGCACCGACACTTCGCTGCCGCCGTTCTATATCCTCGTGTACGTCGACGACTTGGTCTTTGCTACTGCTGACACTGAGGCCCTCGCCCTGGTGAAGTCCGAGCTGCAGAAGAGACACACGTGCACAGACCTGGGTGAACTGCGCAGCTACCTTGGCTTGCAGATCACCCGGGACCGAGCACGCCGCACCATCACACTGACTCAGTCACACATGGTGCAGCAGGTCCTTCAGCGCTTCGGCTTCACCTGGTCCTCAGCACAGGCCACTCCTCTGGCTATAGGTCACTTGCTCTCAGCTCTGCCTTCGGATGAGTCCGTAGAGCCGAGTGGTCCTTACCCAGAGCTAGTGGGCTGCCTCATGTACCTGATGACTTGCACTCGTCCTGACCTTGCGTACCCTCTTGGCCTTCTGGCTCGCTACGTGGCTCCTGGTCGGCACCGAAAGGTGCACTGGGATGCTGCGAAGAGGGTACTGCGCTACTTGTGCAGTACATCGGGCATGGGGCTCGTGCTTGGAGGACGGCGAGAGGTGGTCCTCACTGGGCACTCAGACGCTTCTTGGGTTGACGACCAGGCTACGCAGCGGTCGTCACAGGGTTACACTTTCAGCCTTGGCTCTGGTTCTGTTTCTTGGCGTTCTACTCGCTCGTCTTCTGTTCTCAGCTCCAGTTGTGAGGCTGAGATCTACGCCACCGCCATGGCTGCTCAGGAGTTACGCTGGCTCACCTACCTGCTGACCGACCTGGGAGAGCGGCCTCGTTCTCCTCCAGTTCTGTACGTCGACAACAAGGCTGCCATTGCCTTGTGTGAGGAGCACAGACTGGAGCACAGAACGAAGCACATCGCTCTGCGTTACTTCCTGGCTTGAGAGTTGCAGCAGCGTGGTCAGCTTCGTCTTGCACACGTGGCCACTCGGGCCAACACTGCTGATATATTCACCAAGGCACTTCCGTCTGGTGATCATCAGCGCTTTTGTACTTTGTTAGGCCTTGTGCCTACGTTTCCACACTTGCTGTAGTCTTTTGTGTGTACTGTGCTCTATATTTATACCTGCATGCTTGCTCTTGCTAGGTATTGGTCAGTGTACTGCTCTTGTTGCTTATATATATCTCTGCATGTGGACTGGCCTTGTGGCCCTTTGCTTGTGCTCAGTTTGTGTGGTGACGTTGTGATCCACCCTGAGCTTGTTTTGTGTTTCTTGACTGGTCTTGTGACCCCTTGTTCTCCCCCACTTTGCCTATGGGGGTGTGTCAAGCTGTATAAGTTATATGCTTGTGTAGGCTGTAGTGGGGTAGCCCATAAAGGGTACAACCCAATGTTAGGGTTAGGATATGTACCCAACTCTGTTTCAATCCAACTCATTCCTGTCTCTACTTTCTAACATCACAGCCAAGGGCAAACCCACCCCCGACGGACGGAGGACAGGAAGAGACAGAAACGAGATCAGCAAGGTAGGCACGGCAGCAAGTAGCGGCAAAGCCAGCGAGATCAGTGACTGAAGCAGAAGCAGCAGCAGTCGAAGTAGCAGGTGCAGTCACAAGCACGGCTAGACAACAAGGGATAGTTGGGCGAGCAGCACGAGCAAGATCAGACACTGGGTCAGGAACAGCAGGAAGAGAGGAATGTGGAGAAGTACAAGTAGGCGCCGGCTCAGGTAGCGACGACGACGGAAGCTCCAAGAAGATAGGCCGCCGCGGTAGCGACTGCAACTCACCCCCAGACCCAGCACCTCCAGTACCAACACCTCCAAGTCCACCAACAAGAGGAATCCTAGCAGTCTCTGAGTCAGCACCCCCAGAACCAGCACCCCCAGAACCACCACCCCTAGAGCCACCACCCCAAACAACACTTGGCCCCCCAAAGGCTACAGCGACAGGCTGCAGAGGAGGCGAAGAGTCCGAGGCGGAAAACCTGGAGGTGTCGCCAAGCGCGGCAAGCGGCGACAGGTCGCTGTGGCGGCAGCAGCAGGGTCACCCCCCTCAGTCGAGCCAAAGGAATCAGAGGGGTGCGCAGAGACTAGTCCATAGGTGGGGTCGGCCAGAGTGTCAGGGACCGAGAGCAACGCCTCCGCGGGAACTGCACCTATGCTAGTATGTGCACAAGCAGCGACACACGAGGACTCTAATTGCGGCTGCCCATCCCCGCCACTCTCGCCAGCTCCACTACAACCACCCTCGGCAGCTACATTGGCTAGGTCTGAAAGCGCAGGGAAGGTAAGAGGCAGCTCAAGACAGCCTAGGGTGGCAGGAGGGGGGAGGGAGTAGCGCCTAACCACAGCGGTATATAAGGCATGGGCCGACTGCACCTGACTCCTGGGGAAGTTGGCTCTCTGGTCGAACGAGAGGTGAAGACGGATTGCAAGTGTGGCGGCAGCGTCTCGCGCCATCCACCGGTTGTAGGCAAGGTGAGCTGCGCGGAACAGCGTCCGCTCCTCCTCCCCAGCGTCAGCAGCAGGCTCAGCAAGAGCCTAGGGGGCCGGAAGAGACCCCGACGTGTGCTCGAACAGCGAGACGTCGTGGCTAGTAGTGACACTCTGGAGGTACAGGTGCAGCCCCTCTAGCCAGGAGTCGAACCCTAAAGGTCGCCCCACTGCGTCAAAGGCTAGAACAGTGGGAGTCGCCATGGCAGCAGGAACGGGAGCAGTACCAGTAGCAATGATAGCAGAAGCAGACGCACGGGGCAGGGCTCACGCACGCGGGCAGGGCAGCCGCGCGTGCAGGGCAACAGCACGGAGCAGGGCAGGGCAGCCGCGCGTGCAACAGCGCGGAGCAGGGCGGGGCAGCCGCGCGTGCGGGCACAACACGGCGCAGGGCAGTAGCAGCAGTGCAGCAGCAGCAGCAGCAGCGCATGCGGCAGCAGCAGCTTAACAGCAGCAGCAGCGCAGGCGGCAGCAGCAACTTAACAGCAGCAGCAGCTTAACAGCAGCAGCAGCAGGGCAGCAACAGCAGCACAGGCGGCAGCAGGGCAGCAGGGACAGTGCGCGGGCAGCTCGCGGGTCGCCGGCGAAGCGCAGGGCAGGCGCTCGCGGGCGGCGCAGGGCTGATGCGTGGGGCAGGGCTAATGCACTCGCGGCAGAGCAGGTGCGCGCGGGCTGTACGGGCTGCGCGCGGCAGGGCAGGGCAGGGCAGCGCAAAATCGCTGGGCAGGGCAGGGCAGAAACGATAAGCAGGAACGAAACTAAGTGGTGGGCCCTTGAAAAAACTGTCCTTAGGAAGGACCCGCTCTATACCATGTCGAGATAGATTATGAGAATGTGGTACAAATATGGCTAACTTGGGTTGTACCCTTTATGGGCTGCCCCACTACAGCCTACACAACAAATTTTGACATTGTCAGGGAGGGACTGAACCAGCTTCACAAGCTCATGTCACAACCAACTTTATGACATGACATGATAGTACAGCTTCACAAGCTCATGACGCAACCAACTTTATTGCCCCAACGGATTTTTTGCAACAGAAGCTCTGAGCAGGTAACAAACCCCTCAAAATCAGGCTACAGTACTGACCTCAATACTCAGTTTCTTAAACTAATGCCACAGCTGAAGCAGGGCATTGGTCATCACACCAAGGCCTGCAACAAACCACTTGGCAAAGACTATCCACCAAGCATCTTTGGGTCCTGGCTTCATTCCCTTGGCGAGAAGATGGCCAAGAGCGATAAAGATGAAGACACCAGCGGCCATGCCATTTCCGAAACCCTTGATCCACTCCCTTGCCACCTTGCCGCTAGCGGAGTCAAGAGCCAAGCCAATGGCAATGCCAATAGGAGCAACAAGGGAAGCCCCTAAGGCATAAAAGAAGTGGTTAAGGCCACTGCGGCGAGTGTCCTGAACACGAAGAGTGACACCAAGGGCCATGCCCTCGAAAAACTGCAAACACACAGGGGGTTCGAGAATTAGTTTCACGCAGAAAGAGCTTGCGAACCACGCTGACACTCGAACCAAAGTATCGTGATCGGATCAAGCAAACAACAGGGTTTGAGCTACCAACTTTCAGTTCCCAGCTTACCTCATTCACACCGATTTGTGCAGTCATGGACCAGACTTTGGAGACAGTCTGCGCAAGTCCGACAGCAATGCCCTCAAAGAAAGCGTGGAAGCAGAGGCCGAAGAGGACGAGGACGACGTCGACGATGGTGAGAGCCTGAATGTCAACCTTGGCGACAGCAGTCTCAGCATCTGAATCAACCACCTTCTTCTCTCCCACTCCCATTGCGCCAGCAATGGTGGGCCCCAGTTCGTCCTCCTGCAAACAAAACTCGAGCGTTCAGCGAATCAAGAATCCAACAACCACGGCCATGCGGCGCGCTGGCATTGAATATTCCAAGACTTCACTTGCAATGAGTGTATTGGAAATGACGCTTACGTTATCATCGAAAGAGCCCGTGCGCTTTATCCACACAGACTTGACGATGAGGTCGCACACCCACGTCAGGTAAATGCCCATCACAATGACAAGCATGCCGTACGGATAGTCTGCATCAGAAAAACAACTAAGTGCTATTTAGTTCAAAGCCTCTTGTGACAAGTGATTGATAATTTACGGTTACGTTCAAAACCTACAGATAGCTGCGCACTTACCGTCTCCTGCGAGCTCCTCGAACTCCTCGAACGTCTCCACAGCGAGGTAGAGGAGGGACATGCCGATGAAGAGGCCAGTGGAGAAGAGAATACCGAACTTGAGAAACAGCGGGTGCACGGGGATGAAGTACGGAACCCACACGCCCATGAAACTGCACGCGAAGAAGACGAAGATGGCGCCGGCCTTGTTGGCATTGAGAGTCTTGGTGTCATCGGGTTTCTGTTAGGCACAACGATTAGGAAACAAAGACGAGTTACGTCAGCCCGCTTCTTGATCAACATCAACTGTCAGAAGGGATGAGTAGAAAAAAAAAAAGAAAAGAAGAGAAAAAAAACTTACTTCGTTAGGATCAGATTTTGGAGTGGCAAATGCGACGGAAGCTAAAGCCGCGACGCAGATGAGGACGAGCAGCTGTCTCTTCCAGGAAGCCATTGTCGGCTGGGGTGATCGTGAGGGCGGCTAAGGCGAGTCGGTAGGAACGAAAAGGGCGAGAGAGAGGAGCGGAAAATGGAGTCCAGCAGAATGGGGGAGACGATGGAAGTCCTAACGTCAAATTGCTAGGACAAGCAGATATGGAATCGGCATGTATAAACGCAAATGGCGCTGCTTTTGTACCACGAAAGAAGGCACTAGTACAGCTCAGGGGGTCAGAGAAGGTCCTGCGCTCTCTCGCTCTCTTTCTCTCGTAGATGGCGGCAGAAGTAGGGTATAGGGAAGGTTGCATCACTCCTAGTTCCCAAGGCAAGCCTGTGATCACGGGGTGGTGACATGGCTGCATTGCTGGCGATAATCGGCGACTGTCTTTCCTAGATCACATTTCCGTGAGCTTGCTGCTGCACTTCATCATGCATGCCCTCCAGTCAGGTCGTAACGCTGACAAGGCAGGCAGATGCGTAGGTTCAGACACGACCGGAAAGTCGGCATCTGGGGGAGGTCTGGTGGGAGGTTCTCTGACACCCAGTTTGAACGAAAGGCTGTACCGACGAGTGCAACGCCATGGCGATCTAGGCAGGCACAAATTTTTATGTCCAGGTCCTTTGCGAGGGAGGGGATCACGCCGCAAAAACGTGGAAAGAACACGGCGAACACGGCGAACTAAGCACGTTATTGCAAGGTAAACAGCCACTCTACTTAGGACAAGTCACCGCTGAGAAACGAGGCGAGCACACCTCGAACACGCTCCCTGAAGATAACGCCGAAGTCAGCAGCACTCAACAACGCCAGCTCATGCTCGGTCAGGTTCGGAAATCATGGGAGCTTGGAGATGTTCGGCTCGGGATGGAGACTCACAGGTTTGCTACGGTTCTGTCGTTTCATGGGATCTGTTGGAATCCCTTAGCAGGAGAAGGTGGCGGTGATGTGGGGGATTTGAGGTCTGGTTTGAAAAGGAATCGGAAGGCATGCCATTCGTGAGCCTCAAACCAAAAAGGTACAGTACGTTTAAAAAGCAATCCGTCTGGTTTAGTACGGTGCCGGTTCGAACAGGCCCGTTTGAACGTCCGAGGTGACACGCCCTTAGCGGGAACAGCTGGGATTAAAACATCGGGCGCCGCCAGCCAGGTTTCCGATATCAACCGTCCGATCAAAGGTTTCGGGCACGGTTCCTACCGCTCTTGAAGTGTTCGTTTGACGCGGTTTGAGCTTTCCACCGCTATTCACCGTTGCGCAACCGGGTTTCCACCTTTCATACCTTCCAACGCTGAGCAAATCCGTATAAGGCCGACTTTTCGGTCTTGTCTCAACTGCACCAAAGCTTCTGCCTGCCTCGTCAGCAGTAATGCATCCAGTTGTGACCCACATTTGATCCATGCTTTCTACACGCTCTTACAGCGTGACTGGAGCACTAGAGTTCCCTAGCAATGACATCCAACAAGCTCGTCGAGTAAAGTGGACGCGCTCCAGGAAAGGCAATCGCCAATTATCTCCAGCGATGCAGCCATGTCACCAATCCTCTTGTACAGCCTTGCGTTCAGAAGTAGTGATCCACACCGAATGCAACCTCCCCTATACCCTACTTCGGCCGCCAAAGTATGCGGGATGAGAGAGAGACCTTCTGACCCCCTAAGCGCCGACCCTAGTCCCCTCTGTCGTGATACAAAAGCAGCGCCATTTGGTTAATCTTGCATCTCCCTGCAGATTTTATATCTGCTAATCCGACCTGTCTATCGTTAGAACGAAACCATTGTCACCCCTTTCGCCTTGATTTCATTCTCCGCTCCACTATCACGACCCTCCTCATTCCTTCCGACTCGTCTTAGCCACCTTCACAAGCACCAGTCAGCCATGGCTTCCTGGAAGAGACTTCTGCTCGTTCTCGTTTGCGTCGCAGCATTTGCTTCCGTCGCGTTTGCCACGCCTAAATCCGACCCAAATGAAGTAAGCTTCCCGACTCATGCCTTCCGTCCAGTTTTTGACAGTTGTGGATCGACAAGGAGCCTAACGTTCGTCGTATGTACTTCTTTTCCTTCTTGCCTTGTCTTTGCGCTTGACAGAAACCTGATGACACGAAGACTCTCAATGCCAACAAGGCCGGCGCCATCTTCGTCTTCTTCGCGTGTAGTTTCATGGGCGTGTGGGTTCCGTACTTCATCCCCGTGCACCCGCTGTTTCTCAAGTTCGGTATTCTCTTCTCCACTGGCCTCTTCATCGGCATGTCCCTCCTCTACCTCGCTGTGGAGACGTTCGAGGAGTTCGAGGAGCTCGCAGGAGACGGTAAGTGCGCAGCTATCTGTAGGTTTTGAACGTAACCGTAAAATCTTCCGATATTATCAATCACTTGGCACAAGAGGCTCTGAACTAAAAAACGCTTAGTTGTTTTTCTGTTGCAGACTATCCGTACGGCATGCTTGTCATCGTGATGGGCATTTACCTGACGTGGGTGTGCGACCTCATCGTCAAGTCTGTGTGGATAAAGCGCACGGGCTCTTTTGATGATAAGGTAAGCGTCATTTCCAATACACATTGCCAGTGAAGTCTTGGAATATTCAATGCCAGCGCGCCGCATGGCCGTGGTTTTTGGATTCTTGGTTCGCTGAACGCTCGAGTTTTGTTTGCAGGAGGACGAACTGGGGCCCACCATTGCTGGCGCAATGGGAGTGGGAGAGAAGAAGGTGGTTGATTCAGATGCTGAGACTGCTGTCGCCAAGGTTGACATTCAGGCTCTCACCATCGTCGACGTCGTCCTCGTCCTCTTCGGCCTCTGCTTCCACGCTTTCTTTGAGGGCATTGCTGTCGGACTTGCGCAGACTGTCTCCAAAGTCTGGTCCATGACTGCACAAATCGGTGTGAATGAGGTAAGCTGGGAACTGAAAGTTGGTAGCTCAAACCCTGTTGTTTGCTTGATCCGATCACGATACTTTGGTTCGAGTGTCAGCGTGGTTCGCGAGCTCTTTCTGCGAGAAACTAATTCTCGAACCCCCTGTGTGTTTGCAGTTTTTCGAGGGTATGGCCCTTGGTGTCACTCTTCGTGTTCAGGACACTCGCCGCAGTGGCCTCAACCACTTCTTTTATGCCTTAGGGGCTTCCCTTGTTGCTCCTACTGGCATTGCCATTGGCTTGGCTCTTGACTCCGCCAGCGGCAAGGTGGCAAGGGAGTGGATCAAGGGTTTCGGAAATGGCATGGCCGCTGGTGTCTTCATCTTTATCGCTCTTGGCCATCTTCTCGCCAAGGGAATGAAGCCAGGACCCAAAGATGCTTGGTGGATAGTCTTTGCCAAGTGGTTTGTTGCAGGCCTTGGTGTGATGACCAATGCCCTGCTTCAGCTGTGGCATTAGTTTAAGAAACTGAGTATTGAGGTCAGTACTGTAGCCTGATTTCGAGGGGTTTGATACCTGCTCAGAGCTTCTGTTGCATAAAACTGTTGGGGTAATAAAGTTGATTCTGTCACGAGCTTGTGAAGCTATACTGTCACGTAATGATGAAGGAATAATCTGAAAAGCCATGCACTGTTACCACCGGTAGTCCAATGAATGTGAACAGCAGAGAAAAACCTACACTTACAAACCACTACGATGTCATTAACATCAAAAGGTACAACCATGCCCTTCCGTTTTATCTACTCTGAACTAACATCGTCCAGTTTCTCAAGCCATGGCAAAATATGGGAGGCAGCAATCTCGGGCCTGTCATCATGAGGGCAATGACCAACATCAGGAAGCGGCACCACTGCCACCTTGTCATTTCCCCTTTGCTCCTCTAATCGCTTAAACAGCTGGGCCACCTGGTCAAGCACAGGATTCGGAAACAGGTATTTTCATGTTAACATACCATGCACAAGTGAAAGGAAGAAAACGGCACAACTGCTTCACTTCATAGTGCATCCAGCTGCTAAAGCTCGCATCATGCATTCTCAAATCAATTGAAGGCTTTACACAAGCAACCCACTGCCACTCAACACAAACGCTCCGGACCTGATCAACGTCACCATTCAAAGCACGCACGCACCTTGCCATCGATGGGCGTCCAGCGGTCCTTGTTCCCCCAGAATACCATCGTAAGCGCACCGACATGCACCGCACAGCACTGCACAGCACCGCACAACACCCATCACGACATACCTTGCCATCGATGGGCGTCCAGGGGTCCTTGTCGCCCCACAGCACGAGCATGGGCACGTCCACCATCTCCACGAGCTCCTCTGGATGGCGGCCTGCGGAGGTGGTTGGACGGTGGGGGGAGATGAAACACAGAGGCAAGAGAGGGTGTTTTGAGACGTCTCAAAACACGATGGTTGGAGGGCGGGGGGAGATGAAACACAGAGGCAAGAGAGGGTGGAACGGTGAAGCATCCGCACAGCAGGAGCAGCACGAGCATGGGCACATCCACCATTTCCACTAGCTGCTCTGGATGGCGGCCTGGGGTAATTAAAGAAAGGAGAAGAGGGGAAGCTAGTGGTCCTGTTGTGGCAAAGAACGAGGGGAAAAGCACGGGTACAACACGAGCATGGACACATCCACGTGTATACAGTGAAATTTTGAGAAGTAAGGGTACAACAAGAGGAGAAAGCGAGTGTCAAGACAGTGGCAAGCGAGTGGCAGGAGAGAGGTAAAACATGAAGGAAGAGGGAGAGGGTAGCATATTGAAGCAGCAGCAAAGCAGCAGCATGCTAGTTCGGACCCTCCCAATGATGACGTGGTCCCTCTTAATGCTGACCTGAACCCCCCCAATGCTGACCTGGACCCTCCCAATGCTAACGTTGACACTCTCAATGCTGACCTGGATCGCCTGTGAAGACCTTGACAAAGACGTCTAGAGCACCGTCATGTGTAGATGGCTCATAGAGAATGTCCACCTGCAGAGGAAAGTTAGAAGGGAGGAAACGAAAGAAATGAAAGAAGGGAAGAAGGGAGAAGTCTCAGAGGAGACGTGTAACTGCAGGCAACAAGACAAAGACGTCTAGAGCACTGCCATGCGTGGATGACTCGTAGAAAAAGTCCACCTGGAGAAAGTTTCGAGGAAAAGAAAATAGATGAATAAGAACTCAATCCGATGAAAAAAAAAATAAAAAATGTGTGGTCTTTTGATGAACATGAATTGGACTCATTCCCATAAAAAAAGATAACAGGAAAAAAGGAAA
Source organism: Closterium sp. Yama58-4 (assembly GCA_947470075.1). Lineage (NCBI taxonomy): Eukaryota > Viridiplantae > Streptophyta > Zygnematophyceae > Desmidiales > Closteriaceae > Closterium > Closterium sp. Yama58-4. The sequence goes on along the minus strand of CANIUD010000082.1, from coordinate 802,998 downwards.
AGGCCAGCACATACCAGCCGATCGCAGACTTGTGAGCCGTCTCGGTACACCTGCTCACTGAGTATCTTGCGCACATTGGCCTTGTTGCGAAACCTGCAATAACGAGGATATGATTAAAAAAAACGTTAAAGACTAAGGAACATATCTTTGAGCATATTCCACTCACATCCGAACCATCTCACTCACCGTTCAAAGAGGAACGAGGCAATCTTAGGTTTCTGCAGCAGGTATTCAATGGCCACAAACATGGGTGACAATGCTGTCAGCACTGCATCGTCGCGCATGAGCCCCTTCCTGTTCATGGCTCCTGCCACGTTCAGCAGCACCAGACCCCTGGTGAGGGTGGGGGATGGAGGGCATGAGGAGAGGCATGATGAGAGGCATGATGAGAGGCATGATGAGAGGCATGATGCGAAGCATGATGCTAATTGGACGCGAGCCGTGACCAGCCAGTCACCAGCGCCCCTGATCTTCCCCTTCTCTGCCCTCCACACTCTACTCCCCTCCCCCTCGCCTTCGCTCTGGCTGTTAAAGCACCTCAGAAGCCGAATGAAATGCCTCATGACAAATAATCCCACTCCCCCAAACTCACTCACCTGATCTTCCCCTTCTCTGCCCTCCGCACTATACTCCCCTCCCCCTCGCCTTCGCTCTGGCCTTCCCCATCCGAGAGGGAGAGAGGCGCAGAAGAGGACGCGGCAGCAGTGAGGGAGGTGAGAGAGCCGATGGAGTTGCCAATCAGCACAGCGGGTTCATCCGTGAATTCGAGCATGAAGTCTGCTTGTTAGGAAGGGTGGGGAGGAGGGGCAGGGGGGGTGGCGGAGGAAGGCGAGAGAGGTGAGAGAGGAGAGAGAGGTGAGAGAGGTGAGAGAGGAGAGAGAGGTGAGAGAGGTGAGAGAGGTGAGAGAGGTGAGAGAGGTGAGGGAACCGATAGAATTGCCAATGAGCACAGCAGGTTCGTCCGTGAATTCGAGCATGAAATCTGTAGGTGGGGAAGGGGGAAAGAGAAGAGAGAGGGGAGTTGTGAGGCGGTGGCAGTGAGGGAGGTGAAGGAGCCGATAGAGTTGCCAATCAGCACGGCAGCTCGTCCGTGAACTCAAGCATGAAATCTGCATGAGAAGGGGGGGGAGTGGGGCAAAGGAAAGGGGGTAGGAATGGGGGGAGCAGGGTACAGCAGTGAGGCAGCAGTGAGGCAGCAGTGAGAGAGGTGAGAGAGCCGATGGAGTTGCCTGCCTATCAGCACTGCAGGCTCGTCTGTGAACTCGAGCATGAAATCCACAGATAGGAGTGGGGAGAGAGAGGGGAGAGGGAGAGGGAAGAGAGGCGCAGCAGAGGATGCGGAAGTAGTGAGTGAGGTGATGGAGTCGCCTATCAGCAGAGCAGGCTCGTCTGTGAACTCAAGCATGAAATCCACAGATAGGAGGGAGGGAGGGAGGGGTGGATGGGGAGGAAATGGGGAGCACATGGGGATCAGCACCTACCGTTCTTATTGTCAGCACCTACAATCAATCAATCATGTCAGCACTTACCAATGATGTCAGCACCCACCGTTGATGATATCAGCCCACAATTCTGGCCTGTACTCTATGCCGCTCGGCTTGTCAGAGTCCCCAAACCCTAGCAGGTCAACGGCGTACACCTTATGGTGGTCTGCGAGATGTGCTATAAGGTTGCGGAAGTGCCCTGCGCTGCCTCCTGTGGTGTTGGGAGAAGGAGCAAGAGGGAGAGAGGAGGCAGGGGTTGCGAAAAAGAGGTGGGAGGGACAAGCCATTGAAAGTCATCAGCATACACCTTATGGTGGTCTGCAAGATGCGCTATAAGGTTGTGAAAGTGCCCTGCACTGCCTCCTGTGTGGTTGGAAGGAGGAGGAAGAGCGGAAGGGGAGGGAGGGGGTGAGAAAAGGGGTCCACTTTGTACACCTTATGGTGGTCTGCAAGATGCGCTACAAGGTTGCGAAGGAGAAGTTTACGAAGAAGGGAGGGAAGGGAAGGTGGGGAGGAGGAAAAAGGAGAGAAAAAGGAGAGAAAAAACACCGGGAACGAGTAAGTGAACATGGGAGCTGGTTCTTTGAACTTTAACCTGGAACCAGCTCTCATGTTCACTCGTGAGTTAGTCCTCCCATGGTGAGTTTATGAACCTGCACCTGGGGGCAATCCATGGAACACAGAGATAAGCACATCAGATCAGATATACACGTTTCTACACCAGATAAACAACAGATCTAATATGTATACTTGAGAACTTTCAAGAACCGCCTTGGAGTAGGAAGGCTCGGTAGTCTCATTCTGGGAAGAAGGGGAAACAGGAGGGGCGGAAGAGTGTGATCGAGAACTGGGAGAACTTACCGAAGCCATGAATGTGGATGATGGTTGGGAGAAGGGAGGAAGGAGGAAGGGTTCAGTGGGGGAAATGGGGAGGGTTCGGACGAAAGCTTACCAAAACCATGCACGAGAATGACGGGTTTGCCACACCCTGCCACGGCATAGTGAATGCGATGACCCCTGGGGGAGAGGAGACGGAGGGGAACGAGAGAGATAGACATGAGAATGGGTGAGAGCGAAAGAGATACATAGAAGCACCACCACCTCCTAAATTTCTCCTCTCTCCTCTTTCAATCTCCAGCATGAATCCAAAAAAACCACCCAAACTCACCTCCACATCCACGAGTGTGATCCAAACGGGAGAGCCAATAGCCGTTCCTCCACTCCACCCCATGCACTGCAGCGACCAAATCCCTCAATGCCACCCCCCTCTCCGCCTCCACCACCACCCCAATTTCTCCTCTCTCTTCTCTTTCAGACTATAACGTGGACTCAAAACAAGACAAAGGCCCAAGACCACGCCACCCCATGCACTGCAGCGACGAGGTCTCGTTTTGAGGCGCCTCAAAACGAATCAAAACAAGACAAGGGCCCAAGACCACGCCACGCCACACCATGCACTGCACTGCAGCGACGAGGTCTCTCACTGCCACTCCCCTCTCCGCCTCCACCACCACCTCCCCTCCCACCCCCTTTTTTCTGCCTGACTGCCCCACCACCTCCCTCATTTCTCCTCTCTCTTCCACTTTCGGTCTGTAGCACTGCTATACTCACCTCCACATCCACGAGTGTGATCTAAACGGGAGTGCCAGCAGCCTCTCCTCCACCCCATGCACTGCAGCGACGAGGTCCCTCACTGCCACTCCCCTCTCCGCCTCCACCACCACCCCCACCCGCCCGCCCCTCAGCCCGCCCGTGCGCAGGGTGGGCGGCAGGGTTTGGACGGACGTGACCCCTGACAGCTGTAGCAGCTGATCTTCCAGCCTGGAAGGCGGGCGTGAACAGGGAGGGTAGGACGTGGAGGGTAAGTGGGGGAAATGAGAGAGAGGAGAGTACCACACAGGCACAAACCAACCATGCCATGCCATGCCATGCCATGCCATGCCACGGCATCAGATATGTAAGTCCTAGAGTTCCATGACTTCAGATAATAAGAATCCATCCTAATGTCTTATATGAGATCACTCTACGAAGCGTGAGTGTGGTGAACAAGCAGATTATACCATGCCGTGCCATGCCATGCCATGCCATGCCGTGCCATGCCGTGCCGTGCCATGCCATGCCATGCCATGCCATCCCGTCCCCTCCCGTCCCGTTTCCTCCACTCCCATCCCGTGCTATGCCGTGCCACGCCATGCCATGGGGTCACGGACTCACCATGGGAGGTCTGATTTATCCGTCACTCCATGCACGCTGCACGACGAGATGACAAAGGGGAGAGAGGAAGTGAGCCCAAGGGAGGGAAGTGAAGAGAGGAGATATGATAAGTGATGAGAGACGGGTGCCGAGAGCGAGGAAAAAGAAGTGAAAACAAAGAAACAGTATTTTTTTTTTTTTTAGCAACAAACTCTCCAACGTAAACAGCAAACAGACTCAAACGCGTATGAGCCAGAAACAACCTATCGATCAACCTTTACAGCTACACCAAATCCTCGACCCTTTCATCCAAACTTTCAGGAGGCATCCCAAAACGGAGCTACAAGGCACAACTCCTGTGGCTCACGTTAGATTGACGAATCTGGGTGACTTTTGAGTCGACTCCAAAGTAAAACGGAGGTCACAAGGCACGGCTCCTGTGGCTCACGTTAAATTGACGAGTCTCGTCTTCCGAGCCACGGCCGTCGCTGCTCTCGTTGTCTCCACCACTCCACCAGACGCTCCCGCCTCATCTCATCCAACCCAGAAAGGGGGACTCACGTCACTGTCGGTTGCGACTCACGATATATTGACGAGCGTCCTCTTCTGAGCAACAGCCGTCGCTGCTCTCATCGTCTCCACTACCCATTCAGACGCTCCCGCCTCATCTCATCCAACCCAGAAAGGGGGACTCACGTCACCGTCTGTTGCGACTCACGTTAGATTGACGAGCCTCGTCCTCTGAGCCACAGCTGTTCCCCTCACAGCCGTCGCTGCTCTCGTCGTCTCCACCACTCCACCAGACGCTCCCGCCTCAACCGGCCGCTTCCTCTCTTCCTCACCCTCCGCCTCCGCTCTTTCCGCCGCGAAACGCGGCTCTGCGTCCGCTCCCTCCCGCTGCCTCTGACGGTGGTGGTGGTGGCGCTTCGACATGGCCGTGCATACGAGGGCCGCGCCGCCGGTCAGTCTGCCGACGCGTGCTGCACTGGCGTCGTCCACCTGGCGCAGGTCCACGTGTCGTCGAAGGATAGGTGCGAGGGGAGACAAGCTAAAGCTGGAGCGGAACTTCTGCTGCGTGGACGGGCGAAGGGATGCGGACGCGGGGGTTCCAGCGAAAGTGGCGAAAGGCGAGGCGAAGGCTGTCGTCATCGATGCCGTCGCCATCGTGCCGGCGCTCGCTCAGACGACTGAGGAGAAAGGATACCAAGAGAGACCCGGGAAAAACAAGGATACTGGAATGGCAGGGATGACCGCGATATCCCAGCTCGTGAGCAGATGACGACGGCGACGGCACGAGCTGAGGAGACTAAGACTACGAAACACGGAGACGGCGGTGGGATGGCGGATAGCGGTGGCACGGCGTATATATGATGCACCAAGGTCGGCAGAGGTTCAGTCCCAGCTTCTGTGGTTCTTACACTCGAGCTATGATCGAATTCATCGTTTTCTACAATACTGAGTTTCCACCCGAATCACGCAAATTCGCCGGGAACTCGGCAACCAACACTGTTGGAGAGGTCTTGGGAAACAGAGGTAGTGGCGAGGCGACGAGCAGGGCGACGCGTCTAGCGCTTCGAGAAATTCGAGGATGACGAGGATAACGCAAATGACGCGGATTTCCAGAATGAGAGACTTGACTAAGAAGCTAGGACAAAGAGCGCAACACGAGGTCTAACATGAGGCATGTTTGGCTGAGTAGTGGAATTGGGGAGAGAATTTATCCAGACCCGTGTTTGGTGATTTGCCGTTGGCCTCGAATTGCTACCGTGGTCAGACAATTTGATGATAATTGCTCGAGTGGTCTTGCCAGAGGTTTCCTCTGGCCTTTTTTTTATACGGCACATAACCCAGAAAGGGTTTCTAGCCCTGAAATTCATATATCGAAAGTGTTTTTTCCCGCGAAAACGTGGCGTACAGTTTTCCGCCCAAAATTTTCGGCTGGGTGACGTGCGCGAGGGCGGCCACTTCACGATCATTTTGGCGAACAGTCGCGCTCATTTTCGGTCCTAATCGTGACCAATCCGCGCATAGTGATATGATTCCCCGATCATATACTCAGTTGCACGGCTATCCATACAGGGAACAATATACAGAGTGCGCCTGATTCGTCAACTTTATGCGCGAAGCACTTTTTGACCTTGCGCGTCCAATCAGCCGTGGTCATGTAAAATCACGCTCGCTTGACCGGGATTAGCGCGGTTCTATATGAACGCGATCTTACATGACCGCGTCTGATTGGACGCGCAAGGTCAAAAAGTGCTTCGCTCATAAAGGTACGTCACCCAGCCGAAATTTTCGGGCGGAAAATTGTACGCCACGTTTTCGCGGGAAAAAACACTTTCGATGTAAGAATTTCAGGTCTAGAAACCCTTTCTGGGTTATGTGCCGTATAAAAAAAGGCCAGAGGAAACCTCTGGCAAGACCACTCGAGCAATTATCATCAAATTGTCTGACCAAGGTAGCAATTTGAGGCCACGTGTGCAACGGCAAATCACCAAACACGGGTCTGGAGAAATTCTCTCGGAATTGGGTTTCAGACATGCATTCCGAGATTGCCACGTGTGCTAGAATCTAGGCTGACGGGGAGAGGCTATTGGTTCCTGCTGGAGCTGATACAAACGGGGACAGTTTTGCTGTCTTGAGTCAAGGCTGACGTGTTTGTGAGTCGAGTTGACCAATCGCAAGCTGTGGTTAGCCTCGGCACTTCCAGAGTGTGTGCTGCGAGGAGCAGGTCTGAAAGAATCTACGGACCTCGCTAAGTGCTGATTTGAAAGCAGCTGCAAGTAGGTTACACTAATACAAGACGGAAACATGATGAGAACGAACTCGTTGAGCGATTATGTAAATTGCTAACTCCCGAAGGCCTCCGCAAATGCTGCGCATTGCAAGTTGCAACTCACTAATGCTACAGGCAATCCAATATTGAGGGAACAGCCTGAGGAGCATCAAACAGAGCAGTGCACATGAGCACCATACTAGAAAATAACATCCTCTTCGGTGGCTGTTGCAGACCAGGACTTGTCAGCACCTGCCTTGGAACCCTTGGCCTCTTCAGCTTCTCTTTCTTCCTTCAACTTCTTCTGCTTGTCAACCTCCCTCTTCTTGTAGGCCTGCACCTTTTTCAGGCGGAAAAAATCCTCACGCTCCAACTCATCAAGCTCTCCCTTGATGTACGAAATCGTGTTCTCCAGGCGAGGCACCACCACATTCTCAAGCGCATTGACACGGCGGTTCGTCGTCTTAATGGCCTCGTCCAGCGTCAAGAAGGATGTCTGCAGAGATGCCAGTTCAACCAGCAACTCAATAGCACGGACGAATGCCGACCTCGCGAGCTGGATCTGCTGTCCTCCTCGACCCAGACCAGTCAGATCGTTCTTGCTGTCGCCTGCCTCGGCGAAATGCTCGAATTTTGGCAGCTTCACGCCAGCGACGTTGTCCTGCTTCGCGCGAACCTTGATAATGGCCTGATCCACGTTCTCGAAAACGACGTGCTTCACCCTGTCCCCAGCAGCGTACTTTGCTTCAGTCAGTGCGAAGGCTGAAGACTTCATTATGTCACCCATACTCTCCTTCGTCTCCATGATCTTCTTCAATATTTGCCTGAACTGCATCGTCAATGCATCGCTCTTCTTCTTAAGCAGCTGGTGTCCTTTCGTTGCACCAATAAGCCGGGCCTTGATGACCGTCAAAACAGTCACCGTAGGCACAACACTCAGCCGCTGACCTTGCGACATGCTGGCAGAGTGCTGAAATGTCCAACGAAAAAAATAGTCGAGAACCCGTCGACCTTATGCTTCCCTCCCCAGCAAGGTCCTAGGCCGCTGCTATGACAACTACTCAGTGGGGATGATCAAACTTTGAAATCCAGCAGCCAAACAACTTGACCTAGAATACCTAGAATAGGTGTGAATGAATGCACACCTTGCTTGTCAAACATTCGGCTCTAGGACCTACAGGAGAGAATGTGCTGGTTTGAAACCTGTGCAGATTTGTCAAGCCGGTACGTACTTCTTGCTTCAATTGGTTGTTACAGAGTCCAGTCGTAAGCCTGACCAGCATCCCCGTGACTCCAGGTCGGAAATCGACACGAGGGCGACAACTTCATTTTGTAACCCGTTCGTCTCGTTTTCGCCCGTCCCTAACCTCCGCCAACCAAACGGACCAGGGCCGGGCAGGGCAGAACCACACCCTCCGTCCATTCCCTCCCCCGCCCTTCATTTCCTTTTTTACTCCTTTATATTCCTGCAGTTGCCCTTCACTTCCTCTGCAATCCTCTCCAAACCAATCGATCTCTTCATCCTTCCTCTCTTCTGCATCACCGTTCTCAGTTCTCCAGCTTGCATTCCCCCCTGCATCCATTTTTCCGTCCATCCATAAGATTATGCACGCAAGGCATTGGCTCGTGCGTTGTCTCCCCGCGTAATCCCAGTTTTTTACGAAAAAAAAACCCTCGCGCTTCCTCTCTGTTCTCATCCATGGCTGCTACGACCGTCGCATTCATGCGAACACCCCCTAGCCGTTCCTCCAGATACTTTGAATCTATCTTTGTAACCGGAACAGCTTCCTGCCGAGTTAGTCTAGCGCCGTTTCGCCTTCCTCAGAATTCATTGCAGTCGAAACCGAAGCGCGGTGCTGCGCGAAAGTCAGACCAAAGAGGTCGGCAACGCGGCGGCGCCGTTACTGCTCAAGCTTTCATTGACTGGACTGCCGTTCCAGCGTGGTACGTCTTCAATGGATCTAAACAAAAAGAAACAACAAAATTTTCCAGCTTCGCTCGTTCTGTCGCCTGCCACGCATCCATTTGTCCTCATGCTGTGCTCTCCCTAGAAGCTTTGTGAGTCGACTCAAAAGTCATTCGTCCGCCACGCATCCATTCTCCCTTGTGCTCTGCTCTCTCTGGGAACATCCGGGCATTCCCCACCACCTATCCGTCCGCTCACTCCTGTTCGTCTTTTCTTCCCCATATGCTCGTCAAGTTCCTGGCATATTGCGTGTACGTCTTCACCTCAGCGGGCCTGGGACGTGCTTTACGAGCCTGATGCGTGTACCTGCAACCTCCTCCAAGTACCTCGTACTTTTCCCAACACAGCACCGATTTTCAGCTTATTCACCATTCCCGTCCCTCTCCCCTGTTTAGGCTGGAAGGTCCTGGCGGAGCGCGTGTACCTCTCAAACCCATGTGGCACTGACAAGCATTGACCCGTTAAGGTCCTGGCGGAGTGCGTGTTCCCCTCCAGCCCGTGCAGGCCCCGGCACGCTTTGAGACATCTCAACCGTCCACTTATCCCCATCGCTCTCTCCTTTCCAGGCTGGTCAAGGTCCTGGCAGAACGGGTGTATCCCTCCAATCTCTGTGGCCCCGGCAAGTACCTGGACCCCAACGCCCAAGCATGTGTGTACATCTGCGAACCGTTTGTGTTGACCCCCTTCATTCCCCTGCCATGCGCCTTTCCAGGCTGGTCAAGGTCCTGGCAGAACGCGTGTACCCCTCGAACCCCTGTGGGCCCGGCAAGTACCTGGACCCGAACGCGCAAGCGTGTGTGTACATCTGCAAGCCGTGCATGTTCATCCCCTTCCCTTCCCACCCGTCTCCTCCCCTCCAGGCTGGTTAAAGTCCTTGCAGAACGCGTGTACCCCTCGAACCCCTGTGGGCCCGGCAAGTACCTGGACCCCAACGCCCAAGCATGTGTGTACATCTGCAAGCCGGGGTACTCATACGACTACGACACCAAGTCGTGCGTGCGCATCATGCCAGCGTGCGGTGAGGGTTATGTGCTCAAAGGGGGCCGCTGTGTGCCCAACCACGAGTGCGACCAGGGCTACTCGTATGACGCGTCACTGGACGCCTGTGTGCTTCCCCAGGTGAGCATTCGAGTGTCTTCAGAATTTAAAAGGCACCTTGGTTGTGGAGTGGTGCTTGTATGGGGCGACCTTGTCATGGTTGGGTTGGGAGTAGCGTGCGGGGAGGGCTTTGTGCTCAAGGGCAGGCGCTGCGTGCCCAACCACGAGTGCGACCAGGTGGGACTCGGATGATGCATCGCTTAGTATCCGTGAGCTGCCCCATGTGAGCGTTTGGCCTGTGCCCTTCAGATGAGCGTCTCTTGTGGATTCCTCAGGTGCGGAGTGGAGCTTGGATTGGGGAGGGTCATTATACAGGTCACAAGGAAGGAGTATCACCATGGTACTCTTGAAAGGTCATGTCAGCGTCTTGCTCTTGACGGCACCTTTGCAACGCTCTTGCGATCCCATGATCCCATCATCCCATCATCTAAAGGTTATGATTTACTGCTCTTTACCCTGCTCTAAAGAGATCCCTTCACCTTGTCCAATCCTGCATCATCTCTCTTCCTTGAGTAACATCCTGCCTCATTTCATTTCTCTGCCTGCTGTCTCTCCGTTTTTGTTGTCATGACTGCCCATGGTCCTCTTGTGCCTCCAGGGTTCTTTCCATGAGCCCAAGCGTACATGGTGGCAGCAGGCAGTGGCTTGGGCAGCAGGAAAAGTTTTGAAGACGGATGACAACAGCTGCCCGGCCGGGTTTTACTACGACCCTAACACGACGGCGTGCGTGCCGGTGTGTGCTCCGGGGTTCATGTACGACCGTGAGCTGAAGAAGTGTGTTCCTTCGGAAGATACCGTGTTTTGAGTCGACTCAAAACACGCCGGGATTTATGTATGACCGTGAGCTGAAGAAGTGTGTGCCTTTGGAGGATACTGTAGTGTAGACAGCACTATGTAGTCATTGTTATGTGTTGTGTGTGCACTCTAGACATGCGCAACAACAGGACAGTAGACATCAGTAGTTATCTGGTGTACATAATTTATTATGGTACCAGGGCTTGGTACCCTTATTTTATATAATGAGCATGAACGAATAACTGAGTTGTGGTTTTGTAATTCGACTTCTGCTAGGGCTGTATCCATTCCATCATGCAGTGATCTCGAGGCCAGGGATCCCCCTGGCACGTTCTAAGCTATCTGCTCCATCACACCTTATTACCCTCCATTCCTCAACACATCATTCCATCACCAAGAGATAGCCGCAAGGATATACAGGGCAAGCACAAATCAATCAGTAGGAATCTATTAGTATAGTACTGTATATGGTACATGGTGGAAAACAGCCAACTTACCGTAGTACGTCGGATGCTAACAACCCTTCTCCCCTTGCGCAGCTTCACGATTTCAGTGTTATCCACAAGCTTGATTCTCTACTTCTTCCCCTTCTTTTTAGGCAGCTTGCTCAGCTTCACAATATCAGTGTCATGCACGTGCTTGATGCTCATCTCCACGACCACCTTATGCACTTCCGGCTCGGGCCGGTTGAAACTCAGGAAATAAAACCCGTCGTCGATCCGCCGGGGCCCCACGTCTTTCCTCGGGCAGCTCTTAAAATCTTTTATGCTGCTGTACAGTGACGACCCCGTATTCACCCCCAGATCGTCATTCGCGTAATCCAAGAACTTCGCAGCCGGGATGTTCGTAATATTGACCTGCCGCTGATTGTTCAGTGGTCCCTCCTCCACAGCCGGTAGATTCTCACAGTATTTATACCCAACATCCCTCCCTTCTGTTTCCACAAGGACGACATTTAGGGTGTTTTCTGTTGGAAGACCGCTGCATGCACCCGTTTTTTCAGCTGGTAGTGTTCCTTTCCTCTTCACGTTGCACGGCTTGCCATTAATGGTTTTCTGCCCGCAAACGTCTGGCCAGAAGGGGTATTTCTGGGAAGGGGAAGGGGGAGCATGCAGGGGTAGGTTTAACAGAGAAAAGGAGGGGTGAGTTTGCATGCAAAGCGCCATGCTCTTGCTTTGTTTCACCTGACGCTCTCATCAACATCAAAGCAGACTCAGGCTCTTAAACTCTCACGTGCTGCTCAGGTGCTCTGTATTCAAGTCTCGCCTTTTGAAGAGCAGGGATGTGATGGTCCACCCCAGTGACCCCGGAACCCACTCACCCACTACTTGCCTGCCTGCCTCTATGCCACACCAAACCTCACACTCACGCTCCTCAGGGCATCTTAGCTACCGCTTCTCACCTCTCTGAACACCGGCGTGTCGTAGTATTGTTTCCTCATGAGCTCCCAGAACGTGCCTGGGTTCTTGTCACAATTGAGCACCAGAGGAGTCAAACACGCACTCCACCCCGGGGACCCTGGCACCTTCTTTATAATCACATCCTCTGCCCTGTTCCTGAAGATTGGAACAGAAGGGGGATGTGGAGTTGGGTATGATCAGAAAATGATTCATGAAAACTTGTTCTGCGTGCTGTGAAAGAAACAGAACGGAGAGAGAGCGAGAGAGGAGGAACGGGGGGAGGAGGAGAGAGGGGAGGGAGGGGAGGAAAAAAGGAGGGGCAGAGAGGTGAGGAAAACATATATTTTCCATTTAGAGAGGTCAGGAGAAGGTGAGGAGAAGGTGAGGAGAAGAGCAGCAGACGTACCATTTGCCATTGTTGACTTTGATCCCATCATATGTGTTTATGCAAGCACCTCCCTTGATCGCCACTCCTGACGTCACGAAATCGAGGTAGTAGCAATGATCCCCATTGAACACGTAGTTGCATTCTGCGGTGTTATCTGATTTGACAGGCGGAGGGGAAAGGTGGAAGGATAAGGGACGGGGTGGGGGGAAAGGTGTGTGACGAAATCAAGGTAGTAACAGTGATCCCCGTTGAACACGTAGTTGCACTCTGCTGTGTTATCTGCACAGAAGGAACAAGAAAGGAGGGGAAAGGACACAAGGGCAGAGAGATGAGAGATGGGGAAGTGAAGGGCTGAGTGCTATGAGTAACAGGTACCAGTGGTCACCAGTGTGTTATTTGCAATCCCCCCCAGGGCTGAACATATCCTTAACAGGGAAGAACCCACCAACACCCTCCCCAGGGCTGAACCAATGAACACAATAGTAGATCCATGCTGCATCCTGGTCCTTACTGCAGTCTTCAATGGGCCGGCACATACTTTACCATACCTGAACCAGTGCACACAGTAGTAGATCCCAGCAGCATCCTGGTCTCCCGACCGGTTCCTCCCAGAAGCCACCACGAGGTTGCGGTCGATCTGAGTGAGCACACAGTCGCCTGCTAAGTCAGCACATGCTTTACCAGGGCTGAACCAGCATGACCCACCGGAGCTCAATCAACCCTTACCTGGGCTGAACCAATGAACGCAGTAGTAGATTCCAGCAGCATCCTGGTCTCCCGACCGGTTCCTCCCAGAAGCCACGACGAGGTTGCGGTCGATCTGAGTGAGCATGCAGTCGCCCGCATAGTGCACATCGGAGCCACAGCGGATACCGGCGAATATAAAATCGTGCACGTAGTTGTTTCGCACGATGACACCGACTGATCCCCTGTGCACGACGATGGGAGTGTTCACACCTGGTAAAATACGGGGGGAGCGGGGCATGGTACAGTTGGGGGGGGGGGGGGGGAGGGGGGGGGAGAGGGGGGAGGTGGGGGGACAGAGAAAGTGGAGAGATGAAGCCGTGCATGTAGCTGCTGCCACATGAGAAGATTTTGCACATTTCACGCGCTTGAAAGCCGAGTGGAGAAGAAAGGAGCCTGAGAAATTTCACTTACCATACACTTCATTGTTTGTTATAGCGATAAATGATTTCGCGAGTGTAGGCCCGTGTCCACTGTACGTCACTTGAATCACGCCGGGCGACTGATTGAAGGTCGGAATCCCCGTTACACGCATGGAGTCCACCCGAGAGGATGCCGAGCGGTGTAGATCGATTCTCCCGAAAACACTCCCCTTCGTGATTTGAATTCCGTACGAACGGATAACGGAAATCGTCGGGCACTGCGCTTTGATTGTTATTTCGGGAACAGTTGTGCAAGGCGGTGATGAAGAGCGAACGCTGAGCTTGAAATCGACCTTCAATACAAGCACGTTGCTCGTGTTCCATATGCGCAACACCGGTTCGTTCGCTCCCACGTGAGTGATCTGAAACGGGTTCGCGGCGGTTTTCGCGGATCGCAGAATCGTGCAGGAGAAATTGCTGTCAAAAAGAATCCCCTTGCTTATAACGAGGTTTCTCTGTAGTTCGAGGATGACCGTCGTAACGGGACCGTAATCCAGTCGCTTGTTGAAATCCGCGAGAGAAGATATCTTGATGACGGGCGCTTTCAGGTAGTCGGAGCAGGGACCATCCAGCCACGCATCGGCTGACGGAATGTAAGAAAAAGAGCGACAAGGGAACGGAGAAACAGAATAAAATTAGGCACTGTACATTGGGCTTTAGGTGAATCGGGTGAGAGTGAGCGCAGGGGGTTTTACCTAAACAGAGCAACACAGATTCTGCAGCACTCACCCATCTGCCTGCGCTGCCCCATGGGCCTCTCCTCGCGCGCCACGTGTCCCCTCCACTTCCTCCACCCACGACTCATCCCAACAGCAACGCCTTCGGCGCGGTCTGATGCCTCTTCCTGGCCATCCGACGTCGCAGCTTGTTCGTCTCTGCTCGACTCCCCCCTCGTTTCCGAGACGGTCCGAGTCTCCCACGCTGTTCGCGCCGAATCGTGAGACATCTCCGAGTCAGCAGTTTCCCACGTCGCATTGGGCGAGTCTTCAGACGTCTCAAAAGATTCCTCCCACGTCTCGTTGCCCGAGGCGAACAGAGAAGCGGACGGCGACGATATCGCCGCTAGGTCAGACGAGTGCAGACGTGGACGCGCGGAGGACGGCCATTGGTCCAGGAGGCGCCAGACAAGCCCGCGGTAATTGAGTACGTCTGTGGGAAGATGGTGGGGGAGAGGAGAGGGGGGAGAGGGGGGAGAGGCGGAGAGGAGGCGGGGGAGAGGAAGGGGGGAAGAGGAGGCGGGAGAGAGGAAGAGGGGGAGAGGAGGCGGGGGAGAAAAAATCGGAAGAAGGTGGGGTGGGGGAAGCGGGAGAGAAAGCAGGGGGGTGTGGGGAAGAAGTGGGCGGAGGGGGCGAAACGGGAGGAGGGCAAGGTGGGAAAAGCAGCAGCATCATTTTGAGGTGTAGAGGAGCGAGTAGATCAAGCACACGGAAACCCGGATGGGAGGAAGCCCAGTAGTAATAAACAGGAACGTGAGAGGGCGAGATGACTCTATTGAAACAGTGCTGCGTGAAAGCACGAAATACCTTCTTCGCAACAAGTCGTCGACTTGAAAGCACACTCATGGAAGCACACGCATGTGACTGTCACATCAGGCCTTGGAGAGCACACTCACAAAAGAGCGATGTTTAGGGGTCTCTTATAGTATTACCTGAGGGCGTGAACGCGAGGGCAGGGGGAGAGAGCGCGAGCGCGACGGAGAGACAGACGAGGAGCGAGAGAGGAACAATTTGCGGATGCGCGCCGCGTGCCGCGGCCATCATAGAGGCGGCGATACTAGAGAAGCGAGAGTAACGCGAGAAGGCAGATTACGAAGTACAGAGCGAAATACGGAGATACAGCAGCTCTGTGAAACAGCTGTTTCAGAGATGGTGGCGAAAAACGATCGCGCGCGAAAGTATATTTTCGAGACACCTCGAAAATCGCCTCGTCACACGTGTTGGTGGTCGGAAACTATGGTGCGCGACAGGCTCTACTTGAAGGTTCCGAACGTACGTTCGACCTAGAGGGTCGACTGCAGAGCTGCGATTTCTAGCAGGTCGCGAAGGTTTGTCAATGAGCGAGGGCCGGCTGCTGTGGTAAGAAAGACCCCGAGCCGCCATCTTAGGTCTGTGATTGGCTGGAGGAAAATGCGGTCAGGTGACAGACAGGTAGAGCCTCAGGTGGCAGTCAGGTTGTTTGGTATTCCGTCGGCAGGTGACTGACAGGTGGTACTACAGCACTAATGCGCACAAGAAGCGTGGTTCGCGCTTATGTGCACTGTATGGCATTCGCGAAAGGGAGGGAGGACCTTCTCACCTGTCCCAGAAAACAGCTGGCTGGACATGCGGAAAACGGCTTTGGTGACGCCATATCCGTTCACCACAAGAAGCCACCTCTGCCCAGCGTGGTACAGTCCATCTCTTCGGCTTTATTCCACCATATAGAAGCGCACTGTAACGTTCTGAGTCGCACAAAACCGTGTACAGCTCATGTTGAAGCCCATGTGTTAGGCAGCATTCAGATAGAATGCATCATACCGTAATGAAGTAGCAAAATGCATCCTCCATAGTGCATGATGCGTGGGTGTCGCAGCTTTCTGCTGTTTCCATATCTCGCTGTGAAGAATGCTGTGCTGCGAGTGAGGTCAGGGACGTTGACAGGAACTAGACTTCGCAAGACATCGTATGCGAATACTGCGACTCCAACCGAATCGCGGCGTAATTTGCGACATCAAGCGTCTGTTACACCCTGTTTCGCGCCACACTGACATTCGCCATACTGACAAGCCGGATGTACTGACATGAATGCGTCCAAATTGGTCCCAGAACATACAATATATGCACGTTTACCGTATGCAACCGAACGCAAAGGCACGTTGTTTTCCATGAACCGTTGTTTACCGTTCTCCCGAAGTGCATTTCGGCTACAAGCACCAGCCCGCTGAATCCAAGCACACGTGCGCACTGTAGCCTGTGCTCCCGGTTGTCCGAACTTCGAGAAACAGGGTGTACCATCCACAACTTCCATCAGCCATGGGGAAAAGTACAAACAAAACACAAATTAGGTGAATCAAGAAATTGTTGTATCCGCATGACTTACAGCTATTAAAGCTCGCGTCTCATACACTTGGTTGGGAAAGTAAGATCCTGATTGGTTTACGAGGGACGAAATTTTTCACGAGCGGGGAAAACATATGGGCGAAGTTCCATAGTGTTGAGGTCAAAACAAGAGCTCAAGGGCAGGTTTGGGTCACACCCAAACCTCTTTCGGGGCAGGTTTGGGAAGTTTGCACTTTGTGCGACCAACACTGACGACGGAAACACAGATTGTGCGAGGGAGTGAAGTGATAGGGAAAAATTAAGTGGTAAGGTTCACATTCCCCCACATCCTAACACGTAGTAGAAGCATTACCACTCCATCAGTAAAGAGAAAATAAATCCCGTAACAGGGGTGAGCAGCAATAGCGCTCCCCTTTGCCTATGCTTATGGTTAGGTTATAGCCATCACCTTCCCGCCACCCGACCTCCGCTTCCCCGCCACCCCATATCCCCTGCTCGCCGACCGATCTCCCGTGCTCGCCGCCCGAGCTCCCCTTCCCGCGGCCTGATCTCCCATTTCTGCCGCCCGATATCCCCTTTTCGCCTCCTCTCGCCTCCCCGCGCGTGCTCCTCTCGCCTCCGCGCGTGCTCCTCTCCCCTCCCCGCGCGTGCTCCTCTCCCCTCCGCGTGCGTGCTCCTCTCCCCTCCGCGTGTGTGCTCCTCTCCCCTCCCCGTGCGTGCTCCTCTCCCCTCCGCGTGCGTGCTCCTCTCCCCTCCGCGTGTGTGCTCCTCTCCCCTCCGCGTGCGTGCTCCTCTCCCCTCCCCGCGCGTGCTCCTCTCCCCTCCGCGTGCGTGCTCCTCTCCCCTCCGCATGCGTGCTCCTCTCCCCTCCCCGTGCGTGCTCCTCTCCCCTCCCCGCGCGTGCTCCTCTCCCCTCCCCGTGCGTGCTCCTCTCCCCTCCCCGCGCGTGCTCCTCTCCCCTCCGCGTGCGTGCTCCTCTCCCCTCCGCGTGCGTGCTCCTCTCCCCTCCCCGTGCGTGCTCCTCTCCCCTCCCCGCGCGTGCTCCTCTCCCCTCCCCGTGCGTGCTCCTCTCCCCTCCCCGCGCGTGCTCCTCTCCCCTCCCCGCGCGTGCTCCTCTCCCCTCCGCGTGTGTGCTCCTCTCCCCTCCGCGTGCGTGTTCCTCTCCCCTCCCCGCGCGTGCTCCTCTCCCCTCCGCGTGCGTGCTCCTCTCACCTCTCCGCGCGGCCTGCTCTCGCCTCTCCTCGCGGCCTCCTCTCGCCTCCCCGCGCGGCCTCCTCTAACCTGCGTGAGGGGCTTCACCTCGCCTCCCCTCGTTGCCTTTCCGCGACCAGCGACTGCCTCCTTTCGCTGTGGCCCGCGCAGCTTTCAAGCTTAGGAAGGTCACTTCTCAGGACCCACTAAAAGGTCCCTTCCATTCCGACTTACTCTCCCCGTGAGTCAAGGTACCTTGCGTGGACCGCGAGCACCGTGGGTCCGGGAGACAGATTTCAGTGACAACGGGCCGTGGCGCAAGCCGGTCTTTGGAAAGCAACCTGTTTAGATGGTGCAATACTCAGGCCGATGAGAAGCGTTCCGGCTTGGAAGTAATAGTGGAACGCTTCGCATCCACCTTTTAGTCTCTTGTCGTTTTTTGCTTCTTCAGCCGTTCCTTCTCGCGCTACATTGTAACACTATTTCGTAGCTCCACATTCCTTGCTAATCGCAAACTCGTTAATAATCTCATTTCGGAATCTCTCAATGCGGCGAATCCAATCCGGAAATCAAATTTCGTCCTCGCTTGTTCAGGCCAAAACCCATCAGAACCTCTTCGATCTTTGCATCCATCCATTCGTCGAAGCGACCCTTCAATAATCAGGTAAGACCAGCGTCAGGTGAGATCGCAGCCACTCCCGTGACACTTGAACAACAGGTGTTGCTTCTCAACATGATTGTTTTGTTACCACAGTACCTTTGGCCTGCTCTGCCCCTGTTCACGTTCCGCCCCTGTTCACGTTCCGCCCCTGTTCACGTTCTGCCCCTGTTCACGTTCCGCCCCTGCTAACGTTCCGCCCCTGTTAACGTCCGCCCCTGTTCACGTTCCGCCCCTGTTCACATTCCGCCCCTGTTCACGTTCCGCCCCTGTTCACGTTCCGTCCCTGTTCGTCGAAGCGACCCTTCAATAATCAGGTAAGACCAGCGTCAGGTGAGATCGCAGCCACTCCCGTGACACTTGAACACCAGGTGTTGCTTCTCAACATGATTGTTTTGTTACCACAGTACCTTTGGCCTGCTCTGCCCCTGTTCACGTTCCGCCCCTGTTCACGTTCCGCCCCTGTTCACGTTCTGCCCCTGTTCACGTTCCGCCCCTGCTAACGTTCCGCCCCTGTTAACGTCCGCCCCTGTTCACGTTCCGCCCCTGTTCACGTTCCGCCCCTGTTCACGTTCCGCCCCTGTTCACGTTCCGTCCCTGTTCACGTTCCGCCCCTGTTCACGTTCCGCCCCTGTTCACATTCCGCCCCTGTTCACGTTCCGCCCCTGTTCATGTCCGCCCCAGTTCACGTTCCGTCCCTGTTCACGTTCCGCCCCTGTTCACGTTCCGCCCCTGTTCACGTTCCGCCCCTGTTCACGTTCCGACCCTGTTCACGTTCCTTCCGACCCTGTTCACGTTCCGCCCCTGTTCACATTCCGACCCTGTTCACGTTCCGCCATCTTTTTGTCTTGTCCTTTCGTTTTCGAACTTTGAACAATCAACTCGCGTTCGCCCATTGCTTCCTTCGCCAACTCACTGCCCACAGCGCCTTCGCCCCCACTCCCTCCTCGACCTTCGAATCCACCCCCGTTTACGCCCTTCGCCCCCACTCCCCTTTCTGCCTTTCCACACTACCTGTCCACACAGGTATTGCTGGTCCCTTTCCCCTGCCTCTCGTTTCACCACCCTCCTCCTCCACTTCTTTCCACTTTACTCCTCCGCTCTCCCCATGCCTCTGCTCCGCATTCCCTGCCTTGGACCGCATTCCGTTCACATTAATTCCTCTGAAGTGAGTTCTTTTCACAGGCGTTCCTCTCATGAGAATGTCTCCCATCCTCTACTGCCCTCACCCTCTGCTGCTTTCACCCTCTGCTGGTCCAACTCTCTGCTTCTCTCACTTTCTGTTGCTCTCACCCTCTGCACCTCCCCCCCTCTGTTGCTCTCACCCTCTGCTGCTCTCACCCTCTGCTGGTCCCACCCTTTGCTTCTCTCACTTTCTGTTGCTCTCACCCTCTGCTCCTCCCCCCCTCTGTTGCTCTCACCCTCTGTTGCTCTCACCCTCTGCTGCTCTCACCCTCTTGTGCTCCCGCCCTCCGAGGCTCTAATTATCCCATCTCCAACCATCATACACTGCACCCATTCTTGTGTCTGCAGGTGTAATCTGGGTCCTCTCGTCTCCCATTCATTTCAAATGTCGCATCAGCCAGCCAGCTGGGATGAGATCAGGGCAGTGATACATTATCGCCCTGCCCGCACTGCCCGGTACATAGCAGGCTTCACTGCAGCACTGGCAGTGATGGCTGCTGGTTGTGCTGTGCTGCTAGAAGCAACGCCTGGCATAGCTGAAAAGGTTCAGGCAAGGGACAGAGTGATAATGGAGGACGTTAATTTTCGACTTGGTAGGAGAACGAACTGAGTTGCACTTTCATAGATCACAAGCAGTCAATAGTTGTCTCTTTTGTCCACAATGTTCCCTTTGTTGCACAATCCAGCTATTACTGGTAATCCTAATTTGACAAAGCTTTCAGACGAACCTACACTTTACATAAAGCCAGAGCCACCACCTTTTTCTGATTTACATTTGTTATCATTTGCCATCTCCATCCCATTTCGATTTTGGTTTGTGGTGCCTTCGAAAGGCACTCAAAAAATTATGGTATGCCGCTTGCTGAGAAACACACACGGTATTCTTTAGTAAAAGGCGAAAGAATAGTTCGCTATGTGTGTGACTCACGGCTGATACCGTATCAAATATAGCTCGATGAGACTACTACACTCATGAACCCTTTGACAAAGAGTGCGTCGTGGGATAGTCGTGCGGGGATTGACAGCATGGCGTGTCAAGAGTCGAAGGACTTCCAGCAGGGCACCACAGTGAATTTGCGCTGGCGATCTATACGGTACTGAAAGGTATGTCATATTTTAGTACGATTCGACACGCTACGAGCCAATTTCGTCTGGTTCGCTTCAGTTGTCGAGCTCCACCCTATGTAGAAACTCCGTCACCAGCTCTCCTTCAGCACGTCGCGCATTTATGACCTTGATCCAACAGGCGACACGATTCGCGCAAACTTTTGAGGCGCCTCAAAACTCCGTCACCAGCTCTCCTTCAGCACGTCGCGCATTTATGACCTTGATCCAACAGGCGACACGATTCGCGCAAAGCATGGCAAAGCGCGCAACCCATTGATCGTCGGCGCGCAACCCACTGAGCGTCGGCGCGCGAGTATTTGCGACATCATACCGTTATCCGATTTTTCGCAATTTCCCTCTCAGTGGCCAGTCGATTTCACATTAGATAGTTCCTCGTCTAGTGCTTGGAGACGATGCTTGGTCTATCGAATGGCGAAATCGGACTGCTCGTTTTTCTTGGAATCGTCGCCTTTGGTAATACGTCCCCTCATTTATCCGTGCTCCGAGGTGACTTTTGAGTCGACTCAAAAGTTTTTCTGGGAATCGTCGCCTTTGGTAATACGTCCCCTCATTTATCCGTGCTCCGAACCTTCTCGATGCTCCTGTCTCTTCCCATTCCTGCCACGTATCTTCCCTCCACTCTCCCCTCTTCCCTCGCTGCTAACTTGGTCCTGTGCTCAGAGGTTTGATCCCTCATTCCTCTTCTGTTCTACTTGAAAACATTGATCGTCGCTGCTTCCGTCTCTTGTACCGTACTCCCAAGATTACGTAATGAATTCCCTTACTCCTGTCGTCAACCCGAATGGTTGTCCTTAACATAGCACTGCATCCAACCCCTCTGTATGCATTTGATACTGTTCCCCAGAAGGCCATAGCATCACATATTTCCTCTCTCTGAGCCGCCTCCCTTCGACTTTTTCTTTCCATTCTGACACATTCCCCGCTGCACTCAACCCCTTCCATTTCCCTCCTCATTTTTCTTCCCCCCCCCCCCCCCCCCCCCCCCCCCCCCCCCCCCCCCCCCCCTTTTTTTGTTCGCCCGTTTCTTGCATTGCTGCCCGGTCAGTGCCAAAAGACATCCCTGTGATAGCTCGGGCAGCTGGACGGCTCACGGGACGAGCCATGGGATTTGTTCATGCTGCCCGAACCAAATTCAGCTCTTTCGCCGATCAGACGCAACTATCCGAGGTACGAAGTTTGATAGGTTTCGAGAAATATTTGAGGTTGCTACCTCGGATAAGGTTTGTCCAACTAAAATTTGATGTATCGTTTCTTTTCTGAAGCAAGTGCAGGAGGCGATTTCTCAGACTCAGAAGTTTGACGTCCTGTCGCTCTTTCCAGCAGGAGTCGGCAGCAGGAGATGCAGCAGGAAGGGAAGCAGGAGGGGCATCAGGAGGAACAGCAGGAGTGGCATTGGGTGGTGCCGCAGGCAATGGCACAGAAGCAGTGTTACACTGACTGAAACGCGTTTGAGCCCCTCCCTTCCCCTTTTCCCCTTTTTTTCTTTCTTCCCTTGCTGTGTTAATTGCAGTTGCAGCAAGAGGTGCAGCAGGCAAGGGCACAGCTGCACTGACCAAGCGGATTTGTGCCCATCGTCTCTCTCATTTCTCTTGGCTGTTTGAATGCAGTTGCAGCAGGAGGTGCAGCAGGCGATGGCACAGCTGCAGGCCATTCGGCACCAGCTGAACTCGGGAGTCAGCCTGCTGCACATGTCACCTGCTCCCCATGCTGCACATGCACCCCATACACCCCATGCATCACATGCACCCGATGCTGCACATGCACCCCATGCTCCCCAGGCTGCACATGCGCCCCATGCACCCAATGCATCACATCCTCCCCATGCATCACACACACATGCTGCAACGTACATGCCATCCGCACCCAACACATACCCTTCATCAGCACTACACCCCACAAATTCCCATGCCACACTAGGCTCCTCTCACCTTACACCACATTCACCCGTGGGCTTCCCACCCCTAGACTACCCCAGACCCGTGTCTCCCTCTGTAGCGGCTGCTGTAGCTGAAGCTTCTGCTGCCGCAGCTTCAGGGGCAGCAGGGGCAGCAGGGGCAGCAGGGGCAGCAGGGGCAGCAGGGGCAGCCGGGGCAGCAGAGGCAGCCGGGCCAGGAAGGGTGGCAACATTCGGAGGAGTGGCAGGAGCACCAGGAGCAGGGTCACCGGGTGGCAATGATTTGCCTCCATGGGTGTTGCCCATCTCTGCTGCTGCAGCCGGTTTGCTCCCTCGAAAGAAAGGTAAGCATTTCCTTTGTTTCCCTTACTGCTAGCCTGAAGTCGTGGGAGGTTCAATGTAGACTGCACATATAACAATACCTCATCTACATTGATATTTTTTCCGTTTTTATCTCACTGAAATTTACCCTGTGACTGCCCATCTGTTCATCCACTCAACCATAATTGTCCAGTCAGACTCCCTCCCTTTCATTGCTCACTTTTCGAACAGGTGGGTTTGCTCTGAGTGGGTCTGATATAATGGCAGAAGCTCTAGCAGAGGAAAGGGTTGCAAGGCACGCACACACGTTTGTCTCCAGCAACACTGCCCTAAATGGCTTGCCTTGGCAAGAATAGCCTGGACTGGACTGTGGAATTCGATTTTCAGAAGTGTTTCTTGCTAATGTGCACTTTTAGTGCATAGCACAATCTGTTGGTATGAGTCTAGTGTACTCCCACCCACAACATCACCACCGATATTATATCAATCCAACATGACCAAAGAAGTATTGAATATTCACGAAAACTACATCATCTGTTGAGAACTACATGATAACTGCAGAATTCAGATGCTAACGAAGGAGTAGTGCTGGGATGATACTCCCATCTGCCTTCTAATACATTATAAGATAGTATTTCTTGTAAGTGAACGACGTGTTTTATCAAAGCGTTCACTTTCGCAAGCCAAGATTCAAATAGCCGAATTCGAACAAAAATGCGTTCGACAGTCCCGCAGTTTCTTGGGACAAATTCCATGAGCTTTACACTCAAGGCTCCAACTCATAAACAAAAGCTCGTCGCACGGACAATTGTCCAGGTTTCGCTTCTTGTATGCCATTGACTGAAGGGAAGTTCTAATCGGTTCTGCTAACACTATGAAGAAACGCACGGGCTTCCAGGTTGCGACGCTGAAATCGCCTCCTCCGCAGGAGAAGCGAGCTGACGAGAAGAAGACGCCGACGAAAGTACCTAGCGGCTCTTCTAGGTCTGGTTTTCTTTGCAAGAATCCTGCATTCCTGAACATCCATAGTAAACAACGTTTTGGCGATGCTGAACGGCCACTATTGTTGTCGATTTTTGCAGTTCATCCAGCTCAGGCTCCTCTAGCTCAAGCTCCGACACAACAGCAGCTGTGACAAAGGAATGCAAGGGAGACGAAGTTACATCCGTGCCACGACCTCCTTCTGTAGATGCTGCGACAAATCAGGCTCCAGAGCCATCAAAATGCTCGACTCCTGGTATGCTCGACGCTCATGATTACACGCATTTGTCTAGACTAAAATCATAACGGCTAAGTTCATTCCGCTACTCCATTCACCCAGATGCTGCTAAGGGTGAAGATCAGGGAAAAGCGAAGTCCCCTGCTGCGTAAGTATGATTTGCGCGTTGAACGCCTAATTTGTTTTCCAATTCTCATCACTGTCTGCATGCTTCAGCTCATCAAGCTCGTCGGGTTCTAGCACGACTGAGAACGGGAAAGAAACCAAGGCGGCAGACACTAACATCGAAGTTCAGTCCGAGAAAAAAAAATTGGCGAAGGCCCAACCAGAAGGCACTGCACAGGGCACCAACCCAACCAACCCCACCCTTGAGGAGCTGAATGACAAGGTGGATCCAAAGAACGATGACTCAAGGTCCCTGCAGGAGGTTAATGACGCACTGAAGTCAGTGGATGCCCTGACTTCAAACCCTGATGGTGCTGAAAATGTCAAAAGTCCACGTGGCTCACAGAGCCAGTCGAAGACGGGTATGACTAATATGCGACGTTGACATATGAAAGTCTGATTTGACAATGTCCTACTCACAGTCCATGGAATTTGCAGGAGCGGCCACTGTATCGATGGAGAAGGCGCACACTGACGAAGAGCCAAAGTAAGTCTTGTGACAAGAGCACACGTAGTATGCAGAGTAAGCCTTTTTTGAGCACTTGACCAGCGCATTGATTGTTTCAGAATTCCTGAAGTACCGATGAGTCATAAACCAAAGCAACCCGACCAAAGCTCAAAGGTTGAGAGAAATGATGCTGTCAAATCAGCCAGTGATGCTGCTGGACCAACAAATGAAGGTAAGTATTACCCTGGTAAAAAAATCCCGATCTGAACGCTAGTGCTCCTGCATAGAGCCTCATTAAGATTTGTTATGGCAGAAACAACAGTGGCTGCAGCAGTCGTGAAGGGTTCTGACGCTGACGCACAGAAAGATGACAGTTTCGCTGAACCTGTCAAACGTGCGGAGGTTGGAGACGAGGATAAGAATGCACCCGAGGAAGACAGTGACCTTGGTGAAGAAGCCAAGAATTCAAGTGCGAAGAAGTCATCCAAGAAGGGGTCATCATTGGGAAAGTCCCACAAACGCCAAGGAGATAGCAAACCACCAAGGACTCCTACGCCCTATATTATATTCTCGTACGTATTGAGGATTCCCCATGCTTAGTTGATGGTTTCTTTCCATAACAGACCCTCTCAACTCAACTCATGTGAATTTGTGCAGCAATGACATCCGCGAGTCTATCAAACAGAGGAATCCTGACATGAAGCCAACAGACATTATGAAGGTGAGCAGTTGCAGGGCCTCTTTGTGGAAAGAATATCGACCATTCAAGGTTGGGAGTGAGAGTTGTGAAACTGCTTCACATCTTTTTTCCCTTTTGCAGGCAATCGGTGAACAATGGCGGAACCTGCCCAAAGAGGAAAAGAAGGTGAGGTGGCTAACTATGATGGGCATGTGAGAAAATCATATATCATACGTTCTTACAACTGTCACTTCCAGACCTACGAGGATAAGGCAGAGGCGGAGAAGGCCAAGCTTGGACTAGAAAAGGGTAACACGGATGGGCCAGCCTCCGCACACAAAGGTACAACCGACAAGGGCTTGTTGTTACTTTTCAAGCTGAATGATTTGTGCTGTATTTTATTTACACAAAGCCTGTGTCTGGGTTTCCTTTGCAGGAACAAAAATGAATGCTAAAGCTACAACTAAGTCTAAATCCAGAAATGACAATGATAAGCCTCGTTTGGGAAGACATGGTCAACCAAACTCAAAGCCTGCTAAAGGAATCCTTCAAGATGGTATGTCTCACACGGCACTGCATGCAACCACAAATGAAACAAGCTTGTTCAGCTTATTTTTATTTCAGGATCTATTGTCTTCTGCCTTGAAAATCGGAGCCGAGTTGAGGAGGGACTGGGGGAAGGAGCTACTTTGGCAGATATTCAACAAGAGCTTTCCAAGGAGTGGGAACAGTTGGGCTTTGAAGAGAGGCGGAAGTACATGAGTGCCGCAAATGCAACTGATGATATTGAAGTCAGTCCATCTAGCATGGCAGACAATCCTGATCCGGCCTTAGCATCGTCCATATCAGGTGTGACATGGAAGTCTTATGTCCATTCCGCCTTGCACTTGTCAGCTTTTCTAACCTGTTCTCTGCAGATGCTATTGTTGCTGGATTCAAGGAAACCGAGGAAGGAGATGTTGAGGTATGTATTGCTATGATTGGCCCTTTTGGTGCATGGTTTTGTTCTGACTGCTTTTGTTGGATGCAGTTTGTGTTGGCACAAACACTGGAGGGTGACTTTGTCACTAAGAGAAAGAGACTGGATTATACGGATCTTGACTATGAAGAGGCGAAGAAGCACAAATCTGGCACTGATGTTTCAAATGCTATCAGCGCTTTCAAACGAAGGAAGCGACAGTTTTATGCTGTAAGCTCAACTGGCTAAACCGTGACACCTGCTGTTATCGTATGAAGCATTAAACCCCCCGCTCCGTCTTACATGCAGGAGATAGAGCAGCGAACTGTAAATGGTGTCCTGGACCTTGACGACATCTCTGCAGGAAGCATGCTTGAGGTAGGCCTTGGGTCAGTATGGTAGAAACTTGTTCAGAACTTGTTCACACGCACTAATACTGTGCAACCTCCATTCTGTTGCAGACCCTTGCCTTTCTCGGAAACATGCGTGAGGTGGGTTCACCTTTGTTATCCCATACAGCTTCTTTCTGGTTCCTCAGTTTTGTCATACATCATGACATGGACATGGGCCTTGCAGGATGTTTTTCCTACCACAAATTCGAAGCTCCAATCTCCTGATGTTTGGTACGTCCAAGATAGGAGGGTGCAATGTTGGTAATCTCTGTTATAATCTTTGACCTCTGATGGAGTACATGTGATGGCAGGATGAAAGTTCCAACGCTAGGCCTTTGCCTGCTGGTTCAGAATCTTCTGGATGGCGAAAGACAACATAAAGCAGCTCTTGCACAGCAACTCGAGGAAGCTAAGAAAAGAATTAAGGAGTTGGAGAGGAGTACAATGAGGATGGAGGAGTGAGACGTTAGCAAGATGAAGGTGGTATGCCGACTTGATTTAGTCTTTATTCTGCTCGTCTGTTTTTGTTACTGATGCCGCAAGATTTTTCAAGTTGTAAGTTTAGAATATACATAACTTGTAGCAGGAGAACATGCATAGCCAGGTTATTGACAAACTAGGCTAGAAATATTCTCGTGCCACGTACTGTTCAGCTTCTAATTACCGGTATTAGAACCTTCCAATCTTAGGGCTCCCTTCCTCATCTCTGCATCCTTCCTTGTCGCCATCATCCCCCTCGACATCCACAGACCAAATCCCATTGAATTCCGAAGCTAAAAAGCTTCTGAATAAATACCCCACGTAGAAATAAACTCTTCCGTAGCAGGACGCCCCTGTTTGTAGCGTATCTACTGCCTTCCACGTGATCAAAGGTCTTACACGAATACCCTGCATTGGGACAGACATACATCCAGTGGCCACACCCTGTCAGTTTCGAGAATAAAACCCTTACAACATGGCATTTCAGCGGGGCGCCTCTTACCTGCAGCTTTCGGATCCAGCCATTCTCAATGGTCCCGCTAATTTCGGTTTCGAAGCGAATGGGGTATCCGCAAATCTCCTTCTCAACAATTTGGTCCAGGTATATACGGAAGGGCCCAGTCGCATCGCCGTAACAGTGTTGTATGTGATGAGCAGGCATAAGGTCCTTCGGGAAGCCATTCACCTGCGCACAGTTGAC
Source organism: Closterium sp. Yama58-4 (assembly GCA_947470075.1). Lineage (NCBI taxonomy): Eukaryota > Viridiplantae > Streptophyta > Zygnematophyceae > Desmidiales > Closteriaceae > Closterium > Closterium sp. Yama58-4. The sequence goes on along the minus strand of CANIUD010000082.1, from coordinate 775,276 downwards.
GAGGGATAACTTGGTTACGACCGGAATGACGCGAACATGGCGGAGATAGTCAAGAGACATGAATGCGAACTAAATACCTCTAGAGCCTTCGCCACAAGGCCGCCAGGCGTCTCTCCTTCTCTTGTACAGCCAGCGCAATCACAGGGAGCGTCGTCTCTCATGAGCGCGCTCTTGTCTGGGACATGGACAGACGAGAGGTCGGAGACCACCATATCTAAGCTAATCACGACTTTCGCCTGCTGGAGTGCATACGACAGCGGCGGGAATATTCAACGGAGGATATTGTAAAGCGGGTGCACGTATCAGCAAAATATTTACCTACTAGACAGCGCTGAGAATTACTGAAAGGAAACAGGCAATTCCAGTGTTCTTCCCCTTTGTCCACAACAGAATCCCCCTCACCTCATGGTCTCGAACAACAGCAGCGGTGTCTCCTGGTTTCTCGCCCCCTACCAGATGGTTCCACCTGGGTTTATCCATGCTGGAGGGCAGCTCGTTGAGATGGTGTGCGAAGCTCGCTTGGGAGTGTGCGAAACACTCGAAAAGGCAACTGACAGGGCAGCCGCCTTTCACCATCGAAGCGCCATCGCCCAGGAGTGAGTTGACTGACGCAGTCGACCGACCAAAAAGAGCAAGCCAATCAGCGATAAGAATGCATGCCACAGCTTATCGGCGAAGCACAATACCTTTTTGTTGTGTAACGATATTTCAGATTGCTTGCACGACGTGGCGTAAGAAACAGGTCTCATCGTCGCCCGCCAAGCCGCTCTCGCTAACGTGGCCAACCAGTGGCGTCAGGTTTGGAGATCTTTCCGTGGCAGATTTTGGTGCGGCTTGGCAGCTGCGGGAGCACAAGCTCTCCACAGTTTGACTCGATAACTTCTATGATACGTTTCATCATCCAGGCATACGAGCGACACATTCTGTGCAATACGGTATGTAGGACGTTACACTCCCCCAATTACGACTATTGGCCTAGAAATAAGAAATACCCGAGAGTTTCCAACTCACCATGTGTCTACATTCGCTTGATTTTGAAGTCAATCCTTTCGACCAAGAGTTTCGGCAGTTCCGGCTCATTCAGATCTCACATTCACTGCAGCGGAGTGGGGCATTGCTGCTGCTATACGGCTTGGTCTCCCAATCCAGCAGCTGCAAGTGGCGGGGAAGTGTGTTTGTGGCACAGCGTATGATGACCCAGCAGACCCGCATCATGCGCTGAGATGCAAGCACCAACACGGTCCATCTCGGGTGCATGATGAGGTGAAGTTTGCGGTGGCAAAGATCGCTAAGGCGTCAGGGGGGGTGGTGACGATGGAGGATAGTGCGGTGCTGCCGGGGAAGCGGGTTGACGTAGCGGTGCGACGACCAATGGCTGGGGAGGCTCATGCTTTAGAGATTAGTGTCGCGGACCCGCTATCACTGTCTCCATCTCTGCTAGGGCAGTGCGGGCGGTCTATAGGCGTGGCGGCAAAGGAGTGGGAGCGTCGCAAAACGGGGGATTACGCGCCTCTTCTTGCACGGAACCGAGGCGTGCAGTTCACCCCTTTGATAGTGGAGACGTGGGGGTGTCTCGGCGGTCGCTTCCGGCGGTGGCTTCGACAGCAGGGGGACGCGCACGTGGGGCTAGCTGTGTCACGGGGGGCTTGTCGGGAGGATGACACTTCGTTCTCGGCTTACCTTTTGGGGTCTCTGAAGGCGCTCATCGGAGTGGCGTTACAACGGGCGCAAGCTCGTGTCATCCTGCTTCGGGCGGCGTCTTCCATGGGGGGGTTGAATGTGGACTTGGTGGATCGGGAGAGGGACGATGTCGAGGTGGAGGGCGGGCCTCTTTGGGTGGAGGCCCCCTACATGGTGGATGTGCAGATGTGACTTGGGGGGGAGGGGGGGGGGGGGAATGGGGTGCGAGATGGGACGTCTGGTAGGGGATCCTGGTTGGGTTTTTTCTTTATGGAGTATTTTTATGGGGCTTTTTATGGGTGTTGCGTTTGAGTTGTTTCTGGTGTCTTTCTTTCCCTTTTCCTTCTCCCTCTTTCCCTTTTCCTCTTTCAAAAGCGTGAAGCCAGTTTCTGGGACTTAATATGAAAATGCTTTTGTATACTGAAATCACGCAGAAAAGAGTGGAACTACCGTACTAAGAATTAGTGTGGAGGATAAGACAACAGAATTTCCATATGTTTTCGATATGTAGATTTGCAGTCAACCTTAATTCACGGAAAAGACAACCACACCACAACGCGTATAGCTAATAACTCGCAAGCTTTAGTACACTGATCCCATCATCCCATGTGGAACCACAGGCACCAGCAGCAGCGGCGCCCACCTGATACTGTACTGTACAGCACCTCCTCATTTCCTAATGATCTCCGTGATTGGTTCTCCGTAAATGGCGGCACTCGGTACTACTTTCAACAGGGTCGCGATTTCACGCTTCTTTTTTTTGTGTGTTGTGTGTTCGTAATGGAGTAGCGCTCGTGCGTGAAATCAGGAATGGTAGGTGGCAGGAACAAGTAGCCAGCCGTAGAGCTGACACGCAAGTTTTCACCATGGCGCCCTGAACATAGTGGATTCAGCCTTTTTGTCCGCGGCTCGCGATAGAGTGGCCAAGGGGACCCCACCCATTCTTTGAGTTTAAATTGAATGCTGATCCAGGCTGAAGGTCTGGGCTCAGACTGTAGAATTGACAGGAACAACTATTATTGTTCAAACATCGCTCCTACAAAATAGAGTTGAAGCAGCAACGCTGGTTTGAGACATCCCTAAACCAGCAATGCCGGCCAACAGCCCACCCCCTGAGTCCGAGCCGCGTCCCTATCCCGACCCGTACCACATAGTCGACGCGCTTCGAGCGCTCGAATCGCGATGGGTTCCCGAAGACCGCTCGTTCGTTTCTTCTTTCACAAATGCGGGCCGCGCGCTGCTCTCCCTCCTTAACGCCTTCGCGTCGTTCCGTATCTTCGTGTGGCTTCGTCCGGTTCTCCCGGCGCTTTTAGCGGGTGCCTGCGTCATGATTATCTGCCTCGCATCGCTGCTGGCTTTAAGAGGCGGTAGCATTCCCAGTCGCGACTCGATCGCCGGCAATGGAATTAGTCGCCGTGGAGGAGCGTTGGGGAGTGGCGGCGTGATTGGCGGCGTGAATCGCGGCGTGAATGGCGGCGTGGGGGGAGGGGGGGAGTTTAAAGTGGACTTGTGGGTGGAGCGAGAGATGCTGCTACATGCAGAGACCGCGTACCAGGTACGGGGATCGCCGAAGCTGTGGCCTAGGTTGGGAACATGCCGAAACTGTTTATCAGGTAAGAAAAAACCCTTCAATCCGCAAGTTAGAATTTTATATCCTGGTCGCACCCGGTCGACCCACAAACCCCCCACCCCCCCAACCGCAGCCCCCCCCTCGCTTCCATTTCGCCAACACACACACACACACACACACACACACACACACACACACACACACACACACACACACACACACACACACACACACACACACACACAAACTTTCCGCCTCCCTCCCCCCTCCTCCCGCCACACCCATACACCCCCCCTTCCTCCTCCCCCACCCAACCCCTCCCCCCTCTCCCCCCACCTTTCCAACCTCCAGGACAACATGCGCCGTAGATCAGAGTTCTTCGGCGGGCGATCTCAGCCGTTGGATCTGGAGATGCGGCAGGAGCTGGAGAGTGTGCTGGCGGCGGCCTATCCCTGCCCCATGGAGGAGCGCCTAGGGATCTGGGCGGACGGGGGAAAGGTGAGTGTGCGCGCCTGGAAAGTTTGCGGTTGCATAGCAGGCCGTGCCGTGCCTATCTGCCTGCTCCATGGGAGTGAGGGGTGCAGGGAGGTGGAGAGAGGTGGAAGTGGAGCTGGCGAGTGTGCTGGCGGCGGCGGAAGTGAAGGTTGGAAGCTAGAGTTTGAGGGGTTCAGGGGCTTCGGCGTTGGTCAGCTGGTAGGGGGCATGAGATGCGATTTGAGTCGACTCAAAACACACGAAGCTAGAGTTTGAGTGGTTCAGGGGCTTCGGCGTTTGTCAGCTGGTAGGGGGCATGAGATGCAGCAGGAGCTGGAGAGTGTGATGGTGTCATGGCAACCTACCCCTGCCCCATGGAGAAGCGCTTGGACATCTGGGCGGACGGAGGGAAGGTACGTAGGTTGAGGAATACGGTATGTAGTGGGCATAGGATGATTGTTGGGAGCTGGAGAGTGTGATGGTGGCATGGCAACCTACCCCTGCCCCATGGAGGAGCGCCTGGGCATCTGGGCGGACGGAGGGAAGGTATGTAGGTTGAGGAATACGGTATGTAGTGGGCATAGGATGATTGTTGGGAGCTGGAGAGTGTGATGGCGGCGGTCTATCCCTGCCCCATGGAGGAACGCCTGGGCGTCTGGGCGGACGGAGGGAAGGTGAGGGGTTGCAGTGGTTCAGGTTCGTGAGGCCTTGGGTTCATGAAGCCTTGGGTTCGTGAGGCCTTGGGTTCATGAAGCCTTGGGTTCGTGAGGCCTTGGGTTCATGAAGCCTTGGGTTCGTGAGGCCTTGGGTTCGTGAGGCCTTGGGTTCGTGAGGCCTTGGGTTCGATAAGGCAAGTGGTTTGGGATGGTAGCAGGAAGAATGCGAGACAGCTGGAGAGTGTGCTGGCGGCGGTCTACCCCTGCCCCATGGAGGAACGCCTGGGCATCTGGGCGGACGGATGAAAGGTGAGGAGGAGGAGGAGGAGGAGGAGGAGCAGGGCTTGTACCTTGTGGCTATGTGATCACAGGACGTGCCTACCCCGTGCACAATGGATATGCAACATGAAGTCTTTCATGCCAGAACTGCCTCACAAGTCCTCTCCTTTTCTTCTTCCTCTGCCTCCTTTCACCCTCCCTCCTGTGTTCTCCACTCTCTCTCTGAGCAGTGGATATGCAATATGAAGTCTTTCATGCCGGAAAAACCAATCGTCTACAGGTATGACCAGCATTTTTTTACGTAGTCCCCCTCAACCTGTTCAGCCTTAACCCGTTCGGAGCAGAAACTCTCGCTTCCACTGCACTACTGCTCTGCTGCACAACACAACCTTCCCCCTCTTGAGAATTCTCAAAAGTGATTTCCATATACCATGCTGGTGGTGGTGGGAAATGATGGAACACACACACCATGCTGGTGGTGGTGGGAAATGATGGAACACACACACCATGCTGGTGGTGGTGGGAAATGATGCAACACACACACCATGCTGGTGGTGGTGGGAAATGATGGAACACACACACCATGCTGGTGGTGGTGGGAAATGATGGAACACACACACCATGCTGGTGGTGGTGGGAAATGATGCAACACACACACCATGCTGGTGGTGGTGGGAAATGATGCAACACACACACCATGCTGGTGGTGGTGGGAAATGATGGAACACACACACCATGCTGGTGGTGGTGGGAAATGATGGAACACACACACCATGCTGGTGGTGGTGGGAAATGATGGAACACACGCCCCTTCACATTCGATCCGTTTCTAGACCCTGCGATGGAGCACACCATGATGCGTCTGCCCTTCCTGTGCTTGCCCCACTGACACTCCAGCCCTCTCCCCCACATTCTTCCTGATTCACCCCATTCCAACTCACCAGCATAGGGTCTAATGGGGAGTACACATTTGAGAGGGACATTGCTGCTCGCCTGCACACATGCCCCTTCACCTTCGACCCGTTTCTTGATCCTGCGATGGAGCACACCATGATGCGCCTTCCCTTCCTGTCGTTTGAGGCCGTCGGATTGGCGGCGAAATCAACGGTGGAGCAGTGGAAGCGGGAGACCAAGGGGAAAGCGTTCATGACTCTAGAACAGGTGAGTTGGTTTATTTGTGAGTCGCCTAAAAAAAAAAAAAAGAGCCTTTGCGGCCCTACGTTGGGTTACGCAACGTAGGGGGTTGAAGGGGAGCAGTGGAAGGAGGAGACCAAGGGGAAAGCGTTCATGACTCTAGACTTTTGAGTCGACTCAAAAGTCAGCTAGAGCAGGTGAGGTGAATCGTTTAGTCCTGCCCCACGCCTGCCTTCTCTCTATTACTCCCCCCTCCCCGCCCCTCTCTCCCTCCCCCCCTCCCCGCCCCTCTCCCCCCTTGCCTCATCCCCTCAGGTGATGGCAAGATCGACTGCAAGAAGTGTGAGGTGGTGGTTCTGTTTGACATCCAGCTGGCTGCTGCCTTGACATTCAGGACTTGCTCTCCACCACCACCCCTCCCCTCCTGCATTGAGGTGATTTTTTAGGCGCCTCAAAAATCACCTACGTGGTTCTGTTTGACATTCAGCTGGCTGCTGCCTTGCTCTCCACCACTACCCCTCCCCTCCTTCCCCCCACCCCTCTCTCAAAGGGCCCTTTCATTGAATGTCCAAGTGTACAGGCATGCAAGGTATGGGCATCTGTGTTTGTAGAGCTAGTGCATAATCCCCGTCCTACCCACTCGTCGGTTCCGCGCCCTCTAAGCGAGATCCAGTGCAGGATCAAGCACCGAGAGGTAGTTCCCAAGGGACGGGGCCTCGCCCACCCGCTCTAGTAGCGGGTTTTCTACCGCTGCCGCTATGCTGCATTTTTCAAGATATCCAATCGACTGCCCTCTTTGTAGGGCCACCGACCACCGCTGCCGGAAATGATGTAAGAGTTTGGCAGCTTGGTAGGAGGATGGCTCGGCGTTAAAAGACCGCCGTGCAGCCGTCTCAGCGAGCAGCTTTAGGAAGACTACTGTCTCGGGGCATGGGTACCCGTATGTCTCGACCGCGAGTGAGAAAAACTTCACCCACTCTGGGCGGTCCTTGTAAAGGCCGTGTCTCTTATCTGCTGCCTCCCGTGCCGCCCACCCTCGCCCTTTGGTTGCATTCTCACCGCGGGTGCCCTCCTTCCCCCCTCTCTCTCTCTCTCCCCGCTCTGTCCCCCCAAGGTAATGGCAAAGCACAACCACACGCATATAGACGTGTTCAAGATCGACTGCGAGGGCTGCTAGGCGGTGGTGCTGTTTGACATTTTAATTTGCTTCTGCCTTCTCTGCACTACCTCACCCTTCCCCCCTCCTCACTCCCCTTCCCCCCTCCTCACTCCCCTTCCCCCCTCCTCACTCCCCTTCCCCCCTCCTCACTCCCCCTTCCCTCAGGTCATGCGAAAGCACAACCACACGCATATAGACGTGTTCAAGATCGACTGCGAGGGCTGCGAGGCGGTGGTGCTGTTTGACATTCTGCCTGCTGTTGGCGTGCCAGAGGGCACTCGCCCTTTGCCATTAGGATCGCCTCCCATAGGACAGCTGATCATTGAGTTCCACGAGTGAGTGCTCGCATTGCATTGCCCTGGTGGGCGGTCGATTGGCTGAGAGGCGAGGAGAGGAGGCATAGGCGAGAGCATGCCAGGGCTGTGAGGCGGTGGTGCTGTTTGACGTTCTGCCGGCTGTTGGCATGCCAGAGGGCACGCGCCCCTTGCCGCTAGGGACGCCGCCCATCGGCCAGGTGATCATGGAGTTCCATGAGTGAGTGCTTCAGCTTAGCACTGGTTGGTTGGTGACTGAGTGGTTCATCGGATGAATGGATGAGTGGATGAGTGGAAGAGTGGATGAGTGGAGGAGTGGAAGAGTGGATGAGTGGAGGAGTGGAAGAGGCCACACGCCCCTTGTCTCAACGACAGCCTTGTGATGTGCATCTGCCCCTTGGGAGTTGTTTTGAGAGGTCTCAAAAGTGCCCCTTGGGAGCCCCCCTATCAAGCAGCTGAGCTGAGCCTCGAGTTCCACGAGTGAGTGTTTCTGCTCTGCACTGCTGGGTGGCTCAGTGGCTCAGTGGCTCAGTGGCTCAGTGGCTCATTGGCTCAGTGGCTCAGTGGCTCAGTGGCTCATTGGCTCATTGGCTCAGTGGCTCATTGGCTCAGTGGCTCATTGGCTCATTGGCTCATTGGCTCAGTGGCTCATTGGCTGAGGAGGAAAGACACTGTTCATGGTGTACCTTTTGGAATAGATGGTGTACTTTTTGGAACAGATCGGGTACCAGATATTCTCGCCTCTCCCCCAAGCTCCCTCGCCTCTCCCCCAAGCTCCCTCGCCTCTCCCCCAAGCCCCAGCCTCCCACTCACAACCCCTCTCTTCCTGTGCTCTGCATCTTCTTGGTCTTGGCAGTGTGGGCAATCCCAGCAAGACACTGCTCATGGTGTATCATTTGGAAATGACAGGGTATCGCATGTTCTTCCGCTCCCCCAACCCAGCCCCCCCCCCCCCCCTCACAACCCCCTCCCTTTCTCGACTGTGCTTTTCCTTAATCTTGGCAGTGTGGGCAATCCCAGCAAGACACTGTTCATGGTGTACCATCTAGAAAAGATGGGGTACCGGATTTTCCATGTGGAGCAGAATGCTCAGCACCCAGAGTGCTGTACTGAGATCAGCTTCATTCATGAGAGCCTGGTGTACTCTAAATGATATAATGCAATGATTGAAATTAGTGGATAAAAAACATTGAGGGGTTGCCTGGAGGTTGACAGGGATGTGCCTGTTCCATGGCTTGTATATCCATGTGGGTGAAACTTGACCTTGCCAAGAGTTGTCTATGAATTATTCTTCACTTCTCGCAATGCCACCACCAGCCACTATGTACCGGTATGGTAGGACGGTCACGTGTTACTAGCAGGTTTAGAATGTAGGTTGTAACCATAAGTAGATCACAATGCTCAGCCAGGTGCTCCTCTTAGATATGTCAAACTAATCTACCGAAACAATCAAACTACTACCATGAAGGATATATAACGAGAAGAAAACCAACATGACAGACATACAGTAGTTTCACATCACAAGTTCCCAAATCCCAACTCAATCCCCTTCGTTTCATGCCACACCAGACGTTTATTGGGCAAAGTCGTAGACACAGCTGCCGTCGTCGCTGCGGGCGGTGGGGTCGTAGTTGACAGCATTGGGATCAGAGCAGCCCGAGGGCACCGGCACTCCCACTTGTTGGGCATAGCCACCTGTGGGAAGAGAAACAAGAGGGATTGATAAGGGAAATAACGTTGGAGTGAAGTCCACACTGGAACTGGAGCATGTGTAGGATCAGAGCAGCCGGCACTCCCACGTGTTGGGCATAGCCACCTGTGGGAAGAGGCATAGAAATAGGGTGAGGTGAGGAATCTGCAAAATTGAAGTACGCATGGACGGGGGTGGAGTGGATGGGTTTCAGGGGAGGAAGCGGCAGCCATAGGCTTATGTGCATCAAATCCTTGGCAAACCCCATGTCACAGCCAGATGTGACAACTTCACTGCTTCAGCAGTACCACTACCAGCTTGCGCTTTTAGGGGTCTCGCGGCTGCAGGGAGAAGAAACAGTCGAAAAATAAAGAGAAAAAACCATCCCCCTCCCCCATTGTAGACAGAGCAGACGCACCTTCGAAGAAGGTTCCCTGCTCCAGCTGGTCACGGTTGGCGTCGCCAAGGGCAGCGGACGCAAGGTAGGTGTCGGCGAGCTGCACGCGCTTGACGTTCTCCTGCTCCTTCACCAGCATGTTGCCGTACGCCAGCAGCGTCTCCAGATTCATGTTCGGCTGGTCAAACTTGGGCGGGCCCGTCCGCGAGTTCACCAGGTGCTTTGACACCTGCTCCACACCGATCTTGCCCACCCACTTGCGGACCTCGTCGTCGTACACACGCGCGCGGAGAGCACCGAAGAAATCTGACGGTGGAGAGGGGCGGGAAGAGGTGGAAAGAGGTGGAAGGAGGTGAGCCATGTGGTGACCAGGTGCTTTGAGACCTGCTCCACGCCGATCTTGCCCACCCACTTGCGCACCTCGTCATCGTATGTGCGGGCACGCAGGGTACCAAAGAAATCTGCAAGTGAGAGTGGTGGAGGGGGGTGGGAAGAGGTGAAGAGGGGCAGGAAGTGGTGGAGAGGGGCAGGAAGTGGTGGAGAGAGGCGGGAAGTGGTGGAGAGAGGCGGGAAGTGGTGAAGAGAGGCGGGAAGTGGTGGAGAGAGGCAGGAAGTGGTGGAGAGGGGCAGGAAGTGGTGGAGAGGGGCAGGAAGTGGTGGAGAAGGGCAGGAAGTGGTGGAGAAGGGCGGGAAGTGGTGGAGAAGGGCGGGAAGTGGTGGAGAAGGGCGGGAAGTGGTGGAGAAGGGCGGGAAGTGGTGGAGAAGGGCGGGAAGTGGTGGAGAAGGGCGGGAAGTGGTGGAGAAAGGCGGGAAGTGGTGGAGAGGGGCGGGAAGTGGTGGAGAGAGGCGGGACGTGGTGGAGAGGGGCGGAAAGTGGTGGAGAGGGGCGGAAAGTGGTGGAGAGGGGCGGAAAGTGGTGGAAAGCGGTGGAAAGGGGTGCAGGAGGTGAGTTGTGTGGTGGAAAGAGGGCTGAGATCTTGACATGCCGAGCTGGGCGCACCATCAATGGACACCCCATGCCACGACAGACAATGCAGGTTAATTCGCTGAGATAGGCATTAGGTACCATCAGCGTACCAATGGACTGGCCGCGGAAGGTGTCGACAAGGGTAACAACGTCCTGCCAGTGTACGCCATCGAGGCGGAAGATACCCTGCACCACACCAATGCAGTGGACTCTCCCGCACATGCATGCCCGCACATGCATGCCCGCACATGCATGCCCGCACAGCACCTCACAGTCCTCCTCACAGTCCTCAGTCCTCACAATGCAAGCACGCGCGTACCAATAGACTGGCCCGGGAAGGTGTCAACAAGCATGACGACGTCCTGCTTGGGCACACCGTCGAGGCGGAATATGCCCTGCGCCACGCCATGCGGTCCTCGCGCACATGCATGTCCGCACAGCACCTCACAGTCCCCACAATGCAAGCACGCACGCGTACGCACCAATGGACTGGCCAGGGAAGGTGTCAACGAGCGTGACAACGTCCTGCTCAGGGACGCCATCGAGACGGAAGATGCCCTGCGCGACGCCAATGCGGTCCTCGCGCGTGGGCGCCCAGTAGAACTTCTCCATGCGCCCGTCGCGGATGAGCGGCGCGTACAGCGTGGAGAAGTCGTTGCCCGTCACAATGATGGGCACGCGCGGGATCTCGTCCTTGTTGTACCTGCGGGGTCAAGGGTAAAAGACAAAGAAGAATTGGGGGGGGGGGGGGGGGGAAGGGAGGGGGAGAAGGGGGAAGGAAAGGGAAGAAACAATGGCAATTATTTATGAGTCAACTCAAAAGTCAGCTGTATTCATGGGTTGGATGAGATGTGATGGCTTTTGGAGAAGCCTCAGAAAACGTATTTACTGGGGAGAACCACCAGAGCGTCATGCACAGGGGAAACAAAGCTGACAAAATTTCAGAGAAGAAAAGGGGTCAGGGGAGCTTTCCAGTCAGCACACGGGGGAGAAACGAATGAGTCAGCGCAAAGCCTCAAAGGTAGGTCCTTCGAAGCACGTCCGTCAGTCAATCAATCAGGCACGCCCACCCCCCTTTCCCAACATTCCCCACGTCATGACATCCCATTCAGATTCAACCAACTGCTTCCACTCACATGCCGGGGAGCTGCACGTTGGTGGGGTTATCGGCGATGTTCATGAGCGTGGCGTTGACCATCTGGTTGTTGACGGTGTACTGCGTCGTGCCGCCCATGCGCCCCGCGCCCGCGTCGAGGTCGTTGATGAAGAGACAGCACATCTTGCCCTTCTTGATCACGTCCGACGCCTCGCGGTACCGCTGCCGAATCAGCGCGGCGGGCTCTCCAGCGTTTCCGGACTCAAGTTCTCCCGCGGACATCATAATCGGGCTGCGGGGAGGGGGGGGGGGGGGGGGAGGGGGGAGGGGGAAGGGGGAAGGGGCGGAAGAGGAAGGGGATGGGGAGACGCGGAGAGAGGGAAGGAGACGGATGAGGAAATGGGGAGGGACGGAGTGAATCCCATCCCATGCGCCCCGCGCCCGCGTCGAGGTCGTTGATGAAGAGGCAGCACATCTTGCCCTTCTTGATCACGTCCGACGCCTCGCGGTACCGCTGCCGGATCAGCGCCGCCGACTCGCCGGCGTTGCCGGACTCCAGCTCTCCCGCGGACATCATGATCGGGCTGGGGGGAGCGGGAGGGGGGATGAAGGGGTGGTTAGGTTGGTGAGACGCGGGAGGGAGGAACGGATTGGCATATTAGAGACGGCGATAACGGATTGCTTGTCGGAATTCGGAGAATCGCTCCGTGACTTGTGAGGAGGTGGATTTAAGTAAGACATTTCCGCCACTTCTTGTTGGTGGGTGGTTACTGGAAACGACTAGCCACCGGCGAAGAGGACGAGGAACAGGCGCGCGACGAAAAAAAAAGGGCGAGCGATGAAAAGGGTGGGAGGATGAGCGGCGAAAAGGAAGGGCGAGCGACGAAGAGGAAGGGCGGGCGAGCGACGCACTTGATGCCGAGCTTGGCGAAGATGAGCTCCATTTGGAACGTCTTGCCCTGCCCCTTGCCTCCCCACACTCCCAGAATGAGCGGCACCTGCAAGCAAAACGAGAGGGAGACGTTCATGAGACCACGCGGCATTGCCATCGTGATGTTTCGTCATTGCCATCGGCATTCTCGTTAGGAATCAACAGGTCCCGAACGCTGTACATGGCAGCCATTATGTGACCGTGATTCCGGCTATGCCGGCGTACCTATGCAGAGAGATAAGGGGTACCATGATGCTGGCAGATTCATGAAGTCCCAACAGGCTGTAAAACATCTCCACCCATGAAGCAATAAGGAGGTCTAAGGAGGCACGGAGAGGCCTGATTACCTTGATGTTGAACAGCTTCATGAAGTCCCAACAGGGAAAAACAAGTCTACGCATGAAGCCATTCGACGGAAAGCCGAGAAGGCATGGAGAGGCATGTTTACCTTGATGTTGGGCAGCTTCATGAAGTTCTTGGCGAGATGCACGACGACCTTGTCCATGAAGGCGGGAGCGATGTAGTAGCCATCCTTGGTGTTGTCCCACTGCAGGCTGCACGCACCACCATGCCATGACAGATAGGTATTAAGAAATGCGCACGCCATGACACAAAATTACAAGTCATGAAATGTAAGATTAAGCATTGCACCACGCAGCGCTTCATGCAGCGACACCTCAGAATAAGCATTGCATATCATGAACAGCACCATAAAACTTCTCATGTCGTGAGATGCGAGTGCTTGCCTCACAAACAACAGTAGGATGTCACGGACTAACAGTTCGGACGAATATTTTGCAGTTCGCTGAAACAAATTACCTCCTTTGGCCTTGGCTGACGTAGTCGTACGACGACAGGACAGCCTTGTGCGTCCCAATGCCTTGAGCACCCTGCACGCAGCACCACAACAGCAGGTCGGGTCATGAAGATGAGTACAACACAGTTTCAAGTCTCAATAGGCTTAAAAAATGAGAAATAAAAAAATGAAAACAAAAGAGCAGAAAAAAACACGGTTAACAAAGCATGTTCCTGCATTTCACTGCCAGCGTCCGTTCAACTCCTCCTCCAGTGCAGCACCTACTTGCATTCACATCCAGGAGCAGTCTTCTAGAAGCAACTAACACGAATAGGAGCTGAAATCGAAAAGAGCTGACGCCCAGCTGTTCACCTGGAAGGCGGAGTCGACCAGGCCATAGCCGCGGGTGATATCCTGCTGGTCGTCGGAGGTATCGCGGCCCAGCGCACCCCAACGGTCTCCAGCCATGCACACCACGCGCGCGTCGGACTTCTTCACCGGCAGCGCAGCGTTCGCGGCCTTCGCCTGTGGCTTGGAGCCCAGGAACGACGACTTCAGCGTCGCCGTCTGCGCTGCGACGGGGGTCTTAGCGATGAGGGAAGCCATGGTTGCTGGAGACCGAAGCAGGAGTTAAGTTTTCTGCTCGGTGTTGATTTAGTGCGAAAGTCAAACACGAGCAGAATAAGGAACTCCAGCTGACAGGTAGGAGAAAATGAGCTGCTCTTAGAAAGTCCGAGGCAGGATTGCCTAAGCTCCTAGGGGGACTCTCGCAACCGTACTCGTTTGAAGCATGTTTCGTTACGCGACCAGGCTGAACCAACCATTGGAGTCTCCCCCCACCACAACCTCGACCAAAGCGGGAAGATCCAGCTGACGTGGCATCGGAAAGTTGGCGAACTCCCGAATTTGTCGCCACGTGGATTGGTCTGTCTGACGCAAACACAGAGGCTCGAGACTCACCGTTGATTGCGTAGGTGGAATCTCCCATCGTGCTGGCGTTGATCCCTTCTTCGTCAGGACTCGCAATCTATTCTGTCAAATGTGTGGCGCAGATGCAAATGTTGTCCTAATCGGCTTAGGAGGCTGTGGCTGTGGCCACTTGATGAAGGTGGTATCTTCCACGTGGAGAAAGTGGACGTGTCATTCTTCGTCTTCGTTGGGCTCCAAAATTGGTTCGGTAGTGTGCGGTGCTCTTTCGTAAGCAGTGAATGGAACATGAAAAAGTTAAGCTGACAACAAACGCAAATGCGTCAAAATAATCTCTGAACGCCATGGTCAACACATTTGATGGGAAGGAATCACACTGGTGAGAGGGCATTATCTGTTCGCACCACATAAACAGCCAATCCAAACTATACAGGAATGTCATAAGCAGAGACCCTCTTGGAGGTGTCTGCAACAAAGAGCTTTCGACCACCTACCCCAAATGATGTAGAAAGAAAATTCACCTGCCACGTGCCAAAGAAAGAGGCTCACAGATTCGAAAACCATGGCAAAACGCCTCCATTCTTGCATGGCAACGCGCGACACATGCAAAGAAGATGACTGGGAACCAAAAAATTGGAGGTGACATCTACATGGTACTGCAAGAAGCTCGAGACGTCCTGTCCTCCTCCTCAGCATACTTCTCCAGGTCAATCTCCTCAAACCCCCCAAGAACTGAGAATTCTTAATGTCTTGCACACCTGCCTTTCATCCATATACCTTTCCCTCCCCCGCCTCTCGCCCTCACCTTCTGCCCGTGGTGTATGCGAACGATAGGTGCCAACATTCCCCTCCTTGCAATCTTCCCCCTCTTCCTCCCCTTCCTCCCCTCCTCCATCTCTCACCTTCCGTCCTTGCTGTATGCAGATGACAAAAGCGAACACCACCCCTTTCTCTCATGCCCCACCTCTACTCCTCACCTTGCGCCCGTGCTGTATGCGAATGGCCGGCGCCAACGGTTTCCTCCCACCTGCCGCTCTCCTCCCTTCATCCTCGCTGGTGTCAGACTCACTATCACCACTTTCCGCCCTGCTGCCCTCTCTATCTTGGGACGAGCAGGCAGAGGAGGAGGGAGAGAGTGCGTGTGCCACATCCCAGAGAAGAACGAGTCGGTCATTGCCCCCAGAGGCGAGGAGAGGTGTAGTGGGGGGAGCAAAGCGACAGAAGGTGCTGGTGGGGTGGGGGAGAGAAGAGGGGCAGGGGGAGGATGAGAGCTAGCAAGGAAACACACAGGAGGGAGAAGTCGTTTCCCACAGAGGCAGCGGCGGGTTTGGAGACGTCTTGAAAAATTGAGACGAGTTTGGAGACTGGTTTTGAGATGGGTTTTGAGACGGGTTTTGAGGCGGGTTTTGAGACGGGTTTTGAGACGTCTCAAAACACACAGGAGGGAGAAGTCGTTACCCCCAGAGGCATAGACGGGCAGAGGGAGACGCAGTGAGAGTGGCAGAAACAGGGCCAATGCGGAAAAGCTGCTGATGTGATGTAAAAAGCAGGAGAAAGGAATTCACTCTGCTGCTGATATTCCAAACACACTCGCTCGCACAGCAGAGAGTCTCATGCGCAATGACCACGCATCCTGATGACCACCCATCCTGATTGAGTTTTGAGGCGCCTCAAAAGTCGCAATGACCACCCATCCTGATTGAGTCGATTCTTGGGTCACCTGGAAAACTGTTCCGAACACACTCACACAGCAGAGACGGATGCGCAATGGCCGCTCATCCCTCCTCCTCTTGCTCCTTCCCCTCTTGCTCCTGCCCCTCTCTCACCATTTCCCCCACTTCCTCCCCCACTTCCTCCCCCACTTCCTCCCCCACTTCCCCCACCTGCCACACCTTCCACACTCTCCCCACCATCACTGGCTGTAGCAGCTGCTGTAGCACCACCTGCTGCTGTTGCTGCCATGGGCCCTCCAAACACGAGTAGCCGTCCTCCCTTCCTCTTCCCCTCCTCCGCCTCCTCCTCCCTTCCCCGCCTTTCCTCCCCCTCTTCCCTTGCTGTTGCGCAAGTGTCCCCATTACAAGCTTCCTCGTTACCCAATTCTGAGTCCTCTGCAATCGTTGCAGGAAGAGCAGCAATGCTACTAACACTAGGTCGTTCATTCCCCCCTCTTCCTTGCCTTCCTCCTCCTCCTCTCCTACCTCTTCCTCTTCCTCTCCCTCTCCCACCACTCCTCCTCCTCCTCTCCTCCTGCCCACCTCTTCCTCCTCCTGCCCTCCTCTCCCCCTCCCCATCCACGTCAGCATCAGCATCCCACACTGATACAGTGCCATCGCCCTGTGCCACGGCCAATAGCGTCACGCCACATGTCCTCCAAGAATCACCATCAGAAGTATTGCTTGCAGCAGCGACAGCAATGTTACTACCAGCACCGGTAGCACTAGGAGAAGCCTTGACAGGAGGAATGCGGAACGTAGCTAGAGAGTGGATGAAGGGAGGATTGCACATGCGAGAGGAAAAAGAGGAGGCGGTGGAAGAGGAGGGTGCACTGGGGGAGGGTGAATCGGGGGAGGTGGTATCTGCCGACAGGTTGACTGCGCGGAGGGGTCGACCTGTTGCGAAGTCCCATTGGGCCCAGGTACAGTCGAGAGCAGCTGAGAACACTGGAGGTGGAGGGGAGAGGAAGGGAGGTGAGGAAAGGGAAGGGCGACGGTCCTGGTGCATATGGAGAGGAGATAAACAAGCGAAGGGGCTGGCAAGAGGCAACGTTCCAGTAGCCCCAGTGAGAGTCGAGAGCGGCGGAGAACACAGGAGCGACAATGCAGGGGAGGAGAGGAGAGGAGGAGCGGTAGAAAAGGAGGGGAGGGGAGGAGAGGAAGAGGAGAGGAGGAGAGGGGAAAAAGGGGAGAGGAGAGGAAGGAAAAAAAAGAACTGGGAAGGACGAGGGAGGGGAAGAGAGGAAGCGAGGGGGAGAGGAGGAGAGGAGGGGAGAAATCTGGAGAGGAATGAGTGGAGATAGATGGAGAGGAATGAGTGGAGATAGATGGAGAGGAATGAGTGGAGATAGATTGAGAGGAATGACTGGAGATAGATGGAGTGGAATGACTGGAGATAGATGGAGTGGAATGACTGGAGATAGATGGAGTGGAATGACTGGAGATAGATGGAGTGGAATGACTGGAGATAGATGGAGTGGAATGACTGGAGATAGATGGAGTGGAATGACTGGAGATAGATGGAGTGGAATGACTGGAGATAGATGGAGTGGAATGACTGGAGATAGATGGAGTGGAATGACTGGAGATAGATGGAGTGGAATGACTGGAGATAGATGGAGTGGAATGACTGGAGATAGATGGAGTGGAATGACTGGAGATAGATGGAGTGGAATGACTGGAGATAGATGGAGTGGAATGACTGGAGATAGATGGAGTGGAATGACTGGAGATAGATGGAGTGGAATGACTGGAGATAGATGGAGTGGAATGACTGGAGATAGATGGAGTGGAATGACTGGAGATAGATGGAGTGGAATGACTGGAGATAGATGGAGTGGAATGACTGGAGATAGATGGAGTGGAATGAGTGGAAATAGATGGAGTGGAATGACTGGAGATAGATGGAGTGGAATGACTGGAGATAGATGGAGTGGAATGACTGGAGATAGATGGAGTGGAATGACTGGAGATAGATGGAGTGGAATGACTGGAGATAGATGGAGTGGAATGACTGGAGATAGATGGAGTGGAATGACTGGAGATAGATGGAGTGGAATGACTGGAGATAGATGGAGTGGAATGACTGGAGATAGATGGAGTGGAATGACTGGAGATAGATGGAGTGGAATGACTGGAGATAGATGGAGTGGAATGACTGGAGATAGATGGAGTGGAATGACTGGAGATAGATGGAGTGGAATGACTGGAGATAGATGGAGTGGAATGACTGGAGATAGATGGAGTGGAATGACTGGAGATAGATGGAGTGGAATGACTGGAGATAGATGGAGTGGAATGACTGGAGATAGATGGAGTGGAATGACTGGAGATAGATGGAGTGGAATGACTGGAGATAGATGGAGTGGAATGACTGGAGATAGATGGAGTGGAATGACTGGAGATAGATGGAGTGGAATGACTGGAGATAGATGGAGTGGAATGACTGGAGATAGATGGAGTGGAATGACTGGAGATAGATGGAGTGGAATGACTGGAGATAGATGGAGTGGAATGACTGGAGATAGATGGAGTGGAATGACTGGAGATAGATGGAGTGGAATGACTGGAGATAGATGGAGTGGAATGACTGGAGATAGATGGAGTGGAATGACTGGAGATAGATGGAGTGGAATGACTGGAGATAGATGGAGTGGAATGACTGGAGATAGATGGAGTGGAATGACTGGAGATAGATGGAGTGGAATGACTGGAGATAGATGGAGTGGAATGACTGGAGATAGATGGAGTGGAATGACTGGAGATAGATGGAGTGGAATGACTGGAGATAGATGGAGTGGAATGACTGGAGATAGATGGAGTGGAATGACTGGAGATAGATGGAGTGGAATGACTGGAGATAGATGGAGTGGAATGACTGGAGATAGATGGAGTGGAATGACTGGAGATAGATGGAGTGGAATGACTGGAGATAGATGGAGTGGAATGACTGGAGATAGATGGAGTGGAATGACTGGAGATAGATGGAGTGGAATGACTGGAGATAGATGGAGTGGAATGACTGGAGATAGATGGAGTGGAATGACTGGAGATAGATGGAGTGGAATGACTGGAGATAGATGGAGTGGAATGACTGGAGATAGATGGAGTGGAATGACTGGAGATAGATGGAGTGGAATGACTGGAGATAGATGGAGTGGAATGACTGGAGATAGATGGAGTGGAATGACTGGAGATAGATGGAGTGGAATGACTGGAGATAGATGGAGTGGAATGACTGGAGATAGATGGAGTGGAATGACTGGAGATAGATGGAGTGGAATGACTGGAGATAGATGGAGTGGAATGACTGGAGATAGATGGAGTGGAATGACTGGAGATAGATGGAGTGGAATGACTGGAGATAGATGGAGTGGAATGACTGGAGATAGATGGAGTGGAATGACTGGAGATAGATGGAGTGGAATGACTGGAGATAGATGGAGTGGAATGACTGGAGATAGATGGAGTGGAATGACTGGAGATAGATGGAGTGGAATGACTGGAGATAGATGGAGTGGAATGACTGGAGATAGATGGAGTGGAATGACTGGAGATAGATGGAGTGGAATGACTGGAGATAGATGGAGTGGAATGACTGGAGATAGATGGAGTGGAATGACTGGAGATAGATGGAGTGGAATGACTGGAGATAGATGGAGTGGAATGACTGGAGATAGATGGAGTGGAATGACTGGAGATAGATGGAGTGGAATGACTGGAGATAGATGGAGTGGAATGACTGGAGATAGATGGAGTGGAATGACTGGAGATAGATGGAGTGGAATGACTGGAGATAGATGGAGTGGAATGACTGGAGATAGATGGAGTGGAATGACTGGAGATAGATGGAGTGGAATGACTGGAGATAGATGGAGTGGAATGACTGGAGATAGATGGAGTGGAATGACTGGAGATAGATGGAGTGGAATGACTGGAGATAGATGGAGTGGAATGACTGGAGATAGATGGAGTGGAATGACTGGAGATAGATGGAGTGGAATGACTGGAGATAGATGGAGTGGAATGACTGGAGATAGATGGAGTGGAATGACTGGAGATAGATGGAGTGGAATGACTGGAGATAGATGGAGTGGAATGACTGGAGATAGATGGAGTGGAATGACTGGAGATAGATGGAGTGGAATGACTGGAGATAGATGGAGTGGAATGACTGGAGATAGATGGAGTGGAATGACTGGAGATAGATGGAGTGGAATGACTGGAGATAGATGGAGTGGAATGACTGGAGATAGATGGAGTGGAATGACTGGAGATAGATGGAGTGGAATGACTGGAGATAGATGGAGTGGAATGACTGGAGATAGATGGAGTGGAATGACTGGAGATAGATGGAGTGGAATGACTGGAGATAGATGGAGTGGAATGACTGGAGATAGATGGAGTGGAATGACTGGAGATAGATGGAGTGGAATGACTGGAGATAGATGGAGTGGAATGACTGGAGATAGATGGAGTGGAATGACTGGAGATAGATGGAGTGGAATGACTGGAGATAGATGGAGTGGAATGACTGGAGATAGATGGAGTGGAATGACTGGAGATAGATGGAGTGGAATGACTGGAGATAGATGGAGTGGAATGACTGGAGATAGATGGAGTGGAATGACTGGAGATAGATGGAGTGGAATGACTGGAGATAGATGGAGTGGAATGACTGGAGATAGATGGAGTGGAATGACTGGAGATAGATGGAGTGGAGAGATGGTGCGAGGCAGAGTGTGTGAGAGGTGGGAGGAAGAGGAAGAGAGAAGAGGAGGAGAGGAGGAGAAGAGGAGAGGAGGAGAGGGGGAGAGGACGGGAGGAGGAGAGGAGGAAAGGAGGAGAGGAGGGGAGGAGGAGAGGAGGAGATGAGGAAAATGGGATGGGAAATACTGAGCTTGACAAGAAGATGAATCTGAACTCACGTTGCCATGGTTGCTTGGGGTGGAACAGAACAGAGCTGCAGATCTGGCATGGGACGGGACACGCATGGTGTGGGAGGAATAGTAGGAAGTGGGAACACAACACATGGAGTTGCGTATATGAACACATGCGAAGGGAAAGCAGAACAGAGCTGCAAATCTGGCATGGGACGGGTTGGGACACGCATGGTGTGGGAGGAACAGGGAAATACAGGGGAACACAGCACATGGAATGGAGTTGCATGCACGAACACAAGGGAAAGCATAGCATAGGACTGCAGATCTGGCATGCGTGGGGGAGAGTGCCACCAACTTTTCATATCCCCTCTCAAACCACCTCGTTCATGCGACACAATCTTTCAGCGAGCGAAAGCTAGAGCTATATGAATTACCGAGCTGTGAACGCCCCGGAGGGTTCGGTGCAATGAGTGGTTGATGAGGTTGATGACCTGACAAGGGAGAAAAGAGGGAGGCAAGACACAGGAAAGAGAATGGTTCAGTGCGGTGCAGGGAGTGGTTGGCCCCTCGAGAGTCTTTCCCGAGCTGTGAACGCCCCGGAGGGTTCGGTGGAGCGAGTGGTTGATCAGGCTGATGACCTGACAAGGGGGGAGAAGAGGGGCAAGGCATGGATGGAAAACGGTTCAGTGCGGTGCGGTGTGTGGTTGATGAGGCTGATGACCTGAAGAGAGGAAAGAGGAAATTGGGCTGGGCAGCAGAGGATGTGAAAGCATGAAGGGTGCGAGGAAAAGATGAATAGCGATGTGGTCAGGATGTATGTCAGTCAGGGTGTAAGGAGGGGATGAACAAACACTCTGGCTTGACTATGTTGCCTTGCTATGATCAAACAAACAACCTACCTCCTTCCTTCCCCTCTACCTAAATTAGCTCCACGCACCTTGACTTGCCCTGAATCATCTGCAGCTGCCAGGAAGTCGCCCTTACGGTCCACTGCCAGCTGGTGGAGTGCGGTGGAAAGGGGTTGAGAGGGGAGCAGAAAGTGAGTTAAACTTGATTGATAATGTGTGTGTGTGTGTGTGTGTGTGTGTGTGTGTGTGTGTGTGTGTGTGTGTGCGCGCGCTTGTTTGAAGGGACGAGTGGAGCAACATACAGGAAAAAATATGATGTGCAGGGTATTTTTGAGAATTCTCGAAAAAAAATATGATGTGTATAGTAGAGGAAGGGTAGGCAGGGATGGGGGGAGGGAGGAATGGAGTAGGGCAGCGCAGGATATAAAATCAGTGGAAGGAGGGGAGCGTGAGAAGGAAGGAGAGGGAAGGGAGGGAGCAGATAGGGAAAAGGGAGTGTGAGTGCAAGAGAGAGAATACTTACAGCATTAATTTCATCAGCATTGAATGACAGCCGTCTGATTATGGCCTCTGATCCATCTGACGATCCTCCTGCTGCCTGACAAACAACACGCCTCACCTCATGCCATGCAAAGCCATGCCATGCCATGCCATGCCATGCCATCCCATCCCATCCCATCCCATTCCATCCCATTATATCCCATCCGCGTCCCGTCCCAACCCCTCCCATCTCGTCTTGTCCCATCCCGTCCCATCACATGCCACGCCATACCAGACCATGCCATGAAATCGCACAGGACTTTCAAGGCGTCTCAAAACTCTTTTGAGTCGACTCAAAAGTCAACTCGCCATGAAATCGCACAGGACTTTCAAGGCGTCCCAAAACTCAATCTTGAGTGCATCGAATGCCATGCTATACCAACTGCATGCCCTGCCACGTCAGCAATCCTGCAAAAACGATGATCAGACACCTGAAACATGATGGATGCGGATAATACTCCCATTGCTTCTCATCACGGCAAGAGGTGATGATGAATATCATCTTGCTATTCCACCTTGCTATTCATAACCTTCCCCTTCAATTGATTTCCACCTCAGTATAGCCCCCTTTTCGTCCCCCCTTCCCCACTTCCCTGCCTCCTCCTACCCTGCTGCTGTTTCAATCTGTCTGCAGCCATGGCCCCTATCAGCCGTATTTCCCCAATCCCCCCTCCCGGTGACTTTTGAGTCGACTCAAAAGTCAATCTTTCTGCAGCCATGGCCCCTATCAGCCGTATCTTTCCAATCCCCCCTCCCGATGACTTTTGAGTCGACTCAAAAGTCAATCTTTCTGCAGCCATGGCCCCTATCAGCCGTATTTCCCCAATCCCCCCTCCCCTTCCCAACCCCCCTTCTCTCCCCACCTTTCGCCTGTCTACAAGGAAAACAGAGCTCCCAGCTGCAGCTATCAAAAAAGCTCTCACGCGCACGTCCCCACACCCCCTTCTCTTCCCACCTTTCGCCTGTCTACAAGGAAAACAGAGCTCCCAGCTGCAGCTATCAAAAAAGCTCTCACGCGCACGTCCCCACACCCCCTTCTCTTCCCACCTTTCGCCTGTCTACAAGGAAAACAGAGCTCCCAGCTGCAGCTATCAAAAAAGCTCTCACGCGCACGTCCCCACACCCCCTTCTCTTCCCACCTTTCGCCTGTCTACAAGGAAAACAGAGCTCCCAGCTGCAGCTATCAAAAAAGCTCTCACGCGCACGTCCCCACACCCCCTTCTCTTCCCACCTTTCGCCTGTCTACAAGGAAAACAGAGCTCCCAGCTGCAGCTATCAAAAAAGCTCTCACGCGCACGTCCCCACACCCCCTTCTCTTCCCACCTTTCGCCTGTCTACAAGGAAAACAGAGCTCCCAGCAGCAGCTGCCAGCACATGCTCTTGACCTGATGGGAAGATGGGGAGACAAGGGAATGGGAAGGCAGGGAGTGGAGGGGGGGGGAGGAGCGGTGAGGAGAAGCTTTAGCTCCCAGCAGTAGCTGCCAGCACATGCTCTTGACCTGATGAGGGAAGCAGGCGAGCGAAGTGGGTTTGGGAAGGGCGATACGGGAAGAGGAAAAAAGGGGAGAAGGAGAGAGTTGAGCAGGGAAAACGAAAGCAGGTGTTTTCGAGAATTAGTTTCTTAATGTGTTCATGACAACACTACGTACGTGGTAAGCGAACATTATTGGGTGCATATGGAGCAATGTAATGAATATAGAAAGGAAAAACATACTGGGCGCAAATGTATAGAGATTATAGAATATTGAGTGCATACGGAGCAACAAATTAGGTGTACAAGGAGAGAAACGTGCCTGGGAGGAAGAGCAGGCTCGGCACCGAGGCTCCGCCGAAGCAGGTGAGGTGGATGGGAGGGGTTTGCGCTGGGGAGCGCAGGTCACAGATTGCCATGCTGCCATCCTGAATGAGGGTGAATGCATGGGCTCGTGCAATGCACGGGCGCGTGCAGGAATGCGGGGATGGGGATGAGCACGCTATGAGTTGTCAGTAGTCTCAGAAGTCACCCCGGTTGGGAGCGTAGATCACACACACACTGCCATGCTGCCATCCTGAATGGCGGTGAATGCATTGAGGCTTGCAGAGACGTGCTCGTGCAGGGATGCAGGGATAAGCGCACACAGAATAGCCTTGGGATTGGACTCATACGACACGTCGCTGGCTTCTCACGAGAACCTCGCTTGAGTGCAGGCAGGCATGCGTGTACGATGGGTGCATCATGGGTGCATCATGGGTGCATCATGGGTTCATCATGGGTGCATCATGGGTATGTGATGAGAACCGGCCATGCATGAGCTGATGATATCATGCATGATGTCAACACATCCGCGTCAAGAAAATTACAGGCATTGTCGAGAACTGAACGAGCTAACGGCTCCACAACTGACGATCGACGGCCACGTGAGGTTGACTTGACCGGTGTCACAAACCCTAGTAACGCGATTCCGTTCCGCTAGCGTCCAAAGCGAGACAAATCGTATTTGCGACATGAGTTCATCACTATGCTAGGCGAAGTGGGCGTGGGAGTCTCGAAGAGCATCACCTCGCTGCCAGTCGCGAGGAGGCAATCTGAGGAATCCACGTGGCAACATAACACGGAGTCCGTGTGGATTCGCGGGAGCAGAGTGCGCGGAACGGGCAGCGAATCAGAAGCCGATCTTGACGCCATGGCGACGAGGTGGACTTGTGGCAATAACAAATCGGGACTAAATCGGGTCCGGAACTCTCACACAATATGACTGGTCTGGAAGTTTTTCGACTAGAATTTACTGGATTGTTTCCTGCTCAACACAATACCATCGTCGTACAGCAAACCTCTCTCGAGTTGCGGATGGCCGTTATCATCGGTTCAGAAACTGGGGGGGGAATACACCTATTCCGCGGTAAATTCACCGGCGGTATCTTCGCCACCCAGGTGTACTTTCCCGCGGTAAAGTTAGTTTACGAAGGTAGTTTGGATTCGGAGAGGGTAGAATCACGCATTCCCTCGCCAGATGCAGGAATGTAGAAACTTTGCAAATGCCAATCCCGCCCTTATCTCGGGTCACTAAGTGCCAGTTTTAAATACTGAAATGCATCCGAGCTCTATACTGTTAGCCTCGGAGTCTCAGGGTGCCCTTCGAATTACCCGAAAACGCACAAAGGGTGCCTCGAAGAAAAACGTTCACGCGGTGAATTTACCGCGGGCTAGGTGTATGTGCGTTCGAATGAGGACTCACAGGGTTTTGGACAGTGGTGTGGAATTCCAGATTTCATTTTCACGAGGTTACATTTCCTGTTCTCTCCTCGTCAACAACCCAATCCCAGTTCAAAATTCGTTTGTGGTGCCTCCGAAAAGGCACTCCAAAGATTGGAATATGCCGCTTGATGGGAAACACACACGGTATTCTTTAGTAAAAGGCGAAAGAATAGTTCGCTTTGTGTGTGACTCACGGCTGATAATGAGCAAATGTTGCTGAAACTGACTACTACTCACAGAAAGCTTGCGCAAAGAGTGCGTGGTGGGACAATCACGAGAGCGTGGCACGTCATGTTTCCAAGCTCGTGCCAATTCTGGGATAGAGTGTAAACAGATTTGTTGCACTTCAAGTGAGGGTAGGTAGGCTAACAGCGGAGTTGTAAATGATGCTGGTTTTTTAAAGCACGGTTCAGTAGCTTTCGACAAGGTTATAAACGAATCCAAGTAGTTACTGCTTTGGAATGCAACACACCATACAAGACCGTTGCATGTGAGCTGACGAAAACTCTCGGCCAGCAACAAGCATGCTATCCCTTCAATTCGAACCGCTTTATCTGCCATGTCCCCTTGAACTTACGTCTATACCGGCCGATTTGTTCGAGAGTAGTAGCTCATCCGCTACTTTACACGCGCTGCGTGAGTCGTTAGTGTTAGCAACTTTACGCCTTTCCGACACACGGATTCCGTTAGCATTCGCCAGGTCGCGCCATCATGGTCCGTTTAACCGCTGATCTGATCCTCGAATCGCCGCAGTATTTCAACGCGGTGCGAGAACGAGAGATCGACTTGAGAGGTGCGCCACCATTGCGAGAAACTTGTGGCTTTCTACCATATCGCATAATAGCCGATTTTTAAGGAGCCTTGAAGTTTTGTGTGCTATAGTCTACGGAAACTGATTTCGCCATGGGCCTATTTTCTATATTACCAGAGCAGTCTGCTTTCCGTAGATTCGACGTTTTTTTCCTGTTAATTCTCAGTTCAGAAAAGAAACCCCATTATTGCGTTGCATTTTGACCCAGATGATTCAATCGAACGCTGAAAGTTCCAAATATATAATCTACGGCCAACGAATCCTGAGTCGTCTTTTCCCGATACGTCTTCCACCTTGACGTGGTTCGACCTCGTATCATGCTAACGCCGTCACGCTGACGTCGTCAAGCTAACACTATTTCCAGATAGATTTCCGTTTTTTCCGTCACCATCCTTGGAAACCTTGTTATTCAATCAAATGTGCTTCCGTTTCAAGCACAAAACTGCCTCTGTGCACGCAATGTGACATTATTATCTGACGCACGATGTGTGACTGTACGATGTCCCTGCATGCCTGGCTGGCAGGGAATAAGATCGCAGTCATTGAGAATCTCGGAGCCACAGAGGTGAGCGTTCTATCTGCTCCTTCAGTCGACCTTCCCCTCCAAAGTAGAGCCATTAGTACATATGTATACCTTCATCAATCTTCATTCCTACCAATGTCTGCATATGTAAACCTATTTTTTCTAGACCCTTTCCCTCTGACCTAATTCCACGGAACCAGACAACGGGATTCTTTCGTAATCATATAACGGGATTCTTTTTTTTTCTGGAAATCAAATATTTAGGCGTTGCTTCAAAAAAACCTATCCCCTAGACCCTTTCCCTCAGAACCAATCTACTTAGCCGTTCCTCTCTGAACCATCTTCCTCCGAAATTAACCCTTTTTACACTCTCAATTTGCAGCCACTTACGTCGCATCCCTTCCCTTCTTCTCCACCCTTTCCTGCACACGCTTCTCAAAAAGCTCCTAATCTTTAGGCCCCCTTTTCTCCAATCTGGCCACACCCTGCCCCTCATCACAACCTAGGACCCGTTTGACGATTTTTGAGGCGCCTCAAGGTGACTTTTGAGGCGCCTCAAGGTGACTTTTGAGTCGACTCAAGAGGCGCCTCAAAAATCTCCTTTGATCCCTTGTGGCCGCACCCTGCCCCTCATCACAACCCAGGACCCGTTCAACAGCATCAACCTGTCAGACAACTAGAGAGAGTGTTGCTGGTTGAAAGCTTGGAAAACTCCCTTCGCTGCATCTTCACACATTTCAATGCATGCTCCCTTCCACTCCGTGTATCCCGTCTACCCAACCTTCTCTCCTAACCAGGATCTGTTTGAGAGAATTGACCTGTCGGACAATGAAATGTGAAGTTGGAGGAATTCCCGCTGCTACAACCATCCTTCCCCTACCTTCCACTCCCCTGCTGGCCCTTATACTCCTCACCCCCTTCTTTCTCGTTCGTGCCTCTTATTTTCCCATACCACAGGACCTATTCGACAGCATCGACCTGTCCGACAACGAGATAGTGAAGCTGGAGGGGTTCCCGCGACAGCATTACCACACATGTCAATCCACCCCAACCCACCCCACCCCACCGCACAGGACCTGTTTGACAGCATCGACCTGTCCGACAACGAGATTGTGAAGCTGGAGGGGTTCCCGCTGCTGCGGCGGCTCTCCACTCTGCTGCTCTGCAACAACCGCATCACCCGCATCAGCCCCCAGCTAGGTAGTACGTATCAGTTGGTAGGGCGTATCATGTGCTGCTGCTGTATGCTGCTGTTACCACGTTACCAGCTCGCCTTTCCACCCTTCTGCTCCGCAACAACCACATCACTTGCATCAGCCCCCAGCTAGGTAGTACGTATCAGATGCTGATGCCAGCTGTGGGTGGCATCGTAGCTTGAGCTGACTAGCATGTCATGTGCCAATTTTTGAGGCGCCTCAAAAAAAAAAAGAGAAAAAAAAAGGCGTCTCAAAAATAAAAAAAGAATCGAGGCGCCTACAAAAAAAACCTTTTTTGAGGCGCGTGCTGGTGGTGGCATCATTCCTTGGGCTGACTAGCATGTCATGTGCCGCCAGCTTGCTAGGTAGTACGTGTCATGTGCAAGCGCAGAGCTGACTAGACGCGCTGCTGCTGACCAACCAATGCCCTGCTTCCTTCCGTCTTCCCTTGCTCCCTTCATTCCTTTTCTTTCGTTCTTTCTTTCTCCACTCTTCCCTTCCTTCCCTCCTCTTTTCTCCCAAGCACACCGTTTCTTCCCCTTCCCTTCTCCCCACCACCCAACAGTCCAACTCCCCAAGCTGCAGACCCTAGTGTTGGCCAACAACCGTCTCACCAGCTGTCCCCCGTTTCCCCTATACCCCTCTCGTCCTCCTCCCCCAACCCCCCACCAGCCCAACTCCCCAAGCTGCAGACCCTAGTGTTGGCCAACAACCGTCTCACCAACCTCGCAGACCTCGACCCACTTGCATCCCTGGCCCACTCACTCACCTCGCTCTCTCTTCTCGACAACACGGTTGTTAAAAAGCCCAAGTACCGCCTCTACGCCATTCACCTGCTGCCCAAGCTGCGACTGCTCGACTTCCGGAAAGTGAAGCTCAAGGTAGGTTCAGTGTGAATCTTTCACGCAACCTTGTCTCACTCCCACATGCCGCTCCACTCCCTCTTTCTCTCTCCTCGCACTCTCTCTCTCCTCGCACTCTCTCTCTCCTCGCACTTTCTCTCTCCTTGCACTCTCTCTCTCCTCGCACTCTCTCTCTCTCCTCGCACTCTCTCTCTCCTTGCACTCTCTCTCTCCTCGCACTCTCTCTCTCTCTCCTCGCACTCTCTTCTCCTCGCACTCTCTCTCTCTCTCTCTCTCTCTCTCTCTCTCTCTCTCTCTCTCTCTCTCTCTCTCTCTCTCTCTCTCTCTCTCTCTCTCTCTCCTCCTCCACAACATCGTTGTAAAGAATCCCCCAAGTGCCGTACACCTGCCGTGTTGTGGAGCCGCCAAAACTGCTCGTGCTTGACTTTTGGAAAGAGAAGCCGAAGGTTGTGCAGTCTATCTGTTGCCCAAGATGCGCCTGCTGTACCTTTAAGTTCCTGCTTTCCTCCCTCCCCTCCTCCAGGAGAGGCAAGAAGCAGAGGCAACATTCGGCAAGGACAGAGCGGCGGCAGCAGCAGCCAAGCGCGTATCAGCCAACACTTTCGTGCCTGGGGAGGCACTGGCAGAGGCGGGGGGTGCAGGCGGGGGAGGGGAGGGAGCAGCAGCAGCTGATGGTGCTGGTGGTGATGGTGGGAAGGAGGGAGGGGAGGGTGCTGCTGCAGCAGCAGGAGCAGCGAAAGGGCCAACACCAGAGCAGATCACAGCAATCAAGGTGAAGGTTCCTTCCATGTGTGAAGGTGAAGGGTTTCATGGTGAAGGGTTTCATGGTGAAGGGTTTCATGGTGAAGGGTTTCATGGTGAAGGGTTTCATGGTGAAGGGTTTCATGGTGAAAAAGGCATACTAGGTATTGTGTCTTCATGGGTGATTTTTTGGGATTTTTTTTTGTTTGTTTGTTTGTTTGTTTGTTTTGATTTTTTTCCTGTATACCAGTAGCATAGCTCACACATGTTTTTCTTTTATTTTCTTTCTTTCCTTTCTTCTTGTTACTCGTTTAGCTGAGTTGTTGCTTTACTTATTTAGCTGAGTTTTTAAATCAATTGGTTTTTAGGGCTTCCCAAAAAAAAGCTTCATTCTGGTCATGCTGCCCCTTTTGTGCTTCTCGTACCCCTGCCCCCCTGCTCCCCCTGCTGCCCCTGCAGGCTGCAATCTGCACAGCTCAGACGCTGGAGGAGGTTGCACGGCTGGAAAAGGTAGGCTTTTGCACCTCCTGCTTGCTTTCATTCTGACCTGTTGCATACCTTTTTCATTCTGCAGATTACCGCGCCGCGCTGCCATTTTGAGATGTCTTGGTAAGCATTTCACACAATAGGCACGCTACATGTCTCCATAGGCACTTCGCACATCAAACCCACTAGCCCAGTTGCCACACAATTGTGGGACCACAGCAAAGCTTAGCAAAGCACAGCACAGCACAGCACAGCACAGCACAGCACAGCACAGCACAGCACAGCACAGCACAGCACAGCACAGCACAGCACAGCACAGCACAGCACAGCACAGCACAGCACAGCACAGCACAGCACAGCACAGCACAGCACAGCACAGCACATCACAGCACAGCACAGCACGCCACACCAAACCACACCACACCACACCACACCACGCCACACCACTGCACACCACACCACACCATGCAGTGCAATCAAGTGTTGTAAAGCTTCCAGTTGCGCTTTTGCGTGTTTGTGGTCATACCAACCAAACAAAATGTTTTTTTTTTTTTTTCTTCCCGTCACGGCACTTCACCACTCCACACCTCACCAATCGCGGCAATCAGGCCAATTACCATCGAACAGAAAGGCGCTTTTTGGGGGCCCAGTCACATTCACCTTAACTCATCCCACCCCACACCATTGCATCCCACTTCAAACCACTCCACCCCACCCCACCCCATTGCACCACATCAGGCGCTGCAATCAGGCCAATTGCCATCGGACATCAATGTGCCTTCTGCAGATACAGACAAAACAAGCCAACCCATGGAGTGAGTTCAGGGAGGCCTTTTTTATGCTCCTGCTGCTGCCGCCGCCGCTGCTTCTGCTGCTTGCGTTTCTCATTTGTCCTGTCACTTGCCATTGCCACTCATAACCGCATATACTTCATTTGATTTTCTTCTGATCTTGCATCGCTGTTCTTACTTGCCTCTTTTATGTGTTCTTTCCATTCTCATGCCACCCTGTCACATGCAGAGCTGATTAATTTAGACAGTGTCTTATAAAAGCTGCTGCCCAGATTGACCCTTCCCTTCACTAAAGGCCAATACGGTAGCATGGCACTACTGCCCTCCTTTATTAGTGCATGATTTGTTTTAGCTATAACGTATGCTTTCATTTAATTCCGTCAACCAGGCTGGTACGGTAATCTAGAGCAGAACGGCATAAACAACGCTGGCAGCGTGACATGAAAACTGACAATTTCACCAGAAAGAAAGCACTGCCAACCCACAGTGCCCTTGGGCACAAAACCACCACCTTGATCCAACCTAAGTCGTGATGAAACACACCACTTTACTACTCTTCCCTGGGCTGGGAAAAAGGCTTTTGAATCATGAGGCACAACATGGGACCTAGAGGAGTGCACTCCACATCATTCCTCTTCCTTGGGCTTGGGGGCACAGTGAATTGATATGACGGTGGGTACAGGCATATACAACTTAGGCATGGCCTTTGAGTGTATTTGACTTTCACTCCTCTTCCTTGGGCTTGGGCACAGGCTTGAATTCATAGTTGTTTATGTCGATCTTCTGCTGCATACGCTGCAAAGGGGGGGGGGGGGGGGGGTAGATGGTGTGAAGGTAGGACAAAAAAATGACCCACAGTAGTGCACTTCACTCCTCTTCCTTGGGCTTGGGCACAGGCTTGAGTTCATAGTTGTTTATGTCAATCATTTGCTGCATGTGCTGCAAAGGGGAGGGGGGATGGTGTGAGGGTAGGGCAAAAACCATGACCCACAGGAGTGCACTCCGTATTACTCCTCTTCCTTGGGCTTGAGCACAGGCTTGAATTCATAGTTGTTGTTGTTCAAAGGGGGACACATGCATGCACATGCACATGCACATGCACACGCACATGCATATGCACATGCGCATGGCACATGCCAAAAAATACATACTGAGCATTTGCATGTCGTACCGTACTTCTTGAAGCCCGTTTGCTACAGCATTTCCGCACGGGGACATGGGGGTATGACGGGACAAAATAAACATAAGAAAACGCGCACAACTCACCTTCAGCTCTTCCTCCAAGTCAATTGCTTTCCGCTTGGCAGGTGCCTTCAAATCCCCAATGTCACTCTCTCTGGTCAGCGACCGAGTTGCCTCCAGCGCCGCCCACTCCCCATCGTCCTTGGCTCGCTCCAGGTCTCGCCTGCATAAAATCATCAGGAATAAAGTCAGCAGTGAAGGGAGCAGCGGGGGAGGCAGCAGCAGAAGAGGAGATGTAAGGGTTTGAAACCCACTCACCAACTTCCTTGGCTCGCTCCAGGTCTCGTCTGCAGCAGCGGGGGGAGCAGCAGCGGGGGGAGCAGCAGCGAAGGGAGCAGCAGCGGAGAGAATGGAAGGGGGTTGCAACCCACTCACGATCGTCCTTGATTCGCTCCATGGCTCGCTTGTGTTGGGATCGAAGTGAAGGGAGCAGCAACGAAGGATGCAAGCAAGCATGCCTTCTCCAGGCTTAAGCACAAGCCTGAACCGCACCTGCCTTGCACCTTGTACTAAAGTACCTCCATTTATCACACGAAGTTCTAACCGCACCTGCCTTGAACCATGTAGCCTAACCCCACGGATCCGACGACCATCATCGACAGCATCGGTAGCCCATACCGAAGGAACGGCCCGGATTTCCGCGAGTTGGCCAGAACGCCACGTGTCGGCATATCTGAGACCTATATCATACTCTGGCTGTTTAACAAGAGCTTGTATCAGTCCCACACGGATTTGGAAGCTAAACCCGTTCACTCTATCCGGGCCGCTTGGCACGTTCGCTTCAATGCTCAAGGAACGAGGCCGTTAGAGCCTAGAACAAGTCTAAGTGAATGACAGACTCTTCATACTGAATTCACGGAAGCTCGGGAGCTTCTATGGTAGCTATTACGCCAACAGAAAGAATTAGCCTCGTCTAATCAGGGTGCGGTATCATGACGGAGGGACGGCTTGTTGTGTCAGGTTTGGAGGACGCGGTCGTGACAGACTCCAAAGTGAGGGAATTTCAGGAGGATCAGGCTAGATCGCCCTCAGGATCGCGGGCTAGAGTCAGTTCCGCGGGATTTAGGGACGATAAGTGTGGTTACAGTTCGGTGAGAGACCGTTGATCTTCCTAGATCTTGCGAACATGTAACTCTCCGTCAGCAGCGAACGGGTTTCCTCGCCAGATTTCAGCAGGAGACGTGCGAGTTGAATACGCGACTAAAAGGTTCAGTTACAAAATGTAATGTCGTTGTAGCCGATCCGCATTCGAAAATCATGTAACATTGTAACATCGCCAACCCCTACGAAACAGCACCTGAAATTCTTAGTCAAGCACTTCGAAAGTTCACCCATTTTCGAGATTTCCAACAATCACCTGCTGTGTCCTGAATCGCCGTTGGTGTCAGCCAGCAAACCGTAGTTCTCAAGGCCGTCCCGTCCTTTCCCTAGCTGCTTCTAACGTTTCGGACCCGTTCCATCCTGATGCGCTTGTGAGTGGAAAGACATGCTCTACGCTCCCGCTTAGCGCATTCCTGAGGTTCCTGATACTTGGGTCTGGTGTAGCACGCTCTCGGCTCGGGCGAAGTGCATCGTAATCTCTTAGGGGTGAAGCTTTCCGCTGGTTTTTCGTTTGAGAAAATGGACCAATCAGAGGCGAAGGATGCAGCAGCGGCGATCGCGGCCCCAGGAGGTGGGGACGGCACGGCGACGGAGGCGAGGGTTGCTGCGGATGCAAGCAGCTTCGGATTGCCTTTCATTCTGAATTACTGGAAAGGTATAGGGATTTCCAGAACCACTTCTAGCTTGGGTTGACAATGATGTAAGGCGCCAGCAGCTTCGGATTGACTTTCATCCTGAATTACTGGAAAGATATAGCAACTCCTAAAACCTCCTTATGTTGGGTTGACAATGACATAGAGACAACAGCGGCTTCGGATTGCCTTTCGATCTGAATCACGGGGAGGTAAAGCCTCCTCTCTGTTGGAATGACAATAACATAATCGATGCCAGCAGCTTTGAGTAGCCTTTCGTTATGAATGATTCTGTAGCATTGGCATTTCCAAAAGCCCTTCTTCATTGGACTCTCCGATACAAACGACATAAACGACGCCAGCACTCTCGGATTATCTCTCGGATTGCCTTCTATCTCGAATTTCTGGAAAGGTACTGACCGACATCAAAGGTAAAGTAACCCGACATCAGTGGAAGTGGAAATTCAACCTCTATGCATGCATGCATGCATGCAACTCTCCGTGTCGTTTCATAACCCAAAGTCCGTCTTGGAGATTGAGCAAGACTGGAAGCTCGAGTTTCAGGATTCTGCTAACCGCAACGCAACGCAACGCAACGCAACCCCCTTCTCTCTGTTTTTGAGACGTCTCAAAAACAACCTCATCACACGATTGAGCAAGACTGAAGATCGAGTTTTCAGGATTCTGGTAACGCAACGCAACGCAACGCAACGCAACGCAACGCAACCCCCTTCTCTCTGTGTTCGATTGTGTCCCAGAGCTTGACTTGGAGAGCGCGCGGACGTCTCTGGAGTCTGGACGAGCTAGGGCTGAAGATTGTGTTTTGAAACGTCTGATTGTGCAACGTTCCCTCCGTGCTGTGTTCTGTTGTGTCCCAGAGTTTGACTTGGAGAACGCGCGGACGTCTCTGGACGAGCAAGGGCTGAAGATTGCTGAGAACCAGGAGACGAGCTCCAAGAATCGAAGAAAGCTTGCTGAGTCCACACGAGGTAGGCTGGAGTGGTAGGAGGAAGTTAGCAGAGTCAACACGAGGTAGGCGAGAGGGAGTGGACCTGATGCACTGGAAAGTAGGGATGGTAAGAGCTTCCGACTGCTACAGTGCAGAGAGCTGGAGGACCTTAGCAGAAGCAACACCAGACCAGGTTGGGTGAATGAAGTGGAAGATGCTTTTCCTGGAGTAAGAGCTAATATTGTTTCCAGAATCACCAAGCAGTGAGAATCGGGGGAATCTAGCTTAGCTGCTGCGAATACCTTACATTTGTTGTCAGCTCTCATTCATTTTTGCCAGAAGTCATGACATGGCTCTACGTATAAAGCACCTCTCCAACCAACCCTCTCTTTGTGCTCCTGCAGACTTCAAGAAGGTACCCAGAGAGGAGCAGAGCAGAGCAGAGCCAGCTGTTTGGCGTCCTCTGAAAAAACTTTCAGTATTCAAGAGGAGGTGGAAAATTTTACCAAACGAATTTAGTTATAGTATAGAGTATCGCATCAGCATTCCCACCACAACCCCTCTCTTGGTGCTTCTGCAGACTTCAAGAAAGCAGCCAGAGAGGAGCAGAGCAAGCTGTTTGGCGCCCTGCTCAAAGCCTACCAGGAGGAGGTGGACAATCTCACAAAGCGCGCCAAGTTTGCAGAAGCAGCCTTCCTGGGCGTTTACCAGAAGCTCTACGAGGCCCCGGATCCTGTGCCATCGCTGGCGTCTGCTGCTGTGAGTGTCGATTCCGTTCCATGCATTGAATTTTCCTTTCCCACTTTCATCTCTATCCCTCCCCACTCTCATCTATACCCCCTCCGCGCTCTCATCTCAAGCACTTGCCACTCTCAACCCCTTCCCAACTTTTGCATCTCTGCAGGAGGTGGCAGCGAATGCTGCTGAGCTGGCGGCGGAGAACCGGCGCATGCATGCTGAACTGGAGGAGTTCCGATCTGAGTCAGCGCACCTCAAGAACCAGCAGGCGACCGTGCGACGACTGGAGGAGAGAAACCGACAGCTGGAGCAGCAGGTGGGTGGGGAAGGGCAGCTAAAGGGATAGACAGATGGAGCAGCAGGTGGGCGAGGAAAGGTGTTTCTTTCGGTCGACTCAATATCACCTCTGAGTGACTGAGTCAGCACACCTCAAGAACCATCAGCCGACCGTGCGACGGCTGGAGGAGAGAAACATGCTTCTGATACATACAAAGCTGTCACATTCCTTGCCTCTCTGTGTGCGTGTGTGTGTGCCCGTATGTACGTCTGTGCACATCAGATGGAGGAGAAGGTGAAGGAGATGGTGGCAATGAAGCAGCATGTGCTTCTGATTCATTCCAAGCTGTGCCTTTCCTTGCCTTTGTATGCCCTATTGTACGTCTGTCTGTCTGACCTCTCGGAGCATCAGATGGAGGAGAAGGTGAAGGAGATGGTGGCAATGAAGCAGCATGTGCTGGCGGAGGAGAGCCAACGCAGCATGGAAACACTCAAGTCAAGGCAAGTCAACGCTGGTCAACGTAGGGCCAAGGTGTGTCAGGTCATGGTAGAGTCAATGTCAATGCAGTCAAGTCAGGGTCAACACAGGGGCAAAGGCAGGGTCAATGCAGGGATGCATGCAACTGGTTTGGTAGCATCAAATTCTTCCCCACACCATCCCACCATCCCTTCCACTCCTGGTTCCCCTGTTTCTGCAAAAGCTTCTCGCACTCTCCCTCCCACCACTCTCCTTCTCCCTCCCTCCTCTCCCCTCCCCCCACTCCTCCTCCTCCTCTCCCCTGGCAGGGAGGATGCGCTGCAGGAGCAGCTGAGGGCCGCAAGGGAGACAGTGAGCACTCGCGTTTTCTTTTACTCCTAAAAGGCAGAAACGCTTTGCATGGCGTTTCAGAAAAAACCCCATTCCCCTCCTCCCCATCTCCCCTGGCAGGGAGGACGCGCTGCAGGAGCAGCTGCGGGCGGCGAGGGAGACAGTGAGCAACATGCAGCGGCTGCACGAGATGAGCCAGTCGCAGCTGTTTGAACTCAAGGCGCAGTCAGGTATGCTGAAATTGTCTCCCTTTTGAATAGCAAAAGAGTTGTAAGGATTCATGGATTTTCCAGCTGGAGCGAGAGCGCAGTCAGGGATTCAGCAGTTGCATGCTGAATCGCTTCAGTATTTCAGTTCAGGGTGGTGTGTATAAGCCATCTCACCAGAGGAACAGCAGTTTTAGTGAAACTTAAAAGCCGTCGAAGCACAGTCAGTCTGTCAGGTGGGCTCAACACTCAATTGTCCTCAATTCTTGCCCAGCACGTCAGCTTCTGCCACCTTTTCCTCTCTCTCCCCCTTCCGCTTCCCCTTTGCTCTACGTTTGCATTCGTCAGAGGAGGAGCACATATTAAAGCAGGGCGAGGTGAATCTGCTGACAGACGAGGTGGGGCAGTGAGACGTCTAACCCTCCTCCTCCTTCCCTACCCACCCCCTCCTGCACTTCCCTCCACCGCCCCCCATCAGAGGAGGAGCGCGCATCAAAGCAGGGTGAGGTGAAATTGCTGACAGACGAGGTGGAGCGAGCTCAGGCGCGGCTGCTTGCTTTGGAGAGAGAAAAGGTGAGAAGTGAGAGAGAAGGCGAGTGGGGTTGTCAGTAACTGACAGGTGGGCTGCGGAGGCCCTACTTCCATCAACTCACGTGGTTCTTAGGACAACGAGACAACAAGAAGGTGAGTGGGTTGGGAGCTAGGGGTGCACTGGAGTGCGTGGTAGGGGCGCGTTGGGTCAGGAGAGGGAAAGAAAGGTGGATAGGATGAGGTGGAGAGAGAGAAGGTGAGGTGCGGTACAGTGGGATGGGATGGGATACAGTAGCTTGTCTCTTCTTCCGCTAACCTGCAACTGCACGCGCTGCTCTCATCCCATCCCTCTCCAGGAAGCTCTCAAGGCGCAGCTGCAGACTGCACAGCCCAGCGAAGCAGCAGATGGTGAGAGGTGAGATGCTGCTTCTGCCACCGTCCACTGCTGTTTCTGCTGCCACCTCATGCGCACTCACTCATACACACTTTGTTTCACCTCTCTAAAGCCCTCAAGGCGCAGCTGCAGACTGCACAGCCCAGCGAAGCTGCAGGCAATGGAGAGAGGTGAGCTGCTACCACCGTCCACTGTCGACTCAAAGCGCTGCTACCACCGTCCACTGCTTTGAGTCGACTCAAAGCGCTGCTACCACCGTCCACTGCTTTGAGTCGACTCAAAGCGCTGCTACCACCGTCCACTGCTTTGAGTCGACTCAAAGTGCTGCTACCACCGTCCACTGCTTTGAGTCGACTCAAAGCGCTGCTACCACCGTCCACTGCTTTGAGTCGACTCGAAGCGCTGCTACCACCGTCCACTGCTTTGAGTCGACTCAAAGCGCTGCTACCACCGTCCACTGCTTTGAGTCGACTCGAAGCGCTGCTACCACCGTCCACTGCTTTGAGTCGACTCGAAGCGCTGCTACCACCGTCCACTGCTTTGAGTCGACTCAAAGCGCTGCTACCACCGTCCACTGCTTTGAGTGGACTCAAAGCGCTGCTACCACCATCCACTGCTTTGAGTCGACTCAAAGCGCTGCTACCACCATCCACTGCTGTTTCTGCCGCCACCTCATGTCCACTCATGCGCACTTCCTGTCACCATTATTATGTTGGCACATGGGTAGACTGCACAACCCAGTGAAGCAGCTGGACAATGGAGACATGTGAGACGCTGCTTCTGCCTTTGTTAGCGCCGTTGCTGCTGCCACCTCACGTGCACTCATGCTGTTTATTCATGCATCAGGAGCTGCATGCTCCGGCAGACATGATGCCCTTCTCTTCCCCTTCCTTTTTCCTTTCCTTTCCCCCTTCCCTGCTCCTCCTTATGCAGCACGGACAGCAGTGGAGTAGTAGGGTGGGAGGCAGCAGTACGAGCAAAAGAAGCGGTGATAGCATCGCTGCATCAGGAGCTGCACGCCCTGGAGGCAGCAGGGTTGGGATAGGCCTGGGCCATGCCATACCCCTCGTTTTCTGCCCCTTTCTTCCCTTGTTTCGTTTCCCTTATGCAGCACGGATAGCAGTGGGGCGGTGGGGTGGGATGGGAAGCAGCAGTACGAGCAAAAGAAGCGGTGATAGCATCACTGCATCAGGAGCTGCACGCCCTGGAGGCAGCGGGTTGGGATAGGCCTGGGCCATGCCATACCCCTTGTTTTCTGCCCCTCTCTTCCCTTGTTTCATTTCCCTTATGCAGCACAGACAGCAGTGGGGCGGTGGGATGGGAAGCAGCAGTACGAGCAAAAGAGGCAGTGATAGCATCACTGCATCAGGAGCTGCACACACTGGAGGCAGCAGGGGCGGCTGAGAGGGACGGTGCCATCCCATCCCAGACTCATTCCCCTTGTTTTTCCTGTCCCTCTTTCCCGGACCCCACCCCACCTCCCTCTCCCCGTCCTCCACTCCCTTTCCTATGCAGCACGGACAGCAGTGGGGCGGTGGGATGGGAAGCAGCAGTACGAGCAAAAGAGGCGGTGATAGCATCGCTGCATCAGGAGCTGCACGCACTGGAGGCAGCAGGGGCGGCAGAGAGGGATGAGCAGAGGGCGGAGGTGAAGCGACTCAAGGCGCTGCTGCAGGATCAGGTGGGTTCTCGCTTGGCTCTGAAGCATGGAGTGACTGGGAAAAGTGCTGTCACACAAGGTGGGTTGGTGGGATGGAAGAGGGGGAGGAGCAGCGGGCGGAGGTGAAGCGACTCAAGGCGCTGCTGCAGGATCAGGTGGGTTCTCGCTTGGCCCTGAAGCATGGAGTGACTGGGTAAAGTGCTGTCACACAAGGTGGGTTGGTGGAATGGAAGAGGGGGAGGAGCAGCGGGCGGAGGTGAAGCGACTCAAGGCGCTGCTGCTGGATCAGGTGGTGGGAATGATTAGTGGACAGGATAATTTGGGCTATCTTGGTGTGGTGTGATGTGAGTCATACTGGCGACTAGGCCCACACACACTGTCCTCAGGCATCTCAACCATTGCTGCAATGGGTCTCCTCACACAACCCATCCGACTCGCCCATTACGGGTAGAGAGACGACTTTTGAGGCGCCTCAAAAATTGCGGGTAGAGAGACGACTTTTGAGGCGCCTCAAAAGTCCTCTGGCATCTCAACCATTGCTGCAATGGGTCTCCCTCACACAAGCCATCCGTCTCGCCCATCACCAGGACTCGTCCATATCTACGCTGAGAGCGGAACTGGCAACGAGGCCCACACAGAGGCAGTGGGAGGATCTGCGCAAGCAAGTGAAGATCCTGCAGGTGAGGCCTATCTACAGGCACTGGGTGCACTCTGTTTTGCAAGCACTGGGTTTGCAAGCACTGGGTTTGCAAGCACTGGGTTTGCAAGCACTGGGTTTGCAAGCACTGGGTTTGCAAGCACTGGGTTTTGCAAGCACTGGGTTTTGCAAGCACTGGGTTTGCAAGCACTGGGTTTGCAAGCACTGGGTTTGCAAGCACTGGGTTTGCAAGCACTGGGTTTTGCAAGCACTGGGTTTTGCAAGCACTGGGTTTTGCAAGCACTGGGTTTTGCAAGCACTGGGTTTTGCAAGCACTGGGTTTTGCAAGCACTGGGTTTTGCAAGCACTGGGTTTTGCAAGCACTGGGTTTTGCAAGCACTGGGTTTTGCAAGCACTGGGTTTTGCAAGCACTGGGTTTTGCAAGCACTGGGTTTTGCAAGCACTGGGTTTTGCAAGCACTGGGTTTTGCAAGCACTGGGTTTTGCAAGCACTGGGTTTTGCAAGCACTGGGTTTTGCAAGCACTGGGTTTTGCAAGCACTGGGTTTTGCAAGCACTGGGTTTTGCAAGCACTGGGTTTTGCAAGCACTGGGTTTTGCAAGCACTGGGTTTTGCAAGCACTGGGTTTTGCAAGCGCTGGGTTTTGCAAGCGCTGGGTTTTGCAAGCGCTGGGTTTTGCAAGCACTGGGTTTTGCAAGCACTGGGTTTTGCAAGCACTGGGTTTTGCAAGCACTGGGTTTTGCAAGCACTGGGTTTTGCAAGCACTGGGTTTTGCAAGCACTGGGTTTTGCAAGCACTGGGTTTTGCAAGCACTGGGTTTTGCAAGCACTGGGTTTTGCAAGCACTGGGTTTTGCAAGCACTGGGTTTTGCAAGCACTGGGTTTTGCAAGCACTGGGTTTTGCAAGCACTGGGTTTTGCAAGCACTGGGTTTTGCAAGCACTGGGTTTTGCAAGCACTGGGTTTTGCAAGCACTGGGTTTTGCAAGCACTGGGTTTTGCAAGCACTGGGTTTTGCAAGCACTGGGTTTTGCAAGCACTGGGTTTTGCAAGCACTGGGTTTTGCAAGCACTGGGTTTTGCAAGCACTGGGTTTTGCAAGCACTGGGTTTTGCAAGCACTGGGTTTTGCAAGCACTGGGTTTTGCAAGCCTTCTGATCACAAAGGTAGTTCATCAACCTCTTTTTTTTTGTTATTTTTCCTTCCAACTACAATGCTGTTGAAAATATCAAGGCTTCAACAATTTTCCCCCTCCCCTCCCGTCCCCACCCCACGTACACTGTTCCCACCCACCTAGGCTGTGGGCTACAATGCAGTGGAAGTGGACGACTGGGATGAACCGGGCATGTCATCCAACGGTCCAGGATCGTCCTCCGATCTCTCTGCTGCCGCAGATGGGGAGAGTGGAAAGGGGGGAGATGGCGGTGCAATGGGGGTGATGCGCAGCAGCAGTGGGGCCGACATTGGGAAGCTGGAGGCCTTGCTGCTGGAGAAGAACAAGCGGATGGAGCACGAGTTGACCCAAGTTAAGGTCAGTCAACGCTGGTCAATTGGTGTTGGCAAAGGCTAAGTTGGCTCGGCGGTGCTAGAAGGGACAGTGGGGAACAGAGGGCGCTCATAGGCAAAATGGAGGTCGGCATTCTGAAGGGCCTCTTCTTATCGATCCCCATCCCTTGTTTCCCTCCTCCCTCCTCCCTGTAACAAAACAACCCTCCAGATGCGTTTGAGTGAGAAGGAAGAGGAGTGTGATGAGGCGAAGAGGAGTGTGATGAGGCGAAAGCGAAAGCAGCAGCACTGGAAGGGACAGTGGGGAGCAGAGGGCGCTGATAGGCAAACTGGAGGACGACATTCTCAAGAGTCCCTTCTTATGGATCCCCCTTCCTTATTCTGTCCTCCCCTCCTCCCTTAAACAATCCTCCAGATGCGTCTGAGTGAGAGGGAGGAGGAAAGTGAGACTGCCCATTCCAAGGTAGCAGCACTAGAAACAACTGTTGCAGAGCAGAGGGCGTTGATAGGCAAACTGGAGGACGATATTCTTAAGGGTTATGGCGCACGGGACAAGCACCGGGCGGCGTCGGTTGGCAGCATTGTCTCGATGCCTGGAGCAGCGGGCGGCAGCGGTGGTGGGGATGGTGGCGGCGGATTGGTGGATGATGACTCGGTGCTCATGGTGGTGTGTGGGCAACGGGATAGATTTCGGCAGCGAATGGGAGAGCTGGAAGAGGTGAGGGAGGGGAGGGGAAGGGTAGGGAAGGAGGGCAGGAAAGGAGACGGGAGTTGCTGAGGAGCTGGGTATGGGAAAGGGGTGTGTGGTTACAACACCCTAACTCATGGTGGGTGAGAACTTTGAATACACTCTGAATTTCCATGCCACTTCTCTAACTCCTCCTTGTCACCCCTCTTGCTCTTTTGCTGGCAGGAACTGCGGGCGGAGAGGGAGAAGAGCAGCAAGTTAGCGACAGAGGTGGAGCGATTGAAAGCAGACAACGTGAAGCTGTATGAGCGCATGCGCTACGTGCAGGACTACACGAGCGCTGGTGGCGGGGACAGACCGAACAGTAGTCGATCAAGAAAGGTGCGTGTGAGCAGTGCACCAGTCTTCTGATGGGGTTATCACTGGTTGAAAGCAGACAACGTGAAGCTGTATGAGCGCATGCGATACGTGCAGGACTACACGAGCGCTGGGGGAGGGGACAGACCCAACTCCAGCCGATCGAGAAAGGTATGTGCACTGTACGTGTCTCCCTGTCCGCTGGTCTCTCGAACGGTGATAGCGGTCATTGTGAAGCTGTATGAGCGCATGCGCTACGTACAGGACTACACGAGTGCCAGGGGAGGGGACAGACCCAACTCTAGTCGATCGAGAAAGGTGTGTGCCCTCCCTTTGCATTGTACCTGTCTCTCTGTCTGCTCAACCCCTTAGCTGCATTGCGTTCTCCAATTGTTTGGATCCTGCACCCACCCTCCCATCCCATCCCAACCTTGTCCTCCATTGCCCCACTGACTGACATAGAGGCGGGTCCAGCAGTGGACGTGGAGACAAGTTTTGAGGCGCCTCCCATCCCAACCTTGTCCTCCATTGCCTTCACTCACTGACATAGAGGCGGGTCCAGCAGTGGACGTGGAGAGCAAGTACAAGGAGATGTATGAGGAGATCGTCAACCCGTTTGCTTTGTCCCTTGCCTCTTCCCCATCCTCTCCCCATTCCCCTGTCAATCCGCACC
This sequence comes from Closterium sp. Yama58-4, assembly GCA_947470075.1. Lineage (NCBI taxonomy): Eukaryota > Viridiplantae > Streptophyta > Zygnematophyceae > Desmidiales > Closteriaceae > Closterium > Closterium sp. Yama58-4. The sequence continues at coordinate 732,164 of CANIUD010000082.1, read as the reverse complement.
AAATCAGAGTGACATGGAGGCGGGCCCAGCTGCCGACGTGGAGAGCAAGTACAAGAAGATATACGAGGAGAGATCATCGACCGCCCCTTCACTGCCCAACTTCCATCCAACTTCCTGTCTCAGCCACCACCCATTACCCTCTGACTCCTTCCATATCAGAGTGACATAGAGGCGGGCCCAGCAGCAGATGTGGAGAGCAAGTACAAGAAGATATACGAGGAGACCATCAACCCGTTTGCTGCTTTCTCCACCAAGGTGCGCTGCTGCTGCCTGTGCTACCGTGTGCATTGCTCAAGCACCTTTGAGGAAATTGACCTTTGAGGCGCTGCTGCTGCTGCTGCTGCTGCTGCTGCTGCTGCTGCTCCTGCTCCTGCCTGGCGTTACTAAGTGCATGGGTTTCTGCCACCTCGTTGTGTGGAGATTATCATGGTAACCGTTTTACCCGCAGCTTCTCTCACCATCTCACTGCATCCCATGTTCTGAATGTCATAATATAACTTCTGAGACGTCTCAAAACATGCCATGTTCTGAGTGTCATATCATAACTTTCGCTTCTCCTGTATGGTTGCAATGTGAACAGGAGAGGGATCAGCGAGTTAGAGACCTGGGTCTGCGAGACAGAATCACCCTCACCAGTGGCAAATTCCTCCTCTCCAACAAGTCAGTCACTCCTCTCATACCATTCATTTGCTCCTCTCATTCCCTTCGTCCTTCTTCCTGCCCTGTCTCCATTTAAACCACCCCCTGCCAGCCTCGCCTCTCAAATCGTATACCACAATTCACTCTGTGTGTGTACCGCCACCATATGGGGTAACACCCATGCGTTCTTCCAAAGTTCACTGCCAGTATGCATATCTATTTTCCTTCCGTTGCTCTCTCCCAAGGGTGTGCACGTTTTTTTTTTTTTTTTTTTTTTTTTTTTTTTTTTTTTTTTTTTTTTTTTTTTTTTTTTTTCTTCTTCTTCTTCTTCTTCTTCTTCTTCTTTTTACCTTGTTCTTTCCTCCCATGCGCTTTCCCAGGTACGCGCGCACGTTTGTCTTCTTCTACTCCATCGGCCTCCATATTCTTGTCGCTCTCAGCATGTACCGCCTCTCCAGCCTCAGCCATGCCAGGTCAGTATGCTTGCATGGTTGCATGCTTGCATGATGAATTCATGCATTCACACCACATGCATGCCTTTGTGGCTGTTACCATGTTACCATGTACCGCCTCTCCAGCCTCAGCCATGCCAGGTCAGTATGCTTGCATGGTTGCATGCTTGCATGATGAAGTCATGCATTCACACCACATGCATGCCTTTGTGGCTGTTACCATGTTACCATGTACCGCCTCTCCAGCCTCAGCCATGCGAGGAGAGCATGCAGGTCAACATGCTTGCATGCTTGCATGAACGCATGATAATTCATGCATACATGCCACATGCACATACCGCCTCTCCAGCCTCAGCCATGCGAGGAGAGCATGCAGGCATAGATGCGTGATTTCAAGAGCTGGCACGTGTGCGCGCTTGGGCATGCTTTCTTTCCTTCCTGGCCTTGGCAGTATACATGAGGTTAGGACTTCAAGGGTTTTGAGTATGCCTCATGGTTTGACACCCCTACCTTATCCCCTCTGCTCTGGGTTTCAGGATAAAGTTTGACGAGGCTGAGCTTCCATCGAAACACTCGCTATTGACTGCTGCGCTAAGGTCACGCAATGCCACATTCAGCGGTGGTCATTCCTCTGGTTGAAATTAGAAGGAATGAAATCCTCTGTGATATACAACAGATGTATGTACATTACGTTGCCTTTCTCACCAAGTCTAATATCATATGCTGTGTTATCCTGGGCTATACGAATGCTTTGTACACTGCGAGAGCACCTTCAATGTACGTCATTCGGCAAAACTGGAAAATGGATAGTTGGTCTGTAGGAGTCAAATCAGATCAGGTCGGGTGAGATTAGGGCGTGTCTCTTTTTTGATTTTATGGATTTTGACGGACTGTCCGCTTGTATGTAAACGGACAGTTGCAATAGCGAGAATCGGACTGTCCGATTCAAAAATTCGAAAGTCTGGACAGTCCGTAGGCAAAAGCATCACTTTTCCGAGTGCATCAGACTCCCGAAGTACTGTAGCATCGCCAAGCATCGTACATCTACGTAACCTCAGTCACACCCCATCGCCAACATCGCATAGCCAGGTCGCGGCTCGATGCCCCCTGAAAGCCAACCGTCTACCTTCTACACAATTCACAACACACCACAAGAATCAAAAACAGAGCCACACACACAGAGCACTATCAAACCAGGAAAATTGCAACGCCATGTCTAGGAGGCTGCTCCTATCAGTGCTTCACCTGCTTTACAGAGGCTACCACGAGTTCATCGTCCGTCCAGCCTTTGACCAGATCACGGATGTTATTCTACTGCTTGAGGACGATGACCGCAACACGATGCGGCGTGACCGTGAGAATCAGCGGGCACGGTGGGATGCCCTCCTCGACTCCTTGCCTCAGCGCATATTCCATGAAACGTTCAGAGTTAACCGGGCGGTGTTTGACTACCTAGTAGAGGCGTGGATAACACGGAACGGAGACCGTCGACGAGTAGTGCCCATCGAGACAGTGGTGGCTATGACTCTAGTGTATCTTGGCACGGGTGCCACCTTCCGTCAGGTGGGATTGCAATTTGGTGTTGTGCCTCAACATGCCTTCCGCCTTATCTACGGTTTCATAGCGTTCCTTGTCAACGTGTTGGAGCCTCTGTGGGTTACACACCCCACCCTTGAGCAATGTGAAGAAATGGCGGCGGAGTTCACTTACGAGGGGGGGATACCGGGTGTCATTGGAGCATTGGATGGGACTTTTATAGAATGCAGGGGGTTCGGACGTGACAAAGAAGACTTCAAAAACAGAAAGGGTTTCTACTCTATCCACCTACAGATAGCATGTGATAGCAACGGCATAATCTGGGACTACAACGTCGGTTACCCCGGGAGTGTGAATGACTCGCGGGTGTTCAACAACTCACCCCTCCGGGAGTGCATGGAAGCAGGGGATTTAGGCAACTACATGCTGGTCAGCGACGCCGCGTACGCCTTGAAAAGCTACACATGCGTCCCATGGCGGGCTACTCCGGGAAGGGCTCTGCCAAGGGCGAAGGACAAATGGAACACACAACAGTCAAGGCAACGGATGGTGGTTGAACAAGTGAACGGGAGATCGAAGGGGAAATGGAGGATCCTAGATGCCCGTATGGAGTGCCATAGTGACCGCGTCCCGCAGGTCGTGAGCGCGTGCGTCGCGATGCACAACATAGAGCTCACGATCGGTAGCCGCGATCGACTTGGCCCACCAAACGAGCGGGATCGTTGGTGGCTCGCGGGTCCCGCGTCACGGCTTCGACTTACCGGCGCCGAGGTCCGCGGGTTCACGCCTCGTCTTCGGATGAAGAGGTGGACTGCGGCGATCTACGCCTCCTACTGCGTCGCTCATCCGCGAAGCCGCGAAGCACCTCCCGGGTAAGCGCCTCGAACTTGCCCCAATTCTCCTCTTGACGCTTGTCGTTATGGTCGCGGAGCTCGCGAACGAGATCCGCGGTGCTTTGTGCTCTGGATCGCCCAGCAGATTTCCGACCTTGGCCCTTTGATCCGGTCTTACCCCCCTTGCCATCCGTGCCTTCGGGCTGCTGGCGGGGATACTGATACCATGTATGCCGGCTGCATCCCTCTTGCCCATCAGACGACGCGAGCGCTCCCCCGATTTGGCGACGACCACGGATCGAGACACCCGTCGTCGCATCTGATTCCGTCGCGGCGGCAGTAGGAGACGCCGACGGGATGGTGTCTGGCGATAGAGGGGACACATTCCCGCGGCGATTTGTATTGTCTCCAGCAGGGGGAGGCGCGGGTGACGCACGCGGGGGATTGGGAGTAGGAGATGGTGGCGCGACCACACCAGTAGGCGTGGTCTCATTAGCGGTCGGCGGGTTGGAGGGTATGGGATGCGGAAGTGGCGCAGCCAGCGGTGGGGGCGCGATGGTGGGAGGCGGACTGTCCGTGTTGGCGATGGCAGTTATTGTATGCGACGTGGGCGTCGCATTCGTCGTAGCTGGCCGACGACGGGCGTTGGCCCGAGGTGGCGTTGCCGTCGCAGACCTAGAGCCTGTGGATCGATTGACGCCCGTGCCTGCAAGTACGGGGGGGATGGTACTCGGGCGCTCACCCCATAAAGCGTCGCCGAGGTGGTACCAAGGGGGCAGGCCAGTGGCGCGTCCCGCCCCCGAGCGCTTGATGCGATCGTTAATGCGGCGCCACTGCTCCTTCATGCGATTGTACTTGGCCTTGAGAGCGGAGACGTCGTGGCGCCACGTCGGATTCTGCAGCAGGAGCTCCTCCTGGATGAGCGGGTACCAGCTGCGGCCTTGCTGACCCGTACGCGCGCGGATCTGGGCCTGGCGGGTGATGAAAGCTGCGAGGACCTCGCACTCCTCCTCTGGGGTCCAGCGCGGCTGCGTCCTGCCCGTAGATCTGCGTGACGGAGCGGTGGTCTCGCGGGTCGAGGACGTCTCCTGCTCAGCGGGCTCCTCTTCAACCTCCCCGAGCGTCGCGGCATTGTCCATATCTGCGCCTAGTCCGTAGTCGTCGTCGGCGTTGTACGAGGCTGTGGGAGACGGGATGTGGTAGACCCACCAGTCAGCTTGCGTGTTGGTGGTTGTGGTGGGGGTTTGAGCGTTAGCGGGAGGCTGATTCTGGATCTGTGACTCTTGTGTCTCTGGAGCAGCAGCATGAGGATCAGGTTGGGTAGAGGTACTAGGGACGGAGGTGTTGGGTGTGGTGTTTGCCGGTCCAGAGTGCTCATTTCCGCTAGACTGCTCCATTGCGTGCTGATTGTGTTGGTTCGGTTCGAAGTGGAGGCGTTTTGTAGTGTAGCATGGGTAGTGGGGGTGTCTATGGTTCAATGTTCAGTCTGGCGCTGCGCGCCTAAAATTCTATTGGAGATGCGGCTCGGTGTATTTTTTCGGGTTCTTTGCGCGCCAATCAGATGTCAGAGGAGGAGTTCCGTCCGTTTGCTTATCGAACTGACAAATGTTCACATTGTGAACCGTTGCTTGGAGGGAAAAGTGATGTGACGGTTCGAACTGTGGGCGAAATCGCGAAGGCCTTAGCGAAGAAGGCGCGAAACAGTGCGAAGTAGGTAACTTCTTCGCGAGCCGGACGGTCCACAGTTCGAACCGTCACAGTGAAAAAAGAGACACGCCCTTAGGGCGCGTAACCATTTTGCATTTTGTGATTTTGACGGACAGTCCGCTTAAAACGAAGCGGACGGTCCACTTACTGAAAACGGGACCGTCCGAAGTGAAAATTTGCATGTGCCTCACGCCGCCAGTGAAAACTGCTTTTCCTGACCCCATTGATCGATATGACCAGAAAGCCTTGCAGTAGAAAACAGTCAGCATGATAGCTGAGCTTAGAGCGTTCGAGCGAACTAGGTTTTGGAATTGAATGATTTAGTAATATTTTAAAGCAGTGCGTTCCCTCGGAAAAGTGCAGGAGACTGTACAGTACGTTCCTGTCAGTTGATTACGTTCTCTAGGTCCGAAGCGGGGAGACTGTGAGATGGATAGCAGCGATCATGCGCCTGTATCGAAGGAGAGCGAGCGCAACGACCATGTGATTGTATCGAGGCCGAGTGAGCCCAATGACCATGTGCTTGTATTGAAGCACGTGCCGGCGACGGCGAGCCAGGAAGTGCTGGATCGGCTGCTGCAGCGGTTCGGAGCGGTGGAAGTGGTTAGCAGGTGAATGGATAGCTAGAGTGCGCGTGATTAGCAGATAAGAGGTTAGCTAGGGGGTGGGGGTTAGCAGGGGAGGGGAGTGACTGAGGTCAACACGCGGTTTGGTGCATAAGGGAACAAATTGCATGATTAACGAGCACCAAACCCGCCGAGACAAGCAGCACAGCGCAGAGCCTTCTGATGAAACCTCAAACTCACGCAAACCACTAATCTTCCCCCACACGTCACCTTTTCCTCTCATACTCTCTCCACATTTGTTTCCCAAAGCAAAAGAGCAAGGTAATGGCGTATGCGTGATACAGCCCGCAAAGTGCGCCAGTTAAGGACGTCATCCAGTAGCTTTCCTCTCCACACAGTTTCCGCTTTCTCTCTTGCTTGCCTCGTCCCCACCAGGAGCAAGGGAGTGGTATATGTGCGATTCAAGGCGCAAAGTGCGGCACTTACAGCCAAGAAGCAACTACACGGGTAAGCATTCTGCTCGTTTGCACCCTTGCAGCCAAGAAGCAACTGCGTGAAGGGTTTCGAACACATGTGAAGGCGCTCCGTACGTCCTTTTTGTTTCCGTACGTCCTTTTTGTTTCCGTACGTCCTTTTTGTTTCCGTACGTCCTTTTTGTTTCCGTACGTCCTTTTTGTTTTCGATTTTTGAGTCGACTCAAAAATCGCTCCGTACGTCCTTTTTGTTTTCGTACACTCACTATTTGCCACTCTCAAGCGGTCCTTATATTGATAAAGCAGTGGTTCAGACAGTGTGATGGCATCACAAGGTAAGCATCGTACACTCACTATTTGCCACTCTCCCCCTCTGTCTGTCTCTCTTCCCCCCCAACAGCATTCGCATGGGCAGCAACGTTCTATCAGCTCATTACTTCCCCCCCGCTCATTCCGCCAACCACAATGAACCGCACACCACGCCTGGCAACCCTGCTCGTGCTGCTGCGCCCACCCTTCCCTCCGCTCCTGTTGCTACTGGCGCTAACTTGCATAGCCATGATTCGACCTCTCAACAGCAAGAACCACGCATTAAGTTACCACAATCATCATCACAGCAACCCTCTCCACTGTTGCTATCCTGCCCGACTTTTGAGTCGACTCAAAAGTTACCACAATCGTCATCACAGCAGCCCCCTTCGCCATCACCCTCCTGCCATCCGCCATCCCCCTCGGACCCCTCTCTCCGCCGCCTAGTTCATGCCCTCATGGCGTTCAGCGAGCAGGAGCACTTGGTTGCTCAAAGGCGTGAAGGAGAGGGAGCAGCAGCAGGGCGTGAATCAGAGGACAGCAGCAGTAGCAGCAGCAGCAGCAGCAGCAGCAGCAGCAGCAGGACAGGAGAAGGTGATTGTGAGAGAGGAGGCGACGGGACAAGAGGAGGGAGCGAGAGGCGGACTGGAAGCAGCGAGGCAAGAGCAGGGATCAGGGGCGAAAGGGAAGAAGGGAGTGGAAGATAGGGGGGACGAGGCTGCATTGCTTATCAGGGAGGTGCAAGGGGAGGACATGCTGAAGGGGAGGACATTCCCAGAAAGGGGAGGACATTCAGCAGCGGAAGGAGGAAGGGGGAGAGAAAGCTGTGTGGAGGAAGGGGGCTACTATCCCTTTCCGCCCCCACACTTCAGGTCTGTGCCCCCAGCTGTGTGACACTTCAGGTCTGTGCCCCCAGCTGTGTGACACTTCAGGTCTGTGCCCCCAGCTGTGTGACACTTCAGGTCTGTGCCCCCAGCTGTGTGACACTTCAGGTCTGTGTCCCCAGCTGTGTGACACTTCAGGTTTGTGCCCCCAGCTGTGTGACACTTCAGGTCTGTGCCCCCAGCTGTGTGACACTTCAGGTCTGTGCCCCCAGCTGTGTGACACTTCAGGCCTGTGCCCCCAGCTGTGTGACACTTCAGGTCTGTGCCTCCAGCTGTGTGACACTTCAGGTCTGTGCCTCCAGCTGTGTGACACTTCAGGTCTGTGCCCCCAGCTGTGTGACACTTCAGGTCTGTGCCCCCAGCTGTGTGACACTTCAGGTCTGTGCCACGCGTTTTATCCCCCCGTGTGACATTCTACCGAGTTGACTTTTGAGTCGACTCAAAAGTCTTCAGGTCTGTGCCAGACGTTCTGTCCCCCCCTTTCGCTCCTTCTTGCACACGTCTTTTATTCCATGCCATGCAATCTTTGAGGCGCCTCAAAAGCTATCCCCCCCTTTCGCTCCTTCTTGCACACGTCTTTTATTCCATGCCATGCAACCTTGCATGACATGTTCAGCTTTGCTTCAAGGCAGCGTCTGCCATTCATCATGTTCGGCTTTGTATGTGCACTATTTAAGATTTCTCAGAGGCCACTCCTGGCCCCTCTCCTCTTCCCCCCTCCCCCGCTCCCCCCACCCACCCTCCCTCCCCTTTTCTCCCCCTCTTGAATCCTCCCCCCAACAGGTACGCCTATCCCCCTCCGTCTGCTCCCACGATCGTCAACATTGCTCTTGCACTCATCATCACTCCGCGCCTCTACACACAGGTATGGTGTGCTGGGTCGAACTCTGCTGACACACTGATGTGGTGTGGTGTGGTGTGGTATGGTGTGCTGGGTCGAACTCTGCTGACAGACTGATGTGGTGTGGTGTGGTGTGCTGGGTCGAACTCTGCTGACACACTGATGTGGTGTGGTGTGGTGTGCTGGGTCGAACTCTGCTGACACACTGATGTGGTGCGGTGTGGTGTGATGTGGTGTGGTGTGGTGGGATGCAGTTACAGAATACTCAGATAGCTCTCTAGCTTGCTCTCGTCGTGACTAAACATGCTCTGTAACATTCCTCTCCATCCCTCCCCTCTTTTCCCATCCCTCAAATGCTCCATTTGATGAACAATATGAGCCTGCATACTCTGCTCATTACCTTTTTTTGTTCTGATTTTATCACTCCCTACCTCTCTACCTCTCCCTGTCTTCCCCCCTCTCTTCCCAACCCCCAGGTGCTCCATCTCATGAACAAGATGAGCCTGCCACTCCCTTCTTGTCTTGACATGCTGTAAATAAATCGTTACCTCCTCTCCCTCGCTTCCCTCTCCCCGTCCCCCCTCTCTTCCCACGCCCTAGGTGCTCCATCTCATGAACAAGATGAGCCTGCCTCCCCCTTTCGGCCCAGCCACGCTGCCCCCGTCCTTGCAGCCAGAATTACAACACCTCACCGGACCGCACCCCACTGCACCGCAACCAGCGCCACAACAACCGCCATGGCCAACCAGCGCACCATCTCAGCCCGTACCATCCTCCAAACCACCTCCTGCCTCTCACTCATCCTCCCGCCATGGCGCAGCAACAGGCCCTACCCAACCATCCCAACCACCCCGAACACCTCAGTTATCTCAACCAATCAAACCACCCCAACCACCCCACCTATCGCACCTATCACACCTATCTCACCCATCTCACCCCCCCCAGTGGCATCCTCCGAATCCTCCGTCCAGTCACCCAGCTCTCGCCCCCTTGCCTCCCCATCCCTCCTGTGCCCAGAGACCCCCCTCCCTCGCACCTCTTCCTCCCCATCCTACACCTTCCCGTCACCCTATTCCCTTCTCTCCTACACTTTCCCTCTTACCTCCACCGACCATGCACCATCCACTCGCCCCACTCTCTAATACGCCTCCTCCCTCTCTCGCCCCTCCTCCCTCTATCGCCCCACCTCCATCTCTCGCCCCACCTCTCTCTATTGCCCCACCTCCATCTCTTCCCCCCCCTCCCTCGATTGCCCCCCCTCCCTCACTTGGCCCCCCTTCTATTCTTTCCGCCTCCACCCCATCAAATGCAAGTCCTGGGACCCAATCGTACGGCCCTGAAAACACCATTCCACCCTTCGCTTATGGCAATGCCCCGCTTCCTCTGCCCTCCACTTCTCAACCCGCCACAAGCCCCCTTGAAGCACAGTCGCCCCTACCAGCAGCAGCACCACCAGCAGCTACGGCATGCTCCACCCCATCAGATGCCAGTCTCGGCATGTGGGTTCCGAACTCTACATATGAAGCCCCACTTACAGTCACTTATAGCGCACAATCACCCCTGCCAGCACCAGCAGCAGCTGCTGCCCCATCGGATGCAAGTCTTGGGGCGCGTGTCCTGGGCTCTAGAGTGAAAGCGCCCAAGACAGAAGGAAGAGAGGGAGGCGGGGCTTTTAAGCGGAACGGAGTGGGAGGAGAGGTGGAGGAGGAGGAAGAGGAGGACGAGGGAGGGGAGGGGATTGAGTGGGAGGAGGGTGAGGAGAAGCGGCTTGAGAGAGCTGGAGTGAGAAAGGTGGTTGCGGCAAGTGGAGGAGGGGTAGTAGGATTGTCAGCATTGGTGGTCAAGAAAAGGGCGCCTGTCTTACGGGTAAATTCCTACTTCTTAGATTGTTCTTCTTGTGGTTGTCCCCTCTCCCTGCTGTGCTGTCCTTTGTCCGTATTCTCAAATTCAGATTGCGTCCAAAGAAGAAAGAACCTGAGAGCCTCAGAGCAACCTGTGCTGTGCTGTGCTCCAGTCCAGCCGTGTCCTCAGAAAGAACCTGAGAGCCTCAGAGCAACCTGTGCTGTGCTGTGCTCCAGTCCAGCCGTGTCCTCAGAAAGAACCTGAGAGCCTCAGAGCAACCTGTGCTGTGCTGTGCTGTGCTCCAGTCCAGCCGTGTCCTCAGAAAGAACCTGAGAGCCTCAGAGCAACCTGTGCTGTGCTGTGCTCCAGTCCAGCCGTGTCCTCAGAAAGAACCTGAGAGCCTCAGAGCAACCTGTGCTGTGCTGTGCTCCAGTCCAGCCGTGTCCTCAGAAAGAACCTGAGAGCCTCAGAGCAACCTGTGCTGTGCTGTGCTCCAGTCCAGCCATGTCCTCAGAAAGAACCTGAGAGCCTCAGAGCAACCTGTGCTGTGCTGTGCTCCAGTCCAGCCGTGTCCTCAGAAAGAACCTGAGAGCCTCAGAGCAACCTGTGCTGTGCTGTGCTCCAGTCCAGCCGTGTCCTCAGAAAGAACCTGAGAGCCTCAGAGCAACCTGTGCTGTGCTGTGCTCCAGTCCAGCCGTGTCCTCAGAAAGAACCTGAGAGCCTCAGAGCAACCTGTGCTGTGCTGTGCTCCAGTCCAGCCGTGTCCTCAGAAAGAACCTGAGAGCCTCAGAGCAACCTGTGCTGTGCTGTGCTCCAGTCCAGCTGTGTCCTCAGAAAGAACCTGAGAGCCAAGGCTGGAGTGGTTGGGGAAGCCACGCGTAAAGAGAGAATTTTTGAGACGTCTCCTTACAGCAGTGGTTTTGAATTCACTCTTTACACGTGGCTCCTGCCGTGTCCTCAGAAACGACAGGCGATAGAACTAAAGAGCAAGGCTGTGGGGAACGACAGGCGATAGAATGCACACTCTTCAAGTCAATGTAGTGTCTTTCTTTTCAGGCGCCTCAAAAGCCATTTGTAAAAGAATGTGTGTCCCTCCCTCTTTGTCGTGCTGATTGTCGTGTTCCTTGCTGTCTTCAGATCCAGCTGCGTCCAGAGAAGAAGAAGAAAAAGCCGCGAACAAGTCTAGAGCACGAGAGAAGGGCGGCTGAAAGCAGTGCTGAAGTGACAGGCCAAGATGCTGCGGCGACGGGGGGAGAAAAGGAGAGCGATGCTCTCCCTCTAGCAGAGGGAGGTTTGGAGTCGGGCCGGGACAATGAAGACCGGAGATTTGACCAGAAGGAAGCTGAGGCAAAGGCACAGGGAGGGGATGGCGGGGGGAGGGAGAGGAGATCCGCGGGGGAGAAGGGTGGTGGTAGAGAGGCGTGCAGTTTGGCAGATGGTGTGGAGAAGGAGAGAGAGGAGAGGTGCGAGGGGAATTTGAGAGAGGAGGAGGGGGAGGAGAGGGCTACTTTGGAGGAGCTAAGGAGACAGCAGCTGACAGGGGAGCAGCTGCTGGATTGTGCAGCTTACAAGGTGAGGCACTGATGTAGATATAAACACACAATGTGGGCTGCTGAATTGTGCAGTGTATAAGGTCGGAAATCCGATGCATTCATTCACGCATTTGTTTAGCAAAACCTGTATGTCTTTATTTGTTTTGCACGCATTTTGAATGGGTTGAGGCTGCAGCAGTTGACAGGGGAGCAGCTACTGGAGTGTGCGGCGTGGAAGGTGGGAAAAGAATGTGTGCATACATGCGTGCAATGAAGGAGGCAGGGTGGCAGTGATTTAACGAGTTGTTCTTTTTCCCATGTTGATTTAACGAGTGATTTAACACGGCAGTGATTTAACGAGTTGTCCTTTTTCTTGTATCCTATGTTGGACAAGACGAGTTGAGGCAACAGCAGCTGACAGGGGAGCAGCTGTTGGAGTGTGCAGAATATAAGGTCCAAATGGAAAAAGCAGAAATGAGTGCGGTAGTGTGGAGTGTATTAGAAGGTGCACATAAGGTGTTCTCTTCTCTGCATGTGTGCGCGTGTGTGTGCATGTGTGTGCATGTGTGTGCATGTGTGCGTGTGTGTGTGCACGTGTGTGTGCAGAACTACAAGAGGGGCAAGCCATGTGCAACACTGTACATAAAGAACATCGCCAAGTCCACCACCACCGCCGACTTGTTCCGTATCTTCGGTCAGTGACCTTCATACTCTCAGTCAGTCAGTCACCTTCATTCGTACCCTCAGTCGGTCATTCACCTTCATTCATACCCTTAGTCAGTCATTCACCTTCTTTCGTACTCTCAGTCCGTCAGTCAGTTAGTCAGTCAGTAAACCAGTCAGTCATTCACCTTCTTTCGTACCCTCTGTCAGTCAGTCAGTTGGTCAGTCAGTAAACCAGTCAGTCATTCACCTTCTTTCGTACCCTCCGTCAGTCAGTCAGTTGGTCAGTCAGTCAGTCAGTCAGTCAGTCAGTCAGTCAGTCAGCCAGTCCATGCCCTGTTATGCAGTTACAAGGCTTCATCTTCTCGCATCACACCCATGTGGTCTGTGTCCACCTGGGTTAACATGTCAAGAATCACTTTTGAGGTACCTATATGTTTGACCCTTGTGTACCTTCTAGGAAAGCACCATAAAATGCACGCACCCTATGCATTTCACTATATTGTATCCCACCTCTACCCATGAATTCCTCGTTTCTTACATATATTGACTTTTCAGGAGCCTACAAAATATTGAACTTACAACCGACCAAAGTAAGCTGCTAATGGTCGTTCCACTTAACTTGTCTACTACGCTCACCTTCCAAGCACCTTCTCCCCTGCTTGTTTTTCAACCCCTCAACCGTGCATGCCTCCTTGGTGCGCCAGGAGCATTCTTCCCTGGCAACTCTGATTGGAAGTCCAAAATTGGAGTTCGGCTCATGCAGGTATGTACGCTGGTCGCGTATGTTGCCATTTCAATATGTCGTGACACTCGTAAGGCTTTTCAAGCCCCCCGCTTGCTTTAATGCTCGTACCCATGGCCAGTTCATTTCGAGTCCATTTAAATAAATTCAGTTGATTCTTTTACCAATCCCTCGATGGCATTGCTTGTGTTCCCCCATTGAGCCCCCTGGCCCATCCTCCCTTGCATATCTGTCCTGCGTGTACGTTCATGTTCCTCTTGCATTTTTATTTTCATGTCATGATGCTTGAATATGGGACCCTTTGATAGGAAGGTCGGATGAAGGGCCAAGCGTTTGTCACACTTCCCACTCCGGAGCTTGCTGCAGAAGCATTGGTAAGTCCTTCTTATGTTAGTTGAGGCTACAGTACTTCAATGTTTTGTTTCTGGAGTGTGGACAGTCGAAGGCTAGAGTGTATGATTGATGGTCCATCGTTGTTATTTGAAATCCACCTTCTGCAGGATGCCACACTTGGACTTATGTTGCACGGGAAACCAATTATTGTGCAATTTGGCCGAAAATAAGTTGGCTGTCGATCTATCTCGTCTGAAGGTATGACATACTAGCTATTCCGTATCATTGCACTCTTTATACATCACACATTGTGGCAAATGGGAAAGGGGAACGGACAAGCAGCTACATATGATCTATATCAGAAGTCCTCCATGTGAGGTTAATACTCAAATCCTTGGCATCATTTCATCAACACCAATTGTAGTCTTCTACAAATATGTCCACCAAGTAGTTTCGTGTTTGAGTATTAAATGTAATATGGTGCATGCTTGAATCGCAGTGTTCCTTATCCCACCTAGGAGTTGGTGGCCAGCCATTGGTTAGGGGCAAGGGCTAGGCGTAGGTCCCTAGCAGATTTAGGGGCGAGTGGAAACCACTAGGAATGCACAGTAATTTCTTAGGGCATCGACGTCGATATTGTCACATATTCAGCCTCGAGTTTTTCACCGACCTAAGGAAATGCTCTCACGATGTGGCATTTCACTTCGCATGTTCGGCGGCGAGACCCTGGGTGCAGCAGGCAAAACGACACGGTTCGAAATGCGGCGCGCCGAAGTGTCACATTGAAAATGAAAACCACTTTCACTGGGAGATATAAATTCGAGGCAGCCTCAAATCCATTCAGCACAGGAATTGTTGAGCCTCTCGACTAGACAAAACCACTACTACCTACTAAGTATTACTGCTGGCATTCAGCTTCTTTAATCGCCACAAAGCAGCAACTATGGCTCAGAAGGTCGCGGTTTTCGTCGTTACCTTGGCATGCCTCGCCGCAGTGGGTAAGCTGACGAGCAATCCTTCGCCGTATCTTAGCCCAGTCACACCGTCCAATGACATCACCAGCAATACAGTATTTACTGAACTAGATTGCTCATCACGGATGCAAACGCTGTGATCTCTCTCATTGCACACAAGCTGACAGATTTCGTTACTTTTTACGCAGGTTTTGCACGCCCGCCGGCGAGCGTTCGCACTCAGCTGGCGAAGATTGAGAAGAACGACCTGTTCCTGGGAACGTACCAGGGGTCGCTCTATGCTGAGCTGGACCACGTGGACGGCGCCGACAAGATGTCTGACGGCTATGCCTACCTGGCGATCTACAAGTAAGCTCATGCATGCCATTCTCCCAGGAAGTGATTTCTGAGAAAATTAACTTACAAAAACTTTCTGCACTTTACAAGTATATTCCACATAAAACAGGCTTACCATTTGCGAACATGCAAAAATGTAACCCGCAGGACAATCGCTCTTTTTACAACGAAGCAAAATGTCTTTTTCTTTTTACGATTCGCTCGATTCTGACTACGTGATTTATTCGCGTTTCAATGTTCCAGAAAGGACGACGATTACAACATTCTCTTTGGCGGAGAGGCCGAATCCAAGGAGCCCGGGGAACCCCATCGCAAAGGTTTTGGGCCCGAGTATCCGAAAACGGGGTACTCTTCCGAATGTTGCGGGAATGTATACAGAAGTGTCCAAAAAACACCCAGGCCAATCCGCACCCCTAATCCCACACAAGGGACTCGCCACTGCCGCGTCGCGACTCTTTGGCGGGACAACGAATGTCCCGCCAATATCCTCCAACACCGCAGCGCACATTTCAGTCATGCAGGGGACTCGCGGCCCGGACAACATGGGGTTCACTATACGCGACATTGCATGCCCAACTGCATACCATAATCGGGCAAACAGCAGAACATCGGCCCAACACACCTACGAAGTGAATACACCACTTAAACGCATACTAAACAAATAGGGTATCCACCAAAACATCAACTATAACGCATGTAATCTGGAACACAAAATCACAATCCGTCAAACAACACATACGAGTACCACGCACGTCTTACATCTCAGCAGCACTGAAAGCCGCCTACTCGTACAAAACGTGAAACCACCCTACTCCACCTCCAACTACACACCGCCAACAGCAATACCAGCCTAGAGGCTTCCGCCTGGCAAACAATCGTCGCACACCACACTAGCTTCCTGCGCCTGCGGAAAACCCACTAGGATGGCCGCCCACCGCAGGTCCGTTACGAGCACGCTTAGTAGGCGTCCTTCGAAGGCGGCTTATCACCTCCTCGTTATGCGCGCCCAACGCCTCGGGCACCTGGGACACTGGTATGCCCAAATTGCCCGCCTGCTGGCTGTACTCGCCCGCCACCATCCGCACGACCCTGCGCCGGCTGCGAACGTCCCGATACAGTGGCCCTTCAGGGATACAAAAATACGCCGGTATCTCGTCATCATCCTCCTCGTCCTCCTCATCCTCCGCCTTAATCACGCCCCACTTGATGAGCAGGTCCTCGTCGCAGCCCACAAAATCCCACGACGTCATATACATACCAGGGGCCCTCTTAAAATTCTCAATAGCCATCTGCAGCATTGTAAGCTCGCTAACAATGGGCTCAAACATCAAAGCAGCGCCAGCGCCATCCAGACGTTTCATCAGCGACACCCACGCCGTCGGCACACAACCCGCGCGCCACCAGCTCCTCTAAATAGCCGTCTCCGACGTCAACTTGCACGCCAGTTCCAGCCTCCTCAGCACGTCTGGGAGTGACGGTCGAGGTACCTCTCCCTTCTTCTTCCACTCGTTGCTGTCCATAGCGTCCCTCATGAACCAGTATCGGTGTATTGCCTTCACCGTGTCAACCACCCCGGTCGTCGACGGCATGCTGCACCGGGGCGGCCCGCCATAAAGCTGCACCACCTTGACACTCAGGAGATTCTGCGCCGCAAACCCGGCAACGGTTTCCGACTCGAACACACAACCAGTCAGCTCGTGCTTCGGGTCGTACACCAGAACAATTGCGCGCTCGTTCTTTGCGAAGAGATCCCCGTCAAACTTCACCATGTGCTCCGTGAATAGCTGTTGACACACGACGACATCCCCACAATTTACGCAATCAGCACCTTCCTCGTAACAGATTGCATTTGTGAAAACAGGAAAGCAAACCGCGCCGAGACTCACCTCAGACGACATGCGGCCGTGCTTTGCGTAGCGCACCACGACATTATGCTCACGACGCCGCCCATTGTGTACGGCCCTGCCATCATCCCGCCTCAACACCACAAGCGGATGACGCCACTTGGAGCCAGAAGCGTTGACCAGCAAACCCACCATCATATGCCACTCGCGCGCTATACCGAACTCCGCGTCCATAACCGCCGACACCGGGAGCCTCGTAGGTATGAACGGGAACTCGGAGAACAAGTACACATCGTCAGGATGGGCTTTGAGAGCCTCCAGGAGAGTCACTATCGCGGCCATGCTGTCGTATGACGTCTGTCTAGCACGAAAAACGCAGACTTGATATCCGCTGTGGTCCACGACGAAAAACAAGAGACGAGTACTTAGACGGTAGAGCCGAGGTTGAACCGATGAAGGTACGTACCGTCGCCCCCTCGCCTTATCTCGAACTACCGGAGGTACGGGGGAACATTGGCTGCGTAAAACACACCACATGTCACGTGAACCGCTAGCCTCACACGGTGCCCACCACGGATTTCATTGAACGGCAACCACATACTGTACACATCACCGACACTAGGTGGCATTAACTCAGTGGACCCCCGCACGCACCAATGGGGTTCGCCTATCCGCTCCGGTATGCACAACCGCGATACCCACCCATGCACACCGTTGTACAGCGACCGCACGGCGAAGTTCAAAAAAAGGGAGTACACCCTTAAAAAAACGCGACTACAGAAAGGTACTCTCCCGACTACTGCCCCTTCAATACAACACTGCATGCCTGCGTACGCGATCGAAACACCGCAGTGCACGAGGCACACAACATTCAGAAAGAGCATACCATAAATCTTGCCAAAGGCTAACAGAGCCCCATTGCAACCTACACAATTGCGAACAGTCATAAACCACAAATATAGTGTCACAATGAAGCTTCTCAGCATGGGTTACGAGTTTATGGTGGCATATCCACCCCAGTCACAGTCACTGGCTCAACCTCACCCTGGTGTCGTGAACATGATGTTGCTATCAAGGAGAATACGTATGACTTTGTACCGCGTGCCACTTTTGACAATACAGGAGAGCTTTTTGACGGATCTAGGCTGGCTACGTCATGCGCTGCCTGGCACCATCGTGTGTCCCCACATATGCCTAGAGGTTCTTAGTGTTGCTAATTGCCCATCCTATAGTACTCTGCGCAACAATATGGTGTACACATGTGGGTGACACTGGACAGTGTGTGTGGACCGACACTGAAGTGCGTCACTCTATGTGGTACGCATCGAAACTTTAGCGTGGGAGATAACATTAGGTACAACATGGTGAACACGTGGTCCCAGTACACTCGTGCACCTGTTTAAAGCAAACGGATTTCGCCAGAGATGACGTTTACACGTTGGAGCCCAAAACAGCACAGCTCGGCCTCGAGATTTTTCTTGCCAGCAAAACGCGGGCCGACGTTGACACATGTCACGTCCTGGCGATTTCCCGCGCAGCTGCATGCAGATCTTGTAGCTTCGCCCATCCTGCTCGGGCTCGATATTCCCAGGCGATATGACGTTCCATTCCGCATAGAAAGCCAAGTCTGGGCACCTGTCTTGCTCTGTGTTAGTTCTTGTCACACTCCATCCCATGGTGTCCAGGCTTATGTAACGCCCTCCAATGACGCAGCCTGGTCGTGAAGGTATGGCGCGAGACAAGGTAGGTGTTAAAAAACCACGTAGCGGCACGGACAATGGAGACGTCACGGAGGTGGCGGCCTCTGCGCGCGCACCGCACGCAAACGCCGTCACAAGGGCCACTCGAAGTAGTACCCGCACGCAGCAAGGATCTGCGAATCAAGAATCCGCAAGCGCCGCTAAGAAGCTCGACCTGCCCAAGTACAAGACGAAAGTTAAAGTGAATACGGTGGACCCCGAACCAGATGATGTCGTTGCCCGCGTCGCCAGAAAGAGTAAGGATGTCTCTTTCACATCCATGTCTTTGAACAACCGCGCCGGACTGTCGTGTGTCGTCACCGCCAGAGATCTTGTGACCATCGCAGATGGTCAGTGCCTCACCGATGCGATAATCGACTTTCACAACATGTGAGTCTTGAGATCGCTGGTGAATCACGTCGCCGTCAAATACGTCAACTAACCTGGGCGTCCGGACCCCCCATGTGCAGATTGTTGCAGTGCCAGCCAAGCGCGCCAGGGTGACGAAGGCGAAGGGGGTTCCTCTGAATGGTAATAGTTGTTCAAGCGACGACTGCGAGCATGGCCGTTGATTACCATTCATCTGGCACCATCTTAAAGTGTTGTGTTCGTTGTGTTTGTTCGCAGCTACAGCATCCGCTGCGCCAGAGACTTCAGTGGCGGAGGCACCTCAGGCAGAGGTGGAGATAAGCGTCGGTGCGGGCGATGAGGACATCGAGAGTGAGAGCGAGGCACGCCCGGCGCCCTCCCGGTCGAAGAACTTGGCCTCTGTGATGGCAGAGTCACAGGCGACTGCCACCACCAGGCCCCGTCCTCCGCCCGTGCGTGTGCCGGACAACCCTTTTGTGGCCATGCCTGTAGCTGGGTCGTCTCGTGACCCGACAGCGCCCGGGGAGGAGACACACATTCTGATTAGTCGCGCGGAGTTCGAGGCCTTGAAGAAGGCGCAAGAAGCGAGCGCGCGCACCGTGGCCCGTCTTGAAGAGGAGCTGAGGTCTGCTAAGGCTGTGCAGGCGCGTGCACCCCCTCGCAGGCCGGACGAGCATGTCTCGGGGAGCGGTGGTGCTTCTGGTCGGAAGCGGAAGCGTCGGGAAGAACTCGCCGATGAGGAGACATCCGACGAGGAGAGAGAGGATGAGCCACCCACCAAGAGGGGGCATCTGAGGGTGTCCAAGTCACCGGTCCTGCAGCGGGCGCTGAATTTTCTGCCCGCAAACAAGTCGTGGAAGGTGCGTTGTGACGAACATAGGTGCCTCCACCATGTGTTAACTGCCTTTGCACCCCTTACTACGTGCTTCTCGGAGTTTTGACGGCGGATGTGTGTGCTGGGTGGTTTTGATATGGTTGCAGCGCGCGTGCGACCTGGTGAAAGATTACCTCTTCTTTGAGAAGGAGAACGCCCGGATCACGTTCTATCCGAGCAGCGACGACAAGACGGTGGGAGTGTGTGCAGTGATCGAGCGCCTGCCTTTCGATTTCGCGACACTTGCTCTGGCTGCGGACAAGGCAAGACGGTCGGATTTGAACAAGGCCCTTAGCGAGTGGAAGTCGGGCGCAGCAGGAAGGACGCGGGACATCTCGTGTCCACGGATGGGGCTTTTCCGCGACGAGCGAGATACGCGCAGCCCATGGGCCACGAAGAAGGACCGTACTCTGGAGGAGATACGATCGCATTATGGGCTGCTGTTCGGCGTTGACGGTAAGGCGGTGGTCACGTGGTTGGAGAGGGGATGTATGCGGGATGCGTGGATCGCGGACTTACGTGGGCGTGCATTTGTGCGCAGATCCCCTGGCATTGTCCAAGTTTGGGAACGATCAAGAGGGGATGCCGTTCGCCTCTGGCGCATTCGTGGCATGCGCGGTTGCGGCATTCAAGCCGAAGAAGGTGGTCGGGCCACTGACGGTGAAGCTTTACCACCTGGCGTGGCTGGAGCATGTGGTACGTGCTTGGTGTTTGTTTGTGCTATGTGGTCACCCGTCCTCCCCCGGTGGCTAAGGGGCTGTTTGCGTGTCGCAGGTGACCGACACGCTGGTGAACTGGGAGGCGAGGAAGGGGCGACTGTCGAACTCTGCCTGTGGAAACGCGCAGGTGGTCGATGGGCTCGTGATCCTTGCGCGTGAGGCAGTGTCGAACGCGATCAGAATCTTCAAGCCTAAGTACGACGTCGCCTCGTGCTCGTGGACCTGGGGGCGCCATGGCCTTCGACTGTCCTCGTGCGGGCTGGAGGACTTAATTCCAGCGACTGCCGCTACCCGTGATGGGGCAGAGGTTCAGGCGGACGAGATCTCTGGGTCGCTTGGAGGCCCGTAAATGGTGGGGGTTGAAGGCATGTTTTCCCAGCTGGGGTTTGTCGTGCATTTGTTGCTGTAGGCGGGATATTTGTGTTTGTTGTGGGTCCTAGCTATGTGTGTGTTTCTTTTGTGTCGCTTTGCTGTAGGTTTATTACGGATGGGTTGTGCGTTTTTGAAATACGG
Organism: Closterium sp. Yama58-4; assembly: GCA_947470075.1. Lineage (NCBI taxonomy): Eukaryota > Viridiplantae > Streptophyta > Zygnematophyceae > Desmidiales > Closteriaceae > Closterium > Closterium sp. Yama58-4. Next base: position 711,441 of record CANIUD010000082.1, on the reverse strand, counting down.
TGCAAACTCACGCGAACACTTAGGGAATGTAAACACACCACGTTGTATGGTTACGCCGTATTTGGTATCTTAATAACAGCATTGCGGTGTCTAATAGGTACGGATACGTGGTTCCGGTTTCACGAGCTGCGCACATTACTGAGGGCGCGCTTCGGGCCGCGTCGAACGTAGACCATTCGTGGCACGCACATTGAATAGGTGCTGTTGAGGGATGTGGTGGACGTTTTCCGCACATCTGACGTGGGATATGTTTGCAGTGGTTGGCCGCATCTCACGCGTCAATGGCGTGGCCAGTCGCACCAATAGGGGGAAGTAGTAAAGCTTGGGACCACGTGTCTAAATCCACCAGGTGTAAATGGTGGGCGGACAGTGGAGACACGTCCCGCGTATGCAGCGGGCGGAAGCTTGGTTCACTTTATCGTCAGGTGTTGGTGCACGCCCTGGTAACACCGGCTGAGGTGGCGAGCATGCGTTGGGACGTCAGATTTGGCGAAGGTTTGCCGTAGGACGGGCGAGGCGGGCCCGTGCTACGTTTTAGTGGCTGACGAAGTGTGTAGTTACATGGTGCGGGGCCACTCACGGTCCCACAGGTGTACGGTCGAGATGCGGGGTGTTCGCGGTGTGGATTTGCGCCGCGTGGAGTGGTGTGCGCAAAGCGGACGTAGACAGATGTCGCGAGAGCGTTGGATGGGTGTGCGAGCAGTACGCACAGGTGTGGGATAACGAGAGGTCGTTGGGTGGGGAGGTGGCGGCGCGTTTGTGGGTGGGGAGGTGGGTCCTCTGCATGCAGATTGGTGGGCGAAATGCACGCGCAGTTTGGTAAGTGGGCGACGAGAGTGGGTGTATTCACTCGTTAGACCAACGGGGTGCTCACATGTGTACGGCGGGGATCGTTGCGTGAAGCCGCCTCGATGAAGGCCGCGTGGCAAGGGGGTACGTACGGTATGATGCACAAGCACTTTGGTGTACGGTGTCATGTGACACGTGTGACGGGCAACTTTATCGCAACTTTCTTGCAAGATCGCGGTTGCTGGGAGGTTCCTGAAATGTGTCCGAAATGTGGCGAAGGGGTCACTTTTACGCAACGTGCACCCTTGCGGGAATTCCGATGGTTTTGACCTTCACTGGAAAACATCGGGGCCGGGTATCCAGAAAGTAACTTTTCTGCAGTTTTTTCGACACATTTCCGCAATACCTTTTCCGCGATGCCACCGCGTTCACCGTCAACAGCGCGGCCGACAACAGCCTCGTAATCGACCTGGGCGCGGGTCAGACGTACAAGAACGCCACGTACGAGCTCCTCGTGTTCAAGTTCCTGCAGAAGTTTATTCCGTACTCGTACAAGTTCAAGGGCAAGTGGACCCAGGCCAGCACCGTTACTGTCGCCGCGGGCACGCTCAAGGACACCATCGACGCGATGAAGCAGAACCCTAAGAATTACTACGCGATTTTCAACACTGCGACGAACCCTGCTGGTTGCGCCAAGGGCGAGTTTGACTTCATCCAGCCGTGGTGGAAGCGCCTGTGAGCAGGAGAATGGCTAACAGCAACAAGGAGCTCGGTTTAGCATGTTTTGACGAATAGCTCTGACTTTATTTTATTTTAAGGGGAAGGGGGAGGGAACAGGTTTGATGATTGGGATGTGTAGGGGCTTGGTATGCAAGTGCAGGGTGTAGGTTCACTTCCTTGGTGAACAATTCTCTCCATGTGAGAGGGCTTTCCTTTTTTATGTGTTGGTGGGTTGGCTTTCCTACTCGAAGTCTTAATACATATATTGGCCATTTTTCACCCTTCATACTTTGAGGAACGTTCACATCCTAAACGCACAGAAACTGAGTCTTAGGGAGTAGAGAGTTTGAAACCTGAACCGTATAGAAGGGAGTCCTGTGGGTTTGTGCTTCTCCTTCACCTTTTATTGATCAGATTTTGTTGTACAGTTGTGTGTTCCCTGGTGGAGGTACATTTGCAATCTGAAATGGAGAGTTCCATCATTCTCCATAAAGGGTTCCCTAGCGGTGAAAAACCCTGTAAACAGGCGCTGCTGCATGTGATAGGAATCGGTCTAAGCATTTGAAAAATGGCATATATGGATTGAAAGTAGATTGAAAAGCCGAATGTTCTAAACTAAATCCAGTTAATCTTATACAAGATGGTAGAAATAGATTCGAAAAAAAAATTCACTGTAAATGTCGAGCCAAATAATTACGTACACTCCTCTTCTCAAAACAAAGTTTTTGGCACGAAATATTATATGCTGTTCATGGAAGTAGTTATAGTTATAGTTGTACACTAATGGTGCAGTCTAATCCGAGTTTATCCCCATACTGCCGCAAATCAGCAGCACCAAGCACAACCGCTGCATATACGTCGACTCCCCCTCCCGTAATCGAGGGAAAAACCTAGTTTTTGCAGCCACTACGCTTTTTGAGGCGCCAAGAATATTCTCTCGCTAATCCCGCACATCAACGGCGATCTCACCGCCCCCTTCCCCACTCCCCCCGGCAAATGGCGGCTGTAGCCGCCGCCAACCCATCCGCCGCGGCAATTGCGCCGCCGTCGGCGTCGGCGCCGCCGGCGGCGGCGGAGGCGGCGGAGAGCGTGCGGCAGTTCCGGCTGGAGCGCGAGACGGAGCTGCGCGTGGAGGTGGAGTGGGACGCGAAGCTGACGGTGAAGCTTGTATCGGGTACGGCGGAGATCTTCGGTTCGGAAATTGCGGTCGGACAAAACGTCACCTTCGACGGCGGCGAGAAATTTGCGGTGCGTGTGGAAGGGGCGAGCGCGCGGGCGGGCGGGGGCGCGGGGGTGGAGGGCGGAGGGCAGAGGGAAGGCGGAAATCGGCCGGTTTTGGGGAGAGAGGGGGGGAAAGTGTGGAATACGGGAGAAGTGGGAAAACAGGAGGGTGAAAGGAGGGTACGGAGGGAACAAGGAGGAGGGAATGGGGGAACCTGGGAACGGGAGAAAGAGGGAATGAAAACCGAGTTTCCAGGTTAAAGCAAGGTGTGGTGTGGACTATCGGTGGTGGGTGGGTGGGCGGCGGTTTCCCTTCCAGCCTTCATCCCCTCTTTTCCGCTTCCAGGTATTCACCTCGCAGGGGTGCAGTCCTGAGGACTTTCAGGAGGTCTCTAACACTCTCCTGCTACCCTTTTTACCTTTCTCTACCCCTCTTCCCCTCTTCCCTTCTTCCCTTCTTCCCTTCGTTCCCTCGTCCCTCGGACCCCCCTGGTGTTCACCTGGCATGGGTGCAGTCTGGAGGTGCGCGGGCGGGTGTATCTGCAACTCAGCATATCCCCTTCCCCCTCTTCCACTCACCTCCCCAAACCAAACCCACCTCCTCTCCCGCCAGGTATTCACCTGGAACAGGTGCGGTCTGGAGGTGCGCGGGTCTACTTGTGAGACGTCTCAAAAGTATTCACCTGGCACAGGTGCAGTCCGGAAGTGCCGGGGTCTATTGGTCTACCCCCCTTTCCCCCTTTTCTCTAACCCTTCTCCTCTCCTCCACTCGCCTCCCCGCCCTTTCTCCCCTCCCCCCACAGGTGTTCACCTGGCATGGGTGCAGTGCAGTCTGGAAGTGCGGGAATGGGTGCCCGCCTCTCTCTCTAACCCTCTTACAACTGCTCTCCCCCTCCGCCCTTCCCCCCCTTCCCCCCCTTCCCCCCCTTCCCCACAGGTATTCACCTGGCATGGGTGCAGTCTGGAAGTGCGCGGGTCGCCAGCACTGCCGGATGCCATGTATGCTGCTGACGAGGTGGGGAGCAGGGGGAGGGACGAGGGGTGGGGGAGGGGGGAGAGGGAGGAGGGGTGGGGGAAGAGGTAGGTGGGTGGGTGGGTGCAGTCTGGTCTGGAGGTGCGCAGGTCGCCAACACTGCCGGATGCCATGTATGCTGCAGACGAGGTGAGGGGGGAAGAGGGGGTGGGGATGGAACTGTGAGTGTGAGCGACTGCGAGTGTGTGACTTCTCTGTGTGTGTCTTTGGGTCGTCAACACTGCCCAATGCCATGTATGCATGCAGCAGACGAGGTGGGAATTGGGAGGGGGGAGGGGGAGCAGGTAGCAAGGAAGAAGGTGGGTGTGGTGTAGCGGGGACTGTCTGTGTGTGAGCGACTGTCTGTGTGTGAGCGACTGTCTGTGTGTGAGCGACTGTCTGTGTGTGAGCGACTGTCTGTGTGTGAGCGACTGTCTGTGTGTGAGCGACTGTCTGTGTGTGAGCGACTGTCTGTGTGTGAGCGACTGTTTGTGTGTGAGCGACTGTCTGTGTGTGAGCGACTGTTTGTGTGTGAGCGACTGTCTGTGTGTGAGCGACTGCTCTGTGTGCGTAGTGTCTTTGAGTCGCCAGCACTGCCCGATGACTTGTATGCTGCTGACGAGGTGGGTGGTGAGGGGGAAGTGAGCAGGGTAGGGTTCTGTGGTGGTGGCGGTGGGCCTGCTGTGTGTGTGGGTCGCCAGCATTGCCAGATGCCTTGTATGCAGAAGACGAGGTATGAAAGGGGGGAGGAGAGGAGGCGTGGGGGAAGAGGTAGGTGAAGGGGGGGAGGGACGGGACTTGTGTGTGTGTGTGTGTATGGAGGTCGCCTACACTGCCAGATGCCATGTATGCTGCTGACAGGTAGGCGGTGAGTGGGAGTTGGATAAAGTGAGTGAGTGTGAGTGTGAGTGTGGGCGTGTGTGTGCGAGTGTGAGTGTGAGTGTGGGCGTGTGTGTGCGAGTGTGAGTGTGAGTGTGGGCGTGTGTGTGCGAGTGTGAGTGTGAGTGTGGGCGTGTGCGTGCGAGTGCGATTGTGAGTGTGAGTGTGGGCGTGTGTGTGCGAGTGTGAGTGTGAGTGTGGGCGTGTGTGTGCGAGTGTGAATCCCGCCAAACACTCTCTAGCAAGTTTGATGCACACCAAGTAGCAGCAACTCCTGCTCTTCTCCCCCAAACCCCTGCTGTTCCCCCCTCCCCCCCCCCCCCCCCACTCCCCCCTTCCACTCCCCACTCCCCAGACCCCTATGGTGAGCTACCTCAATCTCCACTCCGTGCTGAACGTGCGTCGAGTGGAGGCAGCTAGGAGCCTCATGCTCCCCTGCTACCTTTCCCCCCTCACGCCCCTCCCCCCCCCCACTCCCCAGACCCCCATGGTGAGCTACCTTAATCTCCACGTGCGCGGTGCTGAACGTGCGGCGAGTGGAAGCAGCAAGGAGCCTCATGCCCAATGACCACCCTGCTGTTGAGGCGCCTCAAAAGTCATGCCCAATGACCACCCTGCTGTTTTCCCTCCTTACGCCCCCTTCCCCCCCCTTCCCCACTCCCCACTCCCCACCCCCCACTCCCCAGACCCCCATGGTGAGCTATCTCAATCTCCATGCGGTGCTGAACGTGCGGCGAGTGGAGGCAGCAAGGAGCCTCATGCGTGCCAAGCAGCAACTGGCGCAGCTGCAGCAGCAGCAGCAACAGCAGCTGCAGTATCAGCATCAGCAACGGCAGCAGCAGCACCCTCATCAGCAGCAGCAGTATCAGCACCAGCTGCAGCGATTGCAGCGGCACAAGCAGCAACTGGAGAATAAGATTAACTCCCTCGTTCTCAACAAGGTAATTTGGGCGCCTAATACTTTCTCTTAATGCTTGAGGCGCAGCAGAAAGCAGCAGCTGGAGAACAAGATCAACTCCCTCGTTCTCACCAAGGTGATCCAAAGATACTGTCTCAATTCTTGTTTCAACTCATAGTCGTCTCAATTCTTGAGGCAGATAACAAAGCAGCAGCTGGAGAACAAGATCAACTCCCTCGTTCGCACCAAGGTGATTCTTCCTTTGAGGCTCTTCAAAGTCTGTCTCACGTTTTGCAGCGTCTAATAAGTATGCCTCCGTTCTCAGAAACGCCTCATAAACTTTTCAGTTTCTTAGGCGCCTCAAAAAGCAGAAGCTGGAGCACAAGATGAACTCTCCTGTCCTCACCAAGGTAGTTCTCCATCCACCTCTCGCAACCTCTCACTGCAGAGTGTGCTCTTTAGAATTCTTTCAAAACAGTTCTCCATCCACCTCTCACTACCGCGAGCAGTGAGGTGTATTTTGAGGCACCCTAAAGTACACCTTTTTAGAATAAAGAAGAAGAAGAAGAAAAAAGGTCTCCATCCACCTCTCACTGCAGAGTGGCAAGTCAACCCTACCCAGAATGCTGCTGTGCTGGCGGCCGGCCAGGCAGCAGTGGCATCCCACCTACGTGGATCTAGACGTGTCTCACAGCAGTGTCACTGTGCCTTCCCACCCCATCAGGTGCCAAAGGTTCTGCTAGTGGGTCCCACAGACTCGGGCAAATCAACCCTAGCACGCATGCTCCTATGCTGGGCGCCCAGGCAGCAGTGGCATCCCACCTACATGGATCTAGACGTGGCTCACAGCACTGTCAGTGTTCCTCCCCTGTTCCCTCTCTCTCACCCTCTCCCTGTCCCTCCTCTTCCCTCTTCGTTGGTTCAGGTGCCCAGGGTCCTACTAGTCGGCCCGACCGACTCTGGAAAATCAACCCTGGCCAGAATGCTGCTATGCTGGGCGGCCAGGCAGCAGTGGCACCCCACCTATGTGGATCTAGACGTGGCTCACAGTAGTGTGACAGTGCCGGGGGCTGTGGCGGCCACGCCTGTGGAAGCACCCCTGGAAGCCAATGCCAGAACCGTGGAGGAGGCACCTTTGGTGCTGTTCTATGGGCACACCAACCCCAGGTGCGTGCGATGGGGTGAGGGAAACATGCACAGAAGGCTAAGAGCAGTGTCACTGTGCCGGGGGCAGTAGCGGCCACCGCGGTGGAAGCACCACTGGAGCCGAATGCTAGGAGCGTGGAGGAGGCGCCTCTAGTGCTGTTCTATGGACACACTAACCCCAGGTGCGTGCAAGGGGGCAGTTGCACAAGAGCAAGGTACCTAAGGGCACCCCACATACATGGATCTAGACGTGGCTCACAGCAGTGTCACTGTGCTTCCACTGGAGTGGCGGCCACAGCCACCGGGCACAGTGACACTGCTGTGAGCCACGTCTAGATCCACGTAGATGGGGTGTTTTTAGGTACCTTGCTGTGCGTGTCTGTGCATGCAGGGGGCAGGCATTGACGGGGGTGGGCATTGACGTCACCTGTATAGAGTCCTAGTGTCGGCACTGGCAGAGGCAGCAGACAGGCGAATGCAAGCAACATTTGAGCTTACTAGAGTTTGCATCCTCTTCCCTCCCTTTACCCCCAGTTTTCCCCCTACCAGTGCGAACCTTGACCTATACCGCGCACTGGCAAAGGCACTGGCAGAGGCAACAGACAGGAAGTTGAACAATAAGTATGGTTAATATTAGTATAAACAACTACTTCCCCTCGTTTTTCTCCCTACCAGTGCGAACCTTGTCCTGTACCGAGCACTAGTGACGGCACTGGCAGAGGCAACTGACAGGCGACTGGGCATGCAGGCCACGTGTGAGCGCACTAGATTCTTTTCCCCTTCTACCCCTGTGTTCCCCCTTACCAGTGCCAACCTTGACCTATATCGTGCTCTAGTGACGGCACTGGCAGAGGCAACAGACAGGCGACTTGGCATCACTCCCTTGGGCGAGGGAGGAGGAGGGGGAGGGGAGGAAGGGGGAGGGGATGGGGATAGGGGAGGAGCAGGAGCAGGGAGGGAGGGAGGAGGGGCGGCAGCGATAGGTGCGGTTCCAGTGGAGGCAGCAGCAGCGGGGATCATTGCTAACAGCATGGGATGGGTTGATGGGGCTGGTTACCAGGTATCGTACTGGTTATCATACTAGTGGTCTGTGGTCGTTACCAATTCCACCTTGTTCTTTCTTTCTTTCTTTCTTTCTTTCTTTCTTCTTTCTTTCTTTCTTTTTTCTTTCTTTCTTTCTTTCTTTCTTTCTTTCTTTCTTTCTTTTCTTTTCCTTTCCTTTCTCACCCGTTTCTCCTCGTTGCCTCTGCAGCTACTGCTTCACTCCATTGATGCCCTACGGGCGAACGTGGTGCTTGTGCTGGGGCAGGAGCGGCTCTACAGCATGCTCTCGGAGCACTATAGAAGCAAAGCAGCAGCAGCTGCTACTGACGGTACCGCTGCCAGCAGCAGCAACAGCAGCCATGCAGCAGCAGTGGAGGTGGTGAAGCTTGTGCGATCCGGAGGTGCCGTGTCCCGTGCTTCCAAGTTCAGGCAGCGACTGCGACAAGCAGTCATCAAGGTAAGAAGCAATTTGAAATAAACGTGGAAACAGACTTTCTTCGGGTTCTAATCATGTGGTAACCAGCCCGGCACACCTGATCTGTAACCTCTCTTTCTGCTGTTTTTTTTTTCTCTCCTTTCTCATGCATCAGGCGTATTTCTACGGGCCAGAGCGGCAATTCTCACCTCATTCGAGCACGGCCAGCTGGTCAGATTACACGGTGCTGAGAGTAGGGGGAGGGCCGCAGGCACCGCAGTCAGCGCTGCCTATTGGAGCAGCGAGGGTTTCGGACCCGCTTCGCACTGCCCCGGTGGTTCTTTCACGGGAGCTGGAACACCACGTGCTGGCAGTTTCACATGCCAAGGAGGAGAAGGACGCCGTCACTGGGTGAGATTGCTGTGGCCATGTGGTATCTGTACTGCTAGTTTGGGTTGAGAGTGCTAGTGTATTTTGGCGTTAATCGGTGATTGGCTGGCTGTGCTCTCCGGCAGTCGTTGCATCGCAAGTGTTCGACTTGCTTTGATCGCTCCTGTGTTTGGTTGTACTCTTCCTTGGGGCGCAGGAGCATTGCTGGATTCATCTGCATAACACAAGTGGATATTGCTAAGGGCAAGTTTATGTTCATAGCACCTAGTCCAGGGCCACTACCAGGGAAGATTCTCCTATTCGGATCCCTGACCTGGGTGGAGTAGGGTGCGCATTTTGGTGAGGGTACATGTACAGAAAAGTCCAGAGATGTTCGATCATGCTGAAACTGCCGCATGCTTCAAGACGTGGATCAGCATTGTTGCATGTGGCCTCCATTCAGTCAATATTGTCAAAGTAACGAATGTGTTCACAACACATCATAGTACCCATGAAGTTTATGTGGAACTGCTATTGGAGCAAAGACAAGCCAGCAGCCTAGTCCAAGCTTGCTCTTGGCTTCTTCCACACCAATTTGCACTGCTTCCCATCACCTTCAGCTCGTTCATATGCCAGAACCTGCGATGAAATAACAACTTTGTCAGTATCTAAGCACATTGTCACTCACTCAGCACACGCATACATCCATGAGGTTGGATTCAGTCAGGGAACACTTACCTCTCTTGCTCTCTTGTCACTAGGTGTCCAAGACAGCCGTGAATCCTCCGCCCTGCTAGAAGAGCTCCCTCTTTGATCAGACGCCTGCACACCCTGCAGCTTCCGCTTCACCAGCACATGCTGGGGATCTTGCTCCCTGTGTGCCGGAACTTCTGCAGCGATGCATCAGCCTCCTCTCGCCTTCTTGCAGAGTCATCTTGAAAGAGGCTCGCGCAGACGCGTTTGTTAGAGTTAGTGGATTGCTCTCTGCCAGGAAACTGCCTATTGGTTTGAGGAGGTGCTGGTGGAGAAGCCCATCTGTCCTGGCTTGGCGAGCTGTGCAGTGGCTGCTGCTGCGACCGATAATACTGGGGTTAGAAGGGCGCTGCTGCTGCTGTTGCTGCTGATAATAATCAGGCCGACTGGGCTGTGCCTGATGAGGATCGTGTCTTGATGGATATTGGCGGTCGTCAGGCCGAGTCCTTGGGACAGAATAGCGTGAGAGTTGAGGGGAGGAGGACATTGCACCATACGGGTTTCCACGGGTACCAGCTGCGGGAACTTGTGAATGGAAGGATGAGCTGCCTGTGGGGTTACTCTGGTGACCTGCTGATTGCCTTCTTGACATCCAGCCTTGCAAGGCAGATCTAACACCACTGGAAGCGGAAGGAGCTTGAGAAGGCTCTGAGTCGCTTGCTCCTGCACCAAGAAATCGGAAGTTATGATTGAGATAACGGTATCTGCAAAAATTCCATGCATATTATAGCTAAATTCACCCCAAAAAAAAAAAGGGCTAAAAGAACACACCTTGGAAGTATGTGCTACTTGCAGGTGATGCAGCAGTGTAGAGGCTGCTTGGCGAATCGGTCATGCGAGCTTGAGACATGTGGTTGCGGTAGTAGTCTTCATCCCCTAGAAGCAGTGCTGCATCAGCTTGCTCAATCTCAAATGCAGAAGGGAAGCTTCGAACGCCACTAGGTTCATCACCGAATGAATAGCAATCCAAATCTGACGCTGGCATATTCAAACTCTCTGATGGTCCTGGTCTGTGGTACAACCCGTGTGGCTGTGGCTGCTGCTGATATCTGCTCTGCTGCTGCCTGATATCCTGCTGCTGGGGCTGCTGCTGCTCATATCCTCTCCATCTGCCACCATGCTGGCCAGGGTCACCATCATCATCATCATCGCTTAACACCAGGGTTTCAGCTTCTGATGCTGTTGACCGAGCAGATTGATGGCCCCAGGGCGCATCTGGAGGTGACCTCGATCGCCTTCCAGAGGGAAAACTAGACCCCAAGTATGCAGCAGACGAAGCAGCAGCAACAGCAGGAGGAGGAGGATGAATCGAGTGCTCGTGACGTGAAGTATACCGAGAATCTGAATTGAAAGGCATGTCCTGATGAGGCGGTGAAATGCCAGCAAATGCGCTTTTGGGATGATAACCGGTTTGCCTCATGTCACTCGGGTATATTGACTGGTTTCCTTCTGATGGAGGTGAATTCCGTGAGCCCTGGACAGGCATGTGGATGGGGGCTGGGGTCTGCTGTGGCGTAGTCTTGTGTTGACACTGGGCCTGGAAGAGGCTGAGGGAGCAAGATGGAAGGCCGCGAGGAACAGTTGCTGATGCTTGCTGCTCGTGGTGTAGACACATGAACACAGGCAGAGGAAAGCCTGAGGTCATGATGATGTGTGCAGAGAGTGGGTTGAGGGATGGGAATCGGCACAAGAAGGCCTCTTGGGGAGATTCGGATTCAGGCAGGGGGGTGCGGAAGGGCTGGGAGTCTGATGGATCAGAGCCTGATTTTTCAGCAGTGGAAGGCAAAGAAGGTGATGTCAGCAGACTGAGAACCAATCTCTCGGTTGCGGTTTCAGATGACGAGAAGAAACACTGTACGTCCAGATCCAGTGCTGCTCCCCCAGCATAAAGGTCGTCCACGTTGCGCTTAATTTGTGTCAGATATGCATCAGTTCCCTCGAACACCTGCCATATGATAAGCACTACTTCAGTAAAACTGGATTTTCATCAAGCATGACAAAATTCATCACAAGAAACTTTGTGCAATGGATTTAAACGGAAAAGGTGTAAGACTTACCAAGAAGCAAGTCTGGTAAGCAAAACTGAGAGCCTTCAGGTGGGTTTCCACAACAGCTTCTAGGCACACGGTCATGAGAGAACTTGATGGGAGCCCATCCATTGCCGCCAGCTTCTGAACTTCTTTCAGGCGCTGGGAGTTATAGATGATCAGTGAGCTTGATGCATTCAGCACAATCTCTGTTGGTGCTACCAGATCCCTTTCAAGTATCTGAAAAGTGGATAAGAATGTAATCTGATATTTGTTTATGCTGCAAAAGAGGAAAGCACAAAAAAAACGGTTTATTACCTGAATGCCGCTTTCCTCTAGCTGGAGAATCTTATCGTAGAGTTGCCTTCTTTTGAGCACAATGGGGTCAAATTGTTCCCTGGTGTTGACAATGACAGTCCTTTTGTATTCCACAGGAGCCTTCTTCTTTCCTGGCACGTCCACTGGATAATGATGTGACAGATGCTGCTCTTGTCTCCATTCCTTTGGCTCTGAAACCAGTGCAGGTGCTTGAACGGTTGCGAATGGGGCAGAACCCGAATCAAGTGAGGATTGATGCGTCTTAGCTTCTGCTGCTATGGCGATTTCATCATAACAGTCTTCTGGCTCGCTATCAAGGTGAATAATGTAGGAGGATCTGGTTTCCGTTGCTCTATGTGCTGAACCTTCTCAGCAGTAATTGGGTGCACATTCTTTTCAGCTTGTGTAGGCATGGTCTGCAGGTAGAAGAAAAAGGTATGATCACTACTATCTTACCAAAAAAGGAGGGACAAGTGTTACGAGAGACAACCCTGACCTTCGTTAGCAATACTTCTTCAGGGTCTTCCACAGAAAGAATATGGATTTTTTCGCTGATGGAACTGAAGACATGCAGGTCTTGTGCTTCCACAATATCACTGTAAATAATGACCATACTGAACTTGGTCAGTGGAAACGAAGGCACCAGATATCTGCAGAGCAATAAAATCCAAATTAAAACAACCAAGTCACGGATTACAAGACTGAACGAACATATAGCATACACTTACTTGGGTGAAACCAGGAGACAGTCTGAAACCTCAAGTGCTTCGTTCACCTCCCGGTGCATGCTCTCCCACTTCCCCTCTGATACCCCTCTCCCATCCATCCCACTGAGCGCTCCAGCACGTCCAAGCTGGAAGGGCTGGAACTGGCATGTGCCCAGCAGCTTGTACATGGTGAAGAACGCCATGTTCTCAGCAACAATCAGCACATTTGCAGAACCTGTGGAAGCTGTAGAGCCCTTCGGCTCTAGTAACTGGCAGGTCTTTTTATGGGCTCGGAGGATAGAGGTCAGCATGGAGAGCTTCGGGTGATCCACCGTTGCACCACCCTCCACCAGCTCAAATGCTGATGCCAGTGCTTCTCTGGTCCTCTTGAAGAGCGGTGCGAGGTGAGCAATTGAGGCTACTTCCAACCCCTGTTCCAGAAACAGATGAGCGACGCGGATACCGTACTGCCAGCAGAGCATTGCAGTCTGGTGAAGCATGTACAAGCATTTCAGCTGTTGCAGCACACGGTCCTGTGATGGCTTGCCGGAAGCCCGCCGAGAAATTTCTTCCTTAATAAATCGGCTGACCTCCTGCTCCAGGCGAAAGGGCTTCACAGAAGTCTTGGCTTCCTTATTCAGCGACCACAGCAGATTCTGATACTCTCCCTTGGCCATATCAAGGATATCTGCAAGGTCTTGTGACATCTGCACTCTGTGGACCTGTGAATCCAATTCTTTCAAGGATTGCCGTGCAGCTGGAGGGGACTTAAAGCCAATCGGTTGCACAGCAGTCAGATCCTCGACCTCCTTTTCCAAAGCTCTAACTTCATCACGTGCTCTGAAGCTGGCTTCTTCCACAAGTCTAGTTGGCTCAACCGCGGCTGCCACCTCCTGAGGTGGTTCTTGCTTGAAGACTCTGTGCTTTTCCCTGCCTTGCATTCATGAAGAAATTGAGCTCGCTTGACATTTTCTGGACTTGGTGCTGGAACCCGACCCATTTGCCCTCCTCTCTAGCAGCTGAGTCTGGTCGGTTATCCTCGTTACTCTTCAGCATTACAGCAGCAGGAGATGCGGTGGCGGTTTGTGGCACAGGCAGCAACGGCGGCGGCAGCTGCAGCGACAGAAGCACACATAGCGGTAGCAGCAGCAGCAGCAGCGACAGAAGCAGAGGCAGGTGCAGCAGCAGTATCAGCTGGCGATGGAATTGACACAAATCGACTGTGAGGTAGATTCATTGGAGAAGCAGGGGGTGGTGTGATGATCAATGGCTGAGGCTGAGGCTGACGCTGGGGTGAAGGTGCGAATCTTGCATGTGAAATTGGGGCGTGAAGCTTTGGTGCGGTCTGAGGTTCAGCATATCGAACCTGAGGCTGGCATGGCGGCTGTGGAGCAGTAGCAACATGAGAGGCATGTTGTGATGGAGAGATCGAAGCTGAATACACCATCTGAACCAGGGCTGATGGCAGCATCATTCTTTCCTCAATCCCTGAGATAATTTGTGCAGGTATGCACGGCATCCTATCATCAATCAGAGAAAACAGCGAGTCAGATTGTGGTGGCTCTGATTGGAGCAGCTTAACTCTCTGAAAAGATAGCTTGCAGCCAGCATTGGAGCAACTGCATGAAGTGCAAGACTTGAAATCTTGCGACAGATGCCAATCCAGGTACAGGAAATCTCTTGCACGAGAAGCCATTGTCAGATTCGGCCTCAGCGACTCGCTTAGAGATAAGAACGCAGTGACAGGTAGGAGATTGCCATCTCCTTGAAATTCCTCCTGCTGCAGAAGTGGAACTGGAAGAGATCGAATTCCACCACAGTTGAAAGTGAGCTGAGGAGCCACAACCAGCTCGTTGAAGTCTTTCATTGACGCGCTCATGGAGGGAAGGGCGTCAAGGCGAAGTGTCTTCTCTTTGCAAATCAACTCCATAGCCAGCTTCTCAACCATTGGTGACTGGCTGAGTGATGGGAATGGCACATCAAGCAGCGGAATAACTTCGCTCGTGACTGCACCTTGAGCAGAGGTACTTGGCTCCTCCAAAACCTTGCATAGTGTCTCTGTGTACGTCGGCTTAACTTGATCTATTGCCATTCGACCTGGACCCAGCAGCGACATCATGTTAATACGGCTGTTTAAAAGGCCACTCATGGCGTCTTCAGATGGTTTCATCAGATCCATCTTCTTCATAAGCGTCGACGGATCCGTCATGGAACGACCGGGATTAATGGGATCGTCCAGGATACACGGAGGGTCCATGGGACAGAAATTGTCCATCGTGTGTGGCTTGCCGCGCTTCGAAGATGTTGATGAATTGCACGCTGTTTCGAAGTCCAATAAAGAAACGAGATGTTCCTTGAATGGTGAAAAATCCATCGCGATGGGTTCTGCGTCCTCCTCCGCACGTCTGACGTTCTGCCATTTTTTAGAAGATTTAGCATAGAAAGCGAGTAGCCATATCGACTCCATTCAGTGCGTGAAAGGCTTACCATCTCTGGTGGAGGATCGACGTTTTCCAATGGCAAGGCATCACAGTCAATTTGGTAAAATACGTCCTCTCCAATTTTCTGCATGGTTACGAGTTATAAGGTGGGTGCTATCAGAAAAACAGGGAGGACAAAAAAAAAAAAAAAAAAAAAAAAAAAAAAAAAAAAAAAAAAAAAAAAAAAAAAGTGAGACACGGAGCAAAAGGGACACCGAGAGAAACCTGAAAATCCGTATCCTGCAGTAGCAGTTCCTCAAAATTGGCCATGAAGGGAGTAATGGGTCCAACATCGCTAAGTTCGTTACTGTCGACCATCCAGTCAATGGTGCTCAAGCTTGACGTTTTCGACACCACTTGTTTTTGCGGAAGAAACTGCGTAAGAATGGAAGCAGCAGCTGCTTTCGGAAGGATGGTCGTGGAGAGCTCAGAATAATCGACTCCATGAATAAGGTTCTTGCTGTCATTTGCTAGAAGCTGAAACGATGCGACCGGTATGTCATCGGGTAACGCGGCGTCTCCACCATCTACAATCTTAGGACACGGCAATGTTCGCCGATCTTGTTTTTGTTGTTGCTTCATTGACGCTAATGCGTAATAATCCACGTGATGCCAACGTAACCGCATTATCTCCAAGATGAAGAAGGAAAAAAGCTGAAGCGCCTGACGCGGGTAAAGAGCACCTTTTTCTCAGTCTGGTGATGTGTAAGGACTGGCGATGTAAACTAGCGCTGGCGGTTCTGCATCTGCGAATCCATGGCTGGTGAAGTGGTGATTGTATGGGTGTTGTTGTTGCATGCTGCGAATCTCGAGAACACCTAGCATGCGTCGAAGCTGTTATCCTGAAATACGCGCTATACGAGACATCCGGATTTCCCAAATGTCCTCCCTCAGGGGAAAACTTATTGACCATTACGAAAATCCAGGGCGCTTTACAATCACTTATTATACTGAATCTAGCAACACCCTATAATCCTGGAATTGCAGGGCACAGCCCGAATCAGCGCACTAAACCCTGATATAATAGGCCCTGATACAGCATCTCGTGATAGTGGGCAGATACGGTACAACTGGTAGAAGCATGTGTGTAGACGGCATCTGCCTAACGCACAAGACCATCTGATACACAAGAATGCATTATCCGAAAAATCGCCTCTGACGAACTGGAAAGCATTATAAAACTAATGCATCCACGTGCTTTATCCCAACCACCAAGCAACTCAGCGGCCTGCGCTTGTATCATGCAAATCCAAAGCTATGAACAATATATGACGAGCTCACGAGAGTGAGCAAACGCGTACGCATCATCTCTATGCTCTCATATGGGGGAAGCAGAAACTGGTGAAAGCACGTGTGTGCCGTGGGCAGGCGCGAAAGATCCACATCTGCCCGATGCAGATGAAACCCCATTGTGAGCCCCTTGAACCCATTCACGGGCAGATTCGAAACAGCTGTCGCAAAAAACAGCAGGGACTTCCGCTGCTCACCCGAAAGCGACTCCACAACTTCCCAAAACCACAAAACCTGGGGATCTTCCGGGCAATACCCGTGATAGACCGTGTGCGCCTGCCAATCAGAGACTGCCACATGGCGATCCTCCCCGTGGAGAAGCAGATTGAGATCGTCACATGAAAGTGGGGCGAGCATAGCAGCAAGACTCACGCCTTCAACCGAATCAATGCAACAATAATCACTTTTCTGGGTTGGTGCAAGCAGCCCATCTCCTCCTTCCATGTTACCTCTTCCAACACCACCTCCCAGCCTCCCTGACCCCTTACACTTCCGTCCATCCCTACTTTCCCTTCTGTCCCTTCCCGTCCTTCCGCCGCATCCCCCTTCCCTAGAGCCACATCCCGCCCTCCTCCGCTCCCCAATATATCCTCCATGCCTCGCCGCAACGCCTCTCTCCCTCCTCCTCCACCACCCACAAACCCCGGAACTGCACCAGCCGCTGCACAAACTCCGCCACGTCATCCGCACAGAACCGCTCGCTCGCTGCCACCTGGCACGAGCTCTGCTTCGATTGGCGGGCCCCCCATCGGATCCACTACCGAAGCGACAAAGGTGAGACACAGTGACTCTAGTCCTCCTCCTCCTCCTCCTCCTCCTCCTCCTCCTCCTCCTCCTCCTCCTCCTCCTCTCCTCCTCCTCCTCCTCCTCCTCCTCCTCCTCCTCCTCCTCCTCCTCCTTCTCCTCCTCCTCCTCCTCCCTGTGCTGCTTCTCCCCTCTCCCTTTCAGCCATAGCCAGCAAAGACCGACAGCTAGACACCAACTGGGGATCATCATCAGAAGCATCAGCAAGGGAGGGTGTGCGAGCAGCAAGCAGCGCAAACAAGCACCGGGACAGCTTCACTCCCAACGGGACCTGATGTGCCAAAGCAAGGGCCAGGATACGTCCAGCGAACCGAAGGTACTCCTTGGCTTCGGCAGGGTTGGCTCGGGACGCCAGGGAGAGGGAGAACCGGCTCGGGTCGTGAGGTACGGGAGAGAAGAGACCCAGGTTCGGGTCGAAGAGGTGTGCCCGAACGAAGGCGAAGAACTCCCGAAGCACTCCCGGACCTGCGGCCCCGCCCTCGCCTGTGAACCGGACGTCCAAGCCTCCGGTTCGGAGGGCTGTTGGGTCGGCGGAGAGGATTTGAATGAAGGCCTGGTGAAGAGCCAATGGGCCTCGTTCGATCTGAAAGGATGAAGAAGAGAGGAGAGAAAGGAAAGGGAAGTGGAGGAGAGATGAAATGGGGATGCTTTCAAAACTTAGGCCTCTGGTTGGAGGGCCGATGGGTCAGTGGAGAAGAGGATGTGAATGAAGGCCTGGTGAAGGGCCAAGGGGCCTCGTTCGATCTGAGAGTGAGGGACGGAAGGAGATGCTGAAAGGATGATTAGGAAGGGATGAGACCAGCAGCTCGATGTGCTGCGCCTATGGCCACAACGATAAAGATAATTGCGGCTTTGATTTTGAGGGGATAACAAACCGTCTTGTTTCACGCGAATTTTATACAGAGCTAGTTGGGCTAATTCACACGCACAAAAGCAATCACACGCCATGACACACAATAAACACACAATCACACACACACAAACACATGCACGGTAGTCATCCCGAGGGGGCTTTCAAGACACCTTTAGCGTCCCCCTCCCCACTCCCCCCTCCCCCCCCCCCCCCCTCCCCCCGTCGCCCTCAACACCAAGAGCACTCACCTGAATGAACTCCTTGTCACGGTAGTCATCCCGAGGGGGAGGCAAGCACCACTGCACCCAGCTCCTCTTGCCCTCCTGACTCAGCAGCTCACTTCCACTACTTTCACTGCCCCAAATGCTGTCACTGCCGCCACTTCTCTCACTGCTCCCACTGCTGTCCCCGCCCCTCCTATCAATACCCCGCCTGCGTTCTCCGTCCGCTCCGCAACTCATCCTACTGCAGCCCGAGAAGGGAAACGGAAACATGCGTTCTAGTGGCTGCAGCATCCATGCAAGATGCATGCCTCGATTTCCATACATCAGCACCTCCTCCCATGCCGGAAATGGCATAGCTACCTTATTTCCATCCTTCACATCCATCCCATTCTTCCAATCCTTCCAGTTCTTTCCACCATTCCAACTATCCTCCTGCGGTCTTCCTTCCCTTGTCCATTCTAGCAGCTCCTCATCAATGCATTCCTGGGTGGGATACATTGGCTGGGACCGAAAAGGGGTGCGTGTGGAAGATGGCAGGGTAGTGGGAGGTGTTGTGCGGTTGAGAAGGAGAGAGGGGTGGAGCGAGGAGGAGGAGCAGCACGCGAGAGAGGCTGAGAGAGAAGGCTGAGCATGTGGCTATGTTTACAGGCGAAGGAGAGGAACTGATGGGGGAAGGAAGACGGAGAGGTGTTGGTTGCTGATAGAAATGAATCCGCAGCAACATCGGCTGCAGAAGCATCAGCAGCAGCATCAACGGTGGCAGCAACAGCAGCACCATCACCACCAGCAGTTACGTCAGCAACAGCGGCAGTAGCAGCAGGAGAAGCATCACTAGCAGCAGCAGCAGCAGCAGCAGCACCATCACCATCACCATCAACATCAGGACAAGCAGCAGGAACAGCGGCTGCAGCAGCACCATCATCACAAGCAGCGGCAGCAAAAGAAGCCGAATACAGCGCTCCAAGCAGCGTCACTAGATGGTCAAATTGAGATTTATCTCGAAGAAGCTTCCCAGAAGATTCTGGAGAGAGAGGGGGTTCAAAGGGCCAAGGCAGGGGGAACCCGTGTGGTGGTATGCGGTGGAGTGGGATGAAGGAGAGGAGGCAGGTGTGGAGAGAGGAGAGAAGGGCGGAACAGGAGGAAAGGAGCAGGGAGACGTGGATCAAGGAAGAAGAGTGCAAGCGTTGTGAGTGTGAGTGTGAGTGTGAGTGTGAGTGTGAGTGTGAGTGTGAGTGTGAGTGTGAGTGTGAGTGTGAGTGTGAGTGTGAGTGTGAGTGTGAGTGTGGGTGTGAGTGTGGGTGTGGGTGGAGGGAGGAGGGTCTCAGAACTGCTTGTGGTGTTGCTGATGCTGGGAGAACAGCATCAGTATTCCTACTCCATGCTTCTCTCTTAAATGTCACTCCTACTGCTGCCGCTGTTGCCAACGCGGTTGCTGATCCAGAGATTCTTGCTGCCTTTGCTGCTGCTGTCGTTTCTGCTGCGGTTGCTTCCATGCTCCTCTTTGCTGGTAGTCTTGACTTTGCTCTACAGTTATAGTGCTGGGTAACAGACTTATCAGGAACTGCCATGTCAGCACCCACCGAAATCACCTGGCTCTGAATAAGTTCGGATTTCATCTGCCTTCCACCACCACCACCTGACAGCACCTGAAAAGCACCTGACGAATCTGAAGGCACCTGAGAAACACCCGAAGCTGAAGGCACCATAAAAGTACCTGACAGCACCTGAAAACCACCTGAAGGCACTGCAGGGGCACCTGAAGGCACCTGATCAACATCTGCAGCTAATTTCCGTCTCTTTCTGATTCTATGGGTACCGGAAGAAGGAGGTACTCCCCCTGACACTCTATCTGGTACTCCATTGGGCACTGTAAACGCATCCCAGTCTGTGTTACTCCTCTGCACGGCCCGTTCATTGCCTTGTGGCCCGTTTCCCCTCTCTGCCCGTCGTACTGATCGTACTGATGGCTTTGCAGCGGCCAATGATGGCAATAACTGCCGCACGGGCTCCAACAGAGGCTGAGAAGGGAGAGACTGAGGGGGCACTAGCGCTGCTTTCGAATATGTGAGCTGATGTTTGGGCTGTGATGGCACTATGGGCCGCAACAATGAAGAACGGGCAGTCGATCTATGTACATGCTGCACCTCCTGCTCCACCTGCTGCTGCTGCTGCTGCTGCTGCTCTTTCTGCTGTTGCTTTAAATGCTTTTGCTGGTGGGAGGGCAAACCGGATGCGTTCAGAGGCCCATTCCAGGGCACATACAAAGGCTCATTCACGCTCAAGGAGGGAGGTATCGATTCACGCGGCAGCAGGAGGAGAAGGACAGGCAGACATGAAGAGAGCAAGGCAACGTCAGTCTCAGGGAGCGAGGAGGAGAGGGAGGAGAGGAGTGCGCACGCTTCCCTTGTGGACATGTAACCAGGGGCACTTCCCTTGTTGCTTTTGCTGCTCTCGTTTTCTCCTGTTATCTTTCCTTCCGTGGTTGCTGCTGCCCTTGCTTCCTCTGCTGCTGCTGCCCTTCCTTCCCCTGCTACTGTCGCTGTTCCTTCCCCTGCTGGTGCTGACTCGCCTGCCCCTGCCGCCGCCGCCGCTGCAGCTGCTGTTTTCTCAGACTGGGCGGGAGGTGCTGTAAGCAGGGGCGCTGTAGCGGAGGCTCGGATGGCAGCTACTGTGCGCTGTAAGCACTGGAGCAGCAGCAGGGAGAGTGACGAGACTGCACTACTGCTGCTGGTG
The DNA here is from genome assembly GCA_947470075.1 of Closterium sp. Yama58-4. Taxonomy (NCBI): domain Eukaryota; kingdom Viridiplantae; phylum Streptophyta; class Zygnematophyceae; order Desmidiales; family Closteriaceae; genus Closterium; species Closterium sp. Yama58-4. The sequence continues at coordinate 690,759 of CANIUD010000082.1, read as the reverse complement.
GTGATAGCAGGATCTGCAGTTGCAGCAGAGTGAGTTGCAGAAGGGGCGGTATCTTTGGTGTTGGGAGCAGCAGCAGAGGCAGAGGCTGAGGCAGTGAAAGAGGCAGAGGCAGAGGCAGAGGCAGAGGCAGAGGCAGAGGCAGAGGCAGAGGCAGAGGCAGAGGCAGAGGCAGAGGCAGAGGCGGTGGCAGAGGCAGAGGCAGAGGAGGACACAGCAATATATTGAACACCAAAAAGGGTGGTTGCTGTGGCGTCAGGAGCAGCACCAGCAGCAGAACCAGCTGCTGGTGCACCAACATCACGAGCACCAACAATGGCAGCGTGCAGCAGCAGCTGCTGGCAACACTGCATGGGGCCGAGTTCAGCAGCTAGGCGGGCAAGGGCATGCCGGCACGTGTCGAATGCACAGCCCAGATAGGTCTGAGTGGCAAACAGCGGATGGGCTTGAGTGGTGGACAGAGGACGCGGATGGGCGTTGGTGTTGGTTGGAATTGGGGAGAGAGGGTGGGAAGGGTCTGTTGTGGCAGTGACAAGGCGGGATGCGATGTGAAGGAGAAGCGGGACGAGAGTGTGCTGCAGCGGAATGGGGGAATGGGGAATGGGGAAGGGAGGAAGAGGGAAGGGGGAAGGGAGGAAGCAAAGAAAATAGGAAGGGAATGAAGTTTTTTTTAGCAGAACCAAGGCGGGATGCGATGTGAAGGAGAAGCGGGACAAGAGTGTGCTGCAGCTGAAAGGGGAAAGGGGGGGGGGGGGGGGGGGGGAATCGTAAGGGAGGGAGGGCTGTAGGGAAATGAGGGTGAGGCACGCACCTGGCGAGTGGGAAAAAAAAAAAAAAAAAAAAAAAAAAAAAAAAAAAAAAAAAACAACATTATTTTCTTGCGGCTATGTAAATTTGCAGAACAAACGAAGGTTGGAAACTGAAGGTTGGTGAGTGAGAGGAGAGTATAGGTGACAAGTAACTTGGCTTCTTTGGTGGGGTGGGGAGGCAGGAGGCCTCGTGAGCACTTGAAATGACCTTTGAGTTTACTGAAAGCAGCACAATATAGGAAGCGAGAAAGCGGAAGATAAGGAACATACCTTGGCTTCTTTGGTGGAAGCAGCAGGCCTCGTGAGCACTCGAATGCATTCAGCCCCGCACTCAGCAGCAACGCAATCCACCTCCGTGCACCCTTCACCAGTCCTGCTACTTGCAGGCTGCTCTCCTAAGAGCAGAGCAAGCAGAGCATCAGCAGGAGTTGGACAGGGCACAGAAGCAGCAGCAGGATAAGGAGGAGCAGCAGTACGGGGAGCAGCAGCAGGGGCAGGCGCAGCAGCATTGGCGGACGCAACAGCAGCAGTAGCAACAGGAGAAGCAGAATCAGAAGCAGCAGGAGGAGCGGTGGCGGCTAAAGGGACAGAAGAGCTAGAACGGCTTAGTTTGACATGGCTTGGGTTCGGAACGGTTGGGGTGGGTGGGATGAAGAAGGCAGCGACGAGCAGTGGCAGCTGGGAGGGCTTGACACGCGATGAGGAGGCGACGAAGCGAGAGACGGCCTGGATAATGGTGGCACGGAGATGGCGGGAGTCCTGATGGGGGGGGTAAGAGGGGGAGGGAGGAGGGAATGGGGGATGGGGAACGGGAAGGGGGGGGTAACGGTAGGAAAGGAGAAGGGCTTGCCGCAGCGAGAGATGGCCTGGATGATGGTAGCGCGGAGATGGCGGGATTCCTGGAGGGTGACGGTGAGATGGGGGGAGTAGAAAGGTAGTGAAAAGAGTTTGGGATTGATGTGGGTGGGATGAGGAGGAAAGGAAACGGAGAGACGGCCTGGATGATGGTGGCGCGGAGATGGCGGGATTCCTGAGGTGAAGGGGAGGAAGGGGAGAGGGGAGGGGGAGGGGAGAAGGGAAGGACAGTGTGGGATTGACGTGGGATGAGGAGGCGACGAAGCGAGAGACAGCCTGGATGACGGTGGCGCGGAGATGGCGGGACTCCTGATGGGAGGGGAGGGGGGGAAGTAGAAGGGTAGAAAAAGTCAGTTTGAGATTGATGGCGACGAGATGACAAGATTTTTAACGTGAGGGGAGAGAGGGAGTGGGAAACGGGGAATGGTGAGCGGAGATTCCAGACGGCCACGGGTAGGTCCCCATCTGAGTGGCCCGTCTTGGTAGCTTCCCGCCTTGATATCCAGAACGAAGCATACTGAGTGAGAGAATTATGTATGGGGTTGCTTCTTGCAAAGTGAGAGAGGAAAAAAGACTTAACGGAGGGTGAGTTAGAATACGTACTTCGGGATTAGGAGGTGGATTAGACGATGGACCGCTGGAGCTCGAATTCAGGTAAGGCGACGCGGGAAGAAGCTTCCGTGCAGGTTCCACTAATTCTCTCATAAGCATGGCTTGAACTTGCCTTGCTGCTAGTGAGGACGAGAAAGAGGAGGTAGAAGCGGGAAGAGAGGAAGGGACGGAGAGCGGTCTAGGAGGAGACGAAGAGGAAACGGGAAGGAACGACGAGCTTAAGGCAGTTGGGGGTGAAGAGTAGGAAACGAAGCGGTCGTCAGGCTGGTTCTGATTTTCTCTAATATTGCTGCCTAAACGAGGACACGAAGAGGAACTGAGGAGGAGGGACGAGCTTAGAGCAGCGGCGGGTGAAGAGGAGGAAACCAAGCGGTTGTCGGGATAGTCACGAATTTCTCTCATTTTTCTGCTGGACGAGCAAGGATCCCGAATCCCGCGAGGCAAGAAATTATGGCCAGCCATGGTCGCAATAGATCATGACGGTCCTAACGCAGGGTATCATGCTGTGGAATAGCAGTAACTGCCGCAGGGACGAACCCAGTTGGGTCGTCCTGAGGTGCTGGAATGGGAAAACTAGCTGGTGAGAGGCCCTGTGGCGAAGTTCGCGAGGTCTTGTAGAAATCGATGGAGTTCGTACACGGCTCTTGTGCTGCAGGTGTTTGCGAAACAGTACCTGGTTATCTGGGTTGCTGCCATGGTGATGACACCACTGGCGCGGTGTTACAATCTCTTCAACGTTCGCTCTTCAGTTAGGAAATGTATTTGCGAAAGGATGACATCTAGATTACAGAGGGAGCGTCTAGCGCGTTTATTTATATGCCCTCTAGGGTTCATCGCGCGCGAAAATTCGAAACTGACGACTCCAGTTCATTGCTGCGGCTCGTCAGAGATGCGAAGCAAGCTAGGCTTTTCGCATGTTTCGAACTATTGCCCTAAAACTTTTCGGTCAGTGTTGTGTGCGTTCTGCATAGCACTCGGGTATTGCATGGAGGTGACCTTGTTCAGTCGCGGTTGCGGGTTCCGTTTTGGTCAGGCTGTAGGAGGAGTTTTGTGGCTCGTTTTGTAGGAAGTAAAACATGCATAGCCGTGAAAACAACAGAACCAGTGAAAGACTGGTAGGAAGGGCAGCCCGGGTCAAAGGAACCTCTCTCGATCGATTCAATCCCTCCCTCCCACCCAACCTTGAACCACATCCCTGGAGTTCAAACCCAGGACAACTCCTAGACAACTCCTAGACCAACTTCTAGACAACTCCAAGGCAGGTCCAAGACAACTGCTAGAGACCCGCTAGGTATCTGTTGGCTTACTGATAGAGACCCCACGAGTTGATCAGTTCTAATACTCTTCAGGGTACTGGCACGTCGTCGCTCAGCGTATCCCTTTTAAATGACTGATCAGCTTACATGGCTTCCGGTCTCGACGTTATTGTTTAGCGTAGTAGAAGCTGGTTGTTTGAGTCGGCTCAACGTTACTTTGTAGGCTGGCATTCTATGGTCGCCAGCATCTCGCTGGCCTTATCGCCCTTTGAGCTGATGACGTCGGTTTAACTGCTAACTGAACGCTAAGGACTCCAATCGTCAACCAAGAAAATCGATTCAGCTTTAACGCTGTAAGGCCTTAACTTCCGGCATGAATGTTATGAGGTGATAGCAGCTTTACGAACTTCGCAGTCAAGGCTCAGCCGGCGTTAATCACGTGGAAAATATACCTCCAGAAAATGAATATTTGACGCATCGTTCAAGTAGTGGACAACAAAACTTCAAGTCTCAACATTTAACAATTCACCTCTTAGATTTTCCCTGTTTTTACCTTCCATTCTTCTCGCCTCTCTTCCAGTTTCATAATGGAGAACGTTGCTCCATCGCCGTCTTCAGTAGGCCGTCACAGATCCTCGGGACTGCAAAGCGGACCCAACAAGGCTGATTCTCTCAGCCGCCAGACACCGCTGCAAGGAGGACCGTCTTCGTCGTCGCAGGCAGGGGGATGGTCGTCGTCGGCGTCGCAGCCAGGGGGATCGTCGTCGGCGTTGTCGCAACCAGGGGGATCGTCGTCGGCGTTGTCGCAGCCAGGGGGATCGTCGTCGGCGTTGTCGCAGCGAGGCACGCCTAGAGCAGGGCTTGCGACGCTGACCGGCAACGTTCTCACACCGCAGTCGCAGGCTTGTGAGTGTACGAGTCATAGTAACGCTTGATGCATATAGACGATGCTCCAGCTACCCTCTTTGGCTGATGTGATTTGCTCTCATTTATAAGATGCCTCGAAAAGGTACTCACGCCGCAGTCGCAGGCGTGTGAGTATGCGAGTCATAGTAAACGCTTAATGCATATGAACGATGCTCCGATCACCCTCTTATGTCGATATGACCCTCTCTTGTCTACCCTGATTCGCCACCCTTCCATGTGACCCTCTACCCGCATCTGGCTTTCGTCTCGGAGTTGACTCAAAGTCCTCTCGTTGACCGTGATTCACACAACATCCTTTCGTGCGTCTCTCTATACCAGGACTCCGAGAAACGTGAAAGTGAATCTGTTTCGATACGTATATATATAAAAAAAAAAAAACGTGAATCCTCTCGTTGACCCGTTTCTTTATTCCTCCGTACGTCCCGAGGTCGCACCATCACTGCCGAGCAACGTGAAAGCAAATTCATCTCGAGGCGTCTCAACACGATTTCACTCTTCTGCGTCACTCGTTCGCCTGATTCATGCAATACCTTTCCGTGTGTCCCTCTTCCCGCAGATCGCGATAGCTCCATCGCTGCCAAGACTCCAAGCACCGCCACGACTACTCGTCCCGTCCCCACGCTGTTAGCAGCCTCGATCTCGGACGATTCGAACAATTTACTGTTACCGTTATGTGCGTCTCTCTACCCGCAGATCGTGATTGCTCCATCGCTGCCAAGACTCCAAGCAACACCACCAGGACTCGTCCCGTCCCCACGCGGTTATCAGCCCGCAATTTCAGGCGATTCGAAACATTCATGCGTTTATCCTTCCTTCCAGTCGTCAATCTAACGCAGATCGCGATCGCACCACTGCTGTCAAGAGTCCGAGCAGCGTGAGGCGTCTCAGAACAAGTTTAGTCTCTCGTGCGTCTGGTTCACCTGGTTCATGCGTTATCCGTACGTGCGTCCCTCTCTACCCGCAGATCGCGATCGCACCATCGCTGTCAAGACTCCGAGCACTGCCACCAGGACTCGTCCCGTACCCACGCGTCAGCCGCAATTTCAGACGATTTGAACATTTATGTGTTTGTCCCTACGTGCGTCCCTCACGACCCGCAGATCGCGATCGCACCATCGCTGTCAAGACTCCAAGCACCGCCACGAGGACTCGTCCCGTCCCCACGCGGCTATCAGCCGCGATTTCAGACGATTCGAACATACAAGTAAGGACCCCGGGGAAATTTGCTTGTCGGTGATTTCAAAAATAGTGTGGAAACTCGAAGATTCAGGCATTGAAGGCGTTGAAGGAAGATAGGCATGCCTCCAATTCCGGACTTAGTGAGGGAATTCGAAGATTCAGGCATGGAAGATTTAGGCGAATTTTGGAGGGGTAATGAGGATCCACCGCGCGAGATGTTGCGTTTCGGAGACCTTCGAAGGTGAGTTTGCCTGCAGGCCTGCCGGCCCATCCTCGCTCGCTCATTTGAGGGGAAAAAGGTGTGCCGCTTTTGTGTCCTCTTTCCCTGGCTCTCTGCGTCCGTCTCCCTTTCTTCATCCGTTTCCGCTCTCTTCACCCATCCCAACCGCCCGCCGCGCCGTCAGGTGATCGTGAGGATACGACCACCAACAGGCCCTGAGCTGACAATGGGGTACCTGGGGGATGGTGTGTGGCACAGGACGGCCCCGGTCACTCTTGAGATGACTTGAAATTCACCTCCATTTTCATTTCGTGCTCTCTCTCTCCCTCCCACAACCCCAACCACTGCACCGTGAGGTAATCGTGAGGGTGCGGCCGCCAGCAGGCCCTGAGGTTACGGGGTACCCCGGGGCAAAGTGTGTGGCACAGGACGGCCCCCGATCGCTCTCGACTCGACTTAAACTTCACCTCCGTTTTCCTTCTGTCCTCACTCTCTCCCCCCTTCCCACCCCAATTGCTCACGATCAGGTGATCGTGAGGGTGCGGCCGCCAGCAGGTCCTGAGCTGACGGGGTACCCCGGGGGGAAGTGTGTGGCTCAGGACGGCCCCAAGTCGCTGTTCCTGGTGAACCCGGACAGGGCGGGCGCGGCGGAGCAGTTTACATTCGACCACGTGGCAGGGGAGAGCGCATCGCAGGTAGGCATGGGGAGAGCGAGTGGCAGGAGGGCATGGGAGTGGACATGTGGCAGTTGGGTATGGGTAGACGAGTAGCTGAGCTGGTGGGCATGTCGGGGGAGAGCGTGTTGCAGGTAGGCGTGGGGACGTGTGCTTCTGTAATGTAAGGGAGGGGGTGCTGGTGTGTGCCAGGCACAGGATGGCCCCGGTCGCTGTTCCTGGTGAACCCGGACAGGGCGGGTGCGGCGGAGCAGTTCACGTTCGACCACGTGGCAGGGGAGAGCGCAATGCAGGTGGGACATGGGGATGAGAGTAGCGGAGCACGTGAAATGATGGTCGGGGTAGGGCGCATCAAAGGTACGCATGGGAATGGGGGTGCAGGACGGCCCTCGATGGCTCTTCCTGGTGAATCCGGACAGGGGAGGTGCAGCGGAGCAGTTCACATTCGACCACGTGGCAGGGGAGAGCGCGACGCAGGTGGGCATGAGGTTGAGGGCATTGAAGATACGCGTGGGATTGGGGTCACAGGACAGCCCCTGGTCGCTATTCCTCATGAACAGGGCTGGCGCAGCGGAGCAGCTCATGTTCGACCATGTGGCAGGGGAGAGCGCGTCGCAGGTACACATGCACATGAGATCAACGCTTGGGGATGGGTGCTGTTGAATTGGGAACGAGCACACGGTCGTGGTGGGTATGGACCACAAGTGCCATGAGTTTACGGTGGTTGTGTGATCCTTGCTCAGTGTGGGTGTGGGCGATGCCGAATGCAGTCAACCCCCCATCGCTCTGAACCCGGCCCCTTTTCTCCCCTTCCCCTTTCCCCCGCCCCCTTCCCCCGCCTCCGTCCCTCTCCCTTGACTCTTCCTGCAGGAGGACTTGTTTGAGCTGGCAGGGAGGCCCATAGTCGAGAACTGTCTTGCTGGATACAACAGCACCATGTTCGCGTATGGCCAGGTTCGTTGTATATGCCATGTTGTGTGGTATTTTCGAGTCTCCTGGAGAATTGACTTGCCGGGTACAACAGCACCATGTTTGCATATGGCCAGGTTCGTTGTATATGCCAGGGACTTGATTGGGGTACACCGTGCTTAATGCAGGGTGTTTCTGAGAGCTCTCATGTCAGAACACCTTGTGTGATGAGTCGATTTTTGAGTCGACTCAAAAATCGACTCATCACATGAGAGCTCTCATGTCAGAACACCTTGCTTGCTCGTCACCCCATGCTTGTTGCTCGTAATACCCCACCTGTCCCTCTTGTCTCTTCTCTCTTCTCTGACCCCTGACAGCATTCCCAGCATTCTGATTCATGCCATATCCCCTCCCGTTCATTTCTCTCATCTGTCTCGGATGTCATTCTTTCTTATCCCGTTCCAACCTTTTTGCATGCTCTCATGTCATTCTTTCCCACGCATCTCAGACGGGCAGCGGGAAGACCTACACCATGTTTGGAGCTGACGTGGACAAGGCTGACGTGGACAGATTGCGAGGGGATAACGCTGACGTGGAAGTGGGGTCGAGGTGGGGGATGATCCCGCGAGTCTTCCAGCTGGTCTTCGCCCTCATGCAACAGGTGCGAATCGTGCTGCCCAAACATCTTGCTTCCTGTGCCTTGCTTGCAGCCCACCTGCAGCACGGGCCTTCCAGCTTGTTTTCGCTCTGATGCAGCAGCTGCTCTTTTATTCTGCCCGCGCCTTACCCGTGCTGCCCGTTTCACTCCCTTCTTCCCACCCCACCCCTCTTCTCCTCCCCCCCCTTTTTTCCCTCCCTTCCTTCTCGCCCCATCCGTCCGTCTTGCCAGGGGAAGCAGCAGAGGGCGGGCGAGCGTCTCACGTTCATCTGCACCTGCTCGTTCCTGGAAATCTAGAACGAGCACTTCTACGACCTGCTGGACCCCAAGCGCTGTAACCTGCACGTGAGAGCAAGGATGAGGGCTTAGGGTTTAAGGTGTAGGGTGCATGGGGTTTGAGACGACTCATGACTCACGTTCACCTGCACGTGCTCCTTCCTGGAGATTTTACAACGAGCACTTTTATGATCTGTTGGACCCCAAGCGCTGCAACCTGCATGTGAGTCCAGGGTGAGCGCCTCGCGTTCATATGCACGTGCTCATTCCTGGATATTTACAAGCCAGTCTTTATTCGCCTATCCAGTCCTGTCACACACGTTCACATGCCTCTTAAACACACCTTCCTGTTTTCCCTTTCCCCCCTTTTCCCACACCCTCCCTCCCCCTTTTGTCCCCCTCAGATCCGAGAGGGCCCCAATGGCGTGTATGTCGAGAATCTTACCAAGCAGCCGGTCACCTGCTTTGCTCAAGTCATGGAGCTAATTCAGCGGGTGAGTTGAGTTGAGTTGAGTTGAGCTGAGTTGAGTTGAGTTGAGCTGAGTTGAGTTGAGCTGAGTTGAGTCAAGGTGGTGGCTTGCTCTTATGCACAGAGATGGCTTTTGAGTCGGCTCAAGGTTGTAACAGAGTGTTGACATTGGCGTGTGTGTGTGTGTGTGTGTGTGTGTGTGTGTGTGTGTGTGTGTGTGTGTGTGTGTGTGTGTGTGTGTGTGTGCAGGGGGCGAAGAACCGGCGGGTGGCGGGGACGAACATGAACCGGGAGAGCAGCCGGTCCCACAGCGTCTTCACATGCAAACATTGAGAGCACGGTAAGTCCAGTGCTGGTCCTGGCAGGCTTGTGGAGTAGAACTGAGAGTGCCACTGGCAGCATTGAGAGAGTGCACTGCTGCTGCTTCACACACACACATGCACAGATGGCAACACATAGCTGGCAAAATGAGAGAGTACAATGTGAGCGTTGATACCACAGTGGGCACACTCAGTGGGTGCCTCTTCCATGCTTACATTCCCTCATGTATGCGTCACGCAACATCATGCGTGTGTGCGCATATGTGCAAGCATGCAGATACATGCGTGTCTCATCATGTGTCACCATGTCTCCCATGTCTCTCCCCACCCCACCACTGCAGTGGACGGTTGAGGGCATCAACAACCGGCGCTTTGGTCAACTCAACCTCGTTGACCTCGCGGGCTCTGAGAGGTACCTCGTCCCATTCCCTCTTCCCATGTCTTGCCATGCCTTCCCTCTTGCCATGTCTTGCCATGCCTTCCCTCTAGCCATGTCTTGCCATGCCTTCCCTCTTCCCATGTCTTGCCATGTCCTCCCTCTTTCCATGTCTTGCCCTTTGAGGCTCTGAGAGGTACCCTCAATTCCAATGGTACCTCGCATCCACTCTTTCCCATTCCCACCCCATTCTCACCCGTCTATACCACCCTCCCACCCTCACCACCTCTCTCCACCCCTGGCAGGCAGAAGTCTTCAGGGGCGACAGGAGAGCGGCTCAAGGAGGCGAGCTCCATCAACACGTCGCTCTCCCAGCTGGGGTATGTTGCCTCTCGCCGTTGGCTGTGCATGCCGTGCAGCTCAAGGAGGCAAGCTCCAACAATTCGTCACTCTCCATCATAGAAGTTTCTTTCCAGTGTGTATGTGTTGGTCTCACAGCAAGGTGATCATGGTGCAGGTGGAGTTGCTGAGGGAGGACAAGCCTTGCAAAACCATTCACTCCTGTGTGTTCGTCGTGCCTGTGACTGTGCCTGTGCCTGTGTTCATGCCTGTGTGCATCATGCCTTGGTCTCACAGCAAGGTGATCATGGTGCTGGTGGAGTCACTGAGGGAGAACAAGCCTCGGCACGTGCCCTACCGCGACTCCTACCTAACCTTCCTCCTTCAGGTGGATACCCTGGCTTTTGTTAAAGTTGGAGAAAGTATGGCCAAGGGGGTTCTTCCTGCAAAAATTAACTGCTGACAATTACTCTGTCGTGTAATTTCCTGATGCCTGTTTCTCTTGTGACGTCTAAAAAAGAATGTGACTTTCCCCTTTCCCTTTCCCGACGCCACGTCCCTTCCATTCAACACCCCGTGAGCACGACTCGCTGGGAGGTGATTATGATTCCAACTCCACTGGGACACCCAAGTTATGTGCCATGGTTTCGTTGCAATGAAAAACTATGGGTGCAGGACTCTCTGGGAGGCAACTCCAAGACCACCATCATCGCATGCATCAGCCCATTCGCTGGGTAAGCACTGGTGATATTTGCTGCTGTCACATGACCACCATAATCGCGTGCATCAGTCCATTTGCTGGGTAAGCACTGGTGATGTTTGCTGCTGTCACATGACCACCATAATCGCGTGCATCAGTCCATTTGCCGGGTAAGCACTGGTGATGTTTGCTGCTGTCACATGACCACCATAATCGCGTGCATCAGTCCATTTGCTGGGTAAGCACTGGTGATGTTTGTTGCTGTCACATGACCACCATAAACGCGTGCATCAGTCCATTTGCCGGGTAAGCACTGGTGATGTTTGCTGCTGTCACATGACCACCATAATCGCGTGCATCAGTCCATTTGCTGGGTACGCACTGATTATGTGTGGTGCTGTCACATGATCACCAGTTCTTGAGATGCCTCCGCTCACATGCATCAACTTTTGTTACCCTGTCTCATGTGTGACTGCACCCACAGGTCGTTCAGGGAGTCGCACAGCACGCTCAAGTTTGCGCAGCGGGCTAAGCTGGTGCACAACAAGGCAGTGGTGAATGAGGCTGCAGAGGGCGAGAAGGACGCCCTCAAGAAGGAGATTGCCAGGCTCAAGGTGTGATGCTCCCTGCCCTAACATGGCTTAAGGTGTGATGCTCCCTGCCCTAACATGGCTTTAGGTGTGATGCTCCCTGCCCTAACATGGCTTAAGGTGTGATGCTTAGGTGCAATCTGAGTCGAGTCAGAATGCACAACAAGGCGGTGGTGAATGAGGATGCGGAGGGCGGGAATGACGCTCTTAAGGAGGAGATCGCCAGGCTCAAGTTGTGACACTCCCTGCCTTCTTATATGGTTCGAAGTGCTCACGGTGATGCTCACAGTAATGCTCACGGTGGTTCTCACAGTGTTCAAGGTGAGGCGGACAGTGAGCCTTGTCTGATGGATCCTCACCTGGCCTCCCTTGATTCCTCTTACCTCGTCTTCTCCTGTCGTTCTACCCTCGCTCCCCTCCCTCCTCTCCTCAACCATGCTTCCTCCCTCCTTAACCCTTTTTATCTCCACCATCTCCACCATCCCCACACAGGACGAGCTTCATCGACTGTATAAGCTCTGCACCTGCGAGGCCCGTCTGCTCCTCCCTGCCTCCTCCTCCTCCTCGCCTCCCTTCGCCCTCCCTCACTCCCGCACCACCACACCCAGAACACCCCGCAACCCTGCCACCAATGCTGCTGGTACCTCCACCAGCGCTGCTGCCTGCTCCCCACTGGCAATGGCATTGCAGGAGAGGGCGAACTCCCCCAGGCATGTGCAGCTGCTGGGGGAGATTGAGCGGCTGGAGCGGACACTGGCTGGGTGCTTGCGCAGGGAGAGGGAGCTGGAGCGGGAAGTGGGCGTTCTGAGGGGCGAGAATGCCAAGCTGAGGAAGCAGCTCGCTGCTGCTGCTGCTGCTGCTGCTGCTGCTGCTGCTCGTGGTGGTGCTGGGGGTGGTGCTGCTGGTGCTGGTGTTGCTGGTGGTGATGGTTCTGCTGGGGCTGAGGAAGTGGAGGGGATGGGTGAGGGAGAGGGGATGGTGGGGAGGCTGGAGACTGTAGAGGAGGGGGAGGAGGAGGAGGTGGAGGAGGAGGGAAGTAGGTCGGAGGATATGGCGACTCTCAAGGATCAGGTGAGCGCAGATTAGAGAGAGGTGGGGAGCAGCACGAGTTGAGTTCAGCGCGCACAGAATACATCCATTTCCACTCCTCCCTGCCGTCCCTGTCCTCCCTGTCTTCGTTTCTCCAACACGTACGATCACCAGGTGGCGAGTTGTTGGTGCAGAAGGCAGCAGCAAGGGGCAGCACTATTTACCCCTTCCCTGCCATCCTCACGCTCCCTTCCCGCCCATGCTGACTTTACTCTTCACCAGGTGGCGGAGCTGTTGGTGCAGAAGGCAGCAGCGGGCGGCGGGCAAGCGCAGGCGCGCATAGATGAGCTCGCACACGAGCTGATGGCGCACGGACGGACCTGGCTCGATGCAGGGAGCACCTAAGGCTGTCTGATCCCCTCCCTGCCCTCCCTGTCTTCCTCCCTCCTTGCCCACTCTGCCCTCCCCTCACTGAAACAATCCCCTCACCTACAAAATTCCCCTCACTGAAACAATCCCCTCACCTCAAAAATTCCCCTCACTGAAACAATCCCCTCACCTCAAAAAATCCCCTCACTGAAACAATCCCCTCACCTCAAAAATTCCCCTCACTGAAACAATCCCCTCACCTCAAAAAATCCCCTCACAGAAACAATCCCCTCACCTACAAAATTCCCCTCACTGAAACAATCCCCTCACCTCAAAAATTCCCCTCACTGAAACAATCCCCTCACCTCAAAAATTCCCCTCACTGAAACAATCCCCTCACCTCACAAATTCCCCTCACTGAAACAATCCCCTCACCTCAAAAATTCCCCTCACTGAAACAATCCCCTCACCTCAAAAATTTCCCTCACTGAAACAATCCCCTCACCTCAAAAAATCCCCTCACTGAAACAATCCCCTCACCTCAAGAATTCCCCTCACTGAAACAATCCCCTCACCTTAAAAATTCCCCTCACTGAAACAATCCCCTCACCTCAAAAAATCCCCTCACTGAGACAATCCCCTCACCTCAAAAACTCCCCTCACTGAAACAATCCCCTCACCTCACAAATTACCCTCACTGAAACAATCCCCTCACCTCAAAAATTCCCCTCACTATGCCCTCCTTCCCTCCATTCTCACCGCATGAGCAACCGCCAGGTGCAGGAGCTGTTGGTGCAGAAGGCAGCAGCGGGCGGCGGCCACGCTCAGGCGCGCATAGAGGAGCTCACACACGAGCTGCAGGGCGCACGGGAAGAGCTGGGTCGCTGCAGGGAACACCTAAGGCTGTCTGATGCTGCTAACGAGCAGCTGGCGAGGTGAGAGTCGAGAAGTGGATGGGTCTTGAGTCGACAAAAAGCTGGGCCAGTGCAGGGGGCACTTTCAGCTGTCCAATGCGGGCCATCGCCGCTAATAAGCAATTCGTGAGGTGAGAGACGAGGGCAGTGGGTAAAATCAAATTCAGGCGCGAGGTGAGAGAATGGCAGTGGGTGGCAGCAAGGAAGGAAGGGCAGTAGTAAGGGCACCTTCATCCCTCCACCCGTCCATCCCTTCATCCGTCCATCCCTCCATCCCTCCATCTCCCAATTTAACAGGCAAACGCAGGAGATCGAGGTGGAGAGACAACTACTAACTGCTAAACGTCTCAATTCCTGCCCCTCACCCCCCATTACTCCATCCCTCTAACCGGCAGACAAACAAAACAGATGGAGGCGGAGATGCAGCTGCTGGCTGCGCAGAACCTCTCCCTGGAGGAGCAAATCAAGGCGTTGAAAGCTGCCAACAAGGAAATCGCGCCCACTCCCATCCCATCGGCCGCGCGTGCTGCTGCTCCCAGCACCCTCATTCCCACGCCTCTGGTCACCACCACAAGGGGCGCTCGTGCTGCTACTCCCAGCAGCGGCGGCTTTGGTACCGGCCTGGGGGCAGGCATCAACAGGAACCTCGAAGAGGCGTTTTCTGGTGCCAAGGGGTTTGAGACTCCGCTTTCAACTAGAGGGAAGGCTGCAGCAGGAAGAGGCGGAGGCGGAGGAGGAGGGGGAGTGGAGGTGCGGAGTGTGTGGTTGACTGTAGGTCGTCTCTCAGGCATGTGGGCAAGGATCAGGATAGGTTCAGGCAGCAGAGGTTGGATTTGGACTCGGCTATCAAAGGGAAGCTGGAGGCTGAGTGGGCTAACAGTGCGCTCAAGGCGAATCTGAAGCTTCAAGAGCAGGAAGCGAGGGAGCTTGTAGAGAGGATGCAGACCGAGGAGGGGAGGAGGCGTGAAGCGGAGAGGCTGGCGGAAGAGGCGGAGAGAGAGGTTCGGGAGGCGGCCGCCGCGGCTGCGGCGCTGGCTCGGGAGAAAGCTGCTGTGGAGGAACAGCTGCGTGCGATTCAGGAACAGGTTCGGGAGCTCCAGGGTAGGGAGGAGCGGAGCGAGGAGGAGAGGAGGGATTTGGAAGAGGCACTAAGGAGGGAGCGGGATTTGGGGGAGGAGGCGGCTCAGTTGGCGGAGGCTGAGTGGAAGAAGACTCAAGAGGCGACTGCTAGGAGGATTGCTGCTGAGAGGAGCCTTCAGAGGACTATGGATGAGGCGAAGAATCTGAGGGGGTTGCTGGATGACTCGGAAGAGACGAGGGCGAAGTATGTGAGGCTGAAGCATGAGCTAAGGGCGGCTCTGCAGAGGCTGGTGCAGGCGGCTGAACAGAAGGTGGAGGATGAGAAGGCGTTGGAGAGGATGAGGGAGGAGTTGGGTGCGGTGAGGGCGCAGGTGTTGAGTGCGGTGGAGAGGGCGGAAGAGGCTGAGAGGAGGGTGAGGGAGGGTGGAGTGGTGGGTGCTGTAGGTGAGGTGGTGGAGGGGGGAGTTGGGGGGAGTGTTGAGGGAGATGAGGTGGCAGGTGGGGAGGGTGATAAGGTGGATGAGGGGAGTGAGGTGGTAGGGGCAGAGGAGAGTGTGAGGGAGGGAGAGGAGAGGGCGAGGGAGGGAGAGGAGGTAGAGAGGGTGAGGGAAGAGAAGGAGCAGGCTCAAAGGCTGGTGGATGAACTTATGAGGAGGGTCGAGGAATTGGAGGCGAAGGGGCGGGAGGCTGAGAGGAAAGCGGAAGAGGATACGCTGAGACTGGAGGAAGCAGCGAGGAAGGTACACGAGGCGCAGAAAGAAGCTGCTTTGGCAGGGGAGAGATTGAGAGAGAGGCTGGGGGAGGGGGAGAGATTGAGGGGGAGAGCGGAGGTGCTAGAGGGTCTGATGCAGAGTGAGGAATCAGAAGCAGTCAGGGCGAATGCAGAGGTGATGCTGCTGCAGGGGATATTGGAAGATTTGGAAGGTATGGGTCGGTTTGGAATGGTGAAGATGGAAGGAGAAGGGGGGCTGAAGCAGGGGCTTGGTCAGGAAGAGCTGGTGAGGGAGTTGTCGCGGGTACGAGAGGAGGTTGAGGGGAAAGAGGAGGTGATCCGGAGGCAAAAGGAGGAGTTGGAGAGGAGTCAACGGGAGTTGGAAGAGGTGACGGTGAAGCTGGGAGTGTGGGAGGACACGTGGGGGGCCTGGGAGACTCACCGGCAAGAGGTGCAGTATCAAGGGGGAAGCTGGTATGACATGGGCGTGAGGTATAACTGGGGGAGGGTGGTTCTGGAGCTGGTTCAGAGAGAGTTGAGGATGGTGCGGGAGGGGAAGGAGAGTGGAGGAGAAGAGGAGAGAGGCGGATGAGGCAGTGTGGAGGGCGGAGCAGGAGGTGAGGGCTTTGGTGGATGAGAATGCGGTGCTGAGGGGGTTGTTGGGGTTGGTGGAAGGGGATTTGGTGGCAGTGCCGGGGAAGGGGAGGAGGGAGAGCTTTGAGCTTGCGATTGGTGCGATAGGAGCGAGGATCTGGGATGGGAGGGTGAAGGAGAGGGAGTTGGAAGGGGAGGAACGGAGGGTGGAGAGGGCGAGGAGGGTGGTGGAGGAGAGGAGGAGGGAGGTGGAGGAGAAGAGGGGGAATGCGGAGAGGAGGAAGGATGAGGAGCAAAGGGGGGATGAGGAGAGGAGGGGGGATGAGGAGTCGAGGGAGGATGAAGAGGCGGGTGATGAAGATATGCAGGGAGAGAAGGATCAAGATGAGATTCCATCAGGCTTGGAGGCTATCGAAGCGGAGAGAAACGATCAGGAGGAGGTGGAGGAAATGGGGGAGATGGGGGAGATGGGGGAGATGGGGGAGATGGGGGAGATGGGGGAGATTACACCGGCGGTGAAGGCAGAGGGGGAAGGGCAGCAAGCGAAGAAGAGGAGGAGGCAGACGGAGGATGAGAGGAGAATGGAGGAGGAGCAGCTGAAGGCCTCGTGTGCAGCGCTGGAGGAGCAGGGGGCACAGATGGATGCTGAACTGGCAGGGTTTAGGGCGGAGAGGGAGAAGCAGAGGAGGGAGGTGGAGCAGATGCGAGCAGTAAGGGAGGTTCTGGAGCGGGAGAGGTGGCTGCTGGATCAGAGGGGGGAGTCTGGGGTGGAGGAGAAGGTGGAGAGGGAGAAGGAGAATGGGGAGGAGGAAACGGGGAAAGGAGAGGATGAGGGGGAAAGGAGGAACGAGGAGGAGAAGGGAGATGGGGAAGGGCTTGGGTTTGAAGAATGTGGGGAGGAGCATGGGACGGGGATTCTGTGTACTCCTGTTCGTGCTGCTGACGTGGAAACAGATGGGGTGTCAGCAGTGAGCGTGCAGCAGCCATATGCCACCCCGGATTTTGAGGCGTCTCAACAGCCACATGCCACTCCAGTGCTCTTCTCGGCATCTCGTAAACTGGGGAGAGGAAGGCAGGGTGGGAGAATGAGCTTGCCTGCGCGTTTAGATGGAAGTGTGGTGTGTGCTGCTAGCGGGTTGGAGAGTGGGAGAGAGGGAGCGGTGGGGAGTGGTGATGAGTGGTGGAGCAGGAGGATGGAGAGGGAGAGGGAGCGGGTAAGGGAGATGGAGAGGAAGGAGGGCGAGGTGAAGCAGCTGGTGAAGCAGCTGGTGAAGCAGATTGAAGTTCTTCAGAAGGAGGTGCGTGCTTGGGAGACATCCCATAAAAACTTTCACCTTTTAGTGCTGCTTTGTGGAAGCCTCGTTTTCAATTCGAGCATTCTTCAATCCCTCCCATGCCCCCATCCATCCTCCCATGCCCCCATCCCTACCATGCCCCCATCCCTCCCATGCCCCCATCCATCCTCCCATGACCCCATTCCTCTTCCCATGCCCCCATCCCTCCCATGCCCCCATCCCTCTTCCCATGCCCCCATCCCTCTTCCGATGCCCCCATCCCTCTTCCCATGCCCCTATCCATCCCATCCCTCCCATCCCTCCCAGAACCGCCTGCTTCACACCCAGCTGTGTGCGTCAGAGCAGTCAGTGCGGGGGTCACTCGCTGCCATGAGCACTCCAGCGCCCACGCGGGCAAGGAGTAGACAAAGCACACAAGAGGGGTCACCTGGGGCGACGGATATGAGCATGAGCAAGGGAATGGGCATGGGCTCCATTCTTGAAACAACCGGATTGGCATCAGAGTCGGGTATTGGAGGCAGTGAAGCGGCCGCGGATGGGGGAGGCTCGCCTGATGCAGCAGGTGCAGCAGCAGGAGGGGCAGCAGTGGAGCTGCTAAAGGCTAAGGCATTGAGGAGGCACCAGCAAGTGCTGCAAAAGGTGGGGGTTGCCGTGCTCAGGTTAGGTGTTGAGGCGCCTCAGCAAACAGGTGATGCATTAACTGGGTTGGTGGTGGCCTTGGTTGCTACTCCTGCTCCCAGCATGTTCCATGCTCTCCTCAATCATGCACAGCACGTGGCACAGTTGTTTTAGTCGATTCAAGAATCAGGTGATTTACAGCACAGGTGGGTTTGTTGCCTTGGTTGTCACTCCCTCTCCTAGAATGTTGTGTGCTCTCCTCAATCATGCACTTCACGTGGCACACATGGCTCCTTCAATCAGCAACCCTGCCACAGTGGCAAGTTTTCCCTCCGCCCACGCGCTCTCATCCTCTCCTCGTCGCCTCGCCTCCATCAGGACCATAGCTTTTCTGCCAACTCTTCTCCCTTCCCTTCCCCGTCCCTTTCCTTGCAACCTCTCCTCTCCTCCTTGTTGCTTCTTCTGCCAGGATAACGAGATTCGCCAGCTGCGCACGCAGCAAGACCTCCTCCTTCACGAGAAAGACAAGTATGTCGCCCTTGCCTTCTCACTTGCCCTCTCTGCTCTGAACATTTGAGGCGCCTCAAAAGCCTGCCCTCTCTGCTCTGAACTTTCTCATTTTTGGGAACAAGATGTGCGTCGCCCTTTTCTCCCCACCTGCTCTCTCTGCTCTGACCCCTCTCATTCTGAGAGAGAGACACACCTCAACCATTCCTCATTCGACTCTCTGCTCCACTTGGCCGCACACTCCTCATTTCATCCATTCCCCACTCCGTTCGTGTTGCTTGCACCAAGCTTTAAAAAGCTTGCACTTCTGGAAACATTCTTTCACTGGCTGCTTCTTTTTAAATTTCTCAACAACCGCTTACAAGGTATTAGGGAGGGACTCCTTGTCTGTTCGTCTGTGCTTCCCCATCATCTGTTTACTGTAAATTTTGGCAGTGGAGATTTAGCGTGCAGGAAGCGCAGTTTCATGTGGTGCTGCTGCTACGCACTGCGGTTTTCATGTGGTGGTGCTGCTATGCATTGTGGTTTCCGTGTCCCACAAATTCCCTAGTGTTTTCTTTCCGCCCCATCCTAATCACCCAGGTTTCTTGTGGAGATGCAGCAAATGCGGTCAGAGGCAGTGCTGCATAGGAGCATGGCGGACAAGTGCCTGCAGAAGAACCACACGCTCTCTCAGGAGAACGCCCACCTCAAGGTGAGATTGTGTTTGTGATGTGCCTCAGAAACCGTCTTTTAGTGCAGCAACAGCCAGGGCAGCAGCAGCGAATGCGGTCAAAGCAGTGCTGCAGAGGAGCATGACGGACAAGTGCCTGCAGACGAACCCAAGAGAACGCTCACCTCAAGGTGAGATTGTGTTTCTACAACTCCTCAGAAACAGTTTCTTAGTGCAGCAGCAACAACCAGTGCAGAAACAACCAGTGCAGCAACAGGCAGTGCAGCAACAGGCAGTGCAGCAGTCAGAGACTGTGCTGCAGAGGAGCATGGCTGACTGACGTCCCGTTCATCCCGTCATCCTTTCTTCTATTCCTTCTCTTAACCTTCCTTGGCCCTTTTCCCCCCCCCCACCCCAGGAACAACTGGAGGAGGGCATGCAGCAGCAGCTGGATAGGGCGGAGGGCGAACTGGCGAGGCTGGTACTCAGGCTTGGCTCATCCGTCACCCGTTTTTTTCCCTTGAATCTTCTCTTTCTCCCCCGCCAGCAACAACTGGAGGGCGTGCAGCAGCAGCTGGAGAGGGTAGAGGGCGAGCTGGCGAGGCTGGTGGGGCAGCACAACCTGAAGCAGCGCATTCACATGTTCGACAAGGTCAAGGTGTGTTGGGGTGTGGAGGCTGGTGGGGTATCAAAGCCTGAACCAGCGCAAGTGCTTTCCAAGTTGAGGGTGTGTTGAGCTGGGAACATGAATCCACACCGTCTCTAATTCCCATGCTTTCCCCTTCCACCTCCATTTCGCCTCGTCTCTCCACCTACTCGGGTGGATAACAGCACTCTGAGGGCGCAGAACGAGGAGCTGGGAGCAGCAGTGAAATGAATGGAGGGGTGGGTGAGGCCACTGTCTCATAACTCATATCTTCCTGCCTCTTCCCTTCCCACCCCTCTTCCATCACCCCCGCTGTCTCATAACTCATATCTTCCTGCCTCTTCACTTCCCACCCCTCTTCCATCCCACCTTTCACTGTACAATGTCCTCTTGCACAGTTGGATAACAGCATTCTGAGGGCGCAGAATGCAGCAGCATTGAAGCGCATGGAGGGGCGAATAAATTGCTTATCTCAAACCTTCCTGCCTTTCCCTTTCCATCACCTTTTCCACCTGCGCAGTTGGATAACAGCACTCTGAGGGCGCAGAACGAGGAGCTAGGAGCAGCAGTGAAGCGCATGGAGGGGCGGGTGAGACGGTTGGAGGCGGAGGTGGGGCGGCACAGGAAGAAGGCGGGGCAGGTGGAGAAGATTGATTATGATGAGGAGGCGAGGCTGCAACAAAGACTGGAGGTGAGTTGTGATGGTGATGGTGCTGGTGCTGGTGCTGGTAGGGTTCGCACAGGAGGTGGGGCAGCACAGGCGCAAGGCGGGGCAAGCAGAGAAGATTGATTATGATGAGGAGGCGAGGCTGCAGCAGCGATTGGAGGTAAGCAGTGGTGTGGTGGTGTTGGGAGGGTAGTGTGGGAATGAGAGGCTAGCACGAGATCAAGGTGGGGAAGGCAGAGAAGATTGATTATGATGAGGAGGTGAGGTTACAGAAGCGACTGGATGTGGGTGGTGGCGGTCTAACTGCTACCTCCCCCCCTCCACTCTGCCCCAAAAGAGCTGAAGACCCTCCCAAGCTGCCCATTTGGTCAAACTGTGGTTATCTTCACCCTGCCTGCACACCCCGGTTCCATTGTAATGCAGGAGGTGGAGAGGGGCAGTGCTGACGTGGCACAGAAGCTGCTCACTGTCTGCCACGCTGTCCTCCAGGTCAGTGCCACGTCTTCACGACCCAGATGCATTACTCTCGCTAGGAGTCACCTCGCTTCAACTGAGCTCGTTGCTTTGACTTGGATTTCACATGCTGATGCTGCTACGTGTGGAGATTTCTTTGAGTTTCACATGGCACTCTGCTCTCCTCCCACTGTGAGTCTCTGCCCATGCAGATCACTGAGGGTACAGCAAACGACCATGCAGCTGTTTCGGATGGGCGTGATCCAGAGAATGGCAGTGACAGCAGTGTGGGAGAGGGGTCGTTAGGTGCGGACCCATCGGGCGCAGCCCTTGCAGCTCTGAACGCGCTCAAGTTTAGAATCAAGGCTGCAGAGGATGAGATCAGCGACCTCAAGTTCCAGGTGAGTAGCTGTGCTTGAATTTTCACCTGCACTGTTTGTTTTTTAGAACCGAAAGATGGGCTGATGACTCAGGGAGATTCCGAGCGTCGAAAAAAGGTTGGTGCCTTTCCTTCTCTGGATGATTGTGAGATTTTAGTTCCTTGGCGACTCTCTTGCTCACTGTGCACATCCCCTTTTTGTTCCTCTGCCTGCCGCTATTTCCTGTACCCTCCCTCGCCCGATGTTTCTCCCCTCATCTCTCTCAACCCTTTTTTTCTGCCCTCCCCGTCCCTCTTGTCTCTGTCCTCTCCCATCCTCCACAGGCGCGCATGGCAGCAGAGAAGGCAGACCTGCGTGAGCTTCGGAAGAACGTCCTTTCCTGTCCTCCACAGGCGCGCATGGCTGTAGAGAAGGCAGACCTGTGTGAGCTTTGAGAGAAAAACGCCATCAGTCACACCCCGTTTTCTCCCCTCCCCTCCTCTCTTTCCGCCGTCCACTTCCAACCTCCACAGGCACGCATGGCTGCAGAGAAGGCAGACCTGCGTGAGCTTCGAGAGAAGAATGCCATCGGTCACACGGCGCAAGTGCTCTCTCCTCCTCTTCCACCCCAGTTCTTGCCGATGCTGGACTCCATCCCTGCATTGACGGATGGGAATGCACTAGCCACTGTTGGGGCACCTTGAAGGGCTTTCATCTTCTCCGATCCCCTCTCTTACATATGTTTGACTCCCTTTTTGCATTGCTCATAAGATGTCATGCCTCCGTGCACCGTGCTTCTCATAATTTGTGTATATGCCATTTACGAGAAACATTTAGGTGGAAACTGTAGTCTAGTAGTACCCTCTCAAGTAGACAAACATTTTTATTTTGTTTTACCTGCTTTCAATGTTAAGTCACCGCTTTGAAACGCAGCGCACCAAACAAAAAGCGGGGGTACGTTGTCTCGACACGAAACGAGCAAAAGGACGCGGTGAAAGTGCTGGTTCGGGGGGAGATCGATCCGGTCACCGCACTGAAACCCCGCGTTTTGCATACGAAAGGTACACAACCGTTTACAAACGCGCGAAAAAACGAACCTGAGGCGATCGATTCTCCACTTCACCGCGTCCTAACGATCCGAAATCAAGGGCGAGAAACCCCTAATAAGCTGAAATTGAGGGAGGAGCGGAAATATTCGCATCTATTTCAACCAACGATACCTCGGCGTCTCAAACATCTCGCGTTCTTATTGACCGGTATTGTGCGGTGCAGATGTCGATTCTCTAGCTAATTTCGTCTTGTGTCGCAGTTTGAACTGAACGTGATGTGGTGGAGATGTCAGAAGCGATGCTGGGAATGCGCCCGCGGTCCCGGGTGAGGTCAAGTATTTGCCCAGAGGAAACGCCTGAAAGGCCGCCGCCATTCGCGTTTGCATTTCCTCCTAGCTCGTTTCTACTGCCGTTTGCTTGCTTGTGTCCCGTTTCGCTTCATTCAACGGGTATCACGCTTCGTCCGTGACGTCGTATACGCTTTTTTCTCTCTTCTCAATGTTTCGCGTCAGACTGGTAGGTTTAGCCTTGGCATCTTAGTCGCGTCGCTCGCCGCCGTGAATCCCAAGGCTTTCCATCCAGGCTCTAAGTGTAACATATAGTAGCCGTATACGATATATTACATATATTAGTCATGTACGGTACACTACATGTAGCTAGCCAAGTAAGGTATATTGAGTAACTGTACAGAGCGGTCTCGTTCTTGTTTTTCGAATCAGTAGACGAGAAATATTCGTCCTTTCTGTAACCCAAACGTCTCCCTCGTGAATGGCGTCGTCCGGCGGCGCAGATTACGGCGCGTCAGGCGGCGGCGGAAGCTGGGTAGCGCTCCTCCGCGCGCTTCTCGCGCAGGAGGAGGTATTATTCGGCATCTTAATCGCCGGGAGCGCGACGCAGGCCTGGTGGCAGCTCTACGGTGTGTCGCGCTCGCTCAAAGCGCTCAAACCCGCGCGCGAAACGACCATCGCGGAACTCAACGGGATTCCGCCGGCGGGCGGCGGAGGCGGAGCTTCGGAGGTTCCCCGCGCGGGGGAGGGTAAGGCTGGCGGAAGCGGCGGGTGGTGGCGGTGGTTCAGGCGCGCGCCGGAGCAGGCCAGCGGGTCAGGCGGGGAGAATTTTGACGGAGCGGGAGGTAGCAGCAGTGACGGGGATAACAGGAGCAGTGGCAGCAGTGTAAGTAGTGGGTATTTCACGCGCCTATGGCGGGGGAATGGAGGCCGAGAGAGCAGACCAGGGAAGGATGATAGCAGCAGTCTCAGCGCCCGCAGCGACACCAGCGGTGGTGGCAGCAGCAGCAGCAGCAGCAGCGGGAGCAGCAGCAGCAGTGGCGGGTTGAAATGGCTGTTACCCGTGGGTAGAAGCAAGAGCGGTGACGGGTCGTCAAGCCAGTCAGCAGCAGCATGGGGGCAGCGGGGACTGCAGCAGAGCCAGCCGCAACAGCAGGGTGGGCAACGGGAGCTGGGCCAGGGGCCGTCAGATGCAAGCGAGCTAGCAGATTACACCAACCCCCACGAGTTGGTGCTGGTCCGAGGCTCCGTGCAGCTCTCCTCCTCCCCTTCTCTCTCCTCCACCTCCTCGTCTTCCGCCTCCTCCCCCCCCCCCGCCTCCTCCTCCTCTGCTTCCTCCTCACTCTCCTTCCCCCCGTTCCCCCGGCCTGGGGTGGGAAAAGGGTCTGTGGCCGTAGCTGGGTCGGGCTGCGCACCCCTGCTGACCATGCACGGGGCCAAGCAGCCATGCGCTGTGGTGGAGCGGTCGGACGTGGTAAGGAGGTGTGAGAATGAGTGCAAATGCTCTGTGCTGTGCTCACCCCTGCTGACCATGCACGGGGCCAAGCAGCCATGCGCTGTGGTGGAACGGTCGGACGTGGTAAGGAGGTGTGAGAATGAGTGCAAATGCTCTGTGCTGTGCTCACCCCTTCTGACCATGCACGGGGCCAAGCAGCCATGCGCTGTGGTGGAGCGGTCGGACGTGGTGAGTAGGTGTGGAGATGGGTGCGTGGGAGTTCCTTGACTCGAGTCGAGGGCCACTTGCCAGGTTCTCTTCTCTGTGCCGGGATGCTCCTCATTGCTGCCCATGCATGCCCGTCTGATCATTCCTCCCCGTCTACCCATTGTGCTGGCGCTAAGCTCCCATGCGCCGTCATGGAACGATCAGACGTGGTGATTGGGTGGGTGAGAGGCAGGATGGGCGTGGGAGTCCTTTGGTGGATGGGTATCCTGCCTCAACACAAGTCGAAAGGGGGAAAGAAGCAGATTTGAGAATTCTCAAAAGTGATTTCAATACATCCTGCCTCAACACAAGTCGAAAGGGGGAAAGAAGCAGATTTGAGTCGACTCAAATCAGGATGGGCGAGGGAGTCCTTTGGTGAGTGGGTGGAAAGGGGGAAAAAAGACGGGGTTACGGAGGTCTGGGTTTGGATTCGCCCCGGCACCTTCTCAAAATACTCTGCCTTTTATTCTGTTTGGCACTCTGCCTTGTCTTGCTTGCTTCAGACGATGTACTTGGAGCTGCACCCGCTGCTGGGCTGGGTCATTCTTGATTCTTGGCCCGTCCGCCCCTCATCAGCATCACCGTCATCCGTTTCTAAGCAAACCAGACATCCTTTCAAAGCCACGTGCTCTTGCTTTGCCTGGCGTCATATGCTACACTTGGACTTTTGAGACGTCTCAAAAGTCAAAGCCACGTGCTGGTGCCTTGCCTGGCGTCATATGCTACACTTGGAGCTGCTCCCGCTGCTGGGCTGGGTCATTGTCAAGTCCTGGCTCCTCCTTCTCATTAGCTGCTTCCACACAGATCTGACATTCTTTGAGCCATTCCGGCCTTTCCCTCACTCACTCCCACCAGATGCTATACTCAGAGCTGCACCCGCTGCTGGGCTGGGTCATTGAATCAGAGCAAGTCAACCTTGTCAGGCAATCTGTGAGCTGGCTCCCTTCCCTGCCTCCACCCCACTTCTTTCATCAGATGCTATACTCGGAGCTGCACCCGCTGCTGGGCTGGGTCATAAAGTCAGATCAGGTCAACCTAGTCAGACAATCCGTGAGTTCTTTCCCATCCCTTGCCTCCAACCCATCCCTTTCCTCCCATTCATTTGTGTGTGTGTGTGTGTGTGTGTGTGTGTGTGTGTGTGTGTGTGTGTGTGTGTGTGTGTGTGTGTGTGTGTGTGTGTGTGTGTGTGTGTGTGTGTGTGTTTTCCGAGTTAGCCATTCCGGACACACCTCTCTCATGTCGCTGTCGCCCTTTCCCGCTGCTCCTAACTCTCCTCTCCTTAATCCCCCATTCTCCCCATCCTCCTCCTCTCCCCCTCGCCTCTCCGCAGGTCCCTTTCTCTTTAGCTGACACCTCCCACCCGTTAGCGCCACGTGTCGACATATCATTGGTCGGCGCCACACAGCCACTGCCGCTCCACACCGTGTACAGTCACATGCAAAAGGCCGACCCTTCATGGGGCGCCACTGCCCTGCATGTGCTTATAGGGAAGCGCTTGCCGGTGAGTTTTCTCTTTATAAGCTTTGCACGTGCTTATAAGGAAGCGCCTTCCGGTGGGTGTTTACACTTTATAAGGCCTTGCACATGCTTATAGGGAAGCTCCTTACAGTGAGTATACTTTCATACATGGGATGTGCATATTCTTGATGTGCTTATATTGGGCGCCTTTACTCTGCAAACTGCGCAGTGGAGATCCTGGCATGCATGTGCTTGTAACGAGGCCTTTTTTCTCCATGTTCCCATTGCACGTATGAATGTACGACCACCACTCTCCATATGTACCTTCCCCAGGTGGGCCTGCGCACGGACGAGAGGGTGCTGCCGATCAATCACGAGCTGACAGCTGTCGGCCATGTGAGGCGAGGATCCGACGGTCGCCCCGCCATCTTCGCATCCCCCAAGTTCCCCTACTTCCTGTCAGTGCTTCCCTTGACTTAAGGATCGGACCCCCTGAAGTTATCATCCCTACTCTCTTTGTAGTTCCCCCAAGTTTCCCTCTTTCGAAAATCCCTGTGAGAGCTTTTCCCTATCATGGGATGGGACGTCCCTTTATTGAAGATCCCGGTGTAGTTCGAGACGTATTAAAAGTCCACGTGTAAGTAGACGACTTTCGAGACGTCTCAAAAGTCGAGTGCTTTCGCTTTATCATGGGACGTCGCTTTTTCAAAGATCCCTGTGATTTTCTCTTGACAGTCTTCTGTCCGATTGCTGATGTCTCGCCCTGAAACCCTGATCACCACCTATCACCACTTATGACCACCAATTACCACCTATCACCTTCTTCGTCCTTCACATGCGCCCACCCCCTGTGTCCTTCCAGTCTCCCTGAGATTGAGGCGGGCCTGATTCAGAAGCTGAACCAGCGGTGGGGGGCACTGCTGTTCAGTTTACCATCGTAACGCCTCTTCCCTCTCCCCTCTCCCCCCCATGCACTTCGCAGCTTCCCAGAGAACAAGGCAGGCATGATTCAGAAGTTCAACCAGCGGTGGGGAGCACTGCTGGGGTGGGGAGGGCTGCCGTGCATACTAACACCCAGCCCATCACTCTTGTTCCTCCACCTCACCCCCACTCTTCATCCTGGTCTTTTCCAGCTTCCCAGAGACCAAGGCGGGCATGATTCAGAAGCTCAACCAGCGGTGGGGGTCGCTGCTGGGGTGGGGAGTGCTGCTGTCGGTTGCTGCTGTGGGTGTTATTGGACTAGCTGCGTGGAAGTACGTGTTGCAAAGAAGCTAGAGCCGGGTTGGGTATTCTGCTGGGATGGGTTGCCTGCGGTGCTTCTTTTACAAAGTCCCACGGGTCACTGGTCATGAAGAAGAGCTGCAGCTCTGTCCCATGGGTTGCCTGCGGTGCTTCTTTTACAACTGCTGCTCTTACTTGGCTTTCGCCAGCCTTCCGCTGCCCTCCTCTCGCTCATCCTCTTCTCTCATCCCCTTCTCTCATCCCCTCATCTCCCTCTTGTTCGTCATGCCTGCATCCCTTTCTCCTTTGTCTTCATTTTCAACATCCTTTTCCTCTGTCATGCCTGTATCCTTTTCTCCTTTGTCTTCATTTTCAACATCCTTTTCCTCTGTCTCCCTCGTGCTTTTCTCCTTTGTCTTCCTCTCATACCCACTGATCTCATCTCATCTCATCCCGTTGCTTCTCTTCCACTCCCTTCCTCTACTCCCGGACATGCACTATCAGGACATAGGTGACTTTTGAGTCGACTCAACAGCAGTCGGCTCAAAAGTTGAGTCGATTCAAAAGCTGATTCGACTCAAAAGCTGAGTCGACTCAAAAGCTGAGTCGACTCAAAAGCTGAGTCGACTCAAAAGCTGAGTCGACTCAAAAGCTGAGTCGACTCAAAAGCTGAGTCGATTCAAAAGCTGAGTCGACTCAAAAGCTGAGTCGATTCAAAAGCTGAGTCGACTCAAAAGCTGAGTCGACTCAAAAGCTGAGTCGATTCAAAAGCTGAGTCGACTCAAAAGCCTCCTGGTCATGCTCTATCAGGACGTATCGTCGTATCCTCCTAACACCACGTGTAGTAAGTCAATTTTTGAGTCGACTCAAAAATCCACTATCAGGACGTATCGCCGTATCCTCCTAACACCACTTCCCTCACCTCTTTCTCATTTCCCTCCCCCTCCTCCTGGTCATGCTCTATCAGGTCAGGACGTACCGCCGTTGGCAGGCCAGGCGGCAGCGGCAGCAGCAGATGGAGCAGGCAGAGCTGGAAGGGTGCTCACTGCAAGCACCACTGCTCTCACTTCTTTCTCATTTCCGCCTGCTCTCCTCCTCTTCCCCCCCACTTCCCCCTCTCCTCTCCATTGTACCCAATCAGGACGTATCGTCGCCGGCAGGCAAGGAGGCAGCGGCGGCAGCAGGTGGAGCAGGCAGAGCTGGAACGATGGATGGCGATACTCCTGGAGAGACAGCAGCAGACCGCAGGAACAGGAGGAACTGGAGCAGGAGGAACGGGAGCAGGAGGAAGAGCAGGAGGAAGAGCAGGAGCAGGGGCAGGAGCAAGAACAGGGGTAGAAGGGAGTGGAGGGGTGAATGCTGAAGGCGGGCCTGTTCAAACCGTAAATGGTGGAGTGATAGCAGCTTCGCCATTGGAGCTAGAGAGGAGTTTGGAGAATCTGATTCGCGGTGGGGATGCGGATGAGGAGGAGGTGGAGGGGGAGGAGGTGCAGAGTGGGGAGCTCTGTGTGGTGTGTCTGCATCGCAAGCGCAAGGCCGTGTTCATCCCGTGTGGCCACCGTGTGTGTTGTATGTCGTGTACAAGGGTTGTGAGAGCGGAGCAGTTGCTGTGTCCCATTTGCAGAGGGCAGGTTCTGGCCGCATTTCGTGTGTACGATGCTTGAAATACCATAGGTAGTGCTGTGTTAATTCAATTGCCGGTACGAATGTTGTGTTAGGAAGAATGGTGATGGGAGAAGTGGTGCAGAGCGGGGAGCTCTGTGTGGTGTGTCTGCATCACAAGCGCAAGGCGGTATTCATCCCGTGTGGCCACCGCATGTGTTGCCTGTCGTGTTCGCGGGTTGTGAGAGAGGAGCAGTCGCTTTGTCCCATTTGCCGCGGGCAGGTTCTTGCCGCGTTTCATGTGTATGATGCTTGTGTGCAGCCTGTCTACAGGCAAAAACAACAGTGATGGGTGTTATGCAAGATAGCTGATTAAATATTACTGTAGGGTGTAGTATTGTCTTGTCAATAAAGTACTAAGGGCCCACGATATCAGGGTAAAACATCAATATGACACTGACATTTACCCTGTGACGTCAGAATGATTCATGTGTTTTGCCCTGAAATTTCAGAATGGCAGAGAAAATTTGCCCTGAAGCATTAGGGTGAATGTAGAGGGATGCCCTGACTCGTGGGAACGGGAAAAAGGGGTGGAGGGGGGGAGAGGGGGATAGGGGAGGAAGGAGGCTGGGGGATGTGTGTGCTAGTTTTGTTCCCACACCTGCGCCACCAAAGTTTTTGCTCAGCCAGTTGTAGTGAAGTGAAACCACTGAACAACCTGCTCCTCTCGTGCCTTACTGTCAGAATGTTATTATTGTTTGTGTAGCCTGCAGTGGGGTACTCTATAGCGAGTACAACCCAATTAGGGTTTCCTATATGTATGCCAACTGCTGCTAGTGCAAACCTCTTTTCTTCTTTCTTGTTCCTGTCTTCTAGTTCTGACATGCTATCAGAGCAGGTCGACCCCCTTGGGTCGATCCTGTGGGTGGGCCCGCCACCTAACTGCTTCCGCTGCTGTTCTGCTTCTCGCGCGCCTCGGGCGCGCGCCGTCTTCTTCATGCCGTGCGCTCGGGGCGTACGGCGGTTTTCTGCCCGCCGTGCGCCCCGAGGCGCGCGGCGGTTTCCTGCTCGTCGCGGCACCTTGGGGGCCCGCGCGCCGCCCCCTCCCGTCGCCTCGTCGCGGCGCCCTGGGGGCCCGCGCGTCCCCCCCCTCCCGTCGCCTCGTCGCGGCACCTTGGGGGCCCGCGCGTCCCCCCCCTCCCGTCGCCTCGTCGCGGCACCTTGGGGGCCCGCGCGCCGCCCCCTCCCGTCGCCTCGTCGCGGCGCCCTGGGGGCCCGCGCGCGGCCCCTCCCGTCGCCCGTCGAGCCGCCCTCGGGGGCCCGTGCGCGGCCCCCCTCCCGTCACCCGCCGTGGCGCCCTCGGGGGGCCCGCGCCCTGCTTCTTCGTGGCGCCCAGGAGATGGCCACCCCGCCGCCTCCCTTTCCCTCCGT
Source organism: Closterium sp. Yama58-4 (assembly GCA_947470075.1). NCBI lineage: Eukaryota > Viridiplantae > Streptophyta > Zygnematophyceae > Desmidiales > Closteriaceae > Closterium > Closterium sp. Yama58-4. The sequence goes on along the minus strand of CANIUD010000082.1, from coordinate 660,948 downwards.
GAACCGCCCCTGCTGTTTCCCGCGCTCCTGCCTGCGTTAGGGTTTGGGGGTGGCGGGCATGGGGGTGACCGGTGTGGGTAACCTGCAGCTCCTCCTCCTCCTCCGTCTCCCACTGCTGCAGCTGCCGCTGAGGGGGGTGGGTGTGTGAGATCCGAGGGTTTAGGGTTTAAGGGAGGTGCCTGTCAAAATGAAGAATGGATGGTGCATTGATGTTGGTTGGGGTACATATAGCTAACCCTAAGTTTTGTACCCCCTAAGACAAACCTCACTATAGGCTACAACATTTGACACACCCCCATAGCCTAAGTGAGGGGTGTCTAGCAGAACCAAACGAGTACGGTCACAAGACCAGTCCAAGAAACAAAGCTCAGGGTGGATCACAACGTCACCACACAGTCTGAGCACAAACAACAGTGGCCACAAGGCCAGTCCAAGAAGTAACAGAGATATATAGAAAGCAAAGTAAACAGTACACTCAAGTCTAAGCAACACGAGAACCAGTGTCAACAAGGCCTAACTGCACACAGCACCTCTGGTGGTCACAAGGCGGAAGCGCCTTGGTGAAGATGTCTGCAGTGTTGGCCTCGGACTCCACAAACTCAAAGCGAGCCTGTCCACGCCTCTGCAACTCTCGCAGAAGAAAGTACCTGACGTGAATGTGCTTCACTCTGCTCTCCAGTCGTGGCTCTCGACAAAGGAGAATAGACGCCTTGTTGTCAGTGAACAAGGTCGGTGCAGAGCTCGGCCGCTCACCAAGGTCGGTGAGCAAGAAGGTCAACCAACGCAGCTCCTGTGCCGCCATGGCACCAGCGTAGATCTCAGCCTCAGCTGTAGAGGTCGAGACCGAAGAGGAGCGCGTGGACCGCCAGGAAACAGCTCCAGAGCCCAGGCTGAAACAGTACCCCTGAGTAGACCTGTGAGTCTCAGCGTCGTCAGCGTAAGAGGAGTCACAGTGACCAGTAAGTACGACAGACTGCTGCCCTCCAAGAACTAGCCCCACGCCTGACGTCGTCGCTAGGTACTTCGCCACCCTCACAGCTGCTGTCCAGTGAACAGGACGGTGTCTCCCTGGCGCAACAAAGCGCGCAAGAACGCTGAGAGGGAAGGCGAGGTCCGGGCGAGTACAAGTCATCAGGTACATGAGGCAACCCACAAGCTCTGCGTAGGGACCACTAGGCTCGAACGGCTCGTCAGGAAAGGGTCCAGTGAGTCTGTGGTCAACAGCAAGAGGTGTGCGCTGTACTGTGGAGTGCTGAAGCCCGAACCGCTGAAGGACCTGCTGCACCATGTGCGACTGTGAAAGTGTAATGGTGCGAGCAGCTCTGTCCCTGGTGATCTGCAGGCCAAGGTAGTGGCGCAGCTCACCAAGATCAGTGCAGGTGTGTCTCTTCTGCAGTTCGGACTTCACGTGTGCCAAAGCAACCCTGTCAGGGGTGGCGAAAACAAGGTCGTCAACGTAGACCAGAACAAAGAAAGGTGTGGTGCCACGACGAACGAACAGCGACGGGTCAGCAGAAGACGGCTGGAACCCAAGGTCAGACAGGGTAGAACGCAGGGTGTCGTGCCACTCACGAGGAGCCTGACGAAGACCGTAAACCGGTCGCCTCAGCCTCCACTGGGTCCCAGGAGGGAAAGAGCCAGTGAAGGCAGAGGGACGACGCAACCAGACCTCCTCGTGAAGACTGCCCTGAAGGAAAGCAGTAGAGAAGTCGAGAGAGTGTAACTCGTAGTCTCTCTGTGCTGCTACGTGTAGTAACACCCGAAGAGTGGTCATCTTCGGGGTGGGCGCGAAGGTCTGAAAGAAGTCAACTCCCTCGCGCTGACTGAAACCTCTAGCCACGTAGCGCGCCTTGAAGACCGGAGGAGATCCCGGTGGCCGCTTCACCCTGTAGATCCACATGCCGTCGACTACGTTCGCCCCCGGAGGGGGAACCTCATCGACGTAGGTGCCTGTGGATCTGTAGGAGGCCATCTCTGCGTCCATGGTAGCTCTCCACTGAGAGGCCCAAGGCCCTGACACTGCCTCAGCGTAAGTGCGAGGAGTCGGAATGTCAAGGGCGTCGGGGTCACCCTCAGGGGCGAGGAGCATGGCACAGAGATGAGGGGAAGCGGCCGCCAGGAACTCTAGCTCAAACTGCCTGTCCTCTAGGGCGTCACAGCCAAGGGCAGACACACCCCCGACGGCCAGAGGACTGGAAGGAGGAGCAGCCACAAGAGCGGTGGCGAAGTCAAGGCGGCGGGTAGAGGCAAACTCAGTGACTGCGGCAGTAAGAGCGGACACAGAGGACACAGAGGCACGAGGGTGAGTAACAAGTGAGGCGAGAACACGAGAGAGAAGAGGACGGTACGTGCGGTAGTAGTCAGTGACAGGAGTAGGGAGCGACGCAGTGAGAGCCGACTCAGGAGGAGACGGAAGCACAGACGGAGACGGACGAGGTGGACTAGAACGAAGTAAGGCAGTACGAAGGTCAGTGAAGGGAACAAGAGACGAGGGACGAGCACGAGGGGAGCGACGAGAGGCCCAAGTCTGAGAAGGAGGAGGGGACAACGAAGACTGAGAACGAGGGAAAACAGCGGGAGAGGGGTCAGGAGGAGGAAGCGGAGGACCAGAGACGGGAGGAGAGGGGGAGGAGGAAGGAGAGGGAGAGGGGAGACCAAGGGTCCGAAGACCCGAGACAGGAGGAGGAGACGGCAGCTGCTGCTGCTGCGGCTGCTGCGGCTGCTGCTGCTCCAGCGGCTGCTGCCCCTGCTGCTGCTCCTGCTGCTGCTCCTGCTGCTGTCGCTCCTGCTCCTCGAGCCGCTGCAACTCTCTCTCCTCTCTCTCCAACTCCAGCTGCTCCTCACGAGCACGACGAACACGAGCCTGGAACCTGGTCGGGTAGGGGTGGGGGGAAGGAGTAGTGTCCGGGGCAGCGGCAGCCCCAGAGTCGACCTCCGAAGCACCAAGCACACCACCCCCAGAGGCAGCACCAACACCAGCTCCAGACCCAGGCTCTCCAGAAACCGAAGGAACACCCTCACCCCCAGACGCAGCACCAGCACCCCCAGACTCCGCACGACCAGTACCAGCCCCCGGAGGAGAAGAGTCCTCTGCAACCCGCGGCTCAGCTCCAACTCCAGCACCCCCAGAACCAGAGACCTGTACAGGGACAGTCGTAGGACCAACCTCCCGAGAGGGAGCACCTACAGGAGGCGGTAAGGAAGACTGTGGGGAGGGAGGCTGTACAGGGGGGGCTACCGAAGGGGGAGGGCTAGCCTGAGACACACCAGACGGGGCTGGACCAGGGGGGGGAGGCTGTACCGGGGGAGCAGGCGGGGGAGCGGCTGTCAGGAAGAGGGGGGGAGGAGGAACCGGGAGACCTCGACTGGGGTACCTGACGTAGTACGGGGTGGACTCCTCGAAACGGACGTCACGGGAGTCAAAGAACCGGTGAGAGGGAGGGTGGTAAAAGGTGAAGTCAGAGGAGTCCTCAGGGAAACCAAGGAAGACACAAGGAACGGCGCGAGGCGAGAGCTTGTCCGCGGAGGTGTCGCGGACAAGAGCCAAGCACCCCCAGACACGAAACCTCGACGCGACACCAGGGGACCCTGTCCAAAGACTGGTCGGTGAAGCCTCCGGCCGAGAGACGCGTGGCCAGAGGTTCAGCTGGTGCGCGGCGTACCTGACTGCGTATGGCCACAGGAAATGGGGGGCACGGGCGTGAGTCAAGGAGGTGCGGGCAATCTCCATGACCAGGCCTATGCGACGCTCAGCAACCCCATTCTGCTGTGGGGACTCCGGAAGCGTCCAGGACTGACGAATGCCCTGTTCGCGACAGAATCCAGCGAGAATGCCGGAGCGAAACTCGCCCCCGCGGTCGGAGTGGAGACAGCTGACACGACGACCACGAGTGTCCTGGGTGGTAAGCAACCACCTGATCAGCGTAGAAGTCACCTCAGACTTCCTCGCCAGGGGGAACACTGTGGTGTAGCGGGAGTAGTCGTCAACGACCACCAAAAAGAAACGCTCACGCTCAGGGCCAGGGCGAGGAGAGGGGCCCCAGACGTCCAAGTGCAGCGTCTCAAAAGGCTCGGTGGCCGGACGAAGGGAGGAGGAGTGAGGGGTGGCACGCAGCCTACCCTCGACGCAAGGACCGCACGGTGGTGCAAGAGACGGCGGCAGCGACGGCAAGACACGCGGGAGACCTAAGACCAGACGCTGACTAGACATAGCACGCAGACGTGGAAGAGAAGGGTGTCCCATCCGGTGGTGCCACAGAACGGTGGGGTGGGCAAGCGACCGACAGGAGCAAGACGCAGCGACTGGACTGGACGCGACAACCTGAGGGGACGGAACCACCTGGTGAGACGCAGGGAGGAGACTAGGGGGAGGGACAGGAACTGGGAGGAGTGGCTGCTGCGACGGCGGCCGCTGTGGCTGCGGCTGCGGCTGCTGCGGCTGCTGCTGCTGCTGCGGCTGCTGCTGCTGCTGCTGCTGCGGCTGCTGCTGCTGCTGCAGTCGCTGCTGAGCGCGCGGGCCAGTGTGAAGAGTGTAGAGACCGGAGCCCGGCTCAGCAGCAAAAGTGGCGAGGGGCTGGTAAGAGTCCCCGTCAACACACACCGCAGTCTCTCCAGAAGGCTCAAACCACACACCCACGTGCTGACTCACGAGGGGTCGCACGCCCACCAAGTTCCGGGAGAACGAGGGGACGTGAAACCCAGTGAGAGACCCAGAAGGAGCAGCCGGACACGGCAAGGTGGTAGTGTGACGCGCAGTGACTGGTCCCGAAGTGGGATCAGCCAGCGCCACAGAAACAGGCGCAGGAAGAGGCGTAAGTGTCGTGCTGTCACGAAAGAAGCAGTGAGAGGCTCCAGAGTCCAGCGTGAACGACAGCGAACCGTCCTCCGAGGTAGCCGCTGGACTAGAGTCTACACAAGAACCTACACTAGCAACAGGCAACTGAGCAAGGCTAGCACCTAAGCTAACAACACCAGAGTAAGCAGAGTCAGAAACACTAGAGTCAACAACAGCATACATAGCATGGGGAGTACCAATCAGATCAACTAACTGCTCAGCAGACATGCCCCACAGAGCGGAGCCGTAGCGCTGAACAAGAGGCAGCCAGTCAGGGGCAGGAGCACCAACCCCGTAGACCAAACGAACCGTGTCAGTGAGCTGAGCAAAGCACTGACCAGGGGGGTGAAACCGGCCACAAGGGTGGCCACGACGAGTGCCTGTCAGAACCTGGTAGGTGCAGGGAGTGTAAGCAGCACCGCGCTGGGTCTGACGCAGCCCCGACCCTGGAGCCAGCTGCTGCCGCTGCTGCTGCTGAGGCTGCTGGGAGGAGAGGGGCTGCTGGTGCTGCAGAAGCTGCTGCTGACGCTGAGCCTGGTACCACGCCGCTGCTCCACCAACCGGGGCAGGAAGTACAGGAGGCGACTGACGAACTCGGGCGTCGCCACCACTAGCAGGCGCAGTGGAGTCACCAGTCACTGCACGAGGCGCCTCTCCAGGCCCTGAACCTCCACCGCCGCCAGGCGCAACGCCACCTCCACTACCTCCGCCTCCACCTCCACTACCACCACCAGAACCGCCTTTCTTGCCACTCCTACCGCGGGACCGCGACGCAGTCGTAACAGCAGCTGCAGTCGCGTCAGTAGCGGCAGTGGCAAGTGAGGCAGTAAAGGTGGGTAACTGCGGGACTGTGCACCCGTGGAAGAGTGGGGGGGGCACAGCACCAGAGGCAGCGGCTACCGAGCGAAGGTTGCTCTCGACGTCCTTGAGTGCAGACTCAAGGACATCGACGGTGAGCTCACTAGGGTGCTTCAGCAGAAGCGCGTCGCGAACGGAGGCAAGGCGGTCAGGGAGGCTAGTGGCGATGAAATAGATAGTAATCGCCATAGGGGGAGGAAGCAGTGCAAGCTGTGCCTCAGTGCAAGCAGCGCGGTAACTAGCGTCGAGCGAGCGGAGGTGAGCGATCAAGTCAGCAGAGCGCTCAAACGAGGCGAGATCAGGAAACAGGAACGGGAGGAAAAGACGGCCAAGAGAGACAGTAGCGGGAGTAGAGTAGCGGGCCTTAATCGCAGTGAGGTACGCAGCAGCGGTGCGAACCTGAGTGAAGTGGACCTCCTCTGACTCAGGGAGGAGGCTGCTGAGTGCGATGCAGGCCGCAGCGTCACGCGACGTCCAAGCCGTCCTGTCAGCGCGCTGACGGGCAAAGCGAGCCGTAGCAGCATCGTCAGGGGCAGGACCTAAAGCGGCAGGCTCGGGGGGCTCGGGGAGGTCACCAGTAGCGTGCGACCAGAGGGTCTCGCCCCCCTGGACTTGACTCTCTAACAGACGGCGAGCGCGAAGAAGCCAGACGGAAAAGTCAAGAGGTCTACCGTCAGCGTCGAAACGAAGAACTCGCGGAGTCGCCATAGCGAGAACGAACGCGAACGAGCAGGCGAGTAACAGCAGGAGGTAAGAGGCAAATTAGGGTTCAGGTGGGGGGACTTAGTCGCAGCGGAAGAACGGGCTAGGGCGACGGGCCAGGGCGTAGGGTCGACGGGACGGGGGAAAGGGCGGGCGCGATGCGACGGGGCAGGGCGACGCGACGGGGCAGGGCGACGCGACGGAGCAGAGGCGACGGGACGGGGAAGGGCGACGCGACGGGGCAGGGCGACGCGAAGGGCAGGGCAACGGGACGGGGGGAAAGGGCGCGACGCGACGGGGGGAAAGGGCGCGACGCGACGGGGGGAAAGAGCGCGACGCGACGGGGGGAAAAGGGCGCGACTCGACTGGGGGGAAAGGGCGCGACGCGACGGGGGGAAAGGGACGCGACGAGGGGGAAAGGGCGGGCAGGACGCGACGCTAGGAGTGGCGCTAGGCGCGGCACTACGCGCGGTAACAACGAAACCGGGACGAATGAGAGCTAGGATCAGGCTCGGGAGGCTCGAACGGAGAACGGAGGAACGGGATCCCACAGGATCCTAACCTAACTGATACCATGTCAAAATGAAGAATGGATGGTGCATTGATGTTGGTTGGGGTACATATAGCTAACCCTAAGTTTTGTACCCCCTAAGACAAACCTCACTATAGGCTACAACATTGACAGTGCCGTGGGAGTGGAGCTAGGGTTTCAGCAGGGGGTGTGTGAGAGGGGCGTGGGACGGTCGGGGGAGGTTGCGTGGAGGTAGCCGTCGTGACGCCAGCAGCGCCAGTAGTCCGGATGCCCTCGCGCGTCTCGGTAGCCCAGAGAGCCTGCTGCGCCTGTCGCCCGTGGGTCCGTTGCTCTTGCCGCTCCTCGTAGCCGCCGAGCCAGTTACTCCAGTAGTCCGGGGCGCTGTCCCGGTAGCCACTGTGTGCGCGCTCCTGTTGCCCGTGTGTCTGCAGCTTCAGTCGTCGTCCCCAATCTTCTCTCCCCTCACAGTCCCTCCTCCTCCTCACTTGCCCTCTATGATCACCTCTAGCTTTGCTTATAATTGTGAACTATTGCTATGCCTGCTCATTGTGCTGATTACACCCCACTTTGGCTATGGGGGTGTGTCAGAATGTTATTATTGTCTAGCCTGCAGTGGGTACTCTATAGCGAATACAACCCAATTACGGTGTCCTATATGCATGCCAACTGCTGCTAGTGCAATCACCTCCTTTCTTATTTCTTGTTTCTGTCTTCTAGTTCTGACACTTACCTCCACTCTAATGTCTTGTATTTTTTTTGCCCTGAAACATCCAGATGAATTTCTGCTGGTGCCCTGAAATTTCAGGTTGACCAGGGAAATTTGCCCTGGAAAATCAGGTCATTTTGGAAAGTTTTCAAAAGTTGCCCTGAGGGCTCAGGGTGCCGTAAATCCTAGCACAGGCCAGTACAAACACATCCTGGATTACATGCCCTTAGGTGTACAAACAACACTGCTGGGTCTGCTATCTGGGGACTTAAGCGGGAGAAAACCAGCATTTCTGAGGACTGTGGCAGGAAGAAAACTCGTTCTGGGGACTATAGCAGGAGGAGAAGTCATTTCTCGGGACTAAATGGGTAACATGCCAAGCTGTCGGGCACTGATTTCCATGGTTGAGTGGATCAGACGCGGGCAGGAGAGAAAATCAGGCACCACCGCACCAAAAAGAGCGGTAGTTGATGGGATTTGGGAACCTGGTTGATAATGCAAGAAAGAAAAGAACAGCGCATACCAGTACAAGAAAAGAAACAATTACTAAGATAGACGGTTTTGGGTAAAGGTCGAAATGTGCAACACATAGTACAGTGCTATGCATAGTACAGTGCACTGCTTAGTTAAGTGCAATGCATAGTTAAGTGCAATGCATAGTAAGGTGCAATGCATAGTAAAGTGCAATGCTTAGTAAATTGCAATGCATAGTACAGTGCAATGCATAGAAAAGGGCAATGCATAGTCAAGTGCAATGCATAGTAAAGCGCAGTGCATAGTACAGTGCAATGCATAGTAAAGCGCAGTGCATAGTAAAGCACACCATTGAGATCATAGTATGATGAAATATATAGTGCATCTTTTTTCATGGTACGATGAAATGTTAAGTGCATATTGATTGACATACTTGATGGCAAATTGCAGACTGCTGACTGACTTTTGGTACAAATGACCACTCACGTATTTGCATATGCAGCATTTGGGGTCTGAAGAAAATTTGCAAGCTCCACTTTACTGCTCGAGACGCAGTTATCCGTATCATACCATCTGAACCGTTCGCAACTCAGACCACCACCGATGTTCAACAGCTCGTATGCCGTCGTGAAATTCCCAGCCACCCCTCCGGCAACTGAGTGCAACCATATTTGAGGCGGAGGGTGTAGGGCTTGGACTCCTTGCCTCTGGCCCTACGATCCTGGACCAACGTCAGACTGCTGGCAAGCACTTGGTTGGATGAACCTGAGAAAGGACGGCACAAGAAGAAGGGGAAACGGGCAGCAAGGACGCGGGGAAACGTGATGTTATGAATCGGGATGGAAAAGGATGGTGAAGGCAAAATCTGACACGGCGTCCAAGTTGACTGCTGCATGTTGGGGCTGCTGGTCATCCAAATCTGATCCCATGTTGGGGCTGCTGGTCATCCAAATCTGATCCCATGTTGGGGCTGCTGGTCGATACAGTCCAAGTTGAAGAACTTTCGGGTGAGATGCTCTCAGCTTGGGGTGAGATGCTTTCAATGGAGAAAGTAAAACAGGGCGGTATTGAATCTTACCTGGGATGCATTCTGTCGGGGTCATCCCAGAGCCCTCAGGGCACTCGCAGTACGGCACATCGGCGTTTTCTGATTTGGTTGTATGGACGGTTTTGCACGTGGCGCCAGTGGGACACGTGCCACAGGGTGACTCTGGGGAACACAGCAGCAGCAGCGCGAAAGGCAAGGCAGGCAGACGCACGGTGCGGCAGAGAGATGGCAAATGAGCTTGGCAAATGAGCTTAGCAAATGAACTTGGCAGAATGAGCTTGGCAAATGCGCCAGCTTCACTCAAAAGTGGAGTAGACTGCACCAAATGAAAGAGATAGTGGAGATGGTAGAGAATGAGCGCGGTGCGGATGGGCTGGGTTGGGTGTAGAGAAATCTGAAGCCTGAAAGCAATGCTTACTCCATTTGCAAGAGTGAACTCCATCGGTGTTCACACAATCCCCATCCGGTTCGCAACCCAGCTCGGAGCATGCCGTGCCTGATGTGAGTTCAAGGAAGGATGGGGTCAAGGGTCAAAGAGAGGGGAAAAAGGTAAAAGGAGGAGGAAACAGAAAAAAAGACAAAACAAAAAGACATTAACAAAAAAAGGGAGGGGGGGGGGTGGAAGGGGGTTGGGGTGGGAGGGGGGAAGGGGGAATGGAGGTGGTGGGAGGAGGGGGGTGGTCGAGGGTAATCGAAAGGGAAAGAGAAATACAGGTGGAGCATGCATGCTTAACCACGGAGTTGCAGCAAATATATCCATCCTGCATATCCATCCTTCAAGCGAGACCACGGCAACTCACGGACGCAACGCAGTTGGTCGGGAGGCATCTCAAAGCCCAAGTTGCACTTGCAGGTTGCATCCCCGTTCTCCTTCCAAGCACACGTGCCATTGGGCCCACAATCCACTACAGCACAGTTGTCTGTGAAAAAGAGAGCCAGGCAAGTCAAAGGATTATCATCATACAAAAAACACGATTAAGCTGTCACAGGATTCAAAATCAAGTGTCACAAAGGTACAAACACACGCGATTCATCAACTCTTGCAACAGGTTTCAGGTGAGAGGAGACCGAGTTTCACGAATTGGGTCTGAAACGCAAGGCATGCCCTCTGAATTGCACCCCTCCAACTCACCAATGCAAGAGAGCTTGTCAGAAGACGGTGTGAAGCCAGCGCTGCAAGAACAGAATGGATCTCCGTTCGCATTCCTCGTGCAGTTGCCTCCAGACCCACACTTCACCGCAGCACAATTGTCTGCAGAAAAGAAACCCAGGCAAGTGAAAATATATTAACGATAGATTGAGCTCGGATCTTGACAATCAAGGGTCACGGTATTGAACACGGACACACTTTCAGCAACTGTAGCACAAACTTGAGTAGAAAGAAGGTCAAGTTTGAAGGACTAGGTCCAAAACGCAAGGCACGCCCTGTGTGTTGCACCCCTCCAACTCACCAATGCAAGCGAGCTTGTCAAAAGACGGCGTGAAGCCGGCGCGGCAACTACAGGATGGATTTCCGTTTTCCCTCGTGCAGTTGCCGTCCGGCCCACACTTCACCGCATCACAGTTGTCTGCAAAAAAGAAACCCAGGCAAGAGGAAGGATATCATGATATCAGGAAACTAAGATGCTCGAATCTTGATAATCAAGGGTCATTGAGAATGTGCACAATTCAGTAACGCTGGTCAAACTTCGAGTTTTAAGAAGGCTAGGTTTTCAAGAATTGGTTTTGAAGCACAAAAAACGCCCTGTGTGTTGCACCCCTCCAACTCACCAATGCAAGAGAGCTTGTCAAAAGACGGCGTGAAGCCAGCGCTGCAACTACAGGATGGATTTCCGTTTGCATCCCTCGTGCAGTTTCCGCCAGGCCCACATTGACTGAAGCACACAAATCTGCGAGGGAATGAAAGTCGGAGCATGCTTTAGCTTTCAAAGCAACACACCTCACCCGCACAAGTGCCATTGGCAATCATTTCAAAACCCTCGTTACAGGAACAGGGCGCATCCTGTTCCTGTGACGCAAGTGACACAAGAAAAGGGTGTATTGGATTGAGGTTGGTCGTAATCTATGCCAGTAAGTTTGTAACTTGCTATCCAGCACCAGTTTCTTAACGATGCCATTCTTCCAACTCAAAAGAAGCAAAAAAAAAAAATCAACGATTGGAAAGAACAAAATGAGAAAACTTCAGGTGAAATGGAGGCAAAAAGCGCAAGAGAGAGCAGGAGAGAGGAGGAGGTAGCACAAGGACCATACCTACGCAAGTGCCAGTGACGGGAACAAAGCCCTGGTTGCATTCACAGGTGACGCCTTGACCGTCATTCTTTGGCTTGCACATGGAATTGCTCGGACACGTGGCATGCTGGCAGGTGACGTCTGGCGTGTGTGGGGAACAGCAGAGATGCGTGCGGCAGAGCCGATGAAACCACATGCGTGGGTTGATGGAGGGATGCAAGAAGCTCGTCTTTATAGAGGAGGGAGGTTCAATTCAAGAGATATGTGCGGCAAGGTAGCATGGAGGAAGGGAGGCAAGGTGGCATGATGGCAAGGTGGCATGATGGCAAGGTGGCAAGATGGCAAGGTGGCAAGATGGCAAGGTGGCATGATGGCAAGGTGGCATGATGGCAAGGTGGCATGATGGCAAGGTGGCATGATGGCAAGGTGGCATGATGGCAAGGTGGCATGATGGCAAGGTGGCATGATGGCAAGGTGGCATGATGGCAAGGTGGCATGATGGAAAGGTGGCATGATGGCAAGGTGGCATGATGGCAAGGTGGCAAGATGGCAAGGTGGCATGATGGCAAGGTGGCATGATGGCAAGGTGGCATGATGGCAAGGTGGCATGATGGCAAGGTGGCATGATGGCAAGGTGGCATGATGGCAAGGTGGCATGATGGCAAGGTGGCATGATGGCAAGGTGGCACTGCAGCTGGCGCTGCTGCTGGTGCGAGAGGCAGAGAGAGAGAGATAGAGAGAGAGAGAGAGAGAGAGAGAGAGAGAGAGAGAGAGAGAGAGAGAGAGAGAGAGAGAGAGAGAGAGAGAGAGAGCGAGAGAGAGAGAGAGAGAGAGAGAGAGAGAGAGAGAGAGAGAGAGAGAGAGAGAGAGAGAGAGAGAGAGCAGAGGGTTGAGAGAGAGAGCAGAGGGTTGAGAGGGAGCAGAGGGGTGAGGACGCGTCCCTCGATCCTGCACAGGATCGAATTTTGGCGGGGTTTGAGAATGTATCAAGCGGGGTTTCAGTACGGTGGAGGGTCGATATTGCACGATTGATCGTGGGACAGGACGCGTCCTGAGAGGGAGCAGAGGGTTGAGAGAGATAGCAGAGGGGTGAAAGGGAAACAAGTGCGCACGCTTCTCAACCGAGAAAACCCGGAGAGAAACAGAGGACAAAAACGACTCACCTCCAATGACGACGGTGAGGACGAGGAGCGGAAGCAGCGCGGAAGGAAAGGTGGCCATTACTGTTGAGCTGCCACGTCAGCTGGGTGACTTGAGCACGCACAACCGAGAGACAGCACGCACAACCGAGTGACTCGAGACTCCGTCGGCCAATCGACCGGCTCTGAGGTCCCACGCGTGGCGGATGTGCACTGAATAGCTCAACGCCGAGGTGGTTTTGAACTGATGAGCTTCTTGGTACAACACGAGGCTACTGGTAGTGGTAGATAAAGCGATTCGTGGTACAGCTGCTGGCGCTACTAGTACCGGCGTAAAATGCAGCAGGATATGGCACAGAAACAGAGGCGGAAGAGATGATTCCATGGCTGCTCTAGCGGGCGGGTGGTTAAGAGACGAAACTCGGACGCTCCCAGGGGCGCCGCTGAAGAGCGCCTGCGTCACTTATTGATGCGTCACTTGGCGATGAATGCGGCGACTGATCTGGTGTGAAGTCAGTAGTAGCAGAGCCAATCACAGCACGCGCACCTGAATTATTGCAAGTTATTGAGAATTTTGGCTCAATTTCGCGGAAGCGCGGTTTAATTTATTTTTGCCACGTGGCGAGCCTATGATCGCGTGAACCGCGATCTGTTTTATTGTTATCACATATTTCAAGAGAAATTAGTTAAGTTCTGTACTGCGCTGCCCGCGCGCAAAAATAAAACCCTAAAGGTAAGGCATGCGTTAGGGATGCATCAACCCGAAACACCTATAGGCAAGGTGTTTAGGGTTGATGCCTCCCTAACGCATGCCAGGCCCAAATGGGTTTTATTTTTGCCCGCGGGCAGCGCAGTACAAAACTTAACTAATTTTCTGTTGAAGTTTGTGATAACAATAAAACAGATAGCGGTTCACGCGATCGAAGGCATGCCACGTGGCAATAATAAAACGAGCCGCGATTTCACGGAATTGAGAAAAACTCTCCAAGTTTTTGGCCCTGCTCGAACAGATTTCGCTGCTCGCACACTTTCGTTGCTCTTGCGATTAATCGCATGGTCGCACAGACCACCACCAACGCGTTCCATGGGCAATCCATCGAACCTACAACGCTGTCTAGCCAAAACAAATCCCGATACCCTAATACGCGGCAGAAGGGAATGAGATAAGGCGAAACGCATCGCTACAATTCAAGTTTTGGTCTATTTCAGATACGCACCCATCCACTGCACATTCCCAAACTACAAGCATCAGCCTATGAGAAAACCCCCAGATTGGCTGGCTCCCAGGTCATATCTGCATTGAAAAAAAAAAAAAAAAAAAAGAAAAAACCTTTAACCAACCCTTCCACTAGTCATCAATCAATTCAACCTCTCATTGCACATTCAAATATTAAGATATTAACAATGGTATACACAATCCATCCAGCACCTCCTCCCCCAACTCTGACCCATCCCGATTCCCAACCAGACCATTCCTCCCGCATGAGCCCGTACCACAAGCCAACCTCCTTCTCGAACGAAGTCAAATCACACCAAGCTTCCTCCCTGCTAGCAGGTCTCGCCTCCCTCACAGCTTCCAGCACCTCCCCCATCTGCACCACCCCAGCCCATTTCAACTACCGTATGAGCCTATACCAAAGCACCTTGTCAAATCACACCAAGCTTCCTCCTGCTAGCAGCCCTCGCCTCGCTCACTGCCTCCAGCACCTCCTCCCCCCTCTGCCCCAGCCCGCGCCTCCCCACCAGCTTCACTCCGAATCTGCTCGTCAGGATCGCCAGCCGAGCCGCATCGCTGCCCCGAACCTCCCGCAATAGTAAGGCCTGGTGGCGGGTGACAACTGTGTGCAGGGTCAACTGGGGAGGGGCCATGTGGTGTTGGCTGCAGCAGCAAGGGTTGAGGGAGGAGGAGCAGTGCTAGGTGGCTTCTTTTCTGGTTCCTTTGTCTGGTTCTGTGATGTTACCAGTTGCTTATGCTGCTGCTGATGCTGCTGCGTTGATGCATGCGTTGTTTGGCTCTCATTCTTCACCACAGCGCCCCATTTCCTCGCAGCCTCTGCCCTCCGCCTCTCCGCTGCTGCTGCTACTGCTGCTGCTGCTGCTGCTGGTGCTGCTGCTGGTGCTGCTGCTGCTGCTTCTGCATCTTCACTCACTGCTGCTGGAGATGCAGCGGTATCAGCAGCACCAGCACCAGCAGCAGGGGCAATACCAGCAGGAGAAGGAACAGCAGAAGCAGCAGGAGCAGCGGGTAGCCTCGGCAAGAAGGCATCTTTTCTAAGTGTGATGTGCAGCACAGCAGCGCGGTCAGGCTGGCAGCCACGGGGGTCAAAGAGAACAGCAAAGGCACCAAACTCGAGGTCAGGGTCGCTGAAGAGCGCATCCAGCAGACACAACCACCACCTGCATGCCCATGCCCGCCGCTGCTGTTGCGGCTGGCACTGCAGCTGGCGCTGCTGCTGGTGCGAGAGGCAGAGAGAGAGAGATAGAGAGAGAGAGAGAGAGAGAGAGAGAGAGAGAGAGAGAGAGAGAGAGAGAGAGAGAGAGAGCGAGAGAGAGAGAGAGAGAGAGAGAGAGAGAGAGAGAGAGAGAGAGAGAGAGAGAGGAGAGAGAGCGAGAGGCAGAGAGAGAGAGAGAGAGAGAGAGAGAGAGAGAGAGAGAGAGAGAGAGAGAGAGAGCGAGAGAGAGAGAGAGAGAGAGAGAGAGAGAGAGAGATAGAGAGAGAGAGAGAGAGAGAGAGAGAGAGAGAGAGAGAGAGAGAGCAGAGGGTTGAGAGAGAGAGCAGAGGGTTGAGAGGGAGCAGAGGGGTGAGGACGCGTCCCCTCGATCCTGCACAGGATCGAATTTTGGCGGGGTTTGAGAATGTATCAAGCGGGGTTTCAGTACGGTGGAGGGTCGATATTGCACGATTGATCGTGGGACAGGACGCGTCCTGAGAGGGAGCAGAGGGTTGAGAGAGATAGCAGAGGGGTGAAAGGGAAACAAGTGCGCACGCTTCTCAACCGAGAAAACCCGGAGAGAAACAGAGGACAAAAACGACTCACCTCCAATGACGACGGTGAGGACGAGGAGCGGAAGCAGCGCGGAAGGAAAGGTGGCCATTACTGTTGAGCTGCCACGTCAGCTGGGTGACTTGAGCACGCACAACCGAGAGACAGCACGCACAACCGAGTGACTCGAGACTCCGTCGGCCAATCGACCGGCTCTGAGGTCCCACGCGTGGCGGATGTGCACTGAATAGCTCAACGCCGAGGTGGTTTTGAACTGATGAGCTTCTTGGTACAACACGAGGCTACTGGTAGTGGTAGATAAAGCGATTCGTGGTACAGCTGCTGGCGCTACTAGTACCGGCGTAAAATGCAGCAGGATATGGCACAGAAACAGAGGCGGAAGAGATGATTCCATGGCTGCTCTAGCGGGCGGGTGGTTAAGAGACGAAACTCGGACGCTCCCAGGGGCGCCGCTGAAGAGCGCCTGCGTCACTTATTGATGCGTCACTTGGCGATGAATGCGGCGACTGATCTGGGTGTGAAGTCAGTAGTAGCAGAGCCAATCACAGCACGCGCACCTGAATTATTGCAAGTTATTGAGAATTTTGCTCAATTTCGCGGAAGCGCGGTTTAATTTATTTTTGCCACGTGGCGAGCCTATGATCGCGTGAACCGCGATCTGTTTTATTGTTATCACATATTTCAAGAGAAATTTAGTTAAGTTCTGTACTGCGCTGCCCGCGCGCAAAAATAAAACCCCTAAAGGTAAGGCATGCGTTAGGGATGCATCAACCCGAAACACCTATAGGCAAGGTGTTTAGGGTTGATGCCTCCCTAACGCATGCCAGGCCCAAATGGGTTTTATTTTTGCCCGCGGGCAGCGCAGTACAAAACTTAACTAATTTTCTGTTGAAGTTTGTGATAACAATAAAACAGATAGCGGTTCACGCGATCGAAGGCATGCCACGTGGCAATAATAAAACGAGCCGCGATTTCACGGAATTGAGAAAAACTCTCCAAGTTTTTGGCCCTGCTCGAACAGATTTCGCTGCTCGCACACTTTCGTTGCTCTTGCGATTAATCGCATGGTCGCACAGACCACCACCAACGCGTTCCATGGGCAATCCATCGAACCTACAACGCTGTCTAGCCCAAAACAAATCCCGAGACCCTAATACGCGGCAGAAGGGAATGAGATAAGGCGAAACGCATCGCTACAATTCAAGTTTTGGTCTATTTCAGATACGCACCCATCCACTGCACATTCCCAAACTACAAGCATCAGCCTATGAGAAAACCCCCAGATTGGCTGGCTCCCAGGTCATATCTGCATTGAAAAAAAAAAAAAAAAACAAAAGAAAAAAACCTTTAACCAACCCTTCCACTAGTCATCAATCAATTCAACCTCTCATTGCACATTCAAATATTAAGATATTAACAATGGTATACACAATCCATCCAGCACCTCCTCCCCCAACTCTGACCCATCCCGATTCCCAACCAGACCATTCCTCCCGCATGAGCCCGTACCACAAGCCAACCTCCTTCTCGAACGAAGTCAAATCACACCAAGCTTCCTCCCTGCTAGCAGGTCTCGCCTCCCTCACAGCTTCCAGCACCTCCCCCATCTGCACCACCCCAGCCCATTTCAACTACCGTATGAGCCTATACCAAAGCACCTTGTCAAATCACACCAAGCTTCCTCCTGCTAGCAGCCCTCGCCTCGCTCACTGCCTCCAGCACCTCCTCCCCCCTCTGCCCCAGCCCGCGCCTCCCCACCAGCTTCACTCCGAACCTGCTCGTCAGGATCGCCAGCCGAGCCGCATCGCTGCCCCGAACCTCCCGCAATAGTAAGGCCTGGTGGCGGGTGACAACTGTGTGCAGGGTCAACTGGGGGAGGGGCCATGTGGTGTTGGCTGCAGCAGCAAGGGTTGAGGGAGGAGGAGCAGTGCTAGGTGGCTTCTTTTCTGGTTCCTTTGTCTGGTTCTGTGATGTTACCAGTTGCTTATGCTGCTGCTGATGCTGCTGCGTTGATGCATGCGTTGTTTGGCTCTCATTCTTCACCACAGCGCCCCATTCCCTCGCAGCCTCTGCCCTCCGCCTCTCCGCTGCTGCTGCTACTGCTGCTGCTGCTGCTGCTGGTGCTGCTGCTGGTGCTGCTGCTGCTGCTTCTGCATCTTCACTCACTGCTGCTGGAGATGCAGCGGTATCAGCAGCACCAGCACCAGCAGCAGGGGCAATACCAGCAGGAGAAGGAACAGCAGAAGCAGCAGGAGCAGCGGGTAGCCTCGGCAAGAAGGCATCTTTTCTAAGTGTGATGCGCAGCACAGCAGCGCGGTCAGGCTGGCAGCCACGGGGGTCAAAGAGAACAGCAAAGGCACCAAACTCGAGGTCAGGGTCGCTGAAGAGCGCATCCAGCAGACACACCACCACCTGCATGCCCATGCCCGCCGCTGCTGTTGCGGCTGGCACTGCAGCTGGCGCTGCTGCTGGTGCTGCTGCTGGTGCTGCTGCTGGTGCTGCTGCTGGCGCTGCGGCTCCTATACATGTTGACAACCCTGTAGCAGGTGTGGTCGTGGGTGTGCTTTGCCCTGTGGTGGTGATGCCGGCACTGCTGGCAGCAGCTGCACTTTGTGCTGCTCGAGATGCTTCCGCTGCCCGAGCTGCTTCGGCTGCCCGGACTGCTTCGGCAGCTGTGGCAGCTTGGTTGATCTTGGCTGCTTCTCTGAGGCCGCTGAAACAGGCACCATGCATGGTGGCGGGGTAGTGGCGACTCGTGGCCTGAAGGGGAGATGAAGAGAGAGTAAGTTCGAGTACGAGTGTGAGGGCGTCTGCAAAGGTGAATGTCTAAGGTGAGGCGTCTGCAAAAGTGAGTGTGCTAAGCGGGCAGTGCCACCAGGTGACAGAAAAGCACTTACATTCGGGTACGAGTGTGAGGGCGCACCTAGTTTCGAGCCATCTCAAAACACCAATCCCTTGTGCCGCACTGCACCGCAATGTACCGCAATGCCACAGCAACCTCACCACATTCAACTGCAAGCCCTCACACATGCCCCTCACCGTAAAGAACAACCCCTAGTTTTACACAATGTTCTGATTCTATAGTGACGAGTTGATTCATACTGGCTCTCTAAGAAACGTTCTAAGCTAGCGCAGCGCCAGCCTCTTTTTCACCATCGTCATCGCATGGGGTTTGTCTCTCTGTCCTAAACAACAAGAGATTGATGGAAATAAGGCCTCCGCAGCCCACCTGTTCGACTTCGACAGCTTCAACTGCAAGCCATCACACATGCCCCTCACCGGAAAGAACAACCGCCGGTCCACACACACTTTCGGGTGAGGACCTCACACTGCAGGCTCTCAGGCAGTGTGATGTAAGGACCCTTCCCCCTGATGCCGCCACACAGGAAACACTATTCCCATGCAATGCCCTCTCACCCCAATCCCTCTCATCATCT
Source organism: Closterium sp. Yama58-4 (assembly GCA_947470075.1). Lineage (NCBI taxonomy): Eukaryota > Viridiplantae > Streptophyta > Zygnematophyceae > Desmidiales > Closteriaceae > Closterium > Closterium sp. Yama58-4. The sequence goes on along the minus strand of CANIUD010000082.1, from coordinate 641,984 downwards.
CACCTCGCCTGCAAAGAACAGCCGCCCATCCACGCTCTCAGCCAGTGTGTCATAGTCGTCCCCCGATGCCGCCACGCGCACAAAGGCACTCCCAATCAAGCACCTAGTTTCAAGTCACTGCAAAACATCACACGCTCACCTCTCCAGCGAAAAACAGCCGCCCGTCCACACTCTCAGCCAGTGTGTCATAGTCATCCCCCGATGCCGCCACGCGCACATACGAGTATGAGCCCCCCGCATACGGGTCGCTGCGCCACCGCGTGCACACACACTGCAGAGGATGCGGCACTGCTATGCCCTTGGGCTCGTGAATCTCTGCAGGGTGGGGAGACGTGAGGGAGGGGGGGGGGAGGGGAGAGAGGGGAGGGAGGGGGGGGAGAGTGGGGTGAGAAGTGCGTACGGGTCGCTGCGCCACCGCATGCACACACATTGTAACGGGTCTATGCCTGCATGCATTGCGGTGGCATCGCATGGCTGCATAGACACGTTAGGCAGGACTATGCCTATGGGCTCGTGGATCTCTGAGAGGGGGGAAGTACAGGGGGGGACTGCATAGTGTGTGGATCATTGAATTGATTGAAGAGTGTACAGGTCACCATTCCCACATACGAATACGAGCCCCCCGCGTACGGGACACTGCGCCACCGGGTGCACACACACTGCAGATTATGTGGCACTGCTATGCCCTTGGGCTCGTGAGTTTCTGGTTGGAAGGAGCGGGGAGGGGTGCGAGAAGTGAGTGGGGGAAGGGGTGGGGTGTGAGGGGGGAGGGAATTAAGCCAAGTACATGAGGAGGGGGGTGGGGTGTGAGGGGGGAGGGGGAATTAAGCCAAGTACATGAGGGGGTAAGTGAGAAGAAGGTTGGAAATACATTGAGCCAAGTAGTGCCCTGACCTGATGCCGCAAAACAAGGGTGCATCCGAACCTTTCAAAGACTTGTTCCAATCCAATGAAGGTGAACGAGCAACTTGGCTTGTTCTGCGAACTCTTGAGCAGCGCGTGTCTGACTTCTTCCCCTCAAAGCGATTGATTCAACTCTCAATGGCAGGAGAAAACAAGTGAGCAAGGGACAATCCACTCACTCTTGAGCACAGTGAGCACGCGCCACATGAGCGCATCCGACTTCTCTCCTTCAAACTTCTCAGCCGCCTCCCCCGCAACGAGAGCCATGAGCAGCGCGACTTACGAGGTAGTAGCATGGGAGTAATGGCACATTCTTGGCTCGTGTCTGACATGAGGTCAGACACGAAGTGAAGTTGAGGAAGACCCGAAGTGACCTGGAACTCTGGCAAATCAATGTTCGGAAGACCCGAAGTGGGCCACTTCGAGTCTTCCGAACCTCCATCCAAACCTCCACTTCGTGTCTGACACGAGCTAGGAATGTACCCCAATGGCACAAGTCCAAAAGAAACCCCAAAGAGCGAAAAACAAGCAACCCAGCCCACTCACTCTTGAGCACTGTGAGCACGCGCCACATGAGCGCATCCGACTCCTCCCCTTCAAAGTACTCAAGCCAACCTTAAGAAAAAGAAACCAAAAGGTATCGAGGAACAGGGCCCACTCACTCTTGAGCACTGTGAGCACGCGCCACATGAGCGCATCCGACTTCTCCCCTTCAAAGTACTCAAGCCAACCTTAAGAAAAAGAAACCAAAAGGTATCGAGGAACAGGGCCCACTCACTCTTGAGCACTGTGAGCACGCGCCACATGAGCGCATCCGACTCCTCCCCTTCAAAGTACTCAAGCCAACCTTAAGAAAAAGAAACCAAAAGGTATCGAGGAACAGGGCCCACTCACTCTTGAGCACTGTGAGCACGCGCCACATGAGCGCATCCGACTTCTCCCCTTCAAACTTCTCCGCGGCCTCCCCTGCAACGAGCGCCATGAGCAGCGCGCCGCCCGAGACAGCAGCGTAGGAGTAGAAGAGGAAGAACTCGCCGCGCTGTGAGGGGTGTGAGGTGAGGCGACCGAAGGTGTCGATTGTGGTGTCCCAGAAGACGTATGGGAAGAGCATGGCTACCTGAAACAAGGAAGCGGAGAGGAGAGAGGAAAGGGGAGAGGAGAGGTGTTTGTAATGTGAGTTGACTTTTGAGTCAACTCAAAAAGTCAACTTGTGGTGTCTCAGAAGACGTATGGGAAGAGCATGGCTACCTGACACAAGGAAGCGGAGAGGAGAGAGGAGAGGGGAGGGAGAGGGGAGAGGAGAGGGGAGAGGAGAGGGGAGAGTAGAGGTGTTTTGTAATGTGATGAACAGGCGAGGTGGTCAAAGGTGCTGATGTGGTGTCCCAGAAGACGTACGGGAAGAGCATTGCTACCTGAAAAGGGGAGGAGAGGAGTGTGTGTGTGTGTGTGAGTGTGATGAGAAGGGAAACCACCTGCATCAGGTGAGAGAGTGTGCGTGTGACTTTGTGAGTGAGTGTAAGATAGTAAGAGGAGAGGAAGGGGAGGGGTTGAATTGAGAGAGAGCAGGTGTGGGGAGGGAACTGAAAAGAAGAGGTTATTCGCGAGAGGAAGGGGCGGGTGGAAAGGCACGGGCCCACTCTGAAGCCCTCCCAGAGCTCTGTGGCAAATTGCGATGAGCCTGACATCATGCAACCACGCCACACCACACCACACTACATCACACTATGCCACACCACACCGCACTACACCACACTATGCCATGCCACACCACACGAGCCCCACCTTATTCAACAGCCCAAATCACAGCCTGTAGATGGCGCGCAGCTTCCTGAGAGGCAGCAGGGGCACACCTAAAGACACCTATCAACAGGAATGACTTCAAACAAACACACCACACCCCACCACACCACACCACACCACACCACACCCCACCACACCACATCACACCACACCACACCCCACCACACCCCCAGCCTGACCTCATTCAAGAGCCCGAAGCCCAGCCTATGAATGGCACGTGTCTTCCTGAGAGGCAGCGGCGGGTGGAAGGACACGGACCCTCTCTGTAGCACGCCCAAAGGTACCTTATAAAAGGTATGGCTTTATGCAAACACGCCACACCACACCACACCACACCACACCACACCACACCACACCACACCACACCACACCACACCACACCACAACTCACCACACCATACCCCCCCGACCCGACCCGACTTATTCAACAACCCAAAACCCAGCCTATGGATGGCACGGGTCCCAGCCTATGGATGGCACGGGTCCCAGCCTATGGATGGCACGGGTCCCAGCCTATGGATGGCACGGGTCTCAGCCTATGGATGGCACGTGTCTTCCTGAGAGGCAGGGGCGGGTGAACAGACACAGACCCTCTCTGCAGCACAGCGCCTCATATTGTAATCTCCACAGCAAACACACCACAGCAAACACACACACACACACCAGAGCATACCACAGCAAACCACACCAGCGCGACCTTATTCAAAAGACCAAAGCCCAGCCTGTGGATGGCGCGAGTCTTCCTGAGAGGGAGAGGCGGGTGGAAGGACACGGACCCTCTCTGCAGCACGCCCAGAGGCAGCGTGCAGAGCACATGCTCCCCCTCATACTCCACCTCCTCCCCACTCCTCGTATCCCTACACACCACCCTCACTCCCCCTGCTGCCACTCTCCCCTCCCTTCCCACTTCCTCTCCGACTCCTTCTCCCTCTCTTCCTGCTCCTGCTCCTCCCCCTCCTCCGGCCTCTGCTGGCACCGGCTCGTCCCCTTCCCGACCCCTCCCTATCCCATACTCAACCCTCTCCACCGCACAGTTGTACACCACGGGCAGCCCGTCCGCAAGGGCATCTACAAGCTGCCCGTTGCCGCCCGCCACGAAGCAGTGGTGGCCGAGCAGCTCGTGGGGGTCGTCCTGGTCCCAGAAGGCCAGAGAGAGGTCCGCTACTCGGGCGGCGTTGGCAAACTCGAGGTTCGCGTAGTGCCACTGCACCAGCTGTTGTTCCTCTTCTGTTTCTTGCACTCTGGCTGGTTGTGCTGCTGCTGCTGATCCTGTCGCTGCTCCTGCAGCTGCGGCTGCTGCTGTTGCTACTCCTGCTGCTGCTGCTGCTGCTGCTGCTGCTGTTGCTCCTGCTGCTGCTGCTACTGCTGTTGTTGCTCCTGCGGTCGCTCCACCTTCCTCAGATACAACCTGCACCGCTTGCTGCCAGACAAACTCCATGGTGTTCCCAAGGGAGATCTGATCTGCTACGCCTTCCATTTCAGCTCTTCTCTCAGAAGCTAGATCCAGCATCACGTTGAACCTTGCCTCTGCCACCCGGTCGGCTTTTTCGTTCACGGGCAGCCCGTCAGGGCGGTAGAGCGGGCAGGCGTCGCGAATGCGGTGCAGAGGGATGGCGAGCTGACGAGCCAAGACACCCAGAGGGTTGCCGAGGATGCCTGTCACAATAGAACCGCCTAGCTCTGCTGCTACTGCCACCTGGAAGGGGCCAAAAAGGGGCATAGAGGGGGAGTTATCAATGCGGTGCAAAAAGATGGCGAGCTGGCGAGCTAGGACGCCCAGAGGGAGGCTAGGATGCCTTTGACGATTGACCCGCCCAGTTCAGCTGAGAATGCCTGTTACAATCGACCAGCCAAGCCCTGCTGCTACTGCCACCTGGGGGAAGAGCAGGGGAGAAGAAGGGGGCGTTGGGGGGTAATGGATGCGGTGCAGAGGGATAGAGAGCTGGCGAGCTGGCGAGCCAAGACGCCCAGCTGAGGATGCCTGCACCACATGCCACCTGCACCACATGCCACCTGCACCACATGCCACCTGCACCACATGCCACCTGCACCACATGCCACCTGCACCACCTGCCACCTGCACCACCTGCCACCTGCACCACATGCCACCTGCACCACATGCCACCTGCCACAAATGCCACCTGCACCACCACCTACCACTCCACCTGGTTGGGGCCTGGAGGCGAGGAGAGCAGCTTGGAGTGTTCCGAGGCACCTCAGAAATCGAATATCACCACATTTCACCACATGTCACCACATGTCACCACATGTCACCACCTACTGCCGCACCTGGTTGGGGCCTGGAGGCGAGGAGAGCAGCTTGGAGTGCATTCGCCCTCCGGGACGGTTGCGAGCCTCTATCACTGTCACCCTGGTGGGCAACAGTTCAGGCGGTAGACAGAACAGGCAGCAGACAGGGAAGAGAAGGTAGGAGAGGAGAGGAGAGATCGGGATATGAGGGCGGTTGCGTGCCTCGAACACTGTACTGTCACCCTATCATCCACTATAAGCGTGCCGATTGCGAGCTTTTACAGTGGGCGAGGAATGGCGGCAGTGGCTGGCGGCCGTGCGAGAGAGGCCCCAGTTGATGTTAGTTTAAGCACCTCAAAACCGCACTCAAGTGCGCCGCAGCACTCACCGGTGGCCCAGGGCTAGTAGTTGGCGCGCTGCAGCCAGGCCTGCAAGTCCAGCGCCAAGGACAATGACGTGGGGCAGGGAGGGGCGGCGAGGGATGGCGGCCGTGGCCGTGCGCGAGAGGCCCCAGTTGATGAAGCCACGCAGGTGCAGAAAGGTGAAGGCTGCTCTTGTGGGCTCTCGCTCGTGTGCCGGTGTGCTACTTAGTAGCTGGAGACGCGGGATATGGGGGGGAGGGTGGGGTGTGGATGGGGGGGTACGCAAGAGAGAGTGACGGGCCCCAGTTGATGATGAATCCGCGCAATTGCAGGAAGGAGAAAGCTGCTCTCGCTGCCTCTCGCTCGTGTGCTGGCATGGTGCTAAGTAGCTGGAGATGAGGGGGGAAAGAGGGAGATGAGGGTTTGGGGGATGGGGGGAATGGGCACATACACACGCTCCCTCACGTTCCTTGCCACTCCCCCATCCCCACCTTTCTCTCGACTTACCTTGCACTCGTGTATCCACCCGCTCTCACTCGTACCTCTTCCTTTCTCTCCTTCCCTACCTTGTCCTCCTGTATCCACCCGTTCACATTCCGCCTCCACAGCGCCAAGATACGGTTTCTCATGCGCACATACACGCCCTCCTCCCCACTGCCCCCCGTGCCACTGCGCACCACACCCGCCTCCTCCTCGTCCTCCCTCAGGCCATCCGGAGGGAACCCCACAGCCCGTGCCACCTCTGCGTCGTGCTCCTCCTGCCTCTCCGCCTCCCGCTTTGCCTTCGCTGCTGCTGCTCGCCCCGCCTTTGCTTTCGCCGCTGCTGCCTGCTTGGCTTTACCCGTCAGCTTCTTCCCCTGCCGCCTCTGCTGCTGCTGTTGCTGCTGCTGTTGCTGCTGCTGCGGTTGCTTGCTCTGCTGGGTTCGTTTCGGTTGCTCTCTCCTTCTCAGCGTCCTCTGCCCCTCGCCTTTCATTTTGCCTTTCTCCTCCTCCACCACAGGCTGCGGCCTCCCTTCCCTCTCTCGCCTTTTCTCCTCCCTCTTTCCCACCACAGCTTTCCCAGAACCTCGTAGCTTATCCACTCCACTCTCTGCCGTTTCCAAACCCTTATCAGCTACCTCCTCAGCCATCCCGTCCCTCTCTTCTGCCAACCGCCCTTCCTCGTCCCCTTCCTCTTTCCTCTCTCCTTCTAGCGCCCCGCTTTCTTTCATCTCCTCCTCCTCCTTCTCCTCCTCCCCTTCGCCCTCCTCTCCCTCTCCCTCCTCCTGCTCTACCTCCTCCACCCCATCACTCTCACTCCCCCCGTCCCCATCCCCTTCATCCTCCCCCACACCCACACCTTCCTCATCCTCCTCCCCTTCCCCTTCCTTCCCTCCATCCTCCTCCCCATCTTCCATCAATTCCTCATCCCCTTCTCCCCCACCCACCCCGGCCGCATCCCTCCCCTTCCCCTTCCCCTTCCCCTTCCCCTTCCCCTTCCCCTTCCCCTTCCCCCGCCCCCGCCCCCTCCCCCTCCGCCCCCGCAAGGAAGAATTCCTGGAAGCTCCTCTGCTCAAGCCGTCGACGGCGCTTGCTCTTGAGCGCGGAGTAGTGTTGGAAGCGACCTGCCATCACTGACCGCAGCCCCCGCTTCACTCCGCCCTCCCGCTCCCCCTCCCTATCGCCCTTACTACCGCTCTCCCTACCGCCCACTCGATGCTGCTTCTGCCGTCTCTGCTGCGGCTTCCCTTCCTCTTCCTCCTTCTCCTCATCGTCCTCCTTCTCCACCACCTCCTCCTCCTGCCCCTCCTGCTCCCCCTGCTCCTCCTGCTCTCGCTCCTGCTTTCTGTCTTTCTCCTGATGCTCTCCTTCCTGCCGCTGCTCTCCTTCCTGCCGCTGCTTCCCTTGCTCTTGTCCTCCAACCCCAGCGTCTCTTCTACGAGTGCCTTCGTCCTGCATCTCTTGAGGTTCTCTTGAGTTGTCTTTCTCCTGCCGCTGCTTCCCTTCCTCTTCACCTTCAACCCGAGCGTTTCTTCTGGGAAGGCCTTCGCCCTGCCGCTCCTCGCGCCAAACCTCTTGCCCAGCTTCCGTCTCGTCTCCGCGTCTTCCCAATGGCTCCCTCTTACCTCTTTCTGCTTCCTTTCCTCCTGCCTCGATTCTCCCGTCGTCCCTAGTTTCGTCGTCCTTAGTTTCGCCATCCCCTTTCGTTTCAGCCTCGCCCGCCGTCCTGACGCTTTCGTCAACTGATTTCAGCACTGCAATGCTACCCGGGTCAGGTTCGCCAGTGTTACTAGGGTCCATTTCGCCAGCGTTCCTAGGACCTGTTTCGCCAGTGTTACCTGGGTCAATTTCGCCAGCGTCTTTACGATCAGGTTCTATCTCCTCTTTCCTTGTCTCAGCTGCATCTAAGCCGTTGACGTCAGCCATATGTTCATCCTGACAGTTCATCTCAACTCCCCTTTTACCGGTCATTTCAGTACCATTCATTTCATCCCCCCCGCTAATGTCACACTCAGAAACAGAACCACCACAGCCAACAACCGCAGTGTCAGCGAGGTGCTTACTAAAGAGGTGCTAGCTGGGAAGTTGATGTGCCTTTTTATGAGAAAGTATATCACAAAGGCGAGGGTAGAAAGAAGCAGATAGTAATGAATGGGCGAATAACGAGGTAAGAAAAGCGCAAAATCGAGGCGAGAATATCAGGGCACACAAGGCTCGGAAAGGTGGCGAAATGTGCGGTGGGGACTCGGAGAGTGGCTCGGAGCAAAAATGTACGCCGAACTCACTGACGCGAGAACCTCGGCATAATATACCGCCGAAAATAGCTCAGCGGACAAGCGAGTCCGCCCGGGGGAGCTCGCTGCCCGCGGGCAAAAAAAATAAACCCCAGACGGGCATGCATCCGGTCAGGGAGCCTCAACCCTAAACGCGGGGAGGCATGGTGTTTAGGGTTGAGGCTCCCTCGGATGGCATGCCATCCGATGGGGGTTTAGTTTTTTTTTGCTGCCCGGGGCAGCAGGTCGACAGGTCGACACAGGTCGACAGGCTTGTCGACCTGATTCCGCTGAGCTCTTCCTCAGTGGACGAAAACTGCCGCCCAGTTTCGCGGTTTCGATAGGACAAAGGGCCCCCAAGGGATTGACGACCTCCCGACGACCTCCGAGCGGCAAACTGGGCCGAACTGGCGTCCCAGGGGCCACGGGAGCCCTCGGGAATGTCGACGATCCGACGACCTACGTTTCCGCTGGGAGATTCCTGAGAAGGAAATCTCAGCGGACAAAATAGGAAAGCTCGACACGTCGAGACCCGACTGCTGCCACGCGGCCCAATAGGGACGAGCCAGGAGGTCCCCCACGATGATAAGACTGCCACGACGCTCACGTCGTGGCCACGCGTCGCTCCGGCGGTGAGTCTTTCGCGCGGGAAGTCGACGCTCCCGCCAAAATTGTCGGTGCTCGATCCACGCGGCGCAGATCGGACCGTCAAGTTTGGTCGGTGTCGACCAAGTCATCCAACGGTCCACAACAGAGCCACGCGGCACAGTCACTGCAGTGTTTCGCGCGGGAAGTCGACGCTCCCGCCAAAATTGTCGGTGCTCGATCCACGCGGCGCAGATCGGACCGTCAAGTCTGGTCGGTGTCGACCAAGGCATCCAACGGTCCACACCAGAGCCACGCGGCACAGTCACAACAGTGTTTCGCCCGAGAAGGCGACCCTCCCGCCAAAATTGTCGGTGCTCGATCCACGCGGCGCAGATCGGACCGTCAAGTCTGGTCGGTGTCGACCAAGTCATCCAACGGTCCACAACAGAGCTACGCGGCACAGTCACAACAGTGTCCACGTTCAATGAACCTAACCACACAAATAAGCGCGCCGACGGGTAGTCGGCGCCGATCACCAGGCGATTGCGGTAGGGTTGCCACGCGGCCCCGCAGTAATCCAGGGCCCCTGGGAGATGGTAGTCGGCATGCCGTTTTTTCCGCTCTGGGGCGCCAATGTCGGGCCCACGCCACGTCACACACGCCCATTCCCTCGTGGAATGGCCCAGGCTTACGCCCCTTGGGTTCAGCGCGGCGTCCCAGGAGCCATGCTTGGCACGTGACACGTCGGACACTGCGCCGCCGCAGGAGAACGCATGCATAGCGGCAGCAGCATGGGGGGTTGCGTGAAGCGCGGCCGCTTCGGAGACGTTCGGGACCGTACTCCTTCGTGACCCTCCGATTGTGCTCATTCCCTTGTCAGTTCCTGCTTTCCTCCATGCTCTCCGCTGCCTGTCTTTCTTCGCGATTGTAGGCTTGTCGGCTGCCGACTAATCGATCCCGTCGGCACAGGTTGCTTGTACGTGGTCGCTAACAATCAGGTCGGTGTTTAGGAAAACGAGAGGTCAGTACTTGTCGACGTCGACATTGGACGTGCCAGGGCAACATCGCCGCAAACTATCGACATCTTGGCCGACCTAGCAAGTCGGCGACGCATGGCCAGAGGTCGTCCTAGAGCCCAACAGCCCCAGTCCATCCCACCCCCCGCCGACTCAGTAGACGACGACATCAAAGCGGAGCTGGAACGTCTTGAGGTCGAAGCCGAGTTAGACGCGATTGAGCGAGAATTCGAAGAAGACCGTTATTTCGCTCCCGTGACACAGTTCCGTCTCTGGTTTAACAACCTCCGCATCGCACACGGACGACGATAGCGCAATCATGGCCGACATGGCCGACGTCGACATGCCCGACGCTAGTCCCCCCACCGACCACAATCCTACATCTACCGACGAAGAGACGCTCCCGTTACTCTACGATCTTGACAAGCTAACGCAGATTCCGGAAGGAGAGTTCACCAAGGACATTCTCCCACCGCCGATCGGAGAGTTCAACAAGAAAAAAAAAACAGCAGCCTGCACGAAATGGACAGCCAGGAACGTCGTCGGCACATGCCGGCTCTGGAGACCAAGTAGATGCCGAGGAGGAGGAGGAGGAGGAGGAGGAGGAGGAAAGCGATGACGAATACGACGAGCGTCCACCCCGTAGCACTAATCCGCGCACCTTGGACGAACGACTCAGGCGGGAGCTTGAATTCATAGATGAACTGTTCGAAGAGGACGAGGACGCGGACCAGGAGAACATGTCGGTGCCGCGCGAACAGTGGAAGGCGGCAGACTTCGTCGAGGAAGACATGGTGTACGCGTGCATCGACGTGCTCGTCATGGACGCACTACGCCACCTACAAACCCTGGAGAAGAACAGCACGCTGAGGCAGTACACCTCCTGGATATACCACTACAAGAGGTGGGCGGCGAAGATGTTGAGGCAGATAGGCGGCAAACTTCCCCAGGAGCACAGGCTTAAGCACGTCGACGAGATAGGCCACTACATCCGGGACAACAAGAAGAAGAATTGGGACCAGGAGGCCGATGTCCCCCGGGCGTACGTGTGGCTGCACGGCCCAAGGGTTACCATCACCCGGCTTCGCGCGTACGTGAAGTACATGGTGCGTGAGTGTAAGCTCGATGCCGAGTCCACCGAGGATGGGGACAACGCCCCGCGAGCCCAGCCTGTGCACTCCACAACGGTGCACACGCTCCTCGGGCGCATAAAGGCATGCCAGATGGCGGCGAGAGTGGAGGCGACGCTCTACCGGGAGACGGAGCTGAGCATCATGCGGGAGATATCGGTGGTCAGGTCGGAGGTGCGGTTCATGATCCGCACCAAGAACGAGCGGGACATCAAGTAAGTGCGGGTTCAACCTATGTCGTCCACACTCTGATGTCGACGCCGCCCGGAATGACCCTTACCCTTGGCTTTGTGGGCAGGAATTGCGCCGATCGGCGTCGAGGAACCCTCGGCGATACCTACACCGCCGAACAGTTTCGGCAAATCATGATGAGGGTGCTGCCGACGTGGGCGGCGAAGGCGTGGAACCCGCGTGGAACGGGTCCTTCGCAGACACTGTGGAGGTTTCTGCTCATCAAGGTGCTCACGCTTCTCTCCCACCACAGCCTCCTGCGCGGTGCAAGCATCCGCGAGATCACGCTCCCCGACATCTTCTTGTACCGACTGGCGAGCACCTCGTCGGTGAACCCGGAGAACCAGCCGGTCGTAATGGTCATCGCTGCGCGGAACTCGAAGACGTCCAATGATGCTCGTTTGCAGCAGAGCTACGCGGCGCGGCACCTCGAAGCGGAGTTGTGCGCCGTCGGCGAGACGGGCCTGTGGCTGCACTTCGTCCTCGACCAGATCGGCCAGTTTCACGGCGTCCGCCTCATTCCACCGGTCGACACCAGCACACGCGCGAGCTGGTACAAGAAGCACCTTTTCTTCGCCAAAAACGACACCGACCAAGGGGAGCTCTCTGCGGCAAGCCACCAACGCTGGACGCGGCAGTTGTGGGACACCAACAAAGTGTTCTGCAAGAGGAACGTGCACGCCGCTCGAGCGGGAGGGGCCCAGGAGCTGGCCATCGACGGCACGCCGCGCGCCGAGATCGCGGAGCTGGGTCACTGGGCGCTCGACAAGATGACGCGGGCGTACATCACCGCCATTCCGGTGGGGGTGGTGATGAAGAAGGCCGGGTACTCTGGTTACAAGCAGGACTACTTCTTGGGGCGGAGCAGGGTGGAACCCACCGACAAGCTCCTGAAGCTCCTCGCCGAGCACATATTCCCCGGCGTTGACGACATGCTGAAGACGGTAAGTTAGTCGACGCCTTCGTAGCCCTGTCTTCGAGTCATCTTACCGACCGTGTCTGAACACCTAATACACGTGACGAATTGCAGGCAGAAGGGAAGGCTGTCGAGGGGTCCGACGCCGACAAAGCCGCGGTGCACTTCTGGCGCACACTCCTAATGCTGCGCCGCATCGTCGCCGAGGACCTAGCGGTGAAGCTGGTCCGCACACCATGGCACCCGTATGTGCAAGGTTCCAAGCTCTGCCGGATCCCCCTCTTCCAGCACTGGGCGAAACGGGTGGAGAGCGTCGACACCGAGACGATCAACAAGCGTCGCGACCCGACCCAAATACAGCCAGAGGTAAGTCGACGATACTGTCACCGACGGGCAGTATGTAGTGTTAACCAAACCACCGCGGCCCTAACGTCTTTCTCCTACCGCTGCAGGAAATCTCGGTCCGCATGGACACCGAGTACTACAACATGTCCCTCAAGGCCCAGCTGCAGTCGGAAAGGGAGCGCGCCGCGAACGAGAAGATTGATCTCCAGGAGGAGATCGAGAAGCGCGACAACACCATCGCGGGACTCACCGCCGAGGTAGCCCATCTCACGGAGGCACTCAGCTTGTCGGAAGCACGGAGAGTGCCTGAGGCCCCGCCGTCGGCGCCCGTGCAAGCTCCCAGCGAGGGTGGCTCGGCGGATTCGGCCAGCACGGGGGCTGGAGCCAAGAGAGGGGATGACAAACCCCCGCCACCCCCACAGACGGACGAGGAGGCTAGTTACGAGCTCAACGTGGTGCAACCGTGGCGGGAGGCAAAGACTGTGAGGGACGCTTGGCGCCTATGGAACTCCGCCACCGCCAATGACACCCGTCGCCTTTGCGACAGGGTCGCCGAGAAGGGATTCGTCGCCCGCCACACCCTCCTCACAGGAAAGGGCGCGACGCAGGGTGGGCTCGACATGAAGGTGCGCCGCATGATGAAGGCCATGGATGCGGTGCGCCAGCTACGCGCGAGCGACGGCGACGCCGACACCGAGGCCGTGGTCGACGCACTGAACAGGATCGCGGCACCGGGCATTGGGACCTTTTGCGACGCCCTCACGGTGCTCAACCCGAAAACGGCACCGATGTTGTCCAAAGAGCCTGGCATGGGAGTCAAGGGGCTGGGCCCCAAGGTGGTCTAGAAGCTTCGCCTCGCCTGTGCGCTTGTGGCGCTCAACCTGAAGCCGAGAGATTGGCTCATCGGTCTGTTTCCAGACACCTGGGAGGAGCAGATGCCGAAGACCAAGGCCGACCTGGCGAAGCCGACCGCACCGGCCAAGTCGACAGCACCGGCCAAGCCGACCGCACCCGTGCAGCATCCTCCGACCAAGCGCAAGAAGTCAGCATGAAGTCCCTCCTAGGATATGTGTCTGCGTAGTTTGATGCTGTTGATTTTGGCAGACTTGAACAAGCCCCCCCTCCCCCCCCCCCCCCCCTTCTAATACTGTTTCTGGTAGTTTGTAAACAACCCACATCAAGGTCCTTGCGAACCCTACTTGTCGGTAAATGTTGTCGCTGAATGTTGCCTGTCGCCCAGTACGATAGGTGTCGCAAAACTCGATGTCGACCTTTTGCCAACAAAGCTCACACCCTAAACCATGTTTCTATCATGTCAACGGTCCTCGCCGACTAGCATGTGCATATCATGTCGACATATGCGCCGACATGGCCCATCAGGTGATATTCGGTCAGCATGTTTCTATGTGGACACCGATTTGTTCAACCCAAAGTGAAGCAAACAGAACAGTATCAAATACGATTCTTGTTACGAAAGAAAACATTTATCAAATCTGCACCGAAATCGGCGCCGGCCATACCGACATAGTACACACCCTAGCAACCTAGGACACATCCGTCCGCCGACTACGCATCCGTACTGTCCTTCGCCTGCTTCTCCGCCTTCGTCTTCTTCCTCTTGCTGCCCTTGCCCTGCTTGACCTTCTCACCCTTCCTCCCCCTGTGCTCCAGATCGTACTCCATCTTCGCGTCACACGGCACATCGATGCCCTCCGCTTTGAGCTTGGGCCCGGCGACGGGGCACATTCCCCAGAACGCCAAGGTCTCGACCGTCGCTCTTGCGATCATGTCGGCCTCGAAGGCCCTGGCCACTCCATAGCGCTGCAGCTCTGGCGCGACGTTATGTGCAACCTCCCCCGCGGGAGCCTTCCGACTTTTTGCAAAGTCGAAAACCAAGTGCATGACCTTCTTGAAGCGCTCGGCCCTCTCCTCCCCTGCACCTGCCACCATCGCGGCCGCCTTCCCTTCGCCCACAGCACCGAGCACCGACGCACCCGTCGACATGTAGCACCAGAGGGCGCATGCAGATGCCGCTAACGCCTGGGCCCCCATCTCCGTCTTCTCGTTGTCAGAATAACAGAGAAATCAGTACAAATAGCAAACCCTAGAATTGTGTACCCCATATAGGCTAACCCACTGTAGCCTAACAAACCCAACATATATAATGTTTGACACACCCCCATAGGCAAAGTGGGGGAGACCTAGGGGTCACAAGACCAGTCAAGGCAAAGCAAGGCAACAACAAGCTCAGGGTGGATCTCGAGGATTCCACACAAATTCCGAGCACAAGCTAGTGGTCACAAGACCAGTTCACATGCAGGTTTATAACAGAGCCAGAGATACAGTGATCACAACCTAGCAAGAGTAAACATGCAGGTATAGATATATATAGTGATCACAGTACAAGCAAAGTCAAGAGGTAAGCAAGTGAGGTCCAGTAGGCACAAGGCCTAGTAGAGTGCAGAAGCGCTGATGGTCACGAGGCTGAAGCGCCTTGGTGAACACATCAGCAGTGTTGGCCTCAGTGGCCACGTAGCGAATACAAAGCTGACCGCGCTGCTGCAGCTCTCGAGCAAGGAAGTACCGCAGGGCGATGTGCTTCGTTCTGTGCTCCAGTCTGTGCTCCTCACACAAGGCAATGGCAGCCTTGTTGTCGACGTACAGTACTGGAGGAGAACGAGGTGGCTCTCCGAGGTCAGTCAGCAGGTAGGTCAGCCAGCGTAGCTCCTGGGCAGCCATGGCTGTAGCGTAGATCTCAGCCTCGCAACTGGAGCCGAGAACAGAAGAAGAGCGTGTAGAGCGCCAAGAAACTGAGCCAGAGCCAAGGCTGAAGGTGTAACCCTGAGACGACCGCTGAGTGGCCTGGTCGTCTGCCCAAGAAGCGTCTGAGTGCCCTGTGAGCACAACTCGGTCTCGCCCTCCAAGCACAAGTCCCATGCCCGACGTACTGCACAAGTAGCGCAACACCCTCTTAGCGGCATCCATGTGCTCCTTCCTGTGACGGCCAGGAGCGACATAGCGTGCAAGGATGCTAAGAGGGTATGCAAGGTCAGGTCGAGTGCAGGTCATCAGGTACATGAGGCAGCCCACAAGCTCTGGATATGGGCCACTCGGCTCTACGGACTCATCCGAAGGCAGAGCTGAGAGCGAGTGACCGGTAGGCAGAGGAGTGGACTGAGGCGAGGAGTACGTGAAGCCAAAGCGCTGGAGAACCTGCTGCACCATGTGTGACTGAGTCAAGGTGATGGTGCGCCGTGCTCTGTCCCGGGTGATCCGCAAGCCAAGATAGCTTGTCAGCTCACCCAGGTCTGTGCACGTGTGTCTCCTCTGCAGCTCCGACTTCACGTAGGCGAGTCCTGCAGTGTCAGCAGTGGCAAAGACCAAGTCGTCGACGTACACGAGGATGTAGAACGGCGGCAGCGAAGTGTCGGTGCGCAGGAACAGCGACGGGTCAGCTGTAGAAGGCGCGAACCCAAGAGCCGCAAGTGTAGTCCTCAGTGTGTCGTGCCACTCACGCGGAGCCTGGCGGAGACCGTAGACCGGCCGCTGAAGCCTCCACTGGGTACCAGGAGGAAACGACCCAGTGAAGCCAGGTGGGCGGCGCAGCCAGATCTCCTCGTGCAGGCTGCCCTGCAAGAAAGCAGTGCTGAATGAAGCTCGTAGTCGCGGTGAGCGGCTATGTGCAGCAGCACCCGAAGAGTAGTCATCTTCGGGGTGGGGGAGAAGGTCTGGAAGAAGTCAACTCCCTCTCGCTGACTGAAGCCTCGAGCCACGTAACGCGCCTTGAAGACAGGCGGAGAACCCGGCGGCCGCTTCACCCTGAAAATCCACATGCCACTGACGATGTTCGCCCCAGGAGGGGGAACCTCGTCGACATAGGTGCGTGTGGACTTCCAGGAAGCCATCTCGGCGTCCATGGCTGTCTGCCACTGAGAGGAGTAGGGACCCGCCATCGCCTCAGCGTAAGTGCGCGGGGTCGGGATGTCTGGTGCATCCGGGTCTCCCTCAGGGGCAACTAGCAAGGACACGAGACGGGGCAAAGCAGCAGCAAGACACTGGAACTCCTCCTGTCTGTCCTCAAGGACGTCCGTGCCAAGAGCACACTCACCCCCGACGGACGGAGGACAGACAGACTCAGACTCAGACTCAGCAACAAGGCTAGCAGCGTAGTCTAGACGACAGGCAGCAGCAAAGTCAACCAACTCAGCGACCAGAGCAGACGCAGCCGAGGACTCAAAGGTAGGGTCAGTGACAACAGTAGCGAGGAGACGCGTGACAGTAGGGTGCTCAGCACGATACCGGTCAGACTCAGGGTCCGGAACGGCAGGCAAAGAGGACGCAGGAGGAGACGGTAGAGGGACACGCTGAGGAGCAGTAGAGGGACGCAGAGTCATGTAGTGAGTGCCTGGGACAGGAGGAGGACGCTCACGACGGACACGACTACCAGTGCGAGCAGGACGAACAGGCGACGCAGGACGAGACTCAGGCTCACGACGCTCTGTAAGACCTCCTGTGGGACAAGTGTAAGGAGAGGGAGCAGGGAGAGGCGAGGTAGGCGGTAACTGTGACTGCGGCTGGACAGGCGGAGGACACTCTACGGAGGGAGGAGGACAAGGAGGAGGAGCCTGCCCAAGAACCTGCTGAAGGAGCGGTACGAAGTACGGTCGCGGCCGCGCAGCGTCTCCAGAAGCAGAGGAGACTCCAGCGGCCGGGTCCTCAGTACCAGTAGGAGCTCCAGCGTCCGGGTCCACAGCACCAGCAGCAGCTCCACCGGCCGGGTCCTCAGCACCAGTAGTAGCTCCAACGCCCGGGTCCTCAGCAGCAGCAGCAGTGCCACCGCTCGGGTCCTCAGCTCCAGCAGCAGCTCCACCGTCCGAGTCCTCAGCACCAGCAGCAGCTCCACCGTCCGGGTCCGCAGCACCAGCAGCAGCGCCACCGCCCGGGTCCTCAGCTCCAGCAGCAGCTCCAACGTCCGAGTCCTCAGCACCAGCAGCAGCTCCACCAGGCGGGTCCGCAGCACCAGCAGCAGCGCCACCCCCAGGGTCCGCAGCACCAGGAGCACCACTCCGAAGACTGCAGCGCCGTGTGTACCACTCGCGGATCTGCTGCAGCTGCTGGGAGGAGAGGGCTCCTCCAGGTGTAGCACGCTCAGGCTCAGCACCCCCAGACTCAGCACCCCCAGACTCAGCACCCCCAGGCTCAGCACCTCCAGGCTCCGCACCTCCTGGCTCAGCACCCCCAGGCTCCGCACCCCCAGACTCAGCACTCCCAGGCTCAGCACCCCCAGACGCAGCACCCCCAGGCTCAGCACCCCCAGACGCAGCACGCTCAGGCTCAGCACCCCTAGCAGGACGAGAGTCAACAGCTACCTCGACAGGCTCACCCGGGTCTACCTGGGACACACCTGAGGGAGCGGCACCCTGAGGGGGGAGGGGGTCTGGTACCTCAGCACCTGGAGCGAGGAAGAGAGGCGGGGGGGGGAGCGGGGCAGTGCGGTAGGGGAAGAGGCGGTAGTAGGGGACGGACTCGTCAAAAGTGACGTCCTGAGAGGCCAGGACACGACGCGAGGTGGGGTGGTAGAACTGCCAGCCAGGGGCCACAGAAAATGGGGGGCAGCCGCATGGCTCAAGGAGGTACGAGCGACCTCCATGACCAGACCAATGCGGCGCTCAGCAACCCCATTCTGCTGTGGAGAGGCCGGAAGCGTGTACGACTGCTCAATGCCCTCCTGCTGACAGAAGGCCTCCAATAGGCCAGAGGAAAACTCCCCACCTCTGTCAGAGTGCAGACGCAGGACAGGGAAGTCGGAGCGGAAACGCTCACTGAGCTGGAGACGAGATCTGCGGATCCAAGGGATCAAGACATCAGGGACATCACCCTTGGCGCGCAAGGGGAAGACCGTGGTGTAGCGCGAGAAGTCGTCAACAACAATCAGGAAGTACCTCTCCTGACCCTGACCACGGACGCGGGCTGGGCCCCACACGTCCATGTGGAGCGTCTGCAAGGGAGCAGTCGTCGGGGGAAAGGAGGAGGAGTGAGGAGCGGCGCGCTGCCGTCCCTCGACACAGGGAATACAGGGAGGAGCAGGCGAGTCGGGAAGGGGAGGGAGCACCCTGGGAAGACCAGCAACAAGGTCCCGTTTGTGCATGGCCCGAAGGCGCTGCACAGACGGGTGACCAAGGCGGTGGTGCCAAAGGACAGTCTCGTGCGCCAGAGAGCGACACGAGCAGGGGGCGGACAGCTGACCTGACGCAGACCCAGACGTAGACGCAGACGCAGCTACCTGAGGAGACTCAGTGGTCAGTGTGTACAGGTCCGACCCCGGCTCCCGAGTGAAGGTAGCCAGGTGGCGACCCGTCCGAGCACACGTGCAGTGTGTCACGCGCTCGTAGGCGGGGGTGAACTGGTGAACACCCCCATCCTGGAGCGCACTACCTGCCACCAAGTTCGTAGAGAACGAGGGGAGGTAGAGACCTGACAGCGTGCCGGACGGGACCGCCGGACAAGGAAGGACAGTGGAGGAGGTCGCAATGACCGGACCCCCAGAGGGGTCAGCAAGGGAGACAGCAACTGGCCGAGCGAGTGGCTCAAGGACAGTGCGGTCACGAAAGAAGGAGCGAGAAGCACCTGAGTCTAGTGTGAAGGTGTGCAGTGCTGCAGTCGACTCAGTACCAGGGGACACGGACGCACGAGCACCTAGGGCTGCAGCCTCACCAGGACCTGTGGGAGCAGACGCACTAGCACCTAGAGCGGCAGTCGGACTGGCCTGAATGCCCGGGTCGGGCGGAACACGCAAGTACTGAGCACCCTCTCCACTAATAGACATCGCATACATGGCAGTGAGAATAGCATCAAAGTCTAAAGCCCAAATATCAACACCCCTCTTTTCCAGATCAGCCCAGCGCGGCAGCTCAGTGGCAGCAGGAAACTGAGTGCGCCACGCGTCGTTAAGGCGCGCGAAGCAGCGCTGCGTGGGGTGCGGCCTCCCACACTGCTGGCCGCTGCGGTCACCTGTGCGAATGACGTACGTGCAGGTAACGCTACGCTGCGCATACCACTCACGGGCGGCCTGAAGCGTCGGGGCGGGCTGCTGACTCTGCCCTCCGCCAGTGCCTCCACGACCACCACCCCCACCGCCGCCGCCCCGGCCACCTCCACCCCTGCCGCCGCCACGACCACCTCCGCCTCCGCTGCCGCCTCCACCACCACTCCCACCGCTGCTGTCTCCTCCCCCACTGCCGCCACTAGTCTCCCCAGCCGCGCCTCCACTCCCACCGCCTCCACCCCCACCTCCTCCGCCACCACCCCCACCCCTGCCCCCCTTGTTCCTGCGGCGCCCGCTCGAAGCAGACGCGGTCCCGACCTTCTCAGCACCAAGAAGGTCGACAGCAGCAGCAGAGGCGACAGAGGGGAGGAGGGGGGAAGGGGAACACCCCTCAAAGAACGGGGTGCGGGGGTCGCCACGAGAGGTTCCCACAGCGACGATGCTCGCCTCAGCTGCAAGCAGTTCCTTCTCGAGGAGGGCAACAGTGAGCTCAGCGAATAGCATCACGGCAGGGAGTTGCGAATAGCAAAGCGAGCGTGCGCATCACGGGTCTGCCACTGGGAACGCAGAGTGCTGTCAGCAGACGAGTCAGGGGCAGTGGCATGGCCTAGGGCGTGGTCGTACAGTGAGATATCTTCCTTGGCAGTGAGCTGTAGGAACAGGTGCAGGTCATCTAGCCAGGTGTCGAACTTCACTGGACGGCCCTCGGCATCGAAAGCTAGAATGGGAGGACTAGCCATAGCGGCAGGAGCAGTAGCAGTAGTAGGAACAGTAGTAGTAGCAGTTGGAGCAGTGTAAACGGGGCTGCTCAGTACGGGCGGCACGGCTCGGTCGGGCGGTGCGGCTCAGTTCAGGCTGCGCGGCGGCGCGGGACCGCTAAGCGAGGCGGTACGGGGCCGCAGGGGGCCTCTAAGTGGGGCGCGAGCGGTGCGCGGGCAGCGTGCGGGCGGTGCGCAGGCGGTGCGTAGGCTGCGCGGCTTAGCGCGGGCTGTGCGGGCGGTGCGCGGGCTCAGTGCGGGCTGCGTAAGCGGTGCACGGGGCGGCAGCGGGTGAAAGGGGCGATCGCGGGGCCGACTAGGTCGCTAAGGGGCGAGCGGCGGGCCGGTAGGTTCGATCGCGGGGCCGACGGGGCCGTACAGGGCGGTGCGCGGGGCCGTAAGGGGCGGTGCGCGGGGCCGTAAGGGGCGGTGCGCGGGGCCGTAAAGGGGCGAGCGCGGGGCCGTAGCGAGGCCTTAAGGGGCGGCGCGGCGGGGCCGTAAGGGGCGAACGCGGGGCCGACGGGGCTTAAGGGGCGGCGCGACGGGGCCTTAAGGGGCGGGTCGCGGGTCGCTAGTGCTTAGGGGCCGAAAAAAAAGTCGAGGCGCCCTAGGTAGGTAGGTAGGTAGGGAGTTAGGTAGCGGTGGGCCCTTAAAAAAAAAAACGGTCCTAGCGAAGGACCTGCTCTGAAACCATGTCAGAATAACAGACTGGAATGATTGAACTAACAGAGAAATCAGTACAAATAGCAAACCCTAGAATTGTGTACCCCATATAGGCTAACCCACTGTAGCCTAACAAACCCAACATATATAATGTTTGACACTCGTCCGCCTTCCCCTCCGCGCCTTCCATCTCCGCGTTCTCACCTGCCTTCCCCTCCGCGCTCGCGTCGACCTTCCCAAACGCCACGCTCGCCGCGACCTTCCCATACGCCGCGCACATCGACACGCGATTTACCGTCGCCGACAAGAGAGCGGTTGTCTCCGCCTTGCCTGCCTCCGTGTCTTCGATGATGGGGAACCATATCGCCGGCCAGAGCACGTCATGAAGCGCATCACCCGAGCTCGCGTACCCACGGTACCTGCCGAGTATATCGTCGAACCTGCCGCGCAAAAACATTAAAACAGCACGACTTGGTCGACATCAGCGATCTTGACACCGACCTGGTCGACAGAACTCGGCACGTCGGTAACCGACTTACCTTGCTCTCGGATGGCACAAGCCTCTGGCCCACATCACCGTCCACATCCCGGTCGACAGGAACCTGAGCTCCTCCCATACCGCCTTCCATTCATCCAACTGCCCCGGCTTCAAGACGGTGAGCTCCTTCGTCAGCACCTTCCTCACGTAGCCGTCGTAGAGCAAGTACGCAATCGCGTGCTCGTAGGCCAGATCCATCTTATCGCGCGACTTGCCGATGTACCGATTCTGGCCCTTAATCTTGATCTCGCCCACCCACCCAAGCCCGTCGCCAGACCTGTCTCGGCGGATGCCATGACCCCGGCGTCCATGCCCTTCCTCCTCCTCCCCCTCCTCCTCCTCCTCCTCCTCCTCCTCCTCCTCTTCCGCCTTCGCCTTCCTCTTCGCCGGCTTATGTTTGCCGCCCGACTTGTCCTGATTCCGTGCCGGCTTCTTCCCTTTCTCTTCCGACATCTCATTCCCCGCCGACATCGCCCGCGTGCTCCTCTGCGAGACCGCCTTCCCTTTCCCGGTGTCGTCCTTACCCTTCCGTCCCGCATTTCCCTCGGCGACAGCAGCCGTTGCAGTCGTCGGCTCCGCCGAACCCCCACCGTGGGTCCCCGACGGCGCCGCATGTGCCGTGTCCATGATGGCCAGTGCTGGGGCATACTCGGGGCGTTTTGCTGCTTCAAATTGAGCCAGAACGGCAGCGAGGTTGGCATGCCTGTCGGCTCGGCCGCCGGTGGCTAGCGCCGCGCTCACACCCTTCTCCGCCGCAGCATCGACCACAGCTGCACCTGGTGTGGGTGAAGTCGCGTTTACCGACGTCGGCGTCGCGCTTTTGCCGGGTTCCGGCTGAGTCACTTGTCGAGCGACCACAGCTGCACCTGGTGTGGGTGAAGTCGCGTTTACCGACGTCGGCGTCGCGCTTTTGCCGGGTTCCGGCTGAGTCACTTGTCGAGCTCCCGCTTTGCGTGCGCCTAAATGGGCGCGAAGAAACGCGGATTTGGGTTCCGCGGGCGGTGGGGCGGCGACTAGAGGCACGGCAGGTGGGGCACCGGTCGATTTGCCGACAACCTGCGACGTGACTGAGCGACGTGCTGTTTCGGCAAGGGCGGCGTCGACCACTGGAGGCTGCTGCACGTCCCTGCGATCCGCATCCATGCGGCGGAGCATCTCCCTGAGCGCGTTACTGCCGGCGGGCACCTTAGCAGGTGACGGACCTTCGGGCTTAGCCGCAGCAGCCGTCGCGTCGCCCTTGTCGGCAGTTGGTGCTGCTGGAGCTGGAGGGGCCGCAATGGCCGGCCCATCGTTGTTGGCGCCTGACTTGCCGGCCGGCGCGGGGGTAGCCGCTGGGGACTTACGGGGAAGCGACTTGGCAGAGGCGGCCTTCGCGTTGCCCTTGGCCGCCACCGCGATGGACGGTCCCTTGGTGGTTCCGGCGCCGCCGTCGTTCGCCGCCTGAGTAGTAGGGGCCTCCTTGTCGGTCACGCCTTTCCCGGAGGTCGCCTGCGGTTTGGTCTGCTCGGCGACCAAAGGCGGGCCAGGCGGTGCAGCGACGTTAGCGGCAACCCCGTCGGCAGGGCCACCCTCTGCCTTCCCGCTTCCGCTTCCCTTGCTGTTCGACGTCCTTATCACCTTCCACCCCGCCTTTGACTTTAGCTGTTCGACCACGCTCTGAGCAGGAGGCTTCGTGCCGCGGCTCCCGTCCGATCCCTTGCTCCGCTTCACGCTCTCCTTGTCGTCTCCGTCGCCCGTCCTCTTCTCGCCCTGCTTGTCGGCCGCCCTCCTTTGCGCTTGATCTGCGTCATTGGCCGACGGCGACGACCCGCGTCGACCAGGCGCCACAGTGCCGATCATCTCGGTCAACATCTTCATCCCGGAAGCAACGAACGACTGCTGGGTGGCCTCCGTCACCGTCTTCATGATGTCGGCCTTGAACGACTTCAAGAGCTCTTCCGGGAGGGCGGGCGGCGTGGGCTGAGGCGGTGGCGGCGGCTGCACGGGGAGCCTGGAGGTCACAGCGGTGGCGATGTTGACCTGCGCGGCGGATAGTTGCGTCGTGATGTACAGCTCCAAACCCCGCCTCGCAGCGCCCACCACCCCATCCACGTGCTCGGCCAAGGCGTCGACAGCTTCAGCGCGTGCACATGCCACACGACCCTCCGGATTGTCGAAGTCCTCCAACCACGCCGACGCCTGTTCCGCGAATGTCTTCATCGTCTTCCACGCTTCGTCGAAGCTGCCCGTGATGGTCTTCGACATGTCCGCCGTCGCGTTTCGCAGCTGCTGCGCCGCAAACTTGTCGGTGTCGTCAATCTGTTCGGCCAACTCCTTCAGGTGGTCGACGAGTCCACGTAACCCACCAAAAAACCCGTCCAGCCGAGCCTGCTCCTCATCGAGCAACGCCTTCAGCCGAGCGTTCTCCGCCCTCAACAGGAAGTTCTCCCGCAGCAGTTCCTCGACGTCGACCTGTTCAGGGCCCTGCCGACCAGATGCTTCCTTCGTCTCCTGCATGCCTGTGATGTTCGCACCTTCGCCGGCGTCGACCGACACCTTCGCACCTTCGCATGCCGCCTCCTCCTGGCCCTGTTCCGTCGTTGCCTCCGCGCCGACCTCATCCTTCTCCTTCCCCCCATCTTCTGCCGACCTCGTAGCATTACCCGCATCGCCATCCTCCGCTTCCTCATTCTTTTCATCCGCCGACCCCAACGCCACAACCGTACCGTCTTCGTACTGCAGCTCGTACTGCACCTCGGCCTCCACCCCCTCCTCGTCGTTCTCCGCCTCATCCTTCCCTTCCTCAACCTCCACCACCTCATCGTTCTCGTCCTTGTCCTCCTCCTCCTCCTCCTCTTCGTGATCCTCCGCGACCTTCTTCTCTTTCGCCGCCTCGTCCTCCTCCTCCCCCTCCGACTCCGACTCTGAGTCCGAATCCGACGACTCCGAATCTTGAACCTTCCGTCCTGCACCTGCCGCGGCGTCGCCTCCTCCTCCTCTTGCACCTGCCGCGGCGTCGCCTCCTCCGGACACCGGCAAGTCCACCTGGTGCTGGGCGGCAGCTGCTGCTTGGGGCGCCGTCTGACTTTCGGCGCCGTCGTCATCAATCGCACTGTCGGCGGTTCCAACGGCTCCTGAAGTCGGCGCCGCAGATCGTTTTTCGGCGACGCGTTTGCAGATGTACTCGACCATGCTATCACGGAGCGACTTCAAACCCTTTGCCTTGATGTTCTCGATGCTCACCGCACTTCGAGCCTTGTCGCCCGTCAGCAGGTCGATCTGCTTGGCCACCCACCCGAACGACGTCGCGGCAAGCATGCCGGTGCCGACATGCCCGTCCGTCACTGTGCCTGGCACTTTCTGCATACAACACCGGCAAGCGCGGAACAATATGAGCGGTGCATACAGATACGCGCAGAACGTTAAGAGCGGAGCTTTAACGCGCCACTCACGTCGCGGATAGGGTCGTCGCAGTCGGCAAGCCTGTCCTCGACCACTGCTTGTGATGGCGGCGCCCCGTCCCACTTCCTACCGGGACGCCCCAGCTCGGCCAGGACAGCCGTGCGGAATAGCCTGGAGCATCGTAGTAAAAAGAAAAAGGTCAGCATGTGATACCCTCCGTCGGCGACTAACAAGCAAGAAAGCGACGACTATTCACAACTTACTTCAGCACGCGGACGGCCTCGTCGCGGTGCTTCAGTTTCCCGGTATGCGGGTCGATGTGCCGGATCGAGGTCCTGCAGACCTGTCCCTCAGCCTTCAGCAGATCTCCTGGGTAGAGGATGGCTATGACGCTGCAGTGTGACCCTGGAAGCGGGCCGCCGCTGCACATGCAAGACGGCGTCGACCACAACATTAAGCGATGATGCGACCGACTACACAAAACGACAACTGGACAACGGGGGACCAGCTCACGTCGATCGCAATGGGATAGCGGCGATGTCGGCGTCGAAAACCGTCGCAAAGCAAGAATGGTCGGCGGCCTTCATGGCCGATCGAAGCGGGCCGACTCCGATTACCCACAACCGCTGGTCGTCCCGCCCAATGCGAAACCAAGCGAACCTGAGGGCACGAGTGAGCATGGGGGAAGATAACATGGCTGGTGAGCAAACGCAACCAGGTCGACGTCTACCGTACGTCAAGCGCGGACAGTACGTGGTCGACGCTTGCTTTGCCGACCGACGTCCCTGGACGGGGACCATGCATGTTCTCGCGTACTCGGACGTACGTCTGATGACAAACAGCGACAATGCGACTTCCAACGGAGCTAGAGTTAGTCGGCGCCGACATCGACACTATCCAACCACCGCGACTACCCGAGTCCCACCTGATGCCGAGTCCCAAGCATCTCTCGGTGAACTCTCTCCTATGGTCGCGAAGGACGGCGAAGTCGTTCCACTCGAAGGTGAAGCTGAGACCGCGACCCATTCGCACACGAAGGGGAAAGTCAGCCGAAGTCGGCGCCGACTTATCGGCGTCGGGGGTCGGCTCCATATCTATCGACTAACAAAGGACGCGGACGGCTAAGGTAGGAGAGAGGGGAGGCGCAGAGCTGTCAAGGTCTGAAAATCGAAACGGGATGCGGAAAATGAGGAGCGAAGCCACCTTCCAGCAAGAAATGGAGGTGGTGCCCCACCCCAGGCCCGTTCAGCATCGCCCAAGGGTGTGGGGCCTTTCTCGGCAGGGCTCGGAGGGCGCATGCGCAAGTGGCACGGGTGGCCCGTCTCCGCCTTGGCAGGGCGTCGACTTCGCGTCCATTGGCCCAGGTCGGCGAGGGGACGCACACCTCGCATGCGCGCGGAGCGACGCTACGGCCGACACGTGTCGATTTCGTAGCGGAACCCGATGCGAGAGGTTTTTGATTTCGCAGCGTGTGAAATTTCGCATGCGCCCGATGCGAAGCCACGGGCGAACACGTGGCAGCACCGCAACGGGTCGCGAAATTGTCGAGTGTCCCGAGGGGGCACCGAATTTTCGCACGGCCCTCGCCTGCCCGTCCGGGCAGGCCGCGATGGGTTACTAGGACCTCGCGGGCAGGTGGCACGTGTGGGCTGCCTTCGCGCGAGGGTAACTTTCCCTCGCGCGAGGCGTCGCCAGCTCGCCGACCCCACTTGGTAACGTGGGTCGCTGTTCACGTTCGGAGCGGGGCTGCGGGGCGGCGGTCGTGCGCCAGTCTGGCGGGCCCGCACGCGCGTCAGTCGCCCGCCTCGTCAGACCCGGCTCCGACGACCCCTCCTGTCGACACAGGCAAAACCGCTCCGACGACCTTTTTCTGATGAGGCTTTCGGAACTTACTCGCTAAAGTAACCCTACTTTCATAACGATAATCAAAAGCAAGCCTATGATCTCACACTTTTTCCTGCGCAATTTAAAGGTATCTTTTGCTCTGGCTGGCTACCTTGTTTTCTGTAGCTTGTGGGACACCCCTTTCAAGAGTGGTAATAAGAATGTGCTTACCGTATAGACATTTTGGATCATACGTGTGTTGGAGCCATTCTGGCTCAGGTTTTTTCCTTCACAGAAATAACCAGATTGTCTACCATCATCCTGGCAGTATTTTCTTGAACAGACAGGTTGTAAATCTCATGAGAGCCAGGGCAGTGGGGTCAACAAGATAGGTCTCTCCAGCAATGAATTAGGAAAGTAGAGGAGCGCCCCTGGGGCGTAGCTGTGTTGCTGGAGTGTCTGGCTTGCGCTCTAACCTGCAGAGGAAGGAGGGAGTGAGGGAGGGAGTGAGGGAGGGAGTGAGGGAGGGAATGAAAGGCAAGAGGATGAACAATGAAGTGTGCGCAGTGCACACATGTAAGGAGCACCCCTGGGCCGCAGCTGTGTGTGGCTGGTGTGTCTGGCTTGCGCTCCAGCCTGCGGGGGAGGGAGGGCAGGGGGGAGGGAGGGAATGAAAGGCAGGAGGAGGGGCAACAGTCTCAGTGCGAAGTGCACACGCGTTGGCAGCACGTTCAGGGGTACAGCTGCATGTTTTTCGAGAATTCTCAAAAAGCGTTCAGGGGTACAGCTGCATGTTTTTTGAGAATTCTCAAAAAACGTTCAGGGGTACAGCTGCATGGTTGGTGTGTCTAAAATGCATGTAGTGCGAAAAAACCAACTTCTAAGGCACCTCGAAAGAAACCCCAAACATACATGTACCTAGCTCCTCTTTGATCCCTCCCCAAGCCAGCCAGCCCTTGTTCCTCTTACAATGTCTCTTGTGAGTGCTGCTAATTAGTCGCCCATTCCCTTGCTCTCACCGATCAATCTCTCCTTCCTCTCTCCTCCACCCCCCTCACTCGCCTCTCTACCTCCTGCACCGCTTGATGCACTTCATACACTGGCACCTCTAGCACCTGTCGACTTTTGAGGCGCCTCAAAAGTTGCACCGCTTGATGCACTTGATACACTGTCACCTCTAGCACCTGTCCTCCCATCACAAGTATCTCCTGTCAGCACCACTCCCTCCTCGTCCTTTCACTCCTCTCACCCACCTCTCAATCTCCTGCACAGCTCAATGCACCTTATCCACCGTCACCTCTAGCACGTGTCCTCCCATCACAGTTATCTCCTGTCCGCACCACTCCTTCCTCGTCCTTTCACTCCTCTCATGATCTCATCCACCTCTCTATCTCCTGCACCGCTCGAAGCACCTCATCCACCGTCACCTCCAGCACCTATACTGTACCCGAAATGTCCGTATCCCACCACCATAGACACTCCATATCCCCTAAACTCCAGCTCTCTAGCTCCCCTTCACCTCACACCCACCTCTCTATCTCCCGCACAGCTCAATGCAACGCATCCACCGTCACCTCCAGCACCTGTGCCGCACCTGAAAATGCCCATACCCCACCACCACAGACACTCCAAATCCCCCCAACCCCACCTCTCTATCTCCCCTACATCTCCACCCCCCTCACCCACCTCTCTATCTCCTGCATCCCCCTCACCCACCTCTCTATCTCCTGCACCGCTCGATGCACCTCATCCACTGTCACCTCCAGCACCTGCCCTCCGATCACAATCTCGTTCAGAATCTGATGCACCTGCATGCACACAAGCCGCATGGTAAGGGGGCAGGGGGACAGGGGTATAGGGAGGCAGGGTGGCAGAGTGGCAGGGAAGCAGAACGGAGGTGCGTCGTTCATTCCGTGAACCAATTGAGCATGGAATGCAGCTGCGCTGCGCACACAAGGGAAAACGTTAAATACGGTGTTCCAGCCATGGTACGAAAAAGCTCTTAATGTGCTGAAGTAAAAAAAAAGTCCCAAGCTTTAACACGTTCTTTTAGCGACAGCGATTAAAGCCCCTTGACAGTGGATGAAGACTATGTCCAGCTCACACACGTTCTTGTAGCATCGATTCAACGACTCTTGAGTCGCCTCATTAGTCACCTCATGGTATCGTCTACTCAGATCGGATGCTACCTACCTTGGTGAAGTTGAAGACTATGTCCAGCTCACACACGTTCTTGTAGCAGCGATCCAACGACTCAACAAACACTGCAAGCACGCACAGAAGGGAAGGCGGGAAGAAGTGCAGAGGGGTTAGGGAAGCTGGAGAACTGGAGTGGATGTGCACCCAACATACGTTCTTGTAGCAGCGATCCAGCGACTCAACAATGCCAGCACGCCCAGCAGGGAAGGCGGGAAGAAGTGCAAGGAGGTCAGAGGAGGTGACTTTTGAGTCGACTCAAAAGTCACCTTTTTGAGTCGACTCAAAAAACTGCATGCAATGCAAGCACGCACAGCAGGGATGCAGGGAAGAAATGCAAGGAGGTCAGAACAGCTGAAGAACTCAGGTGGTTGGTGTTGAGCCTGGGTGGTGTGGTGTGGTGTTGAGCCTTGCTGTGAACGTAACCAAGGGCTTTATCCCTGCATGAGGTTCGGGCTGGAACAGAGAGCTCGTTCTCGGCTCTGTTTGGGTGGCGCCTCAAAAGAGGAGCCTGGGTGGTCAAGAGCCTTCCATGCACAGCCATACTTACCATGAATGAGGTCCAGCACAGCCATACTTACCATGAATGAGGTCCAGCACAGCCATACTTACCATGAATGAGGTCCAGCACAGCCATACTTACCATGAATGAGGTCCAGCACAGCCATACTTACCATGAATGAGGTCCAGCACAGCCATACTTACCATGAATGAGGTCCAGCACAGCCATACTTACCATGAATGAGGTCCAGCACAGCCATACGTACCATGAATGAGGTCCAGCACAGCAAGCTCGTTCTCGGCTCTGTCAATGAGGAAGATGAAGTAGAGCGTGGCGAACGTGCGGTACACCAGCTTTATGTTCTGCCACACCGCATGGATGGATGGCGAGGGGGGATGGAGAGGATGATGAAAGCACGACTGAGAGAGCAGAGGCACATGCACTCTCAGCAGCCAGCTTGCTCTCAGCAACAAGCTCGTTCGTTCTCAGCTCTGTCAATGAGGACCATGAAGTAGAGCGTGGCGAGTGTGTGGTACACCAGCTTTATGTTCTGCGACATGGAAAAGGGGATAATGAGAGCACAACACAGAGGCGGTGTCACCTTGCCGAACCTGCTTCAGCTACTCTCACTTAGACGAACCTGCCGACACTCTCCCCTTGCCGAACCTGCTGGAGCCACTCTCACCTTGCCGAACCTGCTGGAGCCACTCTCACCTTGCTGAACCTGCTTCAGCCACTCTCACCTTGCCAAACCTGATTCAGCAAATCTCACTTCGCCGAACCTGCTTCAGCCACTCTCACCTTTCCGAACCTGCTTCGAGCCACGCTCACCTTGCCGAACCTGCTGGAGTCCTCAATGATATTGGACCACGTGGGCGGGCGAGAGGCCACAGCTGGGTTACAAATAACAGGAGGGAGACTAGACGAGTGAGAGCAAAAAAAACGAATGAAAACGAAACAAAACGAGTGAGAACTTAAAACGGGGTAAGAGAGACAGATTAAGACCTCTTTGCATTGAAAGCAGCAAGACTGCAGAGCTCGAGCGAGTCTCCCCACCGAGCGTGAAGGATCGCTCAATCAGTCACACAGGGAAAGAAGGATTGGCCCTGATGCTCCTGTGGGCCTAAAAATGGTTTCTGATACAAGAAAGAAGTCGCAACTGACCTTCAAACGAGTACCGCATTATATGCTGCTGCCTCTCTCCGCTCTGCAAGGTAAAGCACGAATCCGGTCACACGCTGAGTTAAGATTAGGTTATGGGAAAGCAACTTAATTCTTGTGGCTCATGAAAACATCATCATGGCAAGACGCTGATGACAGCCCACGACGTTCGCGAAAGGCTTACGATGTTCGCGTAGAAGCGCGCGAAACGAGCCTTTCCTTGATTGTTGATGATCAGCACAGCCTTGATCATGTCGCCCCGCGTTTCTGACGCTGAGAAATAAGCGAACGAAATGGGCGATGCGAGTGACTTTTTGAGAATTCTCACTTTCTCGTCAGATTCCGCTAGTCATATGGCTTTTTTTTTCCTCGATAAAGAAAGACGCGCTAATGCCTGTTAAAGCGGTCTCACATGGTGAAGCCCAGACTCACAGAATCGACTCGGCGTCTTGCGTTCTAAATCAGGCGCCTAACGCATATGGGCTACGAATTGGGTAGTCGTGAGCTCGGGCCTAACCTTCGTAGTACGGCGTACTCGTAACGAAACTACAACGATGCTTAGAGAAGCTGGGAACCATAGATGAGAGCGCCGTAGGATCGGGCTGAAATACTATTTTTGTAGCGCTCGGCTCATAATATCGGAGCGGAGAGCGGCTGAACATACGGCTGAAAGTGGCAGCGCTGTGGAGTTCGTGCGAGGCATGAAGGTGTGAGCCACGAACAGCGATTTCCGCCATATGGCGAAACCCGAGATGGTAACTAGTCTTGTTGAAACCAGATTTGCACGTGGCCACTTTCACGAACAACAACCTGCTTGAAAATTCTGGAGCCACCTGGCTTATCATAACCCAGCCATTAGCAAAGCCAAGGACCCGCCACAGTATCAGTAAGATTACGCAATGAAATATTGTTTGATTAGAATCTTTATAACAATCGGAAATTCACAAGCTTAGGGGAGCTTGGAGCTCCCTAACCCAAGCACTGCTCGGTGACAGCACAAAAAGATACAATACGACCAACTACAATATGGTCGCACAGGAATGACATAACTGACATATTGCCAATTGAGGCTGCCAGCCTTTCCCTGCCACCCCAACCAAACCCTATAATCACAAATGTCCAATTCCCACCCTAAACCTCACAGCCAGCAGCAGCAAGCTCCAAGGAGAGTAACCTATCAAGTCCCAAGCCAGGGACTTTCCAGATCTCAGATGGTGTAATCCAGAATGAATGAGGTGTGGTCCATAGTCTCACTAGGGTTGACCGTTGACATAGCAGGCTTCTCTTTCCCGCCAACCAACCTCCCTGGAATCCCCACAACCGTCGCACGCGGCGGCACATCCAGCAGCACCACCGACCCTGCTCCTACTTTCGCTCCCTCCCCAATCCTGATTGGTCCAAGAAGCGTCGCGCCAGCGCCAATCAGAACGCCGTCGCCGACCTTGGGATGCCTGTCGCCCGTGCTCTTCCCCGTCCCTCCCAGCGTCACATGATGCAGAATCGAGACATTGTTACCAATCGTCGCCGTTTCGCCAACCACCAGCCCCGTCGCGTGATCAAACAACACTCCATTCCCAATCCTCGCAGCAGGATGAATATCCACGTGAAATACCTC
This sequence comes from Closterium sp. Yama58-4, assembly GCA_947470075.1. Taxonomy (NCBI): domain Eukaryota; kingdom Viridiplantae; phylum Streptophyta; class Zygnematophyceae; order Desmidiales; family Closteriaceae; genus Closterium; species Closterium sp. Yama58-4. The sequence continues at coordinate 610,007 of CANIUD010000082.1, read as the reverse complement.
CGACACGCGGCTCTGAAGCGCCATGGCCAATCCTTGACGGCCCTCCAGCCACAGCCGATGCGCGATCCGATGCGCCTGCAGCGCCTGATAACCCTTGAAATTCAGCATCGCGTGAGAGTAGCTCCGGCACGCGGGGTCACGGGTATAGATGGCCCGCAGATCGGCGCGCAGCGCCTCCTGAACTTCCGGCGAGCGAAGCATCACGTCGGTGAAGAGCGAGCAGAGCTGCGTGCTTAGAAGAGTAGGCGATTGGAGCTTGTTCGCCAGGTGAAACGCCAGGGACCGCTCTAAAGACCGGTGCGCTAGCACCGTGGAGTAGAGGTACGAGGCCAGCGCAGGCTCAGCCTCGGAATCCTGCCGAGCCTCTTCGCGGATGGTGTACCAAAGCTCGTCCTGGACGTTCGGAACGGTTTCGAACGCATCCGGGACCATCATCGGACGGGTGGAGACGTCCGATTGGAAAACGTGCTGGAAGAAAGGCGCGAACGGGCTCGACTCGTCCATGGACCCCGCGCGGCGAGCGGCGCCATTGGTGAGAGATGAACGGACGGCTGGAGACGGGTGTTGTTGTGACCGTCGCAAGGTGGCTGGGGCTAAAGATTTGGAGCTGAACGGGGGAAGGAAGGAGGAAGAGAGAGGGGGGGTGGTGATCGATGGTGTTCGGCGGTGCGGGAAATTACCGACGGCTTGCAACGTGAGCGCTGCTGCGGTGTGATTAGTACTCAACGCGTGCGCCATGGCCGCGGGAGAGAACTGGAAATTGCGTGAGGAGCAAAAACGGCACAATGAAGGCAACGGCGTAGCAACACTAAGGAATCGAGCTAAGGGGTCTGTAAAGGAGTCGTAATAGCCAGGTATGAGTGTGAGTTAGGAATGTTGGAGTGGCAGGGCCGATGAGCGGCTATATACGGACAACACCGATGCAAGATGCTCTGCGTTCGGTGATTTTACTCCCGGCTGGTCTAGATTCCGACAATTAGAACTATATCTGGCATTCGTGCCTCCCACGCGATAGAGTACGGTGTCGGTTGAACAGTTCGGCAGCTTGTGAAACGGAAGCTGTCGCGTTGTCAGGCTTTACACTACGAATGGAACCATCGGATCTCCGACAAGCACCGCTGGAAGCTAAGCATGTCCAAAGAGTGGATAGTAAAACGGGTACATGCAAAAACGGAGACGTGATGCTCGGCGGAAGCAAGTGGCCTATGGAACCAGCTCGAGCTGGCAAAGTGAATGGTGGTAAGAATTGGAGACGCGAACCGCGAGGCAGCAATAGCGGTCTCAGCTCGGATCAGATGATGCTGAGATAAGGATCACTGGTCTCTACAAAACCTAAATTCAGCGAATAAAGACGATCAAGACGATGTAGCAGAAGGAAAGTGACGTCATGGGGGGTAGGAAGGAGTGGGGTTCGAGGGCGAGGGAGTGGGGAAAAGCAGACAGGCCATGAGCGGCTGCGATTCAATCGTCACTTGTAAACTTACGCGTTCCGAGCCTCTTCGAGGGGAACTGCATTCGAACGGGCAGGGAGGGAATGAAAACAGCAAAAAGGGTTTCACGTGGCCGTGGACCAATGCTACGCGTGGGACGGTTGGAAGGGGAACTTCCAACCACCTTGAACGATCAAGTGAGAGAAATTCTCGATTTTGAGCAGTGGAAAATGATTACTGTAGCATGCAGAATTACATCGTAACGAAACTCACCAAACCGTGAACAAAAGAATGTTTGGTCGAACATTTTGAGCGCACATGATCCAGCTTTTCGCCTCACCCGCTCCCAAGATTTTCGGCCATTATCTCCGATACTCAAATTATGCCCGGAGCGTTTTTCGTTCGTACTCAACCAACAATTTCTGTTGTATTGCTCACATATACTGTTTCATTTTTTTATAGGCACAAAACTGAAACAAAGTTGCCACTAACACCTCACCTGCACATACCCCTGCAAACAAAACAAGATATAAAATGAAACACTTAGATAACCTGAATACACTTTGGGAAAATCAAACATAAATACAGGAATATACCAAATATTTAAGGTTGATGCCTTCGCTTTTGCCTGCAGTCTTTTAATCAGTGTTAATATACTTATAGTTCTTTACGGAAGTTAAGGTCCGATCCAAGGGCGCGTAGATATGGATTGAAAGATTTCATCTCAAATTCAAAACTGTTGAAGACTTGGTTGGATTTAGGATTCCGTGATTGGTTGGCGAACTACAAAATCTATGACGAGCTGGGGTAACTTTTTTGCTTCACCAATCACGGGCGAGCAAACCAGCCAAGTGTTAAACGTCAGGGTATGTGTAGAACGTTTGTAAATATGAGTCGCGAGTTTTAAGTTCACATCGAAAGCTCGATACATTTTTTTGTAATTTAATGTGGTAACTGCGTTCAGTAATCGCGTTCTGTTTCTATAACATTTCAACAGTATTATTAGCGTAGAAAGTGTGATTAAAGAGCGAGAGCCAATCGGCGATGAGGAATACAGGTTGAGTATGAACGAAAAACGCTCCGGGCATAATTTGAGTATCGGAGATAATGGCCGCAAGATTTTTGCAGATTTGACCATAGAGAGGCGTTTCCTTCGCTTACCTGGCCTTTCCTCGTGCACGACGGCTAGCGCTTGGTGCACGGTATCGGGACCTGAGCAACCCTCCAACATCATAGCGAGGATAAGGTGCAAGAATCTTCACTCGGGAGTTTTGTTATCATGCAACAATAGGCAACCTACACTTTAATCAGTATGTAACGGGTAGTGAGGTGAAACACAGCCAGAAACCAGCTGCAAGGAAAACAAGCGGATGATACTGAGATGCTAATATAGCGTACAAAATCAAGATACATCCGGATCAGTCGATTGATCCGGATCCACCAGTGTCTTTCTAATTCATCACAATTGCTGTCACCGTCGCTCTCTATTGATTCATCTGTGTAGTGCAAATGTGAATTCATGGCGGAAACGGCAGAACGTGGCGGAGATCCATGGCGAAACGGCCAATACTTTCTCAATTTGCCGAGCGTCGCCTTCTCCGTCGCGATCGCCCAAGTCGTCGTGCGACGAGTGCTAGCAGGTGCGATTGGTTGACAGGCTGAAACGAGCTTCGAAACAGATAACACGACGTTTAGAACATGGTTACCCATCCTGTCTTCCTCTCACAATCCGCACTCTCTATAGCGCGTGCTCGTAGACCCGATCGCATTCCTGAACTTTCCCCACACCCAGCCGATCTCTGATTCTCGTGTTCTCCAACAAACTTGCTCCGAGCCCTCGCGTTGTCCCTTCCCTTCACCCTTCCTCGTGTCTCCACGCAACATCATTCGATCCCCCTGGATGTCGGTTTGTTTAGAATTGCCAAAAAACAGATTCTTGGATGTCGGCCTCTCCTTCTTCTTACGTGGCCTCATCGTGTCCACCCTCGCCTCTCTGCACTCCTCCGTTCCTCTCCTCTTCGCGACGTTTGAAGTGCTTCAGAAACCGGCTCATCTTTCCCCCTCACATGGCCCAATCGATCAACCCACGGCTCCCTGCACTCCTGCTCTACGCCGCGAGTTGACTTCTGAGTCGACCCAAAAGTCAACCCCCATCTATCCACCCGTGCCTCCCTGCACTCCTGCTCTACGCCGCCCCTTCCCCCCCTCCCAGGTCCGGACAGAGCAGCGAGGGAGGAGGAGCTGGTGTCCGATGCTGTGCATGCTGCACTGGCGGCGCATGCCGCTCTATAAGACTCCACGTGCTATTTGCACTCTCCCTTTGCCGTAAATAAGCTTCCCTGACCCACCCCTGCAGGTCCGGACGGAGCAGCGAGGGAGGAGGAGGAGCTGGTGTTTGACTGCGTGCAGGCTGCTCTGGTGGCACGCATCCCTCTTTTCCTGAGCAACCCTCCCTAACCCACCCGGGCAGGTCCGGACGGAGCAGCGAGGGAGGAGGAGGAGCTGGTGTTTGGCGCCGTGCAGGCTGCTCTCGTGGCACACGGACCGGGTCAGCTGCAGCGGCTGGAGCTGCGCTGTGTGGCGGATGGGCGCGTGCTGCTGCACGCTGCGGTTACCGTTACCTTCTGGTGCCAGGTAGGTGGGCAGGAAAATTCGTGGGCCAGCCGACCGGCCGTGTAGCACATCCTTCTCATCGAAATTGGTTGGAGCGGTGGGCACACGTTTGAGGATTCGCAAAAGTGGTCCGGGCCAGCTGCGGCGATTGGACGGAGCTGCGTGCTCTGTGATGGATGTGCGGTGGTGCTGCTGCACGCTGCCATTACCACGTCCTTCTGCTGCTGCTGCTGCTGCTGCTGCTGCTGCTGCTGCTGCTGCTGCTGCTGCTGCTGCTGCACGCTCTTCCCCTCCCTATTGCCTTGCCGCCCCTTACCTCGCTTCCTCCACACCTTCCCCCACAACCCCTCCCTTGAGTCAGCCCCAAACGCTGCTGCAGTTGCACATGGTGACACCACACGGCACTCACTGCTTCGCCTGAGAGTGCAGCCCGCCATCGTACGCAGCCCACCATCGTACGCAGCCCAGCATCGTACGCAGCCCACCATCGTACGCAGCCCAGCATCGTACGCAGCCCAGCATCGTACGCAGCCCACCATCGTACGCAGCCCAGCATCGTACGTAGCCCAGCATCGTACGCAGCCCAGCATCGTACGCAGCCCAGCATCGTACGCAGCCCAGCATCGTACGCAGCCCAGCATCGTACGCAGCCCAGCATCGTACGCAGCCCAGCATCGTACGCAGCCCAGCATCGTATGCAGCCCAGCATCGTACGCAGCCCAGCATCGTACGCAGCCCAGCATCGTACGCAGCCCAGCATCGTACGCAGCCCAGCATCGTACGCAGCCCAGCATCGTACGCAGCCCAGCATCGTACGCAGCCCAGCATCGTACGCAGCCCAGCATCGTACGCAGCCCAGCATCGTACGCAGCCCAGCATCGTACGCAGCCCAGCATCGTACGCAGCCCCAGACGGATGTGAGAGTGCACATGGTGACACCAGACAGCACTCACTGCTTCGCCTGAGGGGCCTTCAAGGTCGCTTTTTCTCTCCCCTCCCCACCCACCCCCCTTATTCCCGTCAGCCCCCACCCCTCCTCACTCCGCCTCCAGCCCCAGACAGACACGCGGGTGCACATGGCGACATTAGACGGCACTCGCTGCGTGTCCAAGGGGCTCCCGCTTTGGTAATTGTTCCTGCGTTCATATCTTCCCTCCTTTCCCCCACCACCATCTTATGCAGCCACAGACGGACGTGCGTGTGCACATGGTAACACCGGACGGCACTCGCTGGATCCTCATGTTCTCAAGGTAGGAACCTGCTGCTTGTACGTGCTGGTAGTGGGAATCGTATTTATGAGTCAATTCAAAAAGGCACCACGTGCGAGTGCACATGGTGACGCCAGACGGCACTCATTGGATCCTCATGTTTGCAAAGTATAGAGGTGACTTTTGAGTCGACTCACCATATAATATACTGTTTGCATTGTGCTGGTAGTGGGAAGAATATTTTGAACCCTGTCAAAAGTCCTCATGTCACTAGCCTCGTACTGTACTTCTGGATGGGAGAGCAAACAACAGCAAAGGTGTTGTTCCGAACGGGAACGAGCATGTTGTTTTGCCCAGTGTGTGTGGTGTGTGTGTTACTTCATCTGATGTTGTGTGTTTCCGTCCTCTTTCGAGACTCCATCCACACCTATCCCCACACCACACTCACCCTATTTTCCCTGTCCTCAATCCTCCCCCAAACCACCCCCTCCTGCCTCCCGCTTGCAGCCCAGCAGACTCCTCCGCCTTTCTTTCTTCTCACCATTGTCTTAGGAATCGTCTTAGGAGTCGTCTCAAATATCGCATTCGTTTCTACCCCCCTGCCTCCCGCGTGCAGCGCAGCAGACTCCTCCGCGTTTCTTCTCGCCATTGGCTTTGCTCGTGCTCTCGCCACATCCCTCTCGGCACACCTTGCTTCTGCGGCAGCACAGACCTACCCTCCACTCACCTACGTGCCCGTCCCTCCCACGCTGCAAGTAAGCCTGACTAACCATAAGGCTGACAGAGAAACGGCAAGAGAGGGTATGCTTGTCCCCTTGCGCTCGCCACCTCCCTCTCAAGAATACGCACAAGAATACGCTTGCCCGGGCAGGAAAAAAGTTTTTCCCGGGCAGCTTTTTGGGGTAAGAGGAGGGGATGGGGGGGTGTTGTAACCCCCATCCCCTTTTTATTAATATGACAGTTACAGGAAAAAAAAAAACCTTAAAACTAATGCGCGCAACGGTAAACCCCGCCAACAAACTTGAAGTTGCAGTAGGCACACACCTTGGTGCTGTTCTCGCCAACGCTATTGGCCGGCACCTTGAAGTGGCGGTAGACTGCGTGCTTGCTGTTCATGCAGACCAAAGACGTAACAGAAGAGGTCCCACCAGCCGAACTACCAGGAGCCTCTGAGGGTGGCGTACGAGAAGTGGTTGCTGTAGGAGTGGAAGCCATGGTGGCTTGGGAAAGGAGGTAGCTAGAATAGGAAGCGAGAGAATGAATTTTGAGGGAACAAACGCCTCTCTTTATGCCTGGGAGATTGGGTTGGGTTGAGCTCCCAACCAGTAAAGTAGCACTTGGAGGGGATGGTGGAATGCAGTGGTTCAAAGGGGTGTGAAACGTTGGAGGGGAGGGGTTGATGAGGTTTGGTGCTCGAAATTCAAAATTTGAGTTCATTTCGCGACATCTGCGACTCGGAGACGAGATCGCCACATCGCGAGCTTCAGATTGAAATTTTTTTTTTTTTTTTTTTTTTTCGGTCTGCCCGAAATTCAACTCGGCGAATTTTCAAACTATACGCAACGTACGAATTCGACAAGAGTATAAACGCAAAACGCAAAATGAAAGTAGCGTATATTCCAACTTAGGACTACCCTCCACATGCCTACGTGCCCGTCCTTCCCACGCTGCTATGCAAGTAAGCCTGCCTTTGTTGTCTCTTGAGAGTAAGGGCGAAAGTGCAAAAGGAGTCGCTTTTGTGCTCTTTCACACGAATTCTGCTAAAGGAATCACCTCCCTTTTGGTTCACCTTGTTGCTGCAGTAACGCAGCAGATCTGTACTGACAGCACTCACTCCTTTTTGGGTTGTTTTTGAGAATTATCAAAAGCACCTTGCTGATGCAGTAACGCAGCAGACCCTGAACTGAACTGGCAGCACTCATGTGTGTGCCCAGCTCAGCACAACATCCCGCACAATCATGTTTCTACCATCCACTCTTTTCCCTCAGGGTGCAATATACTGACATGACAGTGTGTGGTGTGTGCATGTGTGTGAACAGCAGCAGCACATCCTCCACTGCACGGCTGTGCGTCTACCATGCCATGCCTTATGGGATGAAAAGAGCTGACATGACTGTGTGTGGCGTGTGCATGTGCGTCTGTGTTCAGCAGCACCACATCCCGCCCAGCTATGTGTCTACCATGCCATGCCTTATGGGATGACAAGAGCTGACATGACCGTGTGTGGCGTGTGCATGTGTGCTTCTCGTCTCTGCAGGATGTTCTGCTGAGCACAGGCGGACACAGGTCGCAGGCAGAGGGGGGAGACACTGTAAGTTGATGAGAGGGTACAGGGGGTGTGTGGGTGGGCAAGGGGTTTTTGAGAATTCTCAAAAACCAACTCAGTAGCAGACAGGTGGGCTGCGGAGGTCTTACTTCCATCAACTCGTATGGTTATTATAACGACGAGACAAACCCCATGGAATGGACGGAGAAAACCCAGTTAACTGTGAGCTTTGAGCGTTGTCTTGGAGAGCCAGTTTAAACAAATTGTCAACTTAATCGTCACTGTAAGTTGATGAGATGGTACAGAGGGTGTGTGGGTGGGCAAGGGGCTTGGATGAAAGGGAGGATGGTGCAAGTGAGAGGTGCGAGTGAGAGGTGCGAGTGAGAGGTGCGAGTGAGAGTTGCGAGTGAGAGGCCTAGTAGAAGAGAGAGTGAGGGCCGGGGAAGCTTCTCATATACTAAGGAAAAGGAGTGTTTCACCTACAGCATCTCATGTACTGAGTGCCATCAGCACCTACAGTCTGGGTCTCATCAGCCGGTCACAGCACATATGTCTACTGTGTGTGGATCATAATTGGAGGCAGAGGGAAACGGATCAGGAAGGAACCCCAGCAGCATAATGCACTTGCAGTTGATATGGCGTATGGCAAGTCGTATGGTCTCTGTTTTTTGAGGCGTCTCGAAACTTTTGAGACGTCTCAGAAGGAAGGATCCCCAGCAGCATAATGCAGTTGCAGTTGGATGGCGCACCCTGTACGGCAAGTCGTGTTGTACGGCAAGTCGTGTTGTACGGCAAGTCGTGTGTAGACAGTGAAGCTTTGAGACGTTTTGAGACGTCTCAAGGCAAGTCGTGTGTAGAAAGTGAAGCTTTGAGACGTCTCAACGACGCACTTGCAGTTGGATTGCGTATGGCAAGTCGTATGGTCTCTGTTTTTCTCCTGTGCTGGTTAACATGCTGGTAATACCTGTGCTGTGCGTTTTCCAACCTAGGGTGTCTGCTGCTTGCTACCATGTGAATATTCCCTTCATCACAGGTGCAAGTAGCTGTGACAGCATGGTTGGGTGGCTGACCCCTTCACATTGCCTGCCATACCTGCGGGCCTACCCGCTCCCCCGAGCCTTCCTTTCTGTTGCCGTCCTGTCATGTGAATTCCCCTTTCATCACAGGTGCAAGTGGCGGTGACAGCATGGCTGGCTGACCCCTTCACATCACCACACCTGCCTCCCCTCAAGCCGTTTCTCGTCACTCAAGGTTCGTTCACACAGTACTGTACCGCACTGCACCGCACAGCACACAGCACATGCTCTTAAAGCAGTGAGTCTGGCTGTTGGATGGGATCTGCCCTAGCTGCACTGCAGTTCCTTCCTTGCTCCTGCTTAACCTCGCAGGGATGTCTGTTTGCTCACAATGCCGCACTGCTGCTTTGAAACGTCCCTTATGCAAGGCCTGCGCCTCCTGAAGCGTTCCTTACTTCCTTTGAAACGTCCCTTATTCAATGCTTCACGTGCCCACACCACACCACACCACACCACACCACACCACACCACACCACACCACACCACACCACACCACACCACACCACACCACACCACACACTCGGCCTATTCCAGGCAAGGGAGTGAAGCTGCTACTTGGCTCGCACAAGGCCTTAGAAGGTATGATATTTCCTTCTTGGATAATGCCTTCCAAGCAAGCGAGCCTGAACCTGCTACTTGCCTCTTATCATTCTTGCCTGCCTTGACATGTCATGCACGTCTGCACCTTCCAGCCGTCCCCCCCCTCCCCCCACCTCCACCCTCTCCAAGTTGCCAGCTCGTTTCTCCGCTAAAGTCTAGTTGCAAATCGTGTGTCAGATTCGAAAAAAATCCCACATCATGCTGCCCACATCATGCTGCCCACACCATGCTGCCCACACTATACTGCCCACACCATGCTGTCCACATCATGCTGCCCACATCATGCTGCCCACATCATGCTGCCCACACCATGCTGCCCACATCATGCAAGCCACATCATGCTGCCCACATCGTGCTGCCCACATCATGCTGGTCGTTAACGATCTGGTTTCCACGTTTGCCTCCCACCCATCCACACACCAGCTCTGGAGCAAGGCATAGTGGGCATGCGCAAGGGGGGGAGGCGCTTCCTCTCCGTTTCAACCACTGCAGCCGGCCGTGGGGATTTTCCATCCCTGCCTCCTAATGTAGGTTGTCTCAGGTGATAAAAGGTTGTTTCTTGAGACGTCTCAAAATCAGTCTTCTATCACGTCCCTGCCTCCTAATGTAGGTTGTCTCAGGGCTATCTCAGACAGACTCTTCCAGACGCCCGAGTTGACTTTTCAGACCTCGCAAACTCCTAAAGTCTTTCGCGGTCTTTTCTATGTTTAGCAGCCTCCGAATTGTCTTGAAACCTCTGGATCTGCCTGTCTTCGTATGCCCTTTTCCCTCACCCCCACCTTTTTCTACCCCCCCTCTCTGTCGTCTCCTTTTTTCCAGCTGCCCCCAAACACCCTCTTATTCCTCGACATCACCCTTCATCGAATGCGCAAGCCAGCTTCGAGGCGTCTCAAAAGTCACCCCCACCTTTTCCCTCTCCCCCCTCTTTCTATGGCCCGCTTCTTGCAGCTGCCCCTAAACACCCTCTTATTCCTCGACATCACCCTTCATCGAATGCGCAAACCCAATGCATCTGCATCATTAGCAGCGGCATCACCAGCTGGTGCCACAGCTCAAGGCCAGTCAGGAGGAGCGGCTAGCAGCAGGCGTCGCAAGTCATCCACACACTCTCTCCCTCACTCTTCAACTCCCAGCGAAGCCGATGTAGACCCGAACCTAGACCCGAACCTAGACCCGGACATGGACAGTGACATGAGTGATGCTCTCTCTGTGGCTTCTGCAGCTGATTCCATCTCCTCCTCCTTCTCCTCCCGCTCAACTCCTGTCAGCCCTTCCAAGCTCTTTCGCAATGCCTGGCCGGGAGGCCTCTCCTCTGCTTCTGGTTTGCACGGGTCAGCTTCCTCGCTGGCTTCGGCCTCTGCTAAGACGCCACCTGGCACGCCCCCATTGGCTGGTGCTGCTGCTGCCTCGGGAGTTCCGCTTGGGCGTACCAGTATGGGTCGTGCAGCGAGTGAGAGAGGGGGGCAGGAGGCAGAAGGAGTGGAAGGGGTGAAAGGGGCAGATGGGGTAAGGAGAGTAGATGCGGTAAGGAGATTAGACGGGCCAGCAACAAAAGAGGTAGGAGGAGTTACAGCAGGAGCAGCAGCGAATCGAGCAGAACAACAAGCCGTTTGCAAGGATAACGCTGCTGTGAAGGGTGCTGTTGTTGCTCTACATGGCAACAGCATTGGTGCCACACAGTGCGATGCCCATGCTGCTTCGAAACCTCTTTCTGCCTTGCAAAACGGAGAGGTTACACAGCAGCAGGTTTCGGGGGCAGCAGCGGATGGGCGTGATAGGGGGGCAACCACAGCAGCAGCACCCACACCATCAGTAGCAGCAACAGCAAAATCCACTGCAAACGCAGCACTGTCAACAGAAGCAGCAGCAGCAGCAGCAGCAGCACCACCACCACCACCATCACCACATTCCACTGGGCCGTCGGGTCAAGCTGAAGCTAGTACAGCAGCAGCAAGGCCGCAAGCGCGCCCTGTAGCACCCTCTGCGCCGTCGCCCAATGTTTCAGGCAGAGATTCAGACGCACAGCAAGGCCCCAACTTCCTAGAAGCTTCACCCAGCCTGAAAAACACCACTGCTGCGACCTTTGTCAAGGATACCTCCTCATCTACCCACCCCCCCATCGTCCTCCTCCCTATCCCTATCCTCCCCAACCATCCCTCATCCTCCCTACCTCCTCTCATGCGGCCCAAGCATACTGACACGTCAGCATGTGTAGGTAGTGCCACTAGAGGACAAAATAGACAGGCTGGCAGAGAGGGAGAGGAATTGGGGGAAGGGCCAGGAGAGGAGGTTAGGGAAGGTATGACAGGAGGTTTGGGAGGAGTAAGGTACGGTGGAGCAGCAGCAGATTGGTCTGGTACTGATAGGTTACGTGCACTAGAGGACAAAATTGACAGGCTGGCAGACATTACACGGCTATGGCTCGGCAGGTCTTCTCCCTGGCCGGCCAGCTCCAGACGAGCCCAAAAACTACCGCCCAAAGGTGCTGGTGGCAGCGGTAGACCAGAAGCACGTGATGGTGCTATTGGGGAGACCAGTAGAGCGGACAGGGGATTGAATGAGGTGTTTTATGTAGGCAAGGAATTGGATAGAGAGGGCAGACGGGGAGAGGCGATGGAGAGAGCAGTGAGAAGACTGGTGGGGCTAGGGGTAGGGAAAGAGGGTGGATTAGGGAGTGGTGTGGCGCATGGGAATGCTCAGGAGGGGGAGAAATCTCAGGAGGGAGATGGAGGAGGGGGCAGAAGTGAGAGTGCTGTGGGGCGAGGAGATGGGGAGGAGGAGGGTGCGCGTGGGAGTGAGAGAGGGGGCGAGGAGGAGGTGGCATCAAGAAGGAGAGAAGTAGGAGATGCTGGAGAATGGGAGGGAGGGGGCGCCTTAAATGAAGGGGGTGCACGAAAGGAAGAGGATGTGGTACAGGAAGGAGGGGAGAAGTGTGATGGCAAAGGCAGAAGAGAGGAGGAAGAAGTGGAAGCGGAGGAAGAGGAGGGGTATTCGGATTCGCAGGAGGAGGAGGTGATAGGGGTAGTGTCGCTGGTTCTGGCGGAAAACAGGGAGCTGAAGCGCATGCTGCGGAGGAGCCAGGAGAGAGAGAGAAGAGCAGCAGAGCGATGCAGAGAGATGGAAGGTGAGTGGGTGATGTCGTGTGGAGGTGATAAGGGTGGTGTGTCTGGTGCTGGCACCATGTTGAGCAGAGAACAGGTAGCAGGAGTCAGGACAGGGAAAAGTGAGCAACGGAGGAACGCAGAGAAGGAACAAGCATGAAGGGAGGTGAGTGTGAGGGAGGGACGGGTTCAAGGCTCAAGGTTGAACAAGCATGAAGGTTAAAATTTATCACCTGCTGCCAGTGCTCCATCGCAACCTTCTTGCAATGTGAAAGTTTTTGCAATTCTCAAATTTCCCTTGTTGGGTTGATTGCAACAGTGCTGCAGTGTCGCTCACAAGTCACTCGCTCAGTCACTCAGTCCTACCCCACCCCTACCCCTGTTAGCGCTATGGCTGCTGAAGTTGATTTATTTCTGAGAATTGCACAATTGTTGAAGCTCAAGCCCCATCTTGTGGGCCGCGCTGAGCAAGATTACTAATGTTGCCCTGCTGCTGTTTTGAGTGCTGTGAGTTGGCGACCTGCTGCTGTTTTGAGTGCTGTGAGTTGGCGAGTTTAGGGTTACAGTAGGTACGAAGGAATGCGATTGGTCGTCGCCAAACTCACTGCTCAAACTTCAAGTTTGCTTAGAGGGCGTTCCCACGGTTTGGACAAGAGTGAGTCTGCCCACGCGGCTCGCAAATTTGTGCTGGAACTCGCTACGGTTGCTCTATGATTAGAGGCGAGATTGTAGCCGAATTTGCGAAGTTTGGGCAATAAACACTGCGGTGTCCAAAGTGGGGAAGTGCCCCACCATGGACACCATCTCTCCAAAACACGAGCCGCGCGGGCAGACTCACCTCTTGTCCAAACCGTGGGAACGCCCTATTATTCTGCAATTTGGGACTCGAGGTCCCAAACTGGAAGTTTGCCCCTAGGTTTACTGACTCAGCAAAGTTTGTGAGAGATATTGCGAAATCAGCCAACCAAACCAACCGAACACCTGCTCTAGTTTGCGTTTGCCTCCCAAGCCGCCCAGCCCTCAGCCTTGCGCAAGATTACTAATCTTGCGCAATTTGGGCCTAGAGCTTTAATATCTGCCTGCCTTCCTGCCTGCCTCTCCGGCTTCTCCCACCCACGCCTACCCCTCTTTGCGCTACAGCTGAAATCAATCGGCTCAAGCAGCTACTGCTGCAGCCGCCCCACTGTCAGGAAGCAAGGGACAAGCAGCAAGGGGAAGATTCTGAAGGTCATCCCCCACATCCATGACACTACTTTTGAGGCGCCTTAAAAGACGCGCAGAAGGGGAAGATTCTGAGGGTCATCCCCCACATCCATGACACTTGCCGTATGATGTGTAACACTCTATGTATTGCAGGAGCAGTTGTGGTTTTCGCATGGTGCAGCAGTGCTGTCAGGTTCGGTTTTCTGCTGGCTATGCCAATCATGTAGAGTATACAGAGTCTTACGGTAATGCAAGACTACTGCTGTACTTGTCCTGCTATGAGAGCACTGTACATGCATGGGGTAATTATTCACATTATATACATGCAATGTACAGTAGTGAGTCCAAGGCTACTGTGCTTGCTTGTCCTAGCATGAGAGCAATGTTACAAAGTACGTGATGACTCCTCACACGACAGATGGCGCAGGGGGAGCTTCTCTTCTTGGCAGTGCAGGCGGCACACCAACTGCCCACACCTCCTTGTGTGATCTCCTTGGCAGCGCAGGCGGCACACCAAGTGCCCACACGGGGTGACCACAGCCTGCCTGCCTCACTCTGCATCCCCCTCACGTGTCAAACACCTGACTGATACACTTGCTGCACAAACCGCCTACAGATGGAGCTAAGGGAGCTGCTTTGTTTGACAGCCCTTGCGCAGAGCAGGAAGCTCAGGCGGGGCCCACACGGGGATGAACACCCCCGCCTTCCTCACCCTCTCTTTTGAGTCGACTCAAAACCTGCCTTCATCACCCTCTCTCATCACCCTCTCTCATCACCCTCTCTCCTCACCCTCTCTCATCACCCTCTCTCATCACCCTCCCAGGGGCTGGAAGGCTCCTTCCTCCTCTCACGTGTCAAACACCTGGTACACTCGCCGCACGAACCGCCGGCAGATGGGGCAGAGCGAGCTGCTCTCCTTGACAGCCCTGGCGCACCGCAGGCAGCACACACGGTGGCCACACGGGATGAACACCGCACTCCTCACCCTCCCAGCACACACAACACACACCTGCTCTGCTGGCAACTCATGCTCTGGATCCAAATCCAACCCCTCCTCCTCCTCTTCCTCCTCCTCTCCCTCCCGTCTTCTCTCCCCAATCTCCTCCCTCTGCGCCTCTCTGATCTCCTCCACTGCCTCTAGAATCTCCTCTAGCTGCTGGTCTAGTCTGCTTGACGGGTCGTGAGCGGCAGCAGGGAGGAGAGCAGGGAATTCCTCTGGCCAGGGAGCATCAGCGCCCTGCCATGTGGTGGCTGCGTCCCTGGCAGCCGCTCTCTGCTGCTCATACTCGCGCTCCCGCCTCTCGTTGCGGCGCTTCCTGCGAGGAGGTGGGAGAGCAGGGGCAGGGAAGAATTAGCAGAGAGCAGGTTGAGAAATTCCTCGGACCAGGTAGCAGCAGCGCCCTGCCATGCGGTGGCCGCGTCTCTGGCGACCGCTCTCTGCTGCTCATACTCGCACTCCCGCCTCTCGTTACGACGTTTTCTGGGAGATGATGGGGAATTTAAAGCAGGGAAGAAGTAGGGGCTGGGAAGAAGTAGGGGCTGGGAAGAAGTAGGGGCTGGGAAGAAGTAGGGGCTGGGAAGAAGTAGGGGCAGAAAATAACTTGCATTGTCACTCACGTCCGCCCACATAACTCCCCCACACCTCCACCACACGAAGCCAGCAACAGCAGCAGCAGCTAGAGCAAAGAGCGCTCCTGTTCTCACCACACAGGACCTACCCCTTCTCCAGAACTCACCTCCAGCACATGAAGCCTGCGACAGCAGCAGCAGCCAGAGCAAAGAGAGCTCCCGTGCTCACCACATAAGACCTTCCCCTTCTCCAGAACTCACCTCCACCACATGAAGCCTGCGACAGCAGCAGCAGCCGGAGCAAAAAGTAAAACCGTACCCAATTTGTACCCCTCCCTGACGTTCTCACCTCCACCACATGAAGCCTGCGACAGCAGCAGCAGCCAGAGCAAAGAGCGCCCCCCGCTGTACATGACCCCTCCGCTGCTGCTGCAGCCGCTGCAGTGCCACCTCCCGGCTCTCGCTCAGGCTGGGAGAGAAAGGGAGGCAGCGAGAGGGGATTGTGCGGAGGCAGAAGGGGAGGTTGTGGAAGATGTGAAGGTGGTTGATTATGAGATGGTGGGCTTGGAAGGGGAAGGGAGGGGAGGGTGGGGAGGGGAGGGGAGGGTGGGGAGGGGAGGGGAAGGAAACTGGGGGTGAAGGAAAGGAAGGAACCTGATGGAAAAGAGGGGAGGAGGGGTGGAGAGGGGAGAGGACGGGCATTAGGGAACTCACAGGAAGAAAGGAAGGCGCGAGGAAGGTACCAGCGCTGCCCGGCCGTCCTTGCTGACGTGGACGTGGCCGACAGCTGTCAGCGCGCGATTGACCGGCAGCACCCGGTGCTCGGACCGCATCCCGATGGGCATGCGCCGCCCTGCGAAGAAATGGGCGGCGGAGGCGAGAGTGGGCGGCAGAGCCTTGTGCAGGTGGGAGTGAAGGGTGACTAGAGGCACGGGAGGGAGCTGATTGGATGAGTTTTTGGCCAATGAGATGTTGACACGTGGCGATGATGCGTCTGAAAATTCGGCCAGGCAGAAGGGAACCTGCAAAAAGCGCCATGGAAGGAGGGAGGAGAAACCGAGTTTTTGAATGGAAGAAAGAAAGAGAGGGAGGGAGAAATGGTAGAGGTGGAAAATTGGAGAGTTGGGGGGATGTACATTGGTAGATGGCAGTGTGTGAGTGGGTGTAAGCATCTCTATTTGCATTGGAATGTGCATTGGTACAGGTACACGCCTAGGCATGCCAACATAGAGTGGTATGGGTCATGTGTGTATGTGTCTGGACTAATAAGCGGAACGAATGGGCGGCGGCAACTATGGGCGGCGACACTTGCGGGCAGCAGCATGGTTCATACCTCGGAGTGACTTCGGCGTCGATCTTGAGAATTCTCTAAAAGTCACCTCGGGCGGCACATAGGTTCATACCTCAGAGCGGACGAAGTTGACTCGCTCTGACTTGACACGCCATCCTAGGAGGGCGTGTAGCTCCGAGTACACCATCTGCCAGCCACGTGGCATAAGCAGAAAAGGACACGTGGCATTCTCAGACTGCTGACACGTGGCACATGCAAGAAAAGACAGACACTTCTTTCTCGCCCTCATGCCGTGTGGTAATGTGCTGCCACTTCTCTCCACTTTCCCAACATGCTCCAACCCCATCCCTCGCGTTTTTTGAGGCGCCTCAAAAGTCCACTTTCCCAACATGCTCCAGCCCCATCCCTCGCGCCTGTCTTGCCTATCTTACAAAATGACTTGTGCCCCTTCACTCACCTCATCAACCCTCTCTACAATCACTGCGCCTGCAGTCACACCATCCCCTCGCACGCCGCCACATCGGCCACCAGCACCAAAAGCACCGCCGCCAGTGGAAGCAGCAATACCACCACCACCACCACCACCACCACCACCACCACCACCACCACCACCACCACCACCACCACCACCACCACCACCACCACCACCACCACCACCACCACCACCACCACCACCACCACCACCACCACCACCACCACCGCTATACGCTGGTTGCACCATGCCTCTCGCCGCCACCAGTTCCTTCCCCTGCAGCGATTGTGACTTTAACGAGCGCTCACTGGTACTCGTCACAGTGTGCCCGCCCCACCACCGCTTCTTCCACCTCTTGCGCACAGCTGGCAGCCGCCACAAGTCAACCGAGTCAACGGACTTGGACGAGTCAACTGAGTCAACGCAACCAGACGAGTCAATCGAGTCAATGCATCCAAGTGAGTCAACCTGTGCTGGTGAATGGGTTTGGGTTGCAGCCTCTCGCCGTCTCACCACCTCCTTTTCCAGTCGCTCCAGCCCTTTAGCTACTCTGTCTAGCCGCCACCGCGTCCCACCCCCCTGAACCCCCTTCAGATCGCCTCTCCAGCCCTCCGCTCTTGCGCCCTCAGTTTTTACGCCACTGCCAGAGCTAACGCACTCTCCCGCACTAACTCCTTTCCGCACTCGGTCCATCGCTGCTCCGCCCTCTGCTTCCCCGTCGCCGCTCCACGCAGCTGCTGAATCAGCGGCGCCGCTGGCGGAACCTAACTGCACCATTTCTCGCTTCCGCTCTCCTTTCTTCTCCCCCTCCCGCTCCCCTTGAAGTCCCCCCTTCCGCTTCCTCCGTGAAGGAATACTATGGAGAGCGTTATAACGGCGAGAGAGTTTCGGCTATGGGAATTGATGTTGCGCTAGCAACTCGGTAGCACTTCGGTAGAGTTAGTCTCAAAGGACTTAGTGAGAATTTGAGTAGCAATTGGACTTCACTAGAAATGTAATCTCTAGAATATATGAAACACACAAGCAAACACAACCAAATATAGGCAACGGGAGAGTTGCACAAAGTTGCGTGGTGCTGCGAGTAACCCAACCCACACGAAAGTGCTGTACAGGTGGGTGAACGCGCCCCGCACATTTCCAACCCAACTCAGCAGCGGGGTCAATGCCGAGCACGCCCTCTCTTCCAGCACAGCTAGAAGTAGCGTGACTCACAGAGAAGCCTCCACAACTCCCAAGACTCGTGCCTACGACTTCCCTAGACTAACACCACCCCAGCAATGACTGTTTAGTGCTGCCGTAGTCATATCGCGTCACCACGCAACCATCGCAAGTCATAAGGTCGGTGTTGGGCTGCTCGTCTTGGTTGTTCATAGCTGACCTGCCAAGTCAAACGGTCGTCGAGGGCCCTTGCTGTCGTAGGGCCCTCTAACACTCCCCTGCCATACTACAGCAAGGCCCTTTATAACCATAGGGCATGCATACACGCATACACACCAAAAGAAAGGGACACACACAAACGAAGCACTCTCAAAGTGCAAACACGCACCGCACCAGCCATGGATAGGCCATGGCACCATACCCACCATGGAGAGTCTAGGTCTCACTCCCCTCGCTCGACAGCCTCACCTGCCCCACAGCCTCGAAGCAACGACTGAAGGCGGGGAAATGCAAAGCCTTGATAAGGTAGTCGGCAGGCTGCTCGCTCGTAGGGATGTACTGCAGCTGCAGCTTCCTGCGCTTGACCATGTGCTGCAGCCACATGTGACGACGCTCCATGTGCTTGAGGCTCCCCTTGAGCCCCATGCCACCTGCCACTGAAATGGCGGAGGAGTTGTCCACAAAGAGAGTAGTGGGCTCCTCACTCCTCAGCAGTTGAAACTCTGCCAGCAGGAAGCGCAGCCTGCGCGCCTCCTTCCCAGCCTCCACAGCAGCAACGTACTCAGACTCAGTGGAGGAGAGGGTGGCACAACGAATCCTCTGGCTCGCCCAGGAGACAGCGGCACCTCCGAGCACGAAGACATAGCCACCAGTGCTAGTCCTGTTCTGCTTGTCTCCTGCATCATCAGCATCGGCGTAGCCCACCAGCTCCAAGGACTCAGGCCCACCACCAAACTCCAGCGCCACATCCCTGCTCCCCACCAAGTATGCCAAGCATCGGTCCAACTCCTTCCAGTGCTGGTCACTCCGCACAGTCTGGCCTGACCCCAGCTTGCTGCAGGCAAAGGAGATGTCGGGACGGGTGGTACAGGCTGCGAACTGCAAGGATCCCACCTTCTGCCTGTACTCCTCCTCCTGGCGAGACTGCCATCCCGCATCCTCAAAGGTCTGCACACTGAAAGGGTCAGAGGAAAGGGGGGTGCGAGGCACTCGCAGCGGCTGCTCCCCGTCGAAGAAGCGCCTATGGACCTTGTCCACGTAGGCCCCCTGGTGCAGCCACAGCCTCCTCGTAGGCCTGTCCCGAATCAACTGCAACCCCAGGTACTTCTCCACAGGGCTAATCTCCCGCAGCTGAAACGCACTCTGCAGCAGCTCACGCAGCTCCCCCAGCATGCTCTGACTGCGGCTGGCAGCAAGCAGATCATCCACATACACCAGCAGCCAGCACATCTCCCCCTCAGCATCACTCTTGAAGTACAGAGCCTCATCCACCTGGCTCTTCTTCCATCCAGCCCCAAGCAGCACCCCATCCAAGGCCTCATACCACAGCATCGGGCTTTGCTTGAGACCATACAGACTCTTCAGCAACTTACAGACACGAGGGGTCCCATCCTCGTAGTAGCTCGGCTGCTCCATGTAAAGGTCTCGGTCCAGCACGCCATGGAGGAACGCGTTCTTCACATCCAGCTGCATCAGGTCCAAATCAAGTGCAGCTGCAATCGCCAGAAGCACACGCGCCGTCACATAGCTTCCCACAGGGGCGTACGTCTCCTCATAGTCCACCCCTGCCACCTGCGTGAACCCCTTCACCACCAGCCTCGCTTTCTCACGCTCCACTACCCCATCCGGTCGGAACTTGGTGTTCAGGATCCAGCGGTTCTTCATCACATTCACCCCTGGCGGACGCGGAACCAACTCCCACGTCCCCTGCTCAATCAAGCTCCGCATCTCCTCATCCATTGCCTCCTTCACCTTGTCGCCCTTCCAGCAGCCCAAGGCTTCCTTCACTGTCATCTTCGCTATATCCCACTGCCTCTCAGGGTCGGCCACCACGTCAGGATCCAGGTCCGTCCACTCCTCGTCCTCCTCCTCGTCATCCAATCCCGCTGGCTCAATCACTAAAGCCCAAGCATACTTAAGAGGCGGGACACCACGAGTGATGCGAGTGGAGCGACGCAGTGGCGCAGTGATCGTCCCAGAAGCCAACACACGACCACCATCTCTGATTCCCCACATCTGCTGCTCCCCACTCTGCTGCTCCCCTAGCTGCTGGTCCACCATCTGCTGCTCCTCAATCTGCTCCTCCCCTATCTGCTGCTCCCCACTCTGCTGCTCCCCTGACTGCTGCTCCCCTATCTCCTGCCCCCCACTCTGCTGTACTCCATCCATACTGCTCTCGTCCTGCAGCTGCTCATTCGCAAGGCGCTGCTCATCGGTGATCTCCACAGACGGTGGCACCACTATCCCCCCCTCACCAACGGGCGGCGCCGTGGAAGATGAAGAGGAGGGTGGAGCAGGTGCAGGAGGGATGGAGGGTGGAAGGGGAGAGGGAATAACAGGAGGAGGAGGGGAAGCCAAGGGGGGTGAGGATGAAGAAGGTGGGGCAGGGGGAACCACACGAGGGTAAACTGAAGGCGGAGGTGGGGTGGGGACCGAGGTAGGGACATAGGGCATAGCAGGAGGTGCGACCACCTCCTCCTCCTCCACCGCCTCCTCAAGAGTGATCGGGAAGTGAGAGGGAAGGGGCTCATAGGGCATTGGACGCCCCCCATGCTCTTGCTGATGCCACGCCTTCCATCCTGCCAAGGACATGGTCTCATAGAACACAGCTTCCACAGTGGTGATGAGGCGGTTGGACTCCAAGTCCAGCACGGTCCAGCCCTTGCTCGCTGCGGACACCCCCAAGTGCAACCCCCAGCGAGCCTTAGGTGCCAGCTTCCCCCCACGCTGCGACTGAGGCACCATGTACTGCACCATGCAGCCCCATACCCGCACCATACTGACATCGGGTTTGTGTCGAAAGGCGAGCTCGTACGGCGTCACACCAGAGGGCAGCGAGGCGTGCTCCACGCGGTTGCGCACCCAGACGGCCTGCGCCAACGCCAGGTGCCACCAGTGGTGCTGCACCCCCATGTGCAGCAGCATCGTTCGCACCGCCTCCACAATGCTGCGCATCTCCCGCTCGGCCATCCCGTTCTGCTCCGGCGTGTACGGGCACGTCAGTATCAGAATCACTAGGCAAGGATGATGAACTAGCAGAAGTTTGGGTACAAATATGAAACCCTAGTTGGGGTTGTACCCCATATTGGCTATCCCACTACAGCCTACAAGCATAATACAGTTTAACACACCCCCATAGGCAAAGTGGGGGAGAACAAAGGGTCACAAGACCAGTCCAGCAAAGCAAAGCAAAGCCCAGGGTGGATCACAACGTCACCACACTCCGAGCACAAGTAAAGGCCACAAGGCCAGTTCACATGCAGTGCTAGATATAGTACAAGACAAGCAACACAGTGATCAAAACCTAGCAAGCAAGCAACAAGATATATATAAAGTACAGTACAAAGAATGTCAAGCAGTGAGCAAGTGAGGAAACGTGGACACAAGGCCTAAAGAAGTACAGTGCCGCTGATGATCACTAGGCGGGAGCGCCTTGGTGAAGATATCAGCAGTGTTGGCCTTCGAGTCCACGTACACAAGCCGAAGCTGACCGCGCTGCTGAAGCTCTCGAGCAAGAAAGTAGCGAAGAGCAATGTGCTTCGTCCTGTGCTCCAGTCTGTGCTCCTGACACAAGGCAAGAGCCGCCTTGTTGTCACCGTACAGAACTGGAGGAGAACTAGGCCGCTCTCCCAAGTCAGTCAGCAGGTAGGTGAGCCAGCGTAACTCCTGTGCAGCCATGGCTGTGGCGTAGATCTCAGCCTCACAACTAGAGCCGAGAACAGAGGAAGAGCGGGTGGACCGCCACGAGACAGAACCAGAGCCAAGGCTGAAGGTGTAACCCTGTGACGACCGCTGCGTAGCCAGGTCGTCCACCCAAGAGGCGTCCGAGTGACCAGTGAGGACAACTCTGTCGCGTCCTCCAAGCACCAGCCCCATGCCTGATGTACTGCACAGGTAACGCAGCACCCTCTTAGCAGCCTCCCAGTGCTCTCGCCTGTGTCTCCCAGGCGCAACGTAACGAGCAAGGATGCTAAGAGGGTACGCGAGGTCAGGTCGCGTGCAAGTCATCAGGTACATGAGGCAGCCTACAAGCTCTGGGTATGGGCCACTCGGCTCTACGGACTCGTCCGAAGGTGGAGCTGAGAGCGAGTGGCTGGTAGCCAGAGGTGTGGCCTGTGGTGAGGAGAACTGGAAGCCGAAGCGCTGAAGGACCTGCTGCACCATGTGTGACTGAGTCAGGGTGATGGTGCGGCGAGCTCTGTCCCGGGTGATCTGCAAGCCAAGGTAGCTACGCAGTTCACCCAGGTCAGTGCAGGTGTGTCTCTTCTGCAGCTCCGACTTCACACGAGCGAGTGCCTCAGTGTCAGCAGTAGCAAAGACCAAGTCGTCGACGTACACGAGGATGTAGAACGGCGGCAGCGACGTGTCTGTGCGCAGAAACAGCGACGGGTCAGCAGTAGACGGCGCGAACCCAAGAGCCGCAAGAGTAGTCCTCAGTGTGTCGTGCCACTCACGTGGCGCCTGGCGGAGACCGTAGACTGGCCGGCGGAGACTCCACTGGGTACCAGGGGGAAACGACCCAGTAAAGCCAGGTGGGCGGCGCAGCCAGATCTCCTCGTGCAGGCTGCCCTGCAGGAACGCTGTGCTGAAGTCAAGAGAGTGAAGCTCGTAGTCACGCTGAGCAGCAACGTGCAGCAGAACCCGAAGAGTGGTCATCTTCGGGGTGGGGGAGAAGGTCTGGAAGAAGTCGACCCCCTGACGCTGACTGAAGCCTCTAGCAACGTAACGAGCCTTGAAGACAGGCGGAGAACCTGGCGGCCGCTTCACCCTGAAAATCCACATGCCATCGACGATGTTCGCCCCAGGAGGGGGAACCTCGTCGACGTAGGTGCCTGTGGACTTCCAGGATGCCATCTCTGCGTCCATGGCTGTCTGCCACTGAGAGGAGTAGGGACCCGAGATCGCCTCTGCGTAAGTGCGCGGAGTGGGGATGTCTACTGCATCCGGGTCTCCCTCAGGGGCAAGCAACCAGGCCACGAGATGAGGTACAGCAGCCGCAAGAGAGTCAAAGTCCTCCTGCCTGTCCTCAAGGACGTCCGTGCCAAGAGCACA
The DNA here is from genome assembly GCA_947470075.1 of Closterium sp. Yama58-4. Lineage (NCBI taxonomy): Eukaryota > Viridiplantae > Streptophyta > Zygnematophyceae > Desmidiales > Closteriaceae > Closterium > Closterium sp. Yama58-4. The sequence goes on along the minus strand of CANIUD010000082.1, from coordinate 586,749 downwards.
CTCACCCCCGACGGACGGAGGACAGACAGACGCAGACTCTGACTCAGCGACAAGGCTAGCAGCGAAGTCTAGACGACAAGCAGCAGCAAAGTCAACCAACTCAGCGACCAGAGCAGACGCAGCCGAGGACTCAAAGGTGGGGTCAGTGACAACAGTAGCAAGGAGACGCGTGACTGTAGGGTGCTCAGCGCGATACCGGTCAGACTCAGGGTCCGGAACGGCAGGCAAAGAGGACGCAGGAGGAGACGGTAGAGGGACACGCCGAGGAGCAGTAGAGGGACGCAGAGTCATGTAGTGAGTGCCTGGGACAGGAGGAGGACGCTCACGGCGGACACGACTACCAGTGCGAGCAGGACGAACAGGCGACGCAGGACGAGACTCAGGCTGACGACGCTCTGTAAGACCTCCTGTGGGACCAGTGTAAGGGGAGGGAGCAGGGAGAGGCGAGGCAGGCGGTAACTGTGACTGCGGCTGGACAGGCGGAGGACACTCTACGGAGGGAGGAGGACAAGGAGGAGGAGCCTGCCCAAGAACCTGCTGAAGGAGCGGTACGAAGTACGGTCGCGGCCGCGCAGCGTCTCCAGAAGCAGACGGGACTCCAGCGGCCGGGTCCTCAGCACCAGTAGCAGCTCCACCGTCCGACTCCTCAGCACCAGCAGCAGCTCCACCAGGTGGGTCCGCAGCACCAGCCGCAGCGCCACCCCCAGAGTCGGCAGCTCCAACTCCGCTAGCACCGCCAGCGCCAGAGTCCCCAGCTCCAGCAGCTCCAGTCACAGTGCTCCCAGAACAGCCAGTCCCGGCAGCTCCAGTACCCCCAGTACGAGCACCCCCAGGACGAGCAGCTCCAGCACCCCCAACTCCAGCCGAGCCACTAGGACGGCGAAAGCGTCGGACGTACCAGTCACGAAGCTGCTGCGGTGTGAGAGACTGCTCAGCACCCCGAACCGGAGCACCCCCAGACACAGTAACCCGAGGCTCCGTAGGCTCAGTAGCAGCACCCCCAGGCTCAGTACCCGCAGGCTCAGCACCCGCAGGCTCAGCACCCCCAGTCGCAGCACCCCCAGGCTCAGCACCCCCAGGCGGCAAACTCTCAGGCACAGTACCCTCAGCTCCAGCACCCGCAGTCCCAGCACTCCCAGGCCCCGCACCCGCAGGCTCAGCACCCCCAGGCGCAGCACCCCCAGGCTCCGTACTCTCAGGCACCGTACCCTCAGCTCCAGCACCCTCAGTCCCAGCACCTGCAGCCCCAGCACCCCCAGGCCCAGCACCCCCAGGCTCAGCACCCCCAGGCTCAGCACTCCCAGCAGCACCACCCGCAGCAGCACCTGAGTCACCTGTGACCTCGACAGGCTCAGCGACGGGAGGAGGGTCTACCTGAGAGACACCTGAAGGAGCAGGACCCTGAGGGGGAAGGGGGTCTACCGGAGGGGGACCAGGAGCAAGGAAAAGCGGCGGGGGAGGGAGGGGGGCAGTGCGGTAGGGGAAGAGACGGTAAAAAGGGACCGACTCGTCAAAGGTGACATCCTGAGAGGCGAAGACCCGGCGCGAGGTGGGGTGGTAAAACTGCCAGCCAGGCGCGTCAGGGACAAAGCCAAGGAAGACACAGGGAAGCGTGCGGGAGGAGAGCTTGTCCGCAGACGTATCGCGGACAAGGGCACGAGCACCCCACACCCGGAAGCGCGACGCATCGCCAACCTCCCCCGTCCAACGCAGTGTGGGCGAGGTCTCCGGCAAGGAGACACGGGGCCAGAGGTTGAGCTGATGCGCGGCGTACCGGACAGCAAACGGCCACAGAAAATGGGGAGCCGCCGCGTGGACCAAGGAGGTACGAGCGACCTCCATGACCAGGCCAATGCGGCGCTCAGCAACCCCATTCTGCTGTGGGGAGTCCGGAAGCGTGAAGGTCTGCTCGATGCCCTCCGCCTGACAGAAGGTCCTCAAGAGATCGGAGGAAAACTCACCACCTCTGTCAGAGTGCAGACGCAGGACAGGAAGATCCGTCCGGAAACGGCGGCGGAGCTGGAGACGAACCGTGCGGATCCAAGGGATCAGAACAGCAGGGACCTCACCCTTGGTGCGCAAGGGGAAGACCGTGGTGTAACGCGAGTAGTCGTCGACAACCAGCAAAAAGTACCGCTCACCGCCCTGACCACGAACGCGGGCTGGGCCCCACACGTCCAGGTGGAGGGTCTGCAGAGGAGCCTCTGTCGGGGGGAACGAGGAGGAGTGAGGAGCGGCGCGCTGCCGCCCCTCGACGCAAGGAATGCAAGGCGGCGCAGGCGAGGCAGGGAGGGGAGGGAGGGACCTGGGAAGACCGGACACAAGGAGGCGACGGTGCATGCCACGAAGGCGTGGCAAGGAGGGGTGACCCAGGCGGTGGTGCCAGAGAAGAGTCTGGTGCGACAGGGAACGACACTCACAGGCGTGGGCCACCAGACCTGACGCAGACACCTGACCGACAGCAGCTACCTGGGGAGACGCAGTGGTCAGTGTGTAGAGACTCGACCCCGGCCGACGGGTGAACGTAGCCAGGTGACGGCCGGTCCTGGAGCACGTGCAGATCGCCACACGCTGTCCGCCAGGGGTAAAGGTGTCAACCCACTGATCCTGGAGGACAGCGTTGCTCACCAGGTTCGTCGAGAACGAGGGGAGGTGGAAACCCGACAACGAGCCAGACGGAACCGCCGGACAAGGGAGGACAGTGGTGGACTGGGCAAGGACTGGGCCCCCAGAGGGGTCAGCCAAGGAGACTGGGACCGGTGCAGGAAGCGGTGTGAGCTCAGTACTGTCACGAAAGAAGCAACGGGAAGCACCTGAGTCAAGGGTGAAGGTGTGACAGGCCTCAGCCGGTGCGGTACCTGAGAGAGGAGTCTGTGTGGGTGCTGTACCTGAGAGAGCAGACTCGAAACCAGCCGGGACAGCACTGGGGGGAGCAAGTACAGGGGGCACCATACCAGAGAGAGCAGACTCACTAGTACCCAGGGCAGCAGGCTCTATACCTGGGTCAGGCGGCACACACAAGTAACAGTCTCCCTCGGCACTAACAATCAATGCATACATGGCAGCAATAATAGCATCATAGTCAAGAGCAAAGACATCAACACCAGCCCTCATGAGCTCAGCCCAGCGGGGGCGCTCAACATCCGCACCCATCTCCTCACGCCAAGCGTCGTCAAGGCGGGAGAAGCAGCGGTACGGGGTGTGGAACCTCCCACACGTCTGTCCCTTGCGGTCACCTGTGCGAATGACATAAGAACAGCGGGCACTGGCCCCCGACGTCCCACGCTGAGCAAGCCACTCACGAAGCTGCTGGGTCGTCTGGGGACGCTGCTGCTGCTGGGAGCTCTGGCCCGAGCCAGTGCCTCCACTCCGACCTCCGCCGCCACCACTACCACCGCTCCGACCGGCACCGCCACCACCGCCACCACCGCCACCGCCGCCACCGCCGCCGCCGCCACTACTGCCACTGCTTCCTCCGCCGCCCCCGTCTCCACCACCGACCCCACTCCCACCAGCGCTCCCGCCACCGCTCCCTCCAGCACCGCCTCCCCCCCCACCTCCCCCACCTCCTCCCCCCCCAGTGCCACCACCACCACTTTTGCCCCCCTTGCCCTTGCCGGTGCGGCGCCTCCCACCAGGAGTAGAAGCAGCGCCAACAGACTCAGCACCAAGGAAGTCAACAGCAGCAGCAGCAGCAGCGTAGGAGGGAGCGAGGGGAGAGGGAGAACACCCCTCAAAAATGGGGGTGCGAGGAGTGCCACGAGCAGCACCGACAGCTACAATGCTCTTTTCGGCCGCGAGCAGGTGCTCCTCTAGGAGGGCGACTGTGAGCTCAGTGGGACAGCGAGCAAGGAAGTGGTCTCGAACTGAGCGGAGGGTGTCAGGGAGACGGGTGACTATGAAGTGGAGTGTCCAGTACAGTGGAGGGGGGTTCTTAGCGCAGAACTCGGTGGGAAGGGCGGCACGCAGGCGAGCATCACTAGTGCGAAGGTGGGTGATAAGATCGGCGACTGTAGTAAAGGTGGACAGATCGGGGAACAGGTACGGCAGCATGAGGCGGCTAAGCTCGGCTGTGGCAGGCGAGGAGTAGCGAGCGACGACAGCGTCGTACAGGGCCTTAGCGGATTTGCAGTCGCCAAAATGCTCTAGCTCAGCTAGCGGGAGGTGACTGCGAATGGCTAGGCGAGCAGCTGCGTCACGAGTCTGCCAGTGGGAACGAACACTAAGCTCAGCTGTGGCAGGAGGGGCAGGCGCAGCACCAGACGCGTAATCATAGAGCGACACATGCTCCTTGCTATCGCTCAGGAGGAACAGCTGCAGGTCATCTAGCCAAGCGGTGAACCGCACAGGGCGGCCCTCAGCATCGAACGACAGCACGCGGATGGAAGCCATAGCGACAGTGTGACAGAGTAACGCAAGCTGCCGCAGCAGGGGAAGGCGACTGTGCACGGATAGAGAGCAGCGGGCGAGGCTGGCGCTACGGGCAGGCGGCGCTGCAAGCGGTCAGCGCGACGGGAGGGCGACGCTGCGAGCGGGCAGCGCGGCGGACGGGCCGGGAAGCGGGCAGCGCGGCGGGCAGGCGGCGCTGCAAGCGGGCAGCACGGCGGGCGGGCGACGCTGCGAGGCGGGCGGGCCGCGAAGCGGGCAGCGGGCGGGCGGGCGGGCTGCGAAGCGGGCAGCGGGGCGAGCGGGCTGCGATGCGGGCGGGCCGCGAAGTGGGCAGCTAGCGGGCGGGCGGGCTGCGAAGTGGGCGGGCCGCGAAGCGGGCAGCGGGGCGAGCGGGCTGCGAAGCGGGCGGGCCGCGAAGCGGGCAGCGAGCGGGCGGGCGGGCTGCGAAGTGGGCGGGCCGCGAAGCGGGCAGCGAGCGAGCGGGCTGCGAAGCGGGCGGGCCGCGAAGCGGGCAGCGAGCGAGCGGGCTGCGAAGCGGGCGGGCCGCGAAGCGGGCAGCGAGCGGGCGGGCGGGCTGCGTAGCGAGCGGGCCGCGAAGCGGGCAGCGAGCGGGCGGGCGGGCTGCGAGCGGGCGGCTCGGCGAGGGGCGCGCGAGGGCGCTAGTGAGGGGCGCGCGAGGGCGCTAGCAAGGGGCGCGCGAGGGCGCTAACGAAGGGGCGCGCGAGGGCGCTAACGAAGGGGCGCGCGAGGGCGCTAACGAGGGTGCGCGCGAGGGCGCTAACGAGGGGCGCGCGAGGGCGCTAACGAGGGCGCACGAGGGCGCTACGAGGCTAGGGCACGGGGTAGCGTGGTAACCGCATGCGAGCGGTGGTGGGCCCTTAAAAAACGGTCGGTAGGTCCTAGGGACCTCCTGCTCTGAATACCATATCAGAATCACTAGGCAAGGATGATGAACTAGCAGAAGTTTGGGTACAAATATGAAACCCTAGTTGGGGTTGTACCCCATATTGGCTATCCCACTACAGCCTACAAGCATAATACAGTTTAACAGTCAGGTCATGGATGATGCCTTTGCCGTCGAGGAAGAGCGTGAAGTCATGCCCAAGGAACTCGCCACCCCGATCAGTGCGCAGCGCCTGCACCGTGGTCTTACACTGCCGCTCTGCCATCGGGAGCCACTTCTGGAACGCCGCCAGCGCATCACTCTTCTGAGCCAAAGGGTAGGCCCAGACGTACCGCGACTTGCGATCCTTCAGCACCAGGAAGTAGCGGCTGCCGTCCTTAGCTGTTTCACGGAAAGGGCCACACAGGTCAGCATGCACCACTCCAAGCAACTCATCCTCCTCCGCACCCACTGACGGGAAGGTATGACGAGTGATCTTCCCCCCAACACAGGAGACACAAGGTATGCCTGACTTGCCCCCCTTCTCCAGGTCCAAGCCCTTCACTGACCCGTGAGACGCAGTGCGCTCGATGGCATCAACGCCAACGTGTGCCATACGGGCATGCCACATGTCCACCTTAGACCGCACGCCCGTCGTCAAGGTACGAAGGGCCACCGTTTCTCCTTCCTGCTGCTGCGTCGAACACGGCTGGAAGTTCGTGCAGAGAACACGCCCCCTGAACTCTGCACGCCCAAGAAGCGACCCATCTGGTGCCCGCAGCAGAGTCACGTCGCCTGCATCCAGCAGCTGCACGCCACTATCACGCAGCTGCCCAGCAGAAAGAAGACTCGCCTGCACTCCAGGTACGTACAGCACGTCTGGCACCAAGACACGCCTGCCCCCCTCTCCAATGAGAGCGACTGTGCCTCGCCCCTGCACATCCTGAAGAGCGCCGTTGAAGCCTTTCACCTGTTTGATACTACCGCCGCTGCTCATCTCCACAAAGGCAGAACGATCTCCCATGAGATGGTGGGAGCATCCGCTATCAAGTAGCACGACGCTCGGGTTTGCCTTCACAGCAGCTGCAACAGCCTGTAAGCCCTCCCCGGCCTCAGGCTCCAGCACAACGAGAGGAGTCTGCTCTACAACGGGCTTCACCATCGCACATGATGACTGCCCGCTCCCCTTAGAGCCATCACCCCCCTTGCCGCTGCTACCTCCAGAACCCTCTCCACCAGTGTCTGCCTCCTTATCCGCCCGCTGCTGACAGTACTTAGCCACATGCCCTATCTGTCCACACACATAGCATTTCCCCTTGAAGCCCCCTTTCCCCCCCTTCGGCTGACCATCCTTAGCCCCTTTCCACTTCTCCCCTCCGCCACCAACCCCACCCCCATTCTTAGGCTGCTGCTGCTGTGCCGTAGTGGGAGGGGAAGGGGATGAAGTCTGCTGGAATTGGGGCTTACCCTTCTTGATAAAGACTTGGTTAGCCTGGGGAAGAAATTGGTCCTTCCGTCCCTCCGCCGCTAGCGTACACTCCTCCTCGATGATGTAGCTAGCGAGGGTATCCTCGTCCAACTCCTTGCGCACCTGCGGCAGCTTCAGCATCCTGCGTAAGAGGTTGTACTGCTGCGGCAACCCCTTAACAACGTGAGTGGTGTACGACGCCTGCGAGTAATCTACGCCGGCCATCCTCAGGTTCACTAGGATCTGCTGCGCACGGTTGCAATAGGATGTGGCGGACTCGTGCTCTCCCATCTCGAGGTTAGTGAGCGCCTGCTCTAACTGACCTATGTACAGGTCGTCCTTCGCCATATACGTGCGCATGATAAACTGCCACGCCTGAAAACCGGCATCTACCTTCATGCGACACGCCTTAAGGGCGATCTGTACGGTTGGGGAGCAGCATCGGGAAATCGTGGTGAACGTTAGTAACTGCATGGCGCGAAACTGTGTGAGAAGCACCACTGCGTGTGCTGGGGGAATAGGAGTGGTACCGTCGATGAAACGCTTTAGCTGAGCGATCTCAAGCTGCGGCTCGATCGATTCTACCCATGTCGACAGGTCGTGGCGTCCTTCGAGTGGCCTAGGCACGACGATTTTGTCTGGAGTGAATTTGAAGAAGCCATAGTTGGGGGCTATTCCCTCGTCCCTCGACATCGATCCAATCGGGGTAATGCCTGGCATAGCTCCACTATCGTACTCCTCCGCATTCCCTCCTCCAGCAACGCTCCGTCGTCCTACGTTCGCACGCTCGTGTGACGCCGCTGCGCGATGAACACGCTCCTGTATACCACCGACGCTAGCCGTACTAAACCGAGTCGTTCCTCGCAGGACCCCACGCGACACCAACCCATCAAGCTCCTCGCCATCACTATCTCCGCCATCGACAGCCATATCCCACGCACTAGTTCCTCCCGCGGCTTGCTCTACACGTGGCGAGGGACGATCGCGACGCTGACGAGCGCGTATTCCCTCCAACATGAGCTCGTAATCTTCACTACTAAGCTCACCACGAGAGCGACGAGCCACGAGGTCCTCCTCTAATGCGCGGAAATTATCGGCCTCCACGTTCGCCTCCTCCGTACTCATCCTTTACGACGCCTCTATAAGGTACCACAAATTAAAATAAATTGTCCCTTCCTTAAATCCCTCGTCTCGGGGTCACCTCACAAGGGTCCTCAGACGAGTGGTAATTAAAATACCAAACGCCCTATCCTTGGGTCCGAGAACGTAACTGGAGGGAAATTAAGAGAGGTTCAACTTAAATTAATAAGCGCCCTTCACTAACGCCGCACGCCAAGGCGAGTATACGAACGTCACTATAATCGACGACGGAAATCTATGCGTGTTCGTTCCACGCTCACCGCACCATGAAGGAATACTATGGAGAGCGTTATAACGGCGAGAGAGTTTCGGCTATGGGAATTGATGTTGCGCTAGCAACTCGGTAGCACTTCGGTAGAGTTAGTCTCAAAGGACTTAGTGAGAATTTGAGTAGCAATTGGACTTCACTAGAAATGTAATCTCTAGAATATATGAAACACACAAGCAAACACAACCAAATATAGGCAACGGGAGAGTTGCACAAAGTTGCGTGGTGCTGCGAGTAACCCAACCCACACGAAAGTGCTGTACAGGTGGGTGAACGCGCCCCGCACATTTCCAACCCAACTCAGCAGCGGGGTCAATGCCGAGCACGCCCTCTCTTCCAGCACAGCTAGAAGTAGCGTGACTCACAGAGAAGCCTCCACAACTCCCAAGACTCGTGCCTACGACTTCCCTAGACTAACACCACCCCAGCAATGACTGTTTAGTGCTGCCGTAGTCATATCGCGTCACCACGCAACCATCGCAAGTCATAAGGTCGGTGTTGGGCTGCTCGTCTTGGTTGTTCATAGCTGACCTGCCGAGTCAAACGGTCGTCGAGGGCCCTTGCTGTCGTAGGGCCCTCTAACATTCCGCCGCTTGAGAGTCGTTTTCGCGTCGAAATTCACTAAATCCGCGATCCGCACGTCTCGCGCGGATCGAAGCGCGCCGATGGAGCGCGACAAGACGACCATACTCCATATGGAGTGCGCGGCGCCGCTAGCGAGGAGAAGCAGGAGCCCCTTAGGCTCGTGGAATAGGAGGCACACGAGCCGCTCACCGTGCTGGATTAATAACTGACGGATAATCGATCCCCATGGCCCGTCGCCGTCAAGATGGTCGTCGCTCATCGTTTCGATTCGGTTTGGCTCGGTTCAAAACGGTTTAGCTGAGATCGGTGCGCCCCAAAACGAGAGCTTACCCTTTGCGTTAAAACCTGACAGAGCTCAGTTTCGCGTCGCTAGCCCGCTGTGGCCGCAAAATTGCTTTGAGGTACCAACGATTCGTCGAATAGTTTCGGCAACAATCGGCTCTATTCCTGCAGCGCAAAAATGCTGTAACTTGGGGGATGCGCATCGATTCCACCCTGTAACTTACACTTCACAGAGAAAAAATCAAAGCTGCGGGCGGAATGGCGGGCACCGTTAGCACCGTGAAACCAATGAAAGCGCTCAGTCATAAGGAGAGAAGAGGACATTTTGATTTGAAACGATGACATTCTTTTGTGCGAGTGAACAATCTTGCAGCCAATCGGTTGGTTGAGTGCCGAGAATGTTAGAATGTTAGAATGTTATATATAGATCGTAATCTAGATCATGGACTATACAAAGCGAAAGAGAAAATGGCTAAGCAAGCCAACCACCAATGAAGGAGGCGCGTGGCAGAACGCTATTCCTCTGCCTAGACAGCTTCCATATATGGAAGTTCGCTCTGTATAGAAGGGAGAAGAAGCAGACTACGGTGGGCGAAACGAGTCGTTCAAGAGCCATGAAACCCGCAAATCTGGATGAATGTCAGGAACACCTTCATCCGAGAAGGTGAAAAAACGAAACTTCTTGGCGAGGGAGATGGAAGCAGCAGCTCGTCGTCGCTTCTTAGAGGATTGCCTTCCGCTACGCCAAAGGAAAATCTTGAAGGCGATAAGGAGTTGAGCAAGGATAAGTTGAATTTCAAACGCGTTAATGTGGGAGTCGCGGTACTTTCGCTCACAGCAAGCATTCCAGAGTGCCTTAGCTGCGGCGCCGGTCAGAAGACTCCAAGGCACCCGTTGGCCAGCGCGGGATGGCAAGGGGAAGAAGACCTGTTCCGTGGAGATGGTGAGACCGAGGTGGCGGCGGGCGACTGAGCGGAGTGCCATGGTGACGGGGACCGCAACCCCGCATTCGAAAAAGATGTGCGAAACTGTTTCGAGACGACCAACAACACAGGATGAGCAGATACCACGGTCGGCTGCACAGTTGAAGCGGGAACCAGACGCAAGGGTGCGCGTATAAAAGCGGTACATAAGATCTCTTTGAAGGCTGGGTTGGTCGCGGAGAAAGGAATGGGAGAGGTCCGGGAGGAAGGGAGGTGGGGGACCAGAGAGCGCAGCTGTCCATCTAGTATCATGATTGAGAGGTTGCCGCTGGTAGAGAAGACGTCGAATGGTAGCGAGAGGAGGAGGACCATCGGAGAGAATCGCCAGTCTTGCACCTAAACCTGTCCCCTCGTGAAAAGGCCAAAAAAGACGCCTCCCTCGAACATGAGCTGCCAAAACATGCTTAATATCGAAGGACATAGTGTCAAGTGGCTCCCTGTCGATAAGACTAGAGGGAGAAACACGAAAGATACGAGCATGAAGGGAGGACGGGGGAGCAAAGGAGAGAGCCTCAAATGCCAGTAGAGGCTGGTCTGACAGCTTTTGAATCGGAATAAACCAATCCCCAGGGGAGGCATGTTGGGGAGGGGGAGTGAGGAGGGTACGTTTCCAGTCGGCCGGTATCGCGAGGAGGAGTTTCTTCAGAACGCTGCGGCCAGAGGGAAACTCTGACGGTGGCCAATGCTGGATAAACTCCTCCTCGGAAATGGGGCGGCAGGAGGGAGGGTTTGAACGGAAAATATGCCCGACAAGAAGTTGGAGAGTGAGTAGGAAGTGCTCATGTTTACGATTGCCAAATGGCGTTTTGTTAGGTTTAAGGATGAATCGGTTAAACGCAAGAGGCTCAGCTAGCAGACACCGCGGATCAAGGCGGGGAGGGAGCACAGTTGATTTCAGAGACATGAAACTCTCAAGTTCGTCGCGAATGCGACGGGGGGTTGAGGGGGGGAGGGCGAACTTATGCAGGAGTGAAGGGTGTGCCAGGAACGCATGCACGCCGTAAGGAAGCGGGATGCATGTACGGGATATGGATTCCGCAGGCGAGGCGCCAAACCGGCGTAGAGCACGTTGAATAGAGAGGGCACGAATTTGTGTGGAAGGAGCAATCGCACCCAAACCGCCATGACGCACTTGATTATAGAGCAGCCGTTTTGGGATAAGTCGAACACCGAGACCGTGATCCTTGTATTGTGAGGCAGAGAGGAAGTTGCCAACCGTTTGATCGAGACGGGTACAAATATCCTTCGAAGGCGGCTGAAACCGAGCCGGGAAGGAGATGACCGAGTTGAGAAAGGTCGTGGATAAGCTTTTCGGACATGAGGCAGTGGCACGCAGGGAGGCGAGATATTTGGCAATACGTTGGACCCGTGCCAGCGTGTTCAACTAGGTAGTGGTACCCGGGGAATCGAGTTCTACGAAGATACCCAGAATACGCTCGGCTTCATGAGGTTTACGAATGGGAATAGGACCGGCAGAGGAGATAGATTGTGGGGAGAGGTTGAAAGGAATGAGTGAGCATTTTTCCCAGTTTGGAAATTCCCCAGAGACTGACGCAAATTGGGAGAGCACTATTAGGGCAGTGTTAAGTTCTGTATTCGAGTTGAGAAACATTGTGATATCATCAGCATAGCAAGCCATAAGATGTTGTTGCTGTTAAACTGTATTATGCTTGTAGGCTGTAGTGGGGTAGCCAATATGGGGTACAACCCCAACTAGGGTTTCATATTTGTACCCAAACTTCTGCTAGTTCATCATTCTTGCCTAGTGATTCTGATATGGTATTCAGAGCAGGAGGTCCCTAGGACCTACCGACCGTTTTTTAAGGGCCCACCACCGCTCGCATGCGGTTACCACGCTACCCCGTGCCCTAGCCTCGTAGCGCCCTCGTGCGCTCGCGTTAGCGCCCTCGCGCGCCCCTCGTTAGCGCCCTCGCGCGCACCCTCGTTAGCGCCCTCGCGCGCCCCTTCGTTAGCGCCCTCGCGCGCCCCTTCGTTAGCGCCCTCGCGCGCCCCTTGCTAGCGCCCTCGCGCGCCCCTCACTAGCGCCCTCGCGCGCCCCTCGCCGAGCCGCCCGCTCGCAGCCCGCCCGCCCGCTCGCTGCCCGCTTCGCGGCCCGCTCGCTACGCAGCCCGCCCGCCCGCTCGCTGCCCGCTTCGCGGCCCGCCCGCTTCGCAGCCCGCTCGCTCGCTGCCCGCTTCGCGGCCCGCCCACTTCGCAGCCCGCCCGCCCGCTCGCTGCCCGCTTCGCGGCCCGCCCGCTTCGCAGCCCGCTCGCCCCGCTGCCCGCTTCGCGGCCCGCCCACTTCGCAGCCCGCCCGCCCGCTAGCTGCCCACTTCGCGGCCCGCCCGCATCGCAGCCCGCTCGCCCCGCTGCCCGCTTCGCAGCCCGCCCGCCTCGCAGCGTCGCCCGCCCGCCGTGCTGCCCGCTTGCAGCGCCGCCTGCCCGCCGCGCTGCCCGCTTCCCGGCCCGTCCGCCGCGCTGCCCGCTCGCAGCGTCGCCCTCCCGTCGCGCTGACCGCTTGCAGCGCCGCCTGCCCGTAGCGCCAGCCTCGCCCGCTGCTCTCTATCCGTGCACAGTCGCCTTCCCCTGCTGCGGCAGCTTGCGTTACTCTGTCACACTGTCGCTATGGCTTCCATCCGCGTGCTGTCGTTCGATGCTGAGGGCCGCCCTGTGCGGTTCACCGCTTGGCTAGATGACCTGCAGCTGTTCCTCCTGAGCGATAGCAAGGAGCATGTGTCGCTCTATGATTACGCGTCTGGTGCTGCGCCTGCCCCTCCTGCCACAGCTGAGCTTAGTGTTCGTTCCCACTGGCAGACTCGTGACGCAGCTGCTCGCCTAGCCATTCGCAGTCACCTCCCGCTAGCTGAGCTCGAACATTTTGGCGACTGCAAATCCGCTAAGGCCCTGTACGACGCTGTCGTCGCTCGCTACTCCTCGCCTGCCACAGCCGAGCTTAGCCGCCTCATGCTGCCGTACCTGTTCCCCGATCTGTCCACCTTTACTACAGTCGCCGATCTTATCACCCACCTTCGCACTAGTGATGCTCGCCTGCGTGCCGCCCTTCCCACCGAGTTCTGCGCTAAGAACCCCCCTCCACTGTACTGGACACTCCACTTCATAGTCACCCGTCTCCCTGACACCCTCCGCTCAGTTCGAGACCACTTCCTTGCTCGCTGTCCCACTGAGCTCACAGTCGCCCTCCTAGAGGAGCACCTGCTCGCGGCCGAAAAGAGCATTGTAGCTGTCGGTGCTGCTCGTGGCGCTCCTCGCACCCCCATCTTTGAGGGGTGTTCTCCCTCTCCCCTCGCTCCCTCCTACGCTGCTGCTGCTGCTGTTGACTTCCTTGGTGCTGAGTCTGTTGGCGCTGCTTCTACTCCTGGTGGGAGGCGCCGCACCGGCAAGGGCAAGGGGGGCAAAAGTGGTGGTGGTGGCACTGGGGGGGGAGGAGGTGGGGGAGGTGGGGGGGGAGGCGGTGCTGGAGGGAGCGGTGGCGGGAGCGCTGGTGGGAGTGGGGTCGGTGGTGGAGACGGGGGCGGCGGAGGAAGCAGTGGCAGTAGTGGCGGCGGCGGCGGCGGTGGCGGCGGTGGCGGCGGTGGCGGTGGTGGCGGTGGTGGCGGTGCCGGTCGGAGCGGTGGTAGTGGTGGCGGCGGAGGTCGGAGTGGAGGCACTGGCTCGGGCCAGAGCTCCCAGCAGCAGCAGCGTCCCCAGACGACCCAGCAGCTTCGTGAGTGGCTTGCTCAGCGTGGGACGTCGGGGGCCAGTGCCCGCTGTTCTTATGTCATTCGCACAGGTGACCGCAAGGGACAGACGTGTGGGAGGTTCCACACCCCGTACCGCTGCTTCTCCCGCCTTGACGACGCTTGGCGTGAGGAGATGGGTGCGGATGTTGAGCGCCCCCGCTGGGCTGAGCTCATGAGGGCTGGTGTTGATGTCTTTGCTCTTGACTATGATGCTATTATTGCTGCCATGTATGCATTGATTGTTAGTGCCGAGGGAGACTGTTACTTGTGTGTGCCGCCTGACCCAGGTATAGAGCCTGCTGCCCTGGGTACTAGTGAGTCTGCTCTCTCTGGTATGGTGCCCCCTGTACTTGCTCCCCCCAGTGCTGTCCCGGCTGGTTTCGAGTCTGCTCTCTCAGGTACAGCACCCACACAGACTCCTCTCTCAGGTACCGCACCGGCTGAGGCCTGTCACACCTTCACCCTTGACTCAGGTGCTTCCCGTTGCTTCTTTCGTGACAGTACTGAGCTCACACCGCTTCCTGCACCGGTCCCAGTCTCCTTGGCTGACCCCTCTGGGGGCCCAGTCCTTGCCCAGTCCACCACTGTCCTCCCTTGTCCGGCGGTTCCGTCTGGCTCGTTGTCGGGTTTCCACCTCCCCTCGTTCTCGACGAACCTGGTGAGCAACGCTGTCCTCCAGGATCAGTGGGTTGACACCTTTACCCCTGGCGGACAGCGTGTGGCGATCTGCACGTGCTCCAGGACCGGCCGTCACCTGGCTACGTTCACCCGTCGGCCGGGGTCGAGTCTCTACACACTGACCACTGCGTCTCCCCAGGTAGCTGCTGTCGGTCAGGTGTCTGCGTCAGGTCTGGTGGCCCACGCCTGTGAGTGTCGTTCCCTGTCGCACCAGACTCTTCTCTGGCACCACCGCCTGGGTCACCCCTCCTTGCCACGCCTTCGTGGCATGCACCGTCGCCTCCTTGTGTCCGGTCTTCCCAGGTCCCTCCCTCCCCTCCCTGCCTCGCCTGCGCCGCCTTGCCTTCCTTGCGTCGAGGGGCGGCAGCGCGCCGCTCCTCACTCCTCCTCGTTCCCCCCGACAGAGGCTCCTCTGGAGACCCTCCACCTGGACGTGTGGGGCCCAGCCCGCGTTCGTGGTCAGGGCGGTGAGCGGTATTTTTTGCTGGTTGTCGACGACTACTCGCGTTACACCACGGTCTTCCCCTTGCGCACCAAGGGTGAGGTCCCTGCTGTTCTGATCCCTTGGATCCGCACGGTTCGTCTCCAGCTCCGCCGCCGTTTCCGGACGGATCTTCCTGTCCTGCGTCTGCACTCTGACAGAGGTGGTGAGTTTTCCTCCGATCTCTTGAGGACCTTCTGTCAGGCGGAGGGCATCGAGCAGACCTTCACGCTTCCGGACTCCCCACAGCAGAATGGGGTTGCTGAGCGCCGCATTGGCCTGGTCATGGAGGTCGCTCGTACCTCCTTGGTCCACGCGGCGGCTCCCCATTTTCTGTGGCCGTTTGCTGTCCGGTACGCCGCGCATCAGCTCAACCTCTGGCCCCGTGTCTCCTTGCCGGAGACCTCGCCCACACTGCGTTGGACGGGGGAGGTTGGCGATGCGTCGCGCTTCCGGGTGTGGGGTGCTCGTGCCCTTGTCCGCGATACGTCTGCGGACAAGCTCTCCTCCCGCACGCTTCCCTGTGTCTTCCTTGGCTTTGTCCCTAACGCGCCTGGCTGGCAGTTTTACCACCCCACCTCGCGCCGGGTCTTCGCCTCTCAGGATGTCACCTTTGACGAGTCGGTCCCTTTTTACCGTCTCTTCCCCTACCGCACTGCCCCCCTCCCTCCCCCGCCGCTTTTCCTTGCTCCTGGTCCCCCTCCGGTAGACCCCCTTCCCCCTCAGGGTCCTGCTCCTTCAGGTGTCTCTCAGGTAGACCCTCCTCCCGTCGCTGAGCCTGTCGAGGTCACAGGTGACTCAGGTGCTGCTGCGGGTGGTGCTGCTGGGAGTGCTGAGCCTGGGGGTGCTGAGCCTGGGGGTGCTGGGCCTGGGGGTGCTGGGGCTGCAGGTGCTGGGACTGAGGGTGCTGGAGCTGAGGGTACGGTGCCTGAGAGTACGGAGCCTGGGGGTGCTGCGCCTGGGGGTGCTGAGCCTGCGGGTGCGGGGCCTGGGAGTGCTGGGACTGCGGGTGCTGGAGCTGAGGGTACTGTGCCTGAGAGTTTGCCGCCTGGGGGTGCTGAGCCTGGGGGTGCTGCGACTGGGGGTGCTGAGCCTGCGGGTACTGAGCCTGCGGGTACTGAGCCTGGGGGTGCTGCTACTGAGCCTACGGAGCCTCGGGTTACTGTGTCTGGGGGTGCTCCGGTTCGGGGTGCTGAGCAGTCTCTCACACCGCAGCAGCTTCGTGACTGGTACGTCCGACGCTTTCGCCGTCCTAGTGGCTCGGCTGGAGTTGGGGGTGCTGGAGCTGCTCGTCCTGGGGGTGCTCGTACTGGGGGTACTGGAGCTGCCGGGACTGGCTGTTCTGGGAGCACTGTGACTGGAGCTGCTGGAGCTGGGGACTCTGGCGCTGGCGGTGCTAGCGGAGTTGGAGCTGCCGACTCTGGGGGTGGCGCTGCGGCTGGTGCTGCGGACCCGACTGGTGGAGCTGCTGCTGGTGCTGAGGAGTCGGACGGTGGAGCTGCTACTGGTGCTGAGGACCCGGCCGCTGGAGTCCCGTCTGCTTCTGGAGACGCTGCGCGGCCGCGACCGTACTTTGTACCGCTCCTTCAGCAGGTTCTTGGGCAGGCTCCTCCTCCTTGTCCTCCTCCCTCCGTAGAGTGTCCTCCGCCTGTCCAGCCGCAGTCACAGTTACCGCCTGCCTCGCCTCTCCCTGCTCCCTCTCCTTATACTGGTCCCACAGGAGGTCTTACAGAGCGTCGTCAGCCTGAGTCTCGTCCTGCGTCGCCTGTTCGTCCTGCTCGCACTGGTAGTCGTGTCCGTCGTGAGCGTCCTCCTCCTGTCCTAGGCACTCACTACATGACTCTGCGTCCCTCTACTGCTCCTCGGCGTGTCCCTCTACCGTCTCCTCCTGCGTCCTCTTTGCCTGCCGTTCCGGACCCTGAGTCTGACCGGTATCGCGCTGAGCACCCTACAGTCACGCGTCTCCTTGCTACTGTTGTCACTGACCCCACCTTTGAGTCCTCGGCTGCGTCTGCTCTGGTCGCTGAGTTGGTTGACTTTGCTGCTGCCTGTCGTCTAGACTACGCTGCTAGCCTTGTCGCTGAGTCAGAGTCTGCGTCTGTCTGTCCTCCGTCCGTCGGGGGTGAGTGTGCTCTTGGCACGGACGTCCTTGAGGACAGGCAGGAGGACTTTGACTCTCTTGCGGCTGCTGTACCTCATCTCGTGGCCTGGTTGCTTGCCCCTGAGGGAGACCCGGATGCAGTAGACATCCCCACTCCGCGCACTTACGCAGAGGCGATCTCGGGTCCCTACTCCTCTCAGTGGCAGACAGCCATGGACGCAGAGATGGCATCCTGGAAGTCCACAGGCACCTACGTCGACGAGGTTCCCCCTCCTGGGGCGAACATCGTCGATGGCATGTGGATTTTCAGGGTGAAGCGGCCGCCAGGTTCTCCGCCTGTCTTCAAGGCTCGTTACGTTGCTAGAGGCTTCAGTCAGCGTCAGGGGGTCGACTTCTTCCAGACCTTCTCCCCCACCCCGAAGATGACCACTCTTCGGGTTCTGCTGCACGTTGCTGCTCAGCGTGACTACGAGCTTCACTCTCTTGACTTCAGCACAGCGTTCCTGCAGGGCAGCCTGCACGAGGAGATCTGGCTGCGCCGCCCACCTGGCTTTACTGGGTCGTTTCCCCCTGGTACCCAGTGGAGTCTCCGCCGGCCAGTCTACGGTCTCCGCCAGGCGCCACGTGAGTGGCACGACACACTGAGGACTACTCTTGCGGCTCTTGGGTTCGCGCCGTCTACTGCTGACCCGTCGCTGTTTCTGCGCACAGACACGTCGCTGCCGCCGTTCTACATCCTCGTGTACGTCGACGACTTGGTCTTTGCTACTGCTGACACTGAGGCACTCGCTCGTGTGAAGTCGGAGCTGCAGAAGAGACACACCTGCACTGACCTGGGTGAACTGCGTAGCTACCTTGGCTTGCAGATCACCCGGGACAGAGCTCGCCGCACCATCACCCTGACTCAGTCACACATGGTGCAGCAGGTCCTTCAGCGCTTCGGCTTCCAGTTCTCCTCACCACAGGCCACACCTCTGGCTACCAGCCACTCGCTCTCAGCTCCACCTTCGGACGAGTCCGTAGAGCCGAGTGGCCCATACCCAGAGCTTGTAGGCTGCCTCATGTACCTGATGACTTGCACGCGACCTGACCTCGCGTACCCTCTTAGCATCCTTGCTCGTTACGTTGCGCCTGGGAGACACAGGCGAGAGCACTGGGAGGCTGCTAAGAGGGTGCTGCGTTACCTGTGCAGTACATCAGGCATGGGGCTGGTGCTTGGAGGACGCGACAGAGTTGTCCTCACTGGTCACTCGGACGCCTCTTGGGTGGACGACCTGGCTACGCAGCGGTCGTCACAGGGTTACACCTTCAGCCTTGGCTCTGGTTCTGTCTCGTGGCGGTCCACCCGCTCTTCCTCTGTTCTCGGCTCTAGTTGTGAGGCTGAGATCTACGCCACAGCCATGGCTGCACAGGAGTTACGCTGGCTCACCTACCTGCTGACTGACTTGGGAGAGCGGCCTAGTTCTCCTCCAGTTCTGTACGGTGACAACAAGGCGGCTCTTGCCTTGTGTCAGGAGCACAGACTGGAGCACAGGACGAAGCACATTGCTCTTCGCTACTTTCTTGCTCGAGAGCTTCAGCAGCGCGGTCAGCTTCGGCTTGTGTACGTGGACTCGAAGGCCAACACTGCTGATATCTTCACCAAGGCGCTCCCGCCTAGTGATCATCAGCGGCACTGTACTTCTTTAGGCCTTGTGTCCACGTTTCCTCACTTGCTCACTGCTTGACATTCTTTGTACTGTACTTTATATATATCTTGTTGCTTGCTTGCTAGGTTTTGATCACTGTGTTGCTTGTCTTGTACTATATCTAGCACTGCATGTGAACTGGCCTTGTGGCCTTTACTTGTGCTCGGAGTGTGGTGACGTTGTGATCCACCCTGGGCTTTGCTTTGCTTTGCTGGACTGGTCTTGTGACCCTTTGTTCTCCCCCACTTTGCCTATGGGGGTGTGTTAAACTGTATTATGCTTGTAGGCTGTAGTGGGGTAGCCAATATGGGGTACAACCCCAACTAGGGTTTCATATTTGTACCCAAACTTCTGCTAGTTCATCATTCTTGCCTAGTGATTCTGATAGTTGCGTGCGGGAGAGAGCGAAGCCCGGTAGGTGAGTCGATGTGTAACGGTGAAATATCTCAACAACACAGATGAAGAGGAGAGGAGCAAGTGGGCATCCCTGACGGACCCCGGAATTGACCGGGAAGTGCGGGCCTTCAAGGTTATTGACCGCAATGCAGGTCGGGGTGCCAGAGTGCATCGAGCGAACCCAATGGATGAATTCATCAGGGATACCCAGATGCGCAAGGCAGCGGAAGAGAAAGGGGCGGTCAACAGAGTCGTAGGCCTTGCGCAGATCGACAGTGAGGACGAGGAGGGGGGAGGATGAGAATGTGGCCCAGTCCATAATGTCTAGAATATCATTGATTGTGTCTCCAATCTTTCGATTACGCATAAACGCCGTTTGTGATGAATGGATCATGAGGGAGAGTGCTTTTTGGAGGCGGTTAGCGAGGCAGATCGCAAGAATTTTATAGTCAGCGTTCATGAGGGTGATAGGGCGCAGGTTATCAGGACGATATGAGTCCCCCTTTTTAGGAATGAGAACAGTTCGGCCACGGAGCATGGATGGTGGGAGGGAGGTGAACGGAACTCGAGGACTGAATAGCGAGTGGAAAACCGGGGCAAACCGGGGTTTAAGGTGACGGTATAGCTCGCCCGGGAGGCCGTCCGGTCCTGGGGTTTTCCCACGGGCGAGCAATGAGATGGCTTTGCCTAGGTTGAGTGTCGAGAAAGAAATTGGCAAAGAGAAGCGGAAGAAATGGGATCTAACGGCTATGATTGAGGGAGACTGCAGGCGGATTATTTGCTGGCTGGTAGCAAGGTGAAACATCTGCGCTTGGTCAGTTTGACGGCTGTGATCTTCCCATCTGTTGATCGGAGGCTTGGGTAGTGAGTCAATCAATGATACGAGTGACGTGTAGGACACGTAAGAACGTACCCACCGTGTTTGTAAGGGTACGAGTACACGCCATCGCAATGAGAAAGACCTCATACTATAACAAAGGTTGTGATACAGATTCAAACCACATTTATGGTAATATTTCAGGAAATTATCAGCATTTTTTACCGCGAATCTCAACATCGCGTACAAGATCGACCGTTCTTCGCCCGTTACTGCTAACGGTGTTTTGCCCCCTTCGCTCGTCACATTTTCCCTAACCATGCACTGTTGGACTGCCCCGAGACAGCCTACGCTTCGGAACTAGCCCCAATCTCGCTGCGAGCATCGCACTAGCTAACTCGCACACATTGTGTTACCGTTTGCTTGTTTCGCCATAAATGTTTGCTCATACATTTACTCACATTTGTACTTGTTTGCCAACTTAGTGCAATCCTTGCTTACCGTACATGTTTCATTGTGATAAGTTCTGAACCGTCTTATAGGATCGTCTCAGGTTGATCGCACGGAGTGTAGCAGCGGAAGGTTTGAACACTGTCGGGTACGGACTCTGTCAGTAGAAGGAGATTTGAATCTCGACAGAAGTGATTAACATAGTGCGGTACAAGGGTTTATATAGGAATACAGTGGAATACGAAAAGTCCTAGCTAGCCATGTACTCTGAGGGGGTACATTCCCCTTAGGGCTAATCTAGATGCAGGATCGCAACTGTGCGGCTCGGTAACCGTACGCGGTCCGGTGACTGTTTGAACTTTTCCCGCACTTTTCATTTCGAATTCTTCCTGCTTGCAACCGTCTTCGATAACTGTCTTGACGCTTGGTCTTTCGTCCTCGCTGCAGTCATCTTCGCGTTGAGGATTCGTTACTTTAGGAATGTTCAATCATTCCATATCGTAACACTCCCCTTCATTCCTGGAGTGGCGAAGTCTTGACGCGCTTAGTTATACCACAGATGGCTGCACAGTGGTGATACTGCTGACGTGGCAGTTTCTTGGTGAGGAAGTCGGCTGCCATGTCACCGGTCGGGCAGTAAGTCAAGATGACTTTGCCCTTGTCAACTTCGTCTTTGACGAAGAAGTAGCGGAGTGCGATGTGCTTGGTGCGGTTGACGAAACCAGGTTTCTTCGCAACCTTGATCGCGCTCTGGTTATCGCAGTGCAGTTTGAAGCTCGTGGATGTCGCAATTTTCGACTCCTGAAGCAGTTCCTGGAGGTACAGTCCTTCGCGAACTGCTGACGTGGCGGCAATGAACTCGGCTTCAGCAGAGGAGAGCGCCACCATTTCCTGCTTCTGGGAATTCCAGGAGATGGGTCCTGTTGGCTCGAGGCGGAAAAGGAAGCCAGTTCGGGACCGTCGATTTCCAGGGTCGGCGGCGTGATCTGCGTCCACGTATCCAACGAGGTTGAATGAGCGAGTCGCGAGGGTGGAGTAGGTGAGTCCGATGTGCGGTGTGGAGATGAAGTATTGGAAGGCGCGTTGTAGATCCAGCATGTGCTCCCCTTCAGGCCGCTTGGCATACTGAGCGAGCTGGCTCGCGATGTAGGATAAGTCAGGCCTGCACGTCACAGCGGCGAAGAGAAGGCAGCCGAGTTGTTGCTGGTACAGCCGATGTTCGACGGGGTTGAGTGTTTTGGTGATGGCGGTGGCAGTGGTTGCCGGGGTGCGGTAGGGAGTTGAGAGGTTGGCTGGTTTGATGTTGAACTTGGTTGAGAGTGTGGAGGCGTACTTGGCGGCGGAGAGGTGGATGGCGTCATTAGAATAGGTGATGTTGAGCCCCAGAAATTGGGTGACGGAGCTGTTGCAGGTGATTTCCACGCGGTTGCTGAGGTTCTTCTCAAACTGCTCGAGGAGTTCGTTGTTGGTGCCGGTGTAGAGCAGGTCATCCACGTAAGCCGTTAGGAGGATGTAGTCGCCGCGGTAGTGCAGTCGGTACATGCCAGGGTCATGGGGCAGTTGGGTGAAGCCGATGTCGAGTAGAATTTGGTGAAGATGTTGCTGCCAGAGACGCGGTGCCTGTTTGATGCCGTAGAGGGATTTGCGGAGCTGGCACACGCGGTTGTCGCCATCGCCGTAGGTGTGCGGTTGCTCGACGAAAATGAGCGCATCGACGGGGGCGTAGAGGAAGGCATTTTTGACGTCGATTTGGCGGAGGGGGAGGTTCTTTGCTGCTGCGATGGCTAGAAGAATGCGGACGGAGGTATGGCGGCTGACGGGAGCGAAGGTTTGGTCGAAGTCCACGCCGTGTCGTTGATCGAAGCCGCGGACGACCCAGCGGGCTTTGAAGCGTTCGATCGTGCCATCGGCGGCGGTTTTGACGCGGAAGACCCATTTGCCCAAGAGAACGCGTCTCCCCTTCAGCGCTGCGCGATCGGCGAGGACCCTGTGTCCCTAGCTTCGAGAGCGGCCACTTCGGCGTCCATCGGTGCGCGCCATTCCTTGGCATAAGGGCCGGTGAGTGCTTGTCGTGGGGTTTTGGGTTCAACTGCCTTGGGGGGGCGGGAGACGGCTGTGTGGAAGCCCAGGATGTGAAGTCCGGAGAGGCCGGGGCTGTGGCGTTGATCGCTGGTGACTTCCACGACGTCATCGTCTGAGCCGAGGCCGTTGGAGGGAGTGGGACTGAGGAGGGAGCCCCGCGAAGAGTCGAGAGGTGCGTTATCCTCGTCGTCATCCTCATCGCTCCAAGGGCGAGGGCCGGGGTGGGGGTCCGTGGGGTCTTAGTCCGTAAGCGCCGCTTCCGCTTCATCGTCGGGGGTGAAGAAGCTACGCGGGGGTCGATCGTAATCCGCGACGGTGGTTTCTCCCCTGGTTCGGTCAGTGTGGCGATCGCACTGAAATTTGCGGATCGTGAGGTCTTCGTAGAAGATGACATCGCGAGCCGCCACCACTTGGGAGGTGTCGTGGTCGAGGATGTTCCAGGCGTTGTGCTCGAGGCTGATGCCGAGGTGCACACCCCATCGCGCGCGACGGTCGAACTTCCCCGTGGTTGCTGATGGTTGCCGATATTGAACCATGCAGCCCCAGACGCGGAGCATTGAAACGTCTCCCTGTTTGCCGGTGAATTTCAGGTGAGGGGAGAGATTGTCGGTGTTGGCGGTGGTGCTGAGCAGATTGTGAAGGCGGACGGCGTGATGCATGGCGTAGGGCCAGTACTTTGCGTCGACGTCGCTTTGCTGCAGGAGGGCGCGGACTTTCGTCATGAGCGTGCGGTTGGTGCGCTCCGCGACGCCTTGTTGGGGGTGCGCGTAGGGCAGGGAGAGCGTGTGGACGATTCCTTTGTCCGCGATGTAGTCTGCGAATTTGTCGCTCTTGAATTCAGCTGCGAAGTCGGTTTGCCAGATCTTGAGGGTGCAGCCAGACTGGGTTTCGGCGTTGGCGTGCCAGACCTTGAAGACGTTGAACGCCTTGCTCCGGTGAGAAACATTGGCCACCCAGACGAAGCGAGAGTGAGCGTCGACGAAGGTGAGGGTGTATTCTTCGCCGTTGATGCCGGTCTGGGTGAGAACGAGGAAGTCGCTGTAGACTTTCTGCAGTTTCTCATAGCGGTTCGTTCCCGGTTCGAGGAGCTTGAAGGGCTGGTGGGCCAGTGCAGCTTCAGGGCAGATGTGGCAGTCGGTGCGCTGAGAGGTGGAGACTGTGAGCGGGGTTCCGTCTGGGCGAAGCAGTGTGCCAGGTAGGAAGACCTGTGCGCGGATGCAGTTGTTGAGGACCTCCTGGGAGGGATGTCCGAGGCGTCTGTGCCAGAGGTTGCGTTTTGCGCTGATAGCAGGAGAGCGCGCATAGAAGGCGAGGAGGCTTGTGAGATCGGCGGGTGTTGGTGCTGGGAGTGGTTGTGGTGAGATGGACAGTCCAAGGGCAAGGATGGTTTCAGGAGCGGTGGGATCAGTACGTGCATCGTCTGTGTCTGCTGTTTCCTCAGGGAGGTGTGGACGAGGCATGTGATGAGGTGGAAGATTGTGAGGAGCTGTGTGTGGTGGTTGGTCTGAGGGTCCGATGGGGGTAGATTCAACGGGCAGGGGGCTTTTGGGATATGTGTTGTATTGGAGGATGGTATCGCGGTCTGTGGGCGGTCGAGAGTCTGCTGACGAGGCCCAAGAGGTGGTGGGTGAGGTGCGTGGAGGAGGTATCCCGAGAGGGTGGGGCGAGCCGTAGGGGCCAGCGGCGTCCGCGGCGGCTTCGGCTTCTGCGCGCGCGATCTCCTCTTCGATTGGTTCTTCCTCCTCCGGCGGGGGTGTTCCCCAGGTTGGCGCAGCTGCCCCATCCAGTAGTGGTAGTTGTGGATCCCCATCCAGTTCCAATGTTCGTGGTCTCCCATTCCTCTGTTGCTGTTGTTGCTGTTGTTGCTTTGTTTTCTTTGTCAGCGCGTCGTCGTCGCTCTTCCTCTTCGTGGCGTTGGAACTCCTCTGTTGTCATGGTGCGGTGAGACCATGGGTGGTCAACATGGTATCGTTCCCAGGTCAGGGGTAGTGCATTGTTGTTGGCGTCAAATGCGCCAGGGTCTATGTAGCGGGTGAGGAGGTCGAGGCGATCGTGGACAGTGAGGTCGGCGCGAGTTCGGCGATGCTGAAATACGGTGAGAGCTGTAGCCAGTTCTCCATCCCTCATGCCTGTTGGGTGAGGTGTCTGCCACTCGGCTTCTTCAACGATGTCCAGGGTGCGGGGAGGAGGGGTTGAGATTGTTGCTGCGGCGGCAAGTCGGCGTGCGGCGGCGGCGGAAGATTCACCTTCATCTGTAGCTTCTTTTCCCTTGTTAGGCAAGGGAGTCCCTTGCGCGGGGGGTTGCTTTTCTCTGTCTTCTGTAGACGAAGTAGTGGGTGTGCGGCAGTTGCGGCAGAGGCCGTCAGGTGCAGGGGCGTGAAGGTTGATCTCCCTGGGGTGAGCATGATGCTTGACCCAGGGGCGGCCATCAGGGTGAGTTGGTTTGTTTGACCATGCCGCGTCCTGAGAAACGAGGTCGATGAGGTCGCCTGAGGTGCCGTTGCAGTCGGGGATGTCGAAGTCGAGGATGTACACGCCGTCTTCGGAGTGAGCTCTGCCGATGTATCGTGGTGTGCTGTTCGGTGTGCTGTAATCTTTCCAGTGCATGATGATGTCGCATGTTTCGGGATCTGTATGCATGAGGACTCCACTTTGCACCAGTTGATCGTAGGAGAGGAGGTTGTATTGTAGGTTGCGCACGATGAGAATGTCGTTGAGGGTTATATGAATGTCGCTGTCGTGCGCTTTGAGGACGACTATGCCGCATGCGCGTGCGTGCAGCTGTTGAGCGTTTGCAACGGTGATGATGGTTGGTTCGGGGATGGGGAAGGCGTTGGAGATGTAGCGATCGGACCCGACCATGTGTTGTCCGCAGCAGCTGTCGAGGAACCATGTGTTGTGGCAGTTTCCGCGGCGCTGGGCTGAGAGCGCGAGGTTAGGTGTGTTGCGAAATGGGATGCGTTTGTCCCCAGCAGCAACGTAGTTGTCGAGAGGGCGAGTGTCGATGTTGTGGCCGAAATAGTAGGTGGTGATGGATGGTGAGTTGAGGAAGTCTTCGTCGTGAGGTGGTGATTCCAGTAGTGGTGCGGGCAGGTTCCAGTCCTGCTCGTGTTCGTCGGAGACGAAGTCGCCGTCTTGTGTGAATGGGTTGTTGTATGAGGTGAACTGCACTTCTTCTCCGGGCGGAGGCGGAGAGACGTAGCGGAGATGGCGCCGGTTGGTGCGGCGGGTGCGGCGGCGAACGCGCATCGCCATGTTTCCCATGACGTGGCGGACATTGTTGGTCTGTGCCGGCCGCTGTTGATCTGGGTGGGTCTGTGGGCGCGGGGCGAACCGATGGTCCGAGGACGGCCGGTTGGCCTGGCGCGAGTGGTCTGATAATGGTGCAGAGTTGCTGCGTGGTGCGTGGTTGGGACGTGGTCCGGATCGGCACTTTTCGGTGGAGTGACCGAAGACCTTGCAGTTTTTGCAGTAGTATTGTCGAGGTCGGTTGTCGCGATTTCTTCGGTGGTCGCGATCAGAATAGAAGGCGATTTGTTCGCGTCGCGTCCCTTTTTCTTGATTGAAGTCCATGTCGCGCTGTTCATGGAGCAAGGTGGCGCAAAGGTGCGCTTCCGAGATGATACCCTGTTGGTGAAGCAGAGCTTTGCAGGGATTCCAATGTGGCGCGAGTCCTCGGAGAACAATTGTGACAAACATGTCTTCGGAGATGGTGTTGCCCAGCTTCAGAAGTTGATCGCGGACACTGCGGCAGCGATTGATGTAAGTGTTTGCCTTCTCGCCAGGCGCCATCTTGACCTCCATGAGCTCTTGAAGCAGGCGGCTAGAAGAGACGGAGTCCTTGGGTTGATAAGTTTTGTTGAGGTAGTTCCAGGCGGCGAGGGCAGGGGCTGGGAAGTTCTTGTAGGGGCGGATGCCGAGCTGTTCGGTCGGCGCCATGTTCCGCAGGAGAACGCTATACGCCATTAGCGATTCGTTGTAGTATTGCGCTTTTGCGTCGTCATTGTCGCTGGTGGGGCCAGCGTAGCTTCCGTCGAAGTAGCAGAAAATTTGCGTGTTTTGCTGCAGTAGCTCGAGCTCGAAACTCCAGGTGTAAAAATCACGTCTGGTGCGGATCTTGGAGATAGTCAGAAACTTGTTCTGAGCTGCGAGCACGGCTCATCACTTGGACGAGGAGTATTTGGAGCAGTGGAATTTGAGCCGATTTCGAAGTTGGTTGGGCTCGGTTCTTTGACTGGAGCGGTCGGTTGCTCGGGTTGTGGAGTGGTTGGTTGGTTGTCATTCTTCAATTGTTGTACTCCAGATTCCAGCATGGCGATTCGCTGGATGAGTTGCTCCAGAAGCGCATTACTGACGGTGGTGGTTCCCGCGGAATTCGCGGTTGGGTTGATAGGAGGTTCGGCCGTGTTGGCCGCTTGCCCTCCAGATCCTCCAGCCATGTTTCGGCGGGAGCGCGTACCGGACGCCACCTTGAATTTTGAATTGAATCAAAGGTGGTGGTGCGAGGAATCCTGAGTGGCTCTCATACCGTGATAAGATCTTAACCGCCTTATAGGATCGTCTCAGGTTGATCGCACGGAGTGTAGCAGCGGAAGGTTTGAACACTGTCGGGTACGGACTCTGTCAGTAGAAGGAGATTTGAATCTCGACATAAGTGATTGTTGACAAAATAGTAGCTAAGACTAAGAAGCCATAGCTAGGTTTAGGGTACACGAAAGAGAAGTACAAGCAGTAGAAGAGGAAAGGTGGTTGAACTAGAAAGAAGCGGAGTACAAATAGCAAGCCCAAAAGGGTTATACTCACTATTGAGTACCCCACTACAGACTAGACAAGCATTATGTTCTGACACACCCCCATAGTCAAGGTGGGGTACAGCCAGCACAACAAGCATTCAGAGCTGTAGATCATAGTGATAAGCAAAGGCTAGAGACTAACACAGAGGGCAAGTGAGGAGGAGGAGAAACTGTGGGGGGCGATCTGCTGCAGGCGATGGGCGAAGCTGCAGACACAACGGGCAACAGGAGCGGCGCGCACAGTGGCTACCGAGCGCACGAGGGCACCGGACTACGGGAGTATCTGGCTCCGCGGCTACGACGAGCACACACAGGAGCAACTGACCCACAGGCGACTGGCGAAGCAGGCTCGCTGGGCTACCGAGAGCACGACGGCTCCGGACTACAGGCGCTGCAGACGACACGACTGCGACCTCCACTCTCCCCCCCCTAACAGTCCCACACCCCCCTATCACACACCCCTTTGCTGCATCCCTAGCCCCACTCACACGCCACCCCCACTTAAACCCTAACCCTCGGCTCCCACACATCCACCCCCCTCAGCGGCAGCTGCAGCAGTGGGAGACGAAGGAGGAGGAGGAGCAGGGGACGGAGCACACAACCAGCACCCCCATACGCGCCACCCCCACACGCGCCACCCCCAAACCCTAACAAAGGCAGCAGCGGGGGGGAGTGGGGGGGCGATCCGTAAGCGATTCGGGGGACGGCGGGCGGCTCCCCAGGGCGCCACGACGAGGCAGCGGGAGGGGGGCGAGCGCGGCTCCCCAGGGCGCCTCGACGGGGCAGCGGGGGGTCGCGCGCGGCTCCCCAGGGCGCCGCGACGGGGCAGCGGGGTCGCGCGCGGCTCCCCAGGGCGCCGCGACATGGCTGCGGGGTCGCGCGCGGCTCCCCAGGGCGCCGCGACGTGGCTGCGGGGTCGTGCGCGGCTCCCCAGGGCGCCACGACGGGGCAGCGGGGGTGACGGGCGGGTCTGCTGCAGGCGACGGGGGGGTGGGGGGGGCGCTTCGACGGAGCAGCGAACCGCCGCGCGACCCGAACGCGCGGCGGGAAGAAAAATAAGGCGTCGCGCGCCACGGGGCGCGCGACAGACAGGAAAGCAGCGGAAGCACGTGGGGCCCACAGGCCAAGAGCGTAACCGCTCTGATACCATGTCAAGATAGTAAGGACAGTGAGAAGCCATAGCTAGGGTTGACCTAGCTAGGCAAGCAAGAAATGAACAAAGGAGGGGTTTCACTAGCAGCAGTTGGGGTACATATAGCAAACCCTAACTGGGTTGTACTCGCTATAGAGCACCCCACTACAGGCTAGACAATAATAACATTCTGACAATTGTTGGAATAACCGAAAGGTTATAAAGGCATTCCCGAAGTTGCTCCACTGTACTAGTACCGCATTAGCTCATATAGAGCACGCGGAATCTCGAGGGTCACCCGAAGGTCAACCGTCCAAGATAGTCAACGGTCGTGACCCTTGACGATCCAGTAACCGCGCGACAGTTAACAGACTGCAACACGGTAACTGTCGAGAATAGCAATAGTCGTGGTTACTGTAGCTATGTAATGCAGTTAATAAGGGAATGTACCCCTCAGAGTACATGACTAGATAGTTCACTATTTAATTTCTTGTACTCCTACTTTCTAATCATCTTGTTCTCTTTCAACCTTTTCTTAACAAGGTCACTACAGAGACTTCACTGTCTCCTCTCAGGCTTAACACGTTCTATCCTATCCACTGATCCTTTGGTTGTATCAGCATGGTATCAGAGCAAGCGTTCAAACACTTGGACCTGTGGGAGCAGATTTATTCAGTTTGGCTCACCACCTATATCATCAACAGGAGCATCTCCTGAGAGCAGGTTCGACCTGCCACTTCCCACGAAGCACTTCGTGGAGGAAATCTTCAACGCGCCGTCGCATCATTTTGGGCGACTTGGCAAGACGCATTTCAATGCGTACCGGTGAAGTCCCTGGCAAGGACTTCAGAATCTCAACATGGCAGAACTTCATCCCCCCTGGATTCTACACTTCTAACAGTGGAGGGGAGTGTTGCGAATATGTTTTTACAGAATATTGTTATGCAGTGCACTGTTCGAAGTGCAGAAGCAAAGCGCCCCATATCGAGGAAGTTGACTCAAGTCCGAGCTGCAAGGGCGCACCGCGTGGCAGTTGAAGGGTCGAATTGGATCAGGATGCAGCGTCTACAGTGCACGAAACTGCCCTGCAGGGCGCGGCAGAATACCGCGCCCTTGCCGAAGCTGAACAGTCGCGCCAGCGCGACTGTAACAGGGCAACCGAAGCGTTACAGCGCAACTGTAATACAGTTGCGCCTTGGTAACTGCCTGCCTGCTATGTTTCCTATATAAATAAATGTATTGCCATGCTACCCTCGGCCGCTGCTCTGGCACCAAGTTACAAGCCAGGAAGAGCTACCTCTGAGTGACCATAGCCCCGCCGCTGGGACGTCGTTAATTCCTAGAGTATTTCCGCTACTCTAGCGACCTCCTAATTTCAACAGTGATTAACATAGTGCGCTACAAGAGTTTATATAGGAATACAGTGGAATACGAAAAGTCCTAGCTAGCCATGTACTCTGAGGGGGTACATTCGTCTTAGGGCTAATCTAGATGCAGGATCGCAACTGTGCGGCTCGGTAACCGTACGCGGTTCGGTAACCGTTTGAACTTTTCCCGCACTTTTCATTTCGAATTCTTCCTGCTTGCAACCGTCTTCGATAACTGTCTTGACGCTTGGTCTTTCGTCCTCGCTGCAGTCATCTTCGCGTTGAGGATTCGTTACTTTAGGAATGTTCAATCATTCCATATCGTAACACATTGCACCTAACACCATACCAGACAAAACTACGCACCCATCATTTCAACCCTAACACATGTGAATTTCTGGACAGTTAATACTAACATCAAGCATCATACACACGATAGGCAGCCAGAACCTGCCCGCGGCATATGGGACACGGCGAGTGCTCCACCCAAACCACGCTTGAACACGACAGGCAACACACGCGGTGGCCGCACGGGATGAACACTGCCTTGCGTTTGCGATGCAGACACACCACACAGAGCTCACCGCTCTGCACCTCCTCCCCCACCACCTCATCCTCATCCACATCCCCACCGCGAATCAGATTCTCCAAGCTCCTCTCTAGCTCCAAGGTTGAGGATGCTAGAGCCCTGACATGTGAGGCATGGACCATGCCACCTTGGGCCCGCAGCTGTCGACGTCCAGTACCAACCGCTCCTGCTCCTGTTACTGCTCCTGTTGCTGCTACTGCTGCTGCTGTTGCTGCTGCTGCTGCTGCTCCTGCTCCTGCTGCTGCTCCTGCCCCTGCTGCCGCTCCTGCTCCTGCTGCTGCTTCTGCTGCCGCTTCTGCTGCTGCTGCTGCTGCTGCTGCTCCTGCTCCTGCTCCTGCCCCTACTCCCATTACTGCTGCTGCTCCTGCTCCTGTTACTGCTCCTGCCGCTGCTGCCTGCTGCTGCAATTCCAGAATATTTACCATCCTTCTTTCCAGCTCTGCCTGCTCCGCATCCTGCTGCTGCTGCTGCAGCCTGGATTGCTGGCGACGCTTTTCCCTGGTACAGCACAGGGGGAGGAGACGGGGGGAGGAGATGGGGGTAGTGGATGAAAAGTAATGGGAGAAAATGACATCAGGTGAGGGTATGAGAGAGAGGATGAGAGGAGAGGAGAGGAGATGAAAGGAGATGAGAGGGGAGGAAAGGAGAGGGAGGAGAGGAGAGGAGAGGAGAGGAGAGGAGAGGAGAGGAGAGGAGAGGAGAGGAGAGGAGAGGAGAGGAGAGGAGAGGAGAGGAGAGAAGAGGAGAGGAGAGCAGGTGTGAGGTGAGGGTGGAAGGGCAGGTGTAACATGATGGATGCATAAGCGTGTGTGACTTCACTGCGTATGCATCCACATGTACATGCATCCACGTGTTCATGGATCCACGTGTACATGCATCCACGTATTCATGCATCCACGTATTCATGCATCCACGTATTCATGCATCCACGTATAAGTGCATACGTGCATCCAGGTACACGTGGATGCATTTGCGGGCATGTGCCCGCATGCATGATTGCAACCAGTGCGGCTAACACATGCATTTACCCATGTGTCTACTTACAGACGAGACAGCACATGGTTAGCATAGTAAACGCACCTCCTGCTGACATGAGAAAACGTACACATACATCCATATGCACTCACAACCCCATTCAATGGACATTGCCCACAACCACCCTCCTACCATCTCCCATCCACCTACCCACCCATCCACTTAGCCGCCCATCACCCATTCCCCACCAACATGCACGCACCACCAGAGAGCAAAGCCAACGAGGCCCACAGCAGCAGCAGAGAGCAGCATGCACCATCCCAGCAGCACCCTCCACTCGCGATTCAGCCTCTGCAGCATGCCCACCTTGGTGTCTGAGAACCTGTGGGGAGGTCGAAGAAAAAGAGAGACGGGGAGTGCAGTTAGGGTAATTCAGAGAACCTAGGGGCGGGAAAGGGAGAATGGAAAGAGCGAGGAGAAAGAAGACATGGCCAGTGGCATGACAAAAGCAAGCAGGATGCATTGAAGCCATTAGAAGCAACCCTATTTGGAGCTACGGGTGAAATAGGCAAAGGAGGTTACGTTGCATCTTTAGACTATGGTTCAGTTCAGAGCAAAGCCAGCCTAGGGGATCCTACTTTTGAGGCGCCTCAAGAGTGTAAAGTCAGCCCAGAGGACCTTGGGGAAGGAAAGAAGCATGGTGAGAGATGGTAAGATGCAGGTACATGTGAAGGGGAGGAATACGGTTGGAGGGGTTACACACAGAAAGTAGGGAGATTCAGAAGAAAATGCATTTACTCCACTCAAAAGTCACCACGTTACCCACAGGAAGTACTCACAGGAAATAGGGGAGTCTGGGGGAGGCGAAGATGACGGGTCGACTGTCGGCTCCGAAACTCACGTGGCCGACAGCTGTCATCTCGTGATTGACCGGCAGCACCCTCTCGTCTGTGCGCAGGCCTGGCTGACGGGAGGGGGTGATGAGTGGTGGGAGGGGGTGATGAGTGGTGGAGGGGGTGATGAGTGGTGGGAGGGGGTGATGATTGGTGGAGGGGGTGATGAGTGGTGTGTGCAGCCGAACATGCAAGGTTGGTGAAGAGAGATGGTCACAAAACCCTCTTGCGTGCACAGCACAGGCCCACCTGGGGAAGGCATATGTGTGGAACCGGTATTCATTATTCGCTAATTCATTCACAAGTTAACGAGCCTTCACTGGTTTAGCTAACCACACAACAGCCGTTTTCTCAAGCTGACCGAGTCCTGGGTCCTGGTCCTGACGGTTGAACAGAGCAGTGCATAACTTTCACTGAGAGCATCCAGATTCTTTTGTCATTTCAGACGCATGTGAGACATGGGCAGCAGAGGGGAGAAGGGAGAACTGGCGCTACACAAGTTGAGGATTGGGTAGCAAAGGCTGGGCAGGCAGGGGGGACCGCATGGATGTGACATGAAGAGTATACTCACTGGGAGTCGCTTCCCTATAAGCACATGCAGGGCGGTGTCACCCCATGAGGGATGGGCCTTGTGGATGTGACTATACACAGTGTGCAGCGGCAGGGGCTGTGTGGCACCGACCAACGAGATGTCGACACGTGGCGCTGATGGGTGGGAGGTGTCTGCTAGGGAGAAAGGGATCTGAGGAGCGGTGAGGGGGGAGAGGACAAGGAGAGGGAGAGGAAGGAGAGCGGGAGAAAGGGGGAGGACAGGGGGGCTGAGAGGATGGGATAGAAAGAGAGGAATGAGGCGGAAGTAGGGTATAGGGGCCTAACTCCAGGAAAAAGAAAGAGGCGTAAACAATCAACCACCACCAGTCAGCAGGGACGAGAGTTGCTGCAGAATGTAGCAGGGTTAATCCGTGCTGAATGTAAATCTGTAACTCACGGATTTCCGAAAGAGGATGCTGTACTGATCTGGTCCGGTGAGCCAACCGTAAAGGAGTTTTGTATCCAGAATCTGTGTCAAGGGGATGAAGGGGCAGCATGGAGAGAAGAATGGCATGGGGTGAAGGGAGGAGGGTAAAGCACAGGGCAAGGGAGGAGGCAAGGGAGGAGGCAAGGGAGGAGGCAAGGGAGGGGTAAATGGGACAAGTGAACAGACGCCGCCGTGTGCCATCGTGGAGAGGACAGAGACGGTGAGCATGAGAGAGGGCGAGTGTGGGAGAGAGAAGAGGTGATTGCAAGGCACCTCATGAATGACCTTATAAATTGTGAGCAGGCATGTGCCATCATGCCATCTCTGTCCTCTCCACGATGGCACACGGTTGCTCACAATTTATAAGACCATCCATGAGGCGCCTTACAATCACCTCTTCACTCTCCCACACTCACCCTCTCTCGTGCTCACCGTCTCTGTCCTCTCCACGATGCGAAACGGATCATGAGAGGAATGAGACCAGTGTGGGGGGTTATCAGGGATGAGAAACTGCGACAGAAGAAAAGATAGACAAGAGGAGAGAGAGGAGAAGGCTGGGGACGGTGGGAAGAGGGGAAGGAGGGAGAAAGGGAGGGAAGGGAGAAAGAAGAGCAAAAAGGAGAGAGGAGAACCAGGTTGGCAAATGAACAATCCGTGGAGAGTGGAGAGTGCGCAATTTTCAGGCTCCTAGGAAGTTGCCTACTCTGTGTGCTCTCTCCCACTCACTCTATCTGCCCACGTCACTATCTCACACGGCTGCTCATGACTTGCATGCGAGGCCATCTTAAAGGTTCCTAAAAAAATTGCTTCCTCTCTTTCTCTCTTTCTTGACTGTTGCAACTCTCCCATTCATCTCTGCCTCGCCCACTCACCGTCTCTAACCTCTCCACAATCGCACACGGCTGCTTCACCCCGTGGTCTGGCAGCAACGGGAGCGGGTCGAGCCTCCACCCAAGGCCGAACCGCTGCAGGATTGGAACATGGAAGCCGAGCCTCCCCCAGCCATGGTGCTCGGACCTGGATGCCTGCACGAGCCCTCTCACCACCACCAACTCGTGACGCGACTTGACGAAAGAGCTTGGGAGGTTCTCAGGTGACGCTTTACAACTGCTGCTACTTGCGTGAAGCAGCCACTTCAATCCGGCACTGCTGCTGCTGCCGCTGCTTCTGTTGCTGCTGCTGCCTTCACTGCTGCTGCTGCTCCCCGCGTGCAGCAGCCAACCCAATCCGGCACCGCTGCTGCCACCTCTGCTGCTGGAACCACCACCACCACCGCCGCCGCTGCTGCTGGTGCCTCTGGCAGCGTCAGCAGGCGGCTTCGCGCGACTTAGCTCCGCGATGGTCGTTTCGCGCGCGGATCTGAGAGCAGAGAGCGAGCGGGACAAGTCGATCAGCTGCCACCACGCGACCGCAGTGCTCCAAACGGTCACCGCGGCGTTACCCACGGCCAACGCGCCGACGACCGTCTCCCTGTGTGCGACAGTCGCGCGAGAATCAACGACAATCGTTGCCTGCTGCGCGATCGCGCGATCAGCCGGC
The DNA here is from genome assembly GCA_947470075.1 of Closterium sp. Yama58-4. NCBI lineage: Eukaryota > Viridiplantae > Streptophyta > Zygnematophyceae > Desmidiales > Closteriaceae > Closterium > Closterium sp. Yama58-4. The sequence continues at coordinate 552,012 of CANIUD010000082.1, read as the reverse complement.
GGCGGCGCGTTGGAAGCAGCACCACCGCCTGGCGCGCCGGAAGGCATTGACGCGGAACGACAATGGGACAGGAATCAATAGTGTCGATCCATCGTCTTTGTAACGCGAGTGACGAATGGCTTCTGTACAGTTCTCAGAAACCGCTCACGGAAATGGTCGACGACGACTCGCCAGGTGTTTCGATTCTTCCACACGGCATTTTGAGTCTGTTTTTGAGTGCTCTGTGAGAGTCCGTATGAGACAGGAGTGTGTGAGAGGGGCTCGTGTGCCTTGCCTTGTCAACAAGGCCTTGAAAATCTGTGAGGAATCCGGACTGGAATTTCAAACACTGTTGACGCTGAGTCACTCGAAGAATCAATCACCGTGGACGGGACGGGAGATCTGGGTACGACGAAAGAGCAGACGCTCTGACGGTGATGACGTGAGCATGGCCAGTCGCCTTGGGATTGCCGAGCGGTGGCAATGCGGCGAGCGCCGTTCGATGACGACAGCCTTGGAATATGCGCCCGTCATTGTCGGAGCTGCGACTGACTCGCGGATTCCGGTGTCGCAAGCGCGGCGCGATAGCGGCCGCGAGAGCGATTCACCTGTTCGCCTCGAAAGCGTCGAGCTACGGCCCGTAGAAACACATGTGCGTGCGAGGAGAAGTACCAGGAACGACGTTCCCGTCGTGAGAAGAAACACATGTGCGTGCGAGGTAGCGACACACGTAACGAAATTGCGATGTACCTGTTCCGTGGTGCGAATGTGGCGGCAGCAACCAACGGCACAGAAGTAGGATGGGAGGTGATGTGGAAGTACGCGGCCAACTTCATTGATACTCAAATTATGGAGAGAATGACTCCAGTGGCCAATAAGGTGATTCACCATCCCTCGCGTGGCCACGAATGACTCGAGTGGCCACCAAATTTGGTGATAATGAATCGAGTGGCCACGCCAGGGTATTCTAGCTGGCTTTTATTTTCTTCGGCGCATTACCCTACAGGGCTTTGTAGCCCCGAAATTCCCCATTTGTGCGAGGTTTATCCTTAGGTAGTGTTCCATTCTGTTCCGCACCCGAAACTTTCGCCAGGCTCATGGACGCGAAAGTGGCCCGCTCACTGTACATTGACCAACAGTGCATTGACCGGTCATTTTCGGCCAAATGCTCGACAAATGAGCGCGCGGTGAATATAATTCACATCCAATCAGCGAACGAGCTTATGACTTCGCAATCATATACTGCAATTGACCCGAATTGAACCGACACTGCAAAAACGACCATGCTCGATTGGTCATGAGATATGCGCGTCCAATCAGGTGCCATCGTATAGTTCCCGATCATATACTGAAATGATCGGCCGTCGGTTCGCGAGAAATCAGATGACCGCGCGTGATTGGTTTGTCTTGTTCGCAGGATATGACCAGACATTGTGCGTCCAATCAAAGAACGTCCAAACAAAGGCGCGGTCATACATCATATAAGGCCGCGCAATAACCTTTATGTGCGCGCATTTTTTATGATGCTTAGTGAGCTAATAAAACCTAAACAGAAAATCCAAAAGTTTATTCTCCCTGAGTATATTCGGTACGTCGTGGCTACTGTCCTGAGTTTTGTTTTGCCGTTAATCTAGATAACACTGCGAACACCTTTCATGTGGCAGGCAGAGGTGGAGGGTTATACTTCTATGCATATGTATCTATTAGCATGTCAGGTTAGGATCTACGCATGTATACCATAGTTTAAGTAGATTGGTTTTTATGTTTACAGATCACGCAATTCCAGTATCACCAAATGTCACATGATTTACTGCGTTGCTTGACCAAACAAGATTGAGCGCCTTAAAGCCAGCAGCTAAAATAGTGACCCCCCCCTTCTAGTTGGGTCCACTTGAAAACTGAAGTTTTTTTGGAACAGTTTCGGAACCAATGAAGTGCTGTACATGTTTATTTTTTCACTCCTGACGAGTCTCGCTGTGAACGGGGAACACTTACAAGAGTGCACAATTCTGATTGGCAGCGAAACTCACACACAATGCACACATACTTCTCTGCGAATTTGGCGCAAGGTTTCAATGCCTGTATTCACTCGAGCAGTCATCGAACTTCACAAAACCGAACATCAATCAACAACACAGAATCCAGAGCACACACATATGCCAAGGTGGGCGGACGACCTGGCAGAGCTGCGAGAAACGGCGAGACCTTGGACTTGAGGCTGAGAGAGGTTAAAAATAGGGACAGTGTAGGACGAGGGGGATAGAATGATATCGATGGGGAGAGAGAGAGGAACAACGGCCAGCGAGGGGAGAGCGGAGGAGCGAAGGGAAGAAAGAGAAGAGAGGAGGCGAACGACGGGATGGGAGGGGAGAGGAGGCGAACGACGGGATGGGAGGGGAGAGGAGGCGAACGACGGGATGGGAGGGGAGGGGAGGACCGTGAGCGCGATGGCAAGGGAGGGGAGGAACGTAGCGCGATGGCGAGGGGAGGGGAGGAACGTGAGCGCGATGGCGAGGGGAGGGGAGGAACGTGAGCGCGATGGCGAGGGGAGGGAGGAACGTGAGCGCGATTGCGAGGGGAGGGAGGAACGTGAGCGCGATGGCGAGGGGAGGGGAGGAACGTGAGCGCGATGGCGAGTGGAGGGGAGGAACGTGAGCGCGATGGCGAGGGGAGGGAGGAACGTGAGCGCGATGGCGAGGGGAGGGGAGGAACGTGAGCGCGATGGCGAGTGGAGGGGAGGAACGTGAGCGCGATGGCGAGGGGAGGGAGGAACGACCGGATGGGAGGGGAGATTGCAAGGGCGACGGGATGGAGAGCGCTAAGGCGACGAAATGGAGAGCGCTAAGGCGACGAAATGGAATAAAATTACGATACAACGCTATGTAACAGTCTTACGCATTCCTGTTGGGTCGTTAGTTCCTTAGCTTGGCCACAAACATCTATTGTTGTCAGCTATAATATGCTAGGAATGAAACTAGTGATTACGGGACGGAAAGCAACTAGCATGAAACCCAGTTCCAGCTTGAAACCAACTTTGGCCTGGCGATCGAAACCATCGCTTGGCAAGAGTCGTGCAGGTGTAGCACGAAACATGCGACAGAGGAGATCCGCAGGGAAAAAAAATTTGGCGGGAACATGAAGAATCAAAGATTGGCGACAGCCAATCACATTTGCTCATGGTGCTTTTCGTTTTGTTTGGAACAGTGCTCGAACGGCCTGTTTTCGGCAGCCACTTTCAAGATGGGACAGGGTTCAATATTTTATATTTCGGTTTTAATACGAACCTAATTGGTTAGAGCTTAACTTTTGTGCGAATGTTTTTAGTATATGATTGGCGGAATCATATAGGAAATTGTGTATAAATGAACGCGTTCAAATATGATTGCCAAACCTTAATGATTTTGCTTGATTGGACGCGCAATAGCCACAATAGCACCGCGCATAAATCTTGACCCATCATGCGCGGTTGTTTTTGCTGTGACGGCAAGTTTCGGGTCAATAGAAGTATATGATCGCGGTGCAATATGCTCGATCGCTGATTGGTTTGGAAATTGGTCGCGCATTAGCTGGAAATTGGTCGCGCAAACACTATTGTTCGGAATATTTGTCGGTTTCCTGTACAGTGGGCGGGCCACGTTCGCGCCCGCCACTCTGGCGAAAATTTCGGGTGGTCAATGGTTATGTACACTACCTAAGGATAACCCTCGCACAAATGGGGAATTTTGGGGCTACAAAGTCCCGAAGGGTAATGCGTCGAAGAAAAAAAAGCCAGCAAGAATCCCCTGGCGTGGCCACTCGAGTCATTATCACCAAATTTGGTGGCCACTGAAGTCATTCGTGGCCACGCGAGGGATGGTGAATCACCTTATTGGCCACTGGAGTCATTCTCTCCAAATTATGCCTGGAGCGCTTTGCATCGGTACTCAACATCGATTTCTCATTGCTGGTTGGTTGTCGATTTTCAATTACAACGCTGATTGGGTCTCGCAAATCTATCACGACTTTCACGCTAAAAACACATCCGCGATGTGACAGAAACAGAACGCAGTTACCGAACTTAAACATGAATAATTATGTCGAGGTGCTACCAAGAATAGGCACAACTAAATCATGGAGTAATCAACCCTTTATGAAGGAAATTTGTATCGAGGACAAATTTTGTAAATATCATAAAAATCCGATTGGGGAAAAATATGCAAACTGGGATTAGCTCAACAAAATAGGGTCGAGCACACCGTCAAGCCTCCGTCGACCGTGGACCTGCTGAACTCGGACATGGGGGCTCATATTTATTTTTGCGCGCCTTCACATCGGAGCACAATTCCGTAAAGAATACCAGAATAAAAAGAAATTATTGGGAAACCAGAGGCAACCAGGGAACTTATCAACCCTAAAAAATGGATGGCTTTCCGTATTTAGGGTTGATTTTCCCAAATTGTGTTATGGTTATATAAGGGTTTTAGTTTTTTTTTTTTTTTTTTGTCTTCAGGGGTATGTGCAGAAAAGTAGCCGGTTGAGCCTTTGATTCAGAATTGCACTTTTAACACGATGAAACAATACACATAAGTACTGTACCGAGAATTTGTCGGTTGAGTACGATTGCAAAACCCCCTTGGCATAATTTGAGCATCAATGAAGCTGGCCGGGAAGTACGCGGTAATATCACTCTTTTAGGGCGCGTGTCTTTTGCTGTAGAGGTTCGGAAAATTGGTTGAACTTTGCTGGTAGCCATGCATTGTGCGAATCTCGTTAAACATTTCGTCCATGCATTGTGTCCTTGTACAGCGTTGTACATGAAGTAGGACACTGAACCTGGGTCAAGCTTTCAAAACAAACCATGTGTGCACAAAACATCAGTCGTGTGTCCTCTTCACCATACACGAGGAAGTTGCTAATTTGGCGACAGTCGCTGCACGAGCGACTTCGGAAATCAGGGTCCCGGCCACTGCAATACACACCAGGTAACCGTTCGCGAGCTGGACGCGACTCGGTAAAGCTGTAAAAGTTCAACTTCGATAGTCGAACTTTTGTGTGTCCTCTGATTCTCGTGAGTGGAGGAGCAACGACTCGGGTCACAGATGCGGAAATAATCAAGCCTAGGTCGACCTAGGTTCAAATGTATTAGTTCAACTCAAAAACTCAAGTTTTGCATATGATTTCCAAAAGACACGCGCCCTTCCTAGTGAAAAAAGAGTACGGTATTTATTAACGTTATAAAAATAGGTTGTTGACTAAGTAAATAGCGTTTCAAAATACTAAGAAAATTGGTTTAGCAACATAACCAACTAGTAGGTACAGGAAATGGGCGTCATAGATGTTAGAAACGCCTCACTGACACTTGCTCGTAGGAGTGTATCCTGCCAAACAGTACCGTAACCGTACCGTATATGCTGAAAGCAATTCCAATTTCGCTCTCACAGTACCACACCACGCCACGACCTTCCCAACATTTGAAGAGCAGTTTCAATCTCGTTACCGTATCTACCACACTTGACAGTTTTGCTAGCGCCTTCTTGAAACAAAGTCTCGCCCCCACGCCCTCACTCTCTCCCACCTCCATCTACTACGCCGACACCGCCGCTGCCTCCATTAGCGACACAGCCACAAGCAACGCCCCTCCTCTTGTGAGCCTGAGTGCGCCTTCACAGGATTTCCTAGCGCCTTCGTCCCAGCAAGGACGCACACCACGAACCCATTCTCTCCCAGATCCGCATGCCGCGTCGCTGCTGCCGCTGCCGCCTGATATTGAGAGGGGTGGGGCGGGGAACATGAGAGGAGGGAGGCCATTCTGAAAAACCTCAGCTCCTGGCACGGTCAAGCAGCACGTGCTCTGCCCCTGCTGGTTCCTTCACTTTCAATGAGTAATTACCACGTTCCTGTTGCTTCCACATTACCACGACTAGCATAATCTTCCAAGGGAGGATGAACCTCACTCTCTCAGTCGCTCTAGCTCTATGGAGCCCCTTTTTACCCACACTTGCCCATCCACCCATCCACCCATGCAACCATTCCCCCCTCTGCATTCACCCATCCATCCACCCATCCACCCATTTATCCACCCATATATCCACGAAACCATGCACCCATCCATTCAAGAATGCACCCATGCATGCACCCATCCATTCAAGCATAAACCCATGCATGCAACCATCCATTTACCCATGCACCCATGCATCCACCCATCCATTCAACCATTCACCCATCCATCCACCCATCCACCCGTCACCCATCCACGCAAATGCGCCCATGCACGCACCTCAATACGGCAAAGCCAACGATGCCAGCAGCAGCAGCAGACAGCAGCAAGCAACATCCCAGCAGCACCCCGCACTGGCGATCCAACTTTTGAAGCATTTTGGCATTGCTGTCAGAGAAGCTGGAAGGAGGACGAGGGAGGAGTTGGGGAGAGAGAGAGAAAGACGTAGGGGCTGGAATGTTTGAAATCAGCTGCTACTCTCCCCATTGCTCATTCAGCTTTTAGAGCAGAGAAGCCTTGGTGTAAGAGAACCTGGGGGACGCGCAGAGCAGTGGAAAACAGGGGTGAGGGGTCTGGAGAAACTGGGGGATCGGCGGGGAAATGGGAAGTTAAGGTGGTTAAATGTAGAGCATTGCTTTCTGTGTATGCCAATTCAGCTTGTGAAGCATACCCACAGGGGGAAAGGTAGAACGACTGGAGGGCGGGACAAAGGGTATGAGGGAGGGAAGAGAGGGAAGGGAAGGGAAGGGAAGGGAAGGGGTGGAAGAAAGAAGACACAATCACTTCAAGCTTCTGTAATAAAGGCTCTATGCAGCTACAGGTGAAATAAGGAAATGTGGCTGGAGGGGGTTTACACAAAAGAAAATAGGGAAGAAAAGTTCGCAAGAACAATTTTGAGTCAACTCAAAAGCAACCTCATTACGTACAGGAAGAAGGGAGGGTTAAAAGGGACCTATACGATAGGAAGCACTCACAGGAAGAAGGGGAGTTTGGGAGAAGCGAAGATGGCAGGGCGACCGTCAGATCCGAATTTCACGTGGCCAACAGCTGTCAGCACGTGATTGATCGGCAGCGCCCTCTCTTCCGTACGCACGCCCGCCTGAGGAAGGTGTATGTGGAGTAATTAATACTCATCATTACTTCATTCATTCACGAAATTATACATGGGCAGAGCAGCACCTTCTGGTCTGTGCGCAGGCAGGCAGAGCCAAGCTGGTGAGAGAAATCAAGAATGGCGTTTGCAAATGAGAACGCAAGGTGGGTCTTGAAAAGCAGATAGCAAAGCACATTCACAACTTTCACTGGATAAGCCAAGCACGCAACAGCGGCCCCTACCCACCAAGCCAAAGTGACTTTGGTCAACTCATAAGTCAAAACAATAAGCCAAGACGAAACAGCACACATCTTCACCTGCCCACCAAGTCCCGGCCCACAGCTCAATTCCCAAAATAGCATTCAAAGGTCTGTGCACAAAAATGCGATGAAAGGCGTGGGCAGCAGAGGGCGGACAAGGGCGGGTGGAAGAGGCTGGGTGGTAAAGAACGGAACAGCAGGGAGAATGATACCTGTACTCACCGACCGGTGCTTTCTTATAGGAGGCCTATCCATAAAGAGATAAGAAAGAGTGAAAGCGCTTTTCCATAAGCACGTGCAGGGCTTATAAATAGTCCACTCACCGGCAGGCGCTTCCCTATAAGCACGTGCAGGGCGGCGTCGCTCCATGAGACATCGGGCTTGTGCATATGATTGTACACGGTGTGTAGCGGCAGGGGCTGTGTGGCGCCGACCAATGAGATGTCGACACGTGGCACTAACGGGTGGGTGATTTCTGCTAGGGAAAAAGGGACCTGTGGAGACGCAAGGGATGGGAGGAGAAGTGAGAGAAAACAGAGTGGCGGATTGAATGGAGTGACGTGCGAGCAGAGAAACATATGAGCACAGGAAGTTATCAAACCAGCCGTTTGTTTTCCCTCTCAATGCGAATGTGAACGGAAAAACTTCATTTCGCATTCTGAACATTTCGAAATCCATAGAGTTTTGAAACACAATGCAATCAATCCGTCACTCCATCTTTTCTCACATTATTCCCCCCCTCTCCATTGCATCTCCTCGGGTCTCTTTCTCACTAGCAGACACCACCCACCCATCAGCGCCACGTGTCGACATCTCATTGATGGACACCTCACAACCCCTGCCTCTGCACACTGTGTACAGTCACATGCACAAGTCGAATCCCTCATTGAGCGACGCTGCTATGTACGTGCTTATAAGGAATCGGCAGGCGCTTCCCTATAAGCACGTGTAAGACAGCGTCGCCCCAAGAGGGGTTGGGCTTGTGTGCGTGACTGTACACGGTGTGCAACGGCAGGAGCTGTGAAGTGTCAGCCAACGAGATGTCGACACGTGGCGCTGATGAGTGGGTGGTGTCTGCTAGAGAGGAGGGGCCTGAGGAGACGCAAGGGAGGGGAGAAGAAGTTGAGAGTCGAGAGGAAGAAAATGAGGGAAAATGGATAGGTGGGCTGAAGGGAGGGGCGTGGCGGGAGAAGGGTAATATAGGAACACAGTGAGTTATCAAACCAGCCGTTTGTTTTCCCTCTCAATGTGAATGTGAGCGGAGAAAATTCCTTTCTTGCATTCCGAACATTCTGAAACTCACAGATTTCTGGGAACGAATGGTGTGTGTTGGTGTGGTGGTCACCCAGCCATACGGCAGATGCATTTCTGCTTGCAGAATCTGGGGCAAAGAGGAGGAGGAAGAAGACGATTGTCATGCGAGGTTGGGGGGAGGGGGTTGGGAGTTGGGGGTTGCCAGTGGAAAAGCGGGTACTTCACGGGAGAGGACTAAGAGAAGGTAAAAACGGGAGGGGGAAGAAGGAGGAAGAGCAGGGAAGGGAGGCAAGGTGAAAGAGGGGGCAAGAGAACTGAGTGAAAAGGGATGGCACGTTGAGAGTGGGGAGGGGAAGAAGCAGAATGAACGAGAAGCGCGGGAGAGACGACAAGAAGCAGATGCGACTTCGAGGCAGAGGAGGGGGGGAGGGAGGGAGTCCAAGAGGAGGGAAACCAAGAAACGAGAAATAAAAGGAACCACGGTGCCTCCCACTCGTGCATAAACTGTACTGCTCCCGTCCCTCGTTCTTTCCCCCTTTGTTTCCTTCCTCTTTTGCCTCTCCCACTATCCTCTCCCTCTCCCACGCACTGTCACTCTCCCTCTCCCACTCACTCATCCTCTCCCTCTCCCACTCTCACTCTCTCACCCTCTCTCACTCACCCTCTCCCACTCACCGTCTCTGTCCTTTCCACAATGGCACACGGTTGTTTCACCGCATAATCCGGCAGCAGCGGAGGGGGAGGCTTCCACCCAAGGCCGCCCGCCTGGCCGCCTGCCTGCACGAACCCTCTCACCGCCACCAACTCGCGCGAGCTCGTGCCGCTGCTGCTCGAACCACCGTTGCTTCCTCTGCCGGCGTCGGCAGGTGCCTTTGCGCGACTGAGCTCCACAATCGTCGTTTCGCGCGCGGATTGGAGCGCGGAGCGGGAGCGAGACACGTTGATCAGCTGCCACCATGCGACACCGGCGGCGCTCCCGACGGCCAACGCGCTCAAGATAACTTCCAGCTGCTCGCGAGCTAACGGCGGCGACGGTGACGGCAGTGAGCTGCTAGAAGCTCGGCGCGCCATGCGGGAATCCACGGGCATCGATGGAAAGGAGCGTCGGCTTGTCGTTTTGTGGTAAGCGGTGACTAAAGAAACGCTTACATCATTGGTGAGAGACGACGACAGGACAGGCGTTTCAATAATCGACGAAATTCTTGAGTCGCCTGTGCACGCGACTCTTCAATGAGTGCATCAGTTGAGTGCATCAGCGAGATGACTCCTTCGACTCGCCGTCGAGTGTGAGAGCAGACACGGACTTTGAAAGACCGACAATCGAGTCAACTATGGCCCACTCCTTGTACACCACACCGCCTGTGAGCCCACTCCTTCACGCGTCAGCTTCTGAGTCGACTCATGTGAGTTTAGAGTCGACTAGATTGTCCCCCTGAATTGATCATTTGAGCAGTCACTCTGAGCAGCCACTGCAGGCACTCTGAGCAGCCACTGCAGGCACTCTGAGCAGCCACTGCAGGCACTCTGAGCAGTCACACCCTTAACTACATCACCTGTGAGCCTACTCCCTCTACGCGTCAACTTCAAAGCTCCCAACGATGGTGACTCGACGTCACGTAAAAGAGTCACCCGTGAGACCATTCTCTTGACTCGTCGACTGTGAGAGCAGTCCAAGGCTTGACCCTGAGGGCGGTGGTGACTTTGCGTCACTTCATGAATGCGTGGAACTGGTGATCCTAGTACACGAAAGAGCAGACGGTCAGAGGGTGATGACGTGAGCAGTGCCAGCAGCCTTGGGATTGCCGAGCGGTGGCAAAGCGGCGGGCGCAGTGCGATAGCGACAGCCCTGTAATCTCGGACCGTCATCGTCGGTGAAACTAACCAATGCGTTTTTCAAACGCGAGGCGCTATAGCGAGAACGAGAGTAATCCACTGGTTTCCTGTCCTCGGAACTTCCGTCAGGGTCTTGGTTGAAAAGAGCAAGCACAGGCAAATGCCCGCCTGACAGCGACGTACCTAATCTGATGAGTCACCACGGCGACACGAGAATTGGTGAAGTGATGCACCTGTTTCCTGGGGGAGTGGCATAACCTTGCACAACCCCCTATTATGTCGACTCGATCAAAAACGAGATGTACAGAACGAAACAAGCAAATATATACCCGTATGCGTCATTCTACTGTTCCATATGCTTAGAATGTTTTCATCGAGTGCACCTATGTTTACCAAAGAATGCTGGTCGTTGAGGACATGTACCGGTACCAGGAAGTAACATCAACAAACATGTCGCATGCTACAAAATATGTGCATCGCACGAGCTTTAGTACCTAGCATCCAACAATGGGTTGGACTAAACTCGTTAGAAGGCAGATATGAGAGGCAAGGCGTGGAGGCTAGACGGACGTGTCAGAGCAAGCAGGTCAGCAGCTGTCAGAATCAAGAAGTGATTGAGCTATGAAACATTGGAGTACAAGTACCGGTATGAAACCCTAGAGTTTGTGTACCCCCTAAAGGCTAACCCACTGTAGCCTACACAGCAATAACACATGTATATGTTTGACAGCAGCAGCACCGTCTGCACATGTGCAATGGTTATGGTACCAACCAACATGCATCTCACATAGAACCTAAATCTGGTCCCCTTTGATAGGAAAGAAGCACACAGTAAGCCAACAGTAGAACAGACGCATGGCATGGGCACATCGCTAACCAGAGTTCACTTTTGAGGCGCATAGAAAGTCAAGCTCGGCAGCAGGACAAGCAATCAGCACAAGAACATGCGAGTGGGCAACGGGCATTGCCTAAGCCAGATTAGGCAGCTCAGGCACAGGAGGAGCAAGAGTAGAACAAGCGAGTGGGCATGCTGTGAGTGATATGAGGTCTTAGAATCTTAGGCTAGGAAGAAGTGGATCGTTTAGGTCAAGGGGGGGGTACAAGAGAGAATGTCGAGAGAATTTCTGTACCCCCTAGTGCTACCCCACTACAGCCTAGATAAAACTAACATGCATATATAGTTTGACACACCCCCATAGGCAAAGTGGGGGAGAACAAGGGGTCACAAGACCAGTCAAGAGAAGCAAAGCACGCTCAGGGTGGATCACAACGTCACCACACACTCTGAGCACAAGTAAAGGGCCACAAGGCCAGTCCGCATGCAGGGATATATATGTGACAAGAACAGTACAGTGATCCCTACCAAGCAAGAACAAGCATGCAGGTATATAGATATATAGATCACAGTACAAGCAAAGTCTACAGCAAGTGTGGAAACGTAGGCACAAGGCCTAACAAAGTACAAAAACGCTGATGATCACCAGACGGAAGTGCCTTGGTGAATATATCAGCAGTGTTGGCCCGAGTGGCCACGTGTGCAAGACGAAGCTGACCACGCTGCTGCAACTCTCGAGCCAGGAAGTACCGCAGAGCGATGTGCTTCGTTCTATGCTCCAGTCTGTGCTCCTCACACAAGGCAATGGCAGCCTTGTTGTCGACGTACAGAACTGGAGGAGAACGAGGCCTCTCTCCCAAGTCGGTCAGCAGGTAGGTGAGCCAGCGTAACTCCTGAGCAGCCATGGCTGTGGCGTAGATCTCAGCCTCACAACTGGAGCTGAGAACAGAAGACGAGCGAGTAGAACGCCAGGAAACAGAACCAGAGCCAAGGCTGAAAGTGTAACCCTGTGACGACCTCTGCGTAGCCTGGTCGTCAACCCAAGAAGCGTCTGAGTGCCCAGTGAGGACCACCTCTCGCTGTCCTCCAAGCACGAGCCCCATGCCCGATGTACTGCACAAGTAGCGTAGTACCCTCTTCGCAGCATCCCAGTGCACCTTTCGGTGCCGACCAGGAGCCACGTAGCGAGCCAGAAGGCCAAGAGGGTATGCAAGGTCAGGACGAGTGCAAGTCATCAGGTACATGAGGCAGCCCACTAGCTCTGGGTAAGGACCACTCGGCTCTACGGACTCGTCCGAAGGTGGAGCTGAGAGCGAGTGACCTGTAGCCAGAGGAGTGGACTGTGGTGAGGACCAGGTGAAGCCGAAACGCTGAAGGACCTGCTGCACCATGTGTGACTGAGTCAGGGTGATGGTGCGGCGTGCTCTGTCCCGGGTGATCTGCAAGCCAAGGTAGCTGCGCAGTTCACCCAGGTCTGTGCATGTGTGTCTCTTCTGCAGCTCGGACTTCACCTGGGCGAGGGCCTCAGTGTCAGCAGTAGCAAAGACCAAGTCGTCGACGTACACAAGGATATAGAACGGCGGCAGCGAAGTGTCTGTGCGCAGAAACAGTGACGGGTCAGCAGTCGAAGGCGCAAACCCAAGAGCCGCAAGTGTAGTCCTCAGTGTGTCGTGCCACTCACGGGGCGCCTGGCGGAGACCGTAGACTGGCCGGCGGAGGCTCCACTGAGTACCAGGAGGGAACGACCCAGTGAAGCCAGGTGGACGGCGCAGCCAGATCTCCTCGTGCAGGCTGCCCTGTAGGAAAGCGGTACTGAAGTCAAGGGAGTGTAGCTCGTAGTCACGCTGAGCGGCAATGTGCAGCAGCACCCGAAGAGTAGTCATCTTCGGGGTGAGGGAGAAGGTCTGGAAGAAGTCAACTCCCTCTCGCTGACTGAAGCCTCGAGCAACGTAACGAGTCTTGAAGACAGGCGGGGAACCCGGCGGCCGCTTCACCCTGAAAATCCACATGCCATCGACGATGTTCGCCCCGGGAGGGGGAACCTCATCGACGTAAGTGCCTGTGGACTTCCAGGATGCCATCTCTGCGTCCATGGCTGCCTGCCACTGAGAGGAGTAGTCACCCGCGATCGCCTCAGCGTAAGAGCGCGGTGTGGGGATGTCTATAGCATCCGGGTCTCCCTCAGGGGCAAGCAGCATGGCCACGAGATGAGGCGCAGCGGCTGCAAGACACTCAAGGTCCTCGTGCCTGTCCTCAAGGACGTCTGTGCTAAGAGCACACTCACCCCCGACGGACGGAGGACAGACAGACTCAGACTCAGCAACAAGGCTAGCAGCGTAGTCTAGACGACAGGCAGCCGCAAAGTCAACAAGCTCAGCAACCAAAGCAGACGCAGCAGCAGACTCAAACGAGGGGTCAGTGACAACAGTGGCGAGCAGACGCGTGACAGTAGGGTGCTCAGCACGAAACCGGTCAGACTCAGGGTCCGGAACGTGAGGCAAGGAAGACGCAGGGGGAGACGGCAGAGAAACAGACTGTGGACCAGAGGAAGGACGACGGACGACAAGGCGTGCGGTGGGGACAGGCGGCGTACGCGGACGCGGAACACGACGAGTGGAACTACTAGGACGAACAGGCGAGACAGGATGCGACGCAGGCTCACGACGCTCAGTAAGACCCCCTGACTGCTCAGTGTAAGGAGAGGGAGCAGGCAGCGGCGAGCCAGGCAGTAACGGAAGACCAGTAGAAGACGGAAGACTAAGAACCTGGCGAAGCACAGAGTCAGGGGGCGGCTGAGACGACGGAGACGGCGGAGCGAAGAACAGGCGCGGCTGTGCAGGACCAGCAGCACCAGTAGCTCCAGCACCTCCAGAAACTCCAGCACCCCCAGCGCCAGCTCCTCCAGGACCAGCTCCACCAGCAGCAGCACCCCCAGAACCGGCACCCCCAGTCCCAGGGTCTCCAGTCGCAGTGTCCCCAGCAGCGGCACCCCCAGACACAGTACGCCCAGCCCCAGCAGCTCCAGGACCGCCGGCAGTAGAGCCCCGGGCTCCAGTACTGTGACCCTGACGGCGACCGTACCAGTCGTGCAGCTGCTGGGAGGTGAGAGGCACACGCGGACGAAGGCGGCCACTCCAAGGGGACCGCACACCAGCAGGCTCAGCACCCTCAGACCCAGCACCTCCAGGCTCAGCACCCCCAGACTCAGCACCCCCAGACTCCTCACACGCAGGCACAGTACCCCCAGGCTCCGCACCTCCAGGCTCCTCACGCGCAGGCTCAGCACTCCCAGACGCAGCACCTCCAGGCTCCTCACGCGTAAGCTCCGCACCCCCAGGCTCAGCACCCCCAAGCTCCCCACCCCCAGGCCCAGTACCCCCAACGACAGCACCACCTCCAGCAGGACCGGAGTCACCAGTGACCTCAACAGGTGCAGGCACGGGAGGGTCTACCTGAGAAACACCTGAGGGAGCAGGACCTGGCGCGGGGAGGGGGTATACCTGGGGAGAACCTGGAGCGAGGAAGAGCGGCGGGGGGGTGCGAGGAGAAGTACGGTAGGGAAAGAGACGGTAGAAGGGAACAGACTCGTCAAAGGTGACGTCCTGAGACGCAAAGACACGGCGCGAGGTGGGCTCGTAGAACTGCCAGCCAGGCGCGTCAGGAACAAAGCCAAGGAAAACACAGGGAATGGCACGAGCGGAGAGCTTGTCCGCAGTAGTATCGCGGACAAACGCACGAGCACCCCAGACCCGGAAACGCGACGCATCACCAACCTTCCCCGTCCACAGCAGTGTGGGCGAGGTCTCCAGCAAGGAGACACGGGGCCAGAGGTTGAGCTGATGCGCTGCGTACCGGACAGCAAACGGCCACAAAAAATGGGGAGCCGCCGCATGGATCATGGAGGTACGAGCGACCTCCACGACTAAGCCAATGCGGCGCTCAGCAACCCCATTCTGCTGTGGAGAGGCCGGAAGCGTGAACGACTGGGTGATGCCGTGCTCCGCACAGAAGGCTCGCAAGAGGTCGGAGGAGAACTCACCACCTCTGTCAGAGTGCAGACGCAAGACAGGAAAGTCCGACTGGAACCGCTCGCGGAGCTGGAGACGAGCAGCGCGGATCCAGGGGATCAAAACAGCAGGGACGTCCCCCTTGCTGCGCAAGGGGAAGACCGTGGTGTAGCGCGTGTAGTCGTCAACTACCAGCAGGAAGTACCGCTCACGGCCCTGTCCCTGGACGCGGGCCGGGCCCCACACGTCCAGGTGGAGAGTCTGCAGTGGAGCCTCTGTGGGAGGAAACGAGGAGGAGTGAGGAGCGGCGCGCTGCCGCCCCTCGACGCAGGGAATGCAGGGCGGCGCAGGCGAGGGAGGGAGGGCAGGGAGAGACCTGGGAAGGCCAGAGACCAGGCAACGAGAGTGCATGCTACGAAGGCGAGGCAGGGAGGGGTGACCAAGGCGGTGGTGCCACAGGAGAGTGTCGTGGGACAGGCGGCGGCACTCACACTGGGTAGCAACCTGAGCAGACGCGTACAGCTGTGGAGACAAAGGAGTGGAGCGTGAAACAGTGGTGAGGGTGTACAGACTGGACCCTGGCTCACGTGTGAACGTGGCCAGGTGGCGGCCGGTCTTGGAGCATGTACAGATCGCCACACGCTGTCCTCCAGGAGTCCAGGTGTCAACCCAGTGATCCTGAAGGACGGCGTTGCTCACCAGGTTCGTAGAGAACGAGGGAACATGGAGACCAGACAGCTCACCAGACAGGACCACTGGGCACGGAAGCACAGTCGCGGCCCGTGCAAGCACTGGACCCCCAGAGGGGTCAGCCAGTGAGACAGGAACAGGTGCAGGGAGAGGGGTGACAGTGGTGCTGTCGCGAAAGAAACAGCGCGAAGCACCAGAGTCAAGTGTGAACGTGTGCAAAGCCTGAGCGGACGCAGTACCAGGGAGCACAGACTCACTAGCACCTAGGGCTGCAGTCTCTATACCTGGGTCAGGCGGCACACACAAGTAACAGTCACCCTCAGCACTAACAGTCAATGCATACATAGCAGCAAGAATAGCATCATAGTCCAGATCAAAGATAGGAACACCACGCCTAAGCAGATCTGCCCAGTTGGGGAACTCAGTAGCATCAGGATACTTGGCGCGCCAGGCGTCACTAAGCCTAGCGAAGCAGCGGAACTCGGTGTGAAAACCGTCGCAGGTGCGACCCTGGCGGGGACCTGTGCGAATGACATAGGGGCAGCGGTCAGAGCCCCTAGACGCCCCACGCCCAGCATACCAGTCATGGAGCTGCTGGGAGGTGGGAGGCGGACGCTGCTGCTGCTGCTGCTGCTGCTGCTGCTGCTGGCCGCCCCCAGCGCCACCCTTCTGGCCAGATCCACCCCCACCCCCACCTCCACCACCAGTGCCGCTGCCTCCTCCCCCACCACCTCCGCTGCCGCCTCCACCGCCCCCGGTCCTGCCACCACCCCACCCCCCACCTCCACTCCCACAGCCACCCCCACCACCGCCGCCACCCCCGCCACCTCCACCACCGCCCCCACCGCCGCCACCTCCGCCACCCCTGCCCCCCTTGCCCCCCTTTCCTCCGCCGCGCTTCCCACCAAGAGTAGAAGCGGCGTGGACCTTCTCAGCGCCGAGAAGGTCAACAGCAGCAGCAGCAGAGGCATAGGAGGGGGTAAGAGGGGAGGGGGAGCATCCCTCAAAGAGGGGAGTGCGGGGAGTGCCACGAGCAGCATTCACAGCAAGAATGTTCTTCTCAGCTGCAACTAGCTGCTGCTCGAAGTCATCTAGGGTGATGGTGGGAGGATCTTTAGCGAGGAAATAGTCCCTAACGGAACGGAGCGTGTCGGGAAGGCGGGTGACTAGGATGTAGAGGGTAAAGTACAGGGGGGGTTTGTTCTCGGCGAGGAACTCGTCAGAGAGAGCGGCACGAAAGCGAGCGTCACTAGTGCGGAGGTGAGAGATGAGGTCTGCAGCAGTGGAAAACGAGGCGAGGTCGGGGAAAAGGTAGGGTAGGATGAGGCTACCAACGGCGGCAGTGGCTGGGGCGGAATAGCGGGCAACTACTGCGTCAAACAGTTCCTTAGCAGTCTTAAGCTGGTTGAAGTGTGCGCGCTCGGAGATAGGCAGGTGGTTGCGAATAGCTAGGCGGGCAAGGGCATCACGGGTCTGCCACTCAGTGCGGTCAGAGGCAGGAGCAGTAGCAGCGGGAGCAGGGGCAGTGCCATTGACATAGTCTAGCAGGGAGGCTCCGTCCTTGGTATTGGTCAAAAGGTAAAGCTGCAGGTCACTGAGCCAGGTGTCAAACTGAACAGGACTACCGTCAGCCTCAAACTCGAGAACAGAAATGGTTGCCATGGTCACAGGGCGGGTAAATGCAGCAGGCACAGGCTCAGGCTCAGGCTCAGGCGCAGGCAGCAGGCAAGCTCAGGCAGCAAGCTCAAGCAGCAGGCAAAGACTTTAGGGTAAGGCAGCAGGCAGGCGCAGGTGAGGCAATATGGTGGCGCCGGCAACTGATAGCAGGCTCAGGCAGCAGGTAAAGGCTGCAGACTCAGACAGGAGGCTTATGGAGCAGCTCTTAAGGCAGGCAGGCGCTCAAGGCAGGGCACAGGCAGGGCAGGGCACGCGCGGCTGCGAGCTGCGCGCGGGTTAGAAGAGCGCGGCGCGGGCTGCTCGGGCAGTGCGCGAGCCACGCGCGGGCTCTGCGGGCTGCGCGTGGGCTGCGCAGGCTCGGCGCGGGCTGCGCGAGCTCGACGCGGGCTGCGCGGGCGGTACGCGGGGCAGCTGCAGGCCGCGTGCGGGCTGCGCAGGCTCAGGGCGGGCTGCGCGGGCTCAGGGCGGGCTGCGCGGGCGTCTAGCAGGGCGGGACGCGGGTGGCAGCAGTAGCGCGCGCTAAAAAAAAGACTATGCGCGCGCTCAGCCGAGGCGCGCGCGGGTAGCAGGCAAGGCTAATAAGAAGTAGGTGGGGTAACACTGTAACCGGTGGGCCCAAATCTTAGGTCATAAGACCTATTGCTCTAGATACCATCTTAGAATCTTAGGCTAGGAAGAAGTGGATCGATTAGGTCAAGGGGGGGGTACAAGAGAGAATGTCGAGAGAATTTCTGTACCCCCTAGTGCTACCCCACTACAGCCTAGATAAAACTAACATGCATATATAGTTTGACATGAGGCAGCTTAGGGGGGCAGGAGGAAGGGGAGGAAGAGGGGCAGCGGCATCTTGAGACGCCTTGATACTCAGCATTGGAACATGCGTGTGGCCATGCCTTGAGCGGAATTAGGCAGCTCAGGGGCAGGAGGTGGGGGAGGGAGAGGGGCAGCTGGGTCTTGTGAAACCTGGAAGCTCAGCAGTAGAACATGCTTTTGAGAATTCTCAAAAGCGGCTCAGCAGAAGAACATGCGTGTGGGCATGCCCTTAGCCAGAGCAGGTATCTCAGGCGGGGGAGGGCCAGGGGAAGAGGGGGAGGGCGTGGGGCAGCAGGTTCTTGAGACGCCTTGACATTCAGCAGTAGAACATGCGTGTGGGCATGCCCTTAGCCAGAGCAGGCAGCTCAGGCACGGGCGGCGGGGGAGGGCGGGGGGCGGCGGGGTCCCTGTTGCGGCCGGCACTGGACTCGGAGGAGTGGTCTGTTCCATCATGGCCGTCGTGGTCCAGGTAGTTGCGGCAGTGTGTTGCTGCCAGGTGTGCGTAGAACACCGGTGCCACTGGAGGGGCATACGGGACACAGGGGCAGAGGGACAGAGAGATACAGTTGGCAGGGGAGCAGGGGATCATTGGTCCCTGTTGCGGCCGGCAGTAGACTCGGGGGAGATGTCAGTAGTGTCATAATTGTCGTTGAGGTAGTTGCGGCAGTGCGTTGCTGCTAGGTGCGCGTAGAAGACCGGCGCCACTGGGAGGGATGCAAGAAGGACAAGAGAGAAGGGGGGAAAAGGAGGCAGAAGGGTATTTTTGAGAATTCTCAAAAATACCCTTCAGCGGCACGGGTGTATACATGAGGCAGAGGAGAATTCTCGGGCGGCACGGTTGAAGTAGCCTCGGGCAACAGTGGACTGGGAGGAGAGGACACTGGCGCCAGTGTCTAAGTAACTGCAGCAGTGCGTTGCTGCATGAGTTTACAAGCGTGCATCACAAAGGGTATACCCATATACCCGCAGAGATGGGTAGACGGCAAGATGTTTGGAAGTGGCATACTTGTAAATTTCAGGTTTGGTACATAAATCTATACATAACGGAGTGATTTGTAAGTTGTTTGGCGTGGTTACATGTTGCGAAGGGGCTGTAACATGTTGTGAAGGGGCTGTAACATGTTGTGAAGGGGCTGTAACATGTTGCGAAGGGGCTGTAACATGTTGTGAAGGGGCTGTAACATGTTGTGAAGGGGCTGTAACATGTTGTGAAGGGGCTGTAACATGTTGTGAAGGGGCTGTAACATGTTGTGAAGGGGCTGTAACATGTTGTGAAGGGGCTGTAACATGTTGTGAAGGGGCTGTAACATGTTGTGAAGGGGCTGTAACACGTTGTGAAGGGGCTGTAACACGTTGTGAAGGGGCTGTAACACGTTGTGAAGGGGCTGTAACACGTTGTGAAGGGGCTGTAACATGTTGTGAAGGGGCTGTAACACGTTGTGAAGGGGCTGTAACATGTTGTGAAGGGGCTGTAACACGTTGTGAAGGGGCTGTAACATGTTGTGAAGGGGCTGTAACATGTTGTGAAGGGGCTGTAACATGTTGTGAAGGGGCTGTAACATGTTGTGAAGGGGCTGTAACATGTTGTGAAGGGGCTGTAACACGTTGTGAAGGGGCTGTAACATGTTGTGAAGGGGCTGTAACACGTTGTGAAGGGGCTGTAACATGTTGTGAAGGGGCTGTAACACGTTGTGAAGGGGCTGTAACACGTTGTGAAGGGGCTGTAACATGTTGTGAAGGGGCTGTAACACGTTGTGAAGGGGCTGTAACATGTTGTGAAGGGGCTGTAACATGTTGTGAAGGGGCTGTAACACGTTGTGAAGGGGCTGTAACATGTTGTGAAGGGGCTGTAACATGTTGTGAAGGGGCTGTAACACGTTGTGAAGGGGCTGTAACACGTTGTGAAGGGGCTGTAATATGTTGTGAAGGGGCTGTAACATGTTGTGAAGGGGCTGTAACATGTTGTGAAGGGGCTGTAACATGTTGTGAAGGGGCTGTAACACGTTGTGAAGGGGCTGTAACATGTTGTGAAGGGGCTGTAACATGTTGTGAAGGGGCTGTAACACGTTGTGAAGGGGCTGTAACCTGTTGTGAAGGGGCTGTAACACGTTGTGAAGGGGCTGTAACACGTTGTGAAGGGGCTGTAACACGTTGTGAAGGGGCTGTAACACGTTGTGAAGGGGCTGTAACACGTTGTGAAGGGGCTGTAACATGTTGTGAAGGGGCTGTAACATGTTGTGAAGGGGCTGTAACATGTTGTGAAGGGGCTGTAACATGTTGTGAAGGGGCTGTAACATGTTGTGAAGGGGCTGTAACATGTTGTGAAGGGGCTGTAACATGTTGTGAAGGGGCTGTAACATGTTGTGAAGGGGCTGTAACATGTTGTGAAGGGGCTGTAACATGTTGTGAAGGGGCTGTAACATGTTGTGAAGGGGCTGTAACATGTTGTGAAGGGGCTGTAACATGTTGTGAAGGGGCTGTAGGGAGAGGGAGGGCGTACCAGTGGAGACGGCTCGAGTGCACCTCCCGTAACTGCCATGAGGGAAAGACAAGAATGCGTCAAGAAAATGAGATGCTGGGTAGAAACAAGCACATGAATGACATAATTGAAGCAATCAGACATTAACGTGCAATAGCATGCAATTGACGGTGCTACATAAATCTGAAACAAGGCACCAAAGGCAGAATGCTGAGCTCACAAGGCGGAATGCTGAGCTCACAAGGCGGAATGCTGAGCTCACAAGGCGGAATGCTGAGCTCACAAGGCGGAATGCTGAGCTCACAAGGCGGAATGCTGAGCTCACAAGGCGGAATGCTGAGCTCACAAGGCGGAATGCTGAGCTCACAAGGCGGAATGCTGAGCTCACTTGTACCAGAGGGAGTGCGTGAGGAGCTGCATCTCATCCGCTGTAAAACCATTCTCAGCGTGGTGCTACCGTGGTAGAAACATATTTTGCAGACGGGTAATTAAGTTCTCTAACCTTGTTTGCCTAGAACCACAGTCGCTGACACATAAAGCCACGGCACCAAAGTGATGTTTAGTGTTCACTGGGACTCACTTGTAGCAGAGGGAGTGTGTGAGGTGTTGAATCTCGTCTGCTGTGAATCCATTCTCATCGTGCAACACGTGGTAGTGCACTGGCCGACTGGTGCCCTGTAGGGGGGGAACACATTCACATAGAGGGGGGGGAACACATGAATGCACTCATGAATGCTGGATCTCGTCTGCTGTGAACCCATTCTCATCATGCAACACGTGGTAGTGCACTGGCCTGCTCGTGCCCTGTTGGAGGTGAAATGAAATACAAATGCTGGTTGACCGGTGGGGGAGGATGAACGTTAAGGGATGAACTTAAAGGGATGAGCCTGTTCGTGAGGTGCTGGATCTCGTCTGCTGTGAACCCGTTCTCATCATACAGCACGTGGTAGTGCACTGGCCTGCTCGTGCCCTGTTGGGAAAAAAGACATTCAGATAGAGGGATGGATAGGTGTATGGATGTCGGGAAAAGAGCAAATACAACGAACCCATTCTCATCATGCAACACGTGGCAGTGCACTGGCGTGCTCGTGCCCTGTTGGGGGGAACACATGCACACGGAGGGATACATAGGTGTGTGGATGCTGAGGAATGAACTCATGCACCTTCTCATCGTGAAGTGAGCCCATTCTCATCATGCAACACGTGGCAGTGCACTGGCCTGCTCGTGCCCTGTTCGGGGGAACAGGCGTATAAATGCAGAGGAATGAAGGTGTATGGATTGCAGCTGCGTGAGTACCGTGTGAGTGATCATGCAACACGTATTCGAGCAGCCCCTTACTGCACTGCGTACATACCAGCAGCCCCTAGTGTGAGATCATGCAGAAGTCGAAGAAGAAAGGGTGCGTCACATCCCTGTCCACAATGGTCCCCGGTCCGCCAGGCTGTATGTATGTACAATTCAATTTCACCATCATGAGCCACCTGACTCAGACACGGCACGTACCAGCAGGCTCTTGTGCGAAACCATGTAGAAATCGAAGAAGAAAGGGTGGGTGACATCGCGGTCCACAATGGTCCCCGGCTGCACGTTGAAGCCGCCCTGGCACGGCAGGAAGCGGGCGGGAAGAGTCGCCCACCTTCTGAGGTGCCTTGCATTGTGTGCTACAGGCTTACCAGCAGCCCCTTGTGCGAGACCATGTAGAAATCGAAGAAGAAAGGATGGGTCACATCGCGGTCCACGATGGTCCCCGGCTGCACGTTGAAGCCGCCCTGGGACGGCAGGAAGCGCACGTTGTTGCGCTTCTGTGCCACGATGTAGGTGATGGGGGGGCGGAAGGACGGCTCCCCCATCTTCTTGCCCATGAACTCAAATGCCTGGGAGGGGAAGGGGGAAGGGAGAAGGGGAAGAGATGGGTGAGAAAGAAGCGCATGTTGTTGCGCTTCTGTGCCACAATGTAGGTGATGGGGGGGCGGAAGGACGGCTGCCCTGCCTTGCCCACCAGCTCGAACGCCCGGCAGTGGAGAGAAGGCGGAAGGGAAGGAGAAAGGGGGAAGGGGTAAGGGGGAGTGACAGGTGGGAAGGAAGCGCACGTTGTTGCATCCCTCCCTCTCCCTCCCGACATCCACTCATCTGCATCCCTCGCTCTCCCTCCCTTCATCCACCCATCCGCATCCCTCCTCACCTTGCGGAACGCTTGCAGCTCTGCCGCGCCCACCGATGGAAACTGCGACTCGCTGATGCCGTCCCTGTGAGGAGAGGCGAGCAGGCAGGAGAGCAGCAGAGATGCAGGAGAGCAGTAGAGATGCAGGAGGGCAGCAGAGATGCAGGAGGGCAGCAGAGATGCAGGAGGGCAGCAGAGATGCAGTGATAGAATTGGAGCTGAACTGACTGATTAGAATAGAAGGCACTAGGCCTTAAGTACAAACAAGGTTGGGTTGGGCAAGGCTAGGAAAAGGATGGGATGGAAATCCAAGCAAATCTTGAAACATGTTGCGCTGGGGATGGGATGGGATGCGCTGGGGCCCACACTTGTTGGCGTTACCAGAGATCGAAGCACTTGAAACATGCACATACCCAGACTGCCCTGCCCTGCTTGTGCATGTTAACTCACCGGTACACGATGATGCGCTGGGGCCCACACTTGTTGGCGTTGCCGAAATCGTTCATCAGCTCACTGCACCGTGTTGGATGCACACGGAGAGACAGAGGGCGGGATGTAAGGGCGGGAGGAGGGCGAGGAGGGGGGAAACAGGGACCGAGAAGGGAGAGAGGAGAAATAAAAGGAGGCACACAATGATACGCCTGAGCCCCATGTTGTTGGCATTGCCAAAATCGTTCATCAGCTCAATGCACTGTGTTGGATGCACACGGAGACAGAGAGCAGGGTATGGGGGCGGGAGGAGGGCGAGGAGAGGGGGAAGAACTCTTGAGACATCTCCAGAATCGTTCATCAACTCACTGGACCGCACTGGATACACAAACAGACAGAGAGCATAATTGGGGGCGAGAGAAGGGCGAGCAGGGGAAGGGACAGCGGGCAAGGGAGAGATTAGGGTGAAAAGGTGGAAGGAGGGAGAGGGGAAGGACCAGGGAGAGAGAGTACGGGGAGAGGAGGGTGAGAGGAGGACAATTAGAGAGCAAGAGGAGGGTGGGAGAAGGGCGAGAGGAGGCCTACAGAAGGGCGAGAGGAGGGCGAGAAGAGCGCGAGAAGGGGCGAGAAGAGCGCGAGAAGGGGCGAGAAGAGCGCGAGAAGGGGCGAGAGGAGGGCAACAGGAGGGATGGATGCATAAATGGTCAAGCCTTTTCCTTCTTCTTTCAAAATTTCTTTTTTCTTTTCTCTTTTTACTTTCCTCCTCCGGAATTTAGACAACGAACAAAGACAGTGGGACAGCAAAAAGCTTCCAGGAAAACAACCACAACATGCTACGCACCAAAGCATGCCGCCAGTGGCAATCTCTGAATCAAAGAGCCCAAGTATGGTCTCCTGCCTCCTGTGCTGTGCGCGTGCCCGCACGGCGTACTTGCTGGCATGAGGGTCCATGGTTGCAACCACCTGGTGAGGGGATATGGGGGGAGATCGGGGTTTCGGTGGCTTTAAATGCTGCTCAGAAGGCACCAAAAATGGTCTCCTGCCTTCTGTGCTGTGCGCGCGCCCGCACGGCGAACCTGCAGCCATGATGGTCCGTGGTTGCAACCACCTGGTTGAGGGGATGTGGGAGTTTAGGCGGACTTCAGATTACACATAAAAGACACTGTATGCATACATGCATGCATGCGTGTATGCACTGATAGCTGCATGTATGTGTGCATGCGTTGCTATGCACTCACTGCAGAGACAAGGGGAGCGAGGCTGCCCGGAGCGCCATGCAGGCCGGGCCGAACCATAGATGCTGCCATCCTTTGATGCTGCCACATCAGCGATGGACGGACGTGACGTGACGAGCGCATGCATGCACGCATGCACTCACAGCAGCGATGGAGGGAGCGCGGCTGCCCGGGGCACCGTGGGAGACGTCGATGCTTCTCATTCATGAGAAATGCACTGATGACAGCTGCATGCATGCCTGCATGGATGTATGGATGAATGTGTGCCTGTACGCGCGCGCACTCACAGCAGCGATGGACGGCGCGCATGGACCTTTCGATTGTGTCTTTCAGTATGTGATGTGACGAGTGCATGCATGAAACATGTGTGCGCTTACAGCAGCAATGGAGGGAGAGCGGTTGCATGGAGCGCCGTGGGAGACGTCGAGGCCAAAGATCATTGTGGGCTTCCCGGCGAGCATGGTGGATGCCATGATTGTATCTATTCGCATGTGACAAGTGCATGCATTGATACATCCTTGTGTGCGCTCACAGCAGCGATGGAGGGAGCGCGGCTGCCCGGAGCGCCGTGGGAGACGTCGAGGCCAAAGATCATTGTGGGCTTCCCAGCGAGCGCACGCATGGACTTCCTGACGGTGTCTGTGAGCACCCAGTTCACGCCCCTCATCTGATGGCGGGTCGGAATGATGGGACGAGAAGGAAGCACAGAGTTGGAGACAAACAAGACATGCCAAGGTCAAAGCTCATGGTGGGCTTCTCAGCAAGGGCACGCATGGATCCCCTGATGATGGTGTCTGTGAGCACCCAGGGATCTGTGCTCATGGTAGAGAGACGACTTTTGAGGCGCCTCAAAAGTCATGGATCCCCTGATGATGATGGTGTCTATCTGTCTGTGAGCACCCAGTTGACGCCCCTCATTTGGCATGCGAGTGGTGTGATGATGCATGGGAAGGGAGGAGAAAGAACCACATGGTGAGGGGAACATGAGACATGCCGAGGCAGAGCCTTCTCATCGGCGGTCCGTATGGATCCTCTGATGGTGTCTGTCTGTCTGTGAGCACCCGGTTGACGCCACGCCCCTCATCTGAGATGCAAGTGGTGTGACGCATGGGAAAGGAGGAGAAAGAACCACGTGGGGAACATGAGACATGACGAAGCAGAGCCTTCTCAGCGAGGGTCCGTATGGATCCCCTGATGGTGTCTGTCTGTCTGTGAGCACCCGGTTGACGCCACGCCCCTCATCTGATGGTGGGTTGGGCCAAATGAAGTGCAGGGTAAGAGACAAGCAAGACAAGTCAATTTAAGGCAGCATGGCATCGTTGGCTTCTCACTGAGGGCCCGCATGGATGCTCTGATGGCATCTGTCAGCACCCAGTTGACTTGACGCTGCTCATCTGATGTTGAGTTGCCACGATGGGATGGATTGGGACTTTGGGAAAAAGGTTCGAGTTCGACTCATCGAGTTCCGTTTGACGTTGACACATGTTCAAACTGGTTTGACTCAAACATGTATGAGTTTCACCATTGCTCATGTCTTCTGCCACCTTCAGCACATGCCGCCACCTTCAACACATGCCGCCACCTTCATCAGCACATAGCCCTCTCCCACTCCTTTTTGTCACCAACCTTCATGTCCATTTAGAAAGCCATGTTGAAAACCGCATAAAAGCACATGTTTCCACCTTAAAGCCCATTTCAAGGCTCACGTCCCTACCTTTAAGATGGAAACATGTGCTTTAACGCTGTTCATCTTCAGTACCCATGTACCCACCTTCATGTTCATTTTGAGCGCCACGTTGGTGAGGTACTGATCGTTAAAGCCCTTGCCCTTCCTTTTTTCGACTTAAAGCCCACCATGAAGCCCATGTGCCCACCTTCATGTTCATCTTGGGCGCAACATTCGAGGCACTGGTCGTTAAAGCCCTTCACCTTCCTTTTTTCGACTTAAAGCCCACATTGAAGCCCATGTGCCCACCTTCAAGTTCATCTTGAGCGCCACATTTGTAAGGTACTGGTCGTTAAAGCCCTTGGGCGGCTGCACGATGCACTGCGTGGGCACGCCTATGCGCGTGTCACACAGCTTCTTGATGGGCGCTGCAGGGGAGAGGGAGTTGACATGGTCGATAGCAGCACAGAGGGATAGAGAAGGGTAGGGAGGGGTGGGATGGGGAACATGTCACTGAAGCCCTTACCAGGCGGCTGCACAATGCACTACGTTGGCATGCCAATGCGCATGTCACACAGCTTCTTGATGGACGCTGCACGGGTGGGGAGAGAAACCAGGTAGAGAGGGGTTGAGAGGGGTGCTGGTCGCCGAAGCCCTTGCCCGCTTACACGATGCACTGCGCGTGCCACAGCTTATAAATGGGCTCTGCAGGGGAGGGAGAGGAGAAGCACACCTCATGGTAGAGATGGGTACAGAGGGGCAGAGAGGGGTACTGTTTGTTGAAGCCCTTTCCCACTGCATTGTGTGGCGCACTGTTGGGGAGGAGCAGAGAAATCAGAAAGGCAGAAGATATTCTTTGGCTTGCATGCGTTCGGCGATGCTCATTGTGTACATGCATCATGGTGTCACTCCTTTCCTGAACACCATGACGTGCTCCCATGCATACGTGCATAGCTTCTAAATGCGCGGTGCAGGAGATGAAGATGAAGTGGTGGGGGTGGTCGTGTGGTGGCACACATTGATTGGCATTGATACACATACAGCGCGTGCTCTCACTGTAAGGAGGAGCTTCAGCCTGAAACTCTGAGGATGTGAGGAGGAGAAGGTGAGGGGAGGAGGAGGAGCACAACAACTGGAGATCATGTACCATACATACAGCAGGCTGGACTTTCAGGCTTTCAAGATCCAGATGAAAGCAGGCTTGAATGAATCGCTCGATAACCCGCTGCACCAGCGCCAGGAGCTGTGCTGACCGAGAGACCTCTACAACAGACAACTGGCATCTGCACATACCATACAGCGGGCTGGTCTTTCGAGCATCCAGAATCCAGAGAATGAAAGCAGGTTTGATTGAATCCGTTCAACAAGCGTTCAATAACCCGCTGCACCAGCGCCGGCGACTGTGCTGACCGCAAGACCACACAACGGGCTTGTCTTTCAGGCTTCCAGGATCCAGAGAATGAGATCGGGCTTCTTGAGTTTCAGACTTTTTGGTCAACTTGAAATTTAGCTTCTTACTAACTGGCATACACATAAAAATCCCCACATACCGTACAGCGGGCTGGTCTTGCGGGCATCCAGGATCCAGACAATGAAAGCAGGCTCAGATTTCTTGAGGCGCTCGATAGCCCGCTCCACCAGCTTCTCTGGCGGTGCTGACCGCGTGTCCTCCACAATTACCACTGGAGAGGTGCTGCTGATGACCTGAGAGGGGGATGAGGAGGGTGGCTGAGTGTGTGTCCTCTTATCTGTTTCCTCCTCTTCTTATCTGTGTCCTCCACAATCACCACTGGAGAGGCGCTGCTGACGACCTGAGAGCGGGATGAGGAGGGTGGAGTGAGGTGGAATGGAAGTGGAAGGTGGCTTGAGTAAATGCGTGTGGTGCCTCGAAGATACACGCGTGTCCTACACAACCACCACTGGAGCGATGCTGCTGATAACCTCAGAGGGGGATGAGGAGGGTGGTTGAGTGTGTGTCCTCTTATCCGTGTCCTCTACAATCACCTCTGGGCGGTTGTTGATGACCTGAGGGGGGGAGTAGCAGGGTGGTTGAGTGTGTGTCCTCTTATCCGTGTCCTCTACAATCACCTCTGGGCGGTTGTTGATGACCTGAGGGGGGGAGTAGCAGGGTGGTTGAGTGTGTGTCCTCTTATCCGTGTCCTCTACAATCACCTCTGGGCGGTTGTTGATGACCTGAGGGGGGGAGTAGCAGGGTGGTTGAGAGTGAGTGGCCTTATCCCTGTCCTCCTCTCCTCAAGCATCTCTGGGCGGCTGTTGATCACCACAGAGGGTAGGTGGTGGTGCAATGAGGTGGGTGCAATGAGGTGGGTGCAATGAGGTGGAAGTTAGGTTGATGGTGCTCAGAGCAGAGCATGATAGATGCGACCACAAATTGAGGAACAACTGAGAATCCTGGAAAAAAACGATTGGAAGGTGGTGTTAAAAAAGACAAAACAAGAATAAGAACAAATACAAGCAAACAAATAAGCCAATAAGAAGATTAAATGTTTAAACCAATACCAGCTGAGAGAGATCGTGCATCAGGAGACGTCGATTGGTGGCTCGGGTCCGGAGAAGCTAAAATGGTTGAGTCGACCCCGAAGGACCCCCGGGGTCGTCAAAATGGTTGAGTCGAGCCCGGGGTTTAGTGCAGTTAAATTGTTTTCAGAAACAAGTCTATTGCAGTACACTCACCAGCCCTTTCCGCCCGCAGCAGTCCCTGAGAGCAGTTGCCACCTGCATGGGGTCCCTCACGCGGTGGTCGAAGCACACCACCGCCCACGACTTGATTTCGGCCGGCGCAAACATGCGCTGCATACGGCAAGGGCGGGGCGAGAGAGAGAGATAGAGGACAATAGAGATGGAGGGTGGGTGCGAACGTTGTTCAGGAACACTTGTTATAGTGGGTCCCTCATTCACGCGGTGGTCGAAGCATACCACCGCCCATGACTTGATTTTGGTCGACTCAAACATGCGCTGCACACGGCAAGGGCGAGTGAGGGAGGAGGTCAGGAGGGGCAGGGGTTTGGTTGAGGGTTGAGTGAGGCGATTTTTGAGGCGCCTCAAAAAGGGTTTGGTTGAGGGTTGAGTGAGCAGCACTTGTTGCAAGGGGGCTCTTGCCTCTACCGAGGTGGTCGAAGCACAGCACTGCCCACGTGCTGCCTTTTGAGTCGACTCAAACATGCGCTGCACACGGCAAGGGCGGGAAAGAGGGAGGACACGAGGAGACGGGGGGCTGACTTGAGCATAGATGAGGTCCTCGTTGGATTTATCATGAGGAGAGGAGCACAAGTTGTATGGGGTGTCCATCGTGGTGGGTGGTCGAAGCACACTACTGCGCAGGTGGCGGGGTGTTGATGGTCACGAGGGAGACACGAGAGGACGGAGGGGTTGTTTTGGGGGGTTAAACACTCGCACGGGATGAGCAAGGGGCGAACACGAACGTGTTCGTGTTCGCCCCTGCACGAACATTGCCGTTTGCCGAACCGAACAGTGTTCGGTTCGGCGAACACTTTGAGCAAAAACAGGTGTTCGCCGTTCGCCTGTGAAGGCGTGTTCGGGCGAACCTCGAACACGTTCGTGTTCGTCGCGGGGCAAATTGCAGCAGCGGCCCGAACACGAACGTGTTCGGGCGAACATCGAACACTGTTCGGCGAACACTTTAAGCCAACAAAAAAAAAATACTTGTTCGGTTCGCCTCGAACGAACAGGTGTTCGTTTTTTTGCTCAACCCTACTCGCACGCATGCGCTGGGGAGGGGAAGAGGGATTGAGGAGGGGGATAGGAAGGATGGTAAGGTGTTGAAAAGGAGGCAATGAGGGGAGGAGGCGTAAAGCACACATGGTAGTGACGGTGACCTTATGGCCCTTAGGAGCCCCTGGCGATGTGGAGTATTTTTGAGAATTCTCAGAAATACTCCACATGGTGGAGACCTTATGGCCCTTAGGAGCCCCTAGAATTTCACCTGCTTATTCATAATCAACTGCCTCTCTCGACCGATTTATATCGCCTCTCATCAGCTTGGTTATGTTCCACTGCCACTCGCATGACAATTCACACTCCTTCGACTGCCCCTCACCTGCTGGTTCATGTTCCACTGCCCATCCCGAGGCTGCATGGTGCCCCCGCCGAACTGCAGCTGCAATGGGAACAGCGAGAGCAGGGAAAGCAGGGAAAGCAGGGAGAGCAGGGAGAGCAGGGAGAGCAGGGAGAGGCGAAACGAGGAATGAGCATGGAGAAGGTTGAGTCGATTAATAACACCACAGCGTATCAAGGCTGCATGGTGCCCCCGCCGAACTGCAGCTGCGATGGGAACAGCGAGAGCAGGGAAAGCAGGGAAAGCAACGAGAGACCAAGCAAGCTACAAGCGTGGAAGACGTTGAGTCGATTAACAAAACCACAGCGTCTCGAGGCTGCATAGTGCCCCCACCGAACTGCAGCTGCGATAGGAACAGCGAGAGCAGAGATGGGAACAGACAAAGCAGGGAGTTGGACATGAGAGCACGAATGCTGTTCTCGAGGCGACTAAAAAAGTGCCTCACCTCATGCTTACAGCATTACCACCATGCTTACAGCATTACCACCATGCTTACAGCATTACCACCATGCTTACAGCATTACCACCATGCTTACAGCATTACCACCATGCTTACAGCATTACCACCATGCTTACAGCATTACCACCATGCTTACAGCATTACCACCATGCTTACAGCATTACCACCATGCTTACAGCATTACCACCATGCTTACAGCATTACCACCATGCTTACAGCATTACCACCATGCTTACAGCATTACCACCATGCTTACAGCATTACCACCATGCTTACAGCATTACCACCATGCTTTCAGCATAACCACCATGCTTACAGCATTACCACCATGCTTACAGCATTACCACCATGCTTACAGCATTACCACCATGCTTACAGCATTACCACCATGCTTACAGCATTACCACCATGCTTACAGCATTACCACCATGCTTACAGCATTACCACCATGCTTACAGCATTACCACCATGCTTACAGCATTACCACCATGCTTACAGCATTACCACCATGCTTACAGCATTACCACCATGCTTACAGCATTACCACCATGCTTACAGCATTACCACCTAAGTGAACATAGACGCATCCAATACGCTAGCTTCCAGACGCTAGCATATATATGCAGGACGCTCTGATTTCCAGGCCCAGACGCTAGATGTACGCTTGGCTCGAGCAGGCAACAAATATCTCCCGGGCATAAAAATGGGGGGGGAGGAGGGCAAAAGGGGGGTAGGGTATATGTGGTGAAATACCACACAAATCCAGATTGAATTCAGAATACTAGAAGGGCAAAAGGGGGGAAGGGTATATGTGGTGAAATACCACACAAATACCATAAGGGCAAAAGGGGGGTAGGGTATTGTGAGCTCCCTCACACAACCAATCCTGACACACACACCGTAACCCATCTACTAATACTCATAAGCAAGCACCCAGATAATCTCCTCCTCTTCGTCCTCGCCCTTCTTTGGGACAAAACAATTTCGAAATGGGTACGTTTCAAAAACTCTTTATCACGTCGCCAAGAAGTCCATATGTGCAGCTGCACTGCCGAAAGAGGCACTTGCACAACTTTTCCAGTGGTGTCCAAGCGTGATAAGAGTGTGGCGAGTTAGATGAGGCCGAGCAGGAGCTTGACAGCGATAAGCCGCACATGCGAGTGCATCATGAGCATTTTTTTGATGGCCTCGAGTTTGACTGTGAGAACTTGAACATGTGGTGCCTCTGTCATCCACACGAACTGTCTAACAGAGGCCTTTGTATGGGTGACAGAAGCCCCACATGGTCAGGACAGGACCTCACTGTCAAACTCGAGGTCATCAAGGAAATGCGCATGATGTACTCGCATGTGCGGCTTATCGCTGTCAAGTTCCTGCTTGGCCTCTGCTACTCGCCACACGCTTATCACGACTGGAGACTATATTGTCTGGAGAGGCGCAGTGTCGGAACATTGTTTAGGTGAGTTTTGAGTCCACTCAAAATACTTTTGAGTTGACTCAAAAGACTGCCTAATGTGATGTGATGGGATGGAAGAGAGGCGCACAGTGGGAGCATTCTCCTCTGCCTTTTTCCCATCGGCCTGAATCAACCAGGGCTGTTTGTGACTATGTTGCAAAAGACGCAGGGCGCGTCATGTGTCCTGCGTCTGGACGCAGCGTCCGAACGCAAGGACGCAGGACGCACGTCGTTTTTTTTTTTTTTTTTTTTTTTTTTTTTTTTTTTTTTTTTGTCGGTGAAGTTGACATTCGCGATTTCGACACAACTGTCGCTCTAAACCCGAAACCCTATAGCTACCTTTCGCTCCATAGAGCTACCTTTTTGCCTCACATGTGTGATACGTTGTCCTCCCCCCCCTTCCCATGCCCTATAACGTGTTTTTTTGGCTGCCCGGACGTTTTTTTTGCCCTGCCCGAAAGGGGTGAGCAAAGAAACGAACACCTGTTCGGTTCGCCTCGAACACGTTCGAGGCGAACCGAACAGGTCCAGTTTTCCAGCTTAAATTGTTCGCCCAAACGTGTTCGAGGTTCGCCCGAACACGCATTCACAGGCGTATACCGAACACCATTTTTCCCAAAAGGTGTTCGGCGAACCGAACAGTGTTCGGTTCGCCGAACGGCGGTGTTCGTGCAGGGGCGAACGCGAACACGTTCGTGTTCGCCCCTTGCTCACCCGGGCAGTGCCCGGGCATGCTCCTTTTTCAGCGTCTCACATGCCCCATAGAAGCGTCCTGCGTCGAAGACGTTGCATCTGGACGCAAGCGTCCTAGACGCAGGACGCGTCTTTTGCAACATAGATTTGTGATGCCAAACGCCTCAAAAGGCCTCCGTTGAAGCTGTGAATATGATAAACCCTGGATCACAGCGGGCAGCTCCAGCTATCGAATCAGGCCTGCCAAAAGCTTCAACCTGCAGGGTGTATTTTACAAACTCTATAAACACAGATCTATAAAACAGGGTTTAGTAATCATTGCAAAGGGTCATATCATGTTATACATATCATAACATACCATAGCATGTCATATCATATCATAGCATGTCATATCACATTTTCAGTCACCACCATGCCTCCCGCACCACCACCATGCTTGCAGCACTACCACCATGTCACGGGCATGCTTACAACGGGAGGCTCCAGCTGGCGGCCATCAGCCTGCATCATCCTGGGCTGGATGTGCATTCCAAACGCCTCCAGATGAGGGTTGTTCGCCAGACCCGCTGCTCCCACCGCCTGCCATGTGCCATGCCATGCCATGCCATGGTATGCCATGCCATGGTATGCCATGTAACCATGCCATGCAATGTCACGTCACCATGCCATGCCATGCATTGCCATCCCATGTCAGTCCAAGTCACCAGCCATGTTGTGCCATGTCAACATAGCATGCCGTGAGATGCCATGACAAGCCATGCAAGAACAACAGGAGAGAGGTTGTACCATTTGAGAATGGGGCGAGCATGACAAACATGAGGGGCGAAGACACGTCAATTGGGGCAAAGGCAAGGTGCACAGAGAAAGGAGGCAAGGGGCAAAGAGAAAAGATGCAAGGGGCAGAGAGAAAAGAGGCAAAGGGTGTAGAGAAAAGAAGCACAGAGCGAGGGATAGAGAGGCAAGAGGGCAGGAGCAGTGGGAGAGTGATTCAGATTTCGTGGCACCCACGTTGGAGATATCGTCGCGGCGCTTGTCGGGCTTGAGGCGCAGATTGCCGATGGCTGCCACCTGCTGCGGTGTCAGCTGGCGCAGATACCTCTGTGCGTCCACCACGCTGCATAGCTAGTGGTGGGAGGGGGTGGGAAGGGAGGGAGAGAGACACACACAGAGGTAAGAGACAGAGACAGACAATAAAAATTCATGGGTTACAGGTGTCAGCTGGCGCAGGTACCTCTGTGCGTCCACCACGCACACACACACACACCCACGCACGCATGCTCGCACGCACGCACGCTCGCACACGCACGCGGGCACGCGCGCGCGCGCGCGCGCGCACACACACACACACACAGAGGGAGAGGGAGAGAGATAGCTTGCACAGGTATCAGCTGGCACCGATAGCTGGCACCGTTAGCTGGCACCTGCTGGGATCAGCACGGCCTGTTGGGCCGAGTAGAGGCGGAGATGCAAGGCAGGAGGGGGAAGTGTAGAGTGGTGCCGTGCTGCCACTGGCAGTAGCCTGTTGCACTCTACCAATCTCTACCGCACTCAACTCTGCTGCCTCACCTTGAGCGGGACCCAGCAGGGCCTATTCGGCCGATGAGAGGCGGAGAAACAGGGCAGGTGGGGGAAGCGCAGGGAGATGCTAAGCTGCTGTCGGCCGTAGCATGTCGCACTCTGCCCAACTCTACCACTCTCTACCACACTCAACTCTGCTGCCTCACCTCGAGCGGAATCCAGCAGGGCTTGTTCGGCCGGTTGGACGCAGAAATGCAGGGCAGGTTGGGGAAGCGCAGGGTGATGTCGTGCTGTCGCTTATAATACTCTGCCACGCTCTGGCTCTCATTGTTATTGCGCCGATTGTTGAACCTGTCAGTGTAAGTCGGGGGTGGGTGGGAGGTACGGAATCATTTGAAGACGAGAGCCTCACCATGGCTTGGGAGTATTCCATGGCAGCAGCAGAATCTCATGTGCTGGCTGGCTGGCGGTATTCTGCCATGTTGACGATCTCATCTTTGTTAGTAAACTACTTGGCGGAATCAGTTTATTGTTTCTGGGACGTTTCAAATACACTCTTGTATCACGTGGCAAGCTATTCAATGGCAAAATTTGCTGGCAGCATTCTGCCAGCCTGGCAGTGCCTGGATGAGGCTCTCGTTGCTGTTTATTGATTCCTTGGCTGATCTGAATCACCTGAAAGTGCAGGACCACCTGAAAGTGCAGGACCACCTGAAAGTGCAGGACCACCTGAAAGTGCAGGACCACCT
Organism: Closterium sp. Yama58-4; assembly: GCA_947470075.1. Taxonomy (NCBI): domain Eukaryota; kingdom Viridiplantae; phylum Streptophyta; class Zygnematophyceae; order Desmidiales; family Closteriaceae; genus Closterium; species Closterium sp. Yama58-4. The sequence goes on along the minus strand of CANIUD010000082.1, from coordinate 516,651 downwards.
GAAAGTGCAGGACTACCTGAAGTTTGTCATGCTTACAGCAACCCTCGTGTGTTTGTGTATGCGTGTGTGTAACCAATGACGTTTCAATATAAGGACCATTCAGATCACCTGTCACAAAATATTTTGGTAAGTTGCAGCATATTCCGTTCAATGCTAATTGAGGTGTAGAAGGTGTAATTTGTGTTATGCAGCTTTAGCAAGTGGTAGTTGAGATTCCGGGAGTGACGCGAAGTTGGTAACATTGGAGGGAGCGCACAAGAGAAGAGTTCGAGGACTCTTGGGGGCAGGAAATCTGCGGAGGCCAACCAGCATGCAGGCGACTCGAGCCCAACCCAATTCGTCAAGACAGTCACGAGGAGGGAAGGAAGCTTAAGTAACCTAGGCTTGCATAAAGATCCTGTTCTCTCGTTTGGCTGAGGCAGGAAAGGACTGAGTGAGGGCAGTGAGGGAAGGAAAGGGGATTGGAAAAGGGACAGGAGTGGAACAAGGAGAGTGCAGGAGACATGACCACGCAGTGCTGGCAAGGAGGAATGAGTTTCCGACACACCTGAGGTCAGCAGCCCCCTCGCGTGTGAGGTCATACACCTTGTGCTTCTGCCCGCATTGCAATGATTTTTTAGGCGCCTCAAAAGGTAGAAAAGCCACCTGAGGTCAGCAGCCCCCTCGCATGTGAGATCATACACCTTGTGATTCTGCCGGCTAGGCCTTCCCTCCACCCTCAGTGACTTTTGAGTCGACTCAAAGGTGACCTCAAAATCATCACCTAAGGGAGGAGTAATATCACCTGAGGTCAGCAGCCCCATCGCGTGTGAGGTCATACACCTTGTGCTTCTGCCCGCTAGGCCTTCCCTCCACCCGCAGGTTCCTGAGGATACCCTTCAGCTGCCATAGGGAGAGGGGAAGGTGAGAGAGCAGAGGCAAAAGCAAGGCGCGGAAGGGGTTTGAGGGGAGGAAAGAAAGAAGCACCTTGTGCTTCTGCCTGATAGGCCTTCCCTTCCCTCCACCCGCAGGTTCCTGAGGATACCCTACCTTTCACTTCACCTGCGATCGGGAGCGACTGAAAGGGGGAGAGAACAGCAGTTATTGGGGCAGTCGACACGACAGTACCTTGTAGACCTGCGTACTCGCTCGGTCCCTCAGGTTCCTCGGAGTGCCCTTCAGCTGTGGATGGGAGTGATGGCGGGGGAAGGCAATGGCAGGAGGTGGGGGGAGGGAGGAGAAGGAGGGTCGTGCGGGGGGATGAAAAGTGCGTTGTGCTTCTGAACAGTGGGCCTAGCCTAGCCTCCACCCGCAGGTTCCGCAGAATTCTCTTCAGCTGCGATCGGGAGAGGTGGAGCAGCAGGGGTAGTTTAACTTGGAAAATACCGTACGTGCGGGTCTACTCGCTGGGCTTTCCCTCCACCCTCAGGTTCCTCAGAATGCTCTTCAGCTGCAATGGGGAGAGGCGGAGCAGGGAGGGAGCAGGGGCCGTTTGGGGAAGCACCGTGTGTGTGCCCCTGTCCCCTCGGACTTAAATTGATCATGGAATGTCTTTGAAGGCGCCTCGGAAACTAAGCGGTACGGTACCTGGATCACTTCTTTTGAGGCGCCTCAAAAGAGCAGCAAAAGAGCACGGGAGATGACGCACCTTGGTTGGACAGACAGGCAGGCAGAGAGGCACACAGAAACACAGGCAGGCAAGGAGGCGGACAGGCAGAGAGGGGGACAGGCAAAGAGGCGGACAGGCAGAGAGGGGGACAGGCAAAGAGGCGGACAGGCAGAGAGGGGGACAGGCAAGGAGGCGGACAGGCAGAGAGGGGGACAGGCAAAGAGGCGGACAGGCAGAGAGGGGGACAGGCAAAGAGGCGGACAGGCAGAGAGGGGGACAGGCAAAGAGGCGGACAGGCAGAGAGGGGGACAGGCAAGGAGGCGGACAGGCAGAGAGGGGGACAGGCAAAGAGGCGGACAGGCAGAGAGGGGGACAGGCAAAGAGGCGGACAGGCAGAGAGGGGGACAGGCAAAGAGGCGGACAGGCAGAGAGGGGGACAGGCAAGGAGGCGGACAGGCAGAGAGGGGGACAGGCAAAGAGGCGGACAGGCAGAGAGGGGGACAGGCAAAGAGGCGGACAGGCAGAGAGGGGGACAGGCAAAGAGGCGGACAGGCAAAGAGGCGGACAGGCGAAGAGTCGGACAGGCAGAGAGGCGGACAGGCAGAGAGGCGGACAGGCAAAGTGGCGGACAGGCGAAGAGGCGGACAGGCAGAGAGGCGGACAGGCAGAGAGGCGGACAGGCAAAGAGGCGGACAGGCGAAGAGGCGGACAGGCAGAGAGGCGGACAGGCAGAGAGGCGGACAGGCAGAGAGGCGGACAGGCAGAGAGGCAGTGAGGCAGTACCCGGATCCTTTCAGCATCGGGACGGTTGGGCGGGTTGCGGTTGAGGAGATGCCCTTGTGTTTGTGCAGCGCATCCAACAAACAGAAACATGCACATGCAGGATGGGGTGCACCATCATGCACACACACACACGAGCAGTAGCATGAAGCCCCATCCATGCATAGCACAGGCATTACCCTGATCCGTTCGGCGTCGGTCAGGTGGTTGGCCGGGTTGCGGTTGAGGAGATGTCCCAGCAGGTCCAACACAGGGATGGGCTGCACCATGCACGCCGTCACGATGTCTGTGGAATGAATGGGAGAATAAGAGGAGTGGAGCGTGCGAGTCAAATGCAGAGGGGTCACACAGGGAGCAGGTCCAGCACAGGGAGCAGGTCCAGCACAGGGAGCAGGTCCAGCACAGGGATGGGCTGCTGCACCATGCACGCCGTCACGACGCCTGTGGGATGATGCGAGTGCAGGGGAGAATGGGAGGTGGAGGAATGGGGGGGCAGCGGTTGGGTGGGTCGTGGTTGAGAAGGGACTTGAGAAGGCCCATCACAGGATGGGCCGCTGCACCATGCACGCTGTCACGACGTCTGTGGGATGATGTGAGTGCACGGGCGGGGGGAAGGAGTAGGACTGTCATTCACAGGGTCACACACACACGAGCGGGGGGGGAGGAGTGAACCTCACTTCCCTCGAGGGGCGGGAGGTCCGTCTGACACAGGAATGGACTGCTGCACCATGCACACTGTCACGACGTCTGTGAGAAGGTGAGATGCATGGGAGGGGAGAATGGGAGGGGGAGGGGAAGGGAGAGGAGGGGAAGGAGGAAGTAAGCCCTCAAAGGAGGTCCCATCACGGGGATCGGATTCGTTTGCTGCACCGTGGATGTGCGTGTATGGTGAGACTGACTGACATGCATGCACGCAGGAGGAAGAAAGCCCTCGAAGGACTCATTTTGTCTGACATTCACGCAGCACAGCATGCACCCAGGCAAGCACACAGCACAGCACGCACCCAGGTTGAGCGCCAGTGCGTTGTGGATGGGTCTGAAGCTGACATTGAAGCCAGTCCATGCCTCAATGCCACCTGGGAGAGGGGCCACGCGGCCAAAGTTCCGGTCAAAGAACTTGTCTTTCACCAGGAGGAAGCTGCAGGAGAGGGATAGAAAACGCGTGGGAGCAGAGGGGGCAATGGGTGTGCAAGTGTTGAGTGTTGAGACAAAGCAGGGGCCACGCGGTTAATCTTCTTGTCAAAGAACTTGTCCTTGACCAGAAGGAAGCTGCAGGAGGGAAGGACAGATAGAGCATGGGAGCAGGGGGGGGGCGATGGTTGTGCGAGTGTTGAGAGAATACCAGTGCCGCATTGCCAAAGCTGCGGTCGAAAAACTTGTCCTTGACCAGGAGGAAGCTGCAGGAGAGGGGATAGAGCATGGGAGTAGAGAGGGGCGATGGTTGTGTGAGTGTTGAGTGAATGCAGGTGCTGCATTGCCAAAGCTGCAATCGAAAAAATTGTCTGACCAGGAGGAAGTTGCAGGAGGGGAGGATAGAGCATGGGAGCATAAGGGGTGTGAGTGTCGAGACAATGCCGGTGTTCCATTGCCAAAGACAGGAGGGAGAGTACAGTCTCGGTGGCAGGACTCCATGTTGCAGAAACTGATGTCTGGATTGGATGTACGAAAATAAGGAGTTTGTTTGCTTGTGGGCCGTTCTTATGGGGTGTGTGTGATGAGATGGGCGTGCACACTGTTGGGCAGCATAGTCCCTGAGCTTGGCGTCCCGGAGAATTCTCAAAACTCACACCAGCATAGTCCCGTCCCGGAGCTTGACGTCCAGAGCGCGGAGGGCGTGCGGAGCGAAGAATTCAACCACAGGTGGAGCAGAGAGGGCACAGAGAGCAGAGAGGGCGCAGAGAGCAGAGAGGGCGTACCGCTGGGCAGCGTAGTCGCGCAGCTTCACATCGAGAGCGCGGAGGGCGTCCGGGGCGAAGACAGGAGCAGAGGTGCCCGCTGGGGTGATGGCGGCCTTGATGGTCGAAAGATCAACCTCCGCCACCTGTGTGCGGGGGGTGGGGAAGGAGAGGGTTGGGGGGCAGAACACATGTGCATGGGGAAGAATGGAAGGGCTTGGAGTGTGAGAATTGAACCGATAACTTCATTAGGAATGATGAGGGTTTACATAGTTGGATCTAGGGAAGGGGGGGTTGGTTGGGTACCTAGCCAACATTATTGGCCCCCCACCAATAAGTTGGGTTGGAGAATTATTGGGGGGTCCCAATAATGTTGGCAAAAAGTGGGCCAACATTATTGGGGGGCCCAATAATCTCCCAACCCTTGGGGTCCAATAATTGGACCAAGGTTGGGTTCCAACCCCCAACTAGGGTTAACCCTAGTTTGTGCACCCAAACATAGTTTGGGTGCCTATCTCTATCCTAGGGTTTATAGGATCAATGCAGGATACAGAAGTGTAGTATAATCTAACATGGAGGGCATCCGGGGCAAAGACAGGAGCAGAGGTAGCCGCTGGGGTGATGGCCGCTTTGATGGCCGAGAGATCTACCTCCGCCACCTGTGTGCGTGTTGGGTTGGCGGTGGAGGGTTGGGGGGTAGAACGCGTGTGCATGGGGAAGCATGGAAGGGCTTGGAGGGCATCCGGGGCAGAGATAGGAGCAGAGGTGGCTGCTGGGGTGATGGCTGCCTTGATGGTTGAGTTGAGAGATCTACATCCGCCACCTGTGTGTGCGCGTGGGTGGGTAGTACATGCGTTCATGGGGAAGAAAGCAACAGGGGCCCGGGGATGTGAGGGGCGAAGACAGGGCCTGGGTGGCCGCTGGGGTAATGGTTGCCTTGATGGTTGAGAGATCTACCTCCGCGCCTCTGTGTGTGGGGTGGGAAAGGGGAGCGGGTGAGAGTGTAAGGTAAGAACAAGGGAGAGGGGGGGTAGAGGCGGCCGCTGGGGTGTTGGGTTGGCTGACTTTAAATCCGCAAGAGATACCTCCGCCACCCCCACACACCCCCACCCACCCACCCACCCACCCACACAGCCACAAAGCCACCTGCGAGAGGGTGATATGCAGCTCATCATCCTTCACTCGCAGTGCGGTGGTCCACCTTCCTTGCTTGCCGTGCCGTCTTCATGCCGTCTCCCCCTCATCCTCCTCTCGCAACGAAGTTGGTGGGAACACAAGCACCCACCCAACCCGACCACCCACCCACCCACCTAAGCCTGTAAAAGAATATTCGGTATTCGAGAACTATTCGATATTCGTTCAAATATCTGAATTCGAGAGAATAAGAAACTACCGTGTATTCGAAAATATTCGCATCACGGGTATTCATGAATGTAGAATATTCGTGTAACGAATATTCGAGGTATTCGTTACTATTCGGTATTCTACCATTAACCCCCCCTCATACTTTCCCTATATCCGGCTATCATCTGAGAGGCTTGCTGAGAGCCTTGCAATAAAGTAGCTGGAGAGGGGTTAGGGAAAGCGCGTGGTGTGAGATTGAGTCGTGGTGTTGGTAGTGTAAGGTACATTGTATCACCCTGTGTCGAACGTGCATTAGCCGTTCGACACTGCTTCTACAAGGTTTATTATTCGACACTTAATCGTATTCGATTCGGCAGTATTCGAATCGTATTCGTATTCAGTTTTGGGCCAATATTCGAATCGTATTCGTATTCGGTTTTGGGTCAGTATTCGGTCAAATAAGAAACCGCACAGTATTCGGAGAATATTCAGAAAAAATATTCGTATTCGTATTCGTATTCGTTTTTACAGGCTTACACCCACCACCTGCGTGAGGGTGATATTACCCACCCAACTCTTGCGCAACAGAGCCCAACACACCCGCACACCCACCCACACACCCACCTACCCACCCACACACCCACCTACCCACCCACACACCCACCAACCCAACCACCCACCCACCTGCGTGAGGGTGGGTTCCACCTCACCCGTGGCGGCCTCGACTCTTCCTTGCGCGGCCGCTTCAGAGCCGCCTCCCCATCATCTCCTCTCACCAGAGCCCCGTGACAACACACCCACCAACCCGACCACCCACCCACCTGTTTGAGGGTGATTTCCACCTCATCCTTCACTCGCGGCTTCTCCCCTTCCCTCCGCACCTTCTCAATACCACCTCTCCACCCCGCTCTTGCAACAGAGCCCCATAGTAACACACTCACCCATTCATCCATCCACCCACCTGTGTGAGGGTGATTTCCAACTCATCCTTCACTCTTGGCGGCCTCGACTCGTCCCTGCGCGGCCTCTTCAAAGCCGCCTCCCCGTCATCTCCTCGCGTTGCTGGCGGGGGTCTGCACAGTGGATGGCAAAGAGGGTGGGGGGAGGAGGAACAGACAGAATATAAAGTTGACTCAAAGACCATCTCCCTGACATTGCCATTTGGGAATCACATTTGAGAATTCTCAAATATGAGAATTCTCAAAAGTTGACTCAAAGACCATCTCCCTGACATTGCCATTTGCGTGGGAATCACTTTTGAGAATTCTCAAAAGTGAGAATTCTCAAAAGTTGACTCAAAGACCATCTCCCTGACATTGCCATTTGGGAATCACTTTTGAGAATTCTCAAATATGAGAATTCTCAAAAGTTGACTCAAAGACCATCTCCCTGACATTGCCATTTGCGTGGGAATCACTTTTGAGAATTCTCAAAAGTGAGAATTCTCAAAAGTTGACTCAAAGACCATCTCCCTGACATTGCCATTTGGGAATCACTTTTGAGAATTCTCAAATATGAGAATTCTCAAAAGTTGACTCAAAGACCATCTCCCTGACATTGCCATTTGCGTGGGAATCACTTTTGAGAATTCTCAAAAGTGAGAATTCTCAAAAGTTGACTCAAAGACCATCTCCCTGACATTGCCATTTGCGTGGGAATCACTTTTGAGAATTCTCAAATATGAGAATTCTCAAAAGTTGACTCAAAGACCATCTCCCTGACATTGCCATTTGCGTGGGAATCACTTTTGAGAATTCTCAAAAGTGAGAATTCTCAAAAGTTGACTCAACGACCATCTCCCTGACATCGCCATTTGCGAATCACTTTTGAGAATTCTCAAAAGTGAGAATTCTCAAAAGTTGACTCAAAGACCATCTCCCTGACATCGCCTCGCCTCACGCTGCTTGTGCAGACCCTCTGGCCAGGACCCGGGCCCAGTTCTCGATATAACGTGCTGCAAGATCAGCACATTAGAATGTAATCTTCGAGTGGCACAGCAAGGAAAGGAGGGCCCTCCTCTCTTCCCCTAACATCCTTCCCCTCTCCACACAGATGCACAGAACTCAACGCTCGTCCTCAATTACAATGTGGAACGCATTGGGCGACAGGGTGTTGAGCTGACGCAGGGCAACGAAACATGCACACATCCATAGATCTCAACGCTCGTCCTTAATTACAATGTGGAACGCCTTGGCCCTTGGGCGACTGGGTGTTGAGCTGACGCAGAGCAACAAAGCTCCCCCCACCGCTCTCTCTACCTGTTCTTCCCCCAAACCCCGTCCCCCACCCACACACGTGCACACAATCCATAGCACTCACCGCCCGTCCTTGATTACAAAGTGGAACGCCTGGGGCGATTGAATCTTTGAGCGCGCGCGCGCAGGGCAAAGAGGGCGCGCGCAGGGCAAAGAGGGCGCTCTGGTTCTGGCCGTCGTATGCGAGCAGCGAGAGAGTGGCCTGGGAGAAAGGGCCGACTCAAAAGTCACCTCTAGGGGAAATACGTGTAGGTGCTGGTCGTACATGGTGCTCTACGACGTGTCGTACATGGTGTTCATGCACGCACGTGTCAAACAGCACTCACCGCTCGTCCACAATAATGAAAGGGAACGCCTGTGGCGACGGGATGTTGAGCGCGCGCGCGCAGGGCAAAGAGTCTCCCAACCCAACACCCGCTTCGCCCTCAACCCTCTTCCCCTTCCCCACACACACAGACGCACAGCACGCACCGCTCGTCCATAATCTTGATAGGGAACGCCTTGGGCGACGGGATGTTGAGCGCGCGCAGGGCAAAGAGGGTGTTCTGGCCGTCGTACGCCAGTTGCTTGAGAGTGTCCTCGGGGAAGGTCTCAGGGTGCTGGTCGTACATGGCTTTCAGCATGGCTCGGCGCACCACCATGCTGCGCACATCCTTGGAGAAGCGCACCTGTAAGGGGGAAGGCGGGGGAGAGGGGAGGCGGGGGGAGAGCCTGAGAGAGGCGATGAGAGTCGTTGATAGCAGAGGGAGGGTGTCCTGGGGGAAGGCCGCCCGGTGCTGGTCGTATATGGCCTTCATCATAGCTCGACGCACCACCATGCCACGCACATCCTTGGAAAACCGCACCTGGGGTTGCGGAGGAGAGGGGGAAGGGGGTAGGTGCGGGCGGAAGGTGGGGGGAAAAGGGGGAAGATGGGAGGAAGGTGGGTGGGGAAGAGATGTGGAAAGGGGAAGGAGGTGGGGGAGGAGAGAGTGGATGCGGCATGTTCTGCATCATCAATCGCCAGATAATGTGTTCAGAAATCCCTTCGAAAATGCGCCTGGTGATAGGGTAATGGGAGAAAGGCAGTAGCAACGCGAAAAAATTTAAGGGCAAACCAGGGCCAGGTGAACGAAGAGAACGGGAATCAGCAGCACAAGGCCTACGGAAATTCGAAAGTGAGATGGGAGCGAGACGGAAAAGGGTAAGGCACAAAGGGGACAATAAACAGAAAATGAAGAAAATGGATAAGATGGACAAACGACGCCGCGAATCAGGGATGCGACGCGGAATAGGCTGCTCCAAGTAATTCTTTTCGTTACCTCAAGTCATTGTCTCCCAGCGGCAGTCAGGAAGGACGCATGAAAAAAACGAATTCATACGACAATAAACTGCCCCCCCAAAAAAAGAAGAGGACGACGAGATGCTGCAAGCGAAGTGTTACCCACATCGTAGTGGACGAGAGGCGAGGAGGGGATGCGCAGATCCAACTTGAAGAAATTTACCAGAACCTTCACCGGCCGACCCAGCGTGCCGTATTTGGCGTTCGTGGGCCGGCCAATGAGCTCCATCGGCTGAACGTCCGGAGCAGCAGCAGCAACAGCAGGAATGAGAGCCGTGTTGCTCGGCCCGGCTACCGGCTGCTGCTCGGAAGCCTGGCTTGAACCGCCTGGCGTTGACGTAGACGGTCCCGGGCCTCCAGACGAGCTCATGTTGAATTTCGAAGATTACACTACGGAAATTGATATAATCCGAGACGAATTCGCGAATATAAGAGCTCTGTAGACTCCCCTATCTGTGTGGAACAGCAAAGCCACCCTGAATTTGTTGCCGCGGATTGCTCAATGAAGCAATGGCTGAGCAGGAGCGGTTTCGGCGGAGGGGGGATGATTTCAGCGGAGATTCAAAAAACGAGCTATGTGGGGCTGTTGGAGGGTGTTCAGTTCGGTAAGTTGTGTGAGGTATCAGTCTGTTCTTAGTGCGGTACGGTCGAACTCCTCGTGGGGGCTTGCATTTTCGGCGCTGGATTCCTATCCCACCAGCGCGATGGGCGAGGCGCAACTTCCATCTCTGATTGTACTTCGCGCTGTAACTCCTGCTGGGAACGCGGAGTAGAAGTCATGAAAAGAGTGTACAGGAAGACTGATCATGAGAGATTTGTACGTGACATCACGCTCACAGGTTCGTTAGAATCAGCCTACGGTATCTGAATACCACACGCCCCAGTGGCCAACGTTGTATAACCTTCACAATCTAGCTTCCTTTTATTAGCAAGGCCTTCTCGTTTCCGTGTGGACGACTATTGTAACTTCTCAAAACCACAAGAAACATGTCACTAAAAATGGGGGCACATTGGACAGGCAAAACGCATCTTTAGCACTTGACCTCCTTCAGACCATCCTTGAAATAGATGAAGGTGGGGTTGGCAGAGCCATCCTTGTAGTAAGCATAGGCGATCGAGCCTTCCAAGTTCATGCTCTCACCAACAAAGCTGCACCAAACAATCAAGCAACACATTAGAAATTGGAGGGGAATAAGTTGAGAAGAGCGAGCTGATGACTATAAGGTTAAGGGGGGAGTGGGAAAGGGACGAGCTGAGGGAATCGGAGAAGTTTCAGGCTAAAAAACGTACAACTGCAGGTCAGCGAGCTTGGACATGAGCCACTTGACAGCGGCGGGTGAGTCCGCCCTGAATTGCTGCCCCCTCTCAGCCGGAATCAGGCCAGCGAGCTTCTGGACGTAAACCTTCAGGTAAGCGGCGAACGCCTTCTTGTCGAACGCTGGTTGCTCCTGCACTTAAAAACGCATTGAGATGCGGATGCAGCGGATAGCGTCAGCTACCCAAAAATTGTGTAGACGAAGGTGACGATGTCAAGTACATGAAACATTAACCCTAAATGGCTTAACCCTAAACGGCGTTATCCTAAATCCTTGAATTGCCAACCGGTCCTGTTGACGTGCCTGTAGTCTGAAGGTGTCGACGATATCCACAACCTTCTCGGACTGCTCCTCCACAGCCTCCTCCTCGCCACCCTCAGCAGAGGGGTTGGCTCCGATGTCCACCTCAATACCACCCTTCACCACCCACTGCACAATCATCCAGACGACGACCACAAGTTAGAGACAAGCGACCAGCGGGTGCTGTAAAAAAGTATATTTTTGATTCAGATCGCACCTTCCCCTCGACTTCATAGAAGATGCCATTGTGGATCTCCTTGGCCTCAAAGGAGTCGGACAGCAGCTCGTCACCTAATGATCGGCGCATTAGACATTGAGGAAAATCGAATAGTCATATTATGAAGAAAAGAAACCGTGTATCTGTTAATTGGACAACCGATATTTACGACGTACCAGAGATCAGATCCTGATAGACCAACATGGCTGCTGACGGAAGTGCGTGTAAAGACGGCGGGTTCTAAGGACGACCAAAGGTGCTAGGTGCTGAAAGCCCTAAGCCGCTGCAGGCAGAGAGCGTAAAAAAAGGTGGAAAATATGGCGGTTGGACCTAGATCAACCCTAAGGGGGATGGTAGACACGGAAAGTGCCGAGCCGAGCAATCAGCGACAAGAAAAGAATATTCCTGTTACATGGTTGGACAAAGTAAAGGTTACCTTATGATGTGCAAATGGAGTTAAGTGAATGTATGTATAAGTTCCTCATTTTTTATTTCGGAACCTTATATCTCAAGCAATTCTTATCTAATCGATCAAAACATAACAAAACCTGAATAAAATGTGATCATTACTTAGAAAACTTCAAAGGTTGTACGCAATGTCGGAATGTTCTATTTTTATACGCAAAAGTGGCAGGAGAAGTACTCGAGGCTAGAGGTTGGAAGACCGTCTCCATTACAGAGCTTTTCGAAAATCCCTACGCATGTGTACACAACCATCTTGATGAGCTGGTACCGTACTCTCCCTTCAAGAATTGTTGAAAATACAGCAAATGAGTAGGTTATACTAACTTTGTGCATGCTTGAAGATTGTGCTACAAGAACAACGCTCCATACCGCATCAGCCAATGTGCTGGCAAATTTTCCGCGTTACTGTTTACTTTTCCCACGCTTCGACTGACGCGTCAAGTTTCGTCTCCCATTTTCAACACCCTTTCAGTGAAGGTGTACAATCGAACCTCAGCGTACGGCATGAGAGCTTCCAAACCAACAAAACTAACCTACACCTGATGCCCACCCCATGCACGCGAATTTGCTCTGCACCGGATGGAAACGCTGCACCCGAGGTTTTTTCCCCAGCCTGTTACAAGCGCGTCGCGTGGTTATGAACCAATAGTAACGAACAGACCGAAGTCAAACTGAAGAGACTGAAGTCAAAATGTCAACGGATAAGGTTACAGATCCTTTATATAAGCACCTGCGAGTCCTTTTTAGCTAGCTGCGAATTGACGAAACTTATGTGAAATGCCGAATACAGCTTATACGCCCCCTTCACAAGGCAACCGGGAGGGGCTTAATCAGGCATCAGGTGTACCAAGTCCAGAGAAAATTCCAGATCCAGGCCCAAAGCCCAAGTTTCCAGTTTGACTCGAGCCTCCCATTTCCCTCATAAAAAAAGCTCATAATAGTTTGACCTTGATATAAATGGTCAGCGACTTGCCTTTCATTTCACACACCAGTACCTCACATTCCATCCTAAACTTTCTCAACCACTAGAATAGAAACCAGCAGCAGCAAGGAAACTATCTCTTGATTATTTTTATCGTCTGTAAGCACGACACCAGTCATGGCAGTCAGAGTTCTCGTCCTCGCGTGCGTGCTCCTCCTCTTGTCGACGTCCGCCTTGGCGCAGCGTGGTCCGCCTGGCGGAGGTCCTCCCAGCGGTCAGCGCGGAGGCCCTGGCGGCGTACCCGACGGTCGCGGCGGACCCGGCGGTCGCGGCGGACCCGGCGGTCACGGTGGGCCTGGCGGGCAATGCGCACCGCGCAGTCCTCCGCTGAACCTGACGGCCGTTGGGAATCTGACGGCCGATATCGGCGCGCAACTCGCCAATTCCACCGCGGACTAGGCGATTCTGAACGGCAGCTTCCACCTCGCCGTCTTCAAGAACTCCACCGGAAACTACAACCTGCTGGTTGAAGCTCTACTTGTCGACGCGGCGGGCGGTCCGCCCGACTCGCTGGCGATCGTGAAGGGCGCCGTGTGCGACGCCGCCACGACGGACGTGCTCGCGCTGCCGCTCGCCGCAGCGGACTGGCAGTAGCGCGCAGGATGGTGGCTGCTGCACGCGGAGGCGCGCCTCGACGCGTTCCTCGAGAACGCGGACGCCGCCATCCTCGACGCGCTGCTCGCCGTGCTCCCCACCGCTTCGCTTCCACCTACCAACGGCGGCGGGCGCAACGGCGGAGGCAGCGCCAGCGGAGGCAGCGCGGGGGGCACGCGGAACGGGCAGGGCGGGAGGCGCATGGGGCGGGAGCTGCTGATGCGCGCATTCGGCCGCGCTGCCAGGCAGTGTGGACAGAAGCAGGGGGGGCAGCAGCAGCAGGGGGGGGTGCAGAAGGCGCCTGCAGCGAGCGGGTATGTTGTGCTGGCGGGCAGCAGCGCAGCAGGTGTGACGTGGGACGGGCAGCTCATGGGCGCCAAGGCGCCAGCCGCTACTGTTTAATGCTCCGCTGCCCTGCTGCTGCTGCTACTGCCAGCGTTGGCAGTTGGAACCAAACCTGTTGCACGCAGCAGTCGTCGTTGTGACGGGCTAGAGCCCTGAGGGCTTCTTAGATGTGTGTGTTTGTCTGGATGAGCTTGCTCTAGGTTTGCTCTGGTTCCTACTAGTAGCTACCGTAAAATAGGTCAAAGCATGAGGGGCAGGAATGCTGGCAAGGCATCAGGGGACACCAGCTGACTTGCTAGTCTTCCAACCCTTGATTGTTCTTACGGTATGAGGTCATTCAATTGGTCAGCGTTATTTATGTCCCTGTGTGTTCCGGTATTGTCAAATTTAGTGTGTGTATCTGTCAGAAAGTACAGGCAGGAATGAATGAACTAGCAGCATGATGGGTACAAGTAGGAAACCCTAATCTGGGTTGTACCCCATATGGGCTACCCCACTACAGCCTACACAATAAGCAGCATATATGTTTGACACACCCCCATAGGCAAAGTGGGGGAGAACAAGAGGTCACACGACCAGTCAAGAAAAGCAAAGCAAGCTCAGGGTGGATCACAAAGTCACCACGCATTCTGAGCCTAAGCAAAGGGCCACAAGGCCAGTTCACATGCAGAGGTATATATGCAACAACACAGTACAGTGATCACTACCTAGCAAGAACAAGCATGCAGGTATATATACATAGATCACAGTACAAGCAAAGCCTACAGCAAGTGAGGAAACGTAGGCACGAGGCCCAACAAAGTACAAAAGCGCTGATGATCACTAGGCGGAAGTGCCTTGGTGAATATATCAACAGTGTTGGCCCTGGTGGCCACGTGAGCAAGACGAAGCTGACCACGCTGCTGCAACTCTCGAGCCAGAAAGTAACGCAGAGCGATGTGCTTCGTTCTGTGCTCCAGTCTGTGCTCCTGACACAAGGCAATGGCGGCCTTGTTGTCGACGTACAGAACTGGAGGAGAACGAGGCCTCTCTCCCAAGTCGGTCAGCAGGTAGGTGAGCCAACGCAACTCCTGAGCAGCCATGGCTGTGGCGTAGATCTCAGCCTCACAACTGGAGCCGAGAACAGAAGACGAGCGAGTAGAACGCCAAGAAACAGAGCCAGAGCCAAGGCTGAAAGTGTAACCCTGTGACAACCGCTGCGTAGCCTGGTCGTCAACCCAAGAAGCGTCTGAGTGCCCAGTGAGGACAACGTCGCTCCGTCCTCCAAGCACGAGCCCCATGCCCGATGTACTGCACAAGTAGCGCAGTACCCTCTTCGCAGCATCCATGTGCACCTTTCGGTGCCGACCAGGAGCCACGTAGCGAGCCAAAAGGCCAAGAGGGTACGCAAGGTCAGGTCGAGTGCAGGTCATCAGGTACATGAGGCAGCCCACTAGCTCTGCGTAAGGACCACTCGACTCTACGGACTCGTCCGAAGGTGGAGCTGAGAGTGAGTGACCTGTAGCAAGAGGAGTGGACTGTGCGGAGGACCAGGTGAAGCCGAAGCGCTGAAGGACCTGCTGCACCATGTGTGACTGAGTCAGTGTGATGGTGTGGCGTGCTCTGTCCCGGGTGATCTGCAAGCCAAGGTAACTGCGCAGCTCACCCAGGTCTGTGCACATGTGTCTCTTCTGCAGCTCCGACTTCACCAGAGCGAGAGCCTCAGTGTCAGCAGTAGCAAAGACCAAGTCGTCGACGTACATGAGGATGTAGAACGGCGGCAGCGAAGTGTCGGTGCGCAGAAACAGCGACAGGTCAGCAGTCGAAGGAGCGAACCCAAGAGCCGCAAGTGTAGTCCTCAGTGTGTCGTGCCACTCACGGGGTGCCTGGCGGAGACCGTAGACTGGCCGCCGGAGGCTCCACTGGGTACCAGGAGGGAACGACCCAGTGAAGCCAGGTGGGCGGCGCAGCCAGATCTCCTCGTGTAGGCTGCCCTGTAAGAAGGCTGTGCTGAAGTCAAGAGAGTGAAGCTCGTAGTCACGCTGAGCGGCAACGTGCAGCAGCACCCGAAGAGTGGTCATCTTCGGGGTAGGGGAGAAGGTCTGGAAGAAGTCAACTCCCTCACGCTGACTGAAGCCTCTAGCAACGTAACGAGCCTTGAAGACAGGCGGAGAACCCGGCGGCCGCTTCACCCTGAAAATCCACATGCCATCGACGATGTTCGCCCCAGGAGGGGGAACCTCATCGACGTAAGTGCCTGTGGACTTCTAGGATGCCATCTCTGCGTCCATGGCTGCCTGCCACTGAGAGGAGTAGGGACCCGCGATCGCCTCAGCGTAAGAGCGCGGGGTCGGGATGTCTACAGCATCCGGGTCTCCCTCAGGGGCAAGCAGCATGGCCACAAGATGAGGCGCAGCGCCTGCAAACTCAAATTCCTCCTGCCTGTCCTCAAGGACGTTTATGCCAAGAGCACACTCACCCCCGACGGACGGAGGACAGACAGACTCAGACTCAGCAATAAGGCTAGCGGCATAGTCTAGACGACAGGCAGCAGCAAAGTCAACAAGCTCAGCGACTAAGGCAGACGCAGCAGCAGACTCAAACGACGGGTCAGTGACAGCAGTGGCAAGCAGATGCGTGACAGTATGGTGCTCAGCACGAAACCGGTCAGACTCAGGGTCCGCAACGTCAGGCAGAGAGGACGCAGGGGGAGACGGCAGAGGAACAGGCTGCGGAGCAGAGGAAAGACGACGGACTACGAGGTGGGTACCGCGGACAGCCGGCTGACGCGAACAAGGAACACGACGACCGGAACGACCAGGACGAACAGGCGAGACAGGACGCGACGCAGGCTCACGACGCTCAGCAAGACCACCAGGCTGCTCAGTGTAAGGAGGAGGAGCAGGGAGCGGTGAGCCAGGCAGTAACGGAAGACCAGTAGACGACGGAAGGGTAAGAACCTGACGAAGAACAGAGTCAGGCGGCGGCAGAGACGACGGAGACAGCGGAGCGAAGAACAGTCGTGTCGGCGCAGCTGCACTCGCACCGGCAGCTCCAGCAGCTCCAGTGGCTCCAGCACCTCCAGTAGCTCCAGCACCTCCAGCAGCTCCAGAACCTCCAGCGCCAGCACCACCAGCAGCAGCACCCCCAGAACCAGTACCTCCAGTCCTAGGGTCGCCAGCCTCAGTGTCTCCAGCAGCAGCACCCCCAGAACCGACACCTCCAGTCCTAGGGTCTCCAGCCTCAGTGTCTCCAGCAGCAGCACCCCCAGACGCAGCACCTCCAGCCCCAGCAGCTCCAGTACCTCCAGTACGAGCACCTCCGGGACCAGCGACTCCAGCACCTCCTGTAGACACAGCACCACTCCCAGCTCCAGCGACGACAGCAGAAACACCTCCAGCGGTAGAGCCCCGAGCTCCAGCAGCGCGACCCTGACGGCGAGTGTACCACTCGTGCAGCTGCTGCGGGGAGAGAGGCGCACGCGGACGAAGGCGGCTACTCCAAGGAGACCGCGCACCAGCAGTCTCAGTACCCGCAGGCGCCTCACCCCTAGACTTAGCACTCTCAGGCTCAGCACCCCCGGACACTACACCCCCAGGCACAGCACCTCCAGTCTCCGCACGCACAAGCTCAGCACCTCCAGCAGGCAAAGAACCAGCACCACTCCCAGCTCCAGTGACGTCAGCAGAAGTACCTCCAGCAGTAGAGCCCCGAGCCCCAGCAGCGCGACCCTGACGGCGACCGTACCACTCGTGCAGCTGATGTGAGGTGAGAGGCGTATCCGGACGAAGGCGGCCACTCCAAGGAGACCGCGCACCAGCAGTCGCAGTACCCTCAGGCGCCGCACCCCCAGACTCAGCACCCCCAGGCTCCTCACGCTCAGGCTCAGTACCTCCAGGCTCAGCACCCTCAGGCCCCTCACACGCAGGCTCAGCACCCTCAGACTCGGCACCCCCAGGCTCAGCACCTCCAGGCTCCTCACGCTCAGGCACAGCACCCCCAGACTCCGCACCCCCAGGCTCAGCACCCCCAGGCTCCTCTCGCTCGGGCTCCGTACCCCCAGGCTCAGCACCCCCAGAGACAGCACCCCGAGCAGGACTACCCCCAGCAGGACCTGAGTCACCAGTGACCTCAACAGGCGCAGGCACAGGAGGATCTACCTGAGAAACACCTGAAGGAGCAGGACCTGGCGCGGGGAGGGGGTCTACCTGGGAAGGACCTGGAGCGAGAAAGAGCGGCGGGGGGGGGGGGCGAGGGGCAGTGCGGTAGGGAAAGAGACGGTAAAAGGGGACGGACTCGTCAAAAGTGACATCCTGAGACGCAAAGACACGGCGCGAGGCGGGGTCGTAAAACTGCCAGCCAGGCGCGTCAGGAGGAAAACCAAGGAAGACGCAGGGAATGGCGCGGGCAGAGAGCTTGTCCGCGGTGAGATCGCGGACAAAGGCACGAGCACCCCAGACCCGGAAACGCGACGCATCGCCAACCTCCCCCGTCCACAGCAGTGTGGGCGAGGTCTCCGACAAGGAGACACGGGGCCAGAGGTTGAGCTGATGCGCGGCGTACCGGACCGCAAACGGCCACAGAAAATGGGGAGCCGCCGCATGGATCATGGAGGTACGAGCGACCTCCATGATTAAGCCAATGCGGCGCTCAGCAACCCCATTTTGCTGCGGAGAGGCCGGAAGCGTGAACGACTGGGTGATGCCGTGCTCCTCACAGAAGGCTCGCAAGAGGTCGGAGGTGAACTCACCACCTCTGTCAGAGTGCAGACGCAGGACGGGAAAGTCCGACTGGAACCGCTCGCGGAGCTGGAGACGAACAGCGCGGATCTAGGGGATCAAAACAGCAGGGACGTCCCCCTTGCTGCGCAAGGGGAAGACCGTGGTGTAACGCATGTAGTCGTCGACAACCAGCAGGAAGTACCGCTCGCGGCCCTGTCCCTGGACGCGGGTTGGGCCCCACACGTCCAGGTGGAGCGTCTGCAGTGGAGCCTCTGTGGGAGGAAACGAGGAGGAGTGAGGAGCGGCGCGCTGCCGTCCCTCGACGCAAGGAATGCAGGGCGGCGCAGGCGAGGGAGGGAGGGCAGGCAGAGACCTGGGAAGACCAGAGACAAGTAGGCGAGAGTGCATGCTACGAAGGCGGGGCAGGGAGGGGTGACCAAGGCGGTGGTGCCACAGGAGAGTGTCGTGCGACAGGCGGCGACACTCACACTGGATAGCTACCTGAGTGGACGCGTACAGCTGTGGAGACAAAGGGGTGTAGCGTGAAACAGTGGTGAGGGTGTACAGACTGGACCCGGGCTCACGAGTGAACGTGGCCAGGTGGCGGCCAGTCCTGGAGCACGTGCAGATCGCCACACGCTGTCCTCCAGGAGTCCAGGTGTCAACCCAGTGATCTTGAAGGACGGCGTTGCTCACCGGGTTCGTAGAGAACGTGGGGATGTGGAGACCAGACAGCTCACCGGACGGGACCGCCGGACACGGGAGCACAGTGGAGGAACGAGCAAGTACTGGGCCCCCAGAGGGGTCAGCCAGTGAGACAGGGACAGGCCCAGGAAGGGGGGTGACCGTGGTACTGTCGCGAAAGAAACAGCGGGAAGCACCAGAGTCAAGTGTAAAGGTGTGCAAGGCCTCAGCAGGTGCAGTACCAGAGAGAGCAGACTCACTAGCACCTAGAGCAGCAGCCGCTATACCAGGGTCAGGGGGCACACACAGGTAACAGTCACCCTCAGAAGTACCAGTCAAAACATACATGGCAGTAAGGATAGTGTCATAGTCTAAGGCAAATATATCTACTCCGTCCTGAAGCAGCTCTAGCCAGAGGGGTAGCTCAGTCTCGTCGCCAAACCGTGCTCGCCAAGCGTCGCTCAGACGGGAGAAGCAGCGGGACTCTGTATGACTAACTGTCCCGCAAGTCTGACCAGCTCGATCACCTGTGCGAATAACGTACGGGCAGCGAGCAGTAGTCCTACACCCCCAACTCTGAGCGTACCACTCATGCAGCTGCCGGGGAGTAAGGGTCTCGCGCGAGCGCCTCTGCAGCTGCATCTGGCCACCGCCAGAGACTCCGCACTGACCAGCTCCACCACGACTGCTACTACGGCCGCCGCCACCTCTCCGAGACGCACAACGCTGAGCGTACCACGCATGAAGCTGCTGGGGTGGAAGGGTCTCGCTCGGACGCCGCTGCAGCTGGAT
The DNA here is from genome assembly GCA_947470075.1 of Closterium sp. Yama58-4. NCBI lineage: Eukaryota > Viridiplantae > Streptophyta > Zygnematophyceae > Desmidiales > Closteriaceae > Closterium > Closterium sp. Yama58-4. The sequence goes on along the minus strand of CANIUD010000082.1, from coordinate 497,073 downwards.
CTCGCCACCGCCAGAAACTCCGCACTGAACAGCTCCACCGCAATTGCAACTATGGTCGCCGCCACCACTCCCACTGCCGCCACCGCCGCCGCCACCACTCCCACCGCTACTACGAAGGGAAGTCATAGCGGGTAAGCAAGGAGGCGTGCGAGGAGGAGGGCGGTACGGAGGGAAGACAGCAGCACGAGCAGCAGCAACAGCAGTAAGAGCAGTAGAGCGGCCCGGTGAGGCTAGGCTGTAGCACCTCCAGCACTCCTAGCAGCACCTCCACCAGCAGCAGTAGTAGCACGAGCAGGAGGGCGGATCGGGTCGGGTAGGGCGGCTCGGCTCGGCCTGGGCGGCGCGAGCAGCAGGGCGCGCTTCGTGCAGGGCAGCAGGGCGCGACGCGCGGGCTGCAGCAGAGCGCAACGCGCAGGGCTGCAGAGCGCGGCGCGCGGGCTGCCGTAGGGCGCGACGCGCGGGGCAGCAGAGGCGCGACGCGCGGGCTGCAAGGCGGACGGGCGACGCGACGGGCAGGCAGCCCGTACGGGCGACGCGACGGGCTGGGACAGCCCGTACAGGCGACGCGACGGGCAGGCAGCCCGTACGGGCGACGCGACGGGCTGGGACAGCCCGTACGGGCGACGCGACAGGCAGGCAGGGCGGACGGGCGACGCGACGGGCTGGGACAGCCCGTACGGGCGACGCGACGGGCTGGGACAGCCCGTACGGGCGACGCGACGGGCAGAGGCAGGGCAGACGGGCGACGCGACGGGCTGCAGGGGCGCGCGACGCCAGGCAGAGCAGAGCGTGCGCGGGGCAGCGCAACGCGGGGCAGGGCACGGCGTGCGCGGGGCAGCGCAACGCGGGGCAGGGCAGGGCGTGCGCGCGGGCGGCGCAGCGCAGGCAAGGCAAGGCAAGGCAAGGTGCAGGCAAGGCAAGGCGCGCGCGGGCAGCGCAGCGCAGGCAAGGCAAGATGTGCGCGGGCAGCGCAGCGCAGGCACGGCAAGGCGCGCGCGGGCGGCGCAGCGCAGGCAACACGTGGGGCAGCTCAGTAACCACAACGGTAGGTGGGCCCGAAAAAAAACGGTCCTACAGACCTACTGCTCTGATCCCATGTCAGAAAGTACAGGCAGGAATGAATGAACTAGCAGCATGATGGGTACAAGTAGGAAACCCTAATCTGGGTTGTACCCCATATGGGCTACCCCACTACAGCCTACACAATAAGCAGCATATATGTTTGAGAGTATCCTCTGTTTCCCCTTGTGAGACATGTTTTGTTGCAAGTTTCAACAGCCCAACCTGAAGTAGGGTATGAGATGAATACCGGTAGTTCTTAAGCAACACTTTGGACAGATAAATAACCGAGGACTTCATACTACCTATATACCGTAACAAATTACCTCCGACAATCAAGCCAACTGTCCTTTGGACAAGATTCCTGTGGCAGCAGAGGCATGCGAAAGCGGAGAGCTGCACTGTACTGGCAGGCTGGCAGCAATGGTAGCGCAACGAAGGAATGGTTGAGGCAATCAGGCCAAATGTCCCTTAGACAAGATTCCTGTAGCAACAGAGGCAGGTTGGTGGCGCCGCAACACAAGCAGGTGGAAGAGGAGAGCTGCAATTGCGGCAACAGCAGCGCTGCCAAGGGTACACAGACAAAGGACAAATGGGAGGCACAGGAATCAACATGAGCTGCACAGGAATCAACATGAGCTGCACAGGAATCAACATGAGCTGCACAGGAATCAACATGAGCTGCACAGGAATCAACATGAGCTGCACAGGAATCAACATGAGGCAAAAAAACGTAAAGTGAGGTGCAGCGATGACTGCACTGCCAAGGAGCAGATGGAGGGAAAGGGGGAGACCAGAGGGTCAAAGGTGGGCAAGGTGCAAAGAATTTGCAGCAGAGGTGAGTCCACTACACATAAAGCTCAACTACCGTATGTAGAGCTTGGCATCATGGTACCAACCCCACAAGCATGTCAGTCATTGGTGTCATGCTGGATGCAACGTGTCGTCTGCTTGCACATATAAACAACCGGTTTCAAAGGAGCATGACAGACCACTGGGTTCTGAGAAAGCAACAGGGATGTAATAGGTCAATGTGTGATGCACCTGAAAAGGGCACGTCTTTGGCTTAAAGAGCGACTGGGGACGTGAAAGAAGTGACTGAAGAAGCTTCTTCATCAAGCTTACCTGACAGCAACTGGCGCATGGTAGCCGAATTCGGATGAGAGGAGGCCGGCAGCAGAGGGACCCAGCACCCGGCAGGCTGACATGATGGCATCCGATAGGCCCAGCAGCTGTCCCACCTGGTAGTAGCAGGAGAAAGCAAGAGAAGAGGGAGAGGGATACAGGCACGGAACAGGCAAGAGGGACGAGAGAATATAGTGTCATGTTGAAGAGAAACTGAGCATTTGGCAGGCCGGCAAGAAAGCAACTGATGTACCCAGCAGCTGACTCACCTTAACGAGGGGCCGAGCACTCCACATGTTAAACCATTTGGCTTCCCAATAAGTGATGATTGTAGAGAAGTGGAGAAGAGAAAGTGAAGCCGAGAGAGCATGGTGCCTGCCATCTCGAAGAGCCACCAGCACTTGGAAGCTAAACACGCTTAGTTACCTCACACAGAGTGAGAAACAGGGGAAGAGGGTTACCTCACACAGCGTGAGAAACAGGGGAAGAGGGTTACCTCACACAGCGTGAGAAACAGGGGAAGAGGGTTACCTCACACAGCGTGAGAAACAGGGGAAGAGGGTTACCTCACACAGCGTGAGAAACAGGGGAAGAGGGTTACCTCACACAGCGTGAGAAACAGGGGAAGAGGGTTACCTCACACAGCGTGAGAAACAGGGGAAGAGGGTTACCTCACTCTGAGCGACAGAAGTAGTGAGGAGGGCCGTGTATGTGGTGCGCAGAACACCGGTTGAGAGGGCGAGAGGGGGCAGTAGTAGGACCAGGAAAGACTGAGGGGCGGGCACGGGAGCGGAAGAAGTCAAACACAAACATAAGGACGTGCTTCGATTTTTTAGGCGCCTCAAAAAGAGGGGCGGGGCACGGGAGTGGAAGAAGAAGTCAAATACAAACATAAGGACGTGCTTCTTCAGTCGCTCGAAGACATATATATACGGGAGTCAATGGGTCAAAGACTGGGGGACAGGGGATTCCGGAGCGAAAGAATAATACAAACAGATGGTGAGAAAAGACAAACAGATGGTGAGAATAAGACAAACAGATGGTGAGAATAAGACAAACAGATGGTGAGAATAAGACAAACAGATGGTGAGAATAAGACAAACAGATGGTGAGAATAAGACAAACAGATGGTGAAGAGTGGGTGGTTTAATGGAGACGGCTGGACCCTTGACAAACAGAGAGTGAGGTTGGACAGAGAGTGAGGTTGGACAGAGAGTGAGGTTGGACAGAGAGTGAGGTTGGGCAGAGAGTGAGGTTGGACAGAGTGAGGTTGGACAGAGAGTAAGGTTGGGCAGAGAGTAAGTGGATAAATGAAAAAGCACCTCCTTGGTGAGGCGATGCTAGGTTGGAAAGGGAGAGGGAGAGGGAGAAGGAGAGGGAGAGGGAGAGGGAGAGGGAGAGGGAGAGGGAGAGGGAGAGGGAGAAGGAGAGGGAGAGGGAGAAGGAGAGGGAGAAGGAGAGGGAGAAGGAGAGGGAGAAGGAGAGGCAGAGGGTCAGACAGATGGCATGGCAGAAGGAGAAGGCTGGGTGCAGTAGCAAGTGAGACAGAAGAAGAGGTACATGCATCAAGCATGGCACGGCTTACAAGAGGTACATGCATCAAGCATGGCATGGCTTACAAGAGGTACATGCATCAAGCATGGCACGGCTTACAAGAGGTACATGCATCAAGCAAGGCACGGCTTACAAGAGGTACATGCATCAAGCATGGCACGGCTTACAAGAGGTACATGCATCAAGCATGGCACGGCTTACAAGAGGTACATGCATCAAGCATGGCACGGCTTACAAGAGGTACATGCATCAAGCATGGCACGGCTTACAAGAGGTACATGCATCAAGCATGGCACGGCTTACAAGAGGTACATGCATCAAGCATGGCACGGCTTACAAGAGGTACATGCATCAAGCATGGCACGGCTTACAAGAGGTACATGCATCAAGCATGGCACGGCTTACAAGAGGTACATGCATCAAGCATGGCACGGCTTACAAGAGGTACATGCATCAAGCATGGCACGGCTTACAAGAGGTACATGCATCAAGCGTGGCACGGCTTACAAGAGGTACATGCATCAAGCATGGCACGGCTTACAAGAGGTACATGCATCAAGCATGGCACGGCTTACAAGAGGTACATGCATCAAGCATGGCACGGCTTACAAGAGGTACATGCATCAAGCATGGTACGGCTTACAAGAGGTACATGCATCAAGCATGGCAAGGCTTACAAGAGGTACATGCATCAAGCATGGCACGGCTTACAAGAGGTACATGCATCAAGCATGGCACGGCTTACAAGAGGTACATGCATCAAGCATGGCACGGCTTACAAGAGGTACATGCATCAGGCATGGCACGGCTTACAAGAGGTACATGCATCAAGCATGGCACGGCTTACAAGAGGTACATGCATCAGGCATGGCACGGCTTACAAGAGGTACATGCATCAAGCATGGCACGGCTTACAAGAGGTACATGCATCAGGCATGGCACGGCTTACAAGAGGTACATGCATCAAGCATGGCACGGCTTACAAGAGGTACATGCATCAAGCAGGGCACGGCTTACAAGAGGTACATGCATCAAGCATGGCATGGCTTACAAGAGGTACATGCATCAAGCATGGCACGGCTTACAAGAGGTACATGCATCAAGCATGGCACGGCTTACAAGAGATACATGCATCAAGCATGGCACGGCTTACAAGAGGTACATGCATCAAGCATGGCACGGCTTACAAGAGGTACATGCATCAAGCATGGCACGGCTTACAAGAGGTACATGCATCAAGCATGGCACGGCTTACAAGAGGTACATGCATCAAGCATGGCACGGCTTACAAGAGGTACATGCATCAGGCATGGCACGGCTTACAAGAGGTACATGCATCAAGCATGGCACGGCTTACAAGAGGTACATGCATCAAGCATGGCACGGCTTACAAGAGGTACATGCATCAGGCATGGCACGGCTTACAAGAGGTACATGCATCAGGCATGGCACGGCTTACAAGAGGTACATGCATCAAGCATGGCACGGCTTACAAGAGGTACATGCATCAGGCATGGCACGGCTTACAAGAGGTACATGCATCAAGCATGGCACGGCTTACAAGAGGTACATGCATCAAGCATGGCACGGCTTACAAGAGGTACATGCATCAAGCATGGCACGGCTTACAAGAGGTACATGCATCAAGCATGGCACGGCTTACAAGAGGTACATGCATCAAGCATGGCACGGTTTACAAGAGGTACATGCATCAAGCATGGCACGGCTTACAAGAGGTACATGCATCAAGCATGGCACGGCTTACAAGAGGTACATGCATCAAGCATGGCACGGCTTACAAGAGGTACATGCATCAAGCATGGCACGGCTTACAAGAGGTACATGCATCAAGCATGGCACGGCTTACAAGAGGTACATGCATCAGGCATGGCACGGCTTACAAGAGGTACATGCATCAAGCATGGCACGGCTTACAAGAGGTACATGCATCAAGCATGGCACGGCTTACAAGAGGTACATGCATCAGGCATGGCACGGCTTACAAGAGGTACATGCATCAGGCATGGCACGGCTTACAAGAGGTACATGCATCAGGCATGGCACGGCTTACAAGAGGTACATGCATCAGGCATGGCACGGCTTACAAGAGGTATATGCATCAGGCATGGCACGGCTTACAAGAGGTACATGCATCAGGCATGGCACGGCTTACAAGAGGTACATGCATCAGGCATGGCACGGCTTACAAGAGGTACATGCATCAAGCATGGCACGGCTTACAAGAGGTACATGCATCAGGCATGGCACGGCTTACAAGAGGTACATGCATCAGGCATGGCACGGCTTACAAGAGGTACATGCATCAGGCATGGCACGGCTTACAAGAGGTACATGCATCAGGCATGGCACGGCTTACAAGAGGTACATGCATCAGGCATGGCACGGCTTACAAGAGGTACATGCATCAGGCATGGCACGGCTTACAAGAGGTACATGCATCAAGCATGGCACGGCTTACAAGAGGTACATGCATCAGGCATGGCACGGCTTACAAGAGGTACATGCATCAGGCATGGCACGGCTTACAAGAGGTACATGCATCAGGCATGGCACGGCTTACAAGAGGTACATGCATCAAGCATGGCACGGCTTACAAGTACATGCATCAAGCATGGCACGGCTTACAAGAGGTACATGCATCAAGCATGGCACGGCTTACAAGAGGTACATGCATCAAGCATGGCACGGCTTACAAGAGGTACATGCATCAAGCATGGCACAAAGGGGAATGGCTTACGAGGCTGGGAGCAGCAGCAAGCAGTGCGAGGGTGAGGGAGAGCAGCAGGAGGCCGCGGAAGATGAGAGGCGTTTCTGGGAAGCGGCGCAGCAACGGGCGGATGGCCAGGCCCTGTACTAATGATGTGAGGAGACCCTGAGGGGGGACAAGGGTAAAAAGGAAAGCATCCCCAAAATTAATGGGTTAAGAGTGGAATAAGGTGCCTTCAGTGCAGCAAAGGGCGGATGGCCAGGCCCTGTACCAGCGATGTGAGGAGACCCTGAGGGAGGGACATGTGACATGCATGGGGAGTAAGGTGCCTTACGAGCAGAGCAGCTAAGGGCGGATGGCCAGTCCCTGTACTAGTGATGTGAGGAGACCCTGGGGGGGGACATGTGAAAAAAGGGAGGCGTATTAAGTGATGTGGGATGTGAAGAGGGACGGGAGGTGGGTACAAGATACTAACCATTAGCCACTCACACCCCCATAACACCACTCACCACGACTCACCACCGCTCACCACGACTCACCACTGCTCACCACCACTCACCACCACTCACCACCACTCACCACCACTCACCACCACTCACCTGCAATGAAGAAGCAGCCCGTTGGTGTGCACGGGGAGGTTGCGGCGGTAGATGAGGAGCAGCGAGAAGAACAGATGGAGCGCCAGACCCACAGAAGAACCACCATTTGCCACTCACCACCGCTCACCACCACCACTCACCACCACTCACCACCACTCACCACCACTCACCAACACTCACCACCGCTCACCTGCAATGAGAGCAGCAGCCCATTAGTGTGCACGGGCAGGTTGAGGCGGTAGATGAGGAGCAGTGAGAAGCCCTGGCGGAAGAGATGCACCGCGAGTCCCAGCACTGCGCGCACTACCATCAGCGCTGCTACACGGGGGCGAGTCAATATGGCCACCTGGGAGGAAAGGGAAGGAAGGGCGAATGGGAGGACAGGAGGGGCAAGGGGAAGGATGATGGGTGTCAACGCCCCTTCACTGCATTTTAAAAGTGATGCACTGCCAGACCCTGCACTGCCATTAGCGCTGCTATTTGGGGTGAGTCAATATGGCCACCTGAAGGACGAGGGAGGGAGGGACGATTGGGGAAACCTCAACAACGCATACTAGGGGTAACCTCTCAACGCATTTCTTGACCGTGCCGAGTTTCACGTCACGAGGTTGTGGAATGCATGTCACGAGGTTGTGGAATGCATGTCACGAGATGCGTTGCTTCGACTTGTGCGTGAGGTGCCGCATTCCATCCCATCCATGCACACACATGCTGAAAGGAGAGAAATCTTGTGAGAGAAGCACAGGGAGGAGAGGAGGTTGAAAGAGTAGGTGGAATGGAAAGCAGAGGAGAAGTCGGCGGGGCGGCCAAAAGAGGATGCATGTGCCGTCGGAGAAGAGAAGGATAACAATGAGAAGGGAGCAATGGGGGGAGGTAAATGGGAGGAGAGCAACAGGAGGCTGGGAACAAGCGGAGAGAAACAAGAGGAGAGAAACAAGCGGAGAGAAACAAGAGGAGAGAAACAAGAGAAGGAAACAAGAGCGGTGGGATAGAGAGGTGTACATTAGGAAGGAGTCCTCGCATTGAGAGAACCCGTGCTGTTCTCTTGGACGCATGTGGTGTAGATTCGGCAGAGGGTTTTTGTGCTTGCAGCTGCGTGACAGTAATGAAGGAGTTTATAGCGTAGAGAAGCGCTGCTGCTGCTGTTGGGAGGGGATAATTGCCTGCCTGTGGGAGGAGCAAGGAGATGCAAGGAGGAGCAAGGGGATGCAAGGAGGAGCAAGGGGATGCAAGGGAGGAGCAAGGGGATGCAAGGGAGGAGCAAGGGGATGCAAGGGAGGAGCAAGGGGATGCAAGGGAGGAGCAAGGGGATGCAAGGGAGGAGCAAGGGGATGCAAGGGAGGAGCAAGGGGATGCAAGGGAGGAGCAAGGGGATGCAAGGGAGGAGCAAGGGGATGCAAGGAGGAGCAAGGGGATGCAAGGGAGGAGCAAGGGGATGCAAGGGAGGAGCAAGGGGATGCAAGGGAGGAGCAAGGGGATGCAAGGAGGAGCAAGGGGATGCAAGGGAGGAGCAAGGGGATGCAAGGGAGGAGCAAGGGGATGCAAGGGAGGAGCAAGGGGATGCAAGGGAGGAGCAAGGGGATGCAAGGGAGGAGCAAGGGGATGCAAGGGAGGAGCAAGGGGATGCAAGGGAGGAGCAAGGGGATGCAAGGGAGGAGCAAGGGGATGCAAGGAGGAGCAAGGGGATGCAAGGGAGGAGCAAGGGGATGCAAGGGAGGAGCAAGGGGATGCAAGGGAGGAGCAAGGGGATGCAAGGGAGGAGCAAGGGGATGCAAGGGAGGAGCAAGGGGATGCAAGGAGGAGCAAGGGGATGCAAGGGAGGAGCAAGGGGATGCAAGGGAGGAGCAAGGGGATGCAAGGGAGGAGCAAGGGGATGCAAGGGAGGAGCAAGGGGATGCAAGGGAGGAGCAAGGGGATGCAAGGGAGGAGCAAGGGGATGCAAGGGAGGAGAGGGTTGGGGGAGGGAGGAGGAGATGAGAAGGCGGGAGGGAGGGAGGGGAGGAGGAGAAACGAGGAATGAAAGGGGAGCTTCAGACCATTCGAGAGAGAAGGACGAGGAACACAGAGACGAGTTGCTCACAAACACGAGTAACAGCTCAATTTAGTAAGACCTACTTTAAATAGCATGCCGCCCACTGCAGGGCCGACCATAATGCCCAGAGCTGATGCTGTTGCCATCCTGTGGGAGAGCAGCAAGGGAGGTGGAAAGGCGCCAAGGGGGTCGACTTTTACTTTTGAGTTTTCTCAAAAGTAAAATCAACATCCTGTGGGAGAGCAGCAAGGGAGGTGGAAAGGCGCCAAGGGGTCGACTTTTACTTTTGAGTTTTCTCAAAAGTAAAATCAACATCCTGTGGGAGAGCAGCAAGGGAGGTGGAAAGGCGCCAAGGGGGTCGACTTTTACTTTTGAGTTTTCTCAAAAGTAAAATCAACATCCTGTGGGAGAGCAGCTAGGGTGGTGGAAAGGCACCTAGGGAATGGACTCTAACAACCATATAGGAGTAGCCGTGTATGTATGCCCATAAGCATGCCCATGCCCATACCCATACCCATTCCCTTGCCCAAGCCCATGCCCATGCCCATGCCCATTCCCATGCCCATGCCCATGCCCATGCCCATGCCCATGCGCCTATCCATGCCACGCCCATGCCCCCCAGCCTCCCGGCTGCAAAATTCAGTTAGCATACCACCCCCACCTCAACTGTGAGAGTTGCATCCACAACACGGCTTGGCGCGGCATGGCATGGCATGGCATTGCATGGCATGGCATGGCATGGCATGGCATTGCATGGCATGGCATGGCATGGCATTGCATGGCATGGCATGGCATGGCATGGCATGGCATGGCATGACATGGCATGGCATGGCATTGCATGGCACTGCATGGCATTGCATGGCATGGCATGGCATGGCATGGCATGGCATGGCATGGCATGGCATTGCACAGCATGGAATTGCATTGCATGGCATGGCATTGCATCGCATGGCGTGGCATGGCATGACCCCAGCAAGCAGGTGCCTCACCTGCCGAGCTTCACGGCTTCACGGTTACTGGCTGTGGTGTGATCAGCCACCTACGCCTTCTCTGCGTTCATGCTGTGCTAGCTTGGTGCTTGTTGCTTGTTGCTTGTTGCTTGTTGCTTGTTGGTTTGTTGCTTGACTGTCGAAGGGAGGAACCGCAACAATGGGATGGCATGGCCTCACCTGCCGAGTTCCACAGCTCTGTTGCCGGATGTGGTGTGATCTGCCACCTCCGCCTTCTCTGCGTTCTTGCAGTGCTAGCTTGGTGCATGCGGTTTGACGGTCATCTCAAGGGAAGGGAAGAACCGCATCCATGGGATGGATGGCATGGTCTCACCTGCCCAGCTCCACGGCTCTGTTGCCGGCTGTGGTGTGATCCGCCACATATGCCTTGACTGCGTTCATGCTGTGCTTGGTGATGCCCAGTAGCACACGGGAGATCACCACCATCTAAACGCATGGGGAAGGAGGGAGGGGAAGGCATGGGGAGGGAAGGGGGTTGCAGGGAGGGAGGCCACATGCGCCTTGACTGCGTTCATGCTGTGCTTGGTGATGCCCAGTAGCACACGGGAGATCACCACCATCTCATCTCGATGGAATAAGGCATGCACACAACAAGGAGAAATGAAACTCCTATTCACTTCAAACTCGTCACATGCTGCGTCACGTTTCTCTCACCGTCACAGTGCTGCTCTGCCCCAGCAGCAGGTAGCTCGCCCCTGCGCCAGCATACGACACCAGAATCACAACCCGCCTGCCCATGCTGTCACTCAGCAGACCCTGAGAGGAAACGCGGAGAGGCCAGGAGAGAGGGAGAGGGAAAAGAGGGCGATAGGTGTTTTTATGTTTTGCCACATACAACCACCAGCAATTGTCGAGAGCATCCCAACGTGGAATTTCGAAAAAGTGCTCTCTATTCAGGGCGAGAGGAGACTATGAGAAAGCAAGTGAGGATGGCTTACAAAGAATGGCCCAGTAACGAGTTGCACAGCGCCGTATGTGGACGAGAGGAAGCCAACCTGTAAAGGGGACGCTCCTAACGCGGATAGAGGGTTCAGTGCATGAGGTACGGGAAGACCAGGGAGCAGGGGGGAGGGGGAGGACGAGGGGGGGGACGAGGGGGGGAGTGTGGAAAGGAGAAGGGGCAGGAGGGGGAAGGGGCAGTTGGAGGGGCGGGAGGGGCAGTAAATGCAAGAGAAGAGCGAACCTTGGTTTGTTGGCCTGGAAACGATGGAACTTTAATTGGCGAACGTTGGATCGTTCATAAATTCTCTGACATATTCGAGAGGCTATTAAATAGCTTCTGCCTGCAGATGAACCCTTGAATCTGAATCAAATTAGCTTACCTAGCTCTTTAATTAGTGGCGTGACGAGCGGCATGGCCATGCCCACTGCAAACAGGTCCAGAAATACGACAACCAATATCACCACGCCACGTGGCACGCCCTTCTCTGCGCCCATTGCTGGCAGCTTCCCCTCCTTTATCCGCGCAATTCTGCTTCCCCCCGTTACAATCTCCTGCCCGTCCCCGTACTCTAAATTGCTCGACCCGTTATAGCCTCCTTTCTCCAGAAGACTATCCGTCTCTCGGCTAGCCATGTCACCGCTGTACACCGATGCCATCATTCGCGATACCGCTTCGTCGCCGCTAAATGCGTCCCCTCCCCCAGTTCCGCCAGTCTTCCCCGCGGAACCCTCCGCCGCCCGCCATCTCTCCGCCAATAGCTGCTCCCCCTCCCCATTCGCTTCCGCTTCCCCCAACCGCGACATTCGCGCTCCCCGCTTATTTTACACTGGCGCCATCACCTGCAGCACTTATCCTACAACGATCTTTCCGCTATACGCTGATCGAATAAATGAGTAAGCCATGGAGGGCCGGGGTCAAGCAGACGAATATGGCGGTACCTACAAACTTATAATCGCCATTGCTGGAATCGCAAAATCGAGACCTGATTAGTCCTAATATCGGATTGCTAGTGACGTCCTAAGCACTAGGTTCTATCTCGTGAATGCTGCATACCTTCTAAACGAGGCCTGAAACTGACGGCAAGTGAGGAAAACGGAAAGTTTGGGTGCGAAAAAACGGCGCACTCGAGGTCAGAGGATCCGAGCTTCCCGAAGTTAGCGCGACGCGACCTAAAAGCGTCCAGTCACTGCGGCCAATGCGGTACAGTAGCACCACATTCAGTTTGGTTACAGATAGTCATTGTTCATTATTCGAAGTGTAGTTCATAGCCAGAGAAATTTGTTGCCCTAAAACTTTGTGGATCATCAGCTTCCCAAAACCTGTCAGAATAAAAACGCTGACTTGACTCTACAAGCACACAAATACATCAACACAAGAAATGACCTCACATCACAAGAACAATCAAGGGTAGGAAGACTGGCAAGCCAGCTGGTGCCTTCTGAAACCTTGCCAGCATTCCTGCCCCTGATGCTTTGACCTAATACAGCTACTCCAAGAGAGTCTAAGCAAAGCCATCCAGTCCAGACACACACATTGATGAAAGCCCTGAAGCCCATCACACCCTGCAGGTGCTTGTCCACCATGGAAGTACCAAGCTGACCTCACAGCCGTCCTCAATGCAGTGATCCCTAAAGCAGCAGCAATCAAAGCCTGCATCGGATGAGTTCAAGCACCACCAACGGCAGCAGCAGCAGCAGCGCAGGGGGGGCATTAAACAGCAGCGGCGGGCGTCTTGGCGCCCATGAGCTGCCCGCCCCACGTCACACCTGCAGCGCTGCTGCTCGCCAGCACAGCATACCCGCTCACTGCAGGCGCCTGCTGCGCTCCCCCCTGCTGCTGGCCTCCCTGCTTCTGCCCCCCCTGCTTCTGTTCCCCCTGCCTGGCCGCGCGCCCGAATGCGCGCATCAGCAGCTCCCGCCCCATGCGCCTCCCGCCCTGCCCGTTCCGCGCGCCCCCCGCGCTGCCCCCGCCGGCGCTGCTGCCTCCGCCGTTGCGCCTGCCGCTGCCGCTGGTGGGCGGAGGCGAGGCGGTGGGGAGCACGGCGAGCAGCGCGTCGAGGGTGGCGGCGTCCGCGTTCTCGAGGAACGCGTCGAGGCGCGCCTCCGCGTGCAGCAGCCACCACCCCGCGCGCTGCTGCCAGTCCGCCGCGGCGAGCGGCAGCGCGAGCACGTCCGTCGCGGCGGCGTCGCACACGGCGCCCTTTACGATCGCCAGCGAGTCGGGCGGACTGCCCGCCGCGTCGACAAGAAGGGCTTCGACCAGAAGGTTGTAATTTCCGCTGGAGTTCTTGAAAACGGCGAGGTGGAAGCTACCGTTAAGGATCGCCTGGTCCGTTGTGCAATTGGCGAGTTGCGCGCCGATGCCGGCCGTCAGATTCCCGACGGCCGTCAGGTTCAGCGGAGGACCGCGTGGCGGCTTTCCGTCAGGCCCGCCGGGACCGCCGGGACCGCCGGGCCCGCCGGGTCCGCCAGAACCGGCGCCAGGACCTCCGCGCTGACCGCCGGAACTGGCGCCCGGGCCTCCGCTTGCGCCCCCCGGTCGCTGACCACCGGGAGGACCTCCGCCAGGCGGACCACGCTGCGCCAAGGAAGACGTCGACACGAGGAGGAGCACGCACGCAACGACAAACGCTCTGACTGCTGCCATGGCTGGATCTGTGTCGAGCTGCGATCTACGAAGTGGCGAAAGTTTTCCTGCTGAACGGGTCGCACTGACCAGGAAACGAAGCTTGGGTGAAGAAAGTGGAGAATGAAATGGGAGTTGGTGAGTGAAATGGAGGGACTCGACGGCTATTTATTGGATAGTCAAAACACGTAGACTGGAGTCAAAGCCGCGGAGGTCTGGGCTTGAGGTTTGTGTGTGGAAATTGCCATGTGTGAGGTTCGGAACAAGCCAGACCAATTGTGGAGGTTCGAGGTGAGCAAATTCATCGACCGTGCGTTGAAAATGTGCGACGGGATTCAAACGCGTGAGTCAGCGCGAATGCAAGGCAAAATCGCGTCAGTCAGCGCGAAAGGGCAGCTGCAACAACCCTCCTGCACATTGGCAGGTGCAATATAGGTTACAGCGCTTGCAACATTCGTCATGTTAATTATTTTCGGGTTCTTTCGTGAAATAGATGGGAGAATGTTTCTTGTGTGGTTGGATCTGCATCTAGATAATTTTCCGAACACCTGAAATGCTTCAAAGTGCAGCTTGTGACAAGGAATGGTTTTTTTTTTCCCACTCCGTTCTGTACCTGCCTACGGAGTGCCTCACGTCTAATTCATTTACTACTACCACCTGTTTTCGTTGACTGGCCGCTCGTGACTCGCATATCACCTAGGGTAGTAGTATGGTATTGGTAAGTTGATGTGAGGAACGGAAGCAGACATGCAACCAACAATCCCCTAGCTTGATCCGTTGCCACCCTGTTTGGCAAAGTTGATGAATGAAAGGCGGGGAGTGACGGGGAGGCAGCAAGGACTTGGTGGACGCACAGCAAGGACTTGGTGGACTTGCAAGGGGAGGGTGGGGGGGGTTTGGGGGGGAAAGACGAGGGGAGAGGAAGGGGGGTGAAGAGATGGGGAGGGAGGAAGGGGGGGGGGGGAGGGGCACAGAGCTCATGCTCCAGATTTGAATCTTCTTGCTGCGGATGCCCTGATGAGAGCTCATGCTCCTATGGTAATGGAAGTGGAATGGGAGTATCCTATGGTAGTGGAATGGGAGCACGGTAAGGGGTAACAGCAGAATGCAGAAGGGAAGGTGAATCAGTGAGAGGTCTCATATGAGATCTCATGCTCCTACTATCCTATGGTAGTAATACGGAAGCATGGTGAGGGATAAGTAGAGAATGCAGATGGGAATGTGAAAGCGAATCAGCGAAGGAGGGGGGTGAGGAGTGTTAAGGGTGTGAGTAGCATGGAACATGTGGCACAGCAGCAGCTGAATGATTGCCCTTTGACGCCACTCAATCACCCGCATAGCAGTGGCTCTGCTTATACCCTTTCAGTTGACCAGAGGTAATATGCACGGCCGTGCCCCAGCCCATGCCATTCCCATGCCCCTGCTCCTGCCAATGGCCATGGCCATAGCCATGCCCATGCCATGCCCATGCCCATGCCCATGCCCACGCCCATGCCCATGCCCATGCATAAGCCATGCCCATGCCATGCCCATGCCTATGCCCATGCTCATGCCATGGCCATGCCCATGCCCATTTCCCTGCCTATGCCCATGCCCATGCCTATTCCCATTCCCATACCATGCCATGCCCATACACATGCCTATGCCCATGCCCATGCCCATGCCCATGCCCGTGCCCATGCCCATGCCCATGCCCATGCCCATGCCCATGCCCATGCCCGTGCCCATGCCCATGCCCATGCCCATGCCTCTCACATGCCAATCCAGCCCTATCGAGTCAGCATCATCATTGCCCATCCACACCCACCTTGCTAGCTCCTGAGTGGGAACATCTCACAGCGTGCCTCCCCTGCCAGGCTCCATGCTCTGTTGGCAGGTGTGGTTGGCCGCATATGCCTTGAGTCCATCAATTCATGCTGTGCTTGGTGACTCCCAGAAGCACACGGGATATCACAACCGGCTGGAGGGAGGGGGAGGGAGGAAAGGGACGAGACGAGGAAGAAAGGGGCTGGCAGAGAGGTGATGTGATCGGCCACATATGCCTTAACTGCATTCATGCTGTGCTTCACCGAGTTCAGTCGGATGATGCTAAGTGATGCCATCATCTAAAGGGATGGGATGAGCACGACCTGAAGGGAAGGGTAGATAAGGCAAGGAGGTCAAAGAGGAAGTTTTAAGACCTCACTTTTCAAGGAGGACCTAAAACATCACTTTTATCATCTAAAGAGAAAGTTGTGAGGGAGGTTGTTAGGTATTTCAAAGACTTTCCAGGCGCCTCAAAAGTTGTGAGGGAGGTTGTTGGGGATTGCAAGGAGGACTTAAAGAGGTTTGCAGGAGGTTCGAAGGCAGTTTCAAGGAGGCTTAGAAAAGGTTTGAAGGTTTGAAAAGGATGGATTCATCATGCCAAACCCCAACGAACCACCTGAAACGATGCATACATGCAAGAAAGAGTCGTGAAAGGAGGCAATGTATCAGTGTGAAACCCAGTCGGGGAGGAGCACGAGTCAAGGAAAATCCAGTATGTGAGGTAGAGTGGGTACATGATGGAAAGGCCATGTGTGTATATGCAGCGAGTGAGGCATGCACAAAACAATGAGAGTTGAAAATCCGTTTTGCCTTGAAAGCAGCCCAGGAGCAAATGGTTCCACTTTCTTCCTAGAAGCAATCTGCTTCATCATTATTCTCTCACTGTTACGATTGGTGTTGTGCTCTAGTAGCAAGGAGCTCGCCCTTGGCCTCCTCTCACCGTAACACAGATGGTATGCCCTAGCAGTAGCAAGTAGGTTAAAGAACATTGGTTAAAAAAAAAAAAAATCAGAAGGTTGAATCAAGATTGAATCCATCACGGCAAGCCAACAAACCAACACCACCCGCCGAATCGACTACTGAGCTATTGGTTGCAGTTAATACGACCCTCATCATCCGCTGCATCACGCTTCTCTCACCGCTACATATGTGTGCTGCCCTAGCCACGAGCACAGGGCAAACTGAGTTGCTTCGAGCAGCAGGCAACTCACCCACACCCCACCCCTCCTGTTATTTACACCAATGCTCTGACCTAGGAAGAAGTAATCATCACCCTCCCCCTCTCCTCCCCCACCTCCACACCCCCATTTCCCTTCTACTTTCTCTCACCGTGAGACAAAGGTTGGCCCCGTAAGGAGTTGTGCAGCACCGTATGCCGACGAGAGGAAGCGACCTGTTGAGGAGACGCTCCTAATGCGGACAGGAAGGTTCAGAGGAAGCACATCAGGTACCGGGGGGGGGGGAGGAGCAGGGGGGAGGGCAGGGGTGCAGGGGTAGGGGAAAGGGGTGGGGGAAAGGGGGAGGGGAAAGGGGCAAGGTGATGGGCCGAGAGGAGCGGAAGGGGGAAGGAACATGGGGAAGAGGGGGGGGAGGGACAGGGGAAGGGGTAGGGGGAGAGGCAAGGGGAGGGGAAGGAAGAGGGGCAAGGGGGGAGGTTGAGCAAATACAAAGATTGAGCAAAAGTACCTTATTCATTCTCTCCAATGGTTCTCTTCTAGCAGTAAACATCCATAGCTTCTGACAAGAGCGAAAGTCAACTCTTTATAATTCTGCGTACCTAGCTCCTTGATCAGTGGCGTCACGAGCGGCATGGCCATGCCCACAGCAAACCGGTCCAAGAACGCGACGACCAATATCACGACGCCACGTGGCATGCCCTTCTCTGCGCCCACTGCTGGCGGTGCCCCTTCTCTTATCCGCGCAACGCTCCTTTCCCCCATTACAGTCTCCTGTCCGTCCTCGTACTCGCTATTGCTCGTCCCGTTATGGGCTCCTTTCTCCAGAAGACTATCCGTCTCTCGGCTGGTTATGTCACCGCTGTGCACTGATGACATAATCCGCGATACTGTTTCTTCCCCGCTAAACGCGTCCCCTCTCCCGGCTCCTCCGCCAGTCTTCCCCGCGGAAGCCTCCGCCGCCCGCCATCTCTCCGCCAACAACCGTTCCCCCTCCTCATTCTCTTCCGCGACATTCGCGCTTCCCGCCTGAATTACACTGGCGCCATCCGTGGCGTCACCTACTCGACGACAGGTTCCCCGCTACAAGCTGATCCGCTACACAAACAGGACTGTCGGGCTCGGGTCAAGCATACGAAGAATCTAGCAATGCCTACAAATTTATCTTTGCCATTGCTGGAATCGAATTACGGAGACCTATTTACGCTTACTATCGGATTGCACGTACGGATTGCATGCACGTACGGATTGCATGCACGTACGGATTGCATGCACCTGCGTAGGGTGATTTGCTGCTGACGTCCTAAGTTCTATGTTCTATTTCGTGAACGCTGCGTGCCTTCTGAACGAGGCCTGGAATCGCCGGCACGTGAGACGAAAACGGAAGGACCGCGCACACGGTTTCGAAGTTAGAGCCAACATTTTACTTTCGAAGATAGTTCCAGGCTTTGAAACGCGACGCGACCCCAAGAACGTCTAGTCACTGCGGCTAATGCGGTACACTACGAGCACATCTCATTCCATTTTGCTTACAAATAGTCATTCACGTTTCTCTAGCAATTCAGCGTGCGATTTGCAGCTCGAGAATATTGTAAACTTCAGATCAGACTGATGAATGCCAAAACAAAACATCTCTGGCAAGACACTAACACCAACATGAAACTACTCACACGTACCATAAACTCCAAATATAATCAGTAACATCACAAGAACGATCACGGGTAGGAAGACTGGCAAGTCAATTGGTGGTGTCACCTTATGCCTTGCCAGCATTCCTGCCCCTGATGCTTTGACCTATATTAGATTCTAGAGCATGAACCAGAGACCCAGAGCAAGTCTATCATGACTGCATCAAGCCATGACCCATTGTGATCATATCAGCAGTAGTAAGAAATTAAGCAGCAGCAGCGGCGGGCGTCTTGGCGCCCATGAGCTGCCCGCCCCACGTCACACCTGCTGCGCTGCTACCCGCCAGCACAGCATACCCGCTCACTGCAGGCGCCTGCTGCCCTCCCCCCTGCTGCTGCTGCCCCCCCTGCTTCTGTCCCCCCTGCCTGGCCGCGCGCCCGAATGCGCGCATCAGCAGCTCCCGCCCCATGCGCCTCCCGCCCTGCCCGTTCCGCGCGCCCCCCGCGCTGCCCCCGCCGGCGGTGCTGCCTCCGCCGTTGCGCCTGCCGCTGCCGCTGGTGGGCGGAGGCGAGGCGGTGGGGAGCACGGCGAGCAGCGCGTCGAGGGTGGCGGCGTCCGCGTTCTCGAGGAACGCGTCGAGGCGCGCCTCCGCGTGCAGCAGCCACCACCCCGCGCGCTGCTGCCAGTCCGCCGCGGCGAGCGGCAACGCGAGCACGTCCGTCGCGGCGGCGTCGCACACGGCGCCCTTACGATCGCCAGCGAGTCGGGCGGACCGCCCGCCGCGTCCACCAGCACCGCTGAGACCAGCAGATTGTAGTTCCCGGTTGAGTTTCTGAGACAGGGCGCGAAGATGAAGGGGCGGGTGAGGGAAAGAGGGGACTGAGGATGAGGGGAACACGCAATGGGCACGCGACGATCCGAAGGTTCCGCACATTTTATAAATTGAAAAAATCATGCGGAAGCCAATTGTAGTGCTAAACTCTAGCGACTGGAAACGGTAGGGAAGCGTACAACAGATTAGGGTTTTTTGGCGATTCTATGCGACAGACGGGGAGGCATCGAGTCTTACTTGAAGACGGCGAGGTGGAAGCGGCCGTCAAGGATCGTCTGATCAGCGGTGCAGTTGGCGAGTCGCGCGCCAACATCGGCCGTCAGATTCCCGACAGACGTCAGGTTCAAAGGAGGACCGCGCGGTCCGCCAGGCCCGCCGGGACCGTCGCGACTGCCGGGACCGTCGCCAGGGCCTCCGCTTGCGCCCCCCGATCGCTTACCGCCGGGAGGACCTCCGCCAGGCGGACCACGCTGAGCCAAGGCGGACGTCGACACGAGGAGGAGCACGCACGCGAGGATGAGCGCTCTGACTGCCATGGCTGGTACTGTATCGTGCTTCTATCGACGAAGTGGCTAACGTTTGCTTCTGGCTAACCTAGCAGCTGCGATTGACGTGATGATTGGAAGGTGGAGCTTGGGTGACTGAAGTCGAGGGTGTGGTCGAAGCTGTTGGTGAGTGAGTGATTATGTGAGAGAGAATTGGCTTTTGTAAGTGAGGGGAGGAGTTGGTTGTGGCGTGGTGGACGACAGGGGACGCGAGTCAACGCTCTGAAAGCTGATTCCAGGTTTGGATTTTCGCTAAACCGTGGTCTGGTAGGTTAGCTGGAGAGGTTCGGGAAAAACCAGAGACTGGTTGAGGCCTGAACACGTGAAGGTACCGACAAAGTTGAAAATCGGCGACGTGTTTCAACGCGTCAGTCAGCGCGGATACTGACGAGTACTGGCTGGTTCATTATACGGTAGGATACTGTACCTAGCAATAGTACAGTTTTGCATCACTACCGGTAACATTTGAGACCACTAGCTTAGAGTGTAAATTTCATAACACATACGAGAATGTTACAGGCAATGGCCTGTACAAATCGTCCCTTCATCTACTCGAAAGTGCCTAAATTTCAGTTCTACCCCATCTTGTCAAATTTGTAGCAAGAAACATGAGTTAGGAAACTCTACCTAGTTTCAAGAAGCGGCAGCTCAGAAGAACGAGATGAGAGTACGGAGCTCGGTGCTCGATGATGCATGTATAACGGGAGGGAGGCTTGGGGGTGGAATACGGTAGAAATCACGCAATGCCTATAATCGTAGGTGAAGCTAAAAGGGGCAAGTGTGCATGTGTGGAGGCAGGAAGGTGCTTGCGAGATGCAAGAGAGCCATTGTCGCATGGAGGAGCAGGCCGATAATAACACTCTATCCTTCATGTCACATAGGCGATCGGCTCACGTGGGTTTGATCCTCATGCGATTGTTACCGTGCTGAGAGCTCATGCTCCTTCCAACCTACAGTGGTGGGACGTAAGCACTATACGGGGAGAAGGGAGGGGGGGGGGGATGGCAAGGAGGAGGGTCGATGGTGATGTGATGGGTAATACCGTGTAAGTTATAATATAGAAGTGGCTGAAGGATTGCTTGTGAATCCACTTTGTCAACCATATCACAATGGCGTGTATGCATTCTAAAACTCAAATTCAAATGATTATGCACGCCCATGCCCATGCCCATGCCCCCATGCATATGCCCATCCCCATGCCCATGCACATGCACATGCCAATGCCCATGTGCATGTCATCTTCATGCTCAATTCTCCCACCTGCCAATCAAACCCCATCGAGTCAGCATCAACTTTGGCCAACCTCAACCCATTGAGGCTACCATAATCCCCTATTTCCCAAGATCACCCATTTCCCAGCATCACCCATTTCCCAGCATCACCCATTTCCCAGCATCACCCATTTCCCAGCATCACCCATTTCCCAGCATCACCCATTTCCCAGCATCACCCATTTCCCAGCATCACCCATTTCCCAGCATCACCCATTTCCCAGCATCACCCATTTCCCAGCATCACCCATTTCCCAGCATCACCCATTTCCCAGCATCACCCATTTCCCCGGATCACCCATTTCCCAGCATCACCCATTTCCCAGCATCACCCATTTCCCAGCATCACCCATTTCCCAGCATCACCCATTTCCCAGCATCACCCATTTCCCAGCATCACCCATTTCCCAGCATCACCCATTTCCCAGCATCACCCATTTCCCAGCATCACCCATTTCCCAGCATCACCCATTTCCCAGCATCACCCATTTCCCAGCATCACCCATTTCCCAGCATCACCCATTTCCCAGCATCACCCATTTCCCAGCATCACCCATTTCCCAGCATCACCCATTTCCCAGCATCACCCATTTCCCAGCATCACCCATTTCCCAGCATCACCCAGTTCCCAGCATCCTCATTTCCCAGCATCACCCATTTCCCAGCATCACCCATTTCCCAGCATCACCCATTTCCCAGCATCACCCATTTCCCAGCATCACCCATTTCCCAGCATCACCCATTTCCCAGCATCACCCATTTCCCAGCATCACCCATTTCCCAGCATCACCCATTTCCCAGCATCACCCATTTCCCAGCATCACCCATTTCCCAGCATCACCCATTTCCCAGCATCACCCATTTCCCAGCATCACCCATTTCCCAGCATCACCCATTTCCCAGCATCACCCATTTCCCAGCATCACCCATTTCCCAGCATCACCCATTTCCCAGCATCACCCATTTCCCAGCATCACCCATTTCCCAGCATCACCCATTTCCCAGCATCACCCATTTCCCAGCATCACCCATTTCCCAGCATCACCCATTTCCCAGCATCACCCATTTCCCAGCATCACCCATTTCCCAGCATCACCCATTTCCCAGCATCACCCATTTCCCAGCATCACCCATTTCCCAGCATCACCCATTTCCCAGCATCACCCATTTCCCAGCATCACCCATTTCCCAGCATCACCCATTTCCCAGCATCACCCATTTCCCAGCATCACCCATTTCCCAGCATCACCCATTTCCCAGCATCACCCATTTCCCAGCATCACCCATTTCCCAGCATCACCCATTTCCCAGCATCACCCATTTCCCAGCATCACCCATTTCCCAGCATCACCCATTTCCCAGCATCACCCATTTCCCAGCATCACCCATTTCCCAGCATCACCCATTTCCCAGCATCACCCATTTCCCAGCATCACCCATTTCCCAGCATCACCCATTTCCCAGCATCACCCATTTCCCAGCATCACCCATTTCCCAGCATCACCCATTTCCCAGCATCACCCATTTCCCAGCATCACCCATTTCCCAGCATCACCCATTTCCCAGCATCACCCATTTCCCAGCATCACCCATTTCCCAGCATCACCCATTTCCCAGCATCACCCATTTCCCAGCATCACCCATTTCCCAGCATCACCCATTTCCCAGCATCACCCATTTCCCAGCATCACCCATTTCCCAGCTTCACCCATTTCCCCGGATCACCCATTTCCCAGCATCACCCATTTCCCAGCATCACCCATTTCCCAGCATCACCCATTTCCCAGCATCACCCATTTCCCAGCATCACCCATTTCCCAGCATCACCCATTTCCCAGCATCACCCATTTCCCAGCATCACCCATTTCCCAGCATCACCCATTTCCCAGCATCACTCATTACCCAGCATCACCCATTTCCCAGCATCACCCATTTCCCAGCATCACCCATTTCCCAGCATCACCCATTTCCCAGCATCACCCATTTCCCAGCATCACCCATTTCCCAGCATCACCCATTTCCCAGCATCACCCATTTCCCAGCATCACCCATTTCCCAGCATCACCCATTTCCCAGCATCACCCATTTCCCAGCATCACCCATTTCCCAGCATCACCCATTTCCCAGCATCACCCATTTCCCAGCATCACCCATTTCCCCGGATCACCCATTTCCCAGCATCACCCATTTCCCAGCATCACCCATTTCCCAGCATCACCCATTTCCCAGCATCACCCATTTCCCAGCATCACCCATTTCCCAGCATCACCCATTTCCCAGCATCACCCATTTCCCAGCATCACCCATTTCCCAGCATCACCCATTTCCCAGCATCACCCATTTCCCAGCATCACCCATTTCCCAGCATCACCCATTTCCCAGCATCACCCATTTCCCAGCATCACCCATTTCCCAGCATCACCCATTTCCCAGCATCACCCATTTCCCAGCATCACCCATTTCCCAGCATCACCCATTTCCCAGCATCACCCATTTCCCAGCATCACCCATTTCCCAGCATCACCCATTTCCCAGCATCACCCATTTCCCAGCATCACCCATTTCCCAGCATCACCCATTTCCCAGCATCACCCATTTCCCAGCATCACCCATTTCCCAGCATCACCCATTTCCCAGCATCACCCATTTCCCAGCATCACCCATTTCCCAGCATCACCCATTTCCCAGCATCACCCATTTCCCCGAATCACCCATTTCCCAGCATCACCCATTTCCCAGCATCACCCATTTCCCAGCATCACCCATTTCCCAGCATCACCCATTTCCCAGCATCACCCATTTCCCAGCATCACCCATTTCCCAGCATCACCCATTTCCCAGCATCACCCATTTCCCAGC
This sequence comes from Closterium sp. Yama58-4, assembly GCA_947470075.1. Taxonomy (NCBI): domain Eukaryota; kingdom Viridiplantae; phylum Streptophyta; class Zygnematophyceae; order Desmidiales; family Closteriaceae; genus Closterium; species Closterium sp. Yama58-4. The sequence continues at coordinate 473,281 of CANIUD010000082.1, read as the reverse complement.
ATCACCCATTTCCCAGCATCACCCATTTCCCAGCATCACCCATTTCCCAGCATCACCCATTTCCCAGCATCACCCATTTCCCAGCATCACCCATTTCCCAGCATCACCCATTTCCCAGCATCACCCATTTCCCAGCATCACCCATTTCCCAGCATCACCCATTTCCCAGCATCACCCATTTCCCAGCATCACCCATTTCCCAGCATCACCCATTTCCCAGCATCACCCATTTCCCAGCATCACCCATTTCCCAGCATCACCCATTTCCCAGCATCACCCATTTCCCAGCATCACCCATTTCCCAGCATCACCCATTTCCCAGCATCACCCATTTCCCAGCATCACCCATTTCCCAGCATCACCCATTTCCCCGGATCACCCATTTCCCAGCATCACCCATTTCCCAGCATCACCCATTTCCCAGCATCACCCATTTCCCAGCATCACCCATTTCCCAGCATCACCCATTTCCCAGCATCACCCATTTCCCAGCATCACCCATTTCCCAGCATCACCCATTTCCCAGCATCACCCATTTCCCAGCATCACCCATTTCCCAGCATCACCCATTTCCCAGCATCACCCATTTCCCAGCATCACCCATTTCCCAGCATCACCCATTTCCCAGCATCACCCATTTCCCAGCATCACCCATTTCCCAGCATCACCCATTTCCCCGGATCACCCATTTCCCAGCATCACCCATTTCCCAGCATCACCCATTTCCCAGCATCACCCATTTCCCAGCATCACCCATTTCCCAGCATCACCCATTTCCCAGCATCACCCATTTCCCAGCATCACCCATTTCCCATCATCACCCATTTCCCATCATCACCCATTTCCCAGCATGACCCATTTCCCAGCATCACCCGTTTCCCAGCATCACCCATTTCCCCGGATCACCCATTTCCCAGCATCACCCATTTCCCAGCATCACCCATTTCCCAGCATCACCCATTTCCCAGCATCACCCATTTCCCAGCATCACCCATTTCCCAGCATCACCCATTTCCCAGCATCACCCATTTCCCAGCATCACCCATTTCCCAGCATCACCCATTTCCCAGCATCACCCATTTCCCAGCATCACCCATTTCCCAGCATCACCCATTTCCCCGGATCACCCATTTCCCAGCATCACCCATTTCCCAGCATCACCCATTTCCCAGCATCACCCATTTCCCAGCATCACCCATTTCCCAGCATCACCCATTTCCCAGCATCACCCATTTCCCAGCATCACCCATTTCCCAGCATCACCCATTTCCCAGCATCACCCATTTCCCAGCATCACCCATTTCCCAGCATCACCCATTTCCCAGCATCACCCATTTCCCAGCATCACCCATTTCCCAGCATCACCCATTTCCCAGCATCACCCATTTCCCAGCATCACCCATTTCCCGGATCACCCATTTCCCAGCATCACCCATTTCCCAGCATCACCCATTTCCCAGCATCACCCATTTCCCAGCATCACCCATTTCCCCGGCATCACCCATTTCCCAGCATCACCCATTTCCCAGCATCACCCATTTCCCAGCATCACCCATTTCCCAGCATCACCCATTTCCCAGCATCACCCATTTCCCAGCATCACCCATTTCCCAGCATCACCCATTTCCCAGCATCACCCATTTCCCAGCATCACCCATTTCCCCGGATCACCCATTTCCCAGCATCACCCATTTCCCAGCATCACCCATTTCCCAGCATCACCCATTTCCCAGCATCACCCATTTCCCAGCATCACCCATTTCCCAGCATCACCCATTTCCCAGCATCACCCATTTCCCAGCATCACCCATTTCCCAGCATCACCCATTTCCCAGCATCACCCATTTCCCAGCATCACCCATTTCCCAGCATCACCCATTTCCCAGCATCACCCATTTCCCAGCATCACCCATTTCCCAGCATCACCCATTTCCCAGCATCACCCAGTTCCCAGCATCCTCATTTCCCAGCATCACCCATTTCCCAGCATCACCCATTTCCCAGCATCACCCATTTCCCAGCATCACCCATTTCCCAGCATCACCCATTTCCCAGCATCACCCATTTCCCAGCATCACCCATTTCCCAGCATCACCCATTTCCCAGCATCACCCATTTCCCAGCATCACCCATTTCCCAGCATCACCCATTTCCCAGCATCACCCATTTCCCAGCATCACCCATTTCCCAGCATCACCCATTTCCCAGCATCACCCATTTCCCAGCATCACCCATTTCCCAGCATCACCCATTTCCCAGCATCACCCATTTCCCAGCATCACCCATTTCCCAGCATCACCCATTTCCCAGCATCACCCATTTCCCAGCATCACCCATTTCCCAGCATCACCCATTTCCCAGCATCACCCATTTCCCAGCATCACCCATTTCCCAGCATCACCCATTTCCCAGCATCACCCATTTCCCAGCATCACCCATTTCCCAGCATCACCCATTTCCCAGCATCACCCATTTCCCAGCATCACCCATTTCCCAGCATCACCCATTTCCCAGCATCACCCATTTCCCAGCATCACCCATTTCCCAGCATCACCCATTTCCCAGCATCACCCATTTCCCAGCATCACCCATTTCCCAGCATCACCCATTTCCCAGCATCACCCATTTCCCAGCATCACCCATTTCCCAGCATCACCCATTTCCCAGCATCACCCATTTCCCAGCATCACCCATTTCCCAGCATCACCCATTTCCCAGCATCACCCATTTCCCAGCATCACCCATTTCCCAGCATCACCCATTTCCCAGCATCACCCATTTCCCAGCATCACCCATTTCCCGGATCACCCATTTCCCAGCATCACCCATTTCCCAGCATCACCCATTTCCCAGCATCACCCATTTCCCAGCATCACCCATTTCCCAGCATCACCCATTTCCCCGGATCACCCATTTCCCAGCATCACCCATTTCCCAGCATCACCCATTTCCCAGCATCACCCATTTCCCAGCATCACCCATTTCCCAGCATCACCCATTTCCCAGCATCACCCATTTCCCAGCATCACCCATTTCCCAGCATCACCCATTTCCCAGCATCACCCATTTCCCAGCATCACCCATTTCCCAGCATCACCCATTTCCCCGGATCACCCATTTCCCAGCATCACCCATTTCCCAGCATCACCCATTTCCCAGCATCACCCATTTCCCAGCATCACCCATTTCCCAGCATCACCCATTTCCCAGCATCACCCATTTCCCAGCATCACCCATTTCCCAGCATCACCCATTTCCCAGCATCACCCATTTCCCAGCATCACCCATTTCCCAGCATCACCCATTTCCCAGCATCACCCATTTCCCAGCATCACCCATTTCCCAGCATCACCCATTTCCCAGCATCACCCATTTCCCAGCATCACCCATTTCCCAGCATCCTCATTTCCCAGCATCACCCATTTCCCAGCATCACCCATTTCCCAGCATCACCCATTTCCCAGCATCACCCATTTCCCAGCATCACCCATTTCCCAGCATCACCCATTTCCCAGCATCACCCATTTCCCAGCATCACCCATTTCCCAGCATCACCCATTTCCCAGCATCACCCATTTCCCAGCATCACCCATTTCCCAGCATCACCCATTTCCCAGCATCACCCATTTCCCAGCATCACCCATTTCCCAGCATCACCCATTTCCCAGCATCACCCATTTCCCAGCATCACCCATTTCCCAGCATCACCCATTTCCCAGCATCACCCATTTCCCAGCATCACCCATTTCCCAGCATCACCCATTTCCCAGCATCACCCATTTCCCAGCATCACCCATTTCCCAGCATCACCCATTTCCCAGCATCACCCATTTCCCAGCATCACCCATTTCCCAGCATCACCCATTTCCCAGCATCACCCATTTCCCAGCATCACCCATTTCCCAGCATCACCCATTTCCCAGCATCACCCATTTCCCAGCATCACCCATTTCCCAGCATCACCCATTTCCCAGCATCACCCATTTCCCAGCATCACCCATTTCCCAGCATCACCCATTTCCCAGCATCACCCATTTCCCAGCATCACCCATTTCCCAGCATCACCCATTTCCCAGCATCACCCATTTCCCAGCATCACCCATTTCCCAGCATCACCCATTTCCCAGCATCACCCATTTCCCAGCATCACCCATTTCCCAGCATCACCCATTTCCCAGCATCACCCATTTCCCAGCATCACCCATTTCCCAGCATCACCCATTTCCCAGCATCACCCATTTCCCAGCATCACCCATTTCCCAGCATCACCCATTTCCCAGCATCACCCATTTCCCAGCATCACCCATTTCCCAGCATCACCCATTTCCCAGCATCACCCATTTCCCAGCATCACCCATTTCCCAGCATCACCCATTTCCCAGCATCACCCATTTCCCAGCATCACCCATTTCCCAGCATCACCCATTTCCCAGCATCACCCATTTCCCGGATCACCCATTTCCCAGCATCACCCATTTCCCAGCATCACCCATTTCCCAGCATCACCCATTTCCCAGCATCACCCATTTCCCAGCATCACCCATTTCCCAGCATCACCCATTTCCCAGCATCACCCATTTCCCAGCATCACCCATTTCCCAGCATCACCCATTTCCCAGCATCACCCATTTCCCAGCATCACTCATTACCCAGCATCACCCATTTCCCAGCATCACCCATTTCCCAGCATCACCCATTTCCCAGCATCACCCATTTCCCAGCATCACCCATTTCCCAGCATCACCCATTTCCCAGCATCACCCATTTCCCAGCATCACCCATTTCCCAGCATCACCCATTTCCCAGCATCACCCATTTCCCAGCATCACCCATTTCCCAGCATCACCCATTTCCCAGCATCACCCATTTCCCAGCATCACCCATTTCCCAGCATCACCCATTTCCCGGATCACCCATTTCCCAGCATCACCCATTTCCCAGCATCACCCATTTCCCAGCATCACCCATTTCCCAGCATCACCCATTTCCCAGCATCACCCATTTCCCAGCATCACCCATTTCCCAGCATCACCCATTTCCCAGCATCACCCATTTCCCAGCATCACCCATTTCCCAGCATCACCCATTTCCCAGCATCACCCATTTCCCAGCATCACCCATTTCCCAGCATCACCCATTTCCCAGCATCACCCATTTCCCAGCATCACCCATTTCCCAGCATCACCCATTTCCCAGCATCACCCATTTCCCAGCATCACCCATTTCCCAGCATCACCCATTTCCCAGCATCACCCATTTCCCAGCATCACCCATTTCCCAGCATCACCCATTTCCCAGCATCACCCATTTCCCAGCATCACCCATTTCCCAGCATCACCCATTTCCCAGCATCACCCATTTCCCAGCATCACCCATTTCCCAGCATCACCCATTTCCCAGCATCACCCATTTCCCAGCATCACCCATTTCCCAGCATCACCCATTTCCCAGCATCACCCATTTCCCCGGATCACCCATTTCCCAGCATCACCCATTTCCCAGCATCACCCATTTCCCAGCATCACCCATTTCCCAGCATCACCCATTTCCCAGCATCACCCATTTCCCAGCATCACCCATTTCCCAGCATCACCCATTTCCCAGCATCACCCATTTCCCAGCATCACCCATTTCCCAGCATCACCCATTTCCCAGCATCACCCATTTCCCAGCATCACCCATTTCCCAGCATCACCCATTTCCCAGCATCACCCATTTCCCAGCATCACCCATTTCCCAGCATCACCCATTTCCCAGCATCACCCATTTCCCAGCATCACCCATTTCCCAGCATCACCCATTTCCCAGCATCACCCATTTCCCAGCATCACCCATTTCCCAGCATCACCCATTTCCCAGCATCACCCATTTCCCAGCATCACCCATTTCCCAGCATCACCCATTTCCCAGCATCACCCATTTCCCAGCATCACCCATTTCCCAGCATCACCCATTTCCCAGCATCACCCATTTCCCAGGATCACCCATTTCCCCGGATCACCCATTTCCCAGCATCACCCATTTCCCAGCATCACCCATTTCCCAGCATCACCCATTTCCCAGCATCACCCATTTCCCAGCATCACCCATTTCCCAGCATCACCCATTTCCCAGCATCACCCATTTCCCAGCATCACCCATTTCCCAGCATCACCCATTTCCCAGCATCACCCATTTCCCAGCATCACCCATTTCCCAGCATCACCCATTTCCCAGCATCACCCATTTCCCAGCATCACCCATTTCCCAGCATCACCCATTTCCCAGCATCACCCATTTCCCAGCATCACCCATTTCCCAGCATCACCCATTTCCCAGCATCACCCATTTCCCAGCATCACCCATTTCCCAGCATCACCCATTTCCCAGCATCACCCATTTCCCAGCATCACCCATTTCCCAGCATCACCCATTTCCCAGCATCACCCATTTCCCAGCATCACCCATTTCCCAGCATCACCCATTTCCCAGCATCACCCATTTCCCAGCATCACCCATTTCCCAGCATCACCCATTTCCCAGCATCACCCATTTCCCAGCATCACCCATTTCCCAGCATCACCCATTTCCCAGCATCACCCATTTCCCAGCATCACCCATTTCCCAGCATCACCCATTTCCCAGCATCACCCATTTCCCCGGATCACCCATTTCCCAGCATCACCCATTTCCCAGCATCACCCATTTCCCAGCATCACCCATTTCCCAGCATCACCCATTTCCCAGCATCACCCATTTCCCAGCATCACCCATTTCCCAGCATCACCCATTTCCCAGCATCACCCATTTCCCAGCATCACCCATTTCCCAGCATCACCCATTTCCCAGCATCACCCATTTCCCAGCATCACCCATTTCCCCTGATCACCCATTTCCCAGCATCACCCATTTCCCAGCATCACCCATTTCCCAGCATCACCCATTTCCCAGCATCACCCATTTCCCAGCATCACCCATTTCCCAGCATCACCCATTTCCCAGCATCACCCATTTCCCAGCATCACCCATTTCCCAGCATCACCCATTTCCCAGCATCACCCATTTCCCAGCATCACCCATTTCCCAGCATCACCCATTTCCCAGCATCACCCATTTCCCAGCATCACCCATTTCCCAGCATCACCCGTTTCCCAGCATCACCCGTTTCCCCGGATCACCCATTTCCCAGCATCACCCATTTCCCAGCATCACCCATTTCCCAGCATCACCCATTTCCCAGCATCACCCATTTCCCAGCATCACCCATTTCCCAGCATCACCCATTTCCCAGCATCACCCATTTCCCAGCATCACCCATTTCCCAGCATCACCCATTTCCCAGCATCACCCATTTCCCAGCATCACCCATTTCCCAGCATCACCCATTTCCCAGCATCACCCATTTCCCCGGATCACCCATTTCCCAGCATCACCCATTTCCCAGCATCACCCATTTCCCAGCATCACCCATTTCCCAGCATCACCCATTTCCCAGCATCACCCATTTCCCAGCATCACCCATTTCCCAGCATCACCCATTTCCCAGCATCACCCATTTCCCAGCATCACCCATTTCCCAGCATCACCCATTTCCCAGCATCACCCATTTCCCAGCATCACCCATTTCCCAGCATCACCCATTTCCCAGCATCACCCATTTCCCAGCATCACCCATTTCCCAGCATCACCCATTTCCCAGCATCACCCATTTCCCAGCATCACCCATTTCCCAGCATCACCCATTTCCCAGCATCACCCATTTCCCAGCATCACCCATTTCCCAGCATCACCCATTTCCCAGCATCACCCATTTCCCAGCATCACCCATTTCCCAGCATCACCCATTTCCCAGCATCACCCATTTCCCAGCATCACCCATTTCCCAGCATCACCCATTTCCCAGCATCACCCATTTCCCAGCATCACCCATTTCCCAGCATCACCCATTTCCCAGCATCACCCATTTCCCAGCATCACCCATTTCCCAGCATCACCCATTTCCCAGCATCACCCATTTCCCAGCATCACCCATTTCCCAGCATCACCCATTTCCCAGCATCACCCATTTCCCAGCATCACCCATTTCCCAGCATCACCCATTTCCCAGCATCACCCATTTCCCAGCATCACCCATTTCCCAGCATCACCCATTTCCCAGCATCACCCATTTCCCAGCATCACCCATTTCCCAGCATCACCCATTTCCCAGCATCACCCATTTCCCAGCATCACCCATTTCCCAGCATCACCCATTTCCCAGCATCACCCATTTCCCAGCATCACCCATTTCCCAGCATCACCCATTTCCCAGCATCACCCATTTCCCAGCATCACCCATTTCCCAGCATCACCCATTTCCCAGCATCACCCATTTCCCAGCATCACCCATTTCCCAGCATCACCCATTTCCCAGCATCACCCATTTCCCAGCATCACCCATTTCCCAGCATCACCCATTTCCCAGCATCACCCATTTCCCAGCATCACCCATTTCCCAGCATCACCCATTTCCCAGCATCACCCATTTCCCAGCATCACCCATTTCCCAGCATCACCCATTTCCCAGCATCACCCATTTCCCAGCATCACCCATTTCCCAGCATCACCCATTTCCCAGCATCACCCATTTCCCAGCATCACCCATTTCCCAGCATCACCCATTTCCCAGCATCACCCATTTCCCAGCATCACCCATTTCCCAGCATCACCCATTTCCCAGCATCACCCATTTCCCAGCATCACCCATTTCCCAGCATCACCCATTTCCCAGCATCACCCATTTCCCAGCATCACCCATTTCCCAGCATCACCCATTTCCCAGCATCACCCATTTCCCAGCATCACCCATTTCCCAGCATCACCCATTTCCCAGCATCACCCATTTCCCAGCATCACCCATTTCCCAGCATCACCCATTTCCCAGCATCACCCATTTCCCAGCATCACCCATTTCCCAGCATCACCCATTTCCCAGCATCACCCATTTCCCAGCATCACCCATTTCCCAGCATCACCCATTTCCCAGCATCACCCATTTCCCAGCATCACCCATTTCCCAGCATCACCCATTTCCCAGCATCACCCATTTCCCAGCATCACCCATTTCCCAGCATCACCCGTTTCCCAGCATCACCCGTTTCCCCGGATCACCCATTTCCCAGCATCACCCATTTCCCAGCATCACCCATTTCCCAGCATCACCCATTTCCCAGCATCACCCATTTCCCAGCATCACCCATTTCCCAGCATCACCCATTTCCCAGCATCACCCATTTCCCAGCATCACCCATTTCCCAGCATCACCCATTTCCCAGCATCACCCATTTCCCCGGATCACCCATTTCCCAGCATCACCCATTTCCCAGCATCACCCATTTCCCAGCATCACCCATTTCCCAGCATCACCCGTTTCCCAGCATCACCCGTTTCCCCGGATCACCCATTTCCCAGCATCACCCATTTCCCAGCATCACCCATTTCCCAGCATCACCCATTTCCCAGCATCACCCATTTCCCAGCATCACCCATTTCCCAGCATCACCCATTTCCCAGCATCACCCATTTCCCCGGATCACCCATTTCCCAGCATCACCCATTTCCCAGCATCACCCATTTCCCAGCATCACCCATTTCCCAGCATCACCCATTTCCCAGCATCACCCATTTCCCAGCATCACCCATTTCCCAGCATCACCCATTTCCCAGCATCACCCATTTCCCAGCATCACCCATTTCCCAGCATCACCCATTTCCCAGCATCACCCATTTCCCAGCATCACCCATTTCCCAGCATCACCCATTTCCCAGCATCACCCATTTCCCAGCATCACCCATTTCCCAGCATCACCCAGTTCCCAGCATCCTCATTTCCCAGCATCACCCATTTCCCAGCATCACCCATTTCCCAGCATCACCCATTTCCCAGCATCACCCATTTCCCAGCATCACCCATTTCCCAGCATCACCCATTTCCCAGCATCACCCATTTCCCAGCATCACCCATTTCCCAGCATCACCCATTTCCCAGCATCACCCATTTCCCAGCATCACCCATTTCCCAGCATCACCCATTTCCCAGCATCACCCATTTCCCAGCATCACCCATTTCCCAGCATCACCCATTTCCCAGCATCACCCATTTCCCAGCATCACCCATTTCCCAGCATCACCCATTTCCCAGCATCACCCATTTCCCAGCATCACCCATTTCCCAGCATCACCCATTTCCCAGCATCACCCATTTCCCAGCATCACCCATTTCCCAGCATCACCCATTTCCCAGCATCACCCATTTCCCAGCATCACCCATTTCCCAGCATCACCCATTTCCCAGCATCACCCATTTCCCAGCATCACCCATTTCCCAGCATCACCCATTTCCCAGCATCACCCATTTCCCAGCATCACCCATTTCCCAGCATCACCCATTTCCCAGCATCACCCATTTCCCAGCATCACCCATTTCCCAGCATCACCCATTTCCCAGCATCACCCATTTCCCAGCATCACCCATTTCCCAGCATCACCCATTTCCCAGCATCACCCATTTCCCAGCATCACCCATTTCCCAGCATCACCCATTTCCCAGCATCACCCATTTCCCAGCATCACCCATTTCCCAGCATCACCCATTTCCCAGCATCACCCATTTCCCAGCATCACCCATTTCCCAGCATCACCCATTTCCCAGCATCACCCATTTCCGCGGATCACCCATTTCCCAGCATCACCCATTTCCCAGCATCACCCATTTCCCAGCATCACCCATTTCCCAGCATCACCCATTTCCCAGCATCACCCATTTCCCCGGATCACCCATTTCCCAGCATCACCCATTTCCCAGCATCACCCATTTCCCAGCATCACCCATTTCCCAGCATCACCCATTTCCCAGCATCACCCATTTCCCAGCATCACCCATTTCCCAGCATCACCCATTTCCCAGCATCACCCATTTCCCAGCATCACCCATTTCCCAGCATCACCCATTTCCCAGCATCACCCATTTCCCCGGATCACCCATTTCCCAGCATCACCCATTTCCCAGCATCACCCATTTCCCAGCATCACCCATTTCCCAGCATCACCCATTTCCCAGCATCACCCATTTCCCAGCATCACCCATTTCCCAGCATCACCCATTTCCCAGCATCACCCATTTCCCAGCATCACCCATTTCCCAGCATCACCCATTTCCCAGCATCACCCATTTCCCAGCATCACCCATTTCCCAGCATCACCCATTTCCCAGCATCACCCATTTCCCAGCATCACCCATTTCCCAGCATCACCCAGTTCCCAGCATCCTCATTTCCCAGCATCACCCATTTCCCAGCATCACCCATTTCCCAGCATCACCCATTTCCCAGCATCACCCATTTCCCAGCATCACCCATTTCCCAGCATCACCCATTTCCCAGCATCACCCATTTCCCAGCATCACCCATTTCCCAGCATCACCCATTTCCCAGCATCACCCATTTCCCAGCATCACCCATTTCCCAGCATCACCCATTTCCCAGCATCACCCATTTCCCAGCATCACCCATTTCCCAGCATCACCCATTTCCCAGCATCACCCATTTCCCAGCATCACCCATTTCCCAGCATCACCCATTTCCCAGCATCACCCATTTCCCAGCATCACCCATTTCCCAGCATCACCCATTTCCCAGCATCACCCATTTCCCAGCATCACCCATTTCCCAGCATCACCCATTTCCCAGCATCACCCATTTCCCAGCATCACCCATTTCCCAGCATCACCCATTTCCCAGCATCACCCATTTCCCAGCATCACCCATTTCCCAGCATCACCCATTTCCCAGCATCACCCATTTCCCAGCATCACCCATTTCCCAGCATCACCCATTTCCCAGCATCACCCATTTCCCAGCATCACCCATTTCCCAGCATCACCCATTTCCCAGCATCACCCATTTCCCAGCATCACCCATTTCCCAGCATCACCCATTTCCCAGCATCACCCATTTCCCAGCATCACCCATTTCCCAGCATCACCCATTTCCCAGCATCACCCATTTCCCAGCATCACCCATTTCCCAGCATCACCCATTTCCCAGCATCACCCATTTCCCAGCATCACCCATTTCCCAGCATCACCCATTTCCCAGCATCACCCATTTCCCAGCATCACCCATTTCCCAGCATCACCCATTTCCCAGCATCACCCATTTCCCAGCATCACCCATTTCCCAGCATCACCCATTTCCCAGCATCACCCATTTCCCAGCATCACCCATTTCCCAGCATCACCCATTTCCCAGCATCACCCATTTCCCAGCATCACCCATTTCCCAGCATCACCCATTTCCCAGCATCACCCATTTCCCCGGATCACCCATTTCCCAGCATCACCCATTTCCCAGCATCACCCATTTCCCAGCATCACCCATTTCCCAGCATCACCCATTTCCCAGCATCACCCATTTCCCAGCATCACCCATTTCCCAGCATCACCCATTTCCCAGCATCACCCATTTCCCAGCATCACCCATTTCCCAGCATCACCCATTTCCCAGCATCACTCATTACCCAGCATCACCCATTTCCCAGCATCACCCATTTCCCAGCATCACCCATTTCCCAGCATCACCCATTTCCCAGCATCACCCATTTCCCAGCATCACCCATTTCCCAGCATCACCCATTTCCCAGCATCACCCATTTCCCAGCATCACCCATTTCCCAGCATCACCCATTTCCCAGCATCACCCATTTCCCAGCATCACCCATTTCCCAGCATCACCCATTTCCCAGCATCACCCATTTCCCAGCATCACCCATTTCCCCGGATCACCCATTTCCCAGCATCACCCATTTCCCAGCATCACCCATTTCCCAGCATCACCCATTTCCCAGCATCACCCATTTCCCAGCATCACCCATTTCCCAGCATCACCCATTTCCCAGCATCACCCATTTCCCAGCATCACCCATTTCCCAGCATCACCCATTTCCCAGCATCACCCATTTCCCAGCATCACCCATTTCCCAGCATCACCCATTTCCCAGCATCACCCATTTCCCAGCATCACCCATTTCCCAGCATCACCCATTTCCCAGCATCACCCATTTCCCAGCATCACCCATTTCCCAGCATCACCCATTTCCCAGCATCACCCATTTCCCAGCATCACCCATTTCCCAGCATCACCCATTTCCCAGCATCACCCATTTCCCAGCATCACCCATTTCCCAGCATCACCCATTTCCCAGCATCACCCATTTCCCAGCATCACCCATTTCCCAGCATCACCCATTTCCCAGCATCACCCATTTCCCAGCATCACCCATTTCCCAGCATCACCCATTTCCCAGCATCACCCATTTCCCAGCATCACCCATTTCCCCGGATCACCCATTTCCCAGCATCACCCATTTCCCAGCATCACCCATTTCCCAGCATCACCCATTTCCCAGCATCACCCATTTCCCAGCATCACCCATTTCCCAGCATCACCCATTTCCCAGCATCACCCATTTCCCAGCATCACCCATTTCCCAGCATCACCCATTTCCCAGCATCACCCATTTCCCAGCATCACCCATTTCCCAGCATCACCCATTTCCCAGCATCACCCATTTCCCAGCATCACCCATTTCCCAGCATCACCCATTTCCCAGCATCACCCATTTCCCAGCATCACCCATTTCCCAGCATCACCCATTTCCCAGCATCACCCATTTCCCAGCATCACCCATTTCCCAGCATCACCCATTTCCCAGCATCACCCATTTCCCAGCATCACCCATTTCCCAGCATCACCCATTTCCCAGCATCACCCATTTCCCAGCATCACCCATTTCCCAGCATCACCCATTTCCCAGCATCACCCATTTCCCAGCATCACCCATTTCCCAGGATCACCCATTTCCCCGGATCACCCATTTCCCAGCATCACCCATTTCCCAGCATCACCCATTTCCCAGCATCACCCATTTCCCAGCATCACCCATTTCCCAGCATCACCCATTTCCCAGCATCACCCATTTCCCAGCATCACCCATTTCCCAGCATCACCCATTTCCCAGCATCACCCATTTCCCAGCATCACCCATTTCCCAGCATCACCCATTTCCCAGCATCACCCATTTCCCAGCATCACCCATTTCCCAGCATCACCCATTTCCCAGCATCACCCATTTCCCAGCATCACCCATTTCCCAGCATCACCCATTTCCCAGCATCACCCATTTCCCAGCATCACCCATTTCCCAGCATCACCCATTTCCCAGCATCACCCATTTCCCAGCATCACCCATTTCCCAGCATCACCCATTTCCCAGCATCACCCATTTCCCAGCATCACCCATTTCCCAGCATCACCCATTTCCCAGCATCACCCATTTCCCAGCATCACCCATTTCCCAGCATCACCCATTTCCCAGCATCACCCATTTCCCAGCATCACCCATTTCCCAGCATCACCCATTTCCCAGCATCACCCATTTCCCAGCATCACCCATTTCCCAGCATCACCCATTTCCCAGCATCACCCATTTCCCAGCATCACCCATTTCCCCGGATCACCCATTTCCCAGCATCACCCATTTCCCAGCATCACCCATTTCCCAGCATCACCCATTTCCCAGCATCACCCATTTCCCAGCATCACCCATTTCCCAGCATCACCCATTTCCCAGCATCACCCATTTCCCAGCATCACCCATTTCCCAGCATCACCCATTTCCCAGCATCACCCATTTCCCAGCATCACCCATTTCCCAGCATCACCCATTTCCCCTGATCACCCATTTCCCAGCATCACCCATTTCCCAGCATCACCCATTTCCCAGCATCACCCATTTCCCAGCATCACCCATTTCCCAGCATCACCCATTTCCCAGCATCACCCATTTCCCAGCATCACCCATTTCCCAGCATCACCCATTTCCCAGCATCACCCATTTCCCAGCATCACCCATTTCCCAGCATCACCCATTTCCCAGCATCACCCATTTCCCAGCATCACCCATTTCCCAGCATCACCCATTTCCCAGCATCACCCGTTTCCCAGCATCACCCGTTTCCCCGGATCACCCATTTCCCAGCATCACCCATTTCCCAGCATCACCCATTTCCCAGCATCACCCATTTCCCAGCATCACCCATTTCCCAGCATCACCCATTTCCCAGCATCACCCATTTCCCAGCATCACCCATTTCCCAGCATCACCCATTTCCCAGCATCACCCATTTCCCAGCATCACCCATTTCCCAGCATCACCCATTTCCCAGCATCACCCATTTCCCAGCATCACCCATTTCCCCGGATCACCCATTTCCCAGCATCACCCATTTCCCAGCATCACCCATTTCCCAGCATCACCCATTTCCCAGCATCACCCATTTCCCAGCATCACCCATTTCCCAGCATCACCCATTTCCCAGCATCACCCATTTCCCAGCATCACCCATTTCCCAGCATCACCCATTTCCCAGCATCACCCATTTCCCAGCATCACCCATTTCCCAGCATCACCCATTTCCCAGCATCACCCATTTCCCAGCATCACCCATTTCCCAGCATCACCCATTTCCCAGCATCACCCATTTCCCAGCATCACCCATTTCCCAGCATCACCCATTTCCCAGCATCACCCATTTCCCAGCATCACCCATTTCCCAGCATCACCCATTTCCCAGCATCACCCATTTCCCAGCATCACCCATTTCCCAGCATCACCCATTTCCCAGCATCACCCATTTCCCAGCATCACCCATTTCCCAGCATCACCCATTTCCCAGCATCACCCATTTCCCAGCATCACCCATTTCCCAGCATCACCCATTTCCCAGCATCACCCATTTCCCAGCATCACCCATTTCCCAGCATCACCCATTTCCCAGCATCACCCATTTCCCAGCATCACCCATTTCCCAGCATCACCCATTTCCCAGCATCACCCATTTCCCAGCATCACCCATTTCCCAGCATCACCCATTTCCCAGCATCACCCATTTCCCAGCATCACCCATTTCCCAGCATCACCCATTTCCCAGCATCACCCATTTCCCAGCATCACCCATTTCCCAGCATCACCCATTTCCCAGCATCACCCATTTCCCAGCATCACCCATTTCCCAGCATCACCCATTTCCCAGCATCACCCATTTCCCAGCATCACCCATTTCCCAGCATCACCCATTTCCCAGCATCACCCATTTCCCAGCATCACCCATTTCCCAGCATCACCCATTTCCCAGCATCACCCATTTCCCAGCATCACCCATTTCCCAGCATCACCCATTTCCCAGCATCACCCATTTCCCAGCATCACGCAGATTCGAACATCAACTCTTCCCCAATCCCGATGCCAACCGCACCCATTCTGCAACCTCACACATGGCCCAAACCCCACCATTGTTGAACCTCACCATTGTTGGCCCGGCATCATCCATTATCCAGCCAGACCAATAGCCAAACCTCACCCACTGTCGAGCCTCGCTCATTGACCAACACACCCATTTCACAACCTCACAAATTGCCTAGCCTCTCCTTTTGCCCAACCACATCCATTTCCCGGGCTTTACTACTTAGCAACCCCACCCATCACCCATCCTCACTCACCCATTCTTCAGCCTCATGAATTGCTCATCCATGCCTAACACACGCCTCACCTGCGGACCTCCACGGCTGTTGTGGTGGGCATGGCATGATCGCCGGTTGGCCACATATGCCTTGAGTGCGTTCATGCTCTGCTCGGTGATGCTATCAGATGGGATGGGCATGATTCAAAAGGGATGGGAAGGAAATGCAAAGATGTTGAAAAGGAAGTTGTGAGGGAGGTCGGGCTTAAAGAATGTTCAAAGGAGGACTTCAAGAGGTTTGCAAGAGGTTGAGGGAGTTTCAATGCGGTTTAGAAAATCTTTGAAGGTTTGTGGAAGGCTGGATTCATTACACCAAACACCAAGTAAACTACCCGAATCAACTCATACATGCAAGAATGGGTCGTGAAGTGAGACAATGTATGCATGTGAAACCTAGCTGAGCATGAACATGAGTCGAGCGAAAATCTGTGAGGGAGTGGGTATATGAGGGGAGGGGCCACATGCTTATATGCAGAGAGGGAGGCTTGCGCAAAAACAAGGAAGACAGGAGCAAGTTTTGTTTTGAAGCTAGCTCAGGAGCAAGTTTTGTTTTGAAGCTAGCTCAGGAGCGAGTTTTGTTTTGAAGCTAGCTCAGGAGCAAGTTTTGTTTTGAAGCTAGCTCAGGAGCAAGTTTTGTTTTGAAGCTAGCTCAGGAGCAAGTTTTGTTTTGAAGCTAGCTCAGGAGCAAGTTTTGTTTTGAAGCTAGCTCAGGAGCAAGTTTTGTTTTGAAGCTAGCTCAGGAGCAAGTTTTGTTTTGAAGCTAGCTCGGGAGCAAGTTTTGTTTTGAAGCTAGCTCAGGAGCAAGTTTTGTTTTGAAGCTAGCTCAGGAGCAAGTTTTGTTTTGAAGCTAGCTCAGGAGCAAGTTTTGTTTTGAAGCTAGCTCAGGAGCAGCTGAATCCAGTTTTCTTCCCACAAGTCACTTGCTGCACCCTTCTTCTCCCACCAGTCCACCGGTGTTGCACCATAGCGCCAAGCAGCTCGCCCCTGCCTTCCTTCTCTCCCTCCCCGTGACACTAGTGCCCTGGCCTAGTAGCAGAAAGAGGGGAAAAAAAATCGTAAAAATCGTAACAAGGTTGAATGGAGGTTGAATGGAGGTTGAATCCCCCCCCCCATTCTCCTGAAGTTCTCATTGGTGCTCTACTCTGCCCCAGCGATAAGTTTTCCTTCACCCTCTCCCTCTCCTCCTAGACATGAACACAGGGCGAACTGAGTTGCTACGAGCATAAGGCAACTCCCCCCCACCCCGCACCCCTCCTGGCATTTATATTGACCGCCAGCCCTCGGGAGAAGTATTCCTCCCCTCCCCCTCTCCCTTCCCCCACCCACCCCCCTCTTCCCCCCACCCTTCAACCCTTCTCCCTTCTCTCGCCGTGACATGAAGAACTGTCCGGTTACAACTTGTACACCGCCATATGTGGACGAGAAGAATCTGAACTGTAAAGGGGATGTTTCTAACGCGGATTGAGAATTCAGAGGCAGCACAGCAGGTACTGGGGGGGGAGGAGCAAGGGGAAGGGGCGCAGGTTGAGGGACAGGGGGACGGAGCGAGGGGGAGGGGTCAGGGTAAGAAGCAAGGGAGGGGCAGGGGGAGGAAGGAGCAGCGGGGAGGGGCGCATGTTGAGGGGTAGGGAGGCGGGGGAAGGGGAAATGGACAAAGGAAAGGTGCAATGGAAAGGGGCAAAAGGGGGGTAAGGGGGGCCCAGGGGGACGGGGAAATGAGAAGGGGCATGTGGGAGGGACAGGAGGGAGAGGCACAGTGGGAGGGGCAAAGGGAAAGGAGAAAAGGGAAGGGGCAAAAGGTAGGGGCAAAGGGAGGGGTAAAGGGGAGAAGCAAAGGGGAGCATGGGAAGGGCAAAGGTAAAAAGTACCCCAACTCCCCTCCCCAAAAGGCCAAAAGGTCGTCCTTCTCTCTACACGACTCCCCTCCCCCAACTCCTCCGCCAGTCTTCCCCGCGGCACCCTCCGCCGCCTGCCATCTCTCAGCCAATAACCGTTCCCACTCCTCATTCGCTTCCGCTTCCGCCAACTGTGACATTCGCGCTCCCCGCTTGAATCACACAGGCGCCATACGCGACGTCACCTTCTCGACGACAAGCTTCCCGCTACAAGCTGATCGGGTACACGAATAGCACAGTGGCGGCCTGGGTCAGGCGGCGACGAATCTGGCAGAATCTACCAGCTTGCAATCGCGTGGAATCGCTGTATGGAGACCCACCGTATTCACGCTTATAATGTGACTGCATGAGCCTGCTTAGAGCGGTTTGCTGCAGACGACCGAAGCACTACTACCGTATATCGTGAACGTTGAAATCGCGTGGAATCGCTGTATGGAGACCTAGTCACGCTTATAACCGGATTGCATGTAGCTGCTTAGAGCAGTTTGCTGCTGATGACCGAAGCACTACCAATTTGTGAATGTTGCGGGCAAGTGAGACGAGGACGGGAAGCTGGGGTGCGGGCGGGGAGATGAGCACGCCTTCCAGCCTTGAAACGTGACGGAACCAGACGCAGGTTCGTGGCTAACGAGGTACACAACCCGTTCCAGTTTGCTTATGAATATCCATCTGTGTTTACCGTATCTTGTCATTCATTATTCAGAGTGCAGTTAGCAGCAAAAGAAATTTGTTACTCCCAGGTGAAGGACATACCTGACACAAAGAGAAACAGAGAACAAACACTGACTAAAAATCACTCACACCCACACAAATGACACCAACAATCAGGGGTAGGAAGACTGGCAAGTCAGTTGGTGTCCCCTAATGCCTTGCCAGCATTCCTGCCCCTGATGCTTTCACCTATTTCACCAACTCCCCGAGAGTCTAAGCAAAGCCATCCAGTCCAGTCACACACACGCTGATGAAAAGCCCTGAACCCCAGGACACCCTGCAGGTGCTTGTCCACCATGGAAGGACCAAGCGGCCACCCTCAATGCAGTGATCCCTAAAGCAGCAGCAATCAAAGCCTGCATCGGATGAGTTCAACCGCCACCAACGGCAGCAGCAGCAGCAGCGCAGGGGGAGCATTAAACAGCAGCGGCGGGCATCTTGGCGCCCATGAGCTGCCCGCCCCACGTCACACCTGCTGCGCTGCTGCCCGCCAGCACAGCATATCCGCTCACTGCAGGCGCCTGCTGCGCTCCCCCCTGCTTCTGTCCCCCCTGCTTCTGCCCCCCCTGCCTGGCAGCGCGACCGAATGCGCGCATCAGCAGCTCCCGCCCCATGCGCCTCCCGCCCTGCCCGTTCCGCGCGCCTCCTGCGCTGCCCCCGCTGGCGCTGCCTCCGCCGTTGCGCCCGCCGCCACTGCTGGTGGGCGGAAGCGAGGCGGTGGGGAGCACGGCGAGCAGCGCGTCGAGGGTGGCGGCGTCCGCGTTCTCGAGGAACGCGTCGAGGCGCGCCTCCGCGTGCAGCAGCCACCACCCCGCGCGCTGCTGCCAGTCCGCCGCGGCGAGCGGCAGCGCGAGCACGTCCGTCGCGGCGGCGTCGCACACGGCGCCCTTCACGATCGCTAGCGAGTCAGGCGGACCGCCCGCCGCGTCCACCAGCAGCGCCTCGACCAGCAGGTTGTAGTTTCCGGTGGCGTTTCTGAACGAGGGGAAGAGAGGAGGAAGGGAGAAGGAATGGGAGGACGAGGGGAAAACGCATTGAGCTCCAAGATCAGGAGAAAGCGCGCCTGCTACGGAGGATAAATGGCGGAACTGGAGCGAGGGGTGCGTGCCAATGTTAGTAACCACTTCAGCATTGAATGACAGAGACGAAGGCACTGAACGGCGCGTGCGACTGCTAATGCCCTCAGCTCAGACTAGCGACAGAGGAAGTCGATCGGATCAGGGTTTGATTGCGATGTTAGGTAGGAGCGAAAGGAAGGTAGCGAAGCTTACTTGAAGATAGCGAGGTGGAAGCGGCCGTCGAGGATCGCCTGGTCCGTCGTGCAGTTGGCGAGCCGCGCGCCAACATCGGCCGTCAGATTCCCGACGGCCGTCAGGTTCAGCGGAGGCCCGTGCGGTCCGCCAGGCCCGCCGGGACCGTCGCGACCGCCGCGACCGCCTTGACCGCCGGAACTGGCGCCAGGGCCTCCGCGCTGACCGCCGGGAGGACCTCCGCCAGGCGGACCACGCTGCGCCAAGGCGGACGTCGACACGAGGAGGAGCACGCACGCTAGGACGAGCGCTCTGAATGCCATGGCTGGAATCGTGCTTACAGAGATCAAAAGAGATGGTTTGCTTTCTGCTGCTGGTTTCTAGTCCAGTTGAGGAAGTGGAGAATGGAATGAGCTACTGGTGTGTGAAATGAAAGGGGAATCGTTGACCACTTATACCAGCGTCAAACTACCAGGAGCTTTGTTTATGCGGAAAATAGGAGAATCGAGTCAAACTGGTGGAAACCTGGGCTTCAGGTCTGGGTCTAGGTCTGGTTCTGGCTTTTCGTTGGAGGCTCGGCAGTTTCCATGCCGTACGCTGAGCTCCGAGTGGACACTTCCGCCGACGGGGAGTTGAAAATGGGCGACGAAATCCCACGCGTCAGTCAAAGCGCGGGAAAAGTAAACAGTGACGCGGAAAATTTGCCAGCACATCGTCTCTGCGGTATGGAGTGTTGCGCTTTCAGCACAATTTTAAAGCGTGTATAGCCTACTCATTGGCTGTATAGTCAACAATTCTTGAATGCAGAGTACCAGCTCATCGAGATGGCTGTTGTACACATGCGAAGATATTTGCAAAACATCCTGTAACGCGGACCTGCTTCCAACCATTGGCCAACCATTAGCCTCTATCATTGGCCTCTAGTTGGTTAAGGTTAAGGTTATATTAGGTCGTAACCGTGTACAGCAAAGCATAGAGTAGCTAGAAATATGGTCTACACAAACCAACAGCCCAGAGGCGTACGTAAGAAAACACGTTATTCCCCTATCCAAGGATAGCCACCAGCTCAGCTGGGGAGCTCTTCTATGCTCAACAAAGGGTGGGAGGGCTAGGGGGGGCGGAAAGGGTCCCCAAGCAGCCAGGAAGAGCGGAGGTCTGGGTGGATAGAAGGGGTTCCGTTGTGGTCGAAGACGAGAAAGCGAAGTCGAGTGGCCAGCTTAATACGAGCGGCTGAGCGTTGTTGTTTTTTCACTGATTGTTTCTTCCTGCGCCATAAGAAAATTTTGAAAGCAATGAGGAACTTTGCCAGTATGAGCTGGAGGATTTCAAACCGGGAGGGGGGCGAATCTTGGAACTTGTGTTCACAGCGTGCGTTCCAAATAGCTTTTGTAGATGCCCCAACCAGAAGGCTCCAAGGGGCCACCTGGCCAGCTCTGGAGGCGAGCGGGAAGAGCAGGAGCTCAGGAGGAGGAGAGCAGTGGAGGTGACGACGAGCGACGGAAGAGAGGGCGGAAATTACCGCGGGGGCCACCCCGCACTCGTAAAAAATGTGGGATATGGTCTCCGTGGGAGCGGCGAGGCAGAGTGAACAAATCCCACGGTCTGCGGCGAAGTTGAAGCGTGAACCCGAAGGGAGAGCGCGAGTGTAGAACCGATACAAGACGTCGCGTTGGAGGCTGGGTTGCTCCCGTAGAAAGTCATGGGAGAGGTCGGGGAGGAAGGGAGGAGGAGCGGGGAGGACGTGGATCCAGCGGGCGGCGTGGTCGAAAGGAAGTTGAGCATAGAGCCGGCGACGAATGTCAGCTACGCTTGGGCAGCCGTCCCGGAGGATGTCGAGCCGCGCGCCAAGCCCTGCACCTGTATGGAAGGGGCCTGCAAGCCAGGACCCGACAACGTGTACCGCACAGAGGGCACCTATGTGGAAGGTGCTATCTCCGATCGACGGTCGGACGATGAGTCGGTTGGGCAGGACACGGTAAAGGGAGACTGAGAGCGACGACGGAGGGGAGAAGGCCGTGACCTGGAAAGCAATAGTGGGAGAGGTTTCGGAGTCTTCTTTAGGGACGAACCACTCCCCAGGGACTGCCGAGGGGGGAGGGGGGGAGCGAAGGGTTGACCACCAAGGTTTGGGGATGGCACGGATGAGTTCGCGCCAGACTCTTCGTCCAGAGGAGGAGTTGGCTATGGGAAACAGTGAGGTGAAGTGTTTGAAGGAGACCACACCAAGCGAGTGAAAGATAAGAGAGATCAAATGGCCGACACGGACCTGCTTAGATAGGAGGAAGTGTTCACGCGTGAGGATTCCGAAGGGCTTCCCGTTTGGTTTGAGAATGAAACGATTGAAGGCGGTGGGCTCGCCCATTATACACATGGGGACGAGGCGAGGTGGGGCAATGTTCGGAGAGATCTCTATTAATGCGTGTAGTTCAGCGAGTGCTCGGCCTGGGATTATCGTTGGCAGAATGCCTGCTTGAAGGATGGCAGGGTGCGCGAAGAGACAGTGTGTGCCAAATGGGAGGCAGACGGCGGCTCTGGCTATCTCTTCTGATGGTGAGGTGCCGAGGCGACGGAGCGCGCGGTGAGCAGCTAGAGCACGGATTTGGGTGGAGGGGGCAATCGCTCCAAGGCCTCCGTGGCGGGTGGAATTATACAGGAGCCGATTAGGGATGAGACGGACCGCTAGGCCGTGCTCCTTGAAACGCGAAGATGATAGAAAGTTTCCGACCAGGACGTCTAATCGTTTGATAACGTCGGGGGAGGGGGTTTGAAAGCGGCCGGGGAAGGAGATGATAGAGTTTAAGAAGACCAACGCAAGTGACTTGCGGCAGGTGGCTGTGGCACGAAGGGCGGCGAGGAATTTAGCCGTGCGCTGAACGCGAGAGAGAGTCGTGGACCAGGTGGTGGCGCCTGGTTGTGCACGTTCAACGTAGATGCCAAGAATGCGTTCTGCCTCTTGAGGAGTGCGAATGGGAATGGGGCCGGCCAGAAGGATTTGTTCCGGGGAGATATGAAAAGGGATTATTGAGCATTTGTTCCAGTTAGGGTGTTCTCCTGAGACTGCGGCGAAGGTCCTGAGGTGTATGAGTGTGGTCCCAAGCTCTCTAACAGAGGAGAGGAAGATGGTGACGTCGTCAGCGTAGCAGGCCATGAGACGGCGCTGGGTCGGAGAGAGGGGGAAACCCGGGAGGAAGAGCGATAGGTAGCGCTGTAGGATTTCAATGACACACACAAGAGAGGGGGGGCGAGGGGGCATCCTTGTCGGACCCCGGTTCGGACTGGGAGGGTGGGTCCAGCAAGGTTGTTAACGAAGATGCAGGTGGAGGTGTTAGTGTGCATGAGGCGAACCCAGGCGATAAACTGCTCGGGGAGTCCCACCCTGGCTAGCGCTTGGAAGAGGAAAGCTCGATCGACCAGGTCATAGGCCTTGCGGAAGTCGACCGTTAAGGCGAGTAGGGGGGTTTTCGTGATTGTGCTCCAATCGAAAATGTCAAGTGTATCGTTGATCGTATCGCCAATTTTTCTGCTTTTAATGAAAGCGGTTTGGGAGGGGTGGATAATCAGGGGAAGAGCGAGTTGCAGCCGATTGGCAAGGCATAAGGCTAGCACCTTGTAGTCCGAGTTCATGAGGGTGATAGGGCGGAGGTTGTCGATCATAGAGGAGCTACCCCTCTTGGGAATAAGGACTGTGCGGCCTGATAGCATTGACGGCGGGAGGGTAGCGGAGATGTGCGGTGAGGAGAAGAGTGAGAGAAATGCGGGGGCGAAGCGGGTCTTGTATTGTCGGAAGAGCTCGCCCGGGATGCCGTCAGGGCCGGGGGTTTTGCCACGGGAGAGCTGGTTTAAGGCCTTGCTAATTTCCATTAGGGAAAAGGGAGTTTGCAGATGGTTGAGGAGTCTGGGGGGGAGTGAAGAGGGGGGGATATGAGCCCAGAAGGCAGGATTTGGCACGCCCGGGGTTGCTCCGCAGTAGAGAGACTGGAAGAAATTGGTGCATTCAGCGTTCATGACTCGTAGATCTGAGATGGTTTGTCCATCTGGTAGTATAAGCGAGGATATTAATGAGTCTTTGATGCGGGAGTTGAGTCCTGCCAGCAGGGAGGAGGTTCCCATCTCCCTATGGCCTTCGACTTTGAGCTTTGCTTTTAGAGCGAGCTCGGCGGTTTTGGATGCCTCGTATTTTGTTAGTTGAGTGCGGGCTTTGAGGAGCTGTGTGGTCGCATCATGGTCAAGAGGGGAGAGGGCAGATTGGAGCTGAAGGTGGCTGATGAGTTGTACTAGGTGGTTTGTAGTGCTTGTAACCCTTTTGCGCTCTTCGTTCGAGAAACTTTTGAGGCTAAGCGTGAGGGCCAGTTTCCAGGCGTCCCATGCATCGGCGGAAGGGCGTGATGGCAGGGAGGGGAGGTGAGATTCGATTATGGTAGCGACTTGGGGCCGGTGGAGAAGAGAGGAGCTGAAACGCCAAGGTCGCGGTGCCATGGTTGGGTTATCGAATATGAGGGTGCAGAGGGGTGCAAAGGAGTGGTCAGACACGTCAGTTGGGGTCCAGAAGTAGGAGGTTTCAGAGACCCGAGGGATGAATAAACTGGAGAGGTAGATTCGGTCCAGTCTGGAGGCCGGCGGGAGAGCAGTGCTAGCACTGGCCCGGCGGCCAAAGTAGGAAAAAACGGGGGCGGTAGGGTGGAGTGAGCGGTACACGTCGGACAGTGCGTGCGATAGCAGGAGATTAGACATCATGGTGGCTTCGCTGAGTTCGTGACCAAGTAGCGGACGGTTACGGTCTAAGGGGGAGGTTACCGAGTTGAAGTCACCTACGAGGATTGTGGCAGCAGCTGCGGTGGGTTGCTCCAGTGCGGGAGTTAGGATGGATCTCCACCAGATCCGGCGGTCAGTGGCAGGTCTCGGCGCATAGATAGCGAGGATGCGGAGTTGCTCCCGCAGGAAGTTGATATGTACGGATAGGAGGCGGCCATCGGCGGAAGGGGACGGGGAGGTGAGAGATATTGCTCTGTTGAAAGATAAGATGGAGATGCCGCCGGGTTGTGGACATGGATGACCGTTTGAATTCAGTGCGTAGAGGGTGGGTGCGTGTACCGAAGAGTGTGGCCGGAGTTGGAGTGACAGTTTAGGTAGGTTTTTGGAGAGGCGTGTGTCCACTAAAATGAGAATATCTGTGTGTGATGAGGAGGAGGAGAGCCAACGCTTTAGAGCATTTCGTTTAACCGGCGTGTTGATACCATTGATGTTGAGGCAGCGGACTCGTAGGGGCGTTAACATTCTACCAGGTGGGAGCCCACCGCGCAGGAGTGTGCGCGGATCCACGGGCGTGGGTGTTTTATACAGAAGGGTAGGAAGTTGGTGGAGGTTGTGGGTAACAGTCGAGCTGTCAACGAGTGCGAACTGAGGTTGGTGGTGGGTATGCTGGTATGTTGTTGGTGGATTGATTCGAACGGAAACAGAGGCGCACGAGAAGGTAGGCAGATATTGGGCGACAGAACCAGGGTGTAGAGGTGCCGCATACAGGTGAAGCTTGAGCAAGTGTGTGTTAAACTTAAGAGTGAGAAGTGAAGGGCTCCAGTTTTGAGTAGTAGCGGAGCTGATAGGTGGCGTGTTATCAATAATGCGTGAATGCGTCAAGGTGAAGCGTGGGATGAGTCTGCCTTTATGAGAGCAGTAAAAGTTGTATTCCTGGGTAGCGACAAGAAAGAGAGTACATCGGGGGTCGGGGGTGCTAGCGTTTTCACTGGTGGAGCATGTCAACCATGACGACGTATGAGAATAAGTAGCGAAGTAACGTGGGGCAGGCGGACGGGGGTCAGCAGGAACAGACGTGGTGGTAGGCGGACGAGGGGGGCTCTTTGGCGAGGCCATCTCGCCTCTTCTGTGTCCGTGCGAGGGTTGATTTCGGTCGGTAGGTGCGTCGACCGATTGAGAACCTCTGGCGGGAGGGGAGGCCACGATTACAGGGGGAGATTTTAAGGCAGGTGCAAGGAGATGTTGCGGCCGCTGACGGCGGTCGGGCGTACAGGTGGGGGCGTGTGTGATAAACAGGCGTGGATGCTCGCTCTGGTGATTCATGGTGAGAGTGAGCTTGACATGGCTGCGCGTTAGGCGAGTGTCAAGCGGGGTTGGGGTATTGGTGTTAGTGATTTGGGGGGTTAGGCGACTGCTTAGGTCGTTCATTGTTGGGCTTGGTTTGGACTGTTCACGGTGAGGCAACAATTGTGAGGGTGTGCGATCATGATGGTTGGTGTGAAGCACACGCGTGCGGGGGACGCAACTCCACCGGGCTGGCAGTGGCCTGAGGTGGCTGGCATGGCCTGTGCGCGAGGGGTGAAGGTTGGTAGAAGCGTGAGGTGGGTGAGGCAGGTGTGGGGTTGAGTAGTTGTTGGGGTGAGGGTTTAAAAATGGCGTATTTGGTATTTTGCGTGGATGTGAGAGTTGGAGTGAAGACTGACAGGGAAAAAGATAATACGTAGAGATTGACAAACATGATTGTGCGCACATTAGTTGCATATCCGAGGTCTAACTGGGTGCCTGCTAAATGACCAAGCCAAGGAACTAGCCACGCATCGAAGCTAAGGTGCGCAGGTCGTGACGCTAAGGGCGACCGCGAAGGAAGGCAGCCACCGGGGGCTTCTGCTGCAGCAGGGTGAGTGCGCGCCAGGGGCCAAATTCTTCCTTGGCAGCCGGGCGGTGAGCGGAGGCCTTCACGCGGGTGACGTGCAGGTCGGAGTGGATATGCTCCATGGCGCTGTCGAGGGCAGCGCCGCAGGCGAAGTCGCAGAGAGTGCAGGTCCAGTATTCGATCCAATCGCCCAGCCCAATGTAGAGGAGGCCGGGGTCGTTGCTGAAGGCGGTCGGCGCGGCATGATTGCCCAAAGAGTTGCCGCAAGAGAGGAGGCGGTTGGGGTGAGGCAGGGGGGGCAGGGGGGACGAGGGGTGGATGAGGGGCGGGTAGGGGGAGTCAGGGAGGAGGGGGACGTGGGGGTGAAGGCCGAGGGGGGGGAGACTATGTGGCCTGGTTGGCTGCGGGTGGAGGGAGGTGCAGGGAGGGGGGGGAGGCGCAGGGGAGGGGCGGGGGTGTTCGGGGGTCCAGGCGGGGGGGGAGAAGGAACCAGAGGGGGGTGGATTGGCCTGCGCAAAAGCAATGTGGGAGAGACCGGGGGGAGAGGGCTGTTGGCAGAGGGGGAGAGCCTCGGTGGGAGTCGGGCAGCCCGTCATAGCACAGGGGGCGGTTGCAGATGGGTCCCTGAATGTGTAGGGGGTGAAGAAAGTGAGGAGGGGGGTGAAAGGAGTGAGGGAGTGGGGGGGAGGCGAGATTGAGGGTAGGGGGGGGAGAGGAGGGAATCGGGGGAGAGGAGGTGTGGGGAAGTCGGGGGGTGGGGGGAGCAAAGAGGAGTGCTGGTTGAAAAAGGGGGGGATAGGGCAGGGGGGGGGGGCGTCTCCATGCTAGCATAGGGTTGGGCAGGGGGCCCGCCCTCTGGAGGGACCATGGGAGGAGTGTCGGGAGGGGGCAGAAAGGGGGGAACCGTGAGAGGGTCCAATCTGCTAGTGGGAGGAGGGTGCGGGTGGGGGCGAGCTTTTGGGAGGGCGGGGTACTGTCCTCAGAGGGGGAAGGGGCAGGAGTGTTGTGTGGGGGGGCGTTGACGTGGGAAGGGGCAGGGGGTGGGGGAACATGGGTGAAAAAGGGATTTCGCGATACGGAGATTGCGTGGGGGGAGTGGGGATATGGGGGGTTCGTGAGGATGGGCGGAGTCCCGACTGTAGGGGGGGAGAGGAGGGTACAGAGGTGACAGGGACTGAGCGTCCATGGGGGGGGGCTTGCCTGCATGTGTTGGGAAGAGCAGGGAGGGGGGGTGGCGTGGGGGGAAGAGGGGTTGAGTGGGAGCCCCACAACATGGAAGGCCGGGGGGTGGGGAGCTGTAAGGGAGGGGTGGGTGATGGAGGGGAAGTCAGGGTAAGGGGGGGCAGCTGGCACAGGGAGAGGGGTGAGAAGGGAGGGAACGAGGGGAGTGGGTAGGGGCAGAATGAAAGTAGGGGTGGCAGGGGCCCAGACGACCTTGCGGGGGGGGACAGCAAGGCAGTGGGGGGCGGGGGATCTTAGGGAGGGGAGGACAGCGGGGGGAGAGCGCGGGTGTTGGATGGGAGCAAGAAAGTTGCGTGATGGGGAGGTGGAAGACCGAGGGGGGAGTGGTGAGTGGATGGGGGGTAGCGGAGGAGCACATGAGAGGGCAACGGAGGCAGGCTAAGGGCGTGCAGTGACAACAAGAAGAGAGGATTGTTGCGGCTAAGACAAGAGGAGTAGATTTCGTACCATTTGCCTGCTGCAGCTGAGCAATTGAGATTGTGTTCTTGTTCGTGAGGCGTCCTCGGCGGCGGGCAGCGAAAGTCTCGTGGTCCGGTGCGCGGTGGTTGTTGCCGCACAGCGTGCACACGTGGCAGGAGAAGTTGAGCAGCATAGCTGGTTTGTTCTCCTCCAGCAGGATTTCGGACGGGATACGCTCGAAATTCGGGTCATCGGGGGTGGCGACCGGGAGCCCTGCGAGGTGGGTGAAAAAGGTGTTCTCGTAGGGATCGGAAGCGCGGTGAAATTCAATCAGGTCTGCGAGCATTGGCCTCTAGTTGGTAGTTCACCCCCAGTTTACGTTTAGGGTTATGAGTCACAACGACCTAGTTTGAAGCATTAGCGGGAGGTTTCGTGAGACAGAAGGGTGTTCGACGGTCGTTTCAGACTACATCGTTGTCCGCAACGTCACTCTTTGACCGTCTGTTTCACGTTGGCTGACCGTCTCTCGAACCGTCTGTTTTCGTGGAGCACATTGACCCCTTATCCGCTGATCTCGTTTAGGCTTAAGTTTAAAGAGCAAGTCGTTGTAACGCGACGCGCGATATGTCGCAAGCGCGGATATACGCGGACGTGAACGTGCAGCGGCCCAAGGAGTATTGGGACTACGAGGCGCTCACCGTGCAATGGGGGTACGTCCAGTATCTACCCCGTTTTGGGTGCAAACTTGTTCATATCCCTATTAATGAGAGTGTTGGGACCTCGAGACGCTCACCGTGCAGTGGGGGTACGTCACGGACTGCGCGATGCGAGTTGATTTGCCCGCCATTTTTGGTGCGGGGTCTATCACATCCCCGTCGTGTCCCATCTCACACTCCAATCCAGGTCTGCTTCTAGTGAGGCTTTTTAGAGTCGACGCGTTTTGAGACGTCTCAAAAGTCTCACACTCCAATCCAGGTCTGCTTCTAGTGAGGCTTTTTAGAGTCGACGCGCGCCCAGATGTCTTTAATTCATAATTCGCATCAGCCATTACCGTCCTCTGTTCCTTTTTCCATTTCCCTTTTCGTGTTTTTGTTTTTTTTTCACATGCCTACCACATGCGACAAACCAGCCAGACACGGGAAAAGTCGTTTAGAAACGCTACCCATTCGCACCCGTTTCTTTTGCTTCCCCTCTCCTGCTTCTTCGCCTCCCCCGCTTCTTCCCCCACCCGCTTCTTCCGCTTCTTCCGCCCCCGCTTCTTCTCGTCCCCGCTTCGTCCCTCCTCGGAGCTTCGAGCGACTAGCACGACCACGAGTTGGTGCGCAAGGTGGGGCGCTCCTCTGTCAAAGCCCCTTTTTCTGAACTTCCCTCAAACTCTCTTCTCTTCTCCCTCTGAACATGCAGAGACCAGCACGACTACGAGACGAGGTGGCGCGCGATGTGGGGCGGGGCAAGCTGATGGATATACGGTGCTCCTCGGTGTCCCCCCCCCCCCCCCCCCCCCCCCTGTCCCCGACCTTGTCCTCCCCATCTTCTTTCAATCCCTCCCTCCCTTCCCTTGAATCAAGCAGCGACCAGGACGACTACGAGGTGGTGC
This sequence comes from Closterium sp. Yama58-4, assembly GCA_947470075.1. Taxonomy (NCBI): domain Eukaryota; kingdom Viridiplantae; phylum Streptophyta; class Zygnematophyceae; order Desmidiales; family Closteriaceae; genus Closterium; species Closterium sp. Yama58-4. The sequence goes on along the minus strand of CANIUD010000082.1, from coordinate 442,968 downwards.
GCAAGGTGGGGCGGGGCAAGTACAGCTCGATGCACGGTGCTCCTCTGTTAATGCCCCCATGACCCCCTTCTCCCTCCCCTCTCCCCACTGGCAGAGACCAGGACGACTACGAGGTGGTGCGTAAGGTGGGGCGGGGCAAGTACAGCGAGGTGTTTGAGGGGGTCAACGCGGTCAACAGCGAGAAGTGCATCATCAAGATCCTCAAACCCGTCAAGAAGAAGAAGGTGAGAGGCCTGATGGGGTCAACGCGTCAAACAGGGGTCAACGCGGCCAACAGGGGTCAACGCGGTCAACAGCGAGCAGTGCATCATCAAGATCCTCAAACCCGTTAAAGAAGAAGAAGGTGAGCGCAAATCAATGAGGGGAACAAAGTCAACACGGTCAACAGGGTCATTAGTGAGTAGTTGGTGCATTTTCATGAGAAGTCTCATAAGATCCTCAAGCCAGTCAAGAAAAGGAGAAGGGCGAGAGGGAGTCTAGCTAGTCACTGTGGTCATTGCAGTCAACACGTTCAACAGCGAAATAAGATTCTACAGGCCCAAACCTAGCCTAACCTAGCCCAAACCTACGTCTTTGGTCTGTTCATGCCCTGCTCTCTCCCCTCTCCCTCCCCGCGGGAGATTAAAATTCTGCAGAACCTGTGTTGCGGTGCGGGCCAAACATCATCCGCCTGCTGGACATCATGCGCGACCCTTTTCCCCCTCCCTTCCTCCTGTATCCCTTGCCTTCCCCTCACAACCAGATGAAGAGGGAAATTACGATTCTTCAGAACAGAACCTGTGCGGCGGGCCCAACAGCATCCGCCTTCTGGACATCCCTTGCCCTCCCCCATCCCACACGCCCATGTCCTGTTATTTCCACCCTCTCCCACCTCTTCCCCACCAGATCAAGCAAGAAATCAAGATCCTTCAGAACCTGTTCGGCGGGCCCAACAGCATCTGCCTTTTGGACATCGTTCGCGACCCGCAGAGCAAGACACCGTCGCTGGTGTTTATGCCCCCCTCCCTGCACACCTATCCTATCCCCCATGTCCCCGCACTGCAACCGCCAACCACCAGCTCAAACGAGAACTCAACATTCTGCAGCCCCCCAACCAGCGTATTCTGTCCTTATACCCTGTTCTCTCTCTCTCCTACCCCCTCCGCCCCTCACCAGATCAAGCGGGAGATCAAGACCCTGCAGAACCTGTGTGGCGGGCCAAACATCATCCGCCTGCTGGACATCGTGCGCTGCACACCCCCTTACCCCCTCCCCTCCCTCCCTCACTGTATTGCTTTCCATCTCCACCAGATCAAGCGCGAGATCAAGATTCTGCAGAACCTGTGCGGGGGCCCCAACATCATCCGGCTGCTGGACATCGTGCGCGACCCGCAGAGCAAGACACCGTCGCTCATCTTTGAGTTTGTCAACAACACCGACTTCAAAGTGCTCTACCCCACACTCTCTGACTACGATATCCGCTACTACATCTATGAACTTCTCAAGGTATGTGCAGCCATGGGAGAGCATGTGGATGTGTGCATGTGGATGTGTGCATGTGGATGTGTGTGCATGTGGATGTGTGCATGTGGATGTGTGCATGTGGATGTGTGCATGTGGATGTGTGCATGTGGATGTGTGCATGTGGATGTGTGCATCATGCATGTGACTGTGCTCATGGGACTTCAAAGTGCTCTACCCCACGCTCCCCAATTACGATATCGCTACTACATCTACGAGCTGCTTAAGGTGCGTGTGTAGGGCTGTGGGCGTGTGACCATGTGATTGAGGGTGGGTGGGTGTGGGCATGGGGCTGTGTGCCTGTGTCTCAGCTGCTCGCTGCACTCCAAAATGCTCTATCTATTCCACGTTCTTTGTTTCCTACTACATCCTTTACTGCATCTACGAACTGCTCAAGGTGCGCTTGTGGGGCTGTGCCCATGTGCGTGTGACTGGTGTGTGGCTTTTGAGAATTCTCAAATGTGGCCATGTGCGTGTGACTGGTGTGTGGCTTTTGAGAATTCTCAAATGTGGCCATGTGCGTGTGACTGGTGTGTGGCTTTTGAGAATTCTCAAATGTGGCCATGTGTGTGTGACTGGTGTGTGGCTTTTGAGAATTCTCAAATGTGGCCATGTGCGTGTGACTGGTGTGTGGCTTTTGAGAATTCTCAAATGTGGCCATTTGCGCGTGACTGGTGTGTGGCTTTTGAGAATTCTCAAATGTGGCCATGTGCGTGTGACTGGTGTGGTGTGTGGCTCTGTTCTCGTGTCTCTGGTTGCTGCACTTCAATCAGTCTGCTCTATCCCACCACGTTCTCCGACTACGATATCCGCTACTACGTCTATGAACTGCGTAAGGTGCGTTGAATGGTGTGTGCGATGCGGTTGTGGGCGTGTGCCTGTGGGTGGGTTCATATTTCCTCGTGGCACTTGAGTCAATCTGCTCTACCCCGCGTCCGTGATATGGGTGTGTGCGATATTCGTGTGCCTGTGGGTGGGTTCATTGCCCAAGGTGTGTGTGTGTGTGTCTGTGTGATCATGTAGGTGGGGCATGTGATTGTGCGTGTCTGCCCGTTGGTTTGGGCCGGTGTGCAAGTGGCTGTACTCATTGCACCTCTGCTCTACCCCACGCTCTGCTCATGGTATCACGTGGCTTTCCGTTCCTCCTGTTCCCTTCCCATGCATGCCCCCTACAGGCACTAGACTTCTGCCACTCACAGGGCATCATGCATCGGGACGTGAAGCCACACAATGTGATGATCGACCACGAGCAGTGCAAGCAGATCACTGTCTCATGATGCTTCTCTCATCATGTGTCCTCGCTACTCCGCGTTCCCTGCCACAGGCTCTCGACTTCTGCCATTCACAGGGCATCATGCATCGGGACGTGAAGCCACACAACGTGATGATCGACCACGAGCAGAGGAAGCTGAGGCTCATTGACTGGGGTCTGGCGGAGTTCTACCACCCCAACAAGGAGTACAATGTGCGTGTCGCCTCCAGGTACGCTGTACCGCATTGCCTGCAGGAGTTGTGATGCATGATGCAGGTACTTCAAGGCTCCCGAGCTCCGCCTCTTACCCCATGACTTTTCTGCACCGCCACTGTGCTCTCAATGTCCCTGCAGGTACTTCAAGGGCCCCGAGCTGCTAGTAGACTTGCAGGACTACGACTACTCGCTGGACATGTGGAGCCTTGGGTGCATGTTCGCTGGCATGGTGAGCTTTGCCTTGGGGGCGTGGTGAGCCTTGCCTTGGGGGCGTGGTGAGCTGTGGGGTGGGGCCATGGTGGTGGTGCTGCGATGGCATGACTCACTTGTGGCAGGAAGAGCAAAGTACAACTCCCTGCACAAGGTGATTTTCCCTGGACATGCGGATTGCCTTGTGCAGGGAGTTGTACTTTGCCTCTTTCTGCCACAAGTGAGCCATCGCAGCAGCACCACCACCGTTGGCACTGCCTTGAACTGAACAGCTTCTCCACCGAGCCCCTTTTGAGGCGCCTCGCCATGACTATCCTCCTCTCCTCTGTTGTTTGTCGTGCTTGTGTTGAGCGTTTTCTTCTCTTCCTAGGGTTTGCCGCTGCACTTACTGCTGCCGCTTCCCACCCTCTCCATGCAGCTGATGGCTCTGCTGATGATCTGGTCCCAGTTTTCTTTCCATCTGACCTTGTCCAATCGCTTTAACACCCCCTTCCTCCGTTTGTGTTATCTGTTCCCGCACGGCTCTCCCGGTGCCCCCTGTCAGATGACTTTTGAGCTGGCTAAAAAATCACCTGCTTGCTCTGTTTGTCTCACTCACCGCACCCTCCCAATGCTGCCCATCCCTTGGCTCCCCCCATTCACTCCCCCGTGCCTTGCCCCATGCATGCATGCATGTATGGATCAGATATTCCGCAAGGAGCCTTTCTTCTACGGCCACGACAACTACGATCAGCTTGTCAAGATCGCCAAGGTGCGTGCAGAGAAGACCATGCCTGGGCTGATTGTGGGCGGGCTGTGGGCTGTTGGCTCTCCCCTGTGCGTGCGGGTGCGCGTCAGATATTCCGCAAGGAGCCCTTCTTCTTCGGCCATGACAACCACGACCAGCTCAGCTCGTCAAAATCGCCAAGGTGTGTAGCGTGCTGATCTGTGGCGTGCTGCTGTGTGGAATTGTGTGTGTACTCCCTGCAACCCCACTTCCTATCATCCCTCTGCCCCACTCATATCATATCAGGTGCTGGGAACGGATGAGCTGAACAGCTATCTGGGCAAGTACAGCATCATGCTGGACCCGCATCTCTACTCTGCTCAACCTTGCTGTTGTCATCATGCTGTATTGTATGCCACACCTCCCATCACCCCACTCTCAGGTGTTGGGAACGGACGAGTTGAACAGCTATCTGGGCAAGTACAGCATCATGCTGGACCCGCATCTGGAGGCGCTGGTGGGGAGGCACAGCCGCAAGCCGTGGTCCAAGTTCGTTAACAGCGACAACCAGCACCTTGTGTCCCCTGAGGTATGATGTTTGGGGTGTTTGGGATGCTTGGTTGGGGTGTTTGGGGTGAGTTTGAGGCGTCCCAAAGCTGATGGGGAGGCACAACCGCAAGCCGTGGTCCAATTTTGTCAACAGCGACAACCAGCACCTTGTGTCCCCTTAGGTATGATGTTTGGGGTGTTTCGGATGTTTGGGTGTTTAGTGTGTTTGGTGGGATGGGTATTAAGATGTCTCGAAGCACAGCCGCAAGCCCTGGTCCAAGTTTGTCAACAGCGACAACCAGCACCTTGTCTCTCTTGAGGTATGAGTTTGGGACTCTTATGTAGATCAACTAGCACCTTGCCTGTGTAACTGCCCACCATCCCCTGCCTTTTTCTTTCCCACCCCCCCGACCACCCTTGCCATTTCCCCATCCCCCTTTGCTGTCTCCTTCATCTTCACCCGCCTCTCTTTCCTCTGCCCATTGCCGCCCGTTGCCGCCCATTCCCTGCAACACCTGGTGGGCAGGCGGTGGACTTTCTGGACAAGCTGCTGCGGTACGACCACCAGGACCGGCTCACAGCGAGGGAAGCCATGGTGAGTTGTGGAAGGGGAGGGCGCATGGTGGTGTAGGCGGAAGGGGTATGCCGGTGGTGGTGTTGTGACGTTAATGTGGCAGCCTGACGGTGGACTTTCTGGACAAGTTGCTGCGGTACGACCACCAGGACCGACTCACAGCCAGAGAGACCATGGTGGGTGGTGCAAGGGGGTTGATACATGGTTGATAAGGACTTGACAAGGGGTTGTTAAAGCTGGGCTGTTGAGTTCTGGACAAGCTGCTGCGGTACGACCACCAGGACCGACTCACAGCCAGAGAGGCCATGGTGAGTTGTGCAAGGGGGTTGATACATGGTTGAAAAGGACTTGACAAGGGGTTGTTAAAGCTGGGCTGTTGAGTTCTGGACAAGCTGCTGCGGTACGACCACCAGGACCGACTCACAGCCAGAGAGGCCATGGTGAGTTGTGCAAGGGGGTTGATACATGGTTGAAAAGGACTTGACAAGGGGTTGTTAAAGCTGGGCTGTTGAGTTCTGGACAAGCTGCTGCGGTACGACCACCAGGACCGACTCACAGCCAGAGAGGCCATGGTGAGTTGTGCAAGGGGGTTGATACATGGTTGAAATGGACTTGACAAGGGTTGTTAAAGCTGGGCTGTTGAGTTCTGGACAAGCTGCTGCGGTACGACCACCAGGACTGACGCACAGCCAGAGAGGCCATGGTGAGTTGTGCAAGGGGGTTGATACATGGTTGAAAAGGACTTGACAAGGGGCTGTTAAAGCTGGGCTGTTGAGTTCTGGACAAGCTGCTGCGGTACGACTAAGCCTGTACAAACGAATACGAATGTTTTTCCTGTATATTCTCTGAATACCGGGTGGTTTCTTATTTGGCCGAATACTGGCCCAAAACCGAATACGAATACGATTCGAATACTGCCGAATCCGAATCGAATACGAATAAGTGCCGAGAAAAAAAAATATATATATATATACATATATATATATATCTATGTATATAAATATATTTTGTATAGCCAGGGTGTATATTTTGTATATTTTGTATTTTCGAACGGCTAATGCATGGTTGACACAGGGTGATACAATGCACTTTATAATATCAACATCACGACTCAATCCCGCACCATGAACTTCCCTAATCACGCTCCAGCAACTATCTTGCTAGGCTTTTGAGCGCGGTTCTTATGAGGCCTCTTGTAGACAGATTGCCAAAGATGATAGCCGCATGTGGGGAAGGAGGGGAAAGTGGGGGAAGGGTGTTAATGGTAGAATACCGAATAGGAACGAATACCCCGAATATCCGTTAGCTGAATATTCTACATCCACAAATACTCGTGATGCGAATATTTTGAAATACACGGCCATTTCTTATTCTCTCGAATTCAGGTATTCGAACGAATATCGAATAATTCTCGAATACCGAATATTCTTGCACAGGCTCAGGTACGACCACCAGGACCGACTCACAGCCAGAGAGGCCATGCTGAGTGAGTGGTGCGCATGGGGTTGAGAAGGGGTTTGTAAGGTACTGATAATGAAGGGCTGTAGACTTTCCGAACAAGCTGCTGCGGTACGACCACCAGCTTCGACTCACAGCGAGAGAGGCGATGGTGAGTGGTGCTCAGTCTTGAGGCGCCTCAAAAGAGAGGCCATGGTGGGTGGTGCTCAGACATACATCACGGCGGTTGGTGTGAGGGGCTGTTGAGGGCTTGATGGAGGATTGGTGAGGAAGTGATGAGGGGTTGGATAAGGCTAAGCTGTTGGGTTCTGACAAGCTTCTGCGGTACGACCACCAGGACCGGCTCATGGCGAGAGAGGCCACGGTGTGGTGCAAGGGGGTCATGATGGTGTTGGCAGAAGGGGTTTTCCGCCGTTGGTGGTGGTGTGACAATGATGTGCCTGGGGGTTTGAGTCCTGAACAAGCTGCTGCGGTACAACCACCAGGACCAACTCACAGCGAGGGAGGCCATGGTAAGTAGATTATGGGGATCATGGTGGTGTTGGCGGAAGGGGTTTGGTGGCGATGGTGGTATGGCGTTGATGCGATGTGCCTGCTTGGGCTGTTGAGCTGCTGCAGTACCACCACTGGGACAGGCTGGCATCCAGAGAGGCCATGGTGGGTGGAATAAAGGGGTCATGGTGGGTGGAATACGGTAAAGGGGTCATGGTGGGTGGAATAAAGGGGTCATGGTGGGTGGAATACGGTAAAGGGGTCATGGTGGGTGGAATAAAGGGGTCATGGTGGTGTTGGCAGAAGGGGATTGATGGTGGTGCTGTTGTGTTGTGACATTGATGTTGCCTGGCTGGGCTGTTGAGCTGTTGCGGTATGACCACAGGACTGGCTCACAGCAATGGATGGGTGGTTCTGAGTCATTCAATGGGTCTAGTAGTGAAGGGGGTGGATAGGGGGTGGATAAGGCTGGGCTGTTGAGCTTCTGAATGTGTGTAGTGGCCAGGTGGGTGGTGTAGAAGCTATGTTAAGTTGCGTAGAGAGGCTAGAGTGGTCACTCTTCGTCTGATTTTTTCCCTTAAACCCTTTTTAAATTTCTCTATCAGAAGCACCTAATGTTTCTGTGTCGCCTCGTTTCCATTCCCTCTTTGTCTCTGGTGTCCTTGTGCAGGCGCATCCGTATTTCTACCCTGTGCGGCAACAGGAGGCACAGGCAGGCAGGCATAACTAGTGGCCCGTTGCACGGGGTTGCCCACAGCTGGCATGATGCCATGCCATTATTGTTTGATAATATTTGTCAAAGAACCATTATACGGTCACTGGGTTTGTTATTGTTTTCCTAGAGGGTTTTAGACGCATATTTCTCGTCTTGAACGAGGCGTAACTCTTGTCGCACTCATCTGGCGGGTGATGCATGCACCGCGCCAAGGTTCACGCGCCTCTAGCCCGCACACACATTTGTCCTGCGCCCGCGTATCCGCTCACACCTCGATTTTGCCGCACCAGCCCGTTGGCGCAGCCGTAAACTGCTGTGGGCTGTTGGGGGGAAAATGGCTGAACTCCGCGCGCAAGTGCTGCATCCGCTCCGCATCCCCATTTCCTTGTGCCGCGCCCCCCTCCTGCTTCCTCCCTGCCGCCCACTCCCCTCCTCTCCCCCTTCCAACTCCACCCCCCAGCTTCCTAGCTATTGCCGACCTTCTAGATTCTCCCACACCCTACCCTCGCGTAGTTTTATCAATTCGTGTTTACAACACAAATCGCCGTCACTCGCAAGCTAGTTATGGCTGCTCCCGCCGCCTCCTTGAGCGCCTCGCAGCATCTTTGCCGCCTCAACGTCGCCCTTCCGGCTGCGGTAGCCCGCGGTAGCGTGCGCGAGCTTATAGCTGCGCCTGCGCGCGCCGGGAAGGGGCTGAAGGCGAGTGCGCGTGGAAACGATAGGCGAAAGGCAGCAGCAGCAGGAAGGAGTGCGCGACTGGGGTGCCGCGCGATGGCGAGCGAGGTGAGCGACGGCTGGCGGCGATGAATATCCCGTGCGGGGGAAGCGCTTGGGACGATGCACATAGGCGATTTCCAGTTACCAACCATCTTGCCATACATGAATTTCGTCTCACAGTTTTCTCGTTTTCCTCGCTCCGCGCCCTCCCCGCTCTCCCCGCTCTCCCGGTTCTCCCCGCTCTCCCTGCGCTCAATGCGCCTCCCGCGTTCTCCGCGCTCTCCGCCCTCCCCGCTGTCCCCCGATTCCCGAGCTTTTCCGCGCTCCCCACGCTCTCCGCGCTCCCCACGCTTTCCGCGCCCTCTTCTTTCCGCTGCGCGTTTCCTTTCCCCCAGGGTGGTTCCGCCACTGCCGTTTCGGCGCCATCTGCGGTCACGCAACTTCCCGACCTCATGGTATGACGTGGCATGCGTGACGTGTCATGAGCAAAGAATAAGAGACCATTCCAACAATGTTGTGTACACGCATGAACTTCTTCGTACGACCCTTATAAGCACTCTCTGTAAAATCGAGCCCTCTCCCAGCGTAAAGTAAAGAAAAAAAATGAATGTTTCTGTCGATTTCTGGTGAACCGGACCTGCCAGAACTGCGTCAAGAACGTTGTGCCCCATATGTCGTCCGTGTTGTCCCGATGTTGTGCCTAGTGCTCACTCACACGCACGCACTCTCCTCCTGCCCCTGTCTCTCCTCACAGACGGAGTGCATGGTGGTGGACATGTCCTGCCAGAGCTGCGCCAAGAACATTGGGCTCTCCATGCCCCCCCTCCTTCCTCCCCCCTCCTTCCTCCCCCCTCCTTCCTCCCCCCTCCTTCCTCCCCCCTCCTTCCTCCCCCCTCCTTCCTCCCCCCTCCTTCCTCCCCCCTCCTTCCTCCCCCCCCCTTCCTCCCCCCCCCTTCCTCCCCCCCCCTTCCTCCCCCCCCCTTCCTCCCCCCCCCTTCCTCCCCCCCCCTTCCTCCCCCCCCCTTCCTCCCCCCCCCTTCCTCCCCCCCCTTCCTCCCCCCCCCTTCCTCCCCCCCCCTTCCTCCCCCCCCCTTCCTCCCCCCCCCTTCCTCCCCCCCCCTTCCTCCCCCCCCCTTCCTCCCCCCCCCTTCCTCCCCCCCCCTTCCTCCCCCTTCCTCCCCCCCTTCCCCCCCCTTCCTCCCCCCTTCCCCCCCCCTCCCCCCCTTCCTCCCCCCCCTTCCTCCCCCCCCTTCCCCTCCTTCCTCCCCCCCGTCTGTCATCTCCAGGCCGGGTTTACGGTGGACATGAGCTGCGCCAAGAACAGTGTGCTCTCCATACCCTTTCCTCCCCTCAACTCAATCCCCCATGCTGCCGCCCCTCCTTGCCCGCCTGGTCGTGTGCATCAGACCGAGTTCATGGTGGACATGTCGTGCCAGAGCTGCGTCAAGAGCGAACGCTGTGCTCCCCATGCCCTTCCTCCCCGCCTCATCCCCCTTTCCCTCCTCCCCCTTGCTTGCCTCTCCCCGCAGACCGAGTTCATGGTGGACATGTCGTGCCAGAGCTGCGTCAAGAGCGAACGCTGTGCTCCCCATGCCCTTCCTCCCCGCCTCATCCCCCTTTCCCTCCTCCCCCTTGCTTGCCTCTCCCCGCAGACCGAGTTCATGGTGGACATGTCGTGCCAGAGCTGCGTCAAGAGCGAACGCTGTGCTCCCCATGCCCTTCCTCCCCGCCTCATCCCCCTTTCCCTCCTCCCCCTTGCTTGCCTCTTCCCGCAGACCGAGTTCATGGTGGACATGTCGTGCCAGAGCTGCGTCAAGAGCGAACGCTGTGCTCCCCATGCCCTTCCTCCCCGCCTCATCCCCCTTTCCCTCCTCCCCCTTGCTTGCCTCTCCCCGCAGACCGAGTTCATGGTGGACATGTCGTGCCAGAGCTGCGTCAAGAACGTGCGCCAGAAGCTGGAGCCTCTGGAAGGTGGGTTGGAGCGGTTGAAAGGTGGGTTGGAGCGGTTGAGAGGTGGGTTGGAGGGATTGGATGGGAGATGGGCTGGAAAGGAAACATGAGCTGGCGGATGCGTCAAATTTGCTCTTGTGCTGTGCACGTGCGATGATTGCTACGCTGCGTACCTTGATGGCCGTTTCTTGTCATTTTCGTTGAAAAGGCACTCGTGAACACAAAACACGCCTTCTTTCCCTTCCGAGTCATTTCACACGCGGGTCCCTCCTCATTCTCACCACCCCTTTTTTCCTTGTCTAACCAGGTGTGTGATGTGAAGGCAGTGGACGGACATCAGTCTGGAATCGCAGGTGGTGAATGTGTTGGGCTGGCCGTGGCATGGCCCCAGACAGCTGAAGTGATCACAACTCATTGTCCCCTCCCGTTACCCACCCCCTCTCCATGTCTCACCAGGCGGCAAGGCAGTGGAGATTAGATTGGAGTCGCACGTGGTGCGCGTGTTAGGGAGTGCCACGCTGCTCCGTCCTCCCCCTTCGTTTCCCTACTTCCCTCTCTCCCTCTCTCTCCATCTCCCACCAGGTGTCAAGTTGGTAGACATTAATCTGGAGTCGCAGGTGGTGCGCGTGTTGGGGAGTGCCACGCTGGCCCAGCTAGAGGAGGCACTGAAGAAAAGCGGCCGCAAGGCGCGGCTGATTGGCCAGGGCGACCCCTCTCGTGAGCGATTGTAGAGGGCATGTGTGTGCATTAGTGTGGATGGATAGCTATTGGGCGAGTGATTCTCTCTGGGCCATACTGTTGGGAGTGCCACGCTGGCCCAGCTAGAGGAGGCACTGAAGAAGAGCGGCCGCAAGGCCCGTCTGATCGGGCAGGGTGACCCCTCTCGTGAGTCAATACAGAGGCATAATTGCTTAAGGGCTTAGGGGTGTAGGTGTGGTGTGGAGGTGTGGAGAGCTGTTGCGCGAGTGAGATCTCACGGGGCCACGCCGACGTCGTTGGTGGTGGAGGAGGAGTGCCGCGCTGGTCCAGACTCCAGACCAGACCAGCTGGAGGGGGCACTGAAGAAAAGCGGCAGGAAGGCTCGGTTCATCGGCCAGGGGGATGGGGTGGGATCCTTCTCGTGAGTGATTGCAAAGGGCATGTGGAAACGTGGAGAGCTGTCGTGTGAGCGATTTCTCACGGAGTCATGTCGTTGGGGAGTGCCACGCTGGTCCAGCTGGAGGAGGAACTGAAGAGGAGCGGCCGCAAGGCACGGCTCATCGGGCAGGGTGACCCGTCTCGTGAGTGAAGCAGGTTCTATCGGAGTCACTTTTGAGCTTACAGGAAAGTGAGTCCTGGTGAGTCAAAGACACGCTGGCTGGCGCAGCTGGAGGAGGGTTTGAAGACCGCAAGGCCCGGCTGATTGGCTCAGCAGTGACACTCAATCTGATTCTCCTCGTTCACCGTACCTGCTCCCGTTCCATCTTGGACCTCTCTTGGATCGCCTGAAAAGTCGTTTCATCTTGGAACCTCTCTCTGCTGTGCAACCACCATGTCTGTACCACCATGTCTGTACCACCATGTCTGTACCACCATGTATGTACCACCTCCCACTCCCTCATCCAGGTCTCCCCTCACACCATCTCTTCCTTCCTCTCTTCCTCCCTTACCATCTTCCTCCTTCCCTTCCTCGCTTTTCTTCTTACTTCCTATCCAGAGCTGGCCCTAACAGCAGCAGTGGCAGAATTCAAGGGGCCGGTGATCCACGGTGTAGTGCGGTTCGCCCAGGTAAGACGGATTCCGTCCTCCAGACCAGTTGGCTGGGTTGACTTGACTTGACACCGCTAGGCTAGGTGACTTGTGTTTCTTGTTCAGACTCAAATATGGAAAAATGTACAAGTGTTTCAAGATCAGACCCACATAAACCTGTTTCTCTTCAGAAGCCCAGACCTGCTCCACCCCACCCCACCGCACACCACACCACCCCACCTCACCCCACTCCTCTCAGCATGTGAGCATGCTGAATCTATGTCGTACACGTGTAACACTGCCACTCTTCCCCTTTCCCGCCTCCCGCTCCCCCTCCCCCCCTCCTCCCACCAGGTGAGCATGGAGGAGGTGCGGGTGGAAGCACAGTTCGATGGCCTCTCGCCCTCCACCGCCCATGCATGGGCCGTCAACGAGTATGGGGACCTCACCCGTGGCGCTGACAGCACCGGCAGGTGCTACCCAGGGGAGGCGTCATCTGCTGCTGCTGCTGATGGGGTACGTACATGCAGCAGACCAGGTGCCAGTGGGATTCTGCTTGTTGTTGAGGACCTCACCTGCGGACTTGAGAGCACTGGTAGGTGCTACTCGGGGGAGGCGTCATCTGCTGCTATTGCTGATGAGGTACGTGCAGCAAGAACACAGGTTGCTCAGCTCGCTGTTGGGAATCTCATCTGTAGACTTGAGGGCACCGGCAGGTGCTACCCGGGGGAGGTGGCATCTGCCACTGATGGGGTACGTACGTGCAGCAGGAGCAGGTAGCTAGTTGTTGGGGATCTTGCCCGTGGACCTGAGAGCACCGGCAGCAGCTACCCGGGGGAGGCGTCTTCTGCTGATGCTGCTGCTGCTGCTGCTGCTGCTGCTAATGGGATGTGTTTAGAGTGCGGCTGGAATGTTCAGTTTGCTGCCCAGCTGCTGCCCCCTCCCCTTGGTTCCTCAGTCGACTGGAAAAATCTGCCAGCTGCTGGATGTGTGTTGGAGCAACTCGCATTCGAGCCTGCCTGCAACAAACTTACTGATGCAATGCACACAGTTTTCGTGGGTGTGCTTGACATGGATGACGAGGATCATGCCTCTCTCATCTCATCTCATCTCATCTCATCTCATCTCATCTCATCTCATCTCATCTCATTCCCTGGTCTCCGCTCCCTCCCCTTCCTCCTTTCCCTTCTCAGCCCGCAGGCGATCTGGGAGTGCTACAGGTGGATGACAAGGGCCATGCCTCGTATGCAGCGCCCAGCACGCGCCTCAAGGTGTGGGACCTCATCGGCCGGGCCGTGGCGGTGTATGAAGGGGCCGACAGGAGCAGCAGCGGCGTGGCAGCAGCGGTGATTGCGCGCAGTGCAGGTGTGGGGCAGAACCACAAGTCGCTGTGCTCGTGCGATGGCACCATCATCTGGGAGGCCACTCCTAGTGACTATGTGCAGCAGAAGTAGGTATAGATGTGGATGTGGTGTGGGTGGAGGGAAGGGCCGTGGCAGCAGCGGTGATTGCGCGCAGTGCAGGTGTGGGGCAGAACTACAAATCGCTGTGCACCTGTGATGGCACCACCATTTGGGAGGCCACTCCGAGTGATTATGTGCAGCAGAAGTAGGGTTGGTGCTAGTGAGAGGGGGCAGGGCGGGTGTGTGGGACCACCTGACCTGACCTGAAAGGGTCAGACGGGTACCGGTGTAATGACAGGTGTGGGGCAGAACTACAAGTCGCTGTGCTCCTGTGTGGGAATGATCATTTGGGAGGCCACTCCCAGCGATTACGTGCAGTGATTTTTTAGAAACTCAAAATTAGGTGGGAATTTTGTTGCATAGTGGGTAGGTAGCAACTACTCCTTGCTGGGGGGGGGGGGGGGGGGGGGGAGGGGGGGGGACTCTCCTTGTGGGCACTGTATGGGATTGACTACCATGCATGCAATAGCTCCATACTCCACAATTCTGTAGCAGATGTGCAGAAACGATCATCGTGCACCATCAGAACAATTATGGAGAGCGGCTTCACCTTCAAAACAGTGAGGCTTTAATTCATTTGCACCTTGGCTGCTAAGGAAAACAGTTCACATGCAAGTCTTATTTTCAATCATTGTCATAACTTGTCAGATGAGCCTACCCCGCTCCCACCTTCCCCATCTCTCCCCCCCATGAGTGGCGATTCCTCTTCCCTTATCCCGCTACCGCCCCCCCCAGACAGTCTGTTCTTTATCACTCTGAACAAGGAACCAGAGGAGGGGCTAATGAGGTCCCTAGAAGGCGGGGTGATGGCAACTCCCAGCTTCTCCTGATCCTTGCCCCCGCTCGCACCACCACTCATTTCTATCCCCCCATAGGAGGAATGGGAAAGGGTAGAAGCTGAGGTGGGGGTAGTGTTGCTGCCAGGGTTTGTTGTGGCCAGAAGGTTACTGCTGCTGCTGCTGCTGCTGCTGTTGCTGCTGGTTCCGATGGTGCTACTGCTGGTGGCGGAAGCTGATTGGCTGGCTGCTGCTGCTCTGGTAACCGCGTACCAGCTCTTGTAGTAGAGAGCACCAAACACCACCACCTGGTGAAGGGTGGCGAAAGGGGGGAGTGGAATGGGCAGATTGGGGACGTCTCGAAACCGCTGCTGCTCTGGTTACCGCATGCCAGCTCTTGGAGTAGAGAGCACCGAATACCACCACATGGTGGAGGGGTGGGGGGGTGGAGAGGTGGGGAGGTGGGGGGGTGGAGAGGTGGAGAGGTGGGGAGCAGAATGGGCAGATGAAGGGCTGAGGATTCTAACGATCTTGTTTGTAGTAGGGAGCACCTAATACCACCACATGGTGGAAGGGGTTGGGGGTAAGGGAGTGGAGTGGACAGATACAGGCGTTATTGAGGATTCTCACGAACTTGTTGGTAGTAGAGAGCACCTAAGAGCACCTTCTAATAAAGGGGTGTGTGTGGGAATGCATGGCAAATGCAGAGTGCATATGAAGAGAAAACTGCGAAGGCACTTTTGTAGTAGAGAGCACCGAACACCACCACCCAGTGAAGGGCAGTGGGGAGGGAGAGTGAGTGCATTGGCAGATGGGGGGTGTATTTGAGAATTTTGATTCACATGCTTGTAGTAGAGTGCACTGACAGACCACCTTGTGAAAAGGTGGTGCAGTGGGGAGTGCAGTGCAGTGGTGGGAGAACAGGGAGCAGTGGCTGAGGGCAGAGGGAAGAGAGGAAGATTGAGAAGCCGGTGGAGGGGGCGGCAGGGGTAAAAGTGGAGATTTTGCGAGGATGAGGATTCTGCACCATGCAAGTGGGGGGGTTGCTTGCGAGGATGAGGATTCAGAACCATGGTTTCTCTCTCAGTAAGGGGCTAGCTGGTGGTTGAGACGAATGGGTAACTGATGAGATATGGTGGTGACAGAGCAAGTCTTGGGATGAGGGGTGAGCACTTACTGTGCCGACTTGTTGTGTGGAGGAGAGGGGCGGTCCATAGATGGTTGATGATAGTACGATACTGAGAAGCTGGTAACAAGGGATGGGCGGACAGAAAATTAGGACCGTGGAATGATTAGGTTAGGAGTATAAGGCTTGAGACGCACAGAAAGGTATGATAGAGTCATCTTATTTTCCGCATGTCAAGACTTGCACAGAGGGAAACATGTTGATCATGGGGGTGGCATGGGATGGTTAACTTGGGCGTGGTGGAGACGATGAAAACGGAAGGGCAATGGAGCATGGAGCAAGCACATGTGCACTGCACATGTACACAGATGCACAGATGCACAGACACACAGATGCACAGATGCACAGATGCGCAGATGCACAGATGCACGGATGCACAGATGCACAGATGCACGGATGCGCAGATGCAGACACACAACCTGCAGACTGCAAATACCCAACATGCGCACCGACGCACACACTACACACGCACAACAAGCACACAACACGCGTGCAGAGAGCACACACTTGGTGCGTGGTCATGATGGTGCACACATGCACAAACACACACCCGCGTACAATCTGCAGACAGCAAGTGCACACCAACTAACAGACTCGCCGCACACAACAAGCATACAACACAGCATACTACACACATGCACACATGGACACACCTGGCGAGTGGTCATGATGGTGGCGAAGGTGAGAGCACCAAACGTCTTGATGGTGTAGGAGATGAAGAACTGGCTTATAGTGGCCGCCTGGTGGGGTGGTGGGAAAAGTGAAGCGGAGGTGGGGAGAGTTGAAGGGGGGCTCTGGAAGGGAGATTCCGCTGTTATCTTGATGGAGTGTGTCATAGAGGATGGGAGAGTGTGACAAGGGAGAGGGGAGGAGCGAGCGGGTGGTGTGTTGATGGAGTGTGTATGAGAATTGAGATGAGAGACTGGGTTATGGTCGCCGTCTAGGGGGTAGCAGCGAAGGTAATAACAGGGTTCAAGCGTACCAGTGGGAAACAAACCGACTGGCGACGCACGACAGGTCCTGAATCAACAACGGGAGCCGTACCCCTGTTTGTAAGGAATGCAAGGCGTACCATATCACAGAAGCACCAATCACAAAGAACCAACGTAAGGCGTACCACAGAGAGCACTGCGATGTGGACGGCACAGTCGGGATGGCGCATGATGAATGCAATGGCCGCTGATAGGTCCTGACGCAGGCCTGGTAGGGGGTGAGTGGGAGGGCATGGCGTATGGCAAGGCAACACAACATGATGACATAGCAGCACAACAAGATGCCACAGCAGGATTAGTGCGATGGCCACTGCTAGGTCCTGGCGCAGGCCTGGTGGGGGTGAGAGAGGGAGAGCGGTGAGCAGGAGGAGGATGAGACATATGACGATAAAGCATGAAAGCAAAACAGCATAATACGATGACATCTGAAAGAACGAATGATGGATGCAATGGTGCTGCTAAGTCCTGGTGCGGGGCAGGCCTGCTGCGGGGCAGGCCTGGTGCGGGGCAGGCGGGTATGAAAGGCAATAAAAAAATGATGACATTAGATTGAAGCATGATGCCAGAACAAAAAATCTCGGTGTCACGAGCCCCTGACAGTGATGAACGCTGCATCTGGGTCAGAAGGCAGGTGCTTACCCAGAAGGCTGATGACTGGCGACGAGCAGAGCGTGATGTAGAGCACCTGGTTGGCTGCTTGATAGCACATGGGTTGCTGCAATCACAGCCTACTACCTACCCTGTGGTTATCGCACTTACCCAGGAGGCTGATGACGGAGGAGCAGAGTGTGATGTAGAGCACCTGGTTGGCTGCCGGCATGTCATAGCCCTCAAACAGCTTGTCCTGAAACGTGTTGGTGAAGCCGTCAAAGCTGCGAGGAGAAGGGGGGAGGGATGAGGATGAGGGGACAGGTGGAGAGGGACGAGGAGAGAGAGGGACACAAGGAGAGAGGGAGAGAGGGAGCATGTCATAGCCCTCAAACAGCTTGTCCTGAAGCGCGTTGGTGAAGCCGTCAAAGCTGGAGGGTAGGATGAGCATGAGATGACGACGGGCGGACAGGTGGAAGGGGAACAATGAGAGGGACAAGGAGATAGGGAGAGGGGTTGGCACGTCATAGCCCTCAAACAGCTTGTCCTGAAACGCTTTGGTGAAACCATCGAAGTTGCGAGGGTGGGTTGAGCATGAGATGATGATGGGATGGGAGGACAGGCGGAGAGAGACAAGGAGAGGGACACAGAGAGAGGGACACAGAGAGAGGGACAGAGAGAGAGGGACACACAGAGAGAGGGACACAGAGAGAGGGACAGAGAGAGAGGGACACAGGGAGAGGGACACAGAGAGAGGGACACAGAGAGAGGGACACAGGGAGATGGACACAGAGAAAGGGACACAGAGAGAGGGACACAGAGAGAGGGACACAGAGAGAGGGACACAGAGAGAGGGACACAGGGAGAGGGACACAGAGAGAGGGACACAGAGAGAGGGACACAGAGAGAGGGACACAGAGAGAGGGACACAGAGAGAGGGACACAGAGAGAGGGACACAGGGAGAGGGACACAGAGAGAGGGACACAGAGAGAGGGACACAGAGAGATGGACACAGAGAGATGGACACAGAGAAAGGGACACAGAGAGAGGGACACAGAGAGAGGGACACAGAAAGAGGGACACAGAGAGAGGGACACAGAGAGAGGGACACAGGGAGAGGGACACAGAGAGAGGGACACAGAGAGAGGGACACAGAGAGAGGGACACAGAGAGAGGGACACAGAGAGAGGGACACAGAGAGATGGACACAGAGAGATGGACACAGAGAAAGGGACACAGAGAGAGGGACACAGAGAGAGGGACACAGAGAGAGGGACACAGAGAGAGGGACACAGAGAGAGGGACACAGGGAGAGGGACACAGAGAGAGGGACACAGAGAGAGGGACACAGGGAGAGGGACACAGAGAGAGGGACACAGAGAGAGGGACACAGAGAGAGGGACACAGAGAGAGGGACACAGAGAGAGGGACAGAGAGAGAGGGACACAGAGAGAGGGACACAGAGAGAGGGACACAGAGAGATGGACACAGAGAGAGGGACACAGAGAGAGGGACACAGAGAGAGGGACACAGAGAGAGGGACACAGAGAAAGGGACACAGAGAGAGGGACACAGAGAGAGGGACACAGAGAGAGGGACACAGAGAGAGGGACACAGAGAGAGGGACACAGGGAGAGGGACACAGAGAGAGGGACACAGAGAGAGGGACACAGGGAGAGGGACACAGAGAGAGGGACACAGAGAGAGGGGAGGGGGGGCCATGTCATAGCCATCAAACAGCTTGTCCTAAGGTGTTGGTGAAGCCTGTCAAAGCTGGGAGGGTGGGATGGAGGGATAGGTGGAGAGGACAGACGGAGAGGAGGAGGGAAAAGGGGCATGGCAGAGCCATCTAGATGATTTCCTTTATAATGAGTTGGTTAACAGCAAAACTGATTGCGGGATTCGCAAGGCACGCAAAGATGGATGAGAGGAAACGAAAGGGAGCGGGGGGAGTGGGGAAATGACGTATAGAGGTATGCCATGCCACACATGCTCTGCCTTACCCAAGACATCCCACTCATGCAACTCCTTACCCCAGGTATCCGAGCATGAGCAGGAGGCCAGAAAACGTGCTCTTGACACTCGTGCGTGCAGTCTTGACACCTTAACCCAGCCCGGGGCATTGCACGCCAGGGATGGAGCCGAGACAAGTCACGCGC
The DNA here is from genome assembly GCA_947470075.1 of Closterium sp. Yama58-4. Taxonomy (NCBI): domain Eukaryota; kingdom Viridiplantae; phylum Streptophyta; class Zygnematophyceae; order Desmidiales; family Closteriaceae; genus Closterium; species Closterium sp. Yama58-4. The sequence goes on along the minus strand of CANIUD010000082.1, from coordinate 423,736 downwards.
GCGCACAGAATGCCGTATCGGAGACAAGAGTGGGAAGTGGTTTGAAGGGGGGAAGAAAAGGGGGTGGATGCGGCAGATGGGGTGTAGGGACGAAGGGAAGGAGGAAGGGAGAGCAGGGAAACGGACGGGAAGGGAAGAAGGAAGGGTCACACGCTGAGGAGGGCTGCATGAAATTCTCTTGACAACAAGCAATGACGAGACAACAAGCAATGACGAGACAACAAGCAATGACGAGACAACAAGCAATGACGAGACAACAAGCAATGACGAGACAACAAGCAATGACGAGACAACAAGCAATGACGAGACAACAAGCAATGACGAGACAACACTGATTTATTATTCACCTCACTCACATATTTGAAGGGACAGCAGAAAGAGACTGGAACTGAGAGGAGTGAGTAGTGAAGGGAGTGAATGTGGCAAATAAACTCAACAACAATGATAGAAAGAAAAAAAAACAAAAGCAAACAAACAGACGAAGACATGAGAAGAGGGAGAGGAGACACACCACGTTGAGGAAGAAGAGGCAGGAGCCGAGGATGATGGTGATGGCGATGATGTATTCCCTGGGCTTGTACTGCTTGCGCGATATGAGCGTGCCCCAGATCTGCAGTACAGCAGCATGGTTGGTAGTAGCAGCATGGTTGTAGCATGGTACAAGAAAATACAGGAGAGAGATATTTAGGATGATGGTGATGGCAATGATGTATTCCCTGGGCTTGTACTGCTTGTGCGATATGAGCGTGCCCCAGATCTGCAACACAGCAGCATGGTTAGCGTGGTTGCAGCATCATGGTTGAACCAGCATGGTACACGAGACGAGAGTAATGTTTAGGGCGGTGTGGCTTGGTGTGACGTGCTAGCATGGGAGTGGTGGTGGTGTGGCATGATGTAGTGCTGCATACATGGTTCGGTCAGTCACATCACATGGCACCTGGCTGGCTGGGTTACAGGGCTTACCAGTACGGGCACCATGCGGGATGACTTGGCTATGGTCTGCAGAGGGAAGCTCACGTACTTGAGGGCCTTTTGTGGGGTCGGGAGGAACAAGGTGGGGTTGGGAGGATTGGGGTGGAATTGGGAGGATTAAGGTGGGGTTAAGATGGGTTTGGGGTGAGTGTCCAAGAAGGGCGCGTGGGTGGGAGGGAAGACAGGGACAATATTGGCGAAATTCTCAATCAAAGGGGAAGGGGAAAAAGGTGAATGAAGTTTTTTCTTGCATGCGCAATAACCACATTCAACTTATGAGTCGACTCAAATTTCAGTGATCAATGCAGCAACCAATGCAGCAGCGTACCTCGTATTGGCACCTGGAGGAAGTGGCATTGGAGAGCGACACGGCGTCATTTGAGGCGACTCAAAAGGCAATACAGCAATCATTGCAGCGTGCTGCGTGCGTGCTGCGTACCTCGTATTGGCACCCAGACGAGATAACATTGGAGAGGGACACAGCGCCATAGGCGTAAATTGGAGCCACAAGAGCCAACGACGCTCCTGTCACCTGCATGCGTATGGTTGGGGATGGAACGCGATGTGGAGTTTGTGCAATGTGCGCGATGTACTGTAGATTTACCGGACGGGACTGTGTAGTGGATGATTATGATGGATGTAGCACACGGTACACTCATGAGCTCAATAGTGTACGCTGTGCAGAATGTAGTTCGTCTTGTAAGTTGGCAGGTGGGTTCATCAGAGCACTGAGATGAGCACTGACATGAGTCGGCTGCATTGCAGAGCATGATGAAATTGAGATGCTAGAGTATGATGAGTCGAATCAAAGGGCATCGGCTCACCAGGTGCACGATGGACTGCCACTGCTCACGTCATGAGTCGGTTACAGAGCACGATGAAGAGGAAGAGGTTAAAGATGCGAGCGTTAGAGAGGCAACCCAAAAGGCTCTGGCTGACTCACCAGGTGCGCAATAACTGCCACAGCACATGTCATGAGGCGGTTACAAAGCACGATGAAGAGCGAGTGCTGAAAGTACTCCGAATCCTCGTCCCTGTCACCGTAAGGGAACTTCATTATCCGCTCCTGCGTTACAAGCACGTAGCAGGTTCAAACCACCAATCTAAGCAACACAATCAAGTCGGCACAGCAGGAATTCAGAACGACTACAGGAGTCGGAGTTGGAAACGGTGGATACACACAGCGCAGCGCAACACAAATGACGCGCCAAGGCTGATCGAAAAAGTTGCGTCGTAAGGAGTCGAAACTCAGAGGTACGCAAAATCCGGCCCTTGGCACAGCGACATATCCTTGCTAGGTCGCCTTACCGAACTTTGAAGCACGTGAGGGCCATCAGTGTCGCAGCGACGCACCTGGCCAATGCCGTAGATGATGAGCGTGCCCACCACGCCGATGAAGCACCATATCAGCTTCGCCAGGTCGCCTTTCGCCGCAGCTTTTCTCCTGATCATCGAGCTCGACCTACAATCAAAAAGAAGGGGATGCGACCTGGCGAAGCTGGTAAGGCAATGCGACCAAATCAGCGCTTTCCTCCGGTTCATCGAGCTCGACCTACAATCAACGAAATTCGCGAAAGAGAAGGGTCGTTCTCGTCGTCTTTTTAGAACGCGATGGGAAGACTGCACCTTGAAGCGTCAGCGAACACTCGAATCGACGTTACTAGACCAGACTGCAAACAGCAGGTGATGAAACAAGAGTCGAAGCTACGTGGTCACGCGGAGCGACGTGCGGTCATATGACGGAGATCGCGATGACGAATAAAATGGCTTGCGGACGCATACGAGCAATAGAGTGTGCATTAAAGACCGTATTCACCTGCCATAGTCGAGCGTTCTAGAATGCGGTGCTGTCTCCTGCGTCGAAGCTGCCATGATGACGCTAAAGGCCCTAGCAGGACCCCACCACAGCCAATGGTATGTGATGTGACATCAGCAAGATTCGAAATATGGGACAGCAATACGATAGTACGGTTGATGTTGAACGAGCTATCCTGGCAAGTCGCCTTCGATGTGCTAAACGCGAGAAATTTGCCTTGAACGGGTTTCGACTGACTGATTTCCAAGACTAACCCTGTTAGGAATTAGAAACTAGTTGTTGGCAGCAGTTAGGTGGCCAGGTAAACGGAATGCATTCGCAGCCATAGTTCCTGCTTCCAATCATGGGTATTGAGTTGCTCGCTTCATCTCGCTCGGTCTGGTTACCTTGCGATTAGGACGCGGCACCTGTTTTCAATTTGCCAGGATCGATCGTGGGAGGGGATCGATGTGCCGCTTGTACAGTGAATTGGCGACATCACCAATGCCTGGTATCCGTTTTTCGCAGGACGTCGAAGATGTATAGTAAACGGGTACCCAAAATGGTGGCACCTGCAGCTTGCACGATCGATGTGCCGTGGTGCACACATCGGTCGTGCGTTTGGGTTGGCGGGAGGGCATATCGCGCCACAGGTGACAGCCGCGATCGATCGGCGTCGCCCGCGGTCGCAGGCAAAAAAATCTCGAGTCGTTGCGAATGAAATTGCTGGGCGACCAACCACGCTCTGCCCTGATTGGCTGCGCGTTGCAGTGTGTTGCTGTTGCGACGCAGCTCTAACCTGCCCGACCCTGCAATTTCGACCCTTGCACCTATAGCTCGATGTGTCTACCCCACTGCAAATTTGCAGTGTGGGCACATCGGTGTGCCGATCGATGTGCCAGGATCGATCCTTCCCAGATCCTGGCAAAACGAAAACATGTGCCGCGTCCTTAGGGAGGGATTTATGGGGGAAGCGGGAAAGGGAGGCGGGGAAGGTTGTGTGCGCCAAGGCTGACTGGGGGAGGTGGTTCTGGGGAGGTGGCACAAATTGAGAGGATACACGAACATACAAACGCATTACCCGTATACTGTATCTATTAGGAGACAAGAAGGGGTGGTTGTTCGGCGTGGAGGTGTTCTTCACTTCAGCGAATGTTAACAACGATGCCACGCGTATTAATTACGTGGTATCGCTTTTGTGAGGCCCGGCGCTTGAGTGGTGGCGACGAACCTTGGACACGGGGACCCCGACAGGTGTGACACATGCGGCAGATGAAACTTTGGACTCTGCAAATGGGAGGGCATCATCGATATTCGATGTGGCCACAATTTGCACGTGGAAATAGTGGAGTGCAGCCTTACGAGAGCGTTTCGAGCATGTATCCGCCTCGGAACACGCTCGCATGAAGCTGCGTACCTGGTCACAGTTGGCTTCTGTTCAAGACTACACGGCGTCGTTTATGGCGCTCGCGGACCAAGTGGACGACATGGAGGAGGCAGAGCGGTTGGACAAATACATTAGCGGCCACAAGTATGAAATACAGTTCGAGGTGCGCCGAAATCGCCTGACTACATCCAACGAAGCCGTCCGATTGGCCGAGAGTACAGACGCGCTGATGCAGCGGGCGAGATCGAGTTCTCAGGAGGGAAACCGGTTTCATGGACAGACCCAGCGGGCCACGATTAACGGAGTCTATGCGCAAGACCGCCCTTTTACAGGGTTGTGATTTAAGTGCAAGAAGCCGTGCCACATGTATAAGGTCAGCCCCGACAGGACGCAGGGAAAGAGGAACGACGGGAAGGAGCCGGGAAATGGGAAGAGTCAGTAACAGACGGGCCCCTTACTGACTGTGCTCTGTCGCCCGAACACCATCATCCCCACCGAGTCGTGGTTCCGATTCATGCAATCGATCGCACTCGGACGAATAACGGGGATAATCATGTGGATCACCCTGTGCTGGTTGTTGGCACGGTTGTTAAGAAAAAAATAAAAATGTTCGTCGATGGCGGGGCTAGCCATAGCCTTTTCAACCTGGCGACAGAAAAAACAATTAAAGTTGCAGCTGGACAGGTGTCTGCCCGAAATTGACGCTCGCCTCGTGGATGGGACGCCTCTGACGATTTTGAAGGAAACACGGAGGGTAGGGATTGAGTACGGCGACGATTCCGTCTTCAGCATGAAGTTCCTCATGACGACGTTGTGTGCATGCGACGTGCTCCTGGGACGCGATTGGCTGCGATGGCACAACCCTATCATCGATTGGACGACGGGGTCGTGTAGCATCAGCAAGCACGAGGGGCTGATTACTCTGCCCGCGTGGACTCCGGACTGCATCGAGTCTACATGCGTCAAAGCCATCACTATTACACGCCACGTCAACAGGGGTGCGCTGCTGTACGCCGTTCATCTGCGCGAGTTGGCAGCCGACACTGACGAAAACGACATCGACAAGTTGTGTGCAAGTGTACCACCCGAGCTGGCGTAGCTGATTCGACAATATCCCGACATTTTTCCGGACGACCTGCCACCTGGACTACCACCCGAACGACCCGAAGACCAAAGAATCACCCTCAAGCCTGGCGCGCAGCCAACTATTCGTACACAGTGGCGGTTGACTCAGCCCGAACTCGCGGAGCTTCGAAGTCAACTTGGGTCACTGTTTGAGAAGGGCTTCATCCGACTTAGTACTTCACCCTTCACCGCGCCAATCCTGTTAACTTCGAAAAAGGACGGCGGCATTCGCATGTGCATCGACTATCGCGCGCTCAACCGGGTTACCATCAAGTCTCGCTATCCCATCCCACGCACCGACGACCTCCTCGATCAACGTCGCTGCGCTCGCTACTTCTCGGAAAAAAACCTACGCGGCGGTTACCACCAGATCAGGGTCTTCGCTAACGATTGCCACAAGACCGCCTTCCGAACCCGATGCGGCAGTTACGAGTTCACCGTGATGCCTTTCGGCCTCACGAACGCGCCATCAACATTCCAACGCACCATGAACAGTATATTTCGCGACCTGCTGGACATGTTTGTTATCATCTATTTGGACGATATTCTGATTTTTAGCAGGACACGCGAGCAGCACCTCCGCGACCTCGACGCAGTGTTTAAGCGGCTACAGGAGAACCGGCTCATCAGTTAAGGCTCTAAGTGCGAGTTTTTTAAGCAAGAGTTGGGTTTATTGGGGCACGCCATCTCACGCAACTGCATCAAAATCGACCCGAAGAAAATTAAGACCATCCAGGAGTGGAAGATACCGACTAATGTCACGGAACTTCAGAGTTTTCTGGGGTTTGTGAATTATGTCCGGCGGTTTATCCCGAATATGGCGGGGATAACCGGCTCACTGACCGGCGTGCTGCACAAAAACAGGAACTTCGTGTGGGGGGAGGAGGCTGGGGAAGCTTTTCAAGAGTTGAAGCAATAACTGGTGTCCCCTCCGGTTCTTCGCATCGCCGACCCATCCAAGCCGTTCGAAGTTGTCACCGACGCCTCTGATTTCGCCATTGGTGCAGTGCTGCTCCAGGATTTTGGCAACGGCTTACAACCGATCGCCTACGAGTCACGCAAGTTGCAGGCAGCCGAGCGCAACTACCCGATTCACGACAAGGAGATGCTCGCCATCATCCATGCATTTAAACAGTGGCGCGGCTACCTGACAGGAGCTGCTACTTGACAGACGCTGCTACCTGATAGTCGCACGTCACTGTGCGAACGGACCACAAGTCGTTACAGTACCTCCTCGCGCAACCCAACCTCAACTCACGATAAATCCGGTGGCTGGATTACATGGAGTCACATTTCCACTACAAGATCACCTACAAGAAGGGGGGCGAATAATATTGCCGACGCCCTGACCGGACCGACAGTTCAATCCGCTGCTGTACTGATCACCCATTCGAACCCCACTCCTTCGGGGCTATTCACCCATGGCTACAAGACGGATCCGTTCTTCACAACAGGCAATCACCTACAGGCAACAACGCAGAAAGGGGACTATTACCTAAAAGCCGGAACGGACCGAATTCGGGTACCCGCTTACCGCCTGCTATGGAAATTGCTTATACACGAGGTCCATGACGCGATCCTCTACGGACATTTCGGATTGACAAGACGCAAAAAAATCTGCACCGTCAGTTTCAGTGGCCTGATTCTAACTCTGACGTGCAGCGTTATGTGTCTTCATGCCAGGCAATGAAATCGACAATTCAACGCTCAGCCGACCGACTGCAACCACTCGAGCCACCCGAGCGACCATGGCAACAGGTGTCAATGGATTTCGTCACGGGGCTACCAGCTGGCGCGACTGGCAATAATGCAGTACTCGTCGTCGTCGATCGCCTCACGAAAATGGCACACTTTGCACCGTGTCGTACAACAATCACAGCCGAAGAAACTGCGCGCCTCTTCATCTCGATCGTCGCTCGTCTGCACGGCATCCCGTCAACGATCATCAGCGATAGGGACCCGAAGTTTACATCAAAGTTTTGGAAAGAGACGTGGGCGCAGTATGGCACTCGGTTACAGTTCTCATCGGCCTACTACCCGCAAACCGACGGCCAGACCGAGCGGGCCAATCAGATGATGGAGCAGCTCATCCGAACAAACTGCCCCGACCCCGCTCGATGGGAAAATTCTCTCCCAATGTTGAAATTTGCGTACAACAACGTCCCGTCCAGCACGACCAACCATTCCCAGTTTTCCTCAATTACGAGATGGATCCAGTAGTACCCACAGCGACGACCCTTGAGAACCCGGTACCATGCTCGCAACACTTTGTGACGGAACTCCAGACAATCCGCGAAAAAGCTGTTGAAACCATCCGAAAAGCTAATGCAACTGCTCGCAAATACTCGGATTTGCTACGCCGGGAAATCACCATGGCAGCAGGGCAACTAGTGCTTCTGGACACCAAGAACCTTCGCCTGCCCGGCTCTTCCAAGCTTCGCCCGCGGTACTGCGGACCTTTCCACATTCTGAAAATGATCACACCCATCACGGCGAAACTTCTGCTGCCCGACGACTAGCATATACACGATGCCTTCCACATCAACCTCCTTAAACCCTTCGTACCGGCCACGAAGGACATTGCCCGTTAAAATGCAGCCCCGACATTTCGCCATGTCCCGGAACCGACGCTTGACCCGTGAAAAAAATTGGCACTTCGCGTACGACTTGACGCAGCAGGATGCCACGTGGACTTCTTGATTCGTTGGACCGACCGAACCAGCGAGGACGATACATGGGTGCCATCCGCCTCACTTGAAGCATCTTCATTGCTTTGGAATTATCTCGCCCGAAAGCGTGTCGCGGATGTTGACCACCTTGCTTAAGGGGGGGGGGGGGGGGGGGGGGGGGGGGGGGGGGGGGTAGTGTAAGGAAGAAAAAACTTTACTTTTTTTTTTTTGTGTAGTCACAAGCTTCGTTATTTGTTTTCCGCGCAACTCTGTTTGACAACTTTTACCAAATACAGTCAATACTGTAGTAACAGCTGAGTGAAAAGCTCCACCCATATCAACTGTATTAGACTAAACACAAATGTAGCTCTATTCAGAAGAAATCAATCTGATTGAGACCCTGCTACTTGTCAGAATAACTGAGCAGGAATGGGATGAACTAGCACAGAGTTTGGTACAAGTAGGAAACCCTAACTTTGAGTACCCCCTAAGGTGTAACCCACTACAGCCTACATAATATAAACATGCAATGTTTGACACACCCCCATAGGCGCAGTGGGAGACAACCACAGGGTCACAAGACCAGTCAAAGCAAAGCAAAGCAAGCTCAGGGTGGATCTCAAGGATTCCACACAAATTCCGAGCACAAGCAAGCGGTCACAAGACCAGTTCACATGCAGGTTTATAACAAAGCAAGAGATACAGTGATCACAACCTAGCAAAAGTAAACAAGTAGGCATATATATATAGTGATCACAGTACAAGCAAGGTCAAGAGGTAAGCAAGTGAGGCCCAGTAGGTACAAGGCCTAGCAGCGTGCAAAAGCGCTGATGGTCACAAGGCTGAAGCGCCTTGGTGAACACATCAGCAGTGTTGGCCTCCGTGGCCACGTAACGCAGACAAAGCTGACCACGCTGCTGCAGCTCTCGAGCAAGGAAGTACCGCAGAGCGATGTGCTTCGTTCTGTGCTCCAGTCTGTGCTCCTCACACAAGGCAATGGCAGCCTTGTTGTCGACGTACAGCACTGGAGGAGAACGAGGCCGCTCTCCGAGGTCGGTCAGCAGGTAGGTCAGCCAGCGTAGCTCCTGAGCAGCCATGGCTGTGGCGTAGATCTCAGCCTCACAACTGGAGCTGAGAACAGAAGAAGAGCGAGTAGAACGCCAAGAAACTGAGCCAGAGCCAAGGCTGAAGGTGTAACCCTGGGACGACCGCTGAGTAGCCTGGTCGTCTGCCCAAGAAGCGTCTGAGTGCCCTGTGAGAACAACCCGGTCTCGCCCTCCAAGCACAAGCCCCATGCCCGACGTACTGCACAAGTAGCGCAACACCCTCTTAGCAGCATCCATGTGCTCCTTCCGGTGACGGCCAGGAGCGACATAGCGTGCTAGGATGCTAAGAGGGTATGCAAGGTCAGGTCGAGTGCAGGTCATCAGGTACATGAGGCAGCCCACAAGCTCTGGATACGGGCCACTCGGCTCTACGGACTCATCCGAAGGCAGAGCTGAGAGCGAGTGACCGGTAGGCAAAGGAGTGGACTGAGGCGAGGAGTACGTGAAGCGGAAGCGCTGGAGAACCTGCTGCACCATGTGTGACTGAGTCAGGGTGATGGTGCGCCGTGCTCTGTCCCGGGTGATCCGCAAGCCAAGATAGCTCGTCAGCTCACCCAGGTCTGTGCACGTGTGTCTCCTCTGCAGCTCCGACTTCACGTGAGCGAGTGCCGCGGTGTCAGCAGTGGCAAAGACCAAGTCGTCGACGTACACGAGGATGTAGAACGGCGGCAGCGAGGTGTCGGTGCGTAGAAACAGCGACGGGTCAGCAGTAGAGGGAGCGAACCCAAGAGCCGCAAGTGTCGTCCTCAGTGTGTCGTGCCACTCACGTGGCGCCTGGCGGAGACCGTAGACCGGCCGCTGAAGCCTCCACTGGGTGCCAGGAGGAACTGACCCAGTGAAGCCAGGGGGGCGGCGCAGCCAGATCTCCTCGTGCAGGCTGCCCTGCAAGAAAGCAGTGCTGAAGTCAAGAGAGTGAAGCTCGTAGTCGCGGTGAGCGGCTATGTGCAGCAGCACCCGAAGAGTAGTCATCTTCGGGGTGGGGGAGAAGGTCTGAAAGAAGTCTACTCCCTCTCGCTGACTGAAGCCTCGAGCCACGTAGCGCGCCTTGAAGACAGGTGGAGAACCCGGCGGCCGCTTCACCCTGAAAATCCACATGCCACTGACGATGTTCGCCCCAGGAGGGGGAACCTCGTCTACGTAGGTGCCTGTGGACTTCCAGGAGGCCATCTCTACGTCCATGGCTGTCTGCCACTGAGAGGAGTAGGGACCCGCCATCGCCTCAGCGTAAGAGCGTGGGGTCGGGATGTCTGGTGCATCCGGGTCTCCCTCAGGGGCAACTAGCAAGGACACGAGACGGGGCAAAGCAGCAGTAAGGCAGTGGAACTCCTCCTGTCTGTCCTCAAGGACGTCCGTGCCGAGGGCACACTCACCCCCGACGGACGGAGGACAGGCAGACGCAGACTCAGACCTAGCGACAAGGCTGGCAGCGTAGTCTAGGCGACAGCGAGCAGCAAAGTCAACCAACTCAGCGACCAGAGCAGACGCAGCAGAGGACTCAAAGGTCGGGTCAGTGACAACTGTAGCGAGGAGACGCGTAACAGTGGGACTGGCAGCACGACGGGAGTCAGACTCCGGGTCAGGAAGAGTAGGAAGAGAGGACGCAGGAGGAGACGGCAGCGGGACACGCTGCGGAGCAGTGGAGGGACGCAGAGTCATGTAGTGAGTGCCAGGGACAGGAGGAGGACGCTCACGTGGGACACGACGACCAGTGCGAGCAGTACGAACAGGCGACGCAGGACGAGACTCAGGCTCACGACGCTCTGTAAGACCTCCTGTGGGACCAGCGTAAGGGGAGGGAGCAGGGAGAGGCGAGGCAGGCGGTAACTGTGACTGCGGCTGGACAGGCAGAGGACACTCGACGGAGGGAGGAGGACTAGGAGGAGGAGCCTGACCAAGAACCTGCTGAAGGAGCGGTACGAAGTACGGTCGCGGCCGCGCAGCGTCTCCAGAAGCAGCAGGGACACCAGTGGCAGCCCCAACGCCCGAGTCCTCAGCACCAGCAGCAGCTCCAACGCCCGGGTCCTCAGCACCAGTAGGAGCTCCAACGCCCGAGTCCTCAGCACCAGCAGCAGCGCCACCGGTCGGGTCCTCAGCACCAGCAGCAGCTCCAGCCCCCAGGTCCTCAGCACCAGCAGCAGCTCCAGCGTCCGGGTCCTCAGCACCAGCAACAGCACCACTGCTCGGGTCCGCAGCACCAGGAGCACCACTACGAAGACTGCAGCGCCGCGTGTACCACTCGCGGATCACCTGAATGGGGGGGAGCTCCTGGGTAGGAGGGGAAGTACCGGGACGAGCTCCAGAAGCACCTCTCGGGAGGCGGCAGTACTCGAGGTACCTCTCCTGCAGCTGCTGGGAGGAGAGGGCTCCTCCAGGTGGAGCACGCTCAGGCTCAGCACCCCCAGACTCAGCACCCCCAGACTCAGCACCCCCAGGCTCCGCACCTCCAGGCTCCGCACCTCCAGGCTCAGCACCCCCAGGCTCCGCACCTCCAGACTCAGCACCCCCAGGCTCCGCACCCTCAGACGCAGTACTCCCAGGCTCAGCACCCCCAGACGCAGGACGCGAGTCAACAGCTACCTCGACAGGCTCACCCGGGTCTACCTGGGACACACCTGAGGGAGCGGCACCCTGAGGGGGGAGGGGGTCTGGTACCTCAGCACCTGGAGCGAGGAAGAGAGGCGGGGGGGGGGAGCGGGGCAGTGCGGTAGGGGAAGAGGCGGTAGAAGGGGACGGACTCGTCAAAAGTGACGTCCTGAGAGGCCAGAACCCGGCGCGAGGTGACGTGGTAAAACTGCCAACCAGGCGCGTCGGGAACAAAGCCAAGAAAGACACAGGGAACAGCGCGACGCGAGAGCTTGTCCGCGGACGTGTCGCGGACAAAAGCTCGAGATCCCCAGACCCGGAAACGCGACGCATCGCCAACCTCTCCCGTCCACCGTAGAGTCGGGGAAGTCTCCGGCAAGGAGACACGGGGCCAGAGGTTGAGCTGATGCGCTGCGTACCGGACCGCAAACGGCCACAGAAAGTGGGGAGCAGCCGCATGGGTCAGGGAGGTACGAGCGACCTCCATGACCAAGCCAATGCGGCGCTCAGCGACCCCATTCTGCTGTGGAGAGGCCGGAAGCGTGAACGACTGCTCAATGCCGTGCTCAGCACAGTAGGCTGCCAAGAGGTCGGAGGCGAACTCACCACCCCTGTCAGAGTGCAAGCGCAGGACAGGAAAGTCCGAGTGAAAGCGCTTGGCTAGCTGGAGACGGGCTCGGCTGATCCAGGGGATCAAAACACCAGGGACGTCACCCTTGGCGCGCAAGGGGAAGACCGTGGTGTAGCGCGAGTAGTCGTCAACAACTATCAGGAAGTACCTCTCCTGACCCTGACCACGGACGCGGGCTGGGCCCCACACGTCCATGTGGAGCGTCTGCAAGGGAGCAGTCGTCGGGGGAAAGGAGGAGGAGTGAGGAGCGGCACGCTGCCGCCCCTCGACACAGGGAATGCAGTCAGGAGCAGGGGAGTCGGGAAGGGGAGGGAGCACCCTGGGAAGACCAGCAACAAGGTCCCGTTTGTGCATGGCCCGAAGGCGCTGCACAGACGGGTGACCAAGGCGGTGGTGCCAGAGGACAGTCTCATGCGCCAGAGAGCGACATGAGCAGGGGGCGGACAGCTGACCTGACGCAGACGCAGACGCAGCCACCTGAGGGGACTCAGTGGTCAGTGTGTACAGGTCCGACCCCGGCTCCCGAGTGAAAGTAGCCAGGTGGCGGCCCGTCCGAGCACACGTGCAATGTGTCACACGCTCGTAGGCAGGGGTGAACTGGTGAACACCCCCGTCCTGCAGAGCACAGCCCGCCACCAAGTTCGTAGAGAACGAGGGGAGGTAGAGACCTGAGAGCGTGCCGGACGGAACCGCTGGACACGGAAGTGTAGTGGAGGAGGTCGCAATGACCGGACCCCCTGAGGGGTCAGCAAGAGAGACAGCAACTGGCCGAGCGAGTGGCTCAAGGACAGTGCGGTCACGAAAGAAAGAGCGAGAAGCACCTGAGTCCAGTGTGAAGGTGTGCAGTGCTGCAGTCGACTCAGTACCAGGGGGCACAGACGCACTAGCACCTAGGGCAGCAGCCTCACCATCACCTGGGGTAGCAGACACGCGAGCACCTGGAGCGGCAGACGCACTAGCACCTAGAGCAGTAGGCTCACCAGTATCTGGAGTAGCAGACACGCGAGTACCGGGAGTGGTAGCCTCACCTGCTCCGAGGGCAACAGACGTACTGGCACCGAGAGCGGCTGCCTCACTCACAGAGCGACTACCACTACGGCCACCCCGACTGCTCAAACCGGCGTACCACTCACGAGCCTGCTGGAGCAGAAGAGGGCACGGCTGCTGCACCTGTCCACTACCGGAGCCTCCCGAACGACGGACGCCAGAGCGACTACCACTACGGCCACCCCGACTGCTCAAACCGGCGTACCACTCACGAGCCTGCTGGACCAGAAGAGGGCACGGCTGCTGCACCTGTCCACTACCTGAGCCTCCCGAACGACGGACGCCAGAGCGACTACCACTACGGCCACCCCGACTGCTCAAACCGGCGTACCACTCACGAGCCTGCTGGACCAGAAGAGGGCACGGCTGCTGCACCTGTCCACTACCTGAGCCTCCCGAACGACGGACGCCAGAGCGACTACCACTACGGCCACCCCGACTGCTCAAACCGGCGTACCACTCACGAGCCTGCTGGACCAGAAGAGGGCACGGCTGCTGCACCTGTCCACTACCTGAGCCTCCCGAACGACGGACGCCAGAGCGACTACCACTACGGCCACCCCGACTGCTCAAACCGGCGTACCACTCACGAGCCTGCTGGACCGTAGGAGGGCACGGCTGCTGCACCTGTCCACTACCAGGGGCTCCCGAACGACGCACGTCAGAGCGACTACCACTACGGCCACCTCGATAGCCCCAACTGGCGTACCACTCACGAGCCTGCTGGAGCGTGAGGGACTCACGCGCACGGTCCTGTGGCTGCATCTGGCCACGTCAGGAGCAGCAGGAGTAGCGGGAGTGGGAGTAGAAACGGCAGTAGTAGCAGTAGCAGCGGTAGCAGTGCTGGCAGGGCAATGCTCACCAGTGGTCGGCGTGGCAGGCGCAGTAGGAAGCTCCGCGGCAGCTGCTGCAGAGCTAGACCGGGCTACGGCGGCAGTTGCTCCAGGGGCGGCTGCTGCAGGTGCGGGCGGCTCCAGGGGCGGCTGCTGCAGTGGTGGGCGGCTCCAGTGGTTGCTGACGCAGTGGCGGGCGGCTGCAGGGGCTGCTGCTGCAGTGGCGGCGGCTCCAGGGGCTGCTACTGCAGTGGCGGCTGCTCCAGGGGCGAGAGGCGGATTAGGGTTAGGTGGCGACGGCGCGGGCAGGGCGACGCGGCGGGCAGGTGGCGACGCCGCGGGCAGGGCGACGGATTAGGGTTTGGTGGCGACGGCGCGGGCAGGTCGACGCGGCGGGCAGGTGGCGACGCCGCGGGCAGGTCGACGCGGCGAGGAGGTGGCGACGCCGCGTGCATGTGGCGCGGGCAGGCGACGACTCCGCGGGCAGGTGGCGACGCCGCGACGACGCCGCGGGCAGGCGACGTCTCCGCGGGCAGGCGACGGCGCCGCGGGCAGGGATCGACGTCGCGGGCAGGCGGCTTCGACGCGGGCAGGCGACGACGCCGCGGAGAGGCGGCGACGCTGCGGGCAGAGCGACGCGGCGGCCGGCTAGGGCCTGCAGGGGCGGCGCGCGTGGCCTGACGGGTCTGCAGGGGCGGCTCTCGGGCCTGACGGGCCTGTAGCGGCGGCTCGGGGGCCTGACGGGCCTGCAGCGGCGACTCGGGTGCCTGACGTGCCTGTAGCGGCGGCTCAGGTGCCTGACAGGCCTGCAGCGACGGCTCGGTGGCCTGACGGACCTGCAGGGGCAGCTCGAGGGCGCACGAGGGCGCACGAGGGCGCACGAAGGCGCACAAGGAGAGAAAGGCGCACGAGGGCGCACGTAGGGTAGGGCGCACGAGGGCGCACGTAGGGTAGGGCGCACGAGAGCGCGTAGGCGCAAGAGGCGCACGGTAGGTAGGTAGGTAGGTAGCGGTGGGCCCTAAGAGCGGTCCTAGCGATGGACCTGCTCTGATACCATGTCAGAATAACTGAGCAGGAATGGGATGAACTAGCACAGAGTTTGGTACAAGTAGGAAACCCTAACTTTGAGTACCCCCTAAGGTGTAACCCACTACAGCCTACATAATATAAACATGCAATGTTTGACACTACTAATACATGCTTCCTGCATATGTGTGAGAGTACGACGACTTATGTCAGGAATGCTTGATTGCCTTAACTTTATTACGCTATTTCTGTTAAGTGCTATAACGTTATGCGGAAGCGATTAAAGCTTGAACTACAAACTTAACTTGACAACACTTGACGTCACTTGCAACCCTTCGAGTGTGACAGCTTGTCACCTCCTAGCCAAGGGCGTGAAAATAGCAAGTGAGTAGTTATGCCTTGCTCAGCTTGTAGGACGAGCAAACTGATCGGAAGAGTTTCGGCAGCACCAAGGTAATATTTCTACTCTCGTCAATACGAAGTAGTAGAATGCGAACTTGGAAAAACGCGAATGCATTAGATTGATTTCAACAGGTACAAGCACACATTTATATAGTTTCTACGCACAGGCAGGAGCAAATAGGAAAACAGTTGTTTAACTAGCTCGCAGGATTTCGCCACGCTGTATCTTGAAAACGGTTGCACAACTCCTTGAGCACTTGGCAATCGCAAATTGCACTTGTAACAATTGCCCCTGCTCACTCAAATGTGTACACTCATGAGACTCGCATGTGGCTCCAATGTAGCTCAAATGTCTTCATGCGAGCTCACAGTTATATAACGGTTTTTACCGTTTGAAAAACGGAGTAACCGAATTGTACTTGTGTTGAAATAATTCCGCAAAGCAGAAATACACGATGCTCACCTGCTGCGCACGAATTTGATCTGCCCCCTGTCAAAACTCTGCCTACGAACAATTGGTGACGGGAAGTTGCACCCTGTTTACAAGCTCCCCAAACAAGTTGCACTGGTTATGAACCAATGGTAACGAAGTGACTGAAGTCGAATTTTGCAGGGACTGAAGTCAAAAAGTCAGCGGGTCGTTACAATATTTTTTATAAGCCCTTTTTGCTAGCTGCGACATCACGAAACCTCCGCGAAATGCAAGAAACACTTACACGCCCAAAGGGTAAGGCAAGTACGGGGGGCTCTCTCGAGCATCGTGTGTACCTTCGCGAGAAATTTTGATTCCCATGAGTCAGCACGGGATACAGTTTTTCAACTGTAATCCCGAGCACCCCTTCGTGCCACACGCACGATCGAGATTTTTCTCGGTCGTTCTGTACACACGATACTCGAGAGAGCCCCCCGTACTTGCCTTAGGACGTGGTGTAGAACGGGTCCAGACCCGGTGCACCGAGGCGTCCTGGGGCGTGCCGGGGCGCCCCAGCTCGCCCCGTGGCACGCCTCTCGTCCCAAGGTCAATTTCAGGTTTTCTTCCAAGTACTGGAATCGAGCCTTCGCCCAGCAATGGGCGAAGGCAAGAGGCTGAGATGCGAAACTCGCCCAAGGTTGTGTACAGAGTTGACTTACGCCAGCCTGCTCGCAAAAGAAAATCTGGCCGTTGATCCCCCCAATATATTGTCGCAATCAATAACACTTTCCTCGAGATCCTCGTGCCACAATCTCGGCAAGTAATTAAAATCCCGAGAGTTCGCAAGATTTTCGCGCGTTCTAGGGCGCCCCAGGTCACGCCCCGGGGCCTGCCAGCACGCGTCGGTGCATCGCCTCGTCCCAGCACGCCCCGGAGCGTGCCAGGACGAGGCGATGCACCGGGTTCCCGCATGCGTGGAAGCTTCAAAACCCGGTGCACCGCGGTGCATCGAGGCGTGCTAAGGCGTTCCGCACCACGTCCTTACCCTTTGGGCGTGTAAGTGTTTCTTGCATTTCGCGGAGGTTTCGTGATGACGCAGCTAGCAAAAAGGGCTTATAAAATATTGTAACTACCCGTTGACTTTTTAACTTCAGTCCCTGCAAAATTCGACTTCAGTCACTTCGTTACCATTGGTTCATAACCAGTGCAACTTGTTTGGGGAGCTTGTAAACAGGGTGCAACTTCCCGTCACCAATTGTTTGTGGGCAGAGTTTTGACAGGGGGCAGATCAAATTCGCGCGCAGCAGGTGAGCATCGTGTGTACAGCGCAACATGATTGCGATCATGTGCGTGTACAGTGCGGGAAAGGGCCGAAATGGGCCCTGTTTTTTTGCGATCGTTCAGTACACCTGATGCTCACCTCTTGCACGCGAAATTGCCTTGCACCAGGTGGAAACCTTGCACCCGTGGGTTTTGTGCCGTGAAGTTGCACCCACGTTACAAGCACGTCGACCAATACGAACCACAGAAACTGAAGTTTGACTGACGAGACCAAAGTCAAACAGTCAGCGTTGAGTTACAATTGTTTTTTATAAGCCCTTTTTGCCCGATGCGAATTGACGAAATCTTCAAGCGAAACAAGAAACGCTTATAAGCCCAGAGGGTAAGGCGAGGTCGGGGGGCTCAACCGGGCATCGTGTGTATCTTGACCCACATGCGTGTCTTGACTTTCGCTCTTTTGACCAGCGCGAAAAAAGTCAAGGCACCCCTTGACTGGTCAGACTTTCGAACCCCCCCAAAGTACACACGATGCTCGAGAGAGCCCCTCGTACTTGCCTTACCCTTTGGGCGTGTAAGTGTTTCTTGCATTTCGCGGAGGTTCCGTGATGTCGCAGCTAGCAAAAAGGGCTTATAAAAAATATTGTAACGACCCGCTGACTTTTTGACTTCAGTCCCTGCAAAATTCGACTTCAGTCACTTCGTTACCATTGGTTCATAACCAGTGCAACTTGTTTGGGGAGCTTGTAAACAGGGTGCAACTTCCCGTCACCAATTGTTCGTGGGCAGAGTTTTGACAGGGGGCAGATCAAATTCGCGCGCAGCAGGTGAGCATCGTGTGTATATCACCCGTTCGCATGAGGCCCCAATAAGTCTAGTATGAAAATTCGAGACTCATGGGACTTTCATGGTCGCTCGCATGAGCCTCGCATGAAACATTGAAGTCCCATGCTACTCCGTAAGATCTTCATTTGAGCCTCATTTGAGAGCTCCGCGTGAGCCTCATTTGAGCGCGTCATGAGGGCCTCATTTGAGCACTTCATGGGATCTTTATGAGAACAGTGAAAACGAAACTGAAAATGCACAAACACAAAATGCACAAACACAAAATGCACTTACGAATAAAAATGAAACGCACAAAATGCAAGGACAAATGCGCACAGAACGTTCACAAAATGAAAATGAAAAATGCGCACACACACAAAATGTGAAATGCGACGCAGGCGGCTGGTTGACGTGCAAAAATAAATATTTTACATTCAACAATTTCTAGCTTAGGTTTATTTTATGCATGCATGAATTGCTTGATTTTTCTAGGCTAGGTGCTTTTCTATATTTTATTATAGTTATAGCACCGAGCTAGGTTGCGTACACCGAATTCTGGGCTATTCGGTTGCCACCGAATTGCCTTCTACCGAATTCGGGAAGGGTCTGTTCAGGACGCTTCGCGACCCTCGGAACCTTCGCGTAACACCTGGTTACAGGGCCTTGTGTCGAGCCTATATATAGCCTCGTGTTGTACCCAGGTGATTCATTCAATTCAAACTCTCTTTTCTGAGCTCGATCTAGATCCTCACAATATGCCTCCCAAAACCCCAATGTGCCACCAGGTTCCAACTCCCCACTCACAATAATTTTATCTCCACCCCTAAGCCAACCTCCTACTCCAAATTCATGCACCTCTTAAAAACCCATTGCAGCTAGTTGTTGCACTACACGTGCCTGTGGATTCCAGGAGAGATGAGACTCCAGCAGCCACTTGTCAATCTCAAGCAGTTACCCCGTTAACCTACAACGAGTAGTTAGAAGTTAATTCATGATGTGTCGATCCCGCATTGGAAATTGCTATTCGCCACGGCGCCACTTGAGTCTTCTTTGCAATGGCTAATATCGCATCTGTCAATACCGAACCATCAGCAGCAGTAAGCACGCTCATTCCAATCCACGACCCCCGGAAGTAGTAGTTGTAACCGAGCGGAGCGGGGGATTTGGGGAACGAGGAGATGGGCCCGAGGCTACTAGACCGGGACGCGTTTTCCCATTTGACTTCAGCAATGAAATCAATCACCGTGGACCCGTCTTCGCCCTCGTAGATGGTGTTGATCACCGCTGCGATGAGGACCTCTTCCTCCTTGAGCTTGACGAAGCCGCCGTAGTAGCCGTCGTGATCACCGTCATCTCTGTGGGGGGAGAAGAAGGGGGCGAACAAGGACGAACAGGAAGAATGGAAGGGGAAGAAGAGGAGAACGAGGGACCTCGGCATCCTTCAGCTTGACAAAGCCCCCGTAGTAACCGTCATGATCACCGTCGTTTCTGCAAGGAGGGAGAAAAGAGGCCAACGTGTGCATCTTTGAAGGGTCTTTCAGCTTAACGAAGCCTCTGTAGTAATCGCCATGGTCACCGTCATCTCTGCTGGAGGGAGGAAAGACGAGAAGAAGAGGGGAAGAAGAGAGGAAATCTTTTGAGTAACAAGGATGGAGAAGGTCTTAACTGAAAAGATGAGGTGCAAACAGGTGTAGATTTTATGTGCAATGAGGATGGCGTAGCTCTGAACGAGCACACCAGATAATAGCAATAGCAATGACAAGCGCACCTCTGAAAAAGGAAGATGAAGTAGAAACCAATGGCATGAATGAAGATGCACGAAGTAGCAGCAGGGCAAACAAAAGCACACCTCTTAAAAAGGAAGATGAAGAACAATCCGAAGGCATGGTCCTTCCCAATCTGGTTACCTTGCAAGTTTCTCCCTCTCCTGAAATCGTTTTTGAGATTTCTCACAAGCGCACCTCTTGAACAGGAAGATGAAGAAGAAACCAAAGGCATGGTCCTCCCCAATCTGGTTACCCTGCAAGTCACTCCCCCTCATGACACACATTATAGCCGCTGCAGGGGGGAGGGTGTTTAGAAAGGGAGAACCGAAGAAACTTCTTAGTCCAATGCCCGATCTTGACCAATCTGGTTACCCTTGGAGTCCCTCCCCCTCATGATACACATTATGGCCGTTTCAGGGGTGGAGGGTGGTAAGAAAGGAAGAGCCAAAGAAACTTTGAATTGACAACGTCCGATCATGACCAATCTGGTTACCCTCTGAATCCCCCCCTCATGACGCGCACTGGCAACTGCAGGGGGAGGGGAAGGGAAGGGGGGGAAGGGGGGGAGGTGGGGTTAGAAAAGGAAGAACAGGAAGGGAGGGGAATGGGAGGACATTAGGGAAAGGGAGAGGACGTGTTGCTCAAATAGTGTTACCATGTAAGTCCCTGCTCATCATTAGACACACACTTTGGCTGGTGCAAGTAGGGGAGGGAAGGGAGGAGAGAGGGGGTGTTTAGAAATGGAGAGCAGGGGGGGAGGAGAATGGGGGAACAGGAAGGAAGCAGGAAGGTAGTGTTGCTCCAACAGTGTTAGTTGGCGTTCACAGCAAGTTCCCCCAAGCGAAGTAGCCCCAAGAGGCCCAAAAGTGCAGATATTTGGGTCCAGCGTGGCAGTTTGGCAACTGACCACACCCACTCCACGTGCCATGCGAATGTGGATACACACCTAAACGAGTCTAAACGAATTCTCAAACCCAATCAGGTGCATGTAACCCCGTAAACTTTTAGATCGTTCAGGACAAGTTTTCGTGAAGAAACCCCAAACACGTGCTTCACAAATATCTGTGCACTGTTGTTGAGCGCGGTTCGCTTTGGGGGAACTTGCTGTGAACGCCATCTTAACCTGCGAGCCCCTTCCTATCATGGGACGCATTATGGCCACTAGAGGGGTGCTGAGGCGGCCTCAGAGCCAAGCCACAAAGCTCGCTCACCTATAGTCACTCAAAGCAGGGACAAACCTGCTAGTCTTAAGGCGCCTCAAAGCGGAGTCACAAATCTCGCTCACGTGTAATTGCCCGACATACTGTGGTAACTTCCCGACTTTCTTCGCATCTTGGTGTAGCTGCCCATCTTATCCCCGAAATTTGGGACGTCTCAAAACTGTAATTGCCTAACTTACTGTGCATCTGAGAGCAATTGCCCCACCCACTTCGCATCTTAGTGTAGCTGGCCATCTTATCTAAAAAAAAAAGAATATAATTGCCCAACTTATTGTGCGTGTTAGATTGTAAATGCCCAACTCACTTCGCATCTTAGTGTAGTTAGCCATCTTAAAGGCGGATTGCTTCGTCATGTAGTTCTTAGCTTTGTTCAGCATCCGAATCATTTGTAGCTGCTTCAGCTTCGCCTGAAATCCTCTGTAATACTTGTTGCTCCTCAAACCCGCTATAAGTTTCTCCAGCCCCTGCAGCGACGGGTGGCTGATTTCACGGGCACTGCCAAAAGCGGGGATGGGATGGGAGGAGGGGCGCGGTGGGGGGGGTGGTGTGCGTGGGAGGAACGGTTAAGAACGGTAAAGGAGTCTGTTGAAACGGACATGCTGACAGCACGGATACTGCAGAGAGTGCGGGGCGTGGGTGGGTGGTGCAGGGGCCGTCGGGAGGGTGGGGGCTTTGGGGGTAAGGCGGGGAAAGGACGGCGGACGACAAATACGGCATATTCTAAATCGACCCAAGACATACACAAGGGCCGTGGAGAGCGTGTAGAGCGTGGGGGGTAAGGACGGCAAAGGATGGGGGATGAGAGGATACCCATACAAGCACCGGGCTCTTCGGGCTCGCGAGTGAAGCATAAACGACTCGATACCAAACGCTTTGACGAGTCGATTTTACTTCGAAGCTTATACGTTTAAGCACACATTATATAACGAGCCCCACGCTGCGTCGCGTTCGCATACATGAAAGTGACCGCTCGCACATGTTGCGACATGTGGCATGTGTTGCGACATGTGCGCAGCATGTTGGAAGAGGCGATATAGTGCGATCCATATATTTATTGCAAACATGTGAAGCAAACACAAACGAGCCGCGCATTTACAAGCACGCATCTTGGATGCACAAGATCGACAACGAGCCACGCACTCGCTGCTAAAAGGCATAAGGGAGCAGAGGGACGTGGTTGTGACGTGCCTGCAACGCGGCTACGACGTAGCTGGGACTTGACCTGACTGTAACCTAACATGGCGTGACGTGGCGTTCCTTAAGCAGCCCCCATCACAAGGGAGTCTGCTTATGCGTCGCTAGAAGGCATACAGCGATAGCGACGGAGAAGAATACGAATCGCCTCATGCTGCCGCGTCGAAACGCTGAATCAAGGCAACCAATGTTGAGTCAAGGAGACAAGAAAGTCTTCTGATCTAAAGTTCGACCCCGATTTTTTTCCATGATTAATTGAGCGCTCGGGACAAAGCACAAGACGTGTGGACTAATATATTTTGTTGGCAGCTACAAATTATCTGGTAGCCCCTAGGAAGGTTCGGATCAAATAATCACGAATGGTTGCGTGCAAACCCCGAATGAACTGCCAACCGCGTGACAGGTGTTGAAGAGTGCCGTGACTGACGGTCAGATATGTGCTATGTGGTTTGTCTGTTTGGGAAATGCGGCAGTGCAGCAAGGTAGTGAAGAAACGAAGCGAAGAGGCTAGTGGAAAGGAGATGTTTAGGGCGTGTAAGTGAAAACCATATGCGAAGTTTGCTTTTGGCCGGTTTTACGCCGACGGTCGACATTTCTTTTGTGAATGTCGATGAATTGAACGACTTCGCGTCGTCATATTTACAGCCACTATTTGCAGATTTGCAAACTTTAAAGGTTTGAGGGCCGAATTCTTCTGGCCGGTTTCAAAAGTTGTAAATTTTGCAGTTGCTACAGTAAGAACGTTTGTGCAACGGGGTCGCACATTTGACGACGAAATCTCTGATTTGACAAGATTAAAAAGTTCTGTCGTTCTGCGAGACCGTGCGATGTCGCACGTGATAGTCGCCCAAGAGCGTCGTTCTGTAGGCACCTGACAATTGGGGGTGGAAGGAGGGAGAAGGGAAATGAGGAGGGTTCCGAGGAGGATTCCGAGGTCGCTTTTCCCCCCCTGGGCAAATATGCAAGGTAGGAAATTTTGCATCGTGGGGCGGAAGTTTTTCAAGGGAAATGATGAAGTGCGCTTTGACTTTTGCGCGCCAAAGAGAGGGATAATTCCAGACCGCTGTATAGTGCACCCAGGGTACTTCGCCCAGCGAGGGGAATTGGAACAGAAAATCGAGCCCCAAAACACACAAGAGATCCTTCCCCATGGGAAGGGGGTTGGGGCGTGATTTTTTTACGATTTGGGAGGTGCCACCCTGGTTGGGTTAGACCGTGTTTTCCTGTGTGGTTTTTTTGGGTGGGAGGCTGGTGTTCCTACGCCAAGCTCCTCCCTCCCGTCACCATCGCACTTCCCCGTGAAGGGTAGGTGGCCGATGGCGGGGCGAAGGCAAACAAATTTGCCCGAGGAGGAAGGTGGTGAGGGGAAATAGGAACCTTCCCCATTGGGCATTTCCCTGAAGGGAAATGACTGTTCTGCAGGCATTTCCCTTCGATTAGGTTTGGAAGGGAAATGACCGCCACGTCAGCATTTTCGAACCTAAAATTGCAGAGGCAGGCAACTTCCTATTTTCCCTCCCCTTCCCTCCGTGATGCCTACAGAACGACGCCAAGGTGTCAACCACTTGACCGAATTGGAGTCGACATGGTGTCGGATACGAGTCGATTTCCAAAACGGCCTCAATTTTGGTACATATATATATGAAACTTGCAAAGCTCGCAAGTGACTTCGTGCGTTCCGCAAGCGGGTTACTTTCGCCAATTCAGCCATTACGCTTGTGACCGAATTTTTAGGTGTGGCGATTTTACACGCCCTTAGCAATGACGACACCAGCAGCCCTTGAAATGACACGCTCTGGGAAGGGGAACCTGAAACAAGACAAGAAGAAGATTATCAGTTCCTCCATGTTGTACCGCACGGGAGGGAAAAACGTGGTGAGGAGGTGAGTGGATGGATGGTACTGTATGCGGAGGGAAAAGGCGGCGGTGTATGTTACGCCAATGAACGGCAGGTGCGGTGGGTAGCCTGCTGCGTTATGGTCTTGTGCCGCGAGTTTTACCCAACCTAGCTCGCATGTAGGTGTGGATTGGGTAAGGGGGTGCTTCAAAGGCAATACATGTAGCGAATCGAGGCTTGGCAAGTTTGGGTATGATTCGGGGAACCAGGACGAATGGCACGTTCAGGGGGAGGCTTGGAGTTCCGCGAGAAGGTCAGTCGCTGCGCCTGTGGCGTGGATGACCCCGCCCGCAAGGACTGCCTGTCGCCTCCTCCGCACCTAGCGACAGTTTTTCCCCTATCTCTTCCCCTCCAAACCCACAAACCATTAGCAGCAATTTCTGTTGAATCAGCTGTCGACGTATGGAGGCTCGAAGAGCGAGAAAGCGGCAGGCACTTTGGGTTTCACCAAAAGAGTATGCCCAACTAGGCAGCCTCTACCTCTAGCGCCTTTACGTCTGGGATGGTTCCTCCAAACTGTTCAGCCAAGGTAGTACCGAACCGAATCTTCTAGGTAGAATGAAAATTGACAGCCGAAACTGGTTCTTGCAACGCAGATTTGTTCAACCAGCTTTCCGGTAAGATACATCCCCCAACTTCCAATTGCGACTCTGAAAAGTAAATTGGAACACCCATTTGCAGAACATTCGAATGCAACTTTCCAGCCCCTGCCCTGATCACACCCCCATTCTGTATGAAACCATCAACAGTGAACACGTGGCAAAAGCTTTCGGTGTAGGGCATGAAGTTGAACGACTTCTTAGTCACACCAATTGAGTAAACCCGATTCTACTTACCACCAATATGTACTTTTGCAGAGACATTATGATAGAGGCTCCTTCATTACTTCAAATGTTAGTCTCACACAAACAAGTGAATATTAGCATTGGGGGAAGTGTCATGTTAAGGATAATAAAGATCATCAAATTCAAACGTCATACTTGTAATCCTTCCTAGATGGGGAAGAAGAACTACAAGCCTCTGAGAACACTGATACTAACTTAGTTCCTCCGCCTTAGCCTCTAAATCCTCCTCTTCAAGAAGTTAGCCACCTTCTTAGCAAGGGTCACCTTCTCCGAAACGAACTGCCCACGGGCGGCACCATCCGAATAACCAGATGTTGAAAGGAGCCCGTAATAACCACCCGGAACAGCCATCATGGCATCCACCACCTGCTTGTATGTATCCCCGTTAGCAGCAGTCATGGTATCAGCATTATACCAAATCCCAGTAAATGCATATATGTAACCGACACCACCAGGATCCATTGGTGGAAACCCCTGAGATTGGAGGGCGAGATCGAATACCAGCGCTCCCTAGTCCGTCAGATTCTTCCACGTGGCATCAGATCCGAAGTCCAGCACCACATCACCTGTCTCCATCGCGAAAATTGACTTGCTGCTAGGTGTCTGGAAAGTTGAAAAAATGTTACTTTTGAACTACCTACCTCCCGCAACATTCAAGTCATGGGTCAAAGTTGCTGAAACGGCAGTCACTTGAAAGTTGCGTGAAAGTTGCATTTCCGCAACATTTCGGATGCACGGACACATATGTGCAACATGACGTATGCATTTTTGTCACTTCAAAGTGACTTTCACGGTCTGCCACATGGCACGCGCACTGTTTCATCTTCATACGTACGCTGGTATGTACGCGAAGATATTTTGCCACGCAAGCATAGATATTTTTGCCATGTGTCAATCTCGATATGTGATCGGCAGCGTGCCACGTGAACCAATCGGCAATACTTGGCACGTGCGAAAATTGGTTTCTACTGGCTGTCAATTTGCCTGAACAGTACAAGCGGATCATTCGTTTCAACGGTCATTGTTACTGGTGTGGTTTGGGGTACAGAGTCAGTACACAATATATGAGTTTGCACATTTGCATACATATTTTTTTAGTATGCATATTCCGCTCTCTACACGAAAAACTAACACAGCTAAACAAACAACTACATAGTTTCAGTCTGGACATATAGACGGTCAGACAGGGTGAAACTTAGGTTCGAGTAACTGTCTGCAAACAGGGAAACGACATAATGTTAGACCATAGTTAGTCATATGCTTGTTCCCCACCTTAGTGACTTACCACCTGCGGGGGTTGACTAGCACTGATAACATTGCCATGGGTGTGCTTGATAGCTACTGGGTCTTAATAAAACTCTTGCAACTGTCTTTATACAACACAAACACACGATAACTAAAAAACAACATGCATATAAACGTTAGCATTAGAGGCTGGACTACAGACAGCATGGGATAAGAAATGCGCATGGTGAAACACTCAAGCTGAGGCAGAGAGAGACATTCGTGAAGCTACCACACCCTCCGGCGCTTCTGGCGCTGAGGACGGCACGTCCGCCACGATTCGCGGGCCGAAGGTCTTCCGCATGCTGAGAGCATGCGCACGAGCTGTGTATTGGGAGGCTTAAAAAAAGAAAACAAGAAACGCAACTGGAAAGGGAGTGGGAGGAGTGACAGGGGCGGGAAATAATATAAAAGTTACAAGCTAAGGCGATAAATATGCACACATTTCGGGAAGATGAGAAACAAGTCGATTCGAGAAGAAACATAACCCATGAGAATAGATGAACGAGTGAAAACAAATATATGATTTACATGCAACGGCAAATGTGCGGGAAAAGGTAAGCTTGTGAGCGAGATACGCATGTGTAGCACACCTGCCATCGCTTTTCGCGAGGAACACGGTGTCTCTGCTGCGATTCGGAAGCAAAATGTCCTCCGCACGAAGAGAGCTAGCTGAAGCGCTGTAGACTGGGAGATTGGGGAGGGGGTGGCGGAAGCGGAGAGGGGTACATGCAGCGTCTGTACTGCACATAACAAAAAAAAAAAGAAATCAGGGAAGTAAAATGGGGACATGCACGACTACATTCCGGCGAGATAAGAGACGTAGGCAGTGGGAATAGATGCTAGGATTTCTGCTGGAGAGAAGGACATGACGGGAGCCCAAACTAACGAGTTGTCAAATAGAACGTGGAAACTGAGAACTTAAGGTACAGTGTATGATTTGTACGGGATGGGATAGGCCATCCAGATGCAAGGGGGTGTGAGGCTCGAAGTGTGTGGATGAGGGAGGTTGCTGAGTGCTGATGGTGATCATTCGCGCAGCTACGATTGGCCGGAAAGATTTGCTAGATTGATGTACATAGTGACGTGTTAGGATTTGATAGGGACGTGTGGCAGTGACTTGGAATGTACGATAAAAATGCTAATACAGTGCAAGAAGGGGTGGGGTGGGTTGGGATGTGGTGTACGGGAGTTGGCTCGGTGTTCGGCTGTATTTCGGCCCGTGTTAGCTGAGCCTTGGTCCAGGGAAGCCACGTCAGATGAATGAAATCTGAACAATTCGAGTTGATCGGGTGTGGCTGGGAACCGCGTACTAGTTGCCGTTTTCGACTGTTGGTTGCGCCTTTTGCGAGCCTCGTCCAGTTTTGTATCCACGTTACTTTGCTCGCAACTTAAAAAAAAGCCAGGTTGAAACGTGCGATGTGTTCAGCGATCGAACACAGACGGAATCACACCAAGAGTGACTCAAAAGGTTTTGTCGTGACATGAACAGGTGTATAGTTTGGTAGGGATGTTCTGAGATTGACGCTAGAAATGCGCGGCTCGGGGAACCCATGAATCCAAAATGTGCGCATTGTGTATACCCACGTATCCAAAATGCGCGGCTCGGTTACCCCTTGTATCCAAAATTGGTCTAGGTTTCCAATCGAAGCTTTTCGGATACTTTTTGCAACCAGCAGCAACTTTCCAGCAGAGTTGGTCCTTGAACTCGATTTTGGCCAAAAACCTTTTCCGCGATGTCCCCTGCGAACCCAATGTTCACGGCAAGGGCAGTTGGGTAGCCTGGAGTAGGCACGCGGACGGCAACAGCGTGGCGGATGTGATAGTCGTCCCTGATCCTGAGAGGTACCCAGGCCGCAGAGAATAGAGGAGATAAGATGAATTGAGAAGCATGATCAAGTGGGATAGCGACGGGTGGCCCCATGCGACCCTGGCTCCAACAGGCAGCCACGCAAACATCATATTGTGCACGTGCCTCATGATAGTACTTAAAAAATCCAAGGGCGCATGGAAGTGCGAGTCTGAGTGCGGGAGATGGTGAGGAGAGAGTGCAAGAGCGAGTGCCAGAGCGAGTGTGAGTGAGAGTGCTTGTGCGAGTGCGAGTGCGAGTGCTAGTGCGAGTGTGAGTGTGAGTGTGAGTGCAAGTGAGAGTGCTAGTGCTAGAGCAAGTACGAACGCGAATCTTACTTAAGGATGCCGAAAGTGAGGACTCCAACAGTCTTCGGGTCACCACTCAGCCCTGCCTTGTCCATAGCCGCCGCTAACCCCGCTGCGACGAACGAATCGAATTTCGAGGTCCAAAAGGAGAGAAGGTCGAAGGATGGTTTGAACACGTAGTTGTGGTAAAAGCTCCCATGAATGTGAAACAATGGGCTGCAGCAAAGGTTTAGACGCGCCATACCCATTGCAAATTTCCGAAAAAAAACAAACAAACAAACAAACAAACAAAAAATCTGATACAAGGGGTTGCGGCCGCCCTTATTCCTCCCATAGTTCGCGGCGGAGGTTTAAAAGAGCTCATTTCGAAATCTATGACAATATTTTACGTAGGTCCGACCTGGACGGGAGCTTTGCCATAGGGATATCCTATTCCCTTGGAGAATCGTTCTTGAATCCAGCCGCTCACCCTCGCCAAAGCTCTTCGCTGCGCCACAAGGAGGCTGTCCGCGACTGGCGCCGCGGCTCCAGGGCGTGCTACATTGCACGCTGGGCGGAAAAGAAAGAAGAACAAAACCATCCTTTAAAGACGTTCGATGAGGTCCTGAGCGAACACAACGAATCCTGAATATTTTACGATCTGCTACCCGTATTCTTGAGCTTACATGAAGCAAACAAGAGAGCAGCCGCCATCAGAGCAAGGAATACGCCAGGTTGGAGAACCATCAATGTGCTCTTGGAAGCAGCAGCCATCGCGAAAAGGGGAAGTTGCCATTTTTGGCCTCCAAAGGGTTTTCTGCGAAAAGATTGCGGAAATGTTGCACGAAGTATCCAAAAAACAACGACCCGGAATCGCAACTTTCCGTACACATTTTGCGAGAGCGAAGACCAGCGCCAAAAAGTCACTCCAAAGTGACGTGAACACAGCGCACTAGGTTTCGCACGGTCAAGAAAGATTCCAAAAGGTGATGCGGAGTGGCATTGTCAAAGTGTGCAGATGTGCGAAGATCACGAAAGTGTTGACAGCCACGAAGGCAAGCGAAGTTGAAAATGTGGATACAACATTTTCGTGTATTTTTCCAAAACTGACCCTGAGTGACGTGTGAAGCCAAACATTCTTTTACAACCAATCACGACCCTTTATTATCTACACGTCATCATACCAACACATCACAACCAAACCCAACCTTCTACCCCGTACACTTG
Source organism: Closterium sp. Yama58-4 (assembly GCA_947470075.1). NCBI lineage: Eukaryota > Viridiplantae > Streptophyta > Zygnematophyceae > Desmidiales > Closteriaceae > Closterium > Closterium sp. Yama58-4. Next base: position 394,076 of record CANIUD010000082.1, on the reverse strand, counting down.
GCAGACTTCTGTGCTGCTATTGGTCAGCCCATTTTCACATCGAACGCACAGCAACCTCACGAGACCTGTATCTCGGTCTTACTGAAAGGGAAGGAGTGTGAGGGGGAAGAGAAGGGTTGGTGGTGGATACTTGAGGAGAGGGGGCCAGACTACCATATTAATGTTGTGGGATTTCGTGAAGCACTGTTATAATCCACGCATTTAGGGAATCACAGCATTATCGAGGTAGACATGTTTTGGCTAAAAAATTACTACCGCTACATCTGTCAAATTGACAAAATGGAAGTTGCCTGCCTTCTATGGAAGTTGTTTCCCCGTTTCTGCACTGGCCATAGATGACAAACCTTTGACTGATCAGTAGGAGCTTGTTCTCTACATGGCAGGCACCTCAAAACCCATTATGCAGCCATCATCATGATAAATGAACTACTCTGCCATGCTTGTGCGCTTATATCACAAAAAGAAACTGCGGGTGCGTGCTGTGTGGCTAAGCTACTGCAGGGCCGATGCATAGTAAACACAAACTGGGAAGGATGGATATGCAGAGTCTGGTCTGGCCTGGTGATGTATACCATTAATATTACGGGTCTTAAAAGTACTTTACTGGAAAAACGAATGATGCAGCACAATCTGTTACACGTCGTTGCTAACAACAGTTCGCTAAATGCCTGCTACAGCCTTCCACAAGAGGTGGATGCTGTTGACAGAACGCACTCTGCACAACACTTAGCTAAGCAACAAGTCGTTGCAGTACCTTGCCTTATGATAACCCCCCCCCCCCTCCCCCCTCCTCTCTCTCCCTCCCCCCCAACCCCAACCCCAATCTGACCACCCACCCCCCACCCTCCCCCCCCCCCCCCCCCCCCCCCCCCCCCCCCCCCCCCCCCCTCCTCCTTGGTAGACCATAGCAACTAGCCGTTGCACTTGCAGTTTCAGCTAGTCATTTCAGATTTCAACAGAAATGGCCGACCTCAGCAGTTATTTGCCGATCCCATCCCGTGCAGTTACCCTGTCTACAACCCATAGCAACTAGCCGTTGCACTTGCAGATTCAAGCAATCATTGCAGATCCTCCCAGAATTGACTGACAACTGCTGCCTCTGCCGATCCCATCCCAAGCAGTTACCCTGTGAGCGGTTACCCTGTCACATTTTAGTCCTCACTAACCTACCCTGGCCTGTCGATCCCACATTGGCCACGAATGACGCCGCTGGGGTAATTTTCACTTGCTGATAAGCCATAATGCCGCTGCGTCGTCCGCGCAAAGATTTTGATCTCATCAAATAGGTTCGACCCGTTCGCAGCAGTCATCGACCTCATTCCGTCCCATGACCCGCGAAACGCGTAGTTGTAACCGAGAAGATGGGGGCTTTTGGGAACCAGGAGATCAGCCCAAGACTGATGGTTCAGGTCACGTTGTGCCATTTGTTGTTTTGGGCGCCAAAATCAATTAATGTAGAGCCGTCCTCTCCCTCAAAGCCTGTGTTGATAACAGCTGCGATGGGAAACCCAGAGTCTTTAACCTTCACAAAGCCCCCATAATGAGCATCAAAATCGCCATCGTTCCTGGGAAAAGGTTTTTGAGTAGCAAAGCAAGGATGAAGCAGTATTTATAACAAGAAAACAATGAGGTCATTATAACCATAAACCCTAAGGGAGAAATGAGGATGGGTGGAGTAAAAGCTAATCTACCATATCGAGGAAACTGTAGGTAGCAACGACAAGCGCACCTTTTGTAAACGATAATGGAGTAAAAGCCAAAGGCCCTATCCTGCACAATTTGTTCCCCTTGGAGTCTCTCCCTCCCATGACACATATGATAGTCGCTGCAAGGACGAGTGGGGTATGGAGGGAGAAGAGAAGGACAGAGAACATGAGGGAAGGAGAAAGTAAGTGTGGATAACACACTGCTACCCCTCATCCCCCCCCATCCTCATAACGCACCATGTGGCCGCAGCGTTGGTGTTCGGGAAAGGGCATGGAGAGTGGGGTGGGGTGGGGTGGGGGGGGGGGAAGGGGAGGGGGGACGATGGGCGGAGTTGGGGAGGCGAGACGAATGCGGGGGAATCTTGAGGGAATGGGGGAAGGTTGGTTCAGATTTAATTTTATTCGATTAAATCAAACCTGTTCGTTAAGTCCTTCTCCCTCAATGGGCATTTTAGTCCTGTTCGCCACTTCATTTAGGCGTGTGGCTTGCTTTGCAAGCGGAAATACCTGCTGATCATGCCTGCTTACCTCAAGCAGGCACTCAAATAGTAGGGTCGATCGTACTCAATCATTTCTTCGTTCGTTACACCGGGAATCGCTTGGCCGGATTCACTCACAAGTGGGGGGAACGGATGTTTGAACCTACTCCTCATGCCGGCACTATCGTCACATTCGGTGCAAGTTGCACCACACATTGGTCACCATAAAAATCACACAAAAGTGGCGGAAAACATATTCCTCGTGCCTGCGATTGGTTGGTTTCCTGTATAAGCTTGTGTAATCGGCCAATGTGATTTGGCGACTTATTGTGCAAGCCAATGTAAAGGGCCATTTTGTGGGCGGCTTGTCTTTTCACGAATGTCTTCGCTTCGTTTCACATCCGCTTCATTTGGAGCTGCCTCAGCTTCGCTTGCTCCAAAGCGCCGCTGTAAGCTTTTCCAGCCTGTCCTGTAACAGATTGGCTGATCTCATGGGCACTGGGAAGGGGGGACGGCGGGAAAGGCGCGGATGCGGGGTAGGTTGTGAGTGGGTAAAACGGTTTGAAACGGTCAAGAGTTCAACGGAAACAGTTGGCATAAATCAAGAATAAGGCATAAAATATTCGATACAAGCTGTGACACGACGTCCGTGTGGGCGCAAATAGTTTGTTGCACAATTGCCATTAATGAGCTCCTGCACTTCTACTAAGATCTCTGAAATTTAGGAAGTGAACGCTTGCGCAGAGGGCATAGAGTCTCGCTGGTACGACGCGATATAGAGTGCTTCGTAAGAGATGACAAGCCAAATTACGCGTCGCGAGAAGGCATAAAGCGATGGCGACGGATACGATCACGAAGCGGATCATGCTGGCGCGGTGCGACACTGATTTGAGGTAAATATCGAGCCTCCTCGCGATGAGGCAGAAAATGTAACCGATAACACCGAAAATATTTCAGTGATAGGCAGTAGTTGCGCACTCAGGGCGAGGTACGTCTTGGGAGGCCCTCGGACGCTTCAGATATTTGTGAATGGCGGCGCGCACGGGACGAATCACCAAATGCGCGAATGAAATGGCGAGCGTTAAAGATTGGCGTGGCTGACGGTACCTTGTGCGGCGCGACAGTTCAGAAAAAAATGCGAAGACAGAAGCGAAATGAATAGCTACGAGAGGATTGCGCTGGCATGCGGTGCGGGGAGACTTGAAATACACACCTTGTGTCACCCGCGTAAAGGCGATGTTGTGCTGGTCGCTCATCTCAGCCCAAACAACTGATGGCTCACCACCACACACACACCCACGTGGGATGGGAAATTGAATGGGGACGATCATGCAACGTTTTAGAGTTGAGTTGGGGGTGGCACACCCACGAAATGGCAGCGCGAACTTTGCAACAGCAAGGCCTGGGGAATTGAATAGGGTGGGGATGGGTTGGTGGGGGATGCTTCCAAAGGATTGAGTTGGTTGGTCTGAGAAATTGCTCAACAAACAACCTATCTCACACTACGCACTGAATAGTAAGTAGTACAACGGTCGTCGCGTTGACTGCAAACTAAAATTCCATTTTCCTGAAAACCCTACCCAGCCATTCCGAACCTCTCATTGACCATTCTAGAACGTAGCTTAGCTCGTCGAACCGCACCGAAGTGAAGCGTTGACAAAAGTGCATTCTTGGGCACGTTGGGCTCCCATAAAATGTCAAACACCTCGCCCAAGGCATCACAAAGTTTTTTTTTTTTGGGTAGGTGAAAGTGCATTGTACAACGTAAAAACACTGTCGGTCGTAACTGAAGGCATCGCATCACATTGCCCACCCTGGGATGGGAGGCCTTGAGCCCTGATCGATCCGATCAAACACTGCGCCCAAGGCATTGGATTGCATCACCCACCATCTCAAAACCCATCTCTACCCCACCACTTTCCCTCGCACCCCCCAGCGTCGACCATTCCCTTACCCCACATCAGGCCTGTCGAAGTCCCTGGGGTCAACACTTTGTGTCATGAGCTGCTCGAAGTTTGGCCCTGATTTTCGCGAAGGTGACCAACTTTTAGTCCTTAACAATCACGGGTGCATGTCAAATTCAAAACTTGAAATCTGGGCTTCCTTAAGAAATGTACGTGAGTGTCAAGGTAACTTAGGAACCATTAGTAGGGTTTTGGACTTAGGAGTAGCAGGAGAATGGAGAAGGAGTAACGGGAGAGTGGAGATGGCCAAAAGAGGGGTTCAATAATGACAAAGCATACAAGATATAGGAAATGGGAAGGGAGAAGAAGAGGGTACACCACCAGCAGTTGATATAACTAACCTAATACACTAGTAAGCTGTAGGCAGTTATAAGATATGCAATATAAATTAACAGTGAGCCCTAATATCCCAAAGGTGGATGTCCAACTATTACTTAGCAGCAAGAAGAAGCATGCTAACAACTTATTTGTAAACCTAGAGCAGGAGGGGGAAAAAGGGTGGGGAAGGGAGGAGGGGTCTCGTAGGGCAAAACATCGTCAGCAAAGAAGTCGTTTAAATTCTTGTGTATAATCACAAAGCACTTCCAAGGACATTTGTTCTCATGTAGTACTAATAGTGTGAATCGATGGGCCGAATTCCTCTTAGCCGCGTAAGGGAGTCAGTGTCGCGAGTCCAGTGTGAGTACTTGGAGCTGTGAGGGACTGTATGGACTTAGAAATACTTTGAATCTACAGCCATAACCAGGGCCTACGTTATCAGAAATATTTTGTCTGTTTGACTGGATTTCAGACTCGTTTTTTATGGTTAATCTGATGGCCTAGACATGTCCCTTAAACTCATCTGATTTTTAAGACAAGGTTTTTATATTTATCTGAATTCTTAGACATCTTTATACAGTTTGTCTGAGACTGCAAACATTGAGTCTTTTCTCCTCGTTTGAAACCGACAAATTCCCCCACCTGGCAAGTTGCCCACCTGGCTATTTGCCCACATGCCTTGTTGCCCACTGTTCCTGACGAGTCTTGGCACCCTATCGTGCTGCCACCGCCAGGCTGTACGTTGCCTCTGGTCGATGCCAACACCGCACGTCAAATGCGCCGGACTCACCCCGCTGGTACGAATCTGAAAGTTTTTTTTTTCTAAGTAGATAAAATGTGGGAGTTACGTGGATGATGAGAGCGGGAGGAGAACAGTGGCTTCTTAGGATACTCGCAGGGTTGCTTGAACTCCTGATCCGGGAAATCAGGAAAACGCCCCAAACGAGCCCTTAAAGCTCCAGTATACATTTGAAAGGAGGGGTTCAAAATCCTTAGGAACTTGAAAAGTTGCCCCAAAACTGTGAGGCACACTTACAAACCCTACACCCCATAGACAAATGTATACTGCCACTTTAACGGATCCGGGCTGATACCCTAATTTCTCAAAATCAGCCCGTAAGAAAAATGGGCTCCCCTTGAAACCAGCCCTTTGAAATGCAGAAGCTGGCCAGGAGTTCGCCCGGGCAAATGCCCTTGAATCGACAGCCCTGCCCCACACCCACACCAACCCCCACTCTCCCTCCCATACACCACCATCGAGGAATCAAGGCTCGATAAGTCAAGAAGGCGGCGGGCAGCTGGCTACAGTACGAACCGAGCTTGCCCCAGTTCGGTGTTCTTGAACTGCTTGGCTAGGGCAGCACCGAACGGAACCCCCTCAAACCTCTGGTGCGGGTGCCAGAAACCCCTCGACAACCAACATCAGTTCCCATCCCAACTTTCGGGGCTGCTCACCGACCTTCCTGCAATGTACGGTTCCATGCCCTACGAAATCAGGATTTTTCCCCTAAAATTTCTTATTTTCAACCTATTTTTGTGTACCTACACTGATTTTCCAGTGTGTAGATTTTTGTGAGACTGATTTTCCAGCCTTCATTTCATAGTTAACACTGAGTTTTCAGCCTTTTATCGAAGTGAACACTGAATGCACATTCGTAATCCCTCCTGAAAAACGCCTGAGATTACTAGTGCAGCGCTTGTGTTGTTCACAAACCGCTTGGCACTAGCTTGGAGTGTCTTAGGGAACGTTCTTGGCCGGTGTCAAGTTCCCTGACACAAGGCTACTGACGGCTGCGATCGCTCCACATCATCCTCAATCGAATCGAGACCCTTCACAGCTTCGTGTGAGCTTGCCTGACACCGGCCAAGAACGTTCCCTTAGTTGTTAGTGAAACCGCTTACGAAGGGTAAAGTCTTAAGATCAATTCCCACAGGGTGTATGATTTTTGCAAGCAGATTGAAGGTAACCATGACAATTAGTTTTTTTTTTCTTTATGAATCGTGAAAAATCAGGCATTTTTTCTCAGGGACACTGAAAATCAGCCTTATTTACAGAGGAACCCTGATGCATCAACATCACTGAAAGTGAATCTGAGGGTCCTGTAAGGTTTGCTTGAAATGCCAAATCTAGAATGCGACTTCATAATCAATTTGTCAGGATCAATGTTCAGATACAGGTATACTGTTGGCTCTATGTACCAATATACAACTGTAATAACCACCATAATAAATGTTCCTGAGATCAACTCAAATGCAACTACATTCAGACTGATAACGTCTAGCAGAGACCCTGCTCTCGGCCCTTGCTTCTCTGCCTTTCCAGAACCCGATGTGCCAGCAGTTGTTCTGGTCCAGCTACCCACCAAATAATGTCCCCTCTGTTGGAAACACGTCATTTAAGCGCCTCTGTCGTGTCGAGACATTAAGTTGTAAACGAAGCGAAACACAACAAAGCATCGGCGAATCAACCCTCGGAGGTTGAGAAGGATAGTAACTGCTGGAGGTTACGCGAAAGTCAAAGGTCAGCGACCTTTGACCTGACAAGTACAGCGCGACAGCAAGGACACACAACCGACTCGTTATTGAGCGGTTGCCCGAGTCGTCACTGTATCGAAATGCAACAGCAACAGTAAAACAATTATTAGTTGTATCTCTTCATATTCCTTGTACTCTTATAAAAACCTTGTATCTCCTTGTTTTAATCAATTCACTTTGCCCTCACATACCAGCGCAAGGTGGTTCAATCTTTGTCAATAAACGCTTCCGCTATCATATTGTTTCTATCTAGAGTTTTACCCTTGCAAAGATCCTAGGGCTTTTCAGCCCAACATGGTATGAGAGCAGTCAAGGGAAACACCAATCTCGTTTAAAACCCTATAACAACTGAAGACATGGCTACACAGAAAGACAAGAACACCCCTAGTGGCACTCCCGGCACCACTCCTACCCCACCTCCAGCCTCTGGCCTGCAGACAGAAGGAGGCATAGCAACAAGACCAGCTGCTAAATCTACGGAAACCACTGCAAACCAGGCGGCAGGCTTCGACCCAAGCATGATGGAGAAGTTCTTCTCCTTCATGGCCTTCTACGAGCAACACCAGCAAGGAGCACCTGCGCAATCAAGCAACAACAACAACGAAGGAGTTACACCCATCAGCCTCGATGGCTCATCATACGCACGGGGAAACCAACAGCAGCCTACCTTTGCGCCGTACGAGCCTCAACGTGGCTCCACCAGCTTCATGCCAAATCAACCTGCACCGGGACAAGAGAAGACATTAGACGCGATTCAGATACAATCGCAATTCGCACATGTTTGAAAGTTGTAGACATCAACACCCTTCGACGAAAAATACTTCTATACTTGATCCTTCGAATTCGAGCTGATGATGGAAGGCGCGCAGATTCTCAGATACTTCGACGGGTCCCTGCCATATCCAACACACGGGACGCAGTACGACAAGCAGCAATATACGTACCAGTCGTTAATGGCGTACACGATCCTGCTACGAAACATCTCGCCGAACGAGCAGCAGAACATTTGGTCTTATCGAGGACACAGCAACTCCGCTGAGCTCGCGTACAGCCACCTGAAGAACCTGTATCAAGCAACAGACAGTGTCAATCAGAGTCGGTTGATGGCACAACTGACAACAGTAGAAATGAAACCATGCGAAAAGGAAACGGCGTATATCAGCCGCTGTCGCGGACTGCGTGACAGACTCCTTCGATGTAGAGGAGCAATATCTGAAGAAGCCTTCATCACTGTCATCATTGTTGGACTTGATCCCCATTGGCGTTCCACCCGCGCCCTTCTTCGAGCCCACGGGAAGATCTCCGAAGCAGCACTCTGCGCCGAAATTCACGCCGAACAGCAAGACATGGACCTGCATGAGGAACGACACAAGAAGAGAACGTCAGTACCCGAATTCGCCTTTCATACTCAAGGACTCTACAACAACAACAACAACCGGCAGAACAAATCTCAAGCACAACGTTACGTAACTCCATTCTGCCACCTCTGCAAGACGTCGGGACACCCCCGCACACACTGCCCGAATCAACAGCAACCAACGACACCTCAGCGTCAACTTCGGCCTTCAAGCAATCAAGTGGCGTCCACACAAGCACACCCCGCCATTAAAATGCAATCTTCAACAACATCAACATCATCTGCACAAGGGACAAGAAACATCGTGAGCTGCATGACGAGAATCACAGACTCCTGCATCACCGAGTCACCGCCGCACTACTCACCAGAAGAGTTGCTCGACGAGAGAACTCCTCGCCGCGAGTTACTGGAACCAAACCCAACGTACGCAGCCATCGCCCAAAGTGAGCCCTCTGGAAAAGACACTTGGTTCTTGGACAGTTGTTGCGGACAACACATGTGTTCCTCCAGCCACTTCGTTCAGAAAGAACATCAACTGCAGCGCGAAGTCGTCATCACCGTCGCCAACAACCAGAATCTGCGCACACGACGACAAGGAGTTGTTCAACTTCAGTCACGAGAAACTAACGTCATTTTACAAATGTCAAAGGTTTTGATTGCAGATGGACTCGGCTACAACTTACTGAGTGTCAGCCAACTCATGACGAAGGGGAATCATCTCGAAGCAGACACCACCACCCAAGAGTTCAAGTTGTACCACGGAAAGGGCGGATTATACATCGGGAAGGCAGTATTGAAGAACAACGTCTTCGTCCTCGACTTTGTTCCAGATCAAGGCACCGCCGACAGCGACGCCATCGTCAACTTCCCCTCCTGGACACACCCGCCTGACCTTGACCCCGACTTCAGCCCCGGCGGCTTCTGGTACTCGAACACAATTCCTAAGGCAGAAATAACAAGAGCATTAGCAACAATTCAGACAACACCGGCAGCAGCAGAGACAACACCGGCAGCAGCAGAGACAACATCGGCAGCAGCAGAAACAACATCGGCAGCAGCAGAGACAACATCGGCAGTAGCAGTAACACCATCGGCAGTGGCAAAAATACCACCAGCACCACTCGCTGGCTCCTCAACGGCACCAATCCTCGTCAACGACACTCCTCTGACACCTGCGCAGCAGCTTACACCCGCTCAACGAGAAGTCCACGAAAGCGCACACTACACCGCAGGCTTCTACTCCAACTCCGACATGTATAGGCGCTCACCTGGACATCGCGCCACCGAAGACATCTGGCACGCAAGAATGGGACATCCAAGTAACACGGTGTTAAACAACATGATCAGAGCAGGCGTGCTCGACAAAGACTCACTGCTCCTAACTGACGGAAGTGAACTTCGACGAGCTCGCGGAACATGGTTTACCTGCCCCGAAGCTGACTTACCACATCAGCCGTTTGTTTCTCACCACAACCCGAGCGCACCAGCGTACGCACCACTGGAGAAGGTGTATAGCGATATCCTATACAACTGTGAATCCGGACAGGGAACATACAACTACGTCATCACGTTCATCGACGCCGCCACACGTTACGTCTGGCACTTCAACCTTCCTAGCTGCGACATGGCCTTCGAAGCCTTCGTCGCCTGGCTCCCAGCGGCAGAACGAGAGTCAGGAGTGAAACTGAAAAGTCTTCAAACAGATGGGGGAGGGGAATATTAGTCACAGCGATTCAAGCAGTACCTGGCAGAACGAGGCATCAAGAGGCTCATCTCCCTTCCCTACGCCCATCAACAGCAAGGCGTGGCAGAAAGAATGAACAGGACCCTCCAGAACACCATGCGCAAACTGCTACGTGGCATGCGGCTACCCAACCACCAGTGGCCCGACGCAATGGACCATGCTGTGATGCTGCACAACCGGCCCTCGTCATCATCACTCCCGAACAACGCATCACCGCATCTGCTGTGGACAGGGAAATTGGGCAGCACAAAAATGTTGAGAGTTTTTGGCTGCATGGTACAGTACCGACCCCCAGCTGCACGAGCCGGCCGATTCTCCCAACGCGCACAGTGGGGACTACACCTGGGCATCGAAAAGAACTACAACGCATGGAAGATTTTCGACGTTCACTCAAAGGAAACAGTGGCAGCACGTAATGTCATCTTCTACGAGCGGCTCACACTTCCGACGTACCTTGCCAACCTGAATGAACATCGAGACCCCACAGATGGCTTTCACGGTGACCGAGCCTTCTCTTCGGCAGCTGACGAGGCAAACTGGGACGAGCAGAATGTGGACGGAGCCTCGGAAGAAGATGGACCTCTACCTTACTGTTCAGTCGATGTCCCCATGGACGACGAAAATCCTCGCGAAAGTATCAACGCCGAAGTCTACTACGACCTCGCCGATACTGGTTACGTTACACCCGCACAAGTCAACACCAACGAAGCAGAACGCCTAGGGCCCAACTTCGTACCTGATCCGGAAGAAGGGGACGAAGCAGCTTATCCCGAGGACAGAAATCTCCCCCGACTCTCACAGAGTGGACTGCAGATCCTGGGGCTTGTCACCGCGGTCCACGAAGCGGCACCACCTAAGGAGCCTGCGACGGTTCAGCAGGCTCTGGGGGGGGAGCATAAGGAAAAATGGCGCGAAGCCATGGACAGGGAGTTAAAGGCGCTAGAAGAGCGCAACACCTGGAAAGTAGTTCCCATCGGCGTGGCACGAAACAAGACAATCCTTACCGGAAAATGGGTATTCCGTGTAAAGACAAAGGCTGACGGCACCATCGACAAATTCAAAGCACGCTGGGTCGTACGCGGCTTCGACCAAGAGCACGGACGCGGCTTCGACCAAGAGCACGGACGCGACTTCACCGAAACATTCGCTCCGGTTAGTCGACATACCTCATTGCGGATTCTCCTCGCGATAGCCGCCATGAAGAAGAAGAAGCTTCGCCAAATCGACGTCGCCAACGCCTTTCTCTACGCACCTGTCGACGTTGAAATTTTCGTCGAGCTACCGCACGGCTCCAACACGGACTCCAACCAAGTCTGCCAACTGCTAATGTCCTTGTACGGCATCAAACAGGCCCCGAGACTGTGGCAACAGTACTTGCACACCAGACTCATCCGCATCGGATTCCGCCAGCTACCGCACGACCAGGGCATGTACCGCCTTACAAAGGGCACCGACTACATCCTGCTGATCGTCTATGTAGATGATCTGCTCTACATCGGCTCGACAGACGGCATCACTACCTGGTTCGAAGGGGGACTGCAACAGGATCTCACTCTCACGGTCTCGTCCACCATCACGCAATACCTTGGCCTCAACATCCAGGAAGAAGAGAACGCAATCTACCTCAGCGCTGCTAAATACGCCGACACCATCGCCAAGCGCTTCGGACTCAGCCCGACCACCATCTCCACGCCATATCGCTACACTACCGGAAATCACAAGGAAGGCTCCACTCAAGCCCGCCGGCATACGCGACTACCAGCGAAAAGTGGGATGCCTTCTCTTCGCAGCCGTCACCTGCCGACCGGACCTATCGTACTTGGCGAGTCAACTCGCCACCTACCTCAAGAAACCTGAAGCGGAACACATGGCGGAGCTCGACCGCGCACTTCACTACCTCGTCAACACCCCGACGATCGGCTTAACTTATCACAAGAACGGAACCACGACACCTAAGTTAATCGGCTACGTCGACGCCGACCACGCCGGAGATTCTGACAACAGGCGCTCGCGCACCAGCTACGTCTACCGATTCGAACCTATCGGGCCCATTTCATGGCAGTCGAGCAAACAAGAGTTAATTGCTCTCTCTTCAGCCGAAGCAGAATATATCGCACTCTGCTCAGCCACCAAGGAAGGACTGTACCTTCGCGAACTACTGGAAGAAGCGAAGCTGGCTCAGTTACCCAGCTTCTCTCTGTTCTGCGACAACCAGTCAGCAATTCGCATCGCGACAAAAAACGGATTCGCGAACAGGACGAAGCACATCGCTCTGCGATACTTCTTCGTGAAAGACGAGATCGAGAAGGGGAGACTTGAGTTGTCATACTGCCCCACGTCCGAGATGGCAGCTGACTACTTGACCAAGAAGCTCGGAAAGCAGAAGTTCGAGTACTGCATGCTGCTGACTGGACAGGGCCACGTCATCAGCAGCGACACTCCAGAAGCGAAGGGGAGTGTTGGAAACAAGTGATTTAAGCGCCTCTGTCGTGTCGAAACACTAAGCCGTAAACGAAGCGAAACACAACGAAGCATTGGCGAGTCAACCCTCAGAGGTTGAGAAGGATAGTTGCTGGAGGTTACGCAAAAGTCAAAGGTTGGCGGCCTTTGACCTGACAAGTACAGCGCGACAGCAAGGACACACAACCGACTCGTTATTGAGCGGTTGCCCGAGTCGTCACTGTATCGAACCGCAACAGCAACAGTAAAACAGTTATTAGTTATATCTCTTCATATACCCTGTACTCTTATAAAAACCTTGTATCTCCTTGTTTTAATCAATTCACTTTGCCCTCACGTACCAACGCAAGGTGGTTCAATCTTTGTCATTAAACGCTTCCGCTATCACATTGTTTCTATCTAGAGTTGTACCCTTGCAAAGATCCTAAGGGCTTTTCAGCCCAACACCCTCCCCTTTCGACCATAGCAATCAATTATGCAACGACCCGTACATTTCCTTAAAGTATGGTTAACCCCCTTCTTCACCCTTTCCTCTCACCCAACCCCTCCTCAACCACCTAATTGAAGCTCAATGCAAACGAGCATCGCAGTCCCTCCCTAATCCACCCTTCACCCCCGCTTTCCACCATCCACCACCTCGGGTGGTTGGAATTCGCCACCAAGCCATAATGCGCCTGAGTTTACTGCGCGATGGTGTTTATCGCGTGACAATCCCCCCCAAATCCAACCTTACACCCCTCCTTACCTCAACCACCTCTCTACAGCCCATAGCAACTAGCTGTCACTTTTTGAGCCGTTAAAAGCCTACCCTCATTTGTCGAGCCCGCATTGGCCCCGAATGGCTCCGCTGGGGTAGTTGGAATTCGCCACGGCACCATAATGCGCTTGAGTTTTCGCCGCAAGGTTGTTGATCGCATCATTCATGGCAGATCCATCAGCAGCAGTCAGGCCACTCATCGCGATCCACGACCCTCGAAACACGTAGTTGTAACCGAGAGGCGCGGAGGATTTTGGAAACCACGAGACAATCCCGAGGCTGTTGGACCGGGACGCGTTTTTCCAGGTGACTTGCGCGCCGAAATCAATGACTGTAGACCCGTCTTCTCCCTCGTAGCCCGAGTTGATAACAGTTGCAAGGGGGATCTCAGGGTCCTTGAGCTTCACAAAGCCGCCATAATAACCGTCGAGGTCACCGTCGTCTCTGTGGGGAGGGAGGGAGAGAGTCAGGGAGAAAAGGTCATCGTGCGCTTTTATGAAGAGCCCTTGAGCTTCACAGAACCTCTACAGTATCTTTGGAGGAGGGGACAAAAAGGAGAGACGAGGATAACTGCTACGAGGGACTCAGAGTCCATGAGCGTGACAAATCCGCTGTAGTTAATGTCATGGTCACCGTCGTGTCTGTGGAGGGGGGAAACAAGAATTACGATGCAAACATGTATAGGCTTTTATATAACGAGGATGGGGTAGTAACCATGAGGACGCATGAAGTCGCAAAGGAAATGAGAAGCGCACCTCATATACACGAGGATGATAATGAAGCCGAAGGCATGATCCTGGCCAATCTTGTTCCCCTTCGAGTCTCTTCCCCTCATGACACACATTATAGAAGCTGCAGGGGGGTTAAAAACAGGAACCGGGAGGTGGGAGACGGGGATCAGAGGTTGAATGATTGTTGTTATTTTTACCTATTACTGTTTCCTCCTCAGCACGTTATGGGTACTGCAGAGGGGACTCCCTGAGGGGAAGGGAAGGAGGAGGTGAAAGGGGAGGGCAAACAATGTAGCTACTTTCCTAGCCATTGCAGAAGCGTAATCTGCATCTTCTTGGGATAACCCTTGTGATTCTAAGAAGATCGCAACCTACAATGGAGCGATTTAATAGGTCAATGTCTTTGCATTCACAGAAGTCACTATAAGGGAGGCCTTAACTACCGTGTCATGCCTGCCCTATAGGGAAAGGTACGTCTCACACAATTATACCACTCAATGGAAGAGGGGGAGGGGGAAAGGGGGGGAAGTGCAAGCCACTGGGGAAAGGGGGGGGGGGGGGGGGGGGGGGGGGGGGAGCGACAATGTGACGCAGGGCAATGTGAGCCGACTTTCTGTGCAAGCCACTGTGACGCAGGGAAATGTTAGCCGACTTACTGTGCAAGCCAAGGTAATTGGTCATCTTGTCAGCAGATTGCTTGGCAACGTAACTTTTTGCTTCAGACCGCATCCGATTCATCCGGAGCTGCTTCAGCTTCGCCTGAAAGCCCGCGTAATACTTGTTGTTCTGCAGCCCCGCTGTAAGCTTTTCTAGTCCGCCCTGTAACGGGTTGGCCGCTGCATTCACGGGTGCTGCAAGGGGGATGGGAGGAGAGGCGTGATGGGGAGGTAGTGGGAGGTTGTGAGTGGGTGGAACGGTTAAGAATGGTTGAGGAGTCAGTGGAAACGGATGGGTTGACAGTATTGTTACTGCAGGGTTGATAGCCGCGTGATAGTCGCGCAATAACCGCGCAATAGCCGCAGATTTGCCGCGCCCGCGATAGCCGCGCAATGACCGCTCGATAGCCTCGGAATAGCCGCGCACGGAATGAGCCGCTCTATAGCTTCCACGTTAGTACGATTGATATAGCGTGATCTGTCGCAATGAGAGGCGAACTTACACGTCGCGAGAAGACATAGAGCGACGGCGACAGCGACTGCGACGGAGACGAGCACGAAGCGCCTCATGATGGCTCGGCGCGACGCTGAATGGAGGCCCCCAATGTCGAGGCGAAGAAGCGGAAAAAAAACTTCTGGTACGGATACGAGTTTTTTTACTAGGTAGCGCGCTCTGCGGGGAAAATAGACCAGTGATGCGTTTTGTTCTCTCTTTATGCAGGCTACGTCTGCTTCTCGGAAGGTTCGGATATTCGTGGCTGTTTTCTCACACGGGACGATTCGCCAAACGCGCGAATGAAGGTACGGGCGTAGGAGATCGCCGCGGCTGACGGTACTCTACGTGCTATTTGGGGCGGGGGTTCGGGAGTGCGAAGAAAGAACTAGTGATAGCTTTGAAATGGCGCTATCATGCAGGAGTGACACGGACAGTCTTGATACTGCAGTACAGGGTATCAACCTTTTCACACAACAAATGCTCGTTCCACACGGGGACAGAAAACCTGAGAGCGGGCGATACGGCGGCGGTTTGCCGAAGCTAGCATCCGTAGGTGGCTGTAAATCCACGCTATGGTTTGGCGTCGCGAGTCCGAAGCTAACCAACCTTCTACAATCTCTCACTGGAATGCAGGATGACCGTCCGATTGGCAACATTACAATTCGGGAGGTTAGGGGTTGGCCTGGGTAAGAAGGGGTGCTTCGTGGGGATAAGCGAATGATTCTGGACGGGATATATGTTCGGGTGAGGTTACGACTTCGGAAAATTGTCTATCGAATCAGCTGTGGACAGGTGGAGGCCCGAACAATCGATATTTACAAAGCAGAACCCTGGTACATATCACCCGCTAGGTAGGCCAGACCACCTCCAGCGCCTGTACATTCGGTATGACCCGCCCCTAGCCTCGGAAGCAGTTCTCAGCACCCGGGCCAATTCATAGCTTCCTGCAGAGTACGATTGGGCCGAAGGAATTTGTTTTGTGCTCCATACCCAGAATGCCATTTTGCAAATGCGACGCGGCAATCAGCTTGTCGTTGACAAATTTACATGCCCTGCACTAATGCATATTTTCCAAATACAGTCAATACTGTAGTAACAGCTGAATGAAAGCTCCACCCACAGCAACTGTATCATACTACCGGTAAATACTTTGGTCAACTCAAACGTAACACTATTCCAAAGAAAGCCATCTGAATGGTGGAGACCCATTGCATGATTCCTGCATATGCCTCCCAAAAACCCAATGTGCCACCAGGTCCCAGCTCCCCATCCACAATATTTTCTACTCCTGACCAGGCCTTAAACTCCTTCATATTCATGCACCTCTTGACAACCCATTGCAACTAGTCGTTGCACTGCACTTCCCTGCATATTCATGGAGAGTTGATATTGTAGCAGCCACTTGTCAATCCCAAGCAGTTACCCCGTTAACCCACAACGAGCAGTTAAAAGTTGATTCCTGATGTGTCGATCCCGCATTGGCCGCGAACAGCACCGCTGGGGAAATTGGAATTCGCCACAGCGCCATAATGCGCTTGAGTCTTCTTTGCAATGGCCAATATCGCATCTGTCAATACCGAGCCATCAGCAGCAGTCAGCGCGCTCATTCTGATCCATGACCCCGAAAGTAGTAGTTGTAACCGAGAGGAGCAGGCGACTTGGGGAACCAGGAAATGAGCCTAAGGCTGCTGGATCGGGACGCGTTTCCCCGGGTGACTTCGGCGCCGAAATCGATCACCGTGGACCCGTCCTCGCCCTCTTAGCCGGTGTTGTTAACTGTTGTAACGGGTTTTTCAGCCTCCTTGAGCTTGACAAAGCCGCCGTAGTAACCGTCATGATCACCGTCGTCTCTGCTTGGATTGGAGGGAGGGAAAGAGGGGGAGAAGGGAGGAAAACTTTTGAGTAACAAGGATGGAGAAGCTCATAATTGAACAGATGGGGCGCAAGAAGGTGTAGCTGTTATGCGCGGTGAAGATGGGATACCTCCGAACGAGCACACCGGTAAACGAAAATAGCAATGACAAGCGCACCTCATAAAGAGGAAGATGAAGAAGAAGCCAAAGGCATGAAGATGCATGGAGTAGCAGCGGGGCAAACACAAGCGCACCTCTTAAAATGGAAGATGAAGAAGAACCCGAAGGCATGGTCCTCCCCAATCTGGTTACCCTTGGAGTCCCTGTCAGAAAGGCTAGGCAAAAGCTAGAAACAGGAAAGAGGGATTTCACTAGCAGACAGTTGAGTACATATAGCAAACCCTAATTTGGGCTATACTCGCTATAGAGTACCCCACTGCAGGCTAGACAAACATCACATTCTGACACACCCCCATAGTCAAAGTGGGGTATAATCAGCACAGCAAGCAGTTATATCAATAGTTACAAAGAATAAGTAAACTAGAGGCTATCACAGAGGGCAAGTGAGGAGGAGGAGAAACCGTGGGGGCAAGAAGATGGAAGGCGACGGCTGAAGCTGCAGACACACGCGCAACAGAAGCGCGCAGCACTGTCGCTACCAGGCGCAGAGCCCCGGACTACACGGCGACAGACACTCGGGCAACAGGAACGGCGCGCACGGTGGCTACCGGAGCACTCAACCTCCGGACTACAGGAGTAACTGGCTCCGCACTAAGCTGCAGGAGCAACGGACCCACGGGCGACTGGCGCAGCAGGCTCGCTGGGCTACCGGAGTACTCAACCCCCGGACTACTGGCGCTGCAGACGTCACAACGGCTACCTCCTGTCAACCTCCCCCAGCTGTCCCACACCCCTTTCACACACCCCCTGCTGTACCTCTAGCACTGCTCACACGCCACCCCCCTCATACCATTCCGACGGCTCCAACACATCCACCCCCCTCAGCGGCAGCTGCAGCAGTGGGAGACAGAGGAGGAGGAGGAGCAGGGGATGGCGCACACACACCCGTCAGCCCCACACTCGCCACCCCCACACTCGCCACCCCCAAACCCTAACACAGGCAGCACCGGAGGGGGCGGTGCGCGGGCATAAGCTCGGGGGAGGGCGGCACCCCAGGGCGCCTCGACGGGGCAGCGGGGGGCCGCGCGCGGCTCCCCAGGGCGCCGCGACGGGGCAGCGGGGGGCCGCGCGCGGCTCCCCAGGGCGCCGCGACGGGGCAGCGGGGGGCCGCGCGCGGCTCCTGAGGGCGTCGCGACGGGGCAGCGGGGTCGCGCGCGGCTCCCCAGGGCGTCGCGACGGGGGGGTCGCGCGCGGCTCCCCAGGGCGTCGCGACGGGGTAGCGGGGGCGACGCGTGGGCCAGCGGGGCGACGCGACGGGCTCCCGGGGGGGCGACGCGACCGCCGACAGGGGGGGGGGGGGTCGACGGGGCAGAAAACCGCCGCGCGCCCCGAGCGCGCGGCGGGAAGAAAAAAACACCGCGTGCCCTGAGCGCGTGGTAGGCAGCAGACATCGCGCGCCCTAGGCGTGCGATAGGCAGATAAGCAGCGGAAGCATCGGGCGGGACCACCCACAGGATCGACCCAGGAGGGTCGACCTGCTCTGATAGCATGTCAGAAAGGCTAGGCAAAAGCTAGAAACAGGAAAGAGGGATTTCACTAGCAGGCAGTTGAGTACATATAGCAAACCCTAATTTGGGCTGCTATAGAGTACCCCACTGCAGGCTAGACAAACATCACATTCTGACAGTCCCTCCCCCTCATGACACACATTATGGCCGTTGCAGAGGGGGGGAGAGGGGGTTGTGTTTATAAACAAACTTTGAAACTTTGAGTTGACAACGCCTGACCTTGACCAATCTCGTTACCCTATGAGTCACTTCCCTCATGGGACACGTTATGGCTGGTGCAAAGGGAGAAGGGGGGGAGGGGGAGAGGGGAATGGGAACAGGAGGGAAGCTGGAAGGCAGTGTTGCCTCAACAGTGTTACCGTGTGCGTCCCTTCCCATCGTGGGGTCACTTCTGATGCTGCAAGGGGGTCGAAAGAAAGAAAAGGTGAGGGGGGAGGAGGAGTTGGAGGATTGACGAAATACTGTGGCAACTGCTGGTCTTCCTTCGCATCTTGGTGTAGCTGGCTATCTTATCGGCGAATTGCTCGGCCACGAAGTTTGGGACATCTCAAAAATATAATTTCCCAACTTGCTGTGCATCTCAGTGTAATTGTCCAACTCACTCGCATCTCAGTGTAATGGCCCCACTCACTTTGCATCTTCGTGTAGCTGGCCATCTTATCTAAAAAAATATATA
This sequence comes from Closterium sp. Yama58-4, assembly GCA_947470075.1. Classification (NCBI taxonomy): domain Eukaryota; kingdom Viridiplantae; phylum Streptophyta; class Zygnematophyceae; order Desmidiales; family Closteriaceae; genus Closterium; species Closterium sp. Yama58-4. The sequence continues at coordinate 374,656 of CANIUD010000082.1, read as the reverse complement.
ACTGCCCAACTTACTTTGATTAAATTGCAAATGCCCGAGTCACTTAGCATCTTAGTATAGCTGGCCATCTTGTCGGCGGATTGCTTCAACATGTAATTTTTAGCTTCGTTCCGCATCCGAATCATGTGCAGCTGCTTTAGCTTTGCCTGAAAGCCCCTGTAATACTTGTTGCTCTTCAAACCCGCTGTAAGTTTCTCCAGCCCTTGCAGCGACGGGGCAGCTGATTTCACGGGCACTGCAAGTGGAGACGGGAGGAGGGGCGCGGCGAGGAAAAGGGGAGAAGCGGGGGTTGAAGGATTCGGAAGGCCACAATCATTTTTGTTTGCTTCGATTTGTATCTGGTTCATCCGAAGCTGCCTCGGTGTCACCTGAAGCCTCTGTAATACTTGTTGCCCCCTGCAGCGAAGGGGCGGCTGATTTCACGGTCACTGCAAAAGGGGGATGGGATGGGAGGAGGGGCGCGGTGGGGAAGGGGGTGTGCGTGAGAGGAACGGTTAAGAACGGTGAAGGAGTCTGTTGAAACGGACATGCTAACAGCACGGATACTGCAGGAGCGTGCGGGGCGTGCGGTTGGGTGGTGCAGGTGCCGTCGGGAGGGTGGGGGGCTTAGGGGTCAGACGGGGAAAGGACGGGGGACGAAAAAACACGGCGTATTCTAAATCGACTCATAACGTACGCAGGGGCCGTGGTGAGCGAGTAGCACGCGGAGGGTAAGGACGGCAATGGATGGGAGACGAGAGGATAAACGACTCGATATAAGCACCGGGCCCGCATCGGGCTTGCAAATGAAGCATAAACGCCTCAATATAAGTTGCGACAAGGTTTTTGAGTCGACTAAAAAATTGGGACGTCAAAAACACTCACACAGGCATTGGGCCCGCATCGAGCTTGCGAGTGAAACATAAACGATTCGATACGAAGCGATGCAAAGAACCTACAAGCACACATAAAACACTTTGACACGTTGCAAATACACGCTGACACTCAGGAGCTTATGCATTAAAGCGAACAAGCCATAACGAACAACCACGTTGCGTCGTTTATTCACCCCTTTCCTATACACGAAAGCTACCGCTCGCACATGTGGCGCCGTGTTTGCGCGAAGGCATGTGCGCGGAGCAGACTGGCCGCGCGCGCGCGTTAGTACGAGGCGATATAACGTGATTCGTACGTCTCTTACAAACGTGTGAAGGAAACACAACCGAGCCGCAAATGTACGTAAGACGCAAGCGGAAACATCGAGCCGTGCACTCACTTGCTGCAAGAACGCATATGGGAGCAGAGAGACTTGGCTCTGACGTGGCTGGGACTTGATGTGACTATAACCTGACATGGCGTGATATGGAGTTACTTAGGCGACCTTCGTCACGTAGTAGCGTACTTATGCGTTGCGAGAAGGCATAGAGCGACGACAACGGAGAAGAACACGGACTGCTTCATGCTGACGCACGCAAAACGTTGAATCGAGGCGCCCAATGTCGAGTCAAAGACTTCAAAATTGAAGTCCGATCCAGGGTTTTCTGACAATTAGTTGCGTGCCCGGAGCAAAGCATCAGACGCGTGAATTGATAAATACTTTTGGTAGCTGAAGATTACCTGGGACTCCCCCGGACGGTTCGAATCGGGTATTCCTGAATGGTTACGCGCACCCGAAATGAATTGCCAAACGCGCAAAAGGGATAGTTGTTGAAGAGTCGAGGTGTTAGGATGTGTTCTGTGTGGCGCGGCGGTGTGAGTTGAGGAATGCGGAAGCGCAGCAAGATCGTGCGACAGAGTGAAGCAAAACAACGAGATAAGGGGTTAGCTGATTTACAGTGACTGGAGTCGAGCAGTGTCAAGACGCACCTTGAAGGAAACTGGTACCACCACAACCATTAGGGACAAAACTACCATGTTCAAGGAAATGTATGGTGGATGGGGTGGGGTAGTTTGGGCGTGACGCATGAAAGTGTCAGAATGTTATTATTGTCTAGCCTGTAGTGGGGTGCTCTATAGCGAGTACAACCCAGTTAGGGTTTGCTATATGTACCCCAACTGCTGCTAGTGAAACCCCTCTCCTTTCAATCATTTTCTTGCCTAGTCTTTTTGACATGCTATCAGAGCAGGTCGACCCCCTTGGGTCGATCCTGTGGGTGGTCTTCCTTCGCATCTTGGTGTAGCTGGCTATCTTATCGGCGAATTGCTCGGCCACGAAGTTTGGGACATCTCAAAAATATAATTTCCCAACTTGCTGTGCATCTCAGTGTAATTGTCCAACTCACTCGCATCTCAGTGTAATGGCCCCACTCACTTTGCATCTTCGTGTAGCTGGCCATCTTATCTAAAAAAATATATAACTGCCCAACTTACTTTGATTAAATTGCAAATGCCCGAGTCACTTAGCATCTTAGTATAGCTGGCCATCTTGTCGGCGGATTGCTTCAACATGTAATTTTTAGCTTCGTTCCGCATCCGAATCATGTGCAGCTGCTTTAGCTTTGCCTGAAAGCCCCTGTAATACTTGTTGCTCTTCAAACCCGCTGTAAGTTTCTCCAGCCCTTGCAGCGACGGGGCAGCTGATTTCACGGGCACTGCAAGTGGAGACGGGAGGAGGGGCGCGGCGAGGAAAAGGGGAGAAGCGGGGGTTGAAGGATTCGGAAGGCCACAATCATTTTTGTTTGCTTCGATTTGTATCTGGTTCATCCGAAGCTGCCTCGGTGTCACCTGAAGCCTCTGTAATACTTGTTGCCCCCTGCAGCGAAGGGGCGGCTGATTTCACGGTCACTGCAAAAGGGGGATGGGATGGGAGGAGGGGCGCGGTGGGGAAGGGGGTGTGCGTGAGAGGAACGGTTAAGAACGGTGAAGGAGTCTGTTGAAACGGACATGCTAACAGCACGGATACTGCAGGAGCGTGCGGGGCGTGCGGTTGGGTGGTGCAGGTGCCGTCGGGAGGGTGGGGGGCTTAGGGGTCAGACGGGGAAAGGACGGGGGACGAAAAAACACGGCGTATTCTAAATCGACTCATAACGTACGCAGGGGCCGTGGTGAGCGAGTAGCACGCGGAGGGTAAGGACGGCAATGGATGGGAGACGAGAGGATAAACGACTCGATATAAGCACCGGGCCCGCATCGGGCTTGCAAATGAAGCATAAACGCCTCAATATAAGTTGCGACAAGGTTTTTGAGTCGACTAAAAAATTGGGACGTCAAAAACACTCACACAGGCATTGGGCCCGCATCGAGCTTGCGAGTGAAACATAAACGATTCGATACGAAGCGATGCAAAGAACCTACAAGCACACATAAAACACTTTGACACGTTGCAAATACACGCTGACACTCAGGAGCTTATGCATTAAAGCGAACAAGCCATAACGAACAACCACGTTGCGTCGTTTATTCACCCCTTTCCTATACACGAAAGCTACCGCTCGCACATGTGGCGCCGTGTTTGCGCGAAGGCATGTGCGCGGAGCAGACTGGCCGCGCGCGCGCGTTAGTACGAGGCGATATAACGTGATTCGTACGTCTCTTACAAACGTGTGAAGGAAACACAACCGAGCCGCAAATGTACGTAAGACGCAAGCGGAAACATCGAGCCGTGCACTCACTTGCTGCAAGAACGCATATGGGAGCAGAGAGACTTGGCTCTGACGTGGCTGGGACTTGATGTGACTATAACCTGACATGGCGTGATATGGAGTTACTTAGGCGACCTTCGTCACGTAGTAGCGTACTTATGCGTTGCGAGAAGGCATAGAGCGACGACAACGGAGAAGAACACGGACTGCTTCATGCTGACGCACGCAAAACGTTGAATCGAGGCGCCCAATGTCGAGTCAAAGACTTCAAAATTGAAGTCCGATCCAGGGTTTTCTGACAATTAGTTGCGTGCCCGGAGCAAAGCATCAGACGCGTGAATTGATAAATACTTTTGGTAGCTGAAGATTACCTGGGACTCCCCCGGACGGTTCGAATCGGGTATTCCTGAATGGTTACGCGCACCCGAAATGAATTGCCAAACGCGCAAAAGGGATAGTTGTTGAAGAGTCGAGGTGTTAGGATGTGTGCTGTGTGGCGCGGCGGTGTGAGTTGAGGAATGCGGAAGCGCAGCAAGATCGTGCGACAGAGTGAAGCAAAACAACGAGATAAGGGGTTAGCTGATTTACAGTGACTGGAGTCGAGCAGTGTCAAGACGCACCTTGAAGGAAACTGGTACCACCACAACCATTAGGGACAAAACCACCATGTTCAAGGAAATGTATGGTGGATGGGGTGGGGTAGTTTGGGCGTGACGCATGAAAGTGTCAGAATGTTATTATTGTCTAGCCTGTAGTGGGGTGCTCTATAGCGAGTACAACCCAGTTAGGGTTTGCTATATGTACCCCAACTGCTGCTAGTGAAACCCCTCTCCTTTCAATCATTTTCTTGCCTAGTCTTTTTGACATGCTATCAGAGCAGGTCGACCCCCTTGGGTCGATCCTGTGGGTGGGCCCGCCACCTAACTGCTTCCGCTGCTATTCTGCTTCTCGCACGCCTCGGGCGCGCGCCGTCTTCTTCCTGCCGTGCGCTCAGGGCGTACGGCGGTTTTCTGCCCGCCGTGCGCCCCGAGGCGCGCGGCGGTTTCCTGCCCGTCGTGGCGCCCCCGGGGACCTGCGCGCTGCCCCCCGTCGTCCTCCTCCCGTCGCCTCGTCGCGGCGCCTTGGGGGCCCGCGCGTCCCCCCCCTCCCGTCGCCTCGTCGCGGCACCTTGGGGGCCCGCGCGCCGCCCCCTCCCGTCGCCTCGTCGCGGCGCCTAGGGGGCCCGCGCGCGGCCCCTCCCGTCGCCCGTCGAGCCGCCCTCGGGGGCCCGTGCGCGGCCCCCCTCCCGTCACCCGCCGTGGCGCCCTCGGGGGGCCCGCGCCCTGCTTCTTCGTGGCGCCCAAGAGCCACCCCGCTGCCTCCCTTTCCCTCCGTGCCCCGCCCCTGCTGTTTCCCGCGCTCCTGCCTGCGTTAGGGTTTGGGGGTGGCGGGCATGGGGGTGACCGGTGTGGGTAACCTGCGGCTCCTCCTCCTCCTCCGTCTCCCACTGCTGCAGCTGCCGCTGAGGGGGGTGGGTGTGTGGGAGCCGAGGGTTTAGGGTTTAAGGGGGGTGCCGTGGAAGTGGAGCTAGGGTGTCAGCAGGGGGTGTGTGAGAGGGGCGTGGGACGGTCGGGGGAGGTTGCGTGGAGGTAGCCGTCGTGACGCCAGCAGCGCCAGTAGTCCGGATGCCCTCGCGCGTTTCGGTAGCCCAGCGAGCCTGCTTCGCCAGTCGCCTGTGGGTCCGTTGCTCCTGTGTGTGCTCGTCGTAGCCGCGGAGCCAGATACTCCCGTAGTCCGGTGCCCTCGTGCGCTCGGTAGCCACTGTGCGCGCCGCTCCTGTTGCCCGTGTGTCTGCAGCTTCAGTCGGCGCCTTTCATCTTCTCGCCCTCACAGTTTCTCCTCCTCCTCACTTGCCCTCTATGATCACCTCTAGCTTTGCTTATAATTGTGAACTATTGCTATGCCTGCTCATTGTACTGATTACACCCCACTTTGGCTATGGGGGTGTGTCAGAATGTTATTATTGTCTAGCCTGTAGTGGGGTGCTCTATAGCGAGTACAACCCAGTTAGGGTTTGCTATATGTACCCCAACTGCTGCTAGTGAAACCCCTCTCCTTTCAATCATTTTCTTGCCTAGTCTTTTTGACAGAAAGTGCGGCGGTATCTTTCGGCCAATGAACGACAGGTGCATTGGGTCGCCTCCATTCTGGTTTGGCTAGCGGGCCGAGCTTTACCCAGCCTTGGTCGCAGCTAGGGAAGGGTAGGTGTGGGCTTGCGTAGGGGGTGCCCGCTGGCTACCGAGGGAAACAGCGGGCTCGAGCGAGGCTTGGCTCGTTCGGGTACGACTCGGGGCATCGGGACGGAAAACGTGTTCAGGAGGAGGCTTGGGGTCCAGCCGCGGGGAATTTAGTTAGTCGCTGCGCCCGTGGCTTGTCTCCGCCCGAATGAGCTTTTCGAACCTCCTCTTCACTCTTTGCAGCAATTCTGTCGAATCATCTGTCGACGCATGGAAGTGTAGGCTCGAGATCGATAAGGCGGCGGGCGATTTGTGTTTCTCCAACAGCATATTCCCCAACTAGGCAAGCCTTGCCGAACGAAGCTTAGCCCCACGAAAGGCAGCCTAGCCCCACGAAACTTTGCCGAGGCAGTAACGGACCGAGCTGAACCTCCTCAAAGTTGATTGAAGATTGATGACTGAAAATCGTTTCCAGCTTTCGGTAACCAATGATTGGGCAAGGGCAATCGCGAACTACACCGAAATCGCCACCTTGCTAATGGGAACTGTACAACCTTACCCTCGCCGACAACAATTCCCCCCAATTTCAACCCCCTTGTCGCCACCTGTAGTCCAGGTGCGAGTGCGGTTCGGTCCATGCAACCTCACCCGAGTACAACCGCTTTACCACGGTTCAGAACAAACAGAAACCAGTGAATCTCCCATCTGAGAGTTGAAATTGGAGGGAACTTCTTTGTTCCAACCAATTTCAACCCCATGGCTAAACGACAAGGACGCGACTCGGGGCCCCGAGTGTTGAGATTGGCGAGGGTAACTTGTACACGAACCCAGATCACCTGTTATGAGTTGTGAAAGAGAAGAGTGCGCAGAATTCAATAACGCGGAAGTGATTACAACGTCGAGCAAATAATGAAGCCTATGAATAATATAGCAGGGCTAGCTAGGCGAAGGTCGCGGGGTCGCGAGATGATTGGGTGCAGGTTCGGGGTTGGACAACCCGAAGGCGACGCGATGTTGGTTCGGAAGGTGAGGCCGTCGGGCCGAGCCTGGGTTTCTGAAAACCGGGGTTGTACGCGTACAGTGTGACCCAGTAAGGAATCCGAGAAAATTCCTTACACAACCCCCTCCTTTAAGAAAGGTGGTGTATATCCGGGACACTCCGGCGGGTCAGGTATGCATCCACAACCCATGGCCTTGTAGCGAGTCAGCTGCGACATACGTGCCGTCCTCGCTCGTGCGATCTTTCCAGCAAAGCAGGAAAATGATAGTGCGTCCGCCAGCCATTAGCTCCACGCGATGGTTCAGAATTTTCCAAGGTTTGAGCGTGGCTTCAGCCACAGGTCGTGTGGTCGGCGCGATGGTGGGCCGAGCGACAACTGGCGACCGTGGCGGCTCATAATGGCGCAGCAAGGTGACATGGAACGCATCATGTCCTCCAATCGTCGGGCAGTAGAAGTTTCGCGGTAACAGGTGTCACCATCTGGACTAAGCGAAATGGGCCGACGTAGCGGGGTCGGAGTTTTGCTGGCTGCGACAATCGTAGGTTTTTGGTGTCCAGAAGGACTACTTGCCCAGTACGGAAGAGTAAATCCCGTTAATGCTTGTCCGCATTCCGGCTCGCAGTAGTGTTGGCTTTGCGGATAAAATCAGCTGCTTTATTGCGGGCATTCTGTAGTTCCATGACAAACTGTTGCGATCGTGGTACCGGGTTATCCAGGGTCGTTGAAGAGGGTACCACGGGGTCTATCCCGTAATGCAGATAGAAGGGCGATTGTTTGGTCGTTGTCGAAGGTGCATTGTTATATGCGAAGTCTAGCATCCGGAGCGAGTCCTCCCACTTGCTCAGGTCCGAGCAGTTGGTGCGAATCAGCTGCTCCATCGTTCGATTTGTACGTTTTGTCTGTCCGTCGGTTTGTGGGTGGTATGACGACGAAAACTGTAGGCTGGTGCCGTACTGTGCCTACATCTCCTGCCAGAACTTCGACGTAAATTTTGGATCTCGATTGCTGATGATCGCCGAAGGTAACAAGTGTAGGCGTACGACGGTGGAGATGAAGAGCTTTTTGGTATCTTCGGCTGTGATCGTCGTGCGGCATGGTGCAAAATGCGCCATTTTTGTCAGTCTGTCAACGACGACCATCACCAAGTCATTGCCACTCGTGCCAGCTGGAAGCCCCGTGACGAAATCCATCGTCACCTGTTGCCACGGTCGTTCGGGTGGCTCGAGGGGTTGCAGCAGTCCGGTCGGCCTTTGTCGCGACGACTTCATTTCTTGGCAGGTCTGGCAGGTTGTCACGTAGCGCTGCACATCTGTTAGCATGTCTGGCCAATAGTAGTTTCGCTGCAGCAGCTTGAGTGTTTTGTCGATGCCGAAATGCCCGGAGAGGTTGGAGTCGTGTACCTCCTGCATCAGCAACTCCCGTAAGGATTGGTAGGCGGGTACCCAAATCCGGTTCGTATCGGCTTTTAGGTGGTATTTGCCGTGTTGTGTAGTGGCCTGTTGGTGTCGATTCTTGAAAAACCTGTTGGTCTTGTAGCCGTGGGTGAATAGTCCCGTCAGCATCGGGTTGGTGTGGGCAATTAGTACTGATGCTGTCTGCATGGATGGGCGGGTTAAGGCGTCAGCAATGTTATTGGCGCCTTTCTTGTACGTGATGGTGTCTTGAAAATTGAACTTGAGGTAGTCCAACCACCTGATTTGTTGTGGGTTGAGTGTCGGTTGCGTGTACATGTACTGTAGCGATTTGTGGTCGGTTCGAATCGTCACATCGACTCTCGTGAGGTAGCAGCGCCAGGTACGAAATGCGTGGACGATGGCCAGCATCTCTTTGTCGTGGACTGGGTAGTTGCGCTCGGGTGGCTGCATCTTGCGTGATTTGCAGGCGATGGGTTGCAGCCCTTTGCTGAAGACCCTGGCGTCCGTGAACGGTCAAGATGGGTCGCCGAGGCGGAGGACAGGGGGTGAACTCAACATATTTTGAGTGTGTCGAAGGTGGACTGTTCTCTCTCCCCCCACTGAAAATGTGTGTCCTTGTGCATCAGGTCGGTTAGCGGCTTGGTTATCCCTACCATACTGGGTACAAAACGGCAAATGTAGTTAACGAACCCCAAAAAACTTTGCAATTCGGGGATGTTAGTCGGCGGCTTCCACTTAGCGATAGCGTCCACTTTGCGGTGGTCAATTTTAATGCCGTCACCGGAAACGACGTGTCCCAAAAACTCCAGCTCTGGTTTCAGGAACTTGCACTTAGATCCCTTCCTGATTAGCCGGTTCCCCTGTAAGCGCCGGAACACCTCCTCCAAACCTCGTAAATGCTCCTCTTTTGTCTTGCTGTACACCAGAATGCCGTCGAGATACACGATGATTTTTTGGTCCAGCATGTCCTTGAAGATCCCGTTCATCGTCAGCTGGAACATCGACGGCGCGTTGGTTAGTCCGAACGGCATCACTGTATATTCGTAACTGTCGTAGCGTGTGCAAAAGCTATCTTCAGGCAGTCGTCGGCGAACACGCGAATTTGGTGGTAGCCTCATCGCGCAAGTCGATTTTCGAGAAGAAACGAGCCCCTTGAAGTTGATCCAGCAGGTCGTCCGCTCGCGGGATTGGGTAATGTGACTTGATCGTGACCCGATTCAGCGCCCAATAATCAATACACATGCGTAAGCCCCCGTCCTACTTCGGCGTGAACAATATTGGTGTTGCAAAGGGCTATGTGCTTGGTCGTATGGATCCCTTGGCTAACAGGTAATCCAGTTGGCTTTGCAGCTCATCGAGTTCTGGTTGGCTGAGCCGCCACTGTGTCCGCACAGTGGGTTGCGCGCCGGGTTCTAGCTGGATCCGATGGTCTTCCAGACGCTGAGGGGGCAGGCCATCGGGTAGGTCATCCGCGAAAATTTCGGGATACTTCCGGATGATGCTCGCCAGCTCCTTAGGGACCGCCGTGCAGAGCGTGTCAATGTCTGCGATTTTTTCGGTGGTTGCTACCTCGTTCAGGTGTACTGCGTAGCTTTGAGCCCCACTGTTTATCGCTCGCCGCATGGTGACGGCGTTGACACGTGTCGTCACCGGCTCCGAGTTTGTCCATTTCGGAAGCGTCGTCAGCCCTGCATTTCCTCGCATGGCACACGCTCCCGTCGTCCAGCCGATCGTCAGATTGTATCGCTGCAGCCAGTCTCGTCCCAGCAACACATTGCAAGCGTCCAAAGTCGTCGCCAGCATCTTCATGTTGAACTCAAAATTGTCGCCGCACTTGATCCAATTTTTTCGCGCTTCATCTCGGATGGCCAGCGGTGTCCCATCCACCAGCCTTGCATCGATCTCCGGCAGACACCTGGTCAGCTTCACCCCAATTTTTTTGGCCGTTGCCAGGTTGACGAGGCTGTGACTCGCCCCACTGTCAATGAATATTTTTATTTTATAGCCGCTAACCCTCCCCACCACCAGCACAGGGTAGTCCACGTGTTCACCCATGTTATTCGTCCGGGTGCGGCCGATAGCTCTGATCGGTACCACGACTCGATGTGGATGGTGATTGTCAGGCGACAGGGTCTCGTCAGTAGGGCGCCCATCTGCTACTGACTCCCATATTTTCTCGACCCTTCTCCGTAGTTCTTCTTCCCCTACTTAAGCTTCGGGAAGTCTTTTCTTAGGTGGCTTAGTTGGTTGCATGCAAAGCAGGGCCCGATGGCTCAGCTTGGCGCATCCACGCCGTTGATCGTGTGCTGCTGAGTCGATCCGCGAAATCGAGGGCCCTCCTGGGAGCTCGCTCTCACCCACTGCATCAACGCATCCGTTGACTCGGCTTCTTGGACGGCGTCATTGAAGCTGCGTGGCCGCGTGTGTCGGACCTCGTACTGTATCTCGTATTTGAGGCCCACTAAGTAGCAATCCAACCGCTCCGCATTGTTGAAACTAGCAGACGAGAATGATGCATTGAAATGAGAGTTGGGTACAAGTATCAAACCCTAGAGGGGTTGTACCCCATATTGGCTACCCCACTACAGCCTACACATATATATCACATATATAATTTGACACACCCCCATAGGCAAAGTGGGGGAGAGCAAGGGGTCACAAGACCAGTCAAGAGAGACAAAAGCAAGCCCAGGGTGGATCACAATGTCACCACACACTCTGAGCACAAGCAAAGGGCCACAAGGCTAGTTCACATGCAGAGCTATACAGAACAATGCGAGTAGTACAGTGATCACAGCCTAGAAGTATAAGCATGCAAGGAAATATATAGATCACAGTACAAGCAAGGTCAAGCAGTAAGCAAGTGAGGGAACGAAGACACAAGGCCTAACGCAGTACAGTGCCGCTGATGGTCACTAGGCGGAAGCGCCTTGGTGAATATATCAGCAGTGTTGGCTCGCGAGTCCACGTACACAAGACGAAGCTGGCCACGCTGCTGCAGCTCTCGAGCAAGGAAGTAGCGTAGAGCAATGTGCTTCGTTCTGTGCTCCAGTCTGTGCTCCTGACACAAGGCAAGGGCTGCCTTGTTGTCGCCGTACAGAACTGGAGGAGAACAAGGCTGCTCTCCCAAGTCAGTCAACAGGTAGGTGAGCCAGCGTAACTCCTGTGCAGCCATGGCTGTGGCGTAGATCTCAGCCTCACAACTGGAGCTGAGAACAGAAGAAGAGCGGGTGGACCGCCAAGAAACTGAACCGGAGCCAAGGCTGAAGGTGTAACCCTGCGACGACCGTTGCGTAGTCTGGTCGTCAATTCACCCCGTCCTCCAAGCACCAGCCCCATGCCTGATGTACTGCACAAGTAGCGCAGCACCCTCTTAGCAGCCTCCCAGTGCTCTCGCCTGTGTCTCCCAGGCGCAACGTAGCGAGCTAGGATGCTAAGAGGGTACGCAAGGTCAGGTCGAGTGCAAGTCATCAGGTACATGAGGCAGCCCACAAGCTCTGGGTACGGGCCACTCGGCTCTACGGACTCGTCCGAAGGTGGAGCTGAGAGCGAGTGGCTGGTAGACAGAGGAAAGGACTGTGGTGAGGAGAACTAGAAGCCGAAGCGCTGAAGGACCTGCTGCACCATGTGTGACTGAGTCAGGGTGATGGTGCGGCGTGCTCTGTCCCAGGTGATCTGCAAGCCAAGGTAACTGTGCAGCTCACCCAGGTCTGTGCACGTGTGTCTCTTCTGCAGCTCCGACTTCACAAGAGCGAGTGCCTCAGTGTCAGCAGTAGCAAAGACTAAGTCGTCGACGTACACAAGGATGTAGAACGGCGGCAGTGACGTGTCTGTGCGCAGGAACAGTGACGGGTCTGCAGTGGAAGGAGCAAACCCAAGAGCCGCAAGCGTCGTCCCGGTGTGTGTCGTGCCACTCGCGCGGCGCCTGGCGGAGACCGTAGACTGGCCGCCTGAGGCTCCACTGGGTACCAGGAGGGGACAACCCAGTGAAGCCAGGAGGACGGCGCAGCCAGATCTCCTCGTGCAGGCTGCCCTGCAAGAAGGCTGTGCTGAAGTCAAGAGAGTGAAGCTCGTAGTCACGCTGAGCGGCAACATGCAGCAGCACCCGAAGAGTGGTCATCTTCGGAGTAGGGGAGAAGGTCTGGAAGAAGTCAACTCCCTGCCGCTGACTGAAGCCTCGAGCAACGTAACGAGCCTTGAAGGCAGGCGGAGAACCCGGCGGCCGCTTCACCCTAAAAATCCACATGCCATCGACGATGTTCGCCCCAGGGGGGGGAACCTCATCGACGTAGGTGCCTGTGGACTTCCAGGATGCCATCTCTGCGTCCATGGCTGTCTGCCACTGAGAGGAGTAGGGACCCGAGACCGCCTCTGTGTAAGAGCGGGGGGTAGGGATGTCCAGTGCATCCGGGTCTCCCTCAGGGGCAAGCAGCCAGGCCGTGAGATGAGGTACAGCAGCCGCAAGACAGTCAAGGTCCTCTTGCCTGTCCTCAAGGACGTCCGTGCCAAGAGCACACTCACCCCCGACAGACGGAGGACAGACAGACTCAGACTCAGCAACAAGACTGGCAGCGTAGTCTAGACGACAGGCAGCAGCAAAGTCAACAAGCTCAGCGACAAAGGCAGACGCAGCAGCAGACTCAAATGAAGGGTCGATGACAACAGTGGCCAACAGACGCGTGACAGTCGGGTGAGCAGCACAAACGGCGTCAGACTCAGGGTCCGGAACGTCAGGCAAAGAGGACGCAGGAGGAGACGGCAGGGGGACACGCTGTGGAACAGAGGAAGGACGAAGTGTCATCTGGTGCGTGCCAGGGACAGGAGGAGGACGCGGACGCGGAACACGGCGACCAGTGCGAGCAGCGCGAACAGGTGAGACAGGACGAGACGCAGGCGGACGACGCTCTGTAAGAGACTCAGGCTGCTCAGTGTAAGGAGGAGGAGCAGGCAGTGGGGAGGCAGGCTGTAACTGTGGCTGGGACTGGTCTGGCAGTGGACACAGGTCAGTAGAAGACGGGAGACCAAGAACTTGGCGAAGTAGGGGAACGAAGTACGGTCGTGGTCGCACAGCGTCTCCAGCACCAGTACCAACAGCTCCAACAGCAGGACCAGCTCCCGCGCCAGCAGCTCCAGCGCCTCCAGGGTCAGCAACTCCAGCCCCGGCACCACCAGCGGCCGAAACTCCAGTACCAGTAGCACTCCCAGCTCCGGCAGCTCGAGCACCAGAAGTGCGAGCACCTCCGGAGCCAGCAGCACTCGAACGTCCAGCACCCTCAGCACAAGCGTCTCCAGTGCCAGTGTCTCCAGCGCCAACTCCTCCCGGAGCTCCAGTGTCTCCAGCTCCAGTAGTGCGACCCTGACGACGAGCGTACCACTCATGGAGCTGCTGAGGGGAAAGAGGCTCACGCAGGGTGGAGGGCTGCAGCGAGGCGCCAGCAGTGCGACTCCGAAGACGACCGCTCCAAGGAGACTGCTCACCAAGCACCGCAGCACCCCCAGGCGCAGCACCCCCAGGCTCAGCACCCTCAGGCTCAGCACCCCCAGGATCAGCTCCCTCAGGCTCCGCAACCCCAGGCTCAGCACCCCCAGGCTCCGTTCTCCCAAGCCCAGCACCCCCAGGCTCCGCACCCTCAGCCACAGCAACCCCAGGCTCCGCACCGCTTGGCTCAGCACCCCCAGGCTCCGCACCCTCAAGCTCAGCACCCCCAGGCTCCGCACCCCTAGCAGCACCCGAGTCACCAGTGACCTCAAGAGGCTCAGCCACACGAGGAGGGTCTACCTGAGACACACCTGAAGGGGCAGGACCTGAAGGAGGGGGAAGGGCTACCTGAGGGGGACCTGGAGCAAGAAAGAGCGGCAGAGGGGGGGGCGAGGGGCAGTGCGGTAGGGAAAGAGACGGTAAAAGGGGACTGACTCGTCAAAGGTGACGTCCTGAGACGCAAAGACACGGCGCGAGGCGGGGTCGTAGAACTGCCAGCCAGGCGCGTCAGTAGGAAAACCAAGGAAGACGCAGGGAATGGCGCGAGCGGAGAGCTTGTCCGCGGTGGTATCGCGGACAAAGGCACGAGCACCCCAGACCCGGAAGCGCGACGCATCGCCAATCTCCCCCGTCCACAGCAGAGTGGGCGAGGTCTCCGGAAAGGAGACACGGGGCCAGAGGTTGAGCTGATGTGCGGCGTACCGGACCGCAAACGGCCACAGAAAATGGGGGGCAGCTGCATGGATCATGGAGGTGCGAGCGACCTCCATGACCAAGCCAATGCGGCGCTCAGCAACCCCATTCTGCTGCGGAGAGGCCGGAAGCGTGAACGACTGGCGGATGCCGTGCTCCTCACAGAAGGCTCGCAAGAGGTCGGAGGAAAACTCACCACCTCTGTCAGAGTGCAGACGCAGGACGGGAAAGTCCGACTGGAACCGCTCGCGGAGCTGGAGACGAGTAGCGCGGATCCAGGGGATCAAAACAGCAGGGACGTCTCCCTTGCTGCGCAAGGGGAAGACCGTGGTGTAACGCGAGTAGTCGTCGACAACCAGCAGGAAGTACCGCTCACGGCCCTGTCCCTGGACGCGGGCCGGGCCCCACACGTCCAGGTGAAGAGTCTGCAGCGGAGCCTCTGTGGGAGGGAACGAGGAGGAGTGAGGAGCGGCGCGCTGCCGCCCCTCGATGCAAGGAATGCAGGGCGGCGCAGGCGAGGGAGGGAGGGCAGGCAAAGACCTGGGAAGACCAGAGACAAGTAGGCGAGAGTGCATGCTACGAAGGCGGGGCAGGGAGGGGTGACCAAGGCGGTGGTGCCACAGGAGAGTGTCGTGCGACAGGCGGCGACACTCACACTGGGTAGCTACCTGAGTGGACGCGTACAGCTGTGGAGACAAAGGGGTGTAGCGTGAGACAGTGGTGAGGGTGTAGAGACTGGACCCGGGCTCACGAGTGAACGTGGCCAGGTGGCGGCCAGTCTTGGAGCACGTGCAGATCGCCACACGCTGTCCTCCAGGAGTCCAGGTGTCAACCCAGTGATCCTGAAGGACGGCGTTGCTCACCAGGTTCGTAGAGAACGTGGGAAGGTGGAGACCAGACAGCTCACCGGACGGGACCGCCGGACACGGGAGCACAGTGGAGGAACGAGCAAGCACTGGGCCCCCAGAGGGGTCAGCCAGTGAGACAGGGACAGGCGCAGGAAGGGGAGTGACAGTGGTACTGTCGCGAAAGAAACAGCGAGAAGCACCAGAGTCAAGTGTAAAAGTGTGCAAGGCCTGTGCCGACTTAGTACCAGGGGGGGCAGACTCACGAGCACCAAGAGGAGCAACCTCTATACCGGGGTTAGGGGGAAAGCACAAGTAGCAGTCACCCTCAGCACTAACAGTCAATGCATACATGGCAGCAAGAATCTTATCATAGTCCAGATCAAAGATAGGAACCTCACGTCTCATCAGGTCTGCCCACTTGGGCAGTTCAGTCGCATCAGGGAACCTGGCACGCCAGGCGTCGCTAAGACGAGAGAAGCAGGGGGAGGTAGTGTGAAAGCCGTTGCATGTGCGACCAGTGAGGGGACCTGTGCGAATGATATAGGGGCAGCGAACAGGACCCCCAAGCGCCCCACGCTGAGCGTACCAGTCATGGAGCTGCTGGGGCGTGGGGGTCTCGCGCTGCTGCTGCTGCTGCTGCTGTTGCGG
Source organism: Closterium sp. Yama58-4 (assembly GCA_947470075.1). Classification (NCBI taxonomy): domain Eukaryota; kingdom Viridiplantae; phylum Streptophyta; class Zygnematophyceae; order Desmidiales; family Closteriaceae; genus Closterium; species Closterium sp. Yama58-4. Next base: position 358,796 of record CANIUD010000082.1, on the reverse strand, counting down.
CTGCTGCTGCTGCTGCTGCTGCTGCTGCTGCTGCCCCTGGCCACCACCAAAACTCCAGCCCCCACCACCGCCGCCACCACTGCTCCCTCCTTCCCCACTGCCGCCGCTGCCACCTCCACTGCTACCGCCACCGCCGCCACTCCCCCCACCGCCTCCACCCGCACCACCGCCCCCACCTCCTCCTCTGCCACCACCTCCACCACCCCGACCACCCTTGCCCTTGGCGCTGCGGCGCTTCCCACTAGGAGCGGAAGCCGCCCCGACCTCCTCAGCACGCAAGAAGTCGACTGCAGCAGCAACAGAGGCATGAGAGGAGGCGAGGGGGGAGGGGGAGCACCCCTCAAAGATGGAGGTGCGGGGAGTGCCTCGAGCAGCACTGACAGCGAAAATGCTCTTCTCCGCTGCCAGAAGTTGCTTCTCGAAATCGTCTATGGTGAGGGTAGAGGGGTCGAGGGCAAGGAAGTGGTCCCTGACCGAGTGAAGGGAGTCAGGGAGGAGGGTGACGAGGAAGTAAAGGGTGAAGTACATCGGGGGGTGGTTCTGCGCGAGAAACTCGTCTGAGAGTGCAGCACGGAAGCGAAGGTCACTAGCACGCAGGTGAGAGATCAGATCCTCAACAGTGGAAAACGAGGACAGATCGGGGAACAGGTAGGGCAGCATAAGACGGCCGAGGGCTGCTGTGGCGGGAGAAGAATTGCGCGCAACTACTGCGTCGTACAGCGCCTTAGCGGTCTTGTGCTGGCTAAAGTGGCGCGCTCGGAGATCGGCAGGTGGTTGCGAATCGCTAGGCGGGCTACAGCGTCACGGGTCTGCCAGCTAGAGCGAGCGAGTGCGTCAGCGGTATCAGCAGGGGCAGCAGAGGCGCCAGAGGCAAAGTCAAACAAGGAGACGCCGCCTTTGGAATCAGTCAGCAGGAAAAGCTGTAAGCCCTCTAGCCAGGTAGCGAACTCGATCGGGCGGCCATCAGGCTCAAATTCTAGGACGTGAGGAGTCGTTATCGGCACAGCGAAGGGAAGCCGAGGCAGCAGGCAGGCAGGGGCCGGGTGCGGGCTAGGGCACGGGCGTAGGGCGACGCGGCAGGCAGGCAGGGGGCCGGGCGCGGGTATAGGGCGACGCGGCAGGCAGGTGGGGGGGCCGGGCGCGGGTGTAGGGCGACGCGACAGGCAGGCAGGGGGGAGCCGGGCGCGGGCTTATGGGCGACGCGACGGGCAGTTAGGCGGCCGGGCGCGGGCTTTAGGGCGACGCGACGAGTTGGCAGGTGGCCGGGGCGGGCTTTAGGGCAACGCGATGGGCAGGCGGGCGGGGCCGGGCGCGGGCTTGGGGCAACGCGACGGGCAGGCAGGGGCCCAGGCGCGGGCTTGGGGCAACGCGACGGGCAGGCAGGGGGCCGGGCGCGGGCTTTGGGCGACGCGACGGGCAGACAGGGGGCCAGGCGCGGGCTTGGGGCAACGCGACGGGCAGGCAGGGGGCCAGGCGCGGGCTTGGGGCAACGCGACGGGCAGGCAGGGGGTCGGGCGTGTGCTTAGGGTGACGCGACGGGCAGGCACGGGGCAGGCGCGGGCCTTAGGGCAACGCGACGGGCAGGCGGGGTCCAGGCGTGGGCTTGGGGCAACGCGACGGGCAAGCGGGTGGGGCCGGGCGCGGGCTTAGGGCGACGCGACGAGCAGGCAAGGCAGGCGCGGGTCTTAGGGGCGGCGCGACAGGCAGGCAAGGCAGGGCGCGTGTGGGGCAGTGCGGTAACCGCAGGCAGGCAGGCGTTCGGTGGGCCCAGGAAAAAATAATCCGGTCCTAATGGACCTACCGCTGTGAAACCATGTTGAAAATAGCAGACAAGAATGATGCATTGAAATGAGAGTTGGGTACAAGTATCAAACCCTAGAGGGGTTGTACCCCATATTGGCTACCCCACTACAGCCTACACATATATATCACATATATAATTTGACACGCATCACTCATGTCGTCCACTTGGTCCGCCAAGTTGCAGAATGTGCTGGTGTAGTCTTTGACCGAAAGCAGCTGCTTCCAGGCACGCAGCTTCATGCGAGCAGAGTTCGAGGCAGATATGTGCTCGAACCTGGTTTGCAGGGCGGCGCCCCACTCCTTCCATGTGCGTATCGCAGCCGTCCCGAAAATCGAAGCTGCTCGTTGCGTGACAGGTGTCGAAGTCCCGTCGTTCACACGTGCTAGTCCTGCCGAAGTCCCTTTGTCTTGCAACGTTCGTCACCACCATTCCAGCGCAGGTCCTCCTAACAATGATACTGCGAAATTAATGCGGGTGGCACTGTCAATAATCATAGCAGCATTGAAAAACACCTCCACGCCGAACAACCATGCAGAAACAGTGAAGAACTTGTCACTCGGGTGAAACGGGGGCGGGTTTGTCGGCTTGATATTGACAGTTGTCGAAGCCGTTATTGCTGCTTGGACTATTGGCGCTGCTGCTGTCGTCGGCGGAGTTGTCGCTGCTGCACGTGTCGGCGCTGCACGCGACTGTTGCGGTGACTTTTGTTGCTGTGCCCCCCTCGCATCTTCCGCATCCATGGAGCCTTCCAGCTTTCTCCAGACCTGCTCATCTGGCGTGGAGCTGCTACTTGCGTCCTCGACGACAGACGACTCCTGACGTGCTTCACCACGCGCCAGGTGTAGTTCGGCGTTTTCCTAACCCAGACGTTCCACCTGTGCAGTCATGGTAAGCAAGTTCGCTTGCATCGCTCGGAACTGTTTCATGAACTCGTTGATCTCGGCCTGCTCCATGTGCCTCAGGCTTTGCCTAACGGGCAGGGGGTGGCTAGCAATTTTTCTGACTTCGGTAAAGGCGTAAACACTATCGTAGTCGGAGTGAAATAATAGTGTCTATTTCACAGGCCGACCGCTTTACAGCCCACCAAGTCTATCGCATACAAACCTGGAAACGCGAGGGTAACCTAGGAAAGTAGCTCTGATACCAGGTGTTATGATTTGTGAAAGAGAAGAGTGGGCAGAATTCAATACCGCATCGCCCGGATAGTAGACAGTGTTGAATAGTAGATAGGGGTTGTCTATTATTCGAGTGTCTCTTATAAACAGGCTAGCCTTTTTATACGACACCTATTTGTGTGTACGAGATAAGACATATATGCCTTATAATCAGAACCGGGGTTTAGGGATTTTCTTATGAACAGGGGGTGTCATCTAAACGATCCTTGCTTACTGTAAGGGGGTACATGCATACATTCATGAATCTCTACTTCTACATAACCCCCCTCAGTCACCGCCTCCCCACCTGCACTAACAGCAGGCTCTCTAACACCCAGGTCTGGCACTCGCCAGGCATGCCTAGCCGTCTCCCTAGGCTCGATCATGCGGTCAGCCTCGGCCGCCGCTCCACGGTAATTGGGGGTCTCCTGGTACAGCACCTCCAGGTCGGTTGCCACGGCCACCTCCCTCACGCCCTCTGCCTGCATCTCCTCCTCCTCCTCCTCCTCCTCCTCCTCCTCCTCCTCCTCCTCCTCCTCCTCCTCCTCCTCCTCCTCCTCCTCCTCCTCCTCCTCCTCCTCCTCCTTTGGAGCCTGCCCAAGCAGGCGCGTGTTGTCGCCCGTAGTCCCCCAGAGGCACATGTCCTCGGAGACATCGGTGGTGCTCCTAGCGCGTAGGTGAGACATCACCAGGTGGTTCTCCGTTCCGTCCAGCTTGCTTGAAATCCCACAGTGGCGGAACGCGTCGATGATGACCTGCTTGGGGACTTGATCCCAAGCCTCCGCGATCCACTGCAGCACCACGGGGTGCGGAGGCCTCCGCAGGTTCTCTGCGGGTGGGACAGAGGCAGGGGCAGCGAGACCTTAGAGACATGGACAGGAAACAAAGCAGAAATTTAGTTAGAAAGGTTACTCACCCTTCTTCGTTTTGAGGTGAATCCCTTTACTCATGAACCACCTGGCGTAGCGCGCTCGCACGGCAGCCTTGAAGCACCGGTTGATGGAGACGTCCAGGGGTTGAATCTGGCTCGTACAACTCGCTAGGATCACTGCAGGGGTGATGCTGTGCATGCGGTATGATTGAAGAATGCTCTGGGTGATGTGGCCTCGGTATTAGTCCAACACCAGCATCGCATGCCTCACGTTCTGGCCGCGCGGGGTGTTGAAATGGGGCAGCACCTCCTTGGTCAGCCAGGTCTGTACAGCACTCTCGTCCATCCATCCGCTGTCCTGTGCTTGGACCATGATTCCTGCCAGGCACATAGGGGACAGACGGGCATCACCACAGTGAGGCAAGCTCATCAGGCATTCGGCTTTTGAATTCCTTGAGCTTACGTTCCGGAATCTCTTAGTTGGGCACGTTCTTCAGCCTGAACCACACCCATGGCTGCAGCTTCTCCCCGGATGCGGTGCACGCGTGCATCACCATCAGCCTCGCCTTCTGGTATCCTGCAGTGTGGATTGGGACCGAGCGCATGCCACGGTGCTCATCGTCCTCTCGGCCGGCATCTCCACAAATAGTGGCGTTTGGTCCGCGTTGATGATGCGGGCCAGGTCAATGTTGTGCCGCGCCCTGTTGATGCGCACGAACTTCCAAAATGACATGCAGTCCTTTGCACACTCTGCAAAAGGAGGGGCTGGTTAAAGCAGAAGGGCGAGGAACATGCAGTCACGAATCGGCTGCGCGAATTCAATCCCTATACAACTTACCTGCCGATTACCGTTGGCCGACCTTGGTCTTGACACGCATGACAAGGTTCCAGCGGTCACGGAAACGCTGGCTCCAGTGAGAGCCCGCATTCCAGTTCTTGCCGGGGTGGTGTTTCTTCATCCACTCGCAGCTCCACTTCTGGGTGTCTTTCACCGAGATCGCCACCCCATTCGCGCGCTGCAGGCAGATGTAGCGGTATATAGTGTACGTGGTGCCCCCCCCTGTGCATCCGCTTGCGCCAGGTCGTCGCTCCCTTGTAGAGGCCCGCAGCAGCCTCCGCACTCCAACGTCTGATGCAGGCGATGGATGCTGTAGATTCCGCGGATGTCTTCTTCAGGGAGCCTAGCTCTTGGTAGCGGCACGCCCACTTGAGTTTCTCGCGTACGGTCCATCCGTGTCTCCACTTCTTACGGTCCTTGCTGCGAGGGGAAGGTGGACGGGAATCGGGATTATGAAGGTTGGGGTCTTTCGGCATCTCCTTCTCAGGGAATGAAGGAATCGGGCCAGCAGCCTCCTCATATTCAGCCTCGCTGCCAAGCGCCTCGTTGACGACGATGTCGTCCTTGTTTACCGCTTTCTTCTTCTTCTTCTTCTTCTTCTTCTTCTTCTTCTTCTTCTTCTTCTTCTTCTTCTTCTTCTTCTTCTTCTTCTTCTTCTTCTTCTTCTTCTTCTTCTTCTTCTTCTTCTTCTTCTTCTTCTTCTTCTTCTTCTTCTTCAGTTGTTTTCGAGTGCTCACACTGCTTGCTAGTTCACTGGGGAATTTGGCAAGAGTTCCACTAGCAAAGGTTCACAACAAACGTTCAGAATAATTGAATCAACATTGGCAACACTGACTACATCAGAGCTAGCACTACTGCTGGTCGACTGCCAGCACAGCACGGTCGACCGCGTGCCAGCACGACTTGGTCGACCGCGCTCCAGCAGTGCACAGATGCGGCTTGCCAACATTGCAGGTATGCGGCGTGCCAATGCTGCACTAAGTTGGCTGCACAGCGTTGCACCCGCAGGACAACAGTGCACCTGCTTTGCAGGTGCATGCAGCTGGTTGGCGCACCACTCCCCGTCACGTGCATAGCGCAGACGCCCAGATTGAGTCCACGCCAGCGACTGCGCCCACCAGCCACGTCGACCTCGGGATACCACTTCCGAGGTCGGTTTCGCAGCACCACCCCGGCGACCCTCGCACACTTCTGCAGAAGCTCCGTCGCTCGGGTAACGCGGTTGACCGGGCAACTAGGATGATGCCGTCTGGCCGGCGTCCTCCCTGGTCGGCGTCCACGTGTCGACCACTTCGGGACTAGGCCACCGATGTCGCCAAGTCATCGACCCAACGCCGGCGCCCTGCAGTTCGACGCCCGGCGGCTCGGCGTCCTGCTATTCGACGCCCTTCAGCCCGGCGTCCCCAAACTCCCCTGTCGAGGTTGGCATCGACTTCCCTCCTTCATCGACCACCAGGTTAGGTCGACCGCCTGGTCGACCACCCCAAAACCAGCGTCCCCAAAGTCGGCGCCCATGCAGTGGCTCCCCGTGCAGGTCGACCAACCTCGTCGACCAGCTCGCCCACTGCTCCAGGTCGGCTGCACTCCCCCATACACCCGACCATGAGGTTGGCTCCGCCCAAGCGAGGATGGGGCCTAACACAACTCCCGTTGACACCCGCCTTGCGCGCATTCTTCGCCATGGCTACACGGATGTCATCTCGAGCGAGTTGATTCGCCCGTGATTATTCACCCGCACATGAGGGCAAGGTGAGGACGTGCCTACAGGGACTTTGCTGCGCATGGTTAAGCCTGCCGAGAGCAAAGGTTGAGATCTCAACCTCCTTGAGCACCAAATTATGCTCAATGCTGAGTATTCCCCCCAGCCAGAGTGCCCCTTCCAAAGGTGACGATCCGCTCCTCTATGAGCCTCATAGAGGACAGCCCTCAGCTTGCCATCGTGCTGCCAACAACGTTCTGGAAGCATCCATGCACTGCGGGCAGCAAAACGACGCTGGCAGCATCTAATGATGCTGCCAGCACGGAGGAATCTTGCGAGGCAGCTTTGATGCATCCCTCACGTGGCAAGCGGGGGCGCTGCATGCATCACCACCGAGATCGTTCTGTTTCAATGAATCTGGCCCCCGGGTTGTTTCTACAGACTTTGCAAATGTTACACAGTAGTTATATTCTTTTCCATTTTTAGGACTTATAAGACACCCTAAACCGTCCCAAGTACAAGATAACCCAAACATTTTTTGCCCGTGTACGAGATAAGACATATATGCCTCCTATCCGGGCGATGACGGTAACGCGGAAGTGATTAAAACGTTGAGCAAATAATGACGCCTAGGCGAAGGTCGCGGGGTCGCGAGATGGTTGGGTGCAGGTTTGGGGTTGGACAACCCGAAGGCGACGCGATGTTGGTACGAAAGGCAAGGCCGTCGGGTCGAGCCTAGGTTTCCGAAAACCGGGGTTGTACGCGTACAGTGTGACCCAGTAAGGAATCTGAGAAGATTCCTTACATCACCCATTTGAAAAAAAAACACGACTGCAGTATTTCGGCGCTGATCCCCCGCTTCATAAGTTGCAGAACATCCGCGATGGAGGTGTGGCGAGAGCATTCTGCTCTTTGGCATCAAACGAAACACTCAACTTGTAGCTGAGATATTGCAGTTTCCAGATTCTCAGAAATTGCCCAAAAGAACGTCCATTTACTAAATGCTACACATGAACATCTCATCAATGTAATAGAAAATGACACCATCCATATACATTTATAACCGCTTATATTTGCGCTATTCTTCCCAACCACAAAAAAATGACCACCTTACATCCTCATACTCACAAATGTCCTACTAGCTCCTATGTCTGAGCCTTTGAATCCTCCTCTTCAAGAAGTTTGCCACCTTATTTGCAAGGGTCACCTTCTCAGAAACAAACTGGCCATGGGCAGCACCATCCGAATAACTAGACGTTGCAAAGAGCCCATAGTGACCATCCGGAGCAGCTATCATGGTATCCACCACCTGCTTGTTTGTATCCCCATTAGCAGCAGTACTGGCACCTGCATTATAACAAATCCCCGTAAATGCATGTATGTAACCGACAACACCAGGATCCATCGGTGGAAACCTCTAGGATTGAGAGGTACCCAGGCCGCAGAGAATAAAGGAGATAAGAAGCATTGAGAAGCATGATCAGGTGAAATAGCGACGGGTGGCCCCATGCGACCCTGGCTCCAAATAAGCAACCACGCAAACGTCATATTGTGCGCGTGCCTCGTGATAGTAATTAAAAAATCCAAGGGCGCAGGGGAGTGCGAGTGAAAATGCGGGAGAGGGTGAGAAGGAGAGTGCAAGAGCGAGTGCCAGAGCGAGTGCGAGGGCGAGTTTGAGTGCGAGCGCGAGTGAGAGTGTGGGTGAGAGGCGGGTGAGAGTGCGACTGCGAGTGCGAGAGCGAGTGCGAGGACCGAGTGCTAGTGACAGAATGATTGAACAAGCAATGACAGAATGACTACATCAGGCACCTAGCAACTCTGCAGCTAGCCTGGTCGACTGCCAGCACTGCATGGTCGACCGCGTGCCAGCGTTGCGTAGAGGAGCCGCGCCAGTACTGCATGTCAGAATGTTGTATTTGTCTAGCCTGCAGTGGGGTACTCTATAGCGAGTACAGCCCAATCTAGGGTTCCTATATGTACTCAACTGCTTGCTAGTGCAACTCCTCTTTCTGCCTCTAAACTTTCTACTACCTATCTTGACATGCTATCAGAGCAGGTCGACCCCCTTGGGTCGATCCTGTGGGTGGGCCCACCACCTAATGCTTCCGCTGCTGTACTCTGTGTCGCGCGCCCCGTGGCGCGCGACGGATTTTTCTTCCCGCCACGCGCTCGTGCGCACGGCGGTTTTCTGCTCGCCGTGCGCACGGAGCGCGCGGCGGTTTCCTGCCCGCCGTGCGCCCCGGGGCGCGCGGCGGTTTCCCCCCGTCATCCCCACCGTCGCCTGCTTCAGCCCACCCGTCGCCTGCAGCAGACCCCCCCGTCGCCCCCGCTGCCTCGCAGCGGCGCCCTGGAAGCGCGCGCGACGCCTGCTGCCCCGTCGCGGCGCCCTGGGGAGCTGCGCGCGACCCCGCAGCCACGTCGCGGCGCCCTGGGGAGCCGCACGCGACCCCGCAGCCCCGTCGCGGCGCCCTGGGGAGCCGCGCGCGACCCCGCAGCCACGTCGCGGCACTCTGGGGAGCCGCGCGCGACCCCCCGCTGCCCCGTCGTGGCGCCCTGGGGGGCTGCGCGCGGCCCCTCGCTGCCCCATGGTGGCGCCCTGGGGGCCGCGCGCCTTCCCCCTCGCCGTCCCCCGCGCTCCTACCCCGTTCCGCCCGTTTTAGGGTTTGGGGGTGGGGAGTGTGGGGGTGGCGGTTGTGGGGGTGCCGGTTGAGTACCCCGTCCCCTACTCCTCCTCCTCCTCCGTCTCCCGCTGCTGCAGCTGCCGCTCAGGGGGGTGGGTGTGTGGGAGCCGAAGGAGTGGTGCTAGGGGGGTGACGTGGGAGTGGAGCTAGGGTTCCAGCAGGGGGTGTGTGAGAGGGGGGTGGGACAGTCGGGGGAGGTTGAGCGGAGGCTGCCGTCTTGTCGTCAGCAGCATTTGTAGTCCGGGGCGCTTGTTCCGGTAGCCCAGTCGTAGCCAGCTGTGCCAGTCGCCCGTGGGTCCGTTGCTCGTCTGCCGCTCTTCTTAGCCGCGGAGCCAGTTACTCCTGTAGTCCGGGGCGCTTGTTCCGGTAGCCACTGTGCCAGTATGACTCCTGTTGCCCGTGTGTCTGCAGCTTCAGCCGACGCCTCTTATCTCCTCTCCACCTACAGTCTCGCCTCCTCCTCCTCACTTGCCCTTTGTGAATGCCTCTAGCTTTGCATGCACTTGTGAATCTGCTCTATGACTGCTTACTCTCCTGATTATACCCCACTTTGACTATGGGGGTGTGTCAGAATGTTGTATTTTTCTAGCCTGCAGTGGGGTACTCTATAGCGAGTACAGCCCAATCTAGGGTTCCTATATGTACTCAACTGCTTGCTAGTGCAACTCCTCTTTCTGCCTCTAAACTTTCTACAACCTATCTTGACACTGCAGAAGGGCGACCTGCCAGCAGAGCAGGTCGACGGCGTGCCAACGTCGCAGCAGGGCAGCTGTCCAGCGTTGTCCCGCAGAAGACAATAGTGCGCACGCTTGCAGGTGCGCGCAGACGATTGGCCCGACTTGCATTGCTGTGCATCCGTCGGCTGTCGTCTGTGCCTGATGAGCCACATCGACTTCGGGATACCCTCCCAAAGTCGCCTTCGTCATTGCGACCTCGACGACGTTCGCGTGCCTCCACAGAACTCGTCGAGCAGGTTTCCCGGTCGACCTGGTCAACCACCGAGTGCTCTGGTCGACCACCAAGTGCTTCTGGTCGACCACGGCTCCTTCCCGTCGAGCTACCCCCTGGTCGACGGACCCCTTCCGTCGACCAGAATTGTCAGCTGTTGTCGCCGAGCTCCCCTAGTCGACCGCTGCTGACTTGTCTGGCACTCCTGGTCGACGGCCCACCCATTGCCCAGCCCAGTCAGCTGCGCCCGTCGAGCACCCCTGGTCGACGGAAATCCCACGTGACACCCTGCAGCTCGACGAAGCCCGTCGAGCAGCTCCCTCACTGTGAACGGTCGGCTGCTTCTCCCGTACATCCGGCCAAGTAGTCGGCGTTGCCCAAGCGAGGGCGGGGCCAACACTCCCATTATCACTCCCCTATCGCGCTCACGCTTGGGCCTCCAGCCCACACGGCAGTACTCCACAAAGAAAACTCGTCCTCTGCTGTCACCCACACACATCACGCCGTCATCGCACCAGCCGTGCAGAAGGGCTCGGCACCTGCTGCTACATATCATCGTCGTCGCCGTCGCCGACGTCGGCCAGACGAACTTGGCCGATGGCGACAGAGCACCGGTTGAAAGCCGGAAAATGCAGCGCCTTCGTCAGGAAGTCTGCTGGCTGCTCGGTGGTCGGGATATACTTCAGCACGAACTTCCCGTGCCTCACCATGTGCTGCAGCCAGGCGTAGCGTCGCTCCATGTGCTTGAGTTTGCCCGTCAGTCCCAAGCCTTCAGCAGCTGTGATCACCGACTTGTTGTTCACGAGGAGGACAGTTGGCTTTCCAGGGTCGAGCAACTTAAACTCTGCAAGGAGGAAGCGAAGTCGACGCCCCTCCTTGCCGGCGTCCGTGGCCGCGACGTACTCCGACTCGGTCGAGGAGAGCGTCACGCACTTGATGCGCTGGCTCGACCAGGAGACCGCGGCCCCTCCGTAGACGAACACGTAGCCACCCGTGCTCGTCCACTTCTGCTTGTCGCCGGCGTCGTCGGCGTCCACATAGCCGATCAGCTTTAGCGACTCTGGTCCACCGCCGAACTCCAGGGCGGTGTCGCGGGTGTCAGCGAGGTAGGCGAGGCAGCGGTCGACCTCACCCCAATGCTGGTTGCTTCTCACCGTGAGGCCACTCCCCAGCTTGCTGCAGGCGAACGCGATGTTCGGCCTCGCCGTCGTTGCCGCAAACTGCAGCGAGCTGACCTTCTGCCGGTACTCCTCCTCCTCGCGCTCCTGGGCCTCCTCGTCGTCGAACGTCAGCTCAGCGTAGGCGTCGACCGAGACCGGCGTCTTCGGGACTCGACTGCCCTGCTCCTCGTCGATGAAGTGCCTGTGTAGCTTGTTGACGTAGTTCTGCTGGTGCAGCCACAGCTTCCTGGCTGGCCTATCACGTACGATCTCCAGCCCGAGGTACTTGACGACCGGCGAAATCTCGTGCAACTTGAAGGCAGCCTCCAGTAGCTCCTTCAGCTCCTTCAGCATCGCGGTGCTGCTGCTGGCAGCGAGCAGGTCGTCGACGTAGACCAGCACCCAGCAAGTCACTCCGTCGTCGCCGGTCTTGAAGTAGAGTGCCTCATCGACTTGGCTCTTCTTCCAACCAGCCCCCAGCAAGACGCCGTCGAGAGCTCTGTACCACAGCAGCGGCGACTGCTTCAGCCTGTAGAGGCTCTTCAGCAGCTTACACATCCAGCCGGTCCCATCGTCGAAGTAGTCCGGCTTGTACATGTAGAGCACCCTGCCAAGCTTGCTCTGCAGGAAAGTGTTCTTCATGTCGAGCTGCATCAGGTTGAGGTCAAGGACGGCGACGATGCTAAGGAAGATCCTCAGCGTGACGTAGCTGCTCACCGGTGAGTACGTCTCGTCGTAGTCGGTGCCGTACACCTGCATGAAGCCCTTCACGACCAGCCTCGCCTTTTCGCGCTCGACGGTGTCGTCGATGCGGTACTTGGTCGTCAACACCCACCGGTTCTTCATGATGTTCACCCCGCGTGGGCGTTCGACCAGCTCCCAAGTGCCCATGCCGATGAGGCTGCGGATCTCTTCTTCCATGGCGGCCTTCACCGCCTCGCCCTTCCAGCTCGCCAGCGCCTCCTTCACCGTCATCGTGGCGATGTCCCAGCGGTGTTCGGGGTCGGCATGCACGTCGGGGTCGGCTCCGGCTGTTCTTCATCCTCCTCGGCGTCGTCGTACAGCAGGCCGTCGTCGACCTTGGCATACACCTTGGTGAAGGCAATCTACAGGCAACGCCGCCTCATCGCCGGTGGCCGACACAGGTGTCGATGCAGACCGATCTGCGATGAGGGAGGAGGGCGCAAGAATAGGGGGAGGTGGAAAACCTCCACAGAGTCCTCATCAGCAGGCTCGTCGACTTTGGCGAGTAGTGGGACCGTCGCCGTCGAGGTGTCCGTCGGCGGGTGTGCCTGCGTCCGCCCTGACGCCGGCCCATACTTTGTCTTCCACACCTCCAGCGACAACGTCTCGTAGAAGATTACCTCGACCGACGTGGCGACCTTGTTGTCGGTCAGGTCGAGCACCTCCCAGCCCTTGCTCTCCGGCGACACACTCAGCTGAAGCCCCCAACGAGCCTTCGGCGCCAGCTTCCCACCGCGCTGCTGCTCGGGAACCATGAACTGCACCATGCAGCCCCACACCCGCAGCAGTGTGAGGTCGGGCTTCTTCCCGGTCAGCAGCTGGTACGGAGTCATCCCCGGCGGCGTTGTCGACCGCTCCAAGCAGTTGCGCACCCAGACAGCCTGTCGAAGAGCGAGGTGCCACCAGTGGTGCTGCTCGCCCATGTGTAGCAGCAACGTCTGCACGGACTCGACGACCGTGCGCATCTCCCACTGAGCCATGCCGTTCCGTTGCGGAGTATAGGGGCATGTCAAGTCGTGGACAATGCCCTTCCCATCAACGAAGGTGGTAAATTCCTTACCAAGGAACTCCCCTCCCCGGTCAGAGCGGAGCGACAGTACCGACTTCTTCGTCTGCCGTTCCACCAGCACCAGCCACTTCTGAAACTCCCGCAGCACGTCGCTCTTTTAAGCGACCGGCATTGTCCACACGAAACGAGTGTGGCGATCCTTCAGCAGCAGAAAGTACAAGCTGCCATCCTTGGCAGCCACCCGTAATGGCCTGCACAAGACAATGTGCACAACAGCCAGTGCCTCCTCGGCGTCTGAGGCTTTGGCGAGGAAGGTGTGCCGCGCCAGCTTTCCTCCGATGCACGAGACACACCGCGGGTCTGCTCCAATCGACGGCTTGATGTTGAGCCTTGTAGCAACTTCATGCTTTGCCGAGCTCTTGATCGTGTCGATGCCGACGTGCGCAAGCCTTGCATGCAACCGGTCAGGGGTAGACTCCGTCGCCGAGACGATTGTCTGCAGAGCCACCACCCCTGTTGACGGCAACCGCGTCGAGCAGGGGCGAAGGTCGGTGCAGAGGACTCGTCCGGTGTAGCGTGCTCGACCGAGCACCTCCCCGATTGCGGCGACGAGCAGCATCTCGTCGCTGTCGCCCTGCAGCTGCACTCCACTCTCCTTCAGCTGACCAGCTGATAGCAGGTTCGCCTGCACTCCCAGGACGTAGAGCACGTCGGGGATGAGGACCCGCTTCCCGGCCTCCCCTTGCAGAGCGACGGTTCCGCGACCCTCGACAAGCTGCAATGCCCCATTGAATCCACGCACGTGCTTCACTCCGTCGCTCGGCGCCATGTCGACGAAGACCGCCTTCGTCCCCATCAGGTGGTGGGAGCAACCGCTGTCAAGCAGCACCGCCATTGGATTTGCCTGCACAGCTGCCGCCACTGCCTGGAAGTCCTCGCCAGCCTCCGGCGCCTGCGAGACTGTCGGCTCCACCATGCCGACCATCGAGCACGACGCTTCCCCATTGCCTCGGCCCTTGCCGCTGGAGTTGTCGACGTCCTTCGTCGACGACGTCTTCTTCGACGTCTGCTTCTCCTTGCGTGGCTTCTCATATCGACGTGGGCGACGGTTGGCCGACCGTCCGCGACCTCCCTTGTTTTCGTCCTCGTCACTGTCATCGCGGTTGGGGCACTCAAAGGAGAGATGGTCGGGGTCGCCGCAGATCCAGCACTCCCGCCGTCGACGTCCTTCGTCGACCGCCCACCTCCGCTACCACCTCCGCCCGTCTTCCCGCGCTGCCCCTGCGGACGATTCTGCTTCGTCGGTGCAGCGTAACTCGCCTGCGGAAGGAGCTCTGGGTGCTGCTCTGCCTCCTGCATCGCCTCATCTTGGAGAATGTAGCTGGTGATGGAGTCCTCGTCGAGGGACTCACGCGTGCCGGGCACCATCATCATCCTCTTCATGAGGTTGTAGCTGCGTGGCAAACCCTTGACGACGTGGGTGCTGTAGGACACCGTAGAGTATTCGGTGCCCGCCATCCACATGTCAGCCAAGATCCGTCGAGCACCGTTGCAGTTGTTCGTCGCCGACTCCTGCTCGCCCATCCGAATGTGAGTCATCTTCTCCTCCAGTTGTCCTTCACCTGGTACGTCGACAGGATGAAGTGCCATGCCTGGTGACCAGCATTGAGTCGCTCTCGACAACTCTTGAGCGCTAGCTGCACCACCGGCGAGCAGCACCTCGAGATGACCATGAAGGTGAGCAGGTGAGCAGCACGAAACTCCCTGCGCAGCTCGACATCCTCCTCGGGCGGAGTGGGCACGGTGCCGTCGGCGAAGCCCTTCAGCCCGGCGACCTCCAGCTGAGGTTCTATCGACTCCCTCCAGGTGATGAGGTCCCGTCGACCTTGCAGCGGTGCGACGGTGATTCGGTCCGGCGAGAACTTGAAGTAGCCATACGCCGGTGCAATCCCGCCCGCCGTCACATGCGTCGTCGCCGAGAGCCCTCCACCGCTTCGTAGAGGAGAGCAATGTCGAACATCAGCTTCGACCCGCGAGCTGCCAGCGGCTGCCATCGATCGCTGCACTTGTGCCTGACTCCCGTCGACTCCACCATCAACCTTAGTCACCCCTCTCTTTTTCCTGCCATCGCTGCCGCTAACTCGTGCACTGCCGTCAACCTCGTTGTCGACGCTGTTAAATTGTAATGTGTTATATGTTGGTAGGCTGTAGTGGGGTAGCCAATATGGGGTACAACCCCAACTAGGGTTTCATATTTGTACCCAAACTTCTGCTAGTTCATCCATTCTTGCCTAGTTATTCTGACATGGTATTCAGAGCAGGAGGTCCCTAGGACCTACCGACCGTTTTTTTAAGGGCCCACCACCGCTCGCATGCGGTTACCACGCTACCCCGTGCCCTAGCCTCGTAGCGCCCTCGTGCGCCCTCGTTAGCGCCCTCGCGCGCCCCTCGTTAGCGCCCTCGCGCGCCCCTCGTTAGCGCCCTCGCGCGCCCTCGCTAGCGCCCTCGAGCGCCCCTCGTTAGCGCCCTCGCGCGCCCCTCGCAGCGTCGCCCGCCCGCCGAGCCGCCCGCTCGCAGCGTCGCCCGCCCGCCACGCTGCCCGCTCGCCGCCCGCCCGCCGCGCTGCCTGCTCGCAGCGTCGCCCGCTCGCCCCGCTGCCCGCTTCGCAGCCCGCTCGCCCCGCTGCCCGCTTCGCAGCCCGCCCGCCCGCTCGCTGCCCGCTCGCAGCGTCGCCCGCCCGCCCGCTGCCCGCTCGCAGCGTCGCCCGCCCGCCCGCTGCCCGCTTCGCAGCGTCGCCCGCTCGCTCGCTGCCCGCTCGCAGCGTCGCCCGCCCGCCCGCTGCCCGCTCGCAGCGTCGCCCTCCCGCCTCGCTGCCCGCTTGCAGCGTCGCCCGCCCGCCCGCTGCCCGCTTGCAGCGTCGCCCGCCCGCCCGCTGCCCGCTTCGCAGCCGCCCGCCGCGCTGCCCGCTCGCCGCGTCGCCCGCCCGCCCCGCTGCCCGCTTCGCAGCCCGCCCGCCGCACTTCCCGCCTGCAGCGCCGCCCGCCTCGCCTGCTGCTCCCTGCCTGTGCACCGCCGCTTGCTCCTGCTGTGGCTGCTAGCTTCGCTCTAGCGCGTCCCCTCTGCTGCTGCCGCTGCTCTGCTGTGCCCTCACGCCTGAGCTATGGCCTCTATTCGCGTTCTTTCCTTCGATGCTGAGGGCCGTCCCGTGCAGTTCACTTCCTGGCTCGACGACCTGCAGTTGTATCTTATGAGCAATAGCACGGACCACATCTCCCTCTATGACTACGCGTCTGGTGCTGCCGCTGCTCCTGCTGCCACAGCCGAGCTTAGTGTACGTTCACAGTGGCAGACTCGTGACGCTGCAGCTCGCCTGGCTATTCGCAGTCACCTGCCGTTAGCTGAGCTAGAGCACTTTGGCGACTGCAAAACCGCTAAAGCCCTATACGACGCTGTCGTTGCTCGCTACTCCTCACCTGCCACAGCCGAGCTTAGCCGTCTCATGCTGCCTTACCTGTTCCCTGACCTGTCCACCTTTGCTACAGTCGCCGATCTTATCACCCACCTTCGCACTAGTGATGCTCGCCTGCGTGCCGCCCTTCCCACCGAGTTCTGCGCTAAGAACCCCCCTCCCCTGTACTGGGCACTTCACTTCATAGTCACCCGTCTCCCTGACACCCTCAGCTCAGTGCGCGACTATTTCCTTGCTCGCTGTCCCACTGAGCTCACTGTCGCCCTCCTAGAGGAGAAGCTGCTAGCAGCCGAGAAGAGCATTGTAGCTGTAGGTGCTGCTCGCGGCGCTCCTCGCACCCCCATCTTTGAGGGGTGCTCTCCCTCTCCCCTCGCTCCCTCCTATGCTACTGCTGCTGCTGTTGACTTCCTTGGTGCTGAGTCTGCTGGCGCTGCTTCTGCTCCTGGTGGGAGGCGCCGCACCGGCAAGGGCAAGGGGGGCAAGGGTGGCGGGGGTGGCGCTGGGGGGGGAGGGGGTGGGGGAGGTGGGGGGGGAGGCGGTGCTGGAGGGAGCGGTGGCGGGAGTGCCGGTGGGAGTGGGGCCGGCGGCGGAGGCGGGGGCGGCGGCGGGAGCAGTGGCGGTGGTGGCAGCGGCGGCAGTGGCGGCGGTGGCGGTAGTGGCGGTGGCGGTGGCGGTGGTGGCGGTCGGAGCGGAGGTAGTGGCGGCGGTGGAGGTCGGAGTGGAGGCACCGGCTCGGGCCAGAGCTCCCAGCAGCAGCAGCGTCCCCAGTCGACCCAGCAGCTTCGTGAGTGGCTTGCTCAGCGTGGGACGTCGGGGGGCAGTGGCCGCTGTTCCTATGTCATTCGCACAGGTGATCGCAAGGGGCAGACGTGTGGAAAGTTCCACACTCAGTACCGCTGCTTCTTCCGCCTTGACGACGCTTGGCGTGAGGAGATGGGCGAGGATGTTGAGCGCCCTCGCTGGGCTGAGCTGATGAGGGCTGGTGTTGATATCTTTGCTCTTGACTATGATGCTATTATTGCTGCCATGTATGCATTGACTGTTAGTGCCGAGGGAGACTGTTACTTGTGTGTGCCGCCTGACCCAGGTATAGGGCCCGCTGCCCTAGGTACTAGTGAGTCTGCTCTCTCTGGTATGGTGCCCCCTGTACCTGCTCCCTCCAGCACTGTCCCTGCTGCTTGCGAGTCTGCTCTCTCAGGTACAGCACCCACAGAGACTGCTCTCTCAGGTACTGCACCGGCTGAGGCCTGTCACACCTTCACCCTTGACTCAGGTGCTTCCCGTTGTTTCTTTCGTGACAGTACTGAGCTCACACCGCTTCCTGCACCGGTCCCAGTCTCCTTGGCTGACCCCTCTGGGGGCCCAGTCCTTGCCCAGTCCACCACTGTACTCCCTTGTCCGGCGGTTCCGTCTGGCTCGTTGTCGGGTTTCCACCTCCCCTCGTTCTCGACGAACCTGGTGAGCAACGCTGTCATCCAGGATCAGTGGGTTGACACCTTTACCCCTGGAGGACAGCGTGTGGTGATCTGCACGTGCTCCAGGACCGGCCGTCACCTGGCTACGTTTACCCGTAGGCCGGGGTCGAGTCTCTACACACTGACCACTGCGTCTCCTCAGGTCGCTGCTGTCGGTCAGGTGTCTGCGTCAGGTCTGGTAGCCCACGCCTGTGAGTGTCGTTCCCTGTCGCACCAGACTCTTCTCTGGCACCACCGCCTGGGTCACCCCTCCTTGCCACGCCTTCGTGGCATGCACCGTCGCCACCTTGTGTCTGGTCTTCCCAGGTCCCTCCCTCCCCTCCCTGCCTCGCCTGCGCCGCCTTGCCTTCCTTGCGTCGAGGGGCGGCAGCGCGCCGCTCCTCACTCCTCCTCGTTCCCCCCGACAGAGGCTCCTCTGCAGACCCTCCACCTGGACGTGTGGGGCCCAGCCCGCGTTCGTGGTCAGGGCGGTGAGCGGTACTTTTTGCTGGTTGTCGACGACTACTCGCGTTACACCACGGTCTTCCCCTTGTGCACCAAGGGTGAGGTCCCTGCTGTTCTGATCCCTTGGATCCGCACAGTTCGTCTCCAGCTCCGCCGCCGTTTCCGGACGGATCTTCCTGTCCTGCGTCTGCACTCTGACAGAGGTGGTGAGTTTTCCTCCGATCTCTTGAGGACCTTCTGTCAGGCGGAGGGCATCGAGCAGACCTTCACGCTTCCGGCCTCTCCCCAGCAGAATGGGGTTGCTGAGCGCCGCATTGGCCTGGTCATGGAGGTCGCTCGTACCTCCTTGGTCCACGCGGCGGCTCCCCATTTTCTGTGGCCGTTTGCTGTCCGGTACGCCGCGCATCAGCTCAACCTCTGGCCCCGTGTCTCCTTGCCGGAGACCTCGCCCACACTGCGTTGGACGGGGGAGGTTGGCGATGCGTCGCGCTTCCGGGTGTGGGGTGCTCGTGCCCTTGTCCGCGATACGTCCGCGGACAAGCTCTCCTCCCGCACGCTTCCCTGTGTCTTCCTTGGCTTTGTCCCTGACGCGCCGGGCTGGCAGTTTTACCACCCCACCTCGCGCCGGGTCTTCGCCTCTCAGGACGTCACCTTTGACGAGTCGGTCCCTTTTTACCGTCTCTTCCCCTACCGCACTGCCCCCCTCCCTCCCCCGCCGCTTTTCCTTGCTCCTGGTCCCCCTCCGGTAGACCCCCTTCCCCCTCAGGGTCCTGCTCCTTCAGGTGTCTCTCAGGTAGACCCTCCTCCCGTCGCTGAGCCTGTCGAGGTCACAGGTGACTCAGGTGCTGCTGCGGGTGGTACTGCTGGGAGTGCTGAGCCTGGGGGTGCTGAGCCTGCGGGTGCTGGGCCTGGGAGTGCTGGGACTGCGGGTGCTGGAGCTGGGGGTGCTGAGCCTGGGGGTGCTGCGACTGGGGGTGCTGAGCCTGCGTGTGCGGAGTCTGGGGGTGCTGAGTCTGGGGGTGCTGAGCCTGGGGGTGCTGCTACTGAGCCTACGGAGCCTCGGGTTGCTGCGTCTGGGGGTGCTCCGGTTCGGGGTGCTGAGCAGTCTCTCACACCGCAGCAGCTTCGTGACTGGTACGTCCGGCGCTTTCGCCGTCCTAGTGGCTCGGCTGGAGTTGGGGGTGCTGGAGCTGCTCGTCCTGGGGGTGCTCGTACTGGGGGTACTAGAGCTGCCGGGACTGGTTGTTCTGGGAGCACTACGACTGGAGCTGCTGGAGCTGGGGCCTCTGGAGCTGGTGGTGCTAGCGGAGTTGGAGCTGCCGACTCTGGGGGTGCTCTTCCTAGCGGTGCTGCGGACCCACCTGGTGGAGCTGCTGCTGGAGCTGGGGACCCGAGCGGTGGCGCTGCTGCTGGTGCTGGGGACTCGGACGCTGGAGCTCCTGCTGGTACTGAGGACCCGGCCGCTGGAGTCTCTTCTGCTTCTGGAGACGCTGCGCGGCCGCGACCGTACTTCGTACCGCTCCTTCAGCAGGTTCTTGGGCAGGCTCCTCCTCCTTGTCCTCCTCCCTCCGTAGAGTGTCCTCCGCCTGTCCAGCCGCAGTCACAGTTACCGCCTACCTCGCCTCTCCCTGCTCCCTCTCCTTACACTAGTCCCACAGGAGGTCTTACAGAGCGTCGTGAGCCTGAGTCTCGTCCTGTGTCGCCTGTTCGTCCTGCTCGCACTGGTAGTCGTGTCCGTCGTGAGCGTCCTCCTCCTGTCCCAGGCACTCACTACATGACTCTGCGTCCCTCTACTGCTCCTCAGCGTGTCCCTCTTCCGTCTCCTCCTGCGTCCTCTTTGCCTGCCGTTCCGGACCCTGAGTCTGACCGGTATCGCGCTGAGCACCCTACAGTCACGCGTCTCCTAGCTACTGTTGTCACTGACCCTACCTTTGAGTCCTCGGCTGCGTCTGCTCTGGTCGCTGAGTTGGTTGACTTTGCTGCTGCCTGTCGTCTAGACTACGCTGCTAGCCTTGTTGCTGAGTCTGAGTCTGCGTCTGTCTGTCCTCCGTCCGTCGGGGGTGAGTGTGCTCTTGGCACGGACGTCCTTGAGGACAGGCAGGAGGACTTTGACTCTCTTGCGGCTGCTGTACCTCATCTCGTGGCCTGGTTGCTTGCCCTTGAGGGAGACCCGGATGCACTAGACATCCCCACTCCGCGCACTTACGCAGAGGCGATCTCGGGTCCCTACTCCTCTCAGTGGCAGACAGCCATGGACGCAGAGATGGCATCCTGGAAGTCCACAGGCACCTACGTCGACGAGGTTCCCCCTCCTGGGGCGAACATCGTCGATGGCATGTGGATTTTCAGGGTGAAGCGGCCGCCAGGTTCTCCGCCTGTCTTCAAGGCTCGTTACGTTGCTAGAGGCTTCAGTCAGCGTCAGGGGGTCGACTTCTTCCAGACCTTCTCCCCCACCCCGAAGATGACCACTCTTCGGGTTCTGCTGCACGTTGCTGCTCAGCGTGACTACGAGCTTCACTCTCTTGACTTCAGCACAGCGTTCCTGCAGGGCAGCCTGCACGAGGAGATCTGGCTGCGCCGCCCACCTGGCTTTACTGGGTCGTTTCCCCCTGGTACCCAGTGGAGCCTCCGCCGGCCAGTCTACGGTCTCCGCCAGGCGCCACGTGAGTGGCACGACACACTGAGGACTACACTTGCGGCTCTTGGGTTCGCGCCGTCTACTGCTGACCCGTCGCTGTTTCTGCGCACAGACACGTCGCTGCCGCCGTTCTACATTCTCGTGTACGTCGACGACTTGGTCTTTGCTACTGCTGACACTGAGGCACTCGCTCGTGTGAAGTCGGAGCTGCAGAAGAGACACACCTGCACTGACCTGGGTGAACTGCGTAGCTATCTTGGCTTGCAGATCACCCGGGACAGAGCTCGCCGCACCATCACCCTGACTCAGTCACACATGGTGCAGCAGGTCCTTCAGCGCTTCGGCTTCCAGTTCTCCTCACCTCAGGCCACACCTCTGGCTACCAGCCACTCGCTCTCAGCTCCACCTTCGGACGAGTCCGTAGAGCCGAGTGGCCCGTACCCAGAGCTTGTAGGCTGCCTCATGTACCTGATGACTTGCACGCGACCTGACCTCGCGTACCCTCTTAGCATCCTTGCTCGTTACGTTGCGCCTGGGAGACATAGGCGAGAGCACTGGGAGGCTGCTAAGAGGGTGCTGCGTTACTTGTGCAGTACATCAGGCATGGGGCTGGTGCTTGGAGGACGCGACAGAGTTGTCCTCACTGGTCACTCGGACGCTTCTTGGGTGGACGACCTGGCTACGCAGCGGTCGTCACAGGGTTACACCTTCAGCCTTGGCTCTGGTTCTGTCTCGTGGCGGTCCACCCGCTCTTCCTCTGTTCTCGGCTCTAGTTGTGAGGCTGAGATCTACGCCACAGCCATGGCTGCACAAGAGTTACGCTGGCTCACCTACCTGCTGACTGACTTAGGAGAGCGGCCTAGTTCTCCTCCAGTTCTGTACGGTGACAACAAGGCGGCTCTTGCCTTGTGTCAGGAGCACAGACTGGAGCACAGGACGAAGCACATTGCTCTTCGCTACTTTCTTGCTCGAGAGCTTCAGCAGCGCGGTCAGCTTCGGCTTGTGTACGTGGACTCGAAGGCCAACACTGCTGATATCTTCACCAAGGCGCTCCTGCCTAGTGATCATCAGCGGCACTGTACTTCTTTAGGCCTTGTGTCCACGTTTCCTCACTTGCTCACTGCTTGACATTCTTTGTACTGTACTTTATATATATCTTGTTGCTTGCTTGCTAGGTTTTGATCACTGTGTTGCTTGTCTTGTACTATATCTAGCACTGCATGTGAACTGGCCTTGTGGCCTTTGCTTGTGCTCGGAGTGTGGTGACGTTGTGATCCACCCTGGGCTTGCATTGCTTTGCTGGACTGGTCTTGTGACCCTTTGTTCTCCCCCACTTTGCCTATGGGGGTGTGTTAAATTGTAATGTGTTATATGTTGGTAGGCTGTAGTGGGGTAGCCAATATGGGGTACAACCCCAACTAGGGTTTCATATTTGTACCCAAACTTCTGCTAGTTCATCCATTCTTGCCTAGTTATTCTGACAGACGCCACCTTCGTTTCGCATCCGTCGAGGAGATGCAGGACGGGAAGGGTGATCCGTCGCCCACTGCGCCCGGATACCCAACTCGACGATCGTCGTTGGGATCGTCCCGTACTCGCCACCCACGTAACGTCTCGTCGCATCGGCCAACCGTGCCTCCAAGGTGTCCGCTACGCCCGCTTCTACAACGGGGTCGACCATGGCGACTAACGCGGCTGCCGGCCTACGAACGACTTAGTAGGTGCAAAAGTCGGCTCCTATCTGAAGGTGATTCGCGTGTTCGATCCACGCTCACTGCACCATGCGGAGAGTCACTCCACAATGGTAGTGAGCTAGACTACGGGGGTTGGCACGAACTACTAGGAGTGATCGTAGCTTTGCTTAGTTCCTTAGTGCTTGCACATTCACGGGAGAAATCGGCAAGAGTTCCCACTAGCAAAGTTGAAAATTTCAGAATTGATTGAACAAGCAATGACAGAATGACTACATCAGGCACCTAGCAACTCTGCAGCTAGCCTGGTCGACTGCCAGCACTGCATGGTCGACCGCGCGCCAGCGTTGCGTAGAGGAGCCGCGCTAGTACTGCAGAAGGGCGACCTTCCAGCAACGCAGCAGGTCGACGGCGTGCCAACGCTGCAGCAGGGCAGCTCTTTAGCGTTGCCCCGTAGAAGACTATAGTGCGCACGCTTGCAGGTGCGCGCAGACGATTGGCCCGACTTGCATTGCTGTGCATCCGTCGGCTGTTGTCTGTGCCTGACGAGCCACATCGACTTCGGGATACCCTCCCAAAGTCGCCTTCGTCATCGCGACCTTGACGACGTTCGCGTGCCTCCGCAGAACTCGTCGAGCAGGTTTCCCGGTCGACCTGGTCAACCACCGAATGCTCTGATCGACCACCGGGTGCTTCTGGTCGACCACGGCTCCTTCCCGTCGAGCTACCCCCTGGTCGACGGACCCCTTCCGTCGACCAGAATTGTCAGCTGTTGTCGCCGAGCTCCCCTAGTCGACCGCTGCTGACTTGTCTGGCACTCCTGGTCGACGGCCCACCCGTTGCCCAGCCCAGTCAGCTGCGCCCGTCGAGCACCCCTGGTCGACGGAAACCCCACAGTGACACCCTGCAGCTCGATGAAGCCCGTCGAGCAGCTCTCGCACTGTGAACGGTCGGCTGCTTCTCTCGTACATCCGACCAAGTAGTCGGCGTTGCCCAAGCGAGTGCGGAGGCAACACTTTCATTAACAGCCACAAGGAGGCTGTCCGCAACTAGCGTCGCGGCTCCAGGGCGTGCTGCATTGCGCGCTGGGTGGAAAAAAAAAAAAGGAAGAACAAAACCATCCTTTAAAGACGTTCGATGAGGTCCTGAGTGAATGCAGTGAATCCAGAATGTTTTTACGACCTTCTACCCGTATTCTTGAGCTTACATGAAGCAAACAAGAGAGCAGCCACCACCAGGGCGAGGGGTACGCCAGATTAAAGAGCCATCAACGTGCTCTTGATAGCGGCAGCAATCGCAACGGTATGAAACGTGGTAGAATGAATAATATTCTTTTCGAAAAAAGAAAAACGAGTACTTTCTCGCTGCCCTTGGCTGGGCAGAATCCCATTGAGCAAAATTATGGGGAGTCAAGGAGTCGAGTGGCCTTTTTGAAGCAGATATGGGAAGCAGAATTGTGGGGAATGGTTGTGATGGAAGGAATGAGCGAAGTGGGTCACTACTGCTTGTGCGACAATGGAGGCCGATCACGAAAGCGCGAAACTTGTTATCATTTTCTCGAATTCCCGATCACCGTTGGAGACTTTCTCAGAATGTTTCAAGATCGTCCGATGTTGTCGAAAATGACATCGGGTGTTATTCCCGATGCGCTACACGAGTCGCTACACCGACAACATTCCGATGTTGGTGGGCTTGTAGCCCCTAGGTCCAGGCTGGAATTTTCTGTCGATTTGTGGAGGGGAAAATGCATAAGCGTATCCTCCAGCTCAGCGTGAAAAGTGTTGAATTTCCTCGATTTTTTCAGCAAGGAAGATGCGGTTCGGACTGGGCATTGGCAAGCTTCGCCAACGCGCGTCACCATCACAACAGGAACAGTTGAGTTGTTCGCGAACATGACTTCCTCGGGTTCTCCCCATTACAAAACCTTATCCAGTTCACCTGACTTGTTTCGTCCACGGCTTTTTATCATACGAAAACCATAGCGACAAGTGACGAAAGCACATGGCCTTCCAACCTGCCGCACAAGAAAATTCGGCGCCTCAGACATACACGTCCTCCTTCGTGCTGCCAACAGATGCACCGACCATCCCCCCCTACCAGTTGGCGAGGCTGCGTTGGTTCCAAATGTGAAGATGTTTTCAGTGAGGAGAGGAATTCCGTCACGCATCACTTCATCACGCATACTCAATGAGGAGAAGAATTCTGTCACACACCACTTCATCACGGATTCCTCCTCCTCTCACTCGCCTTTTGTTCCAGAGATAACGTAACGAGCCAACGAATTCCTCGTAATAGCGGCTTCAAGGGTAGTTTTTTTTAGAATGACTTGCCCATGAAGAACAACAATTAATTCGAGAGTCAACATAGTAGTTATTACCCGACACACAAACATGTTAAGAGATTTGACAAAACGCTCAGGCGTATGCAACTAATAGCCCTATCTCCCTTCAGCCCCGCAATAACTTAAGAATAACGCAATCTGTTTTATATATTTTCACATGGAAAGTTTAAACCCAAGGAACTGCCCGCACGTCGCCCCAGTCGCGTGCGCCGCGGTGGTTACAAGCCCGTAGTACGAGCTAGCGCCTTCATTAAACGTGGCCTCGATAAGATCCTTAAGCGTGCCCGTCGCCGCAGCCTTGGTGCTTGCCTTCTCGTAAATCCCCTCGAAGCTGTAATCGTAGTGGTCCACAAATTGTGGGAAAATCGGGAATACGGGGTTCCACGTGTCGTTCGTCCACGTGGCGTCAGCCGTGAAATCGAATGCCACCGTTCCGTCCACGCCCTTTTTCCCCTTGAAAATACCGACGGTTGTTGGGTAACCCAAATTCTTGAGATCGGTTTTGCCATTGTAGTATACGTTGTAATCGCCATCCTTCATGCAAAACAAATACCCGGAAATCACCAGATCAGGTCACAACTTACGTACCAACTTTGAAGGATGCAGAAAGGATGGCAGCTACAACGTGAAAAAATGCCGAAAAAACAAGAGAGGCACAATATCAATTCTAAGAATCAAATTCACGGCTTACGAGAAAATCGACATTGGAATAACTCTCCATGATCCTTCTTGTTCCCGCCGCTGACTTGACTCCCGTTCATGGGAGCGGCGAGAGTTCCTGAACGAGCAGCAGCGATTAAACATAAAAAATGGAAGAGTCATTCAAATGCACAAGCTCAGGTTCGCGGCAAAAAAAAAAAAGAGAGAGAAACGAGAACATAAAAGGATTTTACGCAGCGTTCTGCATAGTAGCTTACCAGATGACTTTTCCAAAACAGCGAAGTCTTGCCACGAATACTTGCTTCCATAATGCAGCTGCCTCCCCGGAACGGCGTTACCTGCACGTCACAAACCGAGAAGCGTTACAGCCAGTAAGAAAGGTTGGACAGCGAGCAAACGCTTTGAAGCTCAAGAATCATGCAAACGAAGGTCCTGGGTGAGCAGCATACCTCTTAGTATGAGGCTGAACAACGCAGCACAAAGCAAGAGACGCCTGGGTTCTTCATGATGTTCACCCCGGGTGGGCGCTCGACCAGCTCCCAGGTTCCCATGCTGATGAGGCTGCGGATCTCCTCCGCCATGGCGGCCTTCACTACCTCGCCCTTCCAACTCGCCAACGCCTCCTTCGTTGTGATTGTGGAGATGTCCCTGCGATGCTCGGGGTCGGGCGTGCATGTCAGGGTCGATCCCCGGAAACTCCGCATCGTTCTTGGCGTTGTCTTACGCCAGGTCGTCGTTGTCATTATCGTACGCCGTGGCGAAGGCCGCTGGTATGAAGAAGTCGGGAGGCCTTCGAATTCGGCCTGTTCGCCGAGGTCCAGGCTGGACCTCCACCACATCACTGTCGGTGGACTCCTCAGCGTCCGACTCCTCCCTTCGTCACTGCCCTTAGTGTCTTGCTGCACCACGGTCGGCGACCATGCCGACTTTTCCCCTGTCGTCGGCTTGGGTGCCGACTGTTTCGTAGTTGGCTTGGCTGCTGCTTGCTCCCCTGTCAGCTGCCTGCCTGCCGATGTCTCCTCCGTCGACTTCACCAAGGTTGGCTGCATTTCCTCGGCCTGCTCCTCCCCTACCGACGTCGACTTCTCTCTTTTGTCGACTTGCAAAAGGTCACGTCGGCCACCGGCGATGCCCTCGGCCGGCGCCACAGGCGACGCCCCACGTCTCCCCTCATCGCCGGTGGCCGGCGCTGGAGTCAGCCCACGCAGGTTGACCACAAGAGGAGGGGAAGGAAGTGGAGGGGAAGGGACGACCTCGGCGTCATCAGTAGGCAGCTCTCCGACTTCGGCGAGCAGAGGGAGCGTCGTTGTGGAAGTGTCCGTCGGCGGGTTGACCCGCGTCTGCCCCGACGCCGGCCCGTGCTTCGACTTCCACACCTCCAGCAACAACGTCTCGTAGAACACCATATCCGACGTGGTAACCACCTTGTTGTCGGTGATGTCGAGGAGTTCCCAGCCCTTGCTCTCCTCTAACACACTTGGCCTTCGGCTTCAGCTTCCCACCGCGCTGCTGCTCGGGGACCAGGAACTGCGCCATGCAGCCCCTCACGTGTGCCAGCTGCAAGTCGGGCTTCTTCCCAGTGAGCAACTAATGCGGTGTCGTCCCCGGCGGCAGAGACGACCGTTCTAGGCAGTTGTAGACCCAGACGGCCTGCCGCAGAGCGAGGTGCCACCAGTGGTGCTGCACACCCATGTGCAGTAGCATCGTCCGCACCGACTCCACCACCGTCCTCATCTCCTGCTCCGCCATGCCGTTCTGCTGCGGGGTGTACGGGCAGGTCAGGTCGTGGATGATCCCCTTGCCGTCCACGAAGGCGGTGAACTCTTTCCCGAGGAACTCCCCTCCCCGGTCAGAGCGTAGAATCAGCACCGAATTTTTGGTGTGCTACTCAACCTTCACCAGCCATTGCTCGAACTCCAGTAGCACGTCCGACTTCTTGGCGACCGATCTCACCCACATGTAACAGGTCTTGCGGTCCTTCAGCAGCAAGAAGTACAAACTGCCA
Source organism: Closterium sp. Yama58-4 (assembly GCA_947470075.1). NCBI lineage: Eukaryota > Viridiplantae > Streptophyta > Zygnematophyceae > Desmidiales > Closteriaceae > Closterium > Closterium sp. Yama58-4. The sequence goes on along the minus strand of CANIUD010000082.1, from coordinate 331,165 downwards.
TCCTTGGCAGTCACGCGAAACGACCCACACAGGTCGATGTGCACGACGGCCAGCACGTCGTCGGCGTCGGAGCCCTGGTTGGGGAAGGTGTGCCGCGCCAGCTTCCCGCCGACGCACGAAACACACGACGAGTCGGTGTTGGACGCCGACTTGAGGTCCAGCCCAATGGCGACCTCGTGCTTCGCCGAGCTCCGGATGGTGTCCATGCCGACGTGCGCGAGCCTTGCATACAGCCGGTCCGGCGTTGACTTCGTCGTCGAGACGATCGCCCAGAGAGCCACCACCTCCGTCGTGGTCGGCGTCAGCTTCCCCGAGCAGGTCGAAGGTCGGTGCAGAGGACCCGGCCGGTGTACGTCGCCCGACCAAGCATGTCCTTGGACGCTGAGACGAGCAGCATCCCGTCGCCATCGTCCTGCAACTTCACACCGTTCTCCTTCAGCTAACACGCCGACAGCAGGTTCGCGTGCATGCCCGGGACGTAGAGCACGCCGGGATGAGCACCGTTTTCCCGGCCTCCCCTTGCAACGCAACCGTGCCATGGCCTTGGACGTCCTGCAGCGCCCCATTGAAGCCGCGCACGTGCTTCACGTCGCCGCTTGGCTCCAGGTCGACGAAGGCCTCCTTTGTCCCCATCAGGTGGTGCGAGCAGCCGCTGTCGAGCAGGACCATCGCCGGGTTCTCCTGCACGGCTGCCGCCTGTCGAGAGAATTAGGCAAAAAGAGAGGGTTGAACTAGCAAGAATGGGGATACAAATAGCAAACCCTAGAAGGGTTGTACTCGCTACAGAGCACCCCACTACAGGCTAGAGCATAATATTCTAACACACCCCCATAGCCAAAGTGGGGTGTAATCAGCAGAGGAAACAAAGCAGTACAAGCTCAGGGTGGATCACGATGTCACCACACATTCTGAGCACAAGCAAGAAGCAATAGTTTAAGGTGCACAATTATGAGCAAAGCTAGAGGCAGTCACGGGGGGCAAGTGAGGAGGAGGAGGGCTGGCGAGAGGAGAGTAGATAGGAGGCGACGACTGAAGCTGCAGACACACGGGCAACAGACGGCTCTGGTGCGACAACGTGGCTACCGGGAATGAGTGCCCCGGAGTACAGGAGTAACAGGCTCCGCGGCTAATATGCGCGGCAGGAGCAACGGACCCACAGGCGACGGCGCAACCGGCTCTCTGAGCTACCGGTGGCTAATCGACCCCCGGAATACAGGCGCTGCGGACTACACGACGGCGGCCTCCGCTCAACCTCCTCCAACTGTCCCACACCCCTCGACACACACCCCCTGCTTCAAACCCTAGCTCCACTCCGACGGTACCCCCCTTAAACCCCAAACCCTAGGCTCCCACACACCACCCCCCTCAGCGGCAGCTGTAGCAGAGGGAGACGAGGGAGGAGGAGGAGCAGGGGGAGGAACTCACAACCGACACCCCCATAGCCGCCACCCCCACACTCTCCACCCCCAAACCCTAAAACGGGCGGAACGGGGGAAGGAGCGCGGGGGACGGCGAGGGGGACGGCGCGCGGCCCCCAGGACGCCACCAAGGGGCAGCGAGGGGCCGCGCACGGCTCCTTAGGGCGCCGCAACGGGAATTGGGGGGGGGGGGGGGGGGGGGGCCGCGGGCGACGGGACCGAGGGGCCGCGGGCGACGGGAAAGCGGGGCCGCGGGCGACGGGAAAGCGGGGCCGCGGGCGACGGGAAAGCGGGGCCGCGGGCGACGGGATCGGGGGGACCGCGGGCGACGGGACCGAGGGGCCGCGGGCGACGGGAAAGCGGGGCCGCGGGCGACGGGAAAGCGGGGCCGCGGGCGACGGGATCGCGGGGCCGCGGGCGACGGGATCGGGGGGACCGCGGGCGACGGGACCGAGGGGCCGCGGGCGACGGGAAAGCGGGGCCGCGGGCGACGGGATCGGGGGGCCGCGGGCGACGGGAAAGCGGGGCCGCGGGCGACGGGATCGGGGGGACGCGGGCATCCCCCACGGGAGGAAACCGCCGCGCGCCTCGGGGCGCACGGCGGGGAGAAACCCGCCGCACGCCCCGAGCGCGCGGCGGGATGAAAAATCCGTAAAAAAAATTCGCCGCGCGCGGAGCGCGCGGCAGGAAGGAGGCGTCGCGCGACCAGTAGAACAGCAGCGGAAGCATTTGGTGGTGGGCCCACCCACAGGATCGACCCAACAGGATCGTCCTGCTCTGATAGCATGTCAAGAGAATTAGGCAAAAGAGGATTGAACTAGCAAGAATGGGGATACAAATAGCAAACCCTAGAAGGGTTGTACTCGCTACAGAGCACCCCACTACAGGCTAGAGCATAATATTCTGACACCGCCACCGCCTGGAAATCCTCACCGGCCTCTGGCGCCAGTGAGACGGTCGGCTCCACGACGCCGATCAGCGAGCACGACGCCACCTTGTCGCCTCGCTCTTTGCCGCTTGCGAAGGAGTCGGCGTCCTTCGCCGAGGTCGACTTGGTCGACTGCTTCTCCTTGCGCGGCTTGCTCTCCCGACATGGACAACGGTTCGCTGATCTTCCGCGACCTCCCTTTGCGTCGTTGCCGGAGTCACTGTGGTCGGGGCACTCGAAGGAGAGGTGGTTGGGGTCGCCGCACAGCCAGCATTCCCGGCGTCGCCCTCCTCCTCCACGACTAATGTCCTTCGCCAACTTCCCCTTGTCAGCGTCCCTGGCCGGCTTCCCACCGCCACTACCACCGCTGCCAGGCTTGCCGCGCTGCCCTGGTCGGCTACCTTGCTTCGCCGGGGCGACGTAGTTCGCCTGCAGCAGGAGCTCCGTGGACTTCTCGGCCTCTTGCATCGCCTCGTCCTGCAGGATGTACGAGGTAAGGGAGTCCTCGTTGAGTGTCGCCCGCGTGCTCGGCACCACCGACAGCCGCTTCAGCAGGTTGTAGCTACTCGGGAGCCCCTTCAGGACGTGTGTGATGTACGACGCCGTGGAGTACTGCACGCCGGACATCCTCATGGTGGCGAGAAGTCGCTGAGCACGGTTGCAGTAGTCGGTCGCCGTTTCCTGCTCGCCCATCCGCAGGTGCGTCATCTGCTCCTCGAGCTGGCCGATGTACAGGTCGTCAGTGACCTGGTACGTTGACTCGATGAAGTGCCACGCCTGGTGGCCGGCGTCCAGGTAGTCCCTGCACGGCTTCAAGGCGATCTGCATGTTCGGCGAGCAGCACCGCGAGATGAGCGTGAAGGTCAGTAGATGCACAACGCGAAACTCCGCACGCTGGTCGGGGTAATTCTTCGACGGCGTTGCCACAGTGCCGGCGCCAAAGCCCATCAGCCCGGCCATCTCCAGCTGGGGCTCGATGGCTTCCTTCCACGTAAGGATGTCGGGACGACCGACCAGTAGAGGAGTGACTGAGATCCTATCCAGCGTAAACTTGAAGTAGCCGTAGCTCGGCGCATTCCTCCCGCCGTCACGTGAGTCGCCGATATCGGCGCCAGTCCGCTTCGTCGTCCTCCAACGTCACCCTGCGAGGCCCCTGCAACTGCCGACGACTGCATCCCTTGCGCTTGAATGTCGCCAGCTTAACCGGCGTGTATTTTTCCTCTCGGCCCCGACGTGCCTCCCGACCTGCTGCCGACGTGATCACCGGCGTTGACGCCCACGTCGACGATGCCTGCGTTGTTCACCGGTTGGGGAGACGCCGGTCGGGAACGGTGCTCCGTCGCCCATACGGCGCGGATGCCAGCCTCAACGACCACCCATGGGAGAATCTCCCTGTACTCATGGGCATCATGACGGGAGAGTCTCTAGGGTGTCCACGACGCCCGCCTCGACTACGGGATCAACCATGGCGTCAAGCACAGCCGCCGGTCTACGGACTAGCTAGGTGGGTGCAAAGTCGACTAAACAGAAGGTGTCTTCGCGGTGTCATCAACGCTCACCGCACCATGCGGAGCTAACTCTATCAACGGGAGCTAGAATACGGGCTAGGCACGGGTGTGGGGGTGATCTCTGCGTTCGTTCCTTAGTTGTTTGCTTGTGCTGCACTACTTACTTGTTCACATGGAAAGTTGGCAAGAATTCCACTAGCCAAGGTTCGCAACAAACGTTCATAATGATTAAGAACAACATTGGCAACACTGACTACATAAGAGCTAGAACTGCTGCTGGTCGACTGCCAGCAAAGCACGGTCGACTGCGTGCCAGCACGACTTGGTCGACCGCGCTCCAGCGGAGCAAAGTCGCGGCTTGCCAACGTTGCAAGTCCACGGTGTGCCAACGCTGCAGCAAGTCGGCTGCACAGCGTTGCACCCGCATGACAATGGTTCACCCGCTTTGCATGTGCGTGCAGCTGGTTGGTACACCACTCCCTGTCACGTGCACAGCGCAGACGCCCAGATCAAGTCCACGCCAGCGACTACGCCCACCAGCCACGTCGACCTCGGGATACCACTTTTGAGGTCGGTTTCGCAACACCACGCCAGCGACCTTCGCACACTTCCGAAGAAGCTCCGTCGCCGGGTAACGCGGTCGACCAGGCAACCAGGATGATGCCGTCTGGCCGGCGTCCTCCCTGGCCGGCGTCCACTTGTCGACCACTTCGAGACTAGGCCGCCAACGTTGCTAGTCGTCGACCACCCAAGGCCGGCGCCCTGCAACTCGGCGCCCTTCTCTTCGACGCCCGGCGGCTCGGCGTCCTGCTATTCGACGCCCTTCAGCCCGGCGTCCCCAAACTCCCCTGTCGAGGTTGGCGTCGGCTCCCCTCCTTCGTCGACCACCAGGTTAGGTCGACTGCATGGTCGACCTCCCCAAAACCGGCGCCCCCGAAGTCGGCGCTTGTGCAGTGGCCCCCGTGCAGGTCGACCACCCTCGTCGACCAGCTCGCCTACTGCTGCAGGTGGGCTGCACTGCCCCGTACAAGCGAGGACGGGGCCTAATACAACTTCAGTTGACAAAGTTTTGATGAATTTTGATTTCGATTGACTTCGCGTAAAAAATCCGGATCCAATTTGCACCGACGGTTGGAGTGATTTGATAGGAGCTCCGAGACACATCTCGCGACGAGTTTTGGCTCCGAACAAGTTTCGATTTGGCACGCGAGCTTTTCAGGATGACATTAGAGCGCAACCCATTTTGGTGCAAATGTGGGACCAAATAATTCAAATGTCCGTTCAGGTTTAGTTCATTTTTCATTTTTTGCATTTCAAAATTGAATTATTTTTTTCGTGGTTCACAACAACCATCCGTCAGCATTCTAACAACCAGCAGTTTTAGCACCAGGTCAAATAGCCTACGCAACGCCGGGCCTTGCAAGCGCCCGGTGGGCAAGAACGCCCTCTCCTAGGTCGCCATCGTCGATGAGGAACTTGTTCGGGAAGACGAATGCACCCTGAGCTGGATCGTGTAGGATCCTCCGCTCCACGATAGCAAAGTGGATCATCTCTTTGACCTTTTCTCACAACTGAAAGTAGTATGGCCTGTTTTGTTCCGGCTGGGCCGGAATTTGCTTGCGACGCTTATCCAACAAAAGAGGCCACTCGATCTGCAATGTGGTGTAGGGTTGGGTGGATGGTTCATGAGGAGGGGGGGTTACGGGTAAATGAACCAACTGAAAGCGGTGATTTCATTCGTCACTCTCTACGTAACCGCAAATGCTTAAGCGACCAGGGATTTAGATGAAGTACAGGCAAGGGGTTTAGGGGATGAGGCATGGGTGTACAAATGCATGCTACATCCTTACCGAAAACAGGCCCCATGCCACCATGCGGCTCTTGAACTTGGTGAACACGACCCCGCCCCACTTGAAGGAGAGCTTGAATGCATAAGCGAACAAGGGTTGCTGAAGGGCGTCCCGGTGGCCTTGTCAAAGTGCCAGTTGAGGGCCCACTGTTCTGCATTTTGATAGGGAGGGTGTGGGTCGGAAAGGGGATGCAGAGAAATCAAGTGGGGGGATGAGAGTCAGGGTGAGCCTCATTGCCCACTGATATGTAGCTGCCAACTGGCATTTGGTGGGGCATATGGTGTTCGTTAGTTGCACATGCCATCTTTGTACTCGGCTAGGAGTTGCTCGTCGTTGAGCTACCTCTTTGGGTGTAGCTCAGTGGGCAGGCTATCCACGAGATTGCAATAATCGGCAAGGCCCATCCCGTGTATGCTGCTGGCCTAAGGGTGGACTTGATTGTTGACCTTGTTGATGACAACTGGTGGTTGAAGACTCCCATAGTTGACTTGTCATCGTGCAACCACAACAGCTTCATTGACTCGAGCCCCTCTGCCGACAAGTGAACAAAGAACAATACGAACACTTCCTCTGGTGCAAGGTAGTACTGTATATTTGGCGCCGGGTTCAGAAACAAGAGCTGAGAGGTCACTAAGCAAGCTTTTTTCAGTGCAGGGGTGTAGGGTATACAACATGACATGGGAGAGTGAAACCAGCAGTTATAATTGTGGCAGCGGGACCTCACGATGGTGCTTAGCAACACAATGTGAACTTGCCACGTCACACCCTCCTGCATCTGCCACGTCCACCAACAACCTGCCCCACTTGCCACGTCACACCCCCCACCCCAAGCCACGTCACCCCCCACCCACTTGGCACGCCTCGCTTCGTCATGCGCCGCTCCCATGTACCCTTTCAAACCGCCACGTTATCCCCAACCCTCACCTCGCAGCCACGTCACACCCTCCTGCAACCGCCACGTCCACCAACAATCTGCCCCACTTGCCATGTCACCCTCCCCCACCCCAAGCCACGTCTCTTCCCACCCACTTGACACGCGTCGCCTCGTCATGCGCCGCTCCCTTGTACCCTTTAAACTGCCAAGTCATCCCCAACCCTCACCTTCCGCCACGTCATACCCTCCTGCATCCGCCACGTCCACCAACAACCTGCCCCACTTGCCACGTCACACCCCCCTACCACAAGTCACGTCACCCCCCACGCACCTGACACGCGTCGCTTCGTCATGCGCTGCTCCCATGTACCCTTTCCAACCGCCACGTCATCCCCAACCCTCACCTTCAGCCAGGTCACACCCTCCTACATCCACCACATCCACCAACAACCTGCCCCACTTGCCATGTCACACCCCCCCACCCCAAACCACGTCACCCCCCATCCACCTGACACGCCTCGCTTCGTCATGTGCTGCTCCCATGTACCCATTCAAACCGCCTCGTCATCCCCAACCCTCACCTTCAGCCATGTCACACCCTCCTGCATCCGCAACGTCCACCAACAACCTGCCCCACTTGCCACGTCACCCTCCCCCACCCCAAGCCTTGTCACCCCCCACCCACCTGACAAGCGTCGCCTTGTCATGCGCCGCTCCTGTGTACCCTTTGAAAACGCCACGTCATCCGCAACCCCGCCCTGGTTGCCACGTCAACCCCAACCCGCCCCATTTGCCCCCCCACATACCAGAAATGGGTTTGTCTCCTGCAACACACGCATTCGTGCCCTGTCCACGGCACTCATCGGCGGCGGGGTACCAGCCATAGGCACCACTGCGGACCCCCCGGCATAACTAGCCGGTGCTCCACGACGCAGGCCGAGCTGAGCAAACATGGCGTACATCTCAGACCGTAGCGCCTGGAACTCCTCCCGTGTAACAAAATGCTCGTCCTCCACTTTCACCTAGGGCACCCATGACATTGGGAAAAGGGTGTAAAGAATCCCATCCACGACGATTCAACACTACAGCTACATATAGGTGCATTGAGGTGGAAGCCGACATTGCCGATCACGAACATCAAGGGACTCGATTTCATCTTGGAGAGATTTCTTCAACAGGTTCAACCCCGATCGACCGGGTCAACCGAATGTCAGAATATTATGCTCTAGCCTGTAGTGGGGTGCTCTGTAGCGAGTACAACCCTTCTAGGGTTTGCTATTTGTATCCCCATTCTTGCTAGTGCAACCCTCCTCTTTCGCCTAAACTCTCTTGCCTAGCTAGGACTCTCCTAGCTATGGCTCCTAAGACTACCGCTTATCTTGACATGCTATCAGAGCAGGTCGACCCCCTTGGGTCGATCCTGTGGGTGGGCCCACCACCTAATGCTTCCGCTGCTGTTCTACTTGTCGTGCGCCTTGGTCGCGCGATGCCGACTTCCGCGCGCGGCGAAATTTTTTTAGGGTTTTCATCCCGCCGTGCGCTCGGGGCGCGCGGCGGTTTTCTGCCCGCCGTGCGCCCCGAGGCGCGCGGCGGTTTCCTACCGTAGAGGACCCCCGCGCGCCTCCGCCCTGTCCGTTGCAGCGCCCTGGGGGACCCGCGCGCAGCCCCCGCTGCCCCGTCGGCGGTCGTGTCGCCCCGCCACCCCGTCACGCCGCCCTAGGGAGCCGCGTGCGACCCCTCGCTGCCCCGTCGACGGTCGCGTCGCCCCGCGGGACCCGCGCGCGATCCCCGTCGACCCTCGCGTCGCCCCCCGGAGACCCGCGAGCCGCCCCTGGAGCCGTGCGCGACCCACCCCCTGCCCCGTCGCGGCGCCCTGGGGGGCTGCGCGCGGCCCCTCGCTGCCCCATGGTGGCGCCCTGGGGGCCGCGCGCCTTCCCCCTCGCCGTCCCCCGCGCTCCTACCCCGTTCCGCCCGTTTTAGGGTTTGGGGGTGGGGAGTGTGGGGGTGGCGGGTGTGGGGGTGCCGGTTGTGTGCCCCGTCCCCTCCTTCTCCTCCTCCTCCGTCTCCCGCTGCTGCAGCTGCCGCTCAGGGGGGTGGGTGTGTGGGGAGCCGACGGAGTGGTACTAGGGGGGTGAAAGGGGAGTGGAGCTAGGGGCGAAGCAGGGGGTGTGTGTCGAGGGGTGTGGGACTGTTGGGGGAGGTTGAGCGGAGGCCGCCGTCGTGTCGTCTGCAGCGCCTGTATTCCGGGGTTCTGATAGCCACCGGTAGCTCAGAGAGCCGGTTGCACCTGTCGCCCGTGGGTCCGTTGCTCCTGTCGCTGCTGATCAGACGCAGAGCCTGTTACTCCTGTATTCCGGGGCCCTTGCTCCCGGTAGCCACTAGAGCTGCACCAGAGCCGTCTGTTGCCCGTGTGTCTGCAGCTTCAGTCGTCGCCTCCACTCTTCTCTCCTCTCGCCAGCCCTCCTTCTTATCACTTGCCCTCTGTGACTGCCTCTAGCTTTGCTCATAAAATGTGAACTACTATTATGACTGCTTGTTGTGCTGATTACACCCCACTTTGGCTATGGGGGTGTGTCAGAATGTTGTATTTGTCTAGCCTGCAGTGGGGTACTCTATAGCGAGTACAGCCCAATCTAGGGTTTGCTATTTGTATCTCAACTGCTGCTAGTCCAAACCCTCTTTCTGCTTCTAAACTTTCTCCTACTATTTTGACATGCTATCAGAGCGGTTACGCTCCTGGCCTGTGGGCCCGCCTGCTTCCGCTGCCTTCCTGTGTGTCGCGCGTCCCGTGGCGCGCGATGTTCGTTTTTTCTTCCCGCCGCGCGCTCGGGGCGCGCGGCGGTTTTCTGCCCGCCGTGCGCCCCGAGGCGCGCGGCGGTTTCCCACCGTCGAAGCGCCCCCCGTCGCCCGTCGAAGCGCTCCCCCCCGTCGCCCGTCGAAGCGCCCCCGTCGCCCGTCGGAGCGCCCCCCGTCGCCCGTCGAAACGCCCCCGTCGCCCGTCGAAGCGCCCCTGGGACCCGCGCGCGGCCCGTACGGCCTGCGCCAGGCCCGCGCGCGGCCCGGGCAGCCCGCGCGCGCCTCGTCCGGCCTGCGGCAGGCCCGTGCGCGCGCCTCGTCCGTCCCCCGAGCTTCTGCCGGCGCCCCACCCCCGCTACTGCCCGCGTTCCTGTGTTAGGGTTTGGGGGTGGAGGGTATGGGGGTGCCGTGAGTGTGAGCCGTCCCCTGCTCCTCCTCCTCCTCCGTCTCCCACTGCTGCAGCTGCTGCTCAGGGGGGTGGGTGTGTGGGAGCCGAGGGTTTAGGGTTTAAGGGGGGTGCCATGGGAGTGGAGCTAGGGTTTCAGCAGGGGGTGTGTGTCGAGGGGTGTGGGACTGTTGGGGGAGGTTGAGGGGAGGTTGCCGTCGTGTCGTACTCCGGGGCACTCACTCCCGGTAGCTCAGAGAGCCGGTTGCGCCGTCGCCTGTGGGTCCGTTGCTCCTGCTGCTCGTCTTAGCCGCGGAGCCTGTTACTCCTGTACTCCGGGGCACTCACTCCCGGTAGCCACTGTGTCGCACCAGAGCCGTCTGTTGCCCGTGTGCCTGCAGCTTCAGTCGTCGCCTCCCATCTACTCTCCTCTCGCCAGCCCTCCTCCTCCTCACTTGCCCGTTGTGACTACCACTAGCTTTGCTCATAATTGTGAACTTTAAACTATTGCTTCTTAAACTTGTGCTCAGAATGTGTGGTGACATTGTGATCCACCCTGAGCTTGTACTGCTTTGCTTGCTCTGCTGATTACACCCCACTTTGGCTATGGGGGTGTGTCAGAATATTATGCTCTAGCCTGTAGTGGGGTGCTCTGTAGCGAGTACAACCCTTCTAGGGTTTGCTATTTGTATCCCCATTCTTGCTAGTGCAACCCTCCTCTTTCGCCTAAACTCTCTTGCCTAGCTAGGACTCTCCTAGCTATGGCTCCTAAGACTACCGCTTATCTTGACACCGAAAGGCGTGCATCTACAACAACGGGAAACGTGTGGAGCTGCGAAGATGGACGGATACAGGGGATAATCCTGAAACTACACTTGCACGGTTTGAACGAATAGTGAACAAGAGTAATACGAGCGGTTACTTAGCACTGGTTATGGCAGCAGCAGAGGAGGAAAAGCCGAACTCGGAGCTACCTACGGCAGTAAAGGAGGTGCTAGCAGAATATAAGAACATCATGCCGGATGACCTGCCTGCAGGAGTACCTCCAGCACGAGCCCACGAGCATAAGATTGTGGAGGAACCAGATGTGAAACCCCGTCTCACGTGCACCAGCGACTTAGTCCGACAGAATTGACAAACATGAAGAAGCAGATATAGTATCTACTGGACAGACAATGGATTCGCCCATCCACCTCTCCCTACGGTGCACCAATTCTCTTTACTCGATTACCAGACAGCAATTTATGGATGTGCATCGAGTACCGGGCACTTAAAAAACAGACGGTCAAGAACAAATACCCCAAGCCGCACATGACTTCGTCACCACCATGCAGCAGCTATGGGAGAAGACTCAGCGACGTCACACCACGATACATAACTCCCAGAATCAGTGGAGCTGAATTACACTTGCTCTCCTCTCCGCCATAGCTAGTCGCCGTCACTCTTGTCAAGGAATTTCTATACTAACAATGTCAGCCTCAACAGTGTCAATTTTAGGATCCGAATCTATTTTTGGGATCTACCCATCGAGAACCTGTTCAAAACACCAACATTGTGCTCACACAGAGAGCACTGGGTCGTTAAGTATTTTCCCGCGTGATCCTGTTCTTCAGCGCACGTGCTTATCAAGACATTGCCCTGTTCGTCCTTACTAAGTTGAGACGGTCCCAGCGCTATTTGCAGGGGAGCTAAAAGAGATCGACACTCATACACTGCAAGATCAAGTGCAAGATAATTACCAACCGAAATGTTCTCACATTATTGTCATTTTCTGCCACTCAACATACATGAAGATGATAGCAGCATCGCAAGTCTCAACGAAAGAGACAGAGGATCGAAGTTCTTTCGCGATGGCAAAGCATGTCGGGGGTGCATCACGATTTTCCTATTCGAAGCTTTGTCTACTGAAGGTTTTGAGGCCGAAGATGCTTTTCGTAATACAACTGTGGTCGACGCAATGACACCAAAAGCCCGATCAAGGGAGTTGCAGATAAAAAGAGCGGAAGGTTACTTTGGCTTTATGATTCAGAAAAACAGGAGGTCAAAAGTCGAAGCTTCCGACGCTAAGGATTACCCTACGCTAAGGCAACTTCTTTTTTGGAGGATACTGACGAAGTCGCCAGAATGTTTCAGTGCCATAAATCAGGGCGAGCTACTGGACGAGCTTTTCTCTCCGAAGGTGTTTTGCTCTCTGCTGCTCCCATCACACCACCAGCTCAAATGACTGCTGTGAAGTTCGGAAGCATTCATTCCCAAGGCCCTGCCAGGCAACAACTTAGAAGCAGGGCAACTTCCAGCTGTAACCCAACTCAACCAATCTCGGCAAGGCAGGGTTGAAGCTCTTAGAGATTAAGGACAGAGTCTACGAAAATTAGGGGCCGAAATATCTCAAAATCGTTGGACCTAATTTCTGGACAGAAATGTTGACTTCACAAGAAACGTCGTCAACAAAACGTTCACAGTTAGAATCTCACGCAATCACAGTATGTTGTAGCTCTGAACCGTGGCTACATTCCCCAATTTGAATCACATCAAAAGGTGAACAAAATCTTGAGTTATGAATTTCGGTACACTAGGGGATATGCTGCCACACAAACTTAACTCAATCACAATTATCCAAGTTCCACACAAGAAAGTTGGAGTAGCAATAAACCAGGTAGGAGGGAAGAGGAGGACGAGAGGGAAGGTCCCAAGGGAGTTCCCAACCAAGGAAACCCCATACAGATGTTCTGGCTTATAGGCCCTTCCTAAAAGAGTCCCATTTTCTCGTCGAATAGATTTTTCACATAAGTCCTAGGTGTATCCCCTCCTTTACAGTCCCCTTTTTGGCGGGAAATCTTGCATCTTGACTGAATCATTGCACGAATCCGTTACGCAGCCAATCAGAGGACGCGAATCGAACCAGCCAGAACATTCACGGAAACTGATAAGGAGGGAAGTTTTGATTCAAGATTTACTCTCGCAATTGCTGTTGTTTGTTTCTCTTGACCGCGCTTGCGTCAAAATCCCGTCGCGCGGTTCCCAGCGAGCTCGACGATGACATCTCAATAATATCGCTTTCAGGGCAAAACAAAAATTATTGTCTTTCATTTCGGCCCATCTCGTATTCGATTTTGTATTTTCAGCCCGTCAGTCTTGCTACATTGATCAACACGGCGAACCGTGCGACGAGAAGTTTAAGACAGCATAGTCCGAATGTACGTAACGGACCCTTAACACGAAGATGGCTGAAGCAAGGACGAAGTTATCGAAGACAGTTACAAGCAGGAAAATTTCAAAGCACAAAGCATGGGAAATCTTCAAACGACTACCAAACCGCACGGGTGTAATCATGCATCTAGATTAGCCCTAAGAAGAATGTACCCCCTCAGAGTACATGGCTAGCTAGGACCTTTTACATTCCACTGTATTCCTATATAAACCCTTGTACCGCATTGTATTAGTCACTGATGTCGAGATTCGAATCTCCTTCTTCTGACAGAGTTCGTACCCGAGACTATTAAGCAATCTTTCGCTGCTACACTTCGTGCGATCAACCTGAGATGATCCTACAAGATGGTTCATATTGTATCATGGTATCAGAGCCACTAAGGATTCTTTGCATCACCACCTCTGATTCAAATTCAAACTCAAGGTGGCGTTCGGTACGCGCTCCCGCCGAAATATGGCTGGAGGATCTGGCGGGCAAGGGGCTAATACTGCCAAAGCTCCCACCAACCCTACCGCGAACTCCGCGGGAACCACCACCGTCAGCAATGCGCTTCTGGAGCAACTCATCCAGCAAATCACTACGCTGGAATCAGGAATTCAACAATTGAAGAACGACAATCCAGGAACAACGCAACAACCTGAGCAACCGGCCGCTCCAACCAAGGAACCGAGCCCAACCACCTTCGACCTCGGGTCCAACTCTTCTGCTCCAACCGCTCCTCGTCCAAGCGATGAAGTCGTGCTCGCAGCTCAGAACAAGTTTCTGACGATCTCCAAAATCCGCATCAGCACCGTGTTTAGTGGACGAAATTTTTACACCTGGAGCTTCGAACTGGAGCTACTCCTCCAAAACACGCAAATCTTCTGCTACTTTGACGGAAGCTACGCTGGCCCAACCAGCAACACCGACGACGCGAAGGTGCAGTATTATAATGGGTCGCTCATGGCGTATAGCGTTCTTCTCCGTAACATGGCGCCAACTGAACAACTCGGCATTCGCCCGAACAAAACACACACAGCTCCCACCATGGCCGCCTGGAGCTATCTCACCAAAACTTACCAGCCCAAGGACTCCGTGTCCTCCAGTCGCTTGCTTCAAGAACTCATGGAAGTCAAGATGGCACCTGGCGAAAAGACAAACTCTTACATCAACCGCTGCCGCAGCATCCGCGACCAACTCCTAAAGCTTGGAAACACAATCTCCGAGGACATGTTCATCACCATCATACTCCGAGGGCTAGGCCCACACTAGAATCCCTGCATGGCTCTGCTCCGCCAACAGGGCATAATCTCCGAGGCGCATCTCTGCACCACTCTGCTGCATGAACAACATGACATGGACTTTAATCAAGAAAAAGGGACGCGCCGCGAGCAAATCCTCGCGACCAACGGAGGAATCGCGATACACGCCTACGACAATACTACTGCAAGAACTGCAAAGCCTTCGGTCATTCTACTGAATGTTGCCGATCCGGACTACGTCACGATTCCGCGCCGCGCAACAATTTTGCGTATCGCCCTGATCACACGCGCCAGGCCAACCTAGACCAACCAATACGTTTCTCCTCCTCTGCCTGGACAAGAAGGCTAGTTTACATGTTACAACAACCCATTCACGCAGGATGGAGAGTTTGTCTCTGACAAAAACAAGCAAGATTGGAACCTGCTGATACTGCTGCTCGAGTCGCCACCTCATGACGAAGACTTCCTCAACTCACCGTCGATTACAACCTAGTATTTCGGTCGCAACATCGACACCCGCCCCTTCGACAACTGCTGCGCTGCTGGCGACAGACGAATTCCGCTTCGCAACACTCTGAAACTCGCGCTCTCGGCTCAACGTCGCGGAAACTCCCATAATACATGGTTCCTCGACAGCTGCTGCGGACAACACATGGTCGGATCCAAGCGCTACATCTCCAACGCATACCCCATTCCGCAACCAACCATCGTCACAGTAGCCAACAACCAGCAGCTCCAAGCACGAGCGTGCGGCATCGTCGTCCTCAAAGCGCACGACAGCGACATCCACATCACGCTCAACGACGTCCTCATCGTGCGGGACCTGCAGTACAATCTCCTCTCCTACGACCAACTCGTTCAAAATGGGGTTCTCATGATGACTGACCTGGAGAAACGCTGCATCCTGATGCACTGGAAAGACTACAGCATGTTAGAAACAATAGGAGTGGGGCCTAGGCTTAGTAGCCTAGGCCCACACTAGGAGGTAGTAGGTTGTGCCCTAGAGCTAGGGTTTGGGGTATACGAAGGAGAATTGGAGAAGTGAGAATGGGAATGATGGTTGAACTAGCAAGCAGCAGGATACATATTGGAAACCCTAAGGGGTTGTACTCACTATTGAGCACCCCACTGCAGGCTAGACAAATAACATAATCTGACACACCCCCATAGCCAAAGTGGGGTGTAATCAGCACACGTGAGAAGTCACAGCAATAGTTCACAATTATCAGCAAAGCTAGTGGCAGTCACAGGAGGCCAGTGAGGAGGAGGAACTGTGGAGGGAGAGAAGAGAGGAGGCGACTACTGAAGTTGCAGACACACGGGCACCAGGAGCACCAGGCTGCAACCTCCTCCAACTGTCTCACTCCCCCCTACACACACCCCCAGGGTCACCACTCGCTCCACGCCCACATCACCCCCCTAGCGCCACTCCCTCGTCTCCCACACATCCACCCCCCCGCAGCGGCAGCTGCAGCAGTGGGAGACGGAGGAGAAGGAAGGGGCGACGCACAAGGAGCACCCCCACACCCTCCTGTCCAGGGGACCCAGGGGGGGGGGGGGGGGGGGGGCGGGGCGGGAGAGCGCACGAGGGCGCAGGCAACCGCGCGTGCAGAGCAACAGCGCGGAGCAGGTAGGGTAGAGCGCACGAGGGCGCGGGCAACCGCGCGTGCAGAGCAACAGCGCGGAGCAGGTAGGGTAGAGCGCACGAGGGCGCGGGCAACCGCGCGTGCAGAGCAACAGCGCGGAGCAGGTAGGGTAGAGCGCACGAGGGCGCGGGCAACCGCGCGTGCAGAGCAACAGCGCGGAGCAGGTAGGGTAGAGCGCACGAGGGCGCGGGCAACCGCGCGTGCAGAGCAACAGCGCGGAGCAGGTAGGGTAGAGCGCACGAGGGCGCGGGCAACCGCGCGTGCAGAGCAACAGCGCGGAGCAGGTAGGGTAGAGCGCACGAGGGCGCGGGCAACCGCGCGTGCAGAGCAACAGCGCGGAGCAGGTAGGGTAGAGCGCACGAGGGCGCGGGCAACCGCGCGTGCAGAGCAACAGCGCGGAGCAGGTAGGGTAGAGCGCACGAGGGCGCGGGCAACCGCGCGTGCAGAGCAACAGCGCGGAGCAGGTAGGGTAGGGCGCACAAGGGCGCGGGTGAGACTGAGCGCGACTGCACAGGGTCCAGGAGCGGCGTCGCGGGCAGCTGCTGCAGAGGTCCAGAGGCGGCTGCTCCAGGGGCCAGGGGCGGCTGCTGCAGTGGCGGGTGGCTCCAGGGGCGGCTGCTGCAGTGGCGGGCGACTCCAGGGGCGGCTGCTGCAGGGGCGGCTGCTGCAGGGGCGGCTGCTGCTGTGGCGGGCGACTCCAGGGGCGGCTGCTGCAGTGGCGGGCGGCTCCAGGGGCGGCTGCTGCAGTGGCGGGCGACTCCAGGGGCGGCTGCTGCAGTGGCGGGCGGCTCCAGGGGCGGCTGCTGCAGGGGCGGCTGCTCCAGGGGCGGCTGCTGCTGTGGCGGGCGACTCCAGGGGCGGCTGCTGCAGTGGCGGGCGACTCCAGGGGCGGCTGCTGCAGTGGCGGGCGGCTCCAGGGGCGGCTGCTGCAGTGGCGGGCGACTCCAGGGGCGGCTGCTGCAGTGGCGGGCGGCTCCAGGGGCGGCTGCTGCAGGGGCGGCTGCTGCAGTGGCGGGCGACTCCAGGGGCGGCTGCTGCAGTGGCGGGCGGCTCGAGGCGCGGGCTGGCCTGGCGCAGTCCGTACGGGCCGCGCGCGGGCCTGGCGCAGCCCGTACGGGCCGCGCGCGGGCCTGGCGCAGCCCGTACGGGCCGCGCGCGGGCCTGGCGCAGCCTGTACGGGCCGCGTGCGGGCCCGACGTAGGTCGCGGGGGCCACGACGGGCGACGGGGGGCGACGCGCGGGTCCCCGTCGCCCGTCGCAGCGCCTCCCGGGGGCGACGAAACGGGGGCCGCGGGCGACGGGAACGGGGGGCCGCGGGCGACGGGAACGGGGGGCCGCGGGCGACGGGAACGGGGGGCCGCGAGGGACGGGAACGGGGGGGCGCGAGCGACGGGAACGGGGGGCCGCGGGCGACGGGAACGGGGGGGCCGCGGGCGATGGGAACGGGGGTCCGCGGGCGACGGGAACGACGCGGGGCGACGCGGGGGCGACGGGGCAGAAAGCCGCCGCGCGCCTCGGGGCGCACGGCGGGCAGAAAGCCGCCGCGCGCCTCGGGGCGCACGGCGGGCAGAAAACCGCCGCACGCTTCGAGGGCGCGGCGGGATGAAAAATTAGGGTTTCGCCGCCGCGCACCACGGGGCGCGCGGCGGACACTACGGCAGCGGAAGCAGGTGGTGGGCCCATAGAGGTAAGCGGCAGGAACGTGCTCGCTCTGATACCATGTTAGAAACAATAGGAGTGGGGCCTAGGCTTAGTAGCCTAGGCCCACACTAGGAGGTAGTAGGTTGTGCCCTAGAGCTAGGGTTTGGGGTATACGAAGGAGAATTGGAGAAGTGAGAATGGGAATGATGGTTGAACTAGCAAGCAGCAGGATACATATTGGAAACCCTAAGGGGTTGTACTCACTATTGAGCACCCCACTGCAGGCTAGACAAATAACATAATCTGACACAGCACACCAAACAGCACACCGCGATACATCGGCAAGGCCCACTTCGAAGACGGCGTCTACATTCTCGACTTCGATATCCCATATTGCAGCGCCGACTCAGGAGATCTTATTGATCTCCAGCCACAGGAAGTTGTATCGTCTCACAAACCGACTCACCCTAACGGCCACCCCTGGATCAAGCATCACGCTCATCCAAGGGCGATTGACCTTCACGCCCCTGGACCTGATGGCCTTTGTCGAAACTGCCGCACACCAACTGCCTCAACAACCGAAGACAGAACAGACAGGCTACAGTCACCCACGCACAGTGACCTCCCGCCATCCACCAAGGGAAAAGTACCAGTTGACGAAGGCGAATCCTCCGCTGCAGCTGCACGATGTCTCTCAACCACAGCAGCATACGCAGCTGCCGACACAGAGGAGCCCCTTGCAGAGCTAGCCTCACCTAAAGCGACCACACCGGTCATTCAGCTAGCTGGCTTGGACATCGTCGACTTGCATAAGGGATGGAGAACTCGCTGCAGCACTCACCATCTTCTAACCACGCAAAACTCGGACTGACCCCACTGTCCACGATTGCCTCAACCTCCTCACGCGCTACACTGGCCCTGGCGCGTTTGATGCCAATAACAACCCCCTGCCACTGACCCGGGAAACATATCATGTCACTTACCTCTGGTCCCATCGCACCATATCTACTGAGGAGTTTCAGCATCACAAAGATGAAGAAAGACGCCGCCGTGCAGACGACGAAGCAAAGGCGGCGGCGGCTGCAGCAGCTAGAGGCTGGGGAAGCAGAACTGGAACGACTGGATGGGGAGGTCCAGTGCCTAACTGGGGAACACCACCATAGGAGGAAGAAGAACCAATTGAAGCAACGATAGCGCGCGCCAAAGCAGAAGCAGCCGCAGAAGCCGCTGGCCCTTACGGATCTCCACGCCCCCTCGGCATTCCTCCCACAGGTACCTAACCCACTAGTGACTCCCGAGGCTCCTCCCCAGACTCTCGACCTCCCACAGATCGTAATACCATCTTGCCTTATCGCACCTATCCCCGAAGCCCACTCCATACTGAGTCCACGCCCATTGGCCCAACCGGTTCACCCCAACCTAGCCCCACAGCCACACACACTTACCACCTCACTACATGCCACAACCAAACCTCCCAGAAGAAACAACAGATACAGATGACACACCGCTCGCTGCCATCACCACAACCACTACTACCCCCACTGCTCGTGATCTCATCCTAGCACTCGGACTCTCTATCTCACCACAGCTTATCTCACAACCAACTCCCATCAGCACTGCCGAACTACTCGCCTTCTACTCGCGCTCACCTGCTATTCGTGCCCAACCTGATCTCTGGCACAAACGCCTCGGACATCTCTCACAGGAAGTCCTCAACAACTGCATCCATGCACAAGTCTTCCTTCCCAAAACACTGCTTCGCCCTGACAAGACACTTATCCCTGTCAACACCACTCGTCGCATCGGATGCACAATCTGCCCTGAAGCCGCACTGACTCACCAACCCTTCAAGCTCCTTGAACTCGGAACAAACCGCTACGAGAAACTATGAAAAGTCTACATCGATTTTATCGTAATCACCCAAACTGGCATCAACGGCAAAGAATATGCTCTCACCTTCGTCGACGCCAACTCTCGCTACGTTTGGGTGGCCAACGTCTCTCACAGGAGCAAGGCATTTGACATCTTCAAGGTCTGGCATGCGAACGCAGAGACTCAGTCCGGCTGCACACTCAAACTTTGGCAAACTGACTGCGCTGCCAAATTCAAGAGCAACAAGCTAGCGGAATACCTGCAAAGAAGGGAGTGTACCAATCGCAAGGTGTCACGGAGCTTTCCCTCCCTTACGCGCATCCCCAGCAAGGTGTCACGGAGTGTACCAATCGCACACTCATGACCAAGGTTCGTGCACTTCTACAGCAGAGCGACGTTGACGCAAAGTACTGGCCCTATGCCATGCATTACACCGTTCGTCTTCACAACCTGCTCAGCACCACCGCCAACACAGACAACCTCTCCCCACACCTCAAGTTCAGCAACACAAAGGGCAACGTTTCCATGCTCCGCGTCTGGGGGTGTATGGTACAGTATCGGCCAGCAGCGACGACCACGGGAAAAATCGAACGACGCGCTCGCTGGGGCGTGCACCTTGGCATCAGCCTCGAACACAACGCCTGGAACATCCTCGATCACGATACCTTACAGGTGGTCGCGGCGCGCGGCGTCATCTTCTACGAAGATCTCACCATCCGCAAGTTCCATTGCGACCGTGACACTGACCGCACCATAGGCAAACACAACATCGCGAAATATGAGCGCCCACCACGCAGCCACGCAGAAGATGAAACAGAAGCGGCCCTCGCGGAGCAGGATCCTACGGATCCCCACCCTGGCCCTCGCCCATGGAGCGATGAAGATGAGGACGAGGACAGCGCTCCACTCGAGTCCTCGCCCGACTCCTTTCTCAGCCCCACCCCTTCCACCGGCCATGACTTTGACGACGACGTGGTGGAAGTCAACAGCGATCAGCGGCATAGCCCCGGCCTCTCAGGCCTCCACATCCTCGGTCTTCATGCCACTGTTTCCCGTCCGCCGACTGCGGTTGAACCCAAAACCCTGCGCCAAGCTCTCACAGGCCCCTACGCCAAGGAGTGGCATGCTGCAATGGACGCCGAAGTCGCCGCGCTCGAAGCTTGAGACACATGGGAGCCAACCGCGCAGCACTGAAGGGGAGACGCGTCCTCTCGGGCAAGTGGGTCTTCTGCGTCAAAACCGCTGCTGACAGCACCATTGAGCACTTCAAAGTGCGTTGGGTCGTACGAGGCTTCGATCAGTGTCATGACGTTGATTTTGATCAGACCTTCGCACCTGTCAGCCATCACACCTCCGTCCGCAACCTCCTCGCCATCGCCGTCGCGAAGCATCTCCCCCTCCGTTAGAACGACGTTAAAAACGCCTTCCTCTACGCAACTATGGATGCCCTCATCTTCGTCGAGCAACCCCACACGTACGGCGACGGCGACGATCGCGTTTGTCACCTCCGAAAATCTCTCTACGACATCAAACAGGCACCACGACTCTGGCAGCAGCATCTCCATCAAATTCTCCTCGACATTGGCTTCTCCCAACTGCCCCACGATCCTGGCATGTACCACCTCCACTACTGCGGCGACTACATCCTCCTCACTGTATATGTGGTGATAAACCTGCTCTACACCGGCACCAGCAACGTCCTCCTCGCGCAGTTCGAGAAAAACCTCAGCAACCGCGTTGAAATCACCAGCAACAACATGATGACCCAGTTCTTGGGCCTCAACATCTTTTACGCTGATGATGCCATCCATCTCTTAGCTGCCAAGTTCAACATCAAGCCAGCCAACCTCTCCACTCTTTATTGTACCCCGGTCACACATACCAACATCGTTACCGCCCCGCTCAACCCTACGGAACACCAGCTGTATCAGCAGCAACTCGGCTACCTTCTCTTTGCCGCTGTGACATGCAGGCCTGACTTGTCATACATCTCAAGCCAACTCGCTCAGTATGCCAAGCGGCCTGAAGGGGAGCACATGCTGGATCTACAGCGCGCCCTGCAATACTTCATCTCAACACCACACATTGGCATCACCTACTCCACCCTCACGACTCGCTCCTTCAACCTCGTTGGTTACGTGGACGCAGATCACGCCATGATGGTGTCACCCGCCACGTCAGCTGGGTAGCACCCGCAACCGAGTCACGCTTCACGCCGCGTTCGTCGTCAACCGACAAGCTCTCGAGTGACGCCACTTGTTGCGCGCGTTACGCACGGGCAAAGAATAGTGCAGTGCTAGGCGAAGATGGTGGTGATACAATGTTATCGCGATGGTAGAATACGAGGCTAGTGGTATGTAGAAGTAGTACGGCACATGTGGTGTATAAAGGTGTAGCTGCTAGCGCTCCTATCATATAGCACAACTGAAGCGGCAAAAGAAACGTTGCCATGGCTGCTCTGGAAGGTGGTTTATTGACAAATCCAGTCGCTCACAGTGGAAGAGCCTAACGCTCAAGGCTGGCAGTCCCCCGCAGGAGGCGTTAGTAGGAACGCGATTGCGGAGCTGGAATTGGTCACTTGTTGATGGGTGTAGGGGCTTGGCGCTTTATGGCAGATGTGGCTCCGACGCAATCGTTTGCGAGCTTTGGTTTGCCCTGGCGAAGTGAAGCGAGGAATGCGGCAGCCAGCCACTGATGAACGGTGGTGGAGCTTGATGTTACCGAGGTAACAAGTCGGAGCCTATCAAAGCGCAAGCAGCTGAATTATTACAAGTTTGACTTCGTGCGCAACTTTCGCTGCTGGAATTAGGGCGGGTCAAACAATGCACATATTTGCAGAGTACCCTAACCAACCATCTTTTGGTGCAATTAGACAGCTGTAGATCAAATATGAACATTTTTCAACCGCATTCGGACGTACTCTTTTGACCCGCCCTTAATTCGCTGCTCACACAGCCTTCTCTCCCACAAGTATCGCGTTTCGCTGCGCTCAGCCCTCCCCCTTGAAGTTCGCATAGATATCGGGCACGATACACAACTAGGGACAACTTATGTTTTTGCGAGAAATGACGAACGACTGTGCGCGCTCGCGAAACGACGAAAGCATGTCGCGATAGATTTGCGACACGTTCCTACTTATTGGCATCTTGCTTACTGGCCACTCGCGATTCAAGGATGACAAGCATGACAAGCTCGAGGCCGCCATGGCAGCTCCTAAGGATTTCAAGCGTCGCAATGTCCTACAATTTCTTGTCATCCGGTAGTTTAAAGCCGAGATTTGGATTCCTTATGACTTTTGTGGGTAGTTTAAGATTCAGTGGGTACATTCTTCGTGTTCATACAGCGAACACAGTTCCCGTGGTCTTCTTGTCAGGCATTTTCAAGGCTTCTCCGGTTTTGGACAATGGGAGGCCATGGTCCGCTGACGCTCCCAAGGTTCCTGGTGGGATCGATGTTTCTATTATCAACTTCTTATCCTACCCTGGGAGTGTTCGTCAACAGTCGTGACTACTTTATATTCAAGCATACAAGGAAGAAGATGCATCAGTCCTCGGACAAGCCACCAGAGCTCAGTTCAGCGGAGCTTTCAGCCTCTCAGACTCTTGCCTTCTGCTCTCATCATCACCCGATGGCTCCTGGCAACGATGCTTCGTCCTCGTCGGCTCCGGCTGCTGCTGCTGTCAACGGGAAAAAATCGCTCGAATCTCGTCAAGAGCCGGTTACTCCCAAAATGCTGTTCAACGGCGTGACGGACGGCCCGTTCGGCGTCGAAGACATCAACAAGCTGGCAGCGCGTACGTCGGCACTCAAGCTGGACGATCTGCCGAACATAGGGAAGGGCAAGATCAATGATCAGGCTCCTGTGGCTGGCAGCTCGTCAACAGCGTCGGGCCCAGTGGACAATGGGAAGAAAGCGGTGGTGGATGCTGAGGAGGATGCAGGTTACCTCAGCGACGACCCGGATGAGTGCCAGGACCCGGTGGCTCTTAATGAGATCGCCTCGCAGGCGGGCTTCGCGATCACGCTCCTGATCCTGTTTGCGTGTCACAAGGAGGTGCCGCGGACCATCGACACAGTCAAGAACCTGCTGGATGTGTGGAAGGATCATTTGTCAGAGAATGCCCACGTGACTACGAAGTGTCATCAGCTACCTTCGACTTACCTCTCAAAGACTCATTTCGGGCGCCTGCAAGTGGTTTTCCAGTACGCGGCGGATGCGAACTTTGTATGGTGCCGGAAGGTGGACCACATGACAATGAACGACAAAAAGCTGACGCTCGGCTGGCAGCACCCCGAAAATGCTGCGTACCTGAAGGAGTGCGCGGCTCACCCGGAAGCTATCGAAGTTCTCCTTAAGGGCGTCCGGGCGGTGATTTTTCCTGAGATGATCCAGAAGAGCCTGGTGTCTGCTCTGCTGTTGAAGCGTGGTCGCACTGCGTTCCTCGATGGTTCGACGTTCCACAGGGTGCTTGATCCTGTTTCGTGGGCTGATACGGATAAGATCAAGGGCTTGGTGTACAGGCACCCGGGGGATAAGTATAAGTGGTGGCACAGAGTCTCTCACAAGGTCCACGGTACCGAGCTGCTCGTTTCTTTTCCTGCTCTTACCTGCGTTTTCTGTAACGGGATGCATATGACGTGTTTTCACGATGATTATGTCAAAGAGAGGCAAGAGAATATTGGGAGATGGAGTTTGACGCTGCAGCGGACCCATGAAATCAACGGTAATGGCCTCAGATCTCACCGTGTTTTTCAGGTACCCGCAGCGGCAGGACTTTGAGCTGACCTTTGTACTACCTCCCCTCCATGCAGCTGCTTCCCTGAAGTTATCGACGGCGACGAAGCTCATCCTGGCGGATCCGGCGATTGCTTTGGTGTCGAATGGTGGGATCAGGGAGGAGTGGTTCTGCGTGCAGGAGGAATGCGGGAAGGCTCACGGCAACACTTTTGCTCAGGCAACAGATCACATCCAGTCCGTTCGTCACCGCACCAGCAGCTCGAAGCAGAAGCAGCTACGCGTGCGAGCAAGGAGAAGCAGTATCTGATGGACATTCGGAAGGAGTTCAAGCTGTAGGGTGGCGGAGGTCCTGGCTGCAGTTGTATTGCACAGCGGCAAAGGGGGAAGGAAGGAGGAGACAAGGGAGTAAATGAGTAGTTTGTACCCTGTATGACTTGAGATGTTCCCTGTGTAATAAAGCCCGTGGATGCAAGGGGCTCCTGACTGAGTGGATTAATGGATAACAAACCGAGACTTACCATCTGCGGGGTCAATGTGAATGGCCTCAATAGCAATGGCAAACGTACCAAACATCGTCGATGGCTGCGCACGGCGGCCGGCATAGTTGTTTTATCAGTCACAAGAATCAAGGAGGATCATAATTTCTGGATATACATAAAACCAAAGGCGTGGGCTGCGGTCGGTCCGGGCGAGACGACCGGCGGGGTGGCGGTCATGGCTTTCAGGAAGGGCATCCGTTTCACAAACGTGTCGGCACATCCGTCAGGAAGACCGCTGGGTTGACGGTGGAAGGAGGGAAGGAGGTTTTTAGGCTGATCGCCGCGTACCTTCCGGCGCAGGCGTGCAGGAGGGCGAAGTTTCACACTGGGTAGCTAACCTCGTTCGTACAGTCACAGCCGACGCAGATGAATGTGGTGGTGGTGGGAGACCTCAACATGGTGGCGGACCCGGACCTAGATAAGTCATCAGGGGCAGGGTCTGGGAGGGAGAACCAGCGATTTTTGGATCTATGGCCGCAGCATGGTCTCCGCGATGCTTTCCGCGCGATTCACCCGACAGACAGGGAATACACCTTCCGCGACAGGGCGACGAAAGCTAGGTCACGGATTGATAGAGCTCTGGTGTCGTCGGCAATGCTCGGAAGCCTGGTGGAGGCAGAACATGCGGAGGTGCCGAGGACGCTGACGGACCATTGGTTCGCCATACGGATCTGTTTACAGATTGTGTCGGAGCAGGAGACCGGGCCGGGCCTGTGGAGGTTTCGGGCGACACAAAAGGATAAAAAAAGGGTGCGCAAGGTGATCCAGGGTGTTGTGGACATGCTCGGGAGGCGAGGGAGATGTAAATTTGAGAACATGCTTCCGTGGCTCACGTCAGGACTACGGGCGCACGAGCGGGTGGCAGGGTGGCAGGGACTCGACGGCACCTCACAACGGAGGTGGAACGGCTAAGGAGCAGCTATTGAAGAAGGAAGAGCAGCTGGAGGCTTACCGGGAAGACGAGAGGGAGCGGCTGCAAGTCCCATCGCCCTTCCTGTCCGCGAAGATGAAGATGCGGAAGGAGCGAATGGCGATCCAGGAGGTCACCTTCAAGGGGAAGAGATACGTCGGCGCACAGGGAGTCTTGGAGGCGGCGTCGCAGCACTTCGCGGAGGCTTTCGGAGAGGCTCAGGGGCAGGCGCCGCTGGCCGCAGACAACGTCGTAGTGGATATGAGATTTCCGGACGAAGTGGCGGATCGTTTGGGAGCGGCGTGGACGGAGAGCGAAGTGAAGGCGACATTGTCAGGGCTCCCGAAAGGGAAGTCGCCGGGGCAGGACGGACTCCCGGCGGAGCTGTTCGTGTCACACTGGGACTTGGTGGTCGGCAGCTTCATGGATTTTGTCCGGTCTTTCGAGCTAACAGAGGAGATCCCAGAAGCGTTCGCCAGCGGTCACGGTTCTGCTTCACAAGAAAGGAGACAAGGATCAGCTGTCGAACTACAGGCCCATCACTCTCCTCAGCACGGTGTACAAGGTGTTAGCGAAGGTGCTCGCAAACAGACTGAAAAAGGAACGTCACCTGGTCATCTCGCAGGAGCAGCATGGGTTCATACCGGGTCGGAGCCTAGCGGATGCAGTGACGGTGGTGGCAGACGCAATCGAAGCGGCGGACAATGGCGGTGAGGACTGGTACCTATTGTTGGTGGATTTTCAAATTGCCTACGACACGGTATCGCGGCCTTTCTTGTTCGAGACGATTTCCAAGCTCGGAATACCTGCAAATTTTGTACGATGGACAAAGGGGCTCCACCAAGGGTCCGGCACCAGGCTGGCAATAAACGGCTGGATCGGTGACAGAGTAGAGATGAGGAGGGGATTCAGGCAAGGGTGCCCGCTGGCACCTTACCTCTTCCTCTGCGCGCTGGAGCCGCTATGCGCCGAGATCAAGAAGCAGAGCCTGGGCGTCAAGGCGGAAGGGGGAGAGGAGGTGGCGTACGTGGGCTACGCAGACGACACATCACTCATACTCCACGGTGCAGACCAGCTCCGGTCGGCGACGGAGGCACTAGAGGTCTTCGGGAACCTGTCAGGGCTGCGGACAAACCGAGAGAAATCGATTGTCATGCTGCTGGGAAAGAACAAGGGGAGAACCTCACTACCAGGGGTGACCTTCTAGTGGGCGGAAGGGGGCAAACCGGAACGGCTGCTCGGGATATGGGTCACGTCGGACGGGGAAGCAGCGCCATCCTGGGAAAGAGCGTGGTAAAGGGGGAAGATGGAGATGATTAAATGGGAGAATCAGCACCTGCTGACAGCCGAACGCGTCACAATGATTAACAACTACGTAATGCCGATCTTCCTCTTCCAGGCGCAAATATACCCACCGTGGGCGAAGATACAGAAGACATGCGATAACTACGTGTCAAAAGGGGAAGCAACAGCAGACAAGATCTTTGTCTTGTGGAGTGGGGAGCTGGCCAGGCTGCCCAAGAAGGAAGGGGGACTGGGGTTGGTGGACCCAAAGGACAGACTAGACAGCCTGGCGATCCGAGCAGTGGGGAAATTGCTTACAGAGAGGAACATTACCAAGAGGTGGCTGGCGGAGAAAACGGCAGCGATGCCGCAGGGGACAGCGACGCTCTTTGCGCACAAGTCAGCCAGCAAGCACTGGGACAGAGGAAGCCAGAGGTGGAAGGCGATCGTCGATGTTTTCTGGGGTTCGCCGTTTGCAGACCTCCCGGAGCTGACCAACGGATGGGAGGCGGAGCGGGAGCTTCTCTGCTTCAACCGCCGCATCATGTTCCGTGGAGATAGCACGTCCGGGAACCGGAAGGGGACGGAGGGCATCTGAAGGACTAGACTCGGCGACCTGCTCACAACCAGGGTGGACGGGGGGAGAGAGATAAAAGGGGTCAGAGTACTGACGGAAGAGCTCGGCAGCGTGGCTCTTGCGAGATGGGCGACCAAGGCCTATGCAGCAGCTCCGGCAGGATGGAGAGCGCTACTGGAGGCACCAAAAACATCGGCGGCGGTTACGGCAGCAGCGGAGGTGGTGCATACAGTTCTGGCACGCATGCAGGAGTTCATGTACTGGACTGTACGCGGAGAAGAAGGGGGGAGGGTCAAAACGGACCATCTGCTCTGCAGAGACGGGCGGACCCTATAGGCCCCGACGTGGCCGATTGTCGTTAACTTCCAAGCGGAAAGCGTAACACCGATGATGGTCAGGGAAGGGACGCTGCTCGGGGTGATGGGCGCCCCGCGGGCACGGCTGTGCAAGATCCAGCTTCTAGGTGGGGATCTTAAGCCAGCGGCGCCAAGGGCTATACGGAAGGTGATTACGGGTCATGTAGTAGCCTCGAGAAGGAAGAACGAGTGGGAAATGGAGTGGGGAAAAAAGATCGACTAGAAAGAGGTGCTGCGGAGGAGAGATTCGCTGGCTATCCCCTACAGAGCAAGACGTGGTACTACGGATGCACAGCAAGAACCTTCAGGTCGGGGGAAGATAAGTTTTCTTGGGCGCCAGAGGCTACTGTCCGCACTGTGGGGAGTCCGAAACCCTCGACCACTGCATGCGCACCTGCCCAATCATCCAACCGGTTATTGGCGCGCTTCACAGCTCACTCCGCATGATCGATTCGGGGGACATGACAGAGACGGTGGGGGACATGCTCTTCCAGACGGGGGCAACAAAATCCGGAATTCCGGGGGCGACGTTGGCAGCGGTGACAATGAGACAGATATGGTTGGCTCGGGTAAATGCGGTGTACAGGAAGGAGAAATTTCAGAGGAAGAAAGTGGCAAGGGCGGCGATTTTCGATTTTATGAGGCACGCGCGGGTGTACAGAGCAGAAATGTCAAGGAAAGCAACTTTCAAGGGCACAGGAAAGCTGCCACGAGACCCATGGGAAGGATTGGTGAGGGACGAGAGAGCGGCGATGGCCAGGCTATGCAAACCAGGAGAACAGGCCACGTGCATCACAAAAACCCTATGCCAAGTTTGGACGAATTTTGATTGGGATTGTCTTCGCATAAAAAAAATCCGGACCCAATTTCGACCGACGGTTGGAGTCATTTGATAGGAGCTCCGACACACATCTCGCGACAAGGTTTGGCTCGGGTCAAGTTCCAATTTGGCAGGCGAGTGTTTCCGGATGACATTTGGGCGCAATCCGTTTTGGTGCAATTTCGTGACAAAATTATTTAAAATTGGTTTTTGTTTTTGTTTTATTTTGGGTATTGAGGATTTCAGAATCACATTTAATATTCCTGTTTACAACAACCATTATTCAGCATTTTAACAACCAGCAGTTTTAGCACCAGGTCAAATAGCCTACTCAATGGTGGGCCCTGCAAGCGCCCGGTGGGCAAGAACAACATCTCCAAGGTCGCCATCGTCGATGAGGAACTTGTTCGGGAAGACGAACGCACCCTGAGCCGGATCGTGTGGGATCCGCCGCTCCACGACGGCAAAATGTATCATCTTCTTGACCTTGTCACACCACTCGAAGTAGTCCGGCCTGTTTTGTTCCGGCTGGGCCGGAATTCGCTTGCGACGCTTATCCTGCAGAAGGGGCCACTCGATATGCAATGTGGTGTAGGGTTGGGTTGATGGTATATGAGGGGGGGTTACGGGTATATGAGCCAACTGAAAGCGATGAAGACGACACACCCTACGTAACCGCAAACGCCTAAGCGACCAGGGATTTAGATGAAGTACAGGCAAGGGGTTTAGGGGATGAGGCATGGGTGTACAGACACATATCTACCGAAAACAGGCCCCATGCCACCATGCGGCTCTTGGTGGCCTTGTCAAAGTGCCAGTTGAGGGCCCACTGTTTTGCATTTTGGCAGGGAGCGTATGGGTTGGAAAGGGGGTGCAGAGAAATCAAGTGGGGGGGTGAGAGTCAGGGTGAGGAACACCGCACGGCTATTTGTAGCTGCCAACTGGCATATGGGCAGGGGGGATATGGTGTGTTCGAGTCGCACATACCATCTCTGTACTCCGCCAGGAGTTGCTCGTCGTTGAACCACTTCTTTGGGTTTAGCTCAGTGGCCAGGCTATCCACCACATTGGCGTAATCGGAGAGGCCTATGCCGGCGTACGTTGCTGGCCTGAGGGTGGTGTTGATTGTTGACCTTGTTGACGACATCTGGTGGTTGAAGACACCCATGGTTGACTTGTCATTGTGCAACCACAACAGCTTCATTGACTCGAGCCCTTCTGCAGACAAGTGGACAGCGAAGGCCTCGAACACTTCCTCCGGTGCAGGGTAGTACTGGATTTTCTCCGGGGGGTTCAGAAACAGGAGCTGAGAGCACACTAAGTAGGCTTTGTTCTGTGCAGGGGTGTGGGGTATACAGCACGACATGGGGAGAGAGAAACCATCAGTTATGACTTTGGCCGGGTAACCACAGGGTGGACTGTGTGAACTTTCCACGTCACACCCTCCTCCATCCGCCACGTCCACCAGCAACCAGCCCCACTTGCCACGTCACACCCACCCTCCCCATGCCACGTCACCCCCTACCCAACTGACACGCGTCACCTCGTCACGCGCCGCTCCCGTGTAACCTTCCAAGCCGCCACGTCAGCCCCAAGCCTCACATCCCGCCACGTCGCACCCTACTACATCCGCCACGTCAGGGAACAACCAGCTCCACGTGCCACGTCACACCCACCCACCCCATGCCACGTCACCCCCCACCCACCTGACACGCGTCGCCTCGTCACGCGCCCCTCCCTTGTACCCTTCCACGCTGCCACGTCAGCCCCAAGCCTCACATCCCGCCACGTCACACCCTCCTCCATCCGCCATGTCCACCAGCAACCAGCCCCACTTGCCACGTCACACCCACCCACACCATGCCACGTCAACCCCTACCCACCTGACACGCGTCGCCTCGTCACGCACCGCTCCCGTGTACCCTTCCACGACGCCACGTCAGCCCCAAGCCTCACATCCCACCACGTCACACCCTCCTCCATCCGCCACGTCGACTAGCAACCAGCCCCACTTGCCACGTCACACCCACCCACCCCATGCCACGTCACCCCCCACCCACCTGACACGCGTCGCCTCGTCACCCGCCGCTCCCGTGTACCCTTCCATGCCGCCACGTCAGCCCCAAGCCTCACATCCCGCCACGTCACACCCTCCTCCATCCGCCACATCCACCAGCAACCAGCCCCACTTGCCACGTCACACCATCCTCCCCATGCCACGTCCCCCCCACCCACCTGACTCGCGTTGCCTCGTCACGCGCCGCTCCCGTGTACCCTTCCACGCCGCCACGTCAGCCCCAAGCCTCACATCCCGGTAGTCACGTGAACCCCAACCTGGCCCATTTGGCCCGCCACATACCGGGAATGGGTTTGTCTCCTGCAACACTAGCACTCGTGCCTTGTCCACGGCACTCATCGGCGGCGGGGTGCCAGCCATAGGCATGGCTGCGGAACCGCCAGCATAACTGGCTGGTACTCCACGACGCAGGCCGAGCTGTGCAAACATGGCGTACATCTCAGACTGCAGCGCCTGGAACTCATCCTGTGTAACAAACTGCTCGTGCTCCGCACTTTCACCAAGGTCACCCATGAGCGGTGGAAAAGGGTGTGAAGAATCCCCCCTCTGGCCAAGGGTTTCAGCATCTTCTGCAGCAGTCCCGTGTGCCCTCACACTATCACGCTGGCAGGAAAAGGGGAGCTCAGGGAAGGGATTGGCAGAAGTGCTTGGTTGATGCCCGCGCGATGGACCAGCGAGGGGGGAGACCGCCCTGCCCCGGACAGGAGAAGCGTGTAGTGGCCGAAATGGGTACGAGGGTAAAGCGAGTGGGGAGTGCGTGACGGGGGCTGGTGGAGGGGATTCAGATTCCTCTCCTCTAGCCACGCCGGGTGCCATCGCATCGACTTTGCTCGGGCCGGAGTATGGCGTGAAGAACCTTGGTGCTCCTGTGGATAGCGCTTTAACACTCGCTCTTCCGGCCCCTTTCGTTAGCTGCATCCGTTGCACGCTTACCGGTGGCCCAATGCCTGTAACGCGAGGGGCTGAGATTGAGAGGGAGTAGGATCAAGAAATTAGAGTCGATCGGTATCAATAGAGGGTTAGACAGTCATGCATGAGATCAATGGTTTGAATCTAATTCGGGTTTACCCGTGTACAGTTTTGAGACAAGAGGCTTTACCTTGCTTTGCAGATTCGTCGACCCTCTCCTTCCCTGCATGGGAGAAACAACGTGAAGAATGTTGTTATTTGGCACGGTTGAGCAGAGAGTGCAACAACCACGCCAGGTGTATTGGCCAGGGTGCTCACCTTTCTGCTGTCCCTTCGGTTTTTTTGCTGCCAGCGCCTTTTCGTTGCCACCTTTCCGTGGGGTGCTTTGGCGGCCGCTGCGATGTTTAACGGCAGGTTCAGTCTTGCCAGTACCTACTGGAACCCCTTTGGCGCGGCCACCCTTTCCTCCTCCATCCCCTTTTGCTCCCTGGCGCCCTTGCTTTTTACCACCCCCTTCACTTTCGACCTTCACCTTACGCGCCTTTGGTTTGCCACCTGCTTCGCCGCGCACGGCGTCAACTGCCCCGCGTTTTCGGGAATGGCGAGTCCGGCCCCCCACCTTTCCTGTACCACTCTGCCGTCTGCCACACCCGCCCCGTCCCTTCACTGCCGCCATGTTCGCCTCCTCCTCCTCCTCTTCCTCCTCCTCCTCTTCCTCTCTGCCTCCTCCTCCTCCTCCTCCTCCTCCTCCTCATCCTCGTCATCGTCGTCCCCCTGCTCTTCCTCCTCCTCCTCCTCCTCCTCCTCCTCCTCCTCCTCCTCCTCCTCCTCCTCCTCCTCCTCCTCCTCATCATCGTCGCTGCCCTCCTCGTCCTCATCCTCATCCTCCTCCTCTTTGTCCCCTCCGCCATCGTTCTCATCATTTTCATCCTCCCCAACATCCGCGTCATCCTCCTCCGCAACCTCTTCATCTTCCTCTTCCTCCGCATCCTCCTCCTCATTATCCTCCTCCTCGGCGTCACCAAGGTCTTCATCGCCCCGTTTCGGCCTCGTCCTCTTCACTGCTTTCTTGCCCCTCTTTCCGCCGGATGCTTTTCTTGCTGCGGGTCGGCCCTTCTAGCGCAATGCATGACCCGTCGCCTTACCACCAGCTTCACTGGCGCCTCGCGTTGTCTGTGCTTCCCCGCCATCGACGTCGCGCGGACTGCCTGTCGTCTGCCGCCTCTTCGCCCGCGTGGTGATGTCTCCGGGCACGGCAGTGTCATACTCGTCCTCCTCATTGCTCTTCCTCTACCTACGTCTCCCCCGTCCACCAGAAGGAGGAGAGCCACCGACTTTGGCGATGCTGTGGTTAAGATCCTCCATTGACTCGTGCTCCTCCACCTTGTCCTTATCCAGCACGGCAGCAGAAATTTCGACCACGGTCGGCTGGAGCAGCGTCAGATTGTGTTGTGATGCCTCCGCCTCGGACTCCTTGGTTGCGGCATGCTCGGCGCGGGGATCGCCTCTGTGGTTTCCCCCTGTCGCCGATCCCTCTTTCTCCGCCGACGGGACTGCAAGACTTGCGCTCCCTCGCGCCGCATCTTTGTTGCCGCCACTGGTGCCGTCGTTAGTCGGACCGGGCTCGGTTCCAGCAGAGGCATGATCCGCCTCTTTGTTCACTGTAGAAACACGCTTGCGTGCCGTTGGTTGCTTCCCGTCGTCTTCCGCCTTCCTGCCGGACTTCTCTTGACCGCGCGCGACCTTCTTTGCCGCCACTTTTTTTATCCCCTTGCCACGCGCGACGGACGCATTAGTTTTTTTGGCGCCAGCGCCACCCTCCCTATTGTTCCGCTTAGACATCATCCTTGTCGCGCGGTGTCCGGCCTGTTCCTCCTCCATTGCTTGTAGACGTGTTGCACGCGTCATGGTTGTTCCGCGGAATGCCAATTTCTATCACGCGGAACGGGTTAGCCGGTTTCCAAGGGGTGCCGCAACTTGTCAAACATTGTATATGTTATATTTGTGTAGGCTGTAGTGGGTTAGCCTATAGGGGGGTCACAACATTAGGGTTTCATATTTGTACTCACAATCCTTTCTAGTTCACCATTCCAGTCTGTTATTTCGACATGGTTTCAGAGCAGGTCCTTCGCTAGGACCGTTTTTTTTAAGGGCCCACCGCTACCTAACTCCCTACCTACCTACCTACCTAGGGCGCCTCGACTTTTTTTTTTTTTTTTTTTTTTCGGCCCCTAAGCACTAGCGACCCGCGACCCGCCCCTTAAGGCCCCGTCGCGCCGCCCCTTAAGCCCCGTCGGCCCCGCGTTCGCCCCTTACGGCCCCGCCGCGCCGCCCCTTAAGGCCCCTTACGGCCCCGCGCACTGCCTCGTACGGCCCCGTCGGCCCCGCGATCGACCCGCCGCTCGCCCCTTAGCGACCTAGTCGGCCCCGCGATCGCCCCTTCAGGCCCGCTGCCGCCCCGTGCACCGCATGCGCAGCCCGCACAGCCCGCGCTAAGCCCGCGCAGCCTGCGCACCGCCTGCGCACCGCCCGCGCACTGCCCGCGCACCGCTCGCGCCCCACTTCGCGGCCCCGCGGCCCCGTCGCCTACTCACGCACGCCCCGCAGCCGCCCGTCGCCTGCTCGCGCACGCCCTGCTGCCCGCAGCCGCTCGTACGCCGCTGCTTCCGCTGCTGCTTGCGCACCGCTGCCTCCCGAGCGCCGCCGCTGCCCGTGCGCCGTCGCTGCCCCTACGCTGCCGCTGCCCGTGCGCCGCCGCTGCCCGTGCACCGCCGTTACCCGTGCGCCGCCGCTGCCCCTACGCTCCCGCTGCCAGTGCGCCGCCGCTGCCCGTGCGCCGCTGCCGCCTGTGCGCTTCTGCAGCCGCCGCCCGCGAGGCCCTCGCTCTCACAGTTTTTATTTTCTACCTACCGCGCACACTGCTGCCACTGCAGCTGCCACCAGTGCGCCGTTGCAGCTCCTGCTGCCACGCTACCTACTACTGCCGCTCGTGTGCCACTACGGACAGTCGACCCCGCCCGCGCCTTACCTAGCGGCCCCGCCGGCCCCGTTGACCCTCCGCACACCTTTCCAGCGGCCTGATTCCTACTACTACTGCTACTACTACTACTGCTACTGTCACTATGGCTAGTCCTCCCGTTCTAGCTTTCGATGCCGAGGGCCGTCCAGTGAAGTTCGAAACCTGGCTAGATGACCTGCACCTGTTCCTACAGCTCACTGCCAAGGAAGATATCTCACTGTACGACCACGCCCTAGGCCATGCCACTGCCCCTGACTCGTCTGCTGACAGCACTCTGCGTTCCCAGTGGCAGACCCGTGATGCGCACGCTCGCTTTGCTATTCGCAACTCCCTGCCGCTAGACGAGCGCGAGCACTTCGGCCAGTGCAAGACTGCTAAGGACCTCTACACAGCTGTAGTTGCCCGCTACTCCTCACCCGCTTCTGCCACGCTAGGCCGCCTCACTCTCCCCTACCTGTTCCCCGACCTAGCCTCCTTTCACACTGTCGCAGACCTCATCACCCACCTTAAGACTAGTGAGGCCCGCTTTCGCGCTGCTATGCCTGCCGAGTTTCTCACTAGCAACCCCCCCCCGCTCTGGATCACTCTCTACCACATCGTCACCCGCCTCCCTGACTCTCTACGCGCAGTCAGGGACCACTTCCTCTCTCGCTCCCCCACTGAGCTCACTGTTGCCCTCCTCGAGAAGGAACTGCTTGCAGCTGAGGCGAGTATCGTCGCTGTAGGCACCTCTCGTGGCGACCCCCGCACCCCGTTCTTTGAGGGGTGTTCCCCTTCCCCCCTCCTCCCCTCTGTCGCCTCTGCTGCTGCTGTCGACCTCCTTGGTGCTGAGAAGGTCGGGACCGCGTCTGCTTCGAGCGGGCGCCGCAGGAACAAGGGAGGCAGGGGTGGGGGTGGCGGCGGAGGAGGTGGGGGTGGAGGCGGTGGGAGTGGAGGCGCGGCTGAGGAGGCCAGTGGCGGCAGTGGGGGAGGAGACAGCAGCGGCGGGAGTGGTGGCAGGGGCGGAGGCGGCAGCGGGGGCGGAGGTGGTCGTGGTGGCGGCAGGGGTGGAGGTGGCCGGGGCGGAGGCGGTGGGGGTGGTGGTCGTGGAGGCACTGGCGGAGGGCAGAGTCAGCAGCCCGCCCCGACGCTTCAGGCCGCCCGTGAGTGGTATGCGCAGCGTGGCTTTACCTGCACGTACGTCATTCGCACAGGTGACCGCAGCGGCCAGCAGTGTGGGAGGCCGCACCCCACGCAGCGCTGCTTCGCGCGCCTTAACGACGCGTGGCGCACCCAGTTTCCTGCTGCCACTGAGCTGCCGCGCTGGGCTGAGCTGGAAAAGAGGGGTGTTGATATTTGGGCTCTAGACTTTGATGCTATTCTCACTGCCATGTATGCTATGTCTATTAGTGGAGAGGGTGCTCAGTACTTGCGTGTTCCGCCCGACCCGGGCATTCAGGCCAGTCCGGCTGCCGCTCTAGGTGCTAGTGCGTCCGCTCCCACAGGTCCTGGTGAGGCTGCTGCCCTAGGTGCTAGTGCGTCTGTGCCCCCTGGTACTGAGTCGACTGCAGCACTGCACACCTTCACCCTGGACTCAGGTGCTTCTCGCTCTTTCTTTCGTGACCGCACTGTCCTTGAGCCACTCGCTCGGCCAGTTGCTGTCTCCCTTGCTGACCCCTCTGGGGGTCCGGTCATTGCGACCTCCTCCACTGTCCTTCCTTGTCCTGCGGTCCCGTCCGGCACGCTGTCAGGTCTCTACCTCCCCTCGTTCTCTACGAACTTGGTGGCAGGTTGTGCGCTCCAGGACTCGGGTGTTCACCAGTTCACCCCTGCCTACGAGCGCGTGACACACTGCACGTGTGCTCGGACGGGTCGCCACCTGGCTACTTTCACTCGAGAGCCGGGGTCGGACCTGTACACACTGACCACTGAGTCCCCTCAGGTAGCTGCGTCTGCGTCTACGTCTGCGTCTGCGTCAGGTCAGCTGTCCGCCCCCTGCTCGTGTCGCTCTCTGGCGCATGAGACTGTCCTTTGGCACCACCGCCTTGGTCACCCGTCTGTGCAGCGCCTTCGGGCCATGCACAAACGGGACCTTGTTGCTGGGCTTCCCAGGGTGCTCCCTCCCCTTCCCGACTCGCCTGCTCCTCCCTGTCTTCCCTGTGTCGAGGGGCGGCAGCGCGCTGCTCCTCACTCCTCCTCCTTTCCCCCGACGACTGCTCCTTTGCAGACGCTCCACCTGGACGTGTGGGGCCCAGCCCGCGTCCGTGGTCAGGGTCAGGAGAGGTACTTCCTGATTGTTGTTGACGACTTCTCGCGCTACACCACGGTCTTCCCCTTGCGCACCAAGGGTGACGTCCCTGATGTCTTGATCCCTTGGATCCGCAGATCTCGTCTCCAGCTCAGTGAGCGTTTCCGCTCCGACTTCCCTGTCCTGCGTCTGCACTCTGACAGAGGTGGAGAGTTTTCCTCTGGCCTCTTGGAGGCCTTCTGTCAGCAGGAGGGCATTGAGCAGTCGTTCACGCTTCCGGCCTCTCCACAGCAGAATGGGGTTGCTGAGCGCCGCATTGGCTTGGTCATGGAGGTCGCTCGTACCTCCTTGGTTCATGCGGCTGCCCCCCACTTTCTGTGGCCGTTTGCAGTCCGATATGCTGCGCATCAGCTCAACCTCTGGCCCCGTGTCTCCTTGCCCGAGACTTCTCCGACACTGCGTTGGACGGGAGAGGCTGGCGATGCGTCGCGTTTTCGGGTCTGGGGATCCCGAGCTTTTGTTCGCGACACGTCCGCGGACAAGCTCTCCCGTCGCGCTGTCCCCTGCGTCTTCCTTGGCTTTGTCCCGGACGCCCCTGGTTGGCAGTTCTACCACCCCACCTCGCGGCGTGTCCTGGCCTCTCAGGACGTCACTTTTGACGAGTCCGTCCCCTACTACCGCCTCTTCCCCTACCGCACTGCCCCGCTCCCCCCCCCGCCTCTCTTCCTCGCTCCAGGTGCTGAGGTACCAGACCCCCTCCCCCCTCAGGGTGCCGCTCCCTCAGGTGTGTCCCAGGTAGACCCGGGTGAGCCTGTCGAGGTAGCTGTTGACTCTCGTCCTGCGTCTGGGGGTGCTGAGCCTGGGGGTGCTGAGCCTGGGAGTGCGGAGCCTGGGGGTGCTGAGCCTGGGGGTGCGGAGCCTTGGGGTGCTGAGTCTGGGGGTGCTGAGACTGAGCGTGCTACACCTGGAGGAGCCCTCTCCTCCCAGCAGCTGCAGGAGAGGTACCTCGAGTACTGCCGCCTCCGGAGAGGTGCTATTGGAGCTCGTCCCGGTACTTCCCCTCCTGCCCAGGAGCTCCCCCCCATTCAGCAGATCCGAGAGTGGTACACGCGACGCTGCAGTCTTCGGAGTGGTGCTCCTGGTGCTGAGGACCCGGGCGCTGGAGCTGCTGCTGGTGCTGAGGACCCGGGCGGTGGAGCTGCTGCTGGTGCTGAGGACTCGGGCGTTGGAGCTACTACTGGAGCTGAGGACCCGAGCGGTGGTGCTGCTGCTGGTGCTGAGGACCCGGCCGGTGGAGCTGCTGCTGGTGTTGAGGACCCGGACGTTGGAGCTGCTCCTGGTGCTGAGGACCCTGCCGCTGGTGTCTCTGCTGGTTCTGGAGACGCTACGCGGCCGCGACCGTACTTCGTACCACTTCTTCAGCAGGTTCTTGGTCAGGCTCCTCCTCCTTGTCCTCCTCCCTCCGTAGAGTGTCCTCCGCCTGTCCAGTCGCAGTCACAGTTCCCGCCTGCCTCGCCTCTCCCTGCTCCCTCTCCCTACACTGGTCCCACAGGAGGTCTTACAGAGCGTCGTGAGCCTGAGTCTCGTCCTGCGTCGCCTGTTCGTACTGCTCGCACTGGTCGTCGTGTCCCACGTGAGCGTCCTCCTCCTGTCCTTGGCACTCACTACATGACTCTGCGTCCCTCCACTGCTCCTCAGCGTGTCCCGCTACCGTCTCCTCCTGCTTCCTCTCTGCCTACTCTTCCTGACCCGGAGTCTGACTCCCGTCGTGCTGCCAGTCCCACTGTCACCCGTCTCCTCGCTACTGTTGTCACTGACCCTACCTTTGAGTCCTCTGCTGCGTCTGCTCTAGTCGCTGAGTTGATCGACTTTGCTGCCCGGTGTCGTCTAGACTACGCCACTAGCCTTGTTGCTGAGTCTGAGTCTGTCTGTCCTCCGTCCGTCGGGGGTGAGTGTGCTCTTGGCACGGACGTCCTTGAGGACAGACAGGAGGAGTTCTAGTGCTTTGCTGCTGCTTTGCCCCACCTCGTGTCCATGCTAGTTGCCCCTGAGGGAGACCCGGATGCACCAGACATCCCGACCCCGCGCACTTACGCTGAGGCGATGGCGGGTCCCTACTCCTCTCAGTGGCAGACAGCCATGGACGCAGAGATGGCTTCCTGGAAGTCCACAGGCACCTACGTCGACGAGGTTCCCCCACCTGGGGCGAACATCGTCAGTGGCATGTGGATTTTCAGGGTGAAGCGGCCACCGGGTTCTCCTCCTGTCTTCAAGGCGCGCTACGTGGCTCGAGGCTTCAGACAGCGAGAGGGAGTTGACTTCTTTCAGACCTTCTCCCCCACCCCGAAGATGACCACTCTTCGGGTGCTGCTGCACATAGCCGCTCAGCGCGACTACGAGCTTCACTCACTTGACTTCAGCACTGCTTTCTTGCAGGGCAGCCTGCACGAGGAGATCTGGCTGCGCCGCCCTCCTGGCTTCACTGGGTCGGTTCCTCCTGGTACCCAGTGGAGGCTCCAGCGGCCGGTCTACGGTCTCCGCCAGGCACCGCGTGAGTGGCACGACACACTGAGGACGACACTTGCGGCTCTTGGGTTCGCTCCCTCTACTGCTGACCCGTCACTGTTTCTACGCACAGACACCTCACTGCCGCCGTTCTACATCCTCATGTACGTCGACGACTTGGTCTTTGCCACTGCTGACACCGCGGCACTCGCCCACGTGAAGTCGGAGCTGCAGAGGAGACACACGTGCACAGACCTGGGTGAACTGACAAGCTATCTTGGCTTGCGGATCACCCGAGACAGAGCACGGCGCACCATCACCTTGACTCAGTCACACATGGTGCAGCAGATCCTTCAGCGCTTCCGCTTCACGTACTCCTCGCCTCAGTCCACTCCTCTGCCTACCGGTCACTCGCTCTCAGCTCTGCCTTCGGATGAGTCCGTAGAGCCGAGTGGCCCGTATCCAGAGCTTGTGGGCTGCCTCATGTACCTGATGACCTGCACTTGACCTGACCTTGCATACCCTCTTAGCATCCTAGCACGCTATGTCGCTCCTGGCCGTCACAGGAAGGAGCACATGGATGCCGCTAAGAGGGTGTTGCGCTACTTGTGTAGTACGTCGGGCATGGGGCTAGTGCTTGGAGGGCGAGACCGAGTTGTACTTACTGGACACTCAGACGCTTCTTGGGCGGACGACCAGGCTACTCAGCGGTCGTCTCAGGGTTACACCTTCAGCCTTGGCTCTGGCTCAGTTTCTTGGCGTTCTACACGCTCTTCTTCTGTTCTCAGCTCCAGTTGTGAGGCTGAGATCTACGCCACAGCCATGGCTGCCCAGGAGCTACGCTGGCTGACCTACCTGCTGACCGACTTGGGTGAGCGGCCTCGTTCTCCTCCAGTGCTGTACGTCGACAACCAGGCTGCCATTGCCTTGTGTGAGGAGCACAGACTGGAGCACAGAACGAAGCACATCGCCCTGCGGTACTTCCTTGCTCGAGAGCTGCAGCAGCGCGGTCAGCTTTGTCTGCGTTACGTGGCCACTGAGGCCAACCTTGCTGATGTGTTCACCAAGGCGCTTCCGCCTTGTGACCATCAGCGCTTCTGCACTCTGCTAGGCCTTGTGCCTACTGGACCTCACTTACTTACCTCTTGACCTTGCTTGTACTGTGATCACTATATATATATATACCTGCATGCTTACTCTTGCTAGGTTGTGATCACTGTATCTCTTGCTCTGTTATAAACCTGCATGTGAACTGGTCTTGTGACCCCTAGGTCTCCCCCACTTTGCCTATGGGGGTGTGTCAAACATTGTATATGTTATATTTGTGTAGGCTGTAGTGGGTTAGCCTATAGGGGGGTCACAACATTAGGGTTTCATATTTGTACTCACAATCCTTTCTAGTTCACCATTCCAGTCTGTTGTTTCGACACAACTGATTCCCACGAAGGGACTATCGACGGTCTATCACTGTCATCTTTCTCCGTTAACCGCAGCTTCGACTAAAACTGAAATTGTAGCCACTAAGCACAGAGCCACGGCCCATGACTTAATATACTGGCCCCGTCACGGGCGATCTGGACACGAGCTTGTCAAACAGCGAGCAGCGTCAATGTGTTGGCCCAGAGGGTGACGGAAGCAGGTGGGTGGGGCACAAGGGTGGTTGGGGTGGGTTGCAAGACTGGAGGGATTACTGTACCCTATCAGGCTATATTGGACGGTGTATGTGTAGCCACCCGAGCATAAACCCATTCACCGCTCGATATCAGCCGCTTAATGGTGGAAGTACCTCTTGGCTGGTGCTTGTGTTGCGTGGGGAATCGTTTGAGATGCATCGGCCAATCACGGTTGCTAACGCATCGATCACTACGCATGGTATGACGATTTTAGGACCACAAGTGCGAATATAACCTGATCCCTGCAAAGTACAGTGCTGTCGCGAACGCGCAGCGTTGCACATAGGTGTTAAATAAAATTCAAAAATACAACAACAAAAAACATCAACAACTTTGTTCCTAATGGTATAGTATGGGGTTGCAGCCGGTAGTGGGTTTGTCTCAAGTCACACACACAAATTGCCTCCAGAAGGGTTTGTTGTGACGGCAGTACAGCGCACTTGTAGGCTTTGCCACACCGGGTACTCGCCAGCATGCGATATTCTAACGCGACGATTAATAGTAACAAACGATAAACAGTTGTGGTACGGTGTTGGATTGTCATCCAACCGTGCAAGGACATTCAAGTAGGTGCTTAGGAGGAGTGGTATGAAGCACAGGCCCAACGCACAAGCGGCGATGCGTTATCGACAGCAGTGTCTAGACAGTGCGACGTTGCATCGTTCGGGCCTTGAGTGTTGCGCGACATGGTGAATCCGTTGTGGTATGGTGTTGGATTGTCATCCAACCTTGCAAGGACATTCAAGTAGGTGCTTAGGAGGAGTGGTATGAAGCACAGGCCCAACGCACAAGCGGCGATGCATTATCGACAGCAGTGTCTAGAGAGTGCGACGTTGCATCGTTCGGGCCTTGAGTGTTGCGCGACATGGTGAATCCGTTGTGGTACGGTGTTGGATTGTCACCCAACCTTGCAAGGACATTCAAGTAGGTGCTTAGAAGGAGTGGTATG
Organism: Closterium sp. Yama58-4; assembly: GCA_947470075.1. Classification (NCBI taxonomy): domain Eukaryota; kingdom Viridiplantae; phylum Streptophyta; class Zygnematophyceae; order Desmidiales; family Closteriaceae; genus Closterium; species Closterium sp. Yama58-4. Next base: position 289,212 of record CANIUD010000082.1, on the reverse strand, counting down.
AAGTACAGACCCAACGCACAAGCAGTGATGCGTTATCGACATAGCTGTTCCGACGGGGCGACGTTGCAGCGTGCACGGCCAGGGCTTGCGCGACATGGTGAAACCGTTGTGTAATGGTGTTGGATGGGGCTCAATTCTTGCGTGGACTGTTGACAAGGTGCATGGAGGGTGTGGTATGCAGCACAGGCCCAACTCACAAGCAGCGATGCGTTATCGACATAAGTGTCTAGACAGTGCGACGTTGCAGCGTTCGGGCCTTGAGTGTTGCGCGACATGGTGAATCCGTTGTGGTACGGTGTTGGATTGTTATCCAAACTTGCAAGGACATTTATGTAGGTGCTTAGAAGGAGTGGTATGAAGCACAGGCCCAACGCACAAGCGGCGATGCGTTATCGACAGCGGTGTCTAGAGAGTGCGACGTTGCAGCGTTTGGGCCTTGAGTGTTGCGCGGCATGGTGAATCCGTTGCGGTACGGTGTTGGATTGTCATCCAACCTTGCACGGACATTCAACAAGGTGCTTAGAAGGAGTGGTATGAAGCACCGGCCCAATGCACAAGCGGCGATGCGTTATCATTAGGGCACGGAGTTCTTGTCCGTATGTTTCTAGACCACACTAGAGATCTTGGACGTTTTTTAAACTTTCACGTTGTCAAGTAGGGGTGGATCTTGAGCAGGCCTTTTCATATGATTGTATTTTTGTTATCAACAAAGACTTGAGTGTCTAGATAACATGTAATTGTACAATGTAATCTCCTGCTTTGTATTAAGGCTCTAGACATGCGCACCACTTTGAGCTCACTAACGTGACCGCGATTTCCCCCCTACAACGATTCGTGACTGAATCACAGATCCAAACGGATCTCTTCCCGCTCTTCCTCATCCCTCTCGACTCTCACGCACCCAAGTTCTTGAATCAACTGGCACGTCCTTCTCACCGTGCACGCGATGCAGATATACGACCCACCGTCTTAAGATCCAGCGCATTCTCCTCAGCTCACGACGTGGTCTGTCTAAACGGGGGCGACACGCCTTGTAGGGAAGACGATCCGTGCCGTGAGCTGTCTGTATCGTGCCTTGTCACGACCACGCGGCTCGAACATCGTTAGCCAGTCCCAAACATGAGCGGCCCGCTCAAGTGCCAGTCGTACAGTGATACAAGCTGCCTTGGACAGTGCGCGGTTTGGAGATGACCGTGTTGCAGCCACAGCCTTCTTGAACGGTGTATTTAATGCGTTCACAAGCTTCCCACGACGCTCGTTGCTTCACAGGCTATTTCTCGACACTTAGACGGATCCATAACACATGGGCTCTTTGTCAGGCATCGTTTGCGAGTTCTGCAACAGATGGTTCCCCAACGCCCAAGTTTATGGCGGTCATAAGTCACGGCGGACCCCTTGTCAAGGGCTTTCCGCCGTGGCAAGGCCCTTGCGATATGCACCGTCCGCCGGTCTACACGCTCTGCTATTCGTCCACGACATTCTGTCGGATGCTCCAGCCGCTCCCGCTTCACCTACAGCGTCTAACACATCCAACGCCGTCGGTGAGAGCGGTCCTCCAAGCGTGCCTGAAGCTCGCGTTGACGAAACTCCCACGGCTGTGAACGAGGGGGCTCCTGAAGATGAACATCAACATCAACGTGGAACACCTGCCTCTGACACGAGTGGCCATCCTGAGAGCCGCCCCGAAGGTAGTAATGCCGCGCCGCCGACAATCAGCTCCGGACAGAGCAATGCCACGCCCCTCAATCCGCTCGCGTTGAAGCTGCTGCATTTCGTTCGGCGCGTGAATGGCGGAATGGGAATGGCCGAGGTTGACATCAACGGCCTGCTTCAGCTCGTGGTAGAGCCCGGCCTTGCGCCTCTTGTGACCTCGGAGCTCCGGAACTGTAAGGATCTGGAGCGGTTCGAGTTGGAGCGCTTGGCAGGGCTCAATCGCGGATGGTCGGTGGCGACCTTCGAGATTGCCGGTCATCCACCACAGCGCCTGCTCCTCCAAAACTCTGCCGAGGTAAGCCGACTTTGAATTCTGGGCTGTGAAATGCTGATGTGGCAGACGGGATTAGCGTGTATTGTATTAACCGTACACCCACTTTCTCCGCCACTAACCATGCCCATCCTCTCCCCTGCCTTTGCCACCGTACACCAGGCATTCGCTGAAATGTTTGGGCATCCCAACAACGCACCCGGCTTCAAGCTCAAGGCACGTGTTGATGAGGACCCTGACACGGGCGACCGTCGCTATACCACGCCCGGAACTGGAACGTGGTGGAATGATGCTCAGGTAAGGAAATACCTCGTTGCCACACCAATCCCAATCCTTGCTCATGCCTCCATCGATGCACTGATGTGTCTGGAACATCTTGAGTGTTTGACCGTGTGTCCGTTGCCGCTTTGTCGTGCATTGCAGGAACACTTCGGATGGTCCGAAGTTGTGGGGGGGATCATCCTGTATTCGGATGTGACGCACATGAGCAACAACGGCCGGAAGAAGGCGTGGCCGCTCATGATGACGCTTGCCAACATCTCCCAGGCCAAGCGATGGGGGAAAGCCGGGCACACACTACTTGCCCTCCTTCCTATCCCCCCGTCTGCAATGTCTTCCGTGGAGAAGGTTATGCTCTTCCAGAGATGCGTCATCACCGTGCTTCAGCCGCTTCTTGATGGCATGGCAAGGTTCGTACTCGGGTTGCATCTTGCTATGTCATCATCCAACCACCTGCAGAGTATGCAAAGCGCCTCTGTATGTTGCCTGCCCCAATGCCCATCTTTGTTCCTCCCTAAAAACCGTCCTCCGAATTCCTGTTGCCACTCTGCCTGTTCCATGCAGCGGGTTCCGACTCAGGGACCCTTTCGGTGATTGGCAAACCGTGCGGCCCCTGCTGTACGCCTGGGTGTGCGACTACCCCGAGAGCGGCAAGATCAGTTGCACACTCTCGCATGGATCGCGGATGCCGTGCAGCATCTGCTATGCTGCAAAGGTGAGGCAACATGGAATGTGCACGCATTCGGATACATTTTGGTTTTAGTGTGGCCTGATATAATCCATGTAGTTACCACCCTTACCTTCATATCCCATCCCTCATCCCCGTGCTACACCAGGAGCATCTGGGGGCTGTCAAGGCACGGAACACGCCGCGCACGCCTGAACAGCAGCAATGGATCGTTAACGAGGCGGCTGGGACGACAACTAGCCAGGACAACCCGTGCAAGACCTACTCTACCTACCCTGTTGAGGTGAGTGACGTGTTTTCGCGGCTAATGTGCCGTCTATGCACTCGCCCGCCCCATCATGAATTGCCAGATATGCTCTGCCCCATTGAACTCACCCCACATGTGGTTTATCCCAACTCACATGTACATTTCTCCTTCATTCCTTACCGCATCCCCATTTCCAGTGCGTGCTCTGGAAGTGGGATGTCCAGGGACCGCGTGGGGCAATCCCTACCTCGTGGTCATGCCTGACATCATGCACCAGGCGGACCTGGGCATCATGAGCCACATTGTGGCTGTCGTGCGCAAGATGAAGAAGCGGCGTGTGAAGCAGATGGACAGGTCAGTGTTTTGGGGATTGGATTCGTTGCTCTTGGTCACATTTACACAAAGTACAAGTACTGTCCTCTCCCTGACATGGTTCTGCCCTTGCGTTGAACTGGTGTGTATGGGCAGGCGCCTGTCCCTCATTCGCGACCGCACGCGCCTGAATCACATGCGCCTGTCGGAGAGCGCCTACTTCGAGACCGGAGCCTGTGTTGCGGCCTATGAGCACAGGGCCGTCATGCAGGTATGATAGCCCTGAATGTTAACGTCTTGTGCGATAGGCTGCACTCGATTGACACAGCACCTCGAATCCATGTTAAACCCACACACCCTGCTGCCTGCCCCCCAACCCCTCCATTCCCTATTGCTTGTCCTGACCGCCCCTCTACCAGTCTGCTCATGCTGCCACCCCTTTGTCCCTACTCCTCACACCATCTGTGCTCACCCTCCCCTGTGCTGCTATCCATAAACCTTGCAGTTCATGGTGTTTGTTTTTGCCGGCCTGCTTCGCCAGCTCAGATGGATGCCGTTCGTGCCTATCTTGGCTGGTACCTCCTGTGCTCCCAGCCACAGAGGCACACTGAGCGGTCCCTCCGGGAGCTGAAGAAGATGACCTCCCGGTACTAATACCATGCATGTAAACCCCTGCGCATGAGATGATTGCTTGGCTACTGTAAATGTGCTCTTGTAGTAGGCAATCTGTAAACGTTGGTACTAAACAAGTATAGGAAAGAATTAGGACCCGCTAAACAATATGAATAAGTAGACTCTGATGTGACTGCATGTGTTGTCATCTCCCACTCCCACCAGGCTCGTTGAGCAGTTGCAGGCTGCCTTCCCCAAGCAGCCATCCTCTTGGTGCCTTGTGAAAACACATCTCATGTCGCACTACATCGACTCCATTCGTCGCGCGGGTCATGTGACCGAATTCAGCACCAACATGTTCGAGCACTTGCACGGACCGTTGGTAAAGAGGATTTACCGTCGGTCCAACAAGCGCAATGTAGATGGGCAGATCATGAAGTTCCATGCTAGGCGCATTCCGGATGTGGTGCCGGTGGATGATCTTGCTGGCCGGGACATAGCCATGCGGCAGGTAAATATGTTTAGTGCTTGAATTACATGGATATGAATGCAGAGTGTAGTAATATCAATAGCATATGGTGGCAAGCAATTGAGACCGACACACGGACACTTATCAAGGATTCATACTTCCTCCCTGTGGAGTTACCAGAAATCCCCACCTCCACCAACTGGTTTGCAAGGAAATGGGTCAAGCAACACCCTGGTGCTCAAGCTGCCCTTAAGGATGCGCTTATACGTTATGCAGGATGCGTCACCAAGGTTCGAGTAAGTACGGTAGTTGATAGTTTATGCAATCAATCGTCATTTGGCTAGCTTGTATTATACATGACGAACATCCACTGTTATGCAGGCCCATGCATCGCTGGCAATCCCTGCAGCAGACGACGCCAGCTTCTCAAGAGTTTCTCACTTCGTTCGAGCGACCCCTGACTATTTTGAGCGGCCGTGGTACTCGGATGTTGCAGTGGAGGGTGTAAGGTATGGTCGGAGAGAGGAGTGGTATGCAAGGTTGCTTCTGTTGTTCCATACAAAAATACGTGGAGAGAGGGAGGAGCTGGCTTACGTTAGATATTGGAATGCAAGCGGAGAGGATGCTGCAACCGGATGCCTTCGCCTCAAGTGGACAACAGGAATGTACGCGTACTCTGCGATTCCGATTGAAGCGCTGCTCCGCCACGTCCATGTGGTGAAGGCGTTCCATCTGGACAGTACCTATCTCCTTAATAAGTATCAGATGTGATGCATTTATCTTGTAATAAAATGGCCAGCTTAGTTTTCCAGCATTCACATTTTACATTAGTCAATACTACAAAAACCAATTACAAATGGATCCCAAATTTGGCACGCTCCAAATAAACAACAATGTACCGGAGTCGCGGATTCGATTTCGACTCGGACAAACAAACGCGGTCCGATTTCATCCCGTGATTGGTCGCGATTTCGTTTCGGAACTTCGCCAACCAAAACACCCGAACTGTACCCCTCTCCAAACCCCCTTCAAAAACCAAGGTTTTTTGTGATGTGGAGGGCAGATTTCCTCTCTATTTGGCAGAACCCGAGAACCTTCCACCGCCCGCCATAAGTACCGGCAGGAGGGGGGGCGACACAGCCACGGGCTGGGTTGCCTGCCCCCTCCAGAATACAGTTACAACTGTGAATGTTGTTTTGCGTTTGTAATGCAGATCCATTAAAAAAAAAAAAAAAAAAAAAGGCCGCTCGCTTGCAGAAGTTGCTTCTGAGAACGTAAAATACTAAATACAACAATAACACTAACAAACTTACGCACAATATGTTTTCAAACATGTTCACTAGCTCTCCGCCATGGATTTTGTGAGGCTTATCAGAAGCCTCATTGTTCACGAAATTCCTATCATTAAGTGGTTCTGAGCACACTGATGCTTTTGTCGAAATAAGATTTAGTGATATACATAAAACTGTCCAGAATTGTATTCTTTATGTATCTGCATACAACATAGTTAGTATAGTATCACTGTAGAGTTATTTCTATTGGTAGTGTACCTATGCTTGCTATATCTTGTACCTGAGCTATAGTGAGAACCAGGGCCTCATATTCGTTTTTGCCTAGGTCGAATCGTCAGTGTTGTACCTGAAAAAAGGGCTGAAAACTCAGTGTCCTAGTTAACAGAAAGGCTGACTAATCAGCCTCACTTAAAAACTAAGGTTGAATAAAGCTAAAGACCATTTTCAATGAAGTGCTGTGGGTGAGGTGGGGTGGGGGGGTCCTTGACGTGGGGCCATGTGGTGCTTTGCTGTGCGTTGTTGTTCTGCACCGATGTGTTGGGAAAATTCGATTTCCCGCTGCATCACGCTTTAGATGGCAACTTCGGCGTGATCGACGGGGGATGTACCTAGACAGCCGAAACTCAAGGCTCCTACACGAATCAGTAATAGCACGTTTTCAGCCTACATCCTCGTTAGTACGCTGGTGAATCAGCGTACAGTTGTAAAAAAATCGCTGAAATATCGGCCCATACACTAAAAACAAAAAAAACTGAACTATCAGCCCATACATTATAAGTCTTATAAATGGACAAAGAACCATTTACAAGGTACCTCCTCGTTATACTATTACCCCTCAACACTGACTTAACTCGTACACACAATTAGGTGTCTTATAATGTGGCTACCCCATTCATAAGAGATACCCGGATAGTAGACACCCCCTGTCTTCTATTCAACACTGTCTTATATCCGGGTGATGACGGTATATCTTGTACCTTAGCTATAGTGAGAACCTTTCTTTTTTTCTCTCGCTAATCTTCCTCACCAATCTAGCCTAGGGTTCCTAAGATTGGGGTCACTTCAACAAAAATCCGAGTTTTTGCTTTCCGAATAAACTGATAATACGAGTGCCTTTGGGTCCTGGATGAGCCTCATACTCACTGCTCCTACAGTGAAATTGCCGCCTGCAGATGCAATGAGCAAGCGGGGTAGAAAGTGGAGCACACAAGGGTTGTGAATCATTGAGGAACAGACGCTATCCAGCTGCAACCATTGCATCAAATGTAGCAATGCACTCAAACTGCCCCATGCAGGCTCACTTATGAGGTGCACGCGATATGGCGCATGCAGCGAGGCCCATGCACTAAGGCACATGTAGTACGGTGCACGCAGTAAGGTGCATAAAGTAAGGGCACACAATAAGGTATGTGGTGATCTTGAAATCCACCCTGATCGTTGCTTTGTTTCTCTTGACTGGTCTTGTGACCCTTTGTTTCCTTTGCTTGTTTTGATGCCCCTCACTTAGCCTATTGGGGTGTGTCAAATGTAATACATTATGTTGATAGGCTATAGTGAGTAGGGCTGTAGGAGGTACAACACTTTCCAGGTTTAGCTTTTGTATCTCCCATCTTGCCATCATGACCGTTTTCAGCTTGTTTTGTTTTGTTTTGTTTGTTTCTTTTTTTATCAATACTGACTGATCAATGTCCCATGAAATGAATCTGGGGGCCTGACGCATGGGGTAAAAAGAGTTAAAAAACTGATGTGCGGAAAAAAGGGATGCGCCTATACCCAGGGAATCGTGGTACTCTAGTAAAATTACCCTTGTTTCAAACCAATAACATTCCCCAAGCATTTTTCCACTTTCTACCCCAACCCCCCCTATTGTGCTACAACAAGACACTGCAGCTACAACACTGCACCTAGTTCCCGTACCACATGGACCTCATCCTGAGATCCCAGTACAAATTATCACTGGTCCTGGGAATTTGTGATTCAGAAGGGGAAAGAGGGGAGTGGGGAGGAGGGAAAGAATGAGTGACAAGGGGAGGGAAACAAGTGAAAGGCAGTGGGTGCACACAATGTAAGCAGTGGAAAGCAGCTGGAGCAAGTGTGGATTGGATATCTGGGCATACTCACAATATGACATATGTGAAGTAACAAGATGTTGGTAAATCCCCCGAATATAGAAGTTCCCCTGTACAATTTTCGCCGCTCCAGTATTTGTTCTTGCTGAACCTCGGTGTGCCGTCAGCTATGTAGTACACGTAGGATTGTCTCGTATAGTTGCCAATCCTCTCCTTAGGAACCTCTGTGCACCCATTGAGGTTGGCACGAACAGTCTACGGGCGAGATCCCCCGTCTCTTACTCTGTCGGTGTCGAACGTTATACTAGCTGATCCCACCGTAGACTTGCCCCCTGGATAATGTGTGGTGTAAACGGCAAACGGAGCGGCAAGTGGGGCACAGTTGGCTGCGAATGCACTGCGCCTGAATGCCGGGCCTCTGGCAGGAATTTGAGGCAATGAAATGCGGATGGTGTCTTGCTTTAACCACCATAGCACATCTAGCAGTGCACTCAAGCTGCTCCATGCAAGCCCAAAATTGAGGCGCATGCTTGGGTCATCCAATACGCGACAGAATACATGCCAAGCAACAAGCCACATGCAATAACGCACCGTGCTCAGTGAAGTGGTATCTTACCTTTAATGCAAGTGTCTGGGGTCATTCCATAGCCGGCAGGACACACACAGAACGGAACACGGACCGTCTTGCCATTGCTATTCGTAGCAAGTGCGATATTGCAAGTGGCTCCAGAGGGGCACCTGCCACATGGCGGGTCTGGGAGAGGCAGTAGAGGCAATAGAGGGTGTTGCAGTGCAGTTTCAATAAAGTTGGGCAAGAATTGGAAGCACCTTTGATTTGAAAACAACGGCAGGCAGTAAGTAGCAATGCAGTTAGTGAGGGATTGAAAACAAATCAGCACAAAATCAAACCATGCCGTGACAGGCGCATGTGGGTCACACCATGCTGGAACATGCCCCATCCAGTGCTGCTCACCCCGATTGACAAAAGACTCATATTGTGCTGCTAACCCCATTCACAATATAGACATCCAGTGCTGCTCACCCCATTTACAATAGAGCCATCCCGTTTCATTCTTCACACAAGTCCCACCCGGCGAGCATCCTAAAGCAAAGCATTCAGAATTTGAAACACAGAGATGAGAGCACAACAGTTGTGATGAGTGCAGATAACGAAGGAGAGATGAGAAGTTACAATGGGAAAGGGTACGAGGAATATGAAAACGAAAAATACTGCAGCAAAGGAGTACCTTTCGGCACAAGAGCACACTTGAGAACAGGAGCACAAGAGCATCATTGAAAGACCGGGTTCAAAAGCAAGGGACGGCCTCTTTGTTGCACCTCTCCAACTCACCAATGTAAGAGAGCTTGTCAAAAGATGGCGTGAAGCCAGTGCTGCAAGTACAGGATGGATTTCCGCTCGCATCCCTCGTGCAGTTGCCGCTAGGCCCACACTTCACCACATTACAGTTGTCTGCAGAAAAAGAGATGAATGCAAGTGGAAGAAGATCATGATATTAGAAAACAATAATGCCTGGATCTTGAGAATCAAGGTTCACAGAGCTGAATACGCTTTCAACTCAGTAACTCTTGCATAAAAAATGAGCTGAAGGGAGGCAAGTTTTAAGGATTGGGGTTGATACGGAAAAGTTACGCCATCCGTGTCCGTGTTGCACCTCTCCAACTAATCAATGCAAGAGAGCTTGTTAGAAGACGGCGTGAAGCCATCCCTGCAACTACATGATGGATCTCCATTTGCATCCCTCGTGCAGTTACCGCCAGGCCGTAGACTGGCCGCTGGAGGCTCCACTGGGTACCTGCAGGAAACGACCTAGTGAAGCCAGGTGCACGGCGCAGCTAGATCTCCTCGTGCAGGCTGCCCTGTAAGAAAGCTGTGCTGAAGTCAAGAGAGTGAAGCTCGTAGTCACGCTGAGTGGCAACGTGTAGCAACACCCGAAGGGTGGTCATCTTCGGGTAAGGGGAGAAGGTCTGGAAGAAGTGCACTCCCTATCGCTGACTGAAGCCTCGTGCAACGTAATGAGCCTTGAAGACAGGCGGAGAACCCGGCGGCCACTTCACCCTGAAAATCCACATGCCATCGACAATGTTCGCCCCAGGAGGGGGAACTGTGTCGACGTAAGTGCCTGTGGACTTCCAGGATGCCATCTCTGTGTCCATGGCTGTCTGCCACTGAGAGGAGTAGGGACCCGTAATCGCCTCTGCGTAAGAGCGCGGGGTCGGGATGTCCAGTGCATCCGGGTCTCACTTAGGTGCAAGCAGCATGGCCACGAGATGAGGTACAGCAGTCGCAAGACACTCGAAGTCCTCCTGCCTGTCCTCAAGAACGTCCGTGCCAAGAGCACATTCACCCCCGACGGACGGAGGACAGTCAGACTCAGACTCAGCAACAAGACTAGCGGCGTAGTCAAGACGACACGCAGCAGCAAAGTCAACAAGCTCAGCAACTACGGCAGACACATCAGTGGACTCAAACGAAGGGTCTGTGACAGAAGTGGCTAGGAGACGTGAGTTAATAGGGCTGGCAGCACGAACCAAGTCAGACTCAAAGTCCGGAACGTGTGAAAGAGAGGACGCAGGAGGAGACGGCAGGGGGACACGCTGTGGAACAGAGGAAGGACAAAGTGCCATAGGGTGAGTGCCGGGGACAGAGGACGCGGAAGAGGAACACGGCGACCAGTGCAAGCAGCGCGAACAGGCGAGGCAAGACGAGACGCAGGCTCACGACGCTCTGTAAGAGAGTCTGACTGCTCAGTGTAAGGAGAAGGAGCAGATAGTAAGGAGTCTGGCTGTAACTGTGGCTGCGACTGGTCAAGCGGTGGACACAGGAAAGGTGGAGTAAGGCCAGTGGAAGACGGAAGACTAAGAACCTGGCGAAGAACCAAGTCAGGCGGCGGCAGAGACGACGACGGCGGCAGAACAAAAAACGGTCGCTGCTGTGCAGTACCACTAGCTCCAGCACCTCCAGTGCCTCCAGCTCCAGCGCCTCCAGCTCTAGCGCCTCCAGGTCCAGCACCTCCAGCTCCCGGGTCACCAGCTCCAGCTCCTCCAGCTCCTACGCCTCCAGCTCCAGTGCCTCCAGCTCCAGTGTCTCCAGCTCCAGAGCCCGCAGCACCACCAGCTCCGGCAGCTCCAGTACCTCCAATACGAGCACCTTTGAGACCAGCAGCTCCAGCTCCTCCGGTACCTCCAGCTCCAGTGCCGCCAGCACCAGCAGTACTGTCAAACTATATATGCTGTGTTATATTGTGTAGGCTGTAGTGGGGTAGCCAATATGGGGTACAACCCCTTTAGGGTTTCACATTTGCACCCTTTAGGGCTGCCCCGCGCGCCGCGTCCGCCGCCCTAGCGCGGCCTGGCGCTGCCCCGCGCGCTGCCTCAGCCGCTCGCGCAGCCCGCGGCTGCCCCGAGTGCAGCCTCAGCTGCCCTTGCGCGGCCCGCTTCTTCCGCGCGCGCTGCCTCCGCCGCTTGCGCAGCCGCGGCTGCCTCGTGCGCCGCCTTACCTGGCCGCGCGCCATCCTACTCTGGCCGCGAGCCGCCCTTCCCTGACCGTGCACAGCCTTGACTTACCCTAGTGCCTCCTCGCCTCCCTTCCTTCCCTACGGCCTGCCTTGCTGGTCGGATGACTTCTCTTCACGGCCTTCTCGGCATCGGTGAGAGCGGTGGTGGCGGTGGCGTCCGTAGTGGTAGTCACTCTCGAGGTGTTCGGTGCGGAGTTTCTGGCAGCGGCCAGATGCAGCTGCAGCGATGTCCGAGCGAGACCCTTACACCCACGCAGCTTCGTGAGTGGTACGCTCGTAGGTGTGGTGGTGGTGGCAGTAGTAGCAGTCCCGGTGCAGCTAGTCAGTTGGGAGTTTCTGGCGGTGGCCTGGTGCAGTTGCAGCGACGTCCGAGCGAGACCCTTCTGCCCAAGCAGCTTCGTGAGTGGTACGCTCGTAGATGTGGTGGCGGCGGTAGTAGTGGCAGTCGCGGTGCGGCTAGTCAGTTGGGAGTTTCTTGCGGGGGCCTGGTGCAGCTGCAGCGGCGTCCGAGCGAGACCCTTACGCGCCAGCAGCTTCATGAGTGGTACGCTCAGAGTGGGGGGTCTAGGAGTCCTACCCGCTGCCGGTACGTCATTCGCACAGGTGATCGGGCTGGTCAGACTTGCGGGACGCTCTCTCACACACAGGCTCGCTGCTTCGCCCGTCTGAGTGACGCCTGGCGTGCTGTGTTTGCGACGAGGCTGAGCTCCCCCCCTGGCTAGAGCTGCTGCGCAACAAGGTGGATATCTTTGCTCTAGACTATGACACTATCCTTACTGCCATGTATGCTCTGACTGGTACTACTGAGGGTGACTGTTACCTGTGTGTGCCCCCTGACCCTGGTATAGCGGCTGCTGCTCTAGGTGCTGGTGAGTCTGCTCTCCCTGGTACTGCGTCGGCTCAGGCCTTGCACACCTTTACACTTGACTCTGGTGCTTCCCGCTGTTTCTTTCGCGACAGTACCACAATGACTCCCCTCCCTGCACCTGTCCTTGTCTCACTGGCTGATCCCTCTGAAAGCCCAGTGCTTGCACGGTCCACTACTGTGCTTCCGTGTCGGGCAGTCTCGTCCGGTGAGCTGTCAGGTCTCCACCTCCCCTCGTTCTCTATGAACCTGGTGAGCACCGCCGTTTTTCAGGATCACTGGGTTGACACCTTTACTCCTGGAGGACAGCGTGTGACGCACTGCACGTGCTCTCGGACTGGCCGCCACCTGGCCACGTTCACACGTGCGCCTGGGTCCAGTCTGTACACCCTCACCGCTGTGTCGCGCTACGCCCCTTTGTCTCCTCAGCTGTACGCGTCTGCTCAGGTAGCTACCCAGTGTGAGTGTCGCCGCCTGTCGCACGACACTCTCCTCTAGCACCACCGCCTTGGTCACCCCTCCCTGCCCCGCCTTCGTGGCATGCACTCTCGCCTACTGGTCTCTGGTCTTCCCAGGTCTCTGCCCGCCCTCCCTCCCTCGCCTGCGCCGCCCTGCATTCCTTGCGTCGAGGGGCGGCAGCGCGCCGCTCCTCACTCCTCCTCGTTCCCTCCCACAGAGGATCCACTGCAGACTCTCCATATGGACGTGTGGGGCCCAGCCCGCATCCAGGGGCAGGGCCGCGAGCGGTACTTCCTGCTGGTTGTCGACGACTACACGCGTTACACCACGGTTTTCCCCTTGCGCAGCAAGGGCGATGTCCCTGCTATTTTGATCCCTTGGATCCGCGCTGTTTGTCTCCAGCTCCGCGAGCGGTTCCGGTCGGACTTTCCTGTCCTGCGTCTGCACTCTGACAGAGGTGGTGAGTTCACCTCCGACCTCTTGCGAGCCTTCTGTGAGGAGCACGGCATCTGCCAGTCGTTCACGCTTCCGGCCTCTCCGCAGCAGAATGGGGTTGCTGAGCGCCGCATTGGCTTAGTCATGGAGGTCGCTCGTACCTCCATGATCCATGCGGCTGCCCCCCATTTTCTGTGGCCGTTTGTGGTCCGGTACGCCGCACATCAGCTCAACCTCTGGCCCCGTGTCTCCGTGCCGGAGACTTCGCCCACACTACGTTGGACGGGGGAGGTTGGCGATGCGTCGCGTTTCCGGGTCTGGGGTGCTCGTGCCTTTGTCCGCGATCTCACCGCGGACAAGCTCTCTGCTCGCGTGATTCCCTGTGTCTTCCTTGGCTTTCCCACTGACGCGCCTGGCTGGCAGTTTTACGACCCCGCCTCGCGCCGTGTCTTTGCATCTCAGGACGTCACCTTTGACGAGTCGGTTCCCTTCTACCGCCTCTTTCCCTACCGCACTGCCCCTCTCCCCCCCCCCCCCCCCCGCCGCTCTTTCTCGCTCCAGGTCCTCCTCAGGTAGAAATCCTCCCCGCTCCAGGTCCTGCTCCTTCAGGTGTGTCTCAGGTAGACCCTCCTCCCTTGACTGAGCCGGTTGAGGTCACTGGTGGCTTAGGTCCTGCTGGGGGTGGTCCTGCTCGGGGTGCTACTTCTAGGGGTGCTGAGCCTGGGGGTGCGGAGCCTGGAGGTGCTGAGCCTGAGCGTGAGGAGCCTGGGGGTGCTGAGCCTGAGGGTGCGGAGCCAAGAGGTGCTGAGCCTGGGCGTGTGGAGTGAGCCTGAGGGTGCTGAGCCTGGGGGTACTGAGTCTGGGGGTGCTGCGCCTGGGGGTACTGAGGCGCCTGGTGAGCAGTCTCCTTGGAGCGGCCGCCTCCGTAGTCGCTCCGCTGGTGCCTCGCCGCAACCCTCTCGTCGGCGTGTCCCTTTCTCCACACAGCAGCTACGTGAGTGGTATGTTAGCCGTCAGGGTCGCGCAGCTAGAGCTAGGGGCCCTGCTGCGGGAGGCGCTGGCGTTGGAGGCACTGGAGCTGGCGCTGTCCCTCTCTCCCCACAGCAGCTGCGTGAGTGGTACGTTAGCCGTCACGGTCGCGCTGCTGGAGCTGGTGCCTCTGCTACTGGAGGCGTTTCTGCTGACGTGACTGGAGCTGGGGGTGCCGGTTCAGGGGGTGCTGAGTCTGAGCGTGCTGAGCGTGGCGGTACTTTGTATACTGGAGCTACTAAAGCCGCTGGTCTCGGAGGTGCTCGTACTGGAGGTACTGGAGCTGCTGGGGCTGGAGGTACTGCTGGACCTGGAGGTGCTGCTGTCGACACTGAGGCTGGAGACCCTGGGGCTGGAGGTGCCGGTTCTGGGGGTGCTGCTACTGGTCGCGCTAGTACTGGAGGTGTTGGAGCTGGAGGTTCTGGAGCTGCTGGAGGTGCTGGCGCTGGAGGCGCTGGAGCTGGAGGTTCTAGAGCTGCTGGAGGTGCTGGTACTGGAGGTGCTGGCGCTGGAGGTTCTGGAGCTGCTGGAGGTGCTGGCGCTGGAGGCGCTGGAGCTGGAGGTTCTGGAGCTGCTGGAGGCGCTGGAGCTGGAGGCACTGGCGCTGGAGGTTCTGGAGCTGTTGGAGGTGCTGGCGCTGGAGGCGCTGGAGCTGGAGGTTCTAGCTGCTGCTCACTTTGCTGCTGCTTGTCGTCAGTGTGACGGTTCTGGAGCTGTTGGAGGTGCCTGCGCTGGAGGCGCTGGAGCTGGAGGTTCTAGCTGACTCACTTTGCTGCTGCTTGTCGTCTCGACTACGCCGCTAGTCTTGTTGCTGAGTCTGACTCTGTCTGTCCTCCGTCCGTCGGGGGTGAGTGTGCTCTTGGCACGGACGTTCTTGAGGACAGACAGGAGGACTTTGAGTGTCTTGCAGCCGCTGCGCCTCATCTCGTGACCCGAATGCACCAGACATCCCGACCCCGCGCTCTTATGCTGAGGCGATCGCGGGTGAGTACTCCTCTCAGTGGCAGACAGCCATGGACGCAGAGATGGCATCCTAGAAATCCATAGGCACTTATGTGGGGCGAACATCGTCGATGGCATGTGGATTTTCAGGGTGAAGCGGCCGCCAGGTTCTCCGCCTGTCTTTAAGGCTCGCTACGTTGCTAGAGGCTTCAGTCAGCGTGAGGGAGTTGACTTCTTCCAGACCTTCTCCCCCACCCCGAAGATGACCACTCTTCGGGTGCTGCTGCACGTTGCCACTCAGCGCGACTACGAGCTTCACTCTCTTGACTTCAGCACAGCCTTCTTATAGGGCAGCCTGCACGAGGAGATCTGGCTGCGCTGCCCACCTGGCTTCACTGGGTCGTTTCCTCCTGGTACCCAGTGGAGCCTCCGGCGGCCAGTCTACGGTCTCCGCCAGGCGCCTCGTGAGTGGCACGACACACTGAGGACTACACTTGCAGCTCTTGGGTTTGCTCCTTCGACTGCAGACCCGTCGCTGTTTCTGCGCACAGACACGTCGCTGCCACCGTTCTACATCCTCGTGTACGTCGACGACTTGGTCTTTGCCACTGCTAACACTGAGGCTCTCACCATGGTGAAGACGGAGCTGCAGAAGAGACACACGTGCACAGACCTGGGTGAGCTGCGCAGTTACCTTGGCTTGCAGATCACCCGGGACCGAGCACGTCGCACCATCACACTGACTCAGTCACACATGGTGCAGCAGGTCCTTCAGCGCTTCGGCTTCACCTGGTCCTTTTATAGTTTACTCCTCTGGCTATAGGTCACTCGCTCTCAGCTCCACCTTCGGACGAGTCCGTAGAGCCGAGTGGTCCTTACCCAGAGCTAGTGGGCTGCCTCATGTACCTGATGACTTGCACT
The DNA here is from genome assembly GCA_947470075.1 of Closterium sp. Yama58-4. Taxonomy (NCBI): domain Eukaryota; kingdom Viridiplantae; phylum Streptophyta; class Zygnematophyceae; order Desmidiales; family Closteriaceae; genus Closterium; species Closterium sp. Yama58-4. The sequence continues at coordinate 273,073 of CANIUD010000082.1, read as the reverse complement.
TGTCCTGACCTTGCGTACCCTCTTGGCCTTCTGGCACGCTACGTGGCTCCTGGTCGGCACCGAAAGGTGCACATGGATGTTGCGAAGAGGGTATTGCGCTACCTGTGCAGTACATCGGGCATGGGGCTCGTGCTTGGAGGACGGGGTGACATTGTCCTCACTGGACACTCTGACGCGTCTTGGGTTGACGACCTGGCTACGCAGCGGTCGTCACAAGGTTACACCTTCAACCTTGGCTCCGGCTCTGTTTCTTGGCGGTCTACTCGCTCTTCTTCTGTTCTCAGCTCCAGTTGTGAGGCTGAGATCTACGCCACAGCCATGGCTGCACAGGAGTTACGCTGGCTCACCTACCTGCTGACCGACTTGGGAGAGAGGCCTCGTTCTCCTCCAGTTCTGTACGTCGACAACAAGGCCGCCATTGCCTTGTGTGAGGAGCATAGACTGGAGCACAAAACGAAGCACATTGCTCTGCGTTACTTCCTGGCTCGAGAGTTGCAGCAGCGTGGTCAGCTTCGTCTTACTCACGTGGCCATTCGGGCCAACACTGCTGATATATTCACCAAGACACTTCCGTCTGGTGATCATCAGCGCTTTTGTACTTTGTTAGGCCTTGTGCCTATAATTCTGCACTTGCTGTAGACTTTGCTTGTACTGTGATCTCTATATATATACCTGCATTCTTGCTTTTGCTATGTAGTGATCACTGTGCTATTGTTGTTGCATATATACCTTTGCATGTGAACTGGCCTTGTGGCCCTTTGCTTGTGCTCAGTGTGTGTGGTGATGTTGTGATCCACCCTGAGCTTGCTTTGCTTTTCTTGACTGGTCTTGTGACCCTTTGCTCTCCCCCACTTTGCCTATGGGGGTGTGTCAAACTATATATGCTGTGTTATATTGTGTAGGCTGTAGTGGGGTAGCCAATATGGGGTACAACCCCTTTAGGGTTTCACATTTGTACCCAACTCTGACATAGTTCATCCATTCCTGCCTAGACTTTCTTACAAGTACCTCTAGCACCTCCAGGACTAGTAGCTCCAGCGCCTCTAGCTCCTGCGCCTCCAGCAGTAGTGCCTCCAGCGGCAGGGCCTCCAGCTCCTGCAGCGTCTCTCCGAAGGCGGGTGCGCCCAGCAAACCACTCGCGACGAGGTACCCGGAGGACCTGCAATAGGCGCAGTACCCCTAGGCTCAGCACCCCCAGACTCAGCACCCCCAGGCTCCGCACCCGCAGGCTCAGCACCCCAAGGCTCCGCACCCCCAGGCTCAACACCCCCAGGCTCCGCACTCACACGCAGGCTCAGCACCTCCAGGCTCCGCACCCTCAGGCTCAGCACCCCCAGGCTCCGCACCCTCAGGCTCAGCACCCCCAAGCTCCGCACCCTCAGGCTCAGCACCCCCAGGCTCCGCACCCCCAGGCTCAGCACCCCCAGACGCAACACCACCAGCAGCACCACCACCAGCAGCACCAGAGTCGTTAATGACCTCGACAGGCTCCGCCAGGGGAAGTGGGTCTACCTGTGACAAACCTGAAGGAGCAGGACCCTGAGGGGGAGGGGGTCTACCGAAGGGGTACCTGGAGCGAGGAACAGCGGCGGGGGGGGGGGAGAGGGGCAGTGCGGTAGGGGAAGAGATGGTAAAAGTGAACTGACTTGTCAAACGTGACGTCCTAAGAGGACAGAACACGGCATGATGTGGGGCGGTAAAACTGCCAGCCAGGTGCGTCAAGGGGAAGCCAAGGAAGACACAAGGAATGGTGCGGGAGGAGAGCTTGTCCGCGGAGGTATCGCGGACAAAGGCACGAGCGCCCCAGACCCGGAACACTGACGCATCGCCAACCTCCCCCGTCCAAAACAGTGTAGGCGAGGTCTCCGGCAAGGAGACACGGGGCCAGAGGTTGAGCTGATGCGCCGCGTACCGGACCACAAGCAAGGGCGGGTTGGGGGGCAGAGACCTGGGAAGACCAGAGACAAGGAGGCGGGAGTGCATGCCACAGAGGTGTGGCAGGGAGGGGTGACCAAGGCGGTGGTGCCAAAGGAGAGTCTGGTGCGAGAGGAGGCGACACGAGCAGGGGGCTGCTACCTGACCTGACGCGGACACCTGACCAGACGCAGCCACCTGAGTAGGCTCAGTAGTCAGTGGGTACAGCCTCGACCCCGGCCGACGGGTGAACGTGGCCAGGTGACGGCCCGTCCGTGTACACGTGCAAATCGCCACACGCTGACCCCCAAGAGTGTTGGTAGTGACCATCGCATCCTGGAGGGCAGCGGTACTCACCAAGTTCGTAGAGAACGAGGGGAGGTGAAGACCTGACAGTGAGCCAGACGGAACCGCCGGACACGGGAGAACAGTGGAGGAACGTGCAAGAACCGGGCCCCCTGAGGGGTCAGCCAGAGAGACTGCAACAGGTGCAGTGAGTGGTGTGACTGTGGTACTGTCGCGAAAGAAACAGCGGGAAGCACCTGAGTCAAGCGTGAAGGTGTGCAAGGCCTCAGCAAGCGCAGTACCAGAGAGAGCAGACTCACTAGCACCTAGAGTAGCAGCCTCTATACCTTGGTCGGGCGTCACAGACAGGTAACGGTCACCTTCACCACTAACAGTAGCGTCACTCCGAAGGCGGGTGCGCTGAGCAAACCACTCACGAAGTTGCTGGGGCGTAAGGGTCTCTCGCGGACGCTACTGCAGCTGCCTCAAGCCACCGCGAGAACCTCCCCTCTGAACGGCTCCACCCCGACCGCCACCACTGCCGCCGCCACCACTCCCACTGCTGCCACCACCGCCGCCACCACTCCCACCGCTGCCACCATCGCCGCCACCGAAGCCTCCACGACCACCACCCCCACCGCCGCCACCGCCACCTCCACCGCCTCCAACGCCTCCACCACCTTCTCTACCGCCTCCACCCCCACCACTATGGCCCCCCTTGCCCTTGCCGCCGCGGTGCCTCCCACTAGGAGCAGACGCAGCCCCGACCTCCTCAGCACCAAGGAAGTCAACAGCAGCAGCAAAAGCGACAAAGGGGGCAAGGGGGGAGGGGGAACACCCCTCAAAGAAGGGAGTGCGAGGAGTGCCACGAGACTATGCTAGTCTCAGCTGCAAGGAGGTGCTTCTCGAGCAGGTCGACAGTGAGGTCTGTGGGGTCAAGGGCGAGAAAGTGGTCCCTGACTGCGCGAAGAGAGTCAGGGAGGCGTGCGACTATGAAGTAGAGAGTGATGTACTTCGGGGCCTGGTTCTTGTCTAGGAACTCGACTTTAAGCGTTGTGTGGTAGCGAGTGTCGCTAGTGCGAAGGTGGGTGATGAGGTCATCGACTGTGGCAAAGGCCGACAGTTCGCGAAAGAGGTAGGGCAGTATAAGGCGGCCGAGAGCAGCAGTGGCAGGGGAGGAGTAACGAGTAACTACAACGTCGAACAGGGCTTTAGCAGTAGTGAGCTGGCCAAAGTGAGCGCGTTCGGCTAACGGCAGGTGGTTGCGAACGGCTGGGCAAGCAGCAGCGTCACGGATAAGCCACTATGAGCGAGTCGCACTGTCAGCTGTGTCGGGAGGAGCGAGAGAGGCTCCAGACGTGTGATCAAACAACGAGACGCCATCTTTAGAATCGCCCAGTAGGCACACCTGTAAGTCGTCGAGCCATTTATCAAACTGGATTGGACGGCCCTCGGGATTGAAAGTGAGAACGCTGAGGGTAGCCATAGCTAGCAGAGCAGGGTGGCGCGTGACCAGCAGGGTAGCACGCAGGTAAGGCAGAGCGTCGCGCAGGCAGCAGGACAGCGCGACGGGCAGGGCAGCGCGCGGGCACTAGGGAAGCGCGCAAGGCAGGGCAAGGCGATGCACGGCCAGGGAAGGGCTGCGCGCGGGCAGGGCAGGGCGTGCGCGGGCGGCGCGACGCAGGGCAGGGCGTGCGCGGGGCTGCGCGACGCGGGGCAGGGCCAGGCGCGCGTGGGCAGCAGGATGCCGGGCAGGGCGTGCGTGGGGCGGCACGACGCGGGGCAGGGCCAGGCGCGCGCGGGGCGGCGTAACGCAGGGCAGGGCATGCATGGAGCAACGCACCACAGGACAGGGCAGGGCGTGCGCGGGCAGCGCGACGCAGGGCAGGGCGTGCGCAGGGCGACGCGACGCGGGGCAGGGCCAGGCGCGCGCGGGCAGCGTGACGCAGGGCAGGGCGTGCGCGAGGCAGCGCAATGCAGGGCAGGGCAGAGCGCACACTGGGCAGCGTAACGGAGGGCAAGGTAGGGCAGCGCGGCAGCCAGCAGGGCGGCACGCGGGCAGGGGAACGCGACTGGTGGGGCAGTGTGACGGACAGGATAGGGCTCTACAAGCAGGGTAACGCACTACGGGCAGGGAACTTTACGGTGGGCCGGTCCTGGAACAGGACCTGCTCTGATATCATGTCAGAATCATGAACGATGAATGGTGCATTGAGAACAGATCTGGGTACAAGTACTAACCCTAATTGGGTTGTACCCCTTATAGGCTACCCCACTACAGCCTACACAACATAAGCATCACTATAGTTTGATAGACTTGATCCGCTTGACTTCCCCGCCGAGTTCGGAGCAGTGCTGGTACTGCTGACGTGGCAGTCGCTTCGTCAGGAAGTCAGCTGCCATGTCACCTGTTGGGCAGTAGGTTAGGTCCACCTTCCCCTTCTCCATTTCGTCCTTGACGAAGAAGTACCGCAGCGCGATGTGTTTGGTGCTGCTGACGAATCCAGGCTTGTTAGCAATTAGGATCACGCTCTGGTTGTCGCTATGCAGGCGAAAGGTTGGCGAAGCTGGGATTTTTGCCTCTTGCAGGAGTTCCTGCAGATAGAGGCCTTCGCGAAATGCTGCTGTCGCAGCGATGAATTCAACTTCGGCTGATGACCTGGTAACCAGCTCCTGTTTCTGCGAGTTCCATGAGATTGGTCCTGTTGGCTCCAGCCGAAATAGGAATCCAGTCCTGGACCATCAGGGTCTGCTGCGTGATCGGCATCCACGTAGCCGATGAGGTTGAAGGACGGGGTTGGTACTGTTGAGTAGCAGAGCCCAATCGTGGGAGTGGAGATGAAGAACTATAGTGCTTGTTGAAGATCCAGAAGGTTCTCAGCCGTTGGTTTGCGGGAGTATTGAGCTAGTTGGCTCGCGATGTAGGAAAGGTCGGGCCTGCAGGTGACAGAGGCGAAGAGCAGGCATCCCAGCTGCTGCTGGTAAGTCTGAATTCCAGCAGGGGATAGGGCTTTGTTGTCAGGTTTGTGATTCGTTCCGGGAGTGTCGTAAGGGGTGGAGAGTCGTGCAGGCGCAATGTTGGAGCGTTTCCCAAGTTCCTCTACATACTTAGCCGCTTAGAGGTGAATGACTTGTGGTGCGTAGGATATATTAAGGCCTAGGAATTGCTTCACGTCATGATTGCAGGTAATATCGACACGCCCTGCCAGATTCTTTTCAATCCGCTCAAGCAGCTCGTTGCTTGACCCAATGTGGAGAAAATCGTCGACGTAGACCGTGAGCAGAATGTAGTCCCCACGAAAATCGCGGCGGTACATTCCGCGATCGTGGGGCAGTTGCTTGAAGCCTATCTCAAGCAAAATATTGTGCAGGTACTGCTGCCAGAGCCTTGGCGCCTGTTTGATCCCGTAGAGGGACTTTTGTAGCTGGCACACGTGCAAATCCCCTTCGCCGTACGTGTGCGGCTGCTCCACGTAATTGACCGCATCCACTAACGCTAAAAGAACGTGTTTTTCACGTCGATTTGGCGAAGTGGCAGGTGTCTTGCGGCGACGATGGCGAGTAGAATTCTGACGGAGGTGTGACGTCTGACTGGTGCAAATAACTGGTCAAAGTCGATGCCGTGCCTCTGATCGTAGCTGCGCACTACCCAACGCACCTTATGCACTCGATTGTGCCGTGTGCTGTGGTCTTCACACGGACTCCAGTGCCCTAATTTTTGCATCCATTGCCTCGCGCCACTCTCTGATGTGTGGTCCCGTGTGAGCTTGGCACAGGTTTTTGGGCTCAATGACACGTGGCGCCGTTGAGGTGGTGGTGTGGAGTCAGCAACTGCAGTTTCGAAATGGTGATGTCATGGTGATTCTGCATGATGACCTCCTGCACGTCATCGTCGTCACTCTCTGGTTGAGGCGGCGATGGTGGCGTTGCGCCTCTCCTACTTCCTCTTGTTCCACCGACTCCTCCCGAGGGGTCTTCATCGTCATCGTCGCTGCTGTGGCGATCTCGTCCCCCGAACTCGCCTCTGGTGTTTGCTCCAGAATAGCCGCAGCTCCTTCGCCTTCGGACGTTGCGTAGCTGTGCCCGTCGTTGGGTTCGTGTTTGTTCGCTCATCTTCACAAAATTGCTCGTGGAAGAGTCGTTTGTAGAAGATGACATCGCGCGCATTTGTGACCTTTTGGCTAATGAGGTCCAGGATGAGCCACGCCTTGTATTCGTGGCTGATGCCCCAGCTTGCGCGACTGGCGAATTTGCCGATGGTTGACGTCGGCTGGCGATAATGCACCATGCAACCCCAGACGCGGAGCATGGATGTGTCCCCTTTGGTGCCCGTCCACTTCAGATGCGGGGATAGGTTGCCAGTGATGGCGGTAGTTGATAACAGGTTGTGCATTTGTACGGCGTGGTGCATCGCATAGGTCCAGTACGTTGGCGGAAGCTTGGACTGCTTGAGCAGTGCGTGCACCTTTGTCATGAGTGTACTGTTCGTGCGCTCAGCGACACCTTGCTGCGGGTGTGCGTAGGGGAGAGATATGTGGTGCTCAATGCCTTTTTGCGCCAGGTTGTCCTGCAGCTCCTTGCTGCGAACTTTGCTGCGCCGTCCGACTGCTAATTCTTCAGCTTCTTCCCTGATTGCCTATGCTCTCACGATGACAGGTGCCGAGTATGGACTTCCTGGAAACTCACTTCCACTACGACATCGTCTACAAGCCAGGGCTACACAACAAGGCCGACACACTGAGCCGCCTAGGGCACATAGCAGGCATCCGGATTAATGGGATGAACCCTCTACTCAAGGGTCTGTCCAACATGGGTACTCCATGGATGTAGAGATCACTACAGCAGAGAAACAGAAGCTGTTATAGTGGGTAGCTGTAAGGAAGGAAAGATTTGGGTATCGAACTATGCCCTGCTCCGACAGATTTTACTGGAGAAGTTTCACGATGTAGCATACACGGGACATTTTGGGAGCAACAAGACGTTAGCAGGGATAACTAAGTATTAAAACTAGCCTCGGATGGCAGCAGACGTGCAGCAGTTTGTCACCTCATGCGACACATGCCAGCGGATGAAGAGTAGCAAGAAGAAAAAAGAAGGGTTATTTCAGCCTCTACCTGTACCGGTGTAGCCATGGCAAGTTGTTAGCCTATACTTCATTACAGTGCTTTCTTTGACCTCACGAGAGCATGATGCTATACTTGTGGTGATCGATAAATTCTCTATAATGGGTCACTTCATCCCGACCAACGCCACAGCTGAAGCTGAAGCAACTGCTCGCCTCTTGTTCGCCGCATCATCACCATCCACGGCATCCCCGCTACACTCATCTCAGACACAGACCCAAAGTTCACAAGTAAGTTCTAGAGGGAACTCATGGGTTTGTTTGGGACAAATCTTGCGATGTCTTCAGCGTACCACCCCCAGACTGACGGACAGACATGGTGACTTTATCAGGTGGTTGAACCGTTATTGCGCACAGCTTGTAGTGACCATCGCATGCAACTTAAGGTGTTTGAGACCGCATTGGTCAGTGTAGACTGTAGTCTTGGCTCCCTCTAGGTAGCACCTCCACGGCTTGAAGGTTGTGACTTCCTTGAAACTCTCGTTCACTGTCCGTTCGAACCGTGCAAGTGTCGTTTCAGGTACATCCTCTGAATCCGTTCAGCTTCGCAGCTCCACACGTTTCCCATTGTTGTAGATGCACGCTCGACCCTTTTAACGCTCTGCTTCGGGGGTGCCGCACTGTTCTTGCCCTTCAGCTCCGCACGTGCTTTCTTCATTTTCCAACACACTAATGTATAAGCCTTGTAGCGCCACAAAATTTTGCTTCGCATCGCCCATGTCGTCCTCCATCGGGTGGTAGTCGTGGGTGGTGCCAATCGCTCCATGCCACCATTTGGCTGGTTGCGCCATGTTCCGTAGTAGCTACTTTTCAATGCTCTAAACTGTTCGAACAGTGCTGTCCAAAACTTCGCCCACGTCCCTTCGCCTGGGACAATTTTGTTGTCTATAGAGCTGGGCCTCGTAACATTGTTGCTGTGAGCCGTATGCGCATCCAACGGCTTCAAAGTAAATTTCGAATTCAGCTACGAATCGACGAGCGTCGCTCCCTTTCACTCTAAGATCGAACGTCTTCGGTTGCCTCGGCTTCGCTGCGTTGAGGTTAACTGTTGGGGTTGTCGTTGTCGTAGGTGCAATTGTCGGTGTCGCCGCTGCAGCTGCTACCGTCGCTGTTGCATTCACTGTTGCGTTCGGTGCTGTCATGACAGTTGTCGACTGGTTCGCGAGAAACGCCTTAACTCGTTGAAGTGCTGCTCGCGTCTGCTCCAGGTCGATGCATAACTCCGTATTTTTTTGTATGAAATCATCACCATTTTCCTCCATTTGGCGATTTACACAAAAATGCGCGATGGAAATAATTCATTTTAGTGCGGTAGCCGACTAACTGCGAAGCGAATCGACTGTAGAATTGTCAAGCGTGAATTCTGTACATCGCGTAAATCTTCCTAGCCGAATTCACGTCTGATCTTGGCTGTTGAGGAAAAACTCGTTATGACGCTCCAAATTCCAACTTTTTTTGGGCGAAATTCTTTGGGACGTTGAGATTCGAATCAATCTGATGGTCAAAATCCCAACATTTTTGCAAATTAACCTGAGGGGTGCTCGAAAACTGGATCGAGGGGGACATAGAGAAATTGTGCGGAACTGGTTTTACATACTCAAATCCGCGCTTCTGTCATCGCCCCCGCGGTTTTTTAAAGGCCGGTTTAAAGCAGTTGAAGATTTGGCGTGTAAACGAGCGCTGATCACCGAGTGAGAGGATTGAAGAAACTGGTTCAAAAGTATAATATGATAGCCAGGGTACAACACGAGGCTATATATAGGCTCGACACAAAGGCAGTAACCCGGGTGTTACTAGAAGGTTCCGCGGGTCGCGAAACATCACAAATGGGTCCTTCCCGAATTCGGTAGAAGGCAATTCGGTGGCAACCGAAAAGCCTAGAATTCGGTGCACTCAACCTAGTTCGGTGCCTATAACTATAATAACTATAGTTCAGCAATTGAACTAGGAAATCAAGCAAAAGCATGCAAGATTATATAAAGCTAAGCTAGATAATGCATAATAAAGCAGAATCAAGTAAGCAAAGTTCAGCAAAGCCGTCGTACTTTCACATCTTTTGTGCACTAACAGTAAGACTCCCTCCGCCCTTCCACTGCCTCTCCTGGACGCGTCTCTGGGTCGTTTCCCTCCTCGTTCCTAGTCTCCTCCTCTCCTTCTTGAGCCCTTCCTTAGCCTCTTTCCTCGTCATCCCCCTCGTGCTCATCACTCATTTTTTGTCCTAGGCTTTCATCATATGAGCCTCCGTTCCCTTCCTCTTCATCACTCATCCTCCTGTTGTTCTGTCACCTCCTCGGTTGTCCCTTTTTGCCTCTCCTCCTCCATCGCAGACGTTCTTCGTACCGCTCGTCCTACATTCTCCTATGTTCTTTCCTCCCTGGTCACCAACCCTACCACGTCTGTCTCGGCTCTTGATGCTGCTGTCGCTGACCTTGCTTTGACCTAGATAACCTGTACTTGCCAGACCTCGCCTGCACCCTTATCGTCCTTGCTTGCTTACTAGGAGGTTCCGTCCTCTTCACTAGACAGCTGTTAAGAGGGTAGCAAAGTACCTGACGAGCACATTAGACATGATGCTTGTGCTTGGAGGGAGGCAACCAATGCGACTTACTGGGCACACTGACTCGTCGCGAGCAGAAGACGAGGAGACTCGCGGGTTGACACAAGGCTCTCTTTAAGCTGAGGCTCTACAGACGTGTAATGGAGGTTGACCGAGCGTCATCTATGGCTTTGTCCAATGCTGAGGCTGGAATATACGCCGGTGTTATGGCTGCTCAGGAGCTTTGCCGGCTGACTATTTTGCTTTCTGACATGGGTGAACGAACTAGCTCTGCCCTGACCTCGTTCACTAACAACAAGGCCATGATTATCCTGTGTCAAGAGCCTCAACTGGAGAGCAAATTAAAGCACGTTGAGCTGCGGTACTTCTTGAAATGAGAGTTGCAGCAGCGCGGCCAGGCGTGTTTTGTCTTTGTGGTCCAGCGCTGTAGCCTTGTAGCCAACATTTCAAACGTCTCCACCAAGGCTCTCTCCCATTGTGACCACCACAGGATCTGTTCACAACTTGGCTTTGTTCTCACATGTCTTCGCCTTGCCTCTTCTGTTTCATACTGCTCGTGCTGTTTATATATGCATATATATGATATTTATACATATACAAACATTTTTTTACTGGTCTTATGACCGTTTGTATCAGAGGTCGGCGTAGAAGTGCCACCCTAATTTCTTGACTCTCTTTTATGTGTGATACCGCTTGAATCAAAGGCTAGCGTAGTGTGTCGAATTATATATGTGTGGCATATGTTAGTTTTAAGCTAAACCGAGTTGCTCTTTAGTGAGTACTCTCTTTTGCTAATTAGGGTGTCCTATTTGTATCACCCTCTTGCTAGTTTCACTCATTCCACAATCTCTACTCATGACATCTAGAGTTGTCTCGTAGAGGTCGACGCGCTCGTCGTCATTTACTTCATCTAGTGCTAAGGCAAAGATCTACACCGGTGCTATGGCTGTGCAGGAGCTCCGCCGGTTGAATTTCTTGCTCACATACCTTGGTGAGCTGCCTCGATCTGCCCTGGTTCCGTTCGCTGCCTTGGTGTTGTGATGTGCATCATTGGAAAATGCGTATGTCTTGAAAGTAAGATGCGTTGACAATGTGTCTATTACGTGCATTACGCTTCATGTTCATGGCTCGCCGCAAGTTCAAGCTGTGTCTGTATTTTACTTATCTGAGGTGCACGAGTTTATATACTTATATGTATATGCAGATATATAGTGGTGGTTGTATTCAAAAACGTGGAAAACTGCCAGTGAGCTGTATATGTACATGCTAGACACGACAAAAGAAGATGACAATATGTAGAACCTCAGCGCACCCAAGTCTGTTAGATTACATTCTTGGGATTGCATGACAAAAGTCAATGCTGGTCAGGGCCTCAGATTCACTTTTAGGGACGTTGATGCATCAGGGTCCCTATGAAAAAAGGGCTGAAAATCGGTGTACTTAAAAAGAAAAAAAAAAGGTCAAAATTTTCAGGGTTTCCAAAAAAGAAGCCTGGTTTTCACTCTCATGATATCTTGGATGCAAACAAAGACCTCACTGAGTGTATCGGCCGTGAGTCGCGATCCAAAGAACTTACCCTTCCCAACGAAATCACTAACAACTGAGACATTTCAAGCAATCAACTTCTGCATCTCGTTTTATCTGATAACCAGGCCCTCATATGTCAAGGTTTTTTTTCCCTTGATTTTCCTGATTTGAAGCCCCCCCCCCCTTTTTTTAAGTTGCCCTGAAATTTCAGCTTTTTTTTCTCTGAGGGGACTGATTCTTTAGCCTTTTATCAAAGTGTACACTGACTGCACATTCTGAATCCCTGCCGCAAAACACCCGAGATGACTAATTGTCAACCATTTACAAAATATCAGTTGCCAGTTGCCCTATCGATGCGCATTCAATTACAACTTGCCATGGAAGTGACATCCGATAATATAGTAGTGAGGGAGACGAGTAAGTTTGGGGTTTTCCTGGCTAGGGGTGGACCTCGGGGCAAACGAGGTTTGGAAAGGTGGCGATTGGTGGGGGGGCGACTCAGATGTGGTTCGGTGCGAAACTGTAGGCCGAACCCAACTGACGTGAGGCCTTCTTAACATCCCCGCTAAGGGATGTCTGAAATAATGAAATATAATTCATAGCAACTCCACTTTTTATCTACTCCTCGGTTACCTCTACTGAAATATCCGTTGCCATATAGCGGACTAAGTACCACACCTTGCGAGTCGCGCCTCTCGCTAGCCTCCTCGTAAGCAGCCTCATGCTGGCAGTTGATTTGTTTTTCTATCGAAGCCGTAGCAGGTGCTCGTATTCAGGCATGGTCGAACCATGTACAACAATGGAGGCCAGTGCGTCTGGGGACCGAACGGGTGTACTGTCAAACATTATATATATTATAGCTTTGTAGGCTACAGTGGGTTTAGCCTTAGGGGGTACACAATTCTAGGGTTTCATATTTGTACTCCCATTCTTGCTAGTCACACCATTCCTCGTTTCTTCACATGGTTTCAGAGCAGGTTCCCTAGTGGGAACGCTTCCTAGGGCCCACCACGACTTTTTTTTTCCTGCCCGGAGCGCGCTTTGCTCCTGCCCGAGTCGCGCCCCGTGTGCCCTCCCTACCGTATAGCGCCCTCTCTCGGCCCCTCACGGCCCCCCTTCGCGTCGCCCTTAGCGGCCCCTCTCACGGCCCCTTCCGGCCCCTCGCGCCGCCCTTACGGTCCCTCGTGCCGCCCTTACGGCCCCTTACGGCCCCTCGCGCCGCTCTTACGGCCCCTCGCGCGGCCCCTTCCGGCCCCTCGCGCCGTCCTTACGGCCCCTCGTGCGGCCCCTTACGGCCCCTCGCGCCGCCCTTCGCGGCCCCTCGCGGCCTCTCCACGGCCCGTCGCCGCCCTCCGCGGCCCCTCGCGCCGCCCTTCACGGCCCGTCGCCGCCCTCCGCGGCCCCTCGCGCCGCCCTTCACGGCCCGTCGCCGCCCTCCGCGGCCCCTCGCGCCGCCCTTCACAGCCCCCTCTGCCGCCCTTCGCGGCCCGCCGTCGCCGTCCCCGCAGCAGCAGCTGCAGCCGTCCCTGCAGCAGCAGCCGCCGCCGTCCCTGCAGCAGCAGCCGCCGCCGTCCCTGCAGCAGCAGCCGCCGCCGTCCCTGCCGCGGAAGCCGCAGCTGCAGCAGCCGTTCCCATCAGCAGCCGCCGCCACCTCCCTCGGGACTGCAGCCGCTGCCGCCGCTGACTGCAGCCACCGGTGCGCCTCGGCCCTACCGACGCGCCTCGGCCCTACCTGCGCGCCTCGGCTCGTCCCTGCCGGTGCGCCTCGGCCCTGCCCCACCACTTGCGGCTCTCTGCCCTGGTAAGAGTGTCGCCGCACTGCGCTGTCACTACTGCCACTGCTGCTACTGCTGCCACTGCTGTCATGGCTACCCCTAGCGTCCTTGTCTTTGATGCTGAGGGTCGGGCTGTTGACTTTGAGGTTTGGCTCGATGATCTGCAGCTATTCTTACAGTGCGATAGGGCAGACGGTCTCTCCCTCTTTGACCTCACTTCTGGTGCCTCTCCTTCCCCTGCTGCTGATGCTGACGCCACTGTTCGCTCACAGTGGGCCACGCGCGATGCTGCTGCCCGCCTTGCTGTGCGCCGCCACTTGCCGACCGCTGAGCGTGCGCACTTTAGTCAGTACAAGAGTGCTAAGACCTTGTACGACGCTGTAGTTGCACGCTACTCTTCCCCTGCCACTGCTGCGCTTAGCCGCCTCATCCTGCCGTACCTCTTCCCTGACCTCGCCGCTTTTCCCACTGTCGCTGACCTCATTACGCACCTTCGCACTAGTGACATCCGCTACCGCGCTGCGCTTCCTGCTGAGTTCTGCGCCAAGAACCCCCCCCCCCCATGTACATCACCCTCTACTACATAGTCACCCGGCTCCCTGACACCCTTCGCTCGGTCAGGGACCACTTTCTCTCTGTTTGCCCCACCACTCTCACCGTTGACCTCCTCGAGGAGCGTCTCCTAGCAGCAGAGAAGAGCATAGTTGCTGTAGGAGCCTCTCGTGGTGACCCTCGTACCCCTGTCTTTGAGGGGTGCTCCCCCTCCCCCCTCTTGCCCTCTGTTGCCTCTGCTGCTGCGGTCGACCTTGTTGGTCTTGAGTCGGTCGCTGCGGCGTCTACCTCTAGCGGGAGACGCCGCCCAGGCAAGGGCAAGGGGGGCAAGGGCGCTGGGGGAGCTGGCGGAGGCGGTGGAGGCGGCAGTGGAGGAGGCGGAGGGAGTGGGGGTGGCGGTGGGAGTGGTGGTGGGAGTGGGGGCACTAGTGGAGGTAGCGGCGGCGGAGGAGGAGGCGGTGGTGGAGGTAGCGGCGGCGGAGGTGGAGCGGGTCGGGGCGGCTCTACGCAGAGGGTCGGCTCCGGTGGTGGTACGCGCCAGCAGCAGCAGCAGCAGCGTACTCGTGAGACCCCTTCCCCCCAGCAGCTTCGTGAGTGGTACACTGCTCGTCAGCGGGGCGGGGGTGCTGGCCCCTGTACCTACGTTCTCCGTACCGGCGATCGAGCGGGTGAGCAGTGTGGGGGAGCGCACTCCACCCAGCGCTGCTTCGGCCGTCTGACGGACGCTTGGCGTCACCAGTTCCCCGACGCTACTGAGATCCCTCGCTGGGGCGAGCTGTCTAGGGCGGGTGTTGCGATCTTTGATCTTGATTATGATGCTATTCTTGCTGCCATGTATGCTGTGACTATTAGTGATGAGGGTGACTGTTACCGGTGTTTTCCGCCTGACCCGGGCATTGAGGCTGCTGCGCTAGGTGCTTGTGAGACTGCTGCTCTAGGTGCCAGTGCGTCTGCCGCCCCAGGTGCCGGTGAGTCTGCGCTCTCAGGTACTGCGTCGTCTCCGGACACCCACACCTTCACCCTTGACTCGGGTGCTTCCCGCTCCTTCTTTCGAGACTGCACCACTCTCACGCCACTCAGTCGGCCGGTTGCGGTCTCCCTGGCAGACCCCTCTGGGGGTCCTGTTCTTGCCCACTACTCCACTGTACTACCGTGTCCAGCAGTCCCGTCTGGCTCCCTGTCGGGTCTTTACCTCCCCTCGTTCTCTACGAACTTGGTGGCGGGTGCTGACCTACAGGATGGGGGGGTTGACCAGTTCACCCCTGCGCGTCAGCGGGTGACCCACTGCACGTGTGCGGACACGGGCCGACACTTGGCCACGTTTACCCGTCGGCCGAGGTCGAGCCTGTACACACTGACTACTGAGCCTCCTCCATTCAATGAGTCTGCTCAGGTAGCAGCGTCGGGTCAGGTGTTTGCTGCGGCGTCCAGGTCTGGTCCTGAGTCTGCCCCCTGCTCGTGTCGTTCCCTGTCCCACCGGACTCTCCTCTGGCACCACCGCCTTGGTCACCCCTCCCTGCCTCGTCTTCGAGGCATGGCTTCCCGTCTTCTTGTCTCTGGCCTCCCCCGGTCCCTCCCTCCCCTTCCTCCGGGGCCTGGCCCCGCCTACCTGCGTTCCCTGCGTCGAGGGGCGGCAGCGCGCTGCTCCTCACTCCTCCTCGTTACACCACAGTCTTCCCCTTGCGCAGCAAGGGTGACGTCACTGAGGTGTTGATCGCCTGGATCCGCGCAGCTCGTCTCCAGCTCCGGGAGAGTTTCGGCTCTGACTTTCCTGTTTTGCGTCTGCACTCCGACAGAGGCGGAGAGTTCTCCTCTGACCTTCTGCGGGCCTTCTGTCGTGCACGAGGCATCCGCCAGACCTTCACGCTTTTGGACTCTCCACAGCAAAATGGGATTGCTGAGCGCCGCATTGGCATGATCATGGACGTCGCTCGTACGTCCATGGTCCATGCGGCTGCCCCCCATTTTCTGTGGCCGTTTGCGGTTCGGTACGCGGCGCATCAGATCAACCTTCACCCCCGGGTCTCCATGCCGGAGACCTCCCCTGCTTTACTGTGGACGGGGAAGGCTGGCGATGCGTCTGCGTTCCGTGTCTGGGGATCTCGGGCGTTTGTCCGCGACTTGTCTGCGGACAAGCTGTCCTCTCGTGCTGTTCCCTGCGTCTTCCTTGGCTTCCCTCCTGACGCGCCAGGCTGGCAGTTCTACCACCCCACCTCGCGCCGTGTTCTGTCCTCCCAGGACGTCACCTTTGACGAGTCGGTTCCCTACTACCGTCTCTTCCCCTACCGCACTGCGTCCCTCCCTCCCCCGCCGCTCTTCCTTACGCCAGGTCCCCCTCCGGTAGACCCCCTCCCCCCTCAGGGTCCTGCCCCCTCAGGTGTGTCCCAGGTAGATGCAGTTGAGCCTGTCAAGGTAGCTGTTGACTCTGGTGCTGCTGGGGGTGCTGAGCCTGGGGGTGCTGGGTCTGGGGGTGCTGCGACTGGGGGTGCTGAGCTTGGGGGTGCTGAGCCTGGGGGTGCTGCGCCTGGGGGTGCTGAGCCTGGGGGTGCTGCGCCTGGGGGTGCTGCGCCTGGGGGTGCTGAGCCTGGGGGTGCTGCGCCTGGGGGTACTGAGCCTGGGGGTGCTGTGTCTCGGAGTGCGGAGCCTGAGGGTGCTGGGCCTGCTCGTGTGGCGTCTGGTGGTGCTGGGTCTGAAGGTTCTTCGGGTGCTTCGTCCCAGCAGGAGCTACTCTCTCCACAGGAGCTGCGTGAGTGGTTTGCCCGGCGCTGGAGGCGTGCAGTTGGAGCTGGCGGTGCTACGGACGCTGGAGGTTCTGCTGCTGCTGAGGGTGCTGGTGCAGCGGGTCCCGGAGGTTCTCGTCCCGGGTGTACTGGAGCTGCTGGGCCTACTGGTGCTGCTGGTGCTGCTGGCGTTGGTGCTGCTGGTGCTCCTGGAGCTGGAGCTGCTGCGTCTTCTGGTGGTCCGACTGGAGCTGGAGCTACTGGGGGTGTTGGCACTGGAGGTGCTGCTGGCGCTGGTGCTTCTGGGGGTACTGGAGTTGGCGCTGCTGGAGCTGGGGGTACTCCTGGTGCTGGTGCTACCGTTGGGGGTGCTGGTGCTGCTCATGCTGGCACTGGTGGAGCTGCGCGGCCACGGCCGTACTTCGTTCCGCTCCTTGAGCAGGTTCTTGGTCTTCCGTCCTCTCTTGGTCCTGCTCCTGGCTTAGAGTGTCCGCCTCCTGTCCAGTCTGAGTCACAGTTACAGCCAGCCTCCCCGCTTCCTTCTCCTTCTCCCTACACTGGTCCTACTGGAGGTCTTGCTGAGCGTCGTGAGCCTGCGTCTCGCCCTGCGTCGCCTGTCCGTGCTGCTCGCACTAGTGGTCGTGGTTCGCGTCAGCGTCCTCCCCCTGTCCCCGGCACGCACCGGATGTCTCTGCGTCCTTCCACTGCTCCACTGCGTGCCCCTTTGCCTTCTCCTCCCGAGTCCTCTCTTCCTGCGCTCCCTGACCCGGAGTCGGACTCCCTTCGTGCTGCGCGTCCTACTGTCACGCGTCTCCTTGCTACTGTCGTCACTGACCCTTCCTTTGAGTCTACTGCTGCGTCTGCCCTAGTTGCTGAGCTTGTCGACTTCGCTGCTCGCTGTCGCCTAGACTACGCTGCCAGTCTCGTCGCTGAGTCTGAGTCTGTCTGTCCTCCGTCCGTCGGGGGTGAGTGTGCTCTTGGCACGGACGTCCTTGAGGACAGGCAGGAGGAGTTCCAGTGCTTGGCTGCTGCTTCACCTCATCTCGTGTCCATGCTGCTTGCCCCTGAGGGAGACCCGGATGCACTTGACATCCCGACTCCGCGCTCTTACGCGGAGGCGATAGAGGGTCCCTACTCCTCTCAGTGGCAGGCAGCCATGGACGCAGAGATGGCTTCCTGGAAGTCCACAGGCACCTACGTTGACGAGGTTCCCCCGCCTGGGGCGAACATCGTCAGTGGCATGTGGATTTTCAGGGTGAAGCGGCCGCCGGGTTCTCCACCTGTCTTCAAGGCGCGTTACGTGGCTCGTGGCTTCAGTCAGCGGCAGGGAGTTGACTACTTTCAGACCTTCTCTCCCACCCCGAAGATGACCACTCTTCAGGTACTGCTGCACATAGCCGCTCACCGAGACTACGAGCTGCACTCTCTTGACTTCAGCACTGCTTTCTTGCAGGGCAGCCTACACGAGGAGATCTGGCTGCGCCGCCCACCTGGCTTCACTGGGACTTTTCCTCCTGGCACCCAGTGGAGCCTCCGGCGGCCAGTCTACGGTCTCCGCCAGGTGCCTCGTGAGTGGCACGACACACTGAGGACTACACTTGCGGCTCTTGGGTTTGCTCCTTCTACTGCTGACCCGTCGCTGTTTCTGCGCACTGACTCTTCCTTCTGCCGTTCTACATCCTCGTGTACGTCGACGACTTGGTCTTTGCTACAGCTGACACTGCTGGACTCGCCTACGTGAAGTCCGAGCTGCAGAAGAGACACACGTGCACAGACTTGGGTGAACTGCGCAGCTACCTTGGCTTGCAGATCACCCGGGACAGAGCACAGCGCACCATTACCCTGACTCAGTCACACATGGTGCAGCAGGTTCTTCAGCGCTTCGGCTTCACGTACTCCTCGCCTCAGGCCACTCCTCTGTCTACACGCCACTCGCTCTCAGCTCTGCCTTCGGATGAGTCCGTAGAGTCGAGTGGCCCGTACCCAGAGCTTGTTGGCTGCCTCATGTACCTGATGACCTGCACTCGACCTGACCTTGCATACCCTCTTAGCATTCTGGCACGCTATGTTGCTCCTGGGAGACACAGACCAGAGCACATGGCTGCAGCAAAGAGGGTGTTGCGCTACTTGTGCAGTACGTCGGGCATGGGGCTTGTGCTTGGAGGGCAGAGTCCAGTGGTCCTCACTGGTCACGCAGACGCTTCTTGGGCTGACGACCAGGCTACGCAGCGGTCGTCACAGGGTTACACCTTCAGCCTTGGTTCCGGCTCTGTTTCGTGGCGGTCTACCCGCTCGTCTTCTGTTCTCGGCTCCAGTTGTGAGGCTGAGATCTACGCAGGGGCCATGGCTGCACAGGAGCTACGCTGGCTGACCTACCTGCTGACTGACCTGGGAGAGCCGCCTCGTTCTCCTCCAGTGCTGTACGTAGACAACAAGGCCATGCTGGCCTTGTGTCGGGAGCACAGACTGGAGCACATAACGAAGCACATCGCTCTTCGCTACTTCCTTGCTCGTGAGCTGCAGCAGCGTGGTCAGCTGCGCCTTGCGTACGTGGCCTCTCAGGCCAACACTGCTGATATCTTCACTAAGGCACTCGCGCCTTGTGATCATCAGCGCTTCTGTACTCTGTTAGGTCTTGTGCCTACCTTGCCTCACTTGCTCACTTCTTGACCTTGCTTGTACTGTTACATATATATATACCTGCTCTTGCTTCTTTAGTGTTATATATATATGTAATCCTGCATGTGAACTGGCCTTGTGGCCTTGAACTTGTGCTCAGAATGTGTGGTGACATTGAGATCCACCCTGAGCTTGCTTTACTTTGCTTGACTGGTCTTGTGACCCCTTGTTCCCCCACTTTGCCTATGGGGGTGTGTCAAACATTATATATGTTGTAGCTTTGTAGGCTACAGTGGGTTTAGCCTTAGGGGGTACACAATTCTAGGGTTTCATATTTGTACTCCCATTCTTGCTAGTCACACCATTCCTCGTTTCTTCACATGTATCACACTAGACCTGGCGGCGTCGCGCTCCCCGCCGGCTCTAAACCCGCCTCGCAACCCGTTGAAGCCGCAAGAAGCTGGGCAATCGCGTTGGAGCTTCACAGTCGTCAACATGTTCTTATAGTGAGTGTTCCGCTAAGGATCGTTCCTCTCGGGTATTCTTGCTAACTATCGTTTGTAGAGCAAGTCATCCGATGCCGCCACCGTCAATGGGTACACGCGACGGCGTGAACACGGCGCAACTGAGTTGACTAATTACTCAACCCACAGTCCTCTCTGAGTCATCTAAAGCACTGTAGCATCGGAAGTAAGCACCCAACTAGGCAGGCGAAAACGGTTCTGCTACGGATGTCACGAGGACCCTTTCCCTCCCTGCCCCTCTTTGTGTCGCAGTCGTTCCTGCATTGCACAGCACACCACCTCCAGCTATCCTCTTCCACACACACACCTTCATTACCCCCCTCGCTCTCCTCACACTCTCCCTCCTGCATCCGCCATCCTCATCCCTATCCCCCGTCCGCCTTCCCACGACCGCCTTCCCCCGACCGCCTTCCCTCGTCTGCCTTTCCCTATCCGCATCCCCCCATCCGCATCCCCCCATCCCCAATCCTCTCATTCTCTCGCGGTGACAGTCAAGCACGGGGCCAACTGCAGCAAGCAGCAGTGCAGCAAGGTGCAGGTGGTGCCATGGAGGCAAGGCCAGGGGAAGTTGGGTTGGGGCGGAGGAGGGCAGGCAAACATAACCCTTCCGTCCCACTCTCCCCAGCCCTCCCCCATACCTCCTCCCTGTCTCATAAACCTCCCTTTTTTCCCCTCCCCGCTCACCCATCCCTGTTCTCCTCTCCTTTGTTCCCCTCCAGTGACGGCCGTGCCAAGCGCCGTCCCTCGCTGCCCCACCCCCCCACCCCATACCTCCAAATCCCGTCACCCTCCCCGGTACGCTCCTTTATCCCCCCTCCCCGCTCCCTTTTCTCGCAGTGACGATCGTGCCAGGCGCAGGCCCTCGTGTAACGAGCTGCAGTGCTGCAAGGTGCAGGTGGTGCCGTGGAAGGGAGGCGAGGGGAAAGTGATGCGGTGGGAAGGAGGTGAGGGGCGCATGGCATGTGCTTCAACAGTGGGAGAGGGCAGAACAGACGAGAGGGCCGAAGGGGGTGACGGTGGAGAGGGGGGGCTGGGAAGCAGCGGATGGGTGGAAGACAAAGCGGGTGAGGATGAAGAGGTGGAAGGTGCGGAGCTGGCAGGCGCCTTGGCTGCTCTTGGCTTGCCAGCAGTGGAAGGGACCGAGTCTTGCAATCAGCTCAGGAGATTAAGGTGAGTCCTGGGAAGGTAAGGTGAAAGCGGAATCAGCAGTGGTGGAAGTTGAAGGGCGCGAGGATGAGGAGCTGGCAGGCGGCACCCTGGGTGGCTGCTCTTGGCCTGCCCGTGCAATTCCGCACAATTCAAGTGGCCCAGACCATGCAGACAGCACGAGATGCTTTGGTGAGTGAGTGCGAATGAACTTCATGTGATTGATCACCCACTTCCTGCTGCTCTCCGCGTAGTGCCCTTTGCATTGATCCTGATACCACTAGATCCACACTGAAGCATTTTCTTTGCATTTGCAACCCTTTCCGAAAAAATGCTGCAGAGTGGATCTAGTGCCGTCCGTCTCTGGGCTGCACAGTCCGGGCCACTCCACTGACTGGCGGCCCCTCCCCACCACTGCATGGAGACGAACAGGGCAGCGGGTCTGCACATGGAGGTTACTACAATGTTTGTTTACGTCTCATATTGATCCTCTTCTCATGCCTTTTCTTTTGTTTGTGTTTGTGTGTGTGTGTTCCTTTGAAGCAGCAGCAGCAGGGAAGTGGCGACGCTAGTGGCGATGGTGGTTCTGGTGGGGCTCATGGAGGAAAGAAGAAGAGGTGGGGGAGGAGGAGGGGGGATGGACAGGGAGCAGCAGAGGGCGATATAGGTGCAGGGGTAGAGGTTGGTACAGAGGGCATGGCGGGGGTGGGTGCAGCGATAGCAGTGGAAGGTGGTGCAAATGCAGCAAGGCAGGTTGCTGCTGGTGATGCATGCATTAGTGCTCTCAGTCTCTGAGGGACAGCGGAGGAGGGTATGGTAGGAATGGTAGTGGAGGGGTGCGGTGCAGAGGCAGTGGAGGGTGGCATGGGGACAGCAACACAGGTTGCTGCAGGGGCAGACGTAGGTATTTCTTGAGGAAGAGTGACAGAGGGTGGTGCAGAGAAGACGAGGGGAGAGAAGGTGGGGGGGGGAGCAGGTGGAAGGGCAGGCAGTGTAAGGGCAGGCAGAGGGGGTGTCATTCGTGGAGGCGGAGGAGGGTGCATGGCAGGCGGTGTGGGAGCCTCTCTCCCACGGCATGTACTTCTGCAGTGCTGCCGCCGCCATCACCCAGTGGCACCCACCAGACCACAGCGAGGGGAGTGGGCTCGCGTGCTGGGTGGGTTGGACGCCCGAACAGGCTGTAACTCTCCAGGAAGTATCTGTAGAGGGTGTTTCTGTAGCGAAGCAGGTCTTATTTGAGAAGGACCTAGCAGAGGAGGCTGTAGAAAAGGAGGCTGTAGCAAAGGAGGCTGTAGCAAAGGAGGCTGTAGCAAAGGAGGCTGTAGCAAAGGAGGCTGTAGCAAACGAGGCTGTAGCAAACGAGGCTGTAGCAAAGGAGGCTATAGCAAAGGAGGCTGTGGCAAAGGAGGCTGTAGCAAACGAGGCTGTACCAAACGAGGCTGTAGCAAAGGAGGCTATAACAAAGGAGGCTGTAGCAAAGGAGGCTGTAGCAAAGGAGGCTGTAGCAAAGGGGGATGTGGCAAAGGAGGCTGTAGCAGCGGGGTATGAGAAGTACTAGCAGCAGCGGTAGGGTCTGTTCTCACGGTTCGATGAGGGCGTCCGATTGGATGCTGACGCGTGGCCCCTTGTCACTCCTGAGGCCATCGCCGCCCACCACGCTGCCATGTGCGCTGCTGCCATGGATTATGATGATGATGCCACGTGTGCAGGGGGTGATGCTGCCATGTCAGCAAGAAACGCTGATGATACCACGTGTGCAATTAATGGGGCCGCCACTTGTGCAGAAGATGGTGCTGCCATGTGTACTGACCACACTGTACCACCAGTTTCAGAAGGAGGGGTTCTAGAACAGCGAGGAGTTCTAGTAAAGACGGGGGAGGAGGAGGGGAAGGTTAGAGGGGAGGGAGAGGTGGCGAGAGAAGGTGAGGTGATGGGCAGGCAAGTAGGGGGAGAGGAATCTAGATTTGGTTTCCTGGACGAAGGGAGGTGTGGAGATGAAACACGCAGTGAGTGTTTTGAGCATGCCGCAAGCAGGGGGAGTGCAGGAGGCATAGAGGGTGCAGCAGGCAGGGGGAGTGCAGCAGGCATGGAGGGTGCAGCAGGCAGGGGGAGAGCACCAGGCATGGAGGGTGCATCAGGCGTGAGGGGGGGAGCAGGCATGGGGGGAGGGGCAGGCGTGGTGGCGGATGCCTTCTGTGGGGTGGGCGGCAACACCATCCACCTGGCCAAGCGGTGAGTCTGATGCTAAGGGCTGTAGGGGGCTTCTAGGTCTAGTTGATCTCACTGCCTGATGGTCTATGGTTATGTGGCCACCCAGTTACCTTCTCCCCTCCGCCTTCTATGGGGTGGGTGGCAAGACCATCCACCTGGCCAAGCTGTGAGTCTTGCCAACTGCTGGGAGACCTTTCAGGGCTAGCTCAGCTCAGCTCACTGCGAGACCTTCCAGGGCTAGCTCAGCTCACTGCCCGGTGGTTTAGGGCTATCCAATCACCCAGTAACCTACTCCCTTCTCATGCGGCCCTGTAACCCACCTGACTTGCCTGTAGCGAGGGGACAGAGGCCTATGGGAGTGGACAAGGGGTGGTCTTTTTGGGGTTCTGGGGGGGGGGGGGGGGGGGGGGGGGGGGGGGGGGGGGGGGCCTTGCTGGGTGGGTTGACACCCCAACGGGGGATGGATTTTGTAAGAGGCGGGTGGGCAAGGCGATGTAGCTCGCAGATTTCTGTGTGTTCGGCTTTGTAACAAGTAGCTTCAGTGGCTCATGTGGTAGCTTCACTGTTACTCCTGCTGCTTCATTGTGTGGTGACCGTGACTCCACTAAACAACTTGTACGGTTCTTCGTGTGTACCGTCTCTTGAGAGGTCTCAATAACCATCCCCCCTGCTTGCATGTACCCATGCCACAACCATAGCATTCTCTTCGAAATTGTTTGCTTCCTCATTACTCCCTGTCTCACTTCCCATTCCACTTCCCTACCTCCTCATTCATTCTCCCAGCTGCCCCCACGTGCTGGCCATAGACACGAGCCTGCCTCGCCTGGCCATGCTGCAACACAACCTCTCTCTTTGGTTCGGCTCCTGTGCCTCCTCAACCCCGCATGTCCCTAAGCTCATCTGTCTGCTCCTCACCCCCACCTGCCAAAACCCCAACCCCAACCCCATCCAGCTGCCCCCACGTGCTGGCTATGCCGTAGACATGAGCCTGCCTCGCCTCGCCATGCTGCACCACAATCTCGCCCTCCACCCCCCTGTGCCTCCACATGTCCACCCGGCCTAAATCTCTCTACTCCTCAACCCCAACCTTGAATCCCTCGGCCCCTCTCAGCTGCCCCCACGTGCTGGCCATTGGCACAAGCCTGCTTCGCCTACCCGCCCATGCTGCACCACAACCTTGCTCCTGTCGGATGCCATAGGCCCCTTCTCCCCGCTGTCCTTCACGCTCTCTGACCGCTCCCCCTTATGCTCTTTCTCTCTGGCCGCTCTCCCACATCCTCCCTTCACTTCCCTGCTTCTTGTTATTCCTTCCTCCTTTCGTGCGTCTGCTCTGATTCATGCATCCCAGGCCGTCTACCCACTCGAAAAGTCCACTGACCTAACGACTTGCTCCTCCCATCCGGCTGGCTTCTGTTAGGAAGATAACACAAGCGCACTCCACTATACGAGAAAACATACAAACAAGCAAGGAGACTAGAGCTAGCTTGCATCCTATGTACAAGGTAAATCTGGGCTAGCCACAGGCTTCTTGCTGTGGGCGAGGGTCAGGCTAGAACCTGCACACACACGCCAACTGCACATGCACTCAACAAGCACACCATCCGACATGCACACATCTCAGTCGTCAAACAACAGCCCACCCTATTTACAAGGGTAATCCCCACCGTTCACAAGCCGCAGCCCATCCACTCACCGCACGCCCAGCCTGTTCAATCACGTGAAACCCCAGCTTGGCTGCCATCACTGTACTGACGGCTCGCTTGCATTCCGAGGTCCTTGCTCGGTATTCCACCACCTGTCCAGTTCTCCTCGTACTCCAGCTGTCCTTTCCATTCCCTCGCTTCTCCGCTCATTGCAGCACCGATAAGCTCTGACCCAGTACACTCTCGTCGCTCGGAACAGAAACATATACCCTTTCTTGTTACGCGCGACAGCTGTCGGATGCCATAGGCCCCTTCTCCCCGCTGTCCTTCACGCTCTCTGACCGCTCCCCCTTATGCTCTTTTTCTCTGGCCGCTCTCCCACATCCTCCCTTCACTTCCCTGCTTCTTGTTATTCCCTCCTCCTTTCGTGCGTCTGCTCTGATTCATGCATCCCAGGCCGTCTACCCACTTGCCCCCTTCCGGGACCTGCTCGGCTCCTGCTGCTGGTCCTTAGGAACCGTTTGCATCTTCTTCCCCGTCGCGCGAGCCACGTTGGTGACATGGTCATCCCTCTTCCTGCCTTCCTCTGATTCGAGCACCAGCACTCCAGACTGCTTCACCTCCTTCACCACCCACCGCTCCACCGAGAGGCCCACGTCCAGGGTGTCCTTCTTGGCTTTCCTGATGTACACCTCGGTTCCGCACTCTACTCCTTTGCTGCCTCCTTTCCCTCCCTGTAGCTGCCTCTGCTGGTACCTCTTCGCGTCCCGCAGCTGCGCCGTGTGCAGATTCTCAAGCGCTGCTGGCATGATCTTCTTCAGATACCTTGCTCGGCAGTCCGCCAGGGCTGCCAACTTCTCAGGGGTTCCGGCCCTCACGATCCCGGTTAGGACCTTCGGGGCATCCACAGGCAGCATCGGCTCCTTCCCGTACAAAAGGTAGTATGGCGAGTAGTATTTCAGGGCGGCTTGCCTGCTGAACCTGTATCCCGCTGCCACCCAATGCAGCTCTTGGTCCCAGTCCCTCTTGTGCTCTTTCCCGTAGGCTCGCAGACCCTTCTTGATTGTCTGCACCATGCGCTCTGTCAGCCCGTCCGCCTGTGGATGGTACCGCGAGGTCCGGCGGTGTGTTATGCCCACCCGCTTCAGAAGCTGATCGAAAGCTCCCCTGAATTCTATCCCCTGGTCAGTCAAGACCTCTCCGCATGCTCCGAACCGCGTCAAGACCTGGTCTGTAAACGCTTCAGCAATCAGCTCCGCGCTCTTGCTGCTGAGCGCTCGCACCTCCACCCATTTGGACACGTGCTCGATCATGACGAGCACGTACCGCTTGCTCCTGCGGCTCAGTGGCAGCTCTCCCGCCAGGTCCAGTGACCACCGATATCCCAATCCTCGGATTGGGAGTGACTGCAGCTCCTGCTGCTCTCTCTCCAGCGTGGCCTTGTTTCGGCTGCACAGCTCACATTCCGCCACTACTCTCTTCACGTCCCTCTGCAGGCCGGCCCACCACCACCCTGTCGTCAACAGCTGGGCCGTCCTCACATGTCCGTAGTGTCCCAACTCTGCATGCACCTTCTCGATGAGAGCCCTTCGCAGTTCTGGCGCGGGCACCATCTTCCAACCTTCCCTAGACTCCACTTGCAGCTGCTGCTGGTACCATCGGTAATGCCTGCCCCGTGCTCTCACTCTTTCTCCCACGTCCTCCTCTGCTTCCGTCTCTCCCTTCACCCACCGCAACACCTCTGTGTCCTCCCACACATCCTCGGGCCCCTTTCCTCGGTGCTGCCTCTCCTCGGTTTCTCGCATGCCGCTGGCCAGCGCCACGAGGCAAGCCGACGGTGAGCATCCTTCCTGTGGGGGTGGGTTCCTTGACAGCCCGTCTACATGCTGTAAGGTTTTTCCCGGACGGTGCCTTATCTTGAACTCGTACTCTTGCAGCCTCATCGCCCATCTGGCGTTTCTTCCTGTCAGCGTTTGGTTTGTCATCAGCCACGTCAGGGGCTGATGATCAGTCACCAAGGTGAAGGGGGTGCCTTGCAGGTACACCCGGAAATGCTCCACGGCCCACACCGCCGCTAACCCCTCCCCTTCGTAGGAGCTGTAGTTCGCCTCCGTGGGGCTGCAGCTCCTGCTGGCGAATGCCACCACTCTCTCTCCCCGGTCCGTCTCTTGACACAGCACTGCTCCCATGCCTAGGCTGCTCCTGTCCGTGTAGAGCACGAACAGCCTGTCCCTTTCTGGAAGCATCAGCACAGGGCCTGTTTTCACTGCCCCCAGCAGGTCTTTCAGGGCTGCGTCTTCTTCCTCTCCCCACTTCCACGTGGTACTCTCCTTCAGCAGCCGATTCAGCGCACTTGCCCTTTTGCTGAAGTTGGGCACGAACTTCCTGTAATAGTTCAGGAAGCCCAGGATCGCTCTTAGCCTGCTGCGGTCCGTTGGTATCGCTACCTTGTCCAGGACTGCCAGGACTGACAGTGTCCCATCCGACACCTCGAACCCCAGGTACTTCACTGTACTCTCACCGAACCTGCACTTGCCCGGGTGGCAAGTCAGCCCTGCCTCCATGATTGCCCCCAGCACTCTCTCCACATCCGCCACGTGCGACTCGGGGTCTCTGCTGAAAATGATCACTTCGTCGATATAGCAGGCAGCACAGTCCACATCCCTCAGCACCGTGTCCATCACTTGCTGGAAGAAGGCTGAGGAGTTCCGCATCCCGAATGGCATCCCGTTCCATTCCCAGAGCCCGTCTAGTCCGTGAAACGCCGTCTTGGCGCGATCCTCTTCCCTGATCGGGATCTGGTTGAAGCCTTGTCGCAGGTCTAAGGTGGTGAACACCACCGCTCCCACGAGTTTGTCGAATATGTCCTCGGGCGTGGGCATGGGGTATCGGTTCGCCTTGGTTATCTTGTTCAGGTCGCGATAATCCCCGCACATCCGCCTGGACAAGACCTCTCCCGCTGCATCCTTGCGCGCGGCGACCACTGTTGCTGCCGCATACTCAGATGTTGACCGCCGAATCAGTCCCGCCTCGAACAGCTCCTTGCACTTCTCCTTGCACAGTTCCTCGTCTGCCCTGGTCATCCTACGCTTCCGTTGGAAGGTCGGCGAGTCCGAGATCAGGTCTATCTTCATCTCCCCAATCTTACTCCTTCCCAGCTCCTTAAGCGTGTAAGCGAAGGCCTTCCTATGCTTCTTCAGCATCGCTCTCATGCGGTCGGCTTGCTCTGCGGTCAGTCCCACCCCGATCGTCCATGCTGCCTCCTCTTCCCCGGCTCCTGCGGCCGCTCGGCCTGCAGGGGTCTCCTGCGCTGGTGTCCCCCCTTTTTCCTGTTCGGCTCCTGCGGCCGTTTGCTCTGCAGGGGCCACCCGAGCTGGCCTCGCCCTCTCTTCTTGCCTGGCTCCTGC
Organism: Closterium sp. Yama58-4; assembly: GCA_947470075.1. Taxonomy (NCBI): domain Eukaryota; kingdom Viridiplantae; phylum Streptophyta; class Zygnematophyceae; order Desmidiales; family Closteriaceae; genus Closterium; species Closterium sp. Yama58-4. The sequence goes on along the minus strand of CANIUD010000082.1, from coordinate 245,071 downwards.
GGCAGCTTGCTCTGTAGGGGCCTCCTGGGCTGGTGTCGCCTTCTCTTCTTGTCCGGCTCCTGCTGCAGCTTGCTCTGCAGGTGCCTTCTGCACTGGCGCCTCCAGTACCATATAAGACTTCGCGCATCCCCGTTTTGCCATCCGGCTGCGCACCGCCTCCCGCTCTCCCTCTGGGGGCCACCCTCCTTTCCGGATTGCTTCTTCGCTTTCCAGCAACGCCTCCAGCTTACGTTTCTCGGCTTTGAGTTCCCGTTGGGCTTCACTCTCCTCGGCATCTCCCTTCGCCCACCACTCCTTCTCTTCCACCCTAGTGTCCATATCCCACAGCAACAGCTGTACTTCTATGGTGTGCAGCAGCCACTCCATGGCCTGCACGTCCATTCCTTGCCCCAAAGCTCATTGTCGCTCCCATTCTCGGATCCCAGGCGCTGCTTTCGCCCCCGGCAGGAAGCCCATAGCCAGCTCTCGCTCCAGCGCGGTTGGCTTTCCCCATTCCCTCGTCCTCAGGTCCTTCACCATTCCCGGTCCTGGGGTGCCCGCTTTCATTTGAAATGCGTGCGACCCGTAGTGTGCCACCAGGGTTGGCCAGGCCTGCCTTGGCTCTCCAGGCTCGTTGCAGGGGTACTGCGCGGGGTGGTCCGGGTAAAGCACAGGCGCCTCGATCCGATTAGGCTCCAGTATGTCCCTGACCAGCCGCCCCGCCGGCCTTTCCAGCCGCGACAGCTCCAGCCTCAGCCGTTCTTCCGAGATCCCGTTCTGCCAGTATCGACGGTCGCGATGTCCTCGCGATCCCGCCTGCGCCGCGTCGAGTGCGACTCCTGCCCCCAGCTCGGTGGTCACCCGCTCGTGCGCCGCTCGCACTTTCTCCCGCGGGTCCGCCGCGGAATTCAGGTTTTCTAGCACGTAGAGGTACTCGCCGTGCTTCTTGTACACCAGTTTCATGATGCGGACTAGCTGCTCGAACAACGCTGTCCGTTCGTCGTCCATCCCTTCTCCCCGGCCCGCCCACGATACTCCTTGGCATTCCCACCCGGCGATGAGCACGTCTACTCTTCCCCACTTGGCCACCTGCGCTTCAGTGATTACGCGCACATCGTGCGCAGTGTCTTCCCAATTTCCCTCGGTCGCGCCATCCAGGATCTGCCCCGGGTAAGTCCGCGTGAGCATCTCCACGTGGTGCCGAGCCATCTCGCGGACTCTGGGGTTGGCCTCCACGTAGCTCCATTTTTCGATCCTCCACCCCGCCTTCAGTGCCGCGGCCAGGCCAGTGCCTAGCCCGCCGAACAGTTCCAGCATTCTGATCGGCTTTTGCAGTAGGCGTTTGTCCAGTATCTCTCTAGGGATCACCGCCTTCCTTTCCGCCCAGACCTCTCGCTGCCGCCGCACCTGCAGTTCTGCCTCTGCCTCATACTAGCTCATTTCCCCAAACTGATCCTCTAGATCCACCATGCGGACCTGATAGGCTGCCTTCGGCTCCTGGTAAACGAAGCGGACTAGCAGCGTCCCCCTCGGTCCCTTGGGGTCCCAGAATTGCGGGCGATACACCACCTTCTCCTGCCACGTGCATATGGTGGAGCCCACAGCATATAGTAGCCTCATGCCTACAAGAAGATCGTAGTCTTCTGATTCGATTACTCCGCAGTGCAGCTTCACTCGGCACTCATCCCTCTCTCCTGGTTTCAGCACTACTTCCACCCTATTCCGGGTCCTCGGGAGCCACTTTGGTTCTCCGCCTTCTGCCGTCATGACCGAGAAGCCTCGCTCCAGCAGGCGCCTATCCTCGTGCAGCCTCATCTGCTCCGCGAGCCCCTTTCCGATGAGCACGTGGTGTGCTCCGGTGTCAATGATCGCCAGATCCACTGGGATACCGCCCACTGCTATGGATCCCTTGGCCGCCGCCAGCACCGTGGACTGGCATACCATTCTTTCCTTGGGGTGTCGGTACGCCGAGTCCTCGAAGTCTGGGTCCTCCTCGCATCTCTGCTCCCTCACCCAAGGGTTCTCAGTCACTCCGGCTCGCAGCATGCCTTCATCACGCTGCCGCGCCGCCTCTCGCCGCGTTCCCGGTCTCGCCATCAGCTGGAAAGAGACTTGACTGCTGGCCTCCTCATCTTCGTCTCCGCCAATATAGAATGCCTCCGCCGGCTTCTCCTCTTCTCCCAGCTCTTCCAGCTGCACCCGCAGTTTCCGCATCTCTTCCTCGAGCTCGCCCCTAGTCTTATTTCTTCCTTTTGGCGGCTTCTTGGAGTAACAATCCGCCTCTCGGTGTCCCTTCTTCCCACAGTGCTTGCAAGTTGGCGATCGCGGGCATTCCCGCCTTAGATGCCCCACTTCTCCGCAGGTGTCACAGCACGGCGCTTGATCGCAGTCCCGCTGGATGTGCCCCGGTTGGCCGCATCGGTGGCACTTGCGGCGTTCTCCGCCCACGGCTTCCTCCCTGTGCACTTGTTCGGGAGTAGTGCTGGCCACCCACACTCCTCGTCGCCTCTCGCCTCCCCTCGTCTCCGCTCGCTCCAGCTTGTACAGTTTCAATCCCATTTCGTAGCGACACGCCACTTCGTAAACCTGCTGAAGCGAGGCCTCGCGACCCATTTCGAACACCTTGCTGCGGAGTTCCTTCACCATACTCTGATCGAGACCGTTTAGGAACTTCCCAATCAGCCGGCGCTCATCGGTGCACTCCAGGTCCACTGCCAACTCCCTCAGCCTGCCGTAGTATCCCAGCAGCGACTCTTCCCCTTTCCGTTCGAAGAAGGCGAACTCCCATATTTTCTCTGGCGTCTGCACCGGGAACTGCCGCTTGAGGTTCTCCAGGAATTCCTCGACGATTCCCCAGTCGTCGCTCCCCATGTACCGGTACTTGACCAGCAGATCCGGTTTGCGCGACATCAAGTTCGTTGATGGAGAGCCGATGCAACCGGTGTTGGACGAGATGCGGGACATCTTCACGAAGCTCCAAGGCGGCGGTGTGGTGTACCCGGAGCTCGTGCAATGCGTGGAGATCGTGATACGGCTGCCGGAGTCATGGTTTGCCCTTGCCATCAACCTCAACTCCCAACAACCCCAATGGAGCGTGGATTACATCCGGGCGCGCATTCTTGAGGAGGACTTGCGGCGCCGGAGTGTGGAGCGCTCGGAGGAGGGGGCTGGCTATGGAGTTGGAGGTGGAAAGAGCGGCTTCAAGAAGAAGTGGAAGGGCAAGAACAATGATCACCCTAAGGAGGATGGCGGCGGGGGTCAAGGGGAGGTGTGCTTCTACTGCAAGAAGCGCGGACATCGTTGGCGGAAGTGTTACCAACGGCCCAGGGATTGGACCCCGCCTTCATCAAGCAACCAGCATGGTGGCAAGAGGAGTGGGGGAGTCATGGGAGCTAGTGGAGAGGAGAAGGATGAGGAGAAAGGCGGCAAATCTGAAGAGCGGAAGACTGGGTTCTTCTTCTTCGTGAACGAAGGCGCAACCGACCTCGCTATGGCTGCCAAGGTTCTCCTACACCCCCTCACCCATTGGGTGCTTGATTCCGGGAGCTCTTGGCACATGACTCCTCGTGCGGACCTACTCGATGAGATTCAGCCCGCACCCATCTCTACAGTCACATCCGCGACGGGCGCCAAGGCCAAGGTCATGGGCATGGGATGCGCCAAGTTCATGGGAGTGCATGGAGAGCTCGTGGGGCTGAAGAACGTGCTGTGGGTGCCGGACTTGTGCGCGAACCTGATTTCTACCGGCCGGTTGGGAGATGCGGGTGTGAACACCGAGACGATTGGCTCGGAGCGCTATCGTGCCTACAACGACGAGCGCCTCATTTGGGACCTGCAGCGGAAGGGAGACATCCACAAGCGCATGTGGCAGATCCCGGTCCTCCCTTGGCGGAAATCGGGCAAGGCGGCAGCTGCGGCATCTATGGAGGAGAGTGTCACCAAGGAGGAGCAGCAAGGCATGCAAGGAGAGGAGCTGATTGGAGGAAGCGCGGCGGTGAAGGCGTCGGCTACCTCGGGCCAAGCGGATTGGGAGACTTGGCATCGGCGGCTCGCACACGTGGCTGTTTCCACATTGGAGGTGATGCACAAGGAGAAGTGTGTGCACGGCCTGCAACTGCAAGGAGATGGCGCTTCATTGGGCAGCTGCGAGGCGTGCATGCAAAACAAGTTTGCGCGGTTCCCGTTTCCACGTGCGGAGGGATCGGCGAAGGCACCCTTGGAGGTGGTGCACATGGACCTGGTGGGTCCTATGAGGACGGAGGGGACTGGGGGAGTGTTGTACTTCCTCACCATGGTGGACGAATGGAGCCGTTTCACGTGGGCACGTCCCTTGTCCAAGAAGAGCGATGCTGCAGCGGCGATCAAGGAGGATTGGTTGCCGATGGTGGAGCGGCAAGCGATGCGGCTGGTGAAGGTGCTGAGGAGTGACCGTGGTGGAGAGTTCCTTGGAGCGGAATTCACCAAGTTTCTCAAGAGGAACGGCATCCGACACCAGCTGACCTGCCCAGGAACACCGCAGCAGAACGGCATTGCTGAGCGTGCCAACCGGACCATTGGCGAGGCGGCTAAGACCTTGTTGGGGGCTGCTGGGATGCCCTACAAGTTCTGGCCTGAAGCTGTTCGCCATGTCATCACGGTCAAGAACAGGGTCTTGACGCATGTTGGCTTGGGAAGAAGCCATCCATTGATATGCTGCGGGTGTGGGGCTGCATGGGGCTTGTGATGGTGCCTAAGGAGCAGAGGCACAAGCTGGAAGTTGCTGCTGTGTGGGCTGTCCATCTTGGGATGGCTCGTGACTCGAAGGGGTGGCTAATGTGGGACCCTAGGAGCAAGAAGACGCTGGTCAGCCGTGACGTCAAGTTTGTGGAGGACGTCATGTACAAGGACTGGCAGCAGCAGCAGCAGGTGCAGATTGGCTTGCGTCTGCAAGAGATTGAGCGGTCTGCAGTGGAGGAGGTTCAGCTGCACCTTGAGGATCTCCCTGGGTCAGAGCTGACCAGTGACCACAGTGACGGTGGCGAGCAGCAAGGTGCTGGTCCTGCTGCGGAGGAGGGGTTGGAGGATGAGTCGGCACGTGTGGACTCACCATCTCAGCCCGAGCCTGCTGCAACCGCCAAGGTCACCAAGAGGAGTGTGCAGAGAGGAGCTTCACCACATGGGCAGCAGGCTGCAACCCGCAAGAAGAGAGTGGCAGCGCAACCTTCAAGGCTGAAGTACAGCCGTTTGGGAGGACCCAAGCAAGGTGCTATGGCGGTTCAGGCGGATGAGGGAGAGGATGAGGAGATGGCCTTCTGTTTCTTCACACCCTTGCCTGGAGAACCAGCCACAGTGGAGGAGGCACTGAGTGGACCCCAGAAGGAGGAGTGGAAGGCTGCCATGGATGCGGAGTTCAACAGTCTCATTGAGAATGGGACTTGGGAGCTTGTTGAGTTACCCGAGGGGCGACGGCCGATCAGCAGCAAGTGGGTCTTCAAGGTGAAGAGTGGAGCTGATGGTGCTTTAGAGCGGTTCAAGAGCCGCTTAGTCGCTAAGGGGTTTCAGCAGAAGGAGAAGGTCGACTTTGGGGAGATCTTCGCTCCCGTTGCTAAGCCAGTGACATTGAGGACTTTGCTGGCTGGCGCAGCTGTGAAGGGATGGCACGTGAAGCAGATGGATATTACTACTGCGTTCCTCAATGGAGTGCTGCTGGAGGATATCTACATGGCGCAGCCCGACGGCTATGAGGATGGGACCAGCCGGGTGTGCAAGCTTAAGAAGGCTATCTATGGCCTTAAGCAAGCGCCCAGGTGCTGGTACGAGAAGCTGGAGGAGGTGCTGCTGGGTGGAGGCTTCAAGACGTCCCAAGCGGATCACAGCTTGTTTCTGCTTGGAGAGGGGGAGCAGCTGCTCTTGCTGCTGGTGTATGTCGACGACATACTGCTGTTCTCACCTTCCATGGAGAAGATTGAGAGGACACAAAAGCTACTGATGGACAACTTCAAGTGCAAGATGCTGGGGGATGTTCATTACTACTTGGGGCTGCAGATTGAGAGGGATGTTGAGAGGAGGTGGCTGAAGGTGCATCAGTCACACTACATCTCTGGTGTCATGGAGCGCTATGGTGTGACTGGAGGTCGCACTGTGATGACGCCGTTCCCTGCAGGCTTCAAACTGAAGAAGGCAGCTGAGGAGGATGATGTGCTTGAGGATGAGCAGCAGAATGAGTACCAGTCACTCATTGGAAGTGTGATGTATGCAGCTGTGCATACGCGACCTGATGCTTCATTTGGAGTGGGGCAGCTAGCCAGAGTTGTGCAGCGGCCCACTGAGGAGCAGTTGGAGGTGGCAAAGCGCTTGGTGCGCTACCTCGGATCAACGGCATCTGCTGGTGTTCAGTTTTCAGCTGGCGGGCAGCTGAAACAGTTTGGAGCAGATGGGATCACGCCTAGAACCTTGAAGCTCTCATGCTTCACCGACGCTACATGGGCCTCAGAGGAGGAGGATCAGTCATCAGTTGGCGGCTTTGTGTGCATGGTCGGAGGTGGACCAGTAAGCTGGAGGTCCAAGAAGCAGAGTGAGATTGCTCAGTCTTCCGGAGAGGCAGAAAACATGGCGATGTACCATGCCATCAAGGAGATCGTGCTCCTGAGGAAGCTGCTGGAGGACATGGGAGCTGAACAGCAGGGACCTACACCACTTTTCTCTGACAGCGAGGCTGCTATTGGCATGGCCAATAATCCTATCCTGAATGGGCTGAACAAGCACATGAAGATTAAGTGGCACTGGGTGAGGCAGATGGTGAAGGAGGGAGTTGTTGAGCTTCACCATGTGAAGGCTAGCAAGCAGGCGGCAGATTTTCTCACCAAGAGACTTCCCGAGAGCGCACATTGGAAGTGTGCTAAGATGTGTGGCATGGCATTGCACTAGTGTGGGCAGCGGTGTCATGAGTGCGTGCATGTGTGTGTGTGAATAAGTGTTTGCATGCTTGTGAGTGTGTGTGCATGCAGTCCGTTAGTCTGAGGGGGAGTTTGTTGGATGCACGTCATTCTGAGTGCATGTCATCCTAACGTCCTGCCGAGTGCTCGTGCGATTTGTGCTTGCATGATTTGCATGAGCATATGTCATTGTGCATGGCTGTTGGATATTATCATCTCTGTGTTTTCTCCAAGTCTACATGCTTGATCATGCAGGAGAAATTCAGAGCTTTCCAACGATACCTGGATCGCCTTATTCCGACCAAGATCGCCCAAGTTACAAGATTTCCAAGACTTGGATTTCTTATTACCTCTTTGGGGTTATATCTAATTTGGGCGGTTATTGGGACATGACTATAAAGGGATCTTTGGTTGGGTGGTTAGGAAGGCAACTTTGACTTTTGGATTGGGGTGGCTAGAAGTTTCTAGCATGGGTTGCAAATGTTGCAACACCTAGGCAAAATCCAACTAGATTGGATTTTGCATGTGACACCTCAAGGACCTCATGATGAGGGTTGCATCCTTGCTGCTAGGAAGGTTCCTACCATCCTTCCCTAGCTCTTGGAGAACCCCTTCCCTCTCATGGTTCTCTTGGAGTCCCCAACTCCAACTTTCTATGCCTTAATGCTTGTACTTCCTCCACCACTCTAGTCGTGCAGCAGCTGAACGTTTTCGAATGGTTCTCACTCTCTAGACCATCTTTTGAAGTGATTCGAATTGGAGATGGTAGCTAAGACTAAGGCGCACAATCCTACCGAGCGGATTTGCGTTTAGTTGAGTAATGAGTTCGTCGTAAGCTCTCGAAGTGACGGATCCTGAACAAAACTGGGATTCCTGAACTACTACAGGCCGTTTGTGCCCAACTTCAGTAAGACGGTGGCAGTGCTGAACCGGCTACTGAGAGAAGATCAGGAGTGGCAGTAGGGAGAGGTGGAGCATGCAGCATTGAAGGCGCTACTAGGAGTTGTGAAGAACGCCACGGTGCTAAAACTGCCCAACAAGGAAGACCCATTCACACTCTACACAGACTGGAGTAGTGCCAGCATGGGGGCAATTTTGTGCCAAAAGAAGGGGGACGAGGAACGGGTGATGGCTTTCGCTAACAGAAGTTGCAACCCGGCGGAAGCAAAGTACGGCTCATACGAGGAAGAGGGAATGGCGGTAGTATGGGCAATCACCCATTTCAAAGTCTACCTCCAAGGGAGACCATTTGAGCTGGTTACCGACCATCAGCCCTTGACCTGGTTAATGACGAACAAGGCCCTGACCGGCTGGAACGCCAGGTGGGCGATGAAGCTTCATGAATACGAGTTCACAGTAAGGCACCGACCAGGCAAGACGATGCAGCACGTGGATGGGCTCTCAAGGAACCACTGCCACAGAGGCCCACTGCATGTTTGGTCGCCTTGGCGAAGGACATTGACGGGGAAGGATCAAGGAGAATAGACAAGAATGGGCCAGAAGATGTATGGGAGGATGGAGAAGTGTTGGAATGGGTGCAAGGGAAGACTATTGAGGCCGAGCCAGTGAGTGAGAGAGCGAGGGCGCAAGGAGCGCACTATAGAAGTTGGTGCCGAGGAACACTAGCAGCGGATGGAAGTTGGTGCCGAGGAAAGAAGAGAGGGAGCAGATCATCAAGCAGGTCCTTAGGCAGTTGGGACATTATGGAAGCTTGAGGACAGCACAGCTGGTCAAGACCGGATGGTGGTGGGCAGGCATGAGAAAGGACATCAAGAAGTGGGTGAAGCCATGCGAATTATGTAGCAAGAATAAGGCGGAGCTGGAGAAGGGCAAAGAGGAGCTGCAGTCGCTACCTATCAGAGGAGTGTGGTTCCGGTGGTCATTAGACTTGGCAGGAGAGATGCCCCTGAGCAGAAGAGACAAGAGATACATCCTGAAAATGATAGAGCATGGGAGCAAATGGGTGGAAGTGAAGGCGCTGCCCAGCAAGAACTCGGCTAAGATAGCCGAAGCATTCGAAGAACAAGTACTTACCAGGTTTGGTGCCTGCGGAGAAGTGCTGACCGACCAAGGGACGAATTCATGGGGGGAGTTTGATAAGCTGCTCAAGCAGGCAGGCATCACCCATAGGAGAACCTCGCGATACCATCCACAAAGTGACGGGCTGACAGAGAGTTTCGTGCAGATACTGAAGCAGGGCTTGAGGGCGTACGAAGAGAAGTACAAGAGTAATTGGGACGCTCGCCTGCCATGGGTGGCGGCAAGGTATGTGCGTGGCCTATTGCCATACTACCTGCTACTGTAAAGAGAACCCGTGCTACCGGTAGATGCGCCAAGATTGCTGACAGGCACGGTCAAAGTGGAGCGAGAGGAAGATTGGGTGGGGCTAGTAGAGGCCAGAGCAAGGTACCTGAGGGAGCTACTGCCGGCAGCGCTAGAGAACCTACATGTGGCACAGCTAAGAGATGTGCAGAGATACGAGAAGAGAAGAGAGGCGCAAGGCGGGAGAGAAAAGGCGCTGGGAATGGGAGAAAAAGTGTACCTCAAACAGGCAAGACAAGAGATGATGAACATCGGTCTAAGTGTGGAAAGTTGGAAAATGATAGAAGTGAAGGAGTCAGGAGTGGTGGTACTGACGAGAGAGGGAGGACAGGAGCGCACGGACCACTGCATGAATGTGGCCAGAGCCCGTCCGAGGAGAAAAGGAGAAGGAGAAAGGAAGGCAGAAATAGGAGAAGGAGACAAGCAGACACCAAGAGAAATAGTCCATCGAGGGCAGAACTCGAGGAGGGGGCAAGTGCATGGTGCTGCTGCAAGCAAGGGGAGGTTAACTAGAGAGCAGAGGGCCCTGAAAGACTCAAATTGAAGACTAGCAGAAGCAAGAGGGCAAGGAGCAGGAGAGAAGGGGAAGGGTCTGGGCGGAGGTGATTTTCCAACAGCTGTCATGATTTTAATTGTAGGAGTAGATGAACACAATACATAATCATGACTAGTAGGCTAGCAGAGCATGGAGTAACAAGGATGATGAAAGTGGTCAAGGGCGGGGAATGCAGCGAGGGAACCGAAAAAGGATACTGTTGTAGGCGACGGTAACCTAAGTAGATTACTTCACAGAACCGTAGGCTTTGTCTGGACAGCTTGCGTATTTGTTGTCACACTAAGCTTGAAGATTATCCCCAGAAAAAGTTAGGATGCCAAGCACCCACAGAGAAACCAATCCCGCAAGCCAAGTGCTAAGCAATATCTATTACTGAGAGTTTGCCGAGCTAGATTTGAATGTAGTTGGCTCTCGATAGTAGCCCAGCATAGGAGATTTTCTAAGTGTATGGTGCTACTGCAAGGAAGGGAGGTTAACCAGAGAGCTGAGGGCCCTAAAGACCCAGGCTGAAGACTAGCAAGAAGCAAGAGGGCCAGGAGCAGGAGAGAAGGGGAAGAGTATGGGCAGAGGTGATTTTCCGACATGTCACAGTATATTTCGAGCCTAGAACGCGTAATCCCGTGTGCATTAAGCGCATAAAATGCTTTCGTTGGCGTTTCGGAAGGGCCTAGAGCGCTGGATTCTGCAAAGATTGTAGTGCTTCACCTTCCCTTTTCGTTCTCAACCGTAGTGTTCATGCCCAATACAACAGGTCTGCTATATCAAGTAGTGCCCTTTGGATGCTCTAGTTGGTCTGAACCATCTGCTTAGCGTAATTTTGACAAAGAAGAGACTTCTCAAAATGCATTAAGTAATGCATTTATACGTTACACATGATGTTCAGCCGTTGCACGCAAATATGGTCTGCCCAATATCGACAGTCTGCCCAATTGCATTTGGTACCGGCCAATTGCACGCACGATACAAGCCCCTATTTTGATCGCGGCTGTTGAACAAACAGCTTATCACGCTGGCATCCGTCCGTTTGTGAGATATTTTGAAGACGCTGGAAACATTTCTTCATTCGCCCACTACAGTCCCGATTTTTCCCGTGGCGAATGTTGACGAGCAGGCGCGACGGTAGTTGCTCACTAAACACCCAAATGACGAGTAAAGTTTTGTGTATCTAACGGGCATCCCGTGTACATAGCATTCTCTCAAACTGCGCCACCTCCCTAGAACCACCTCCCCCAGTCAGCCTTGGCGCACTCAAAATGCCTTCTCCCGCCTTCCTTTTCCCCCTCGCCCAAGCATCCCTCCTCCCGCATCCACTGCGCTTCTTCGCGCATACTTCTCCATCTTGGAGGGATGCTGGGCAGCGAACAGTGCTTTCCTTTCCTGCCCCGGTCATGGCCTTCCTCTCCGCTCCGCCGACATTTTGATGACCTTGATCCGCCCCGTTCCGCCCGAACCAAGCCGCACCAACCTACTGGTTTGGGTTCTTTCACAGTGGGGCCTTCATCCTTGACATTGAGGCCGTGTTCCAACAAGGACTCGTTTGATACTCGGATGAAGTCCAGCCATTTGTGCATTGAAGTAGCGCAGACGAGCAGCTATTAGTTCCGAACTTGGTCGCTCTATATAATCACGCCCTTTGGGACCCACATCTGCTGACCCCCCCGCCCCTCTCTCTCCTCCCCCACCAAAAACTCCCCCGACCCGAGTCCAAAAATATCGCACGCGTACTTTGCAGATCCACGACACATCCAGTAACAGAGGAGCGCGCCACGGAAATCCCAATCTCAAATCAAAAATCTCGATGCGTTGAACCGTCGGTAACCAGATCGGGCGAGATGAAGCGAACAATTCAGCAGCGAGAACACCACCCATAATTGGAAGCAGGTATAACACTTTCAAAGTACTGCGAACGCATTTCATTCTCCTTGTTGTGCAGTTATCTTCCCAGCCCACCTAACTGCTAATAACAGCTAAATACCTCGTTCCTAGAACCAGCAGAATTCGTGTTATGAACCAACTAGGCGAAACCTTTTCCCGGCAAATTTCTTACGTGTAGCACCTCGAAGGCGACTTGCTGGGATAACTTGTTCAATAGCAACCATATTATCGTATTGCTGGCCCATATTCCGAATCTTGCTAATGTCACATCACATACCATTGGCTGTGGTGGGGTCCTGCTAGGGCCTGTTGCATCATGGCAGCTTCGACGCAGGAAACAGCACCGCATTCTAGAACGCTCAACTATGGCAGGTGAACGATGGTCTTTAATGGACAAACCTATTGCTCGTAGACTTCCGCACGCCATTTTATTCGTCATCTAGATCTTCCGTCGTATGACCGTATGTCATCCCCCATGGCCATATATCCTTGATTCTTGCTCCATCACCTGCTGTTTGTCGATTCCCATGTTATTAAGATTTCAAGTTGGTCTAGAAGCGTCAATTCGAGTGTTCGCTGTCACTTCAATGGATTTTTTTTCATATCGCCTTAGAAGACGGCGATGAGAACGGACCTTAAATTGCGCTGCTTGTAGGTCGAGCTTGATGAATCGGTGAAAATCTGCGTCGATTGTTTTGAGACATCTCAAAACATTTCTTTTATCACGTGGCTATTCTCTTTCACGAATTTCGTTGGTCGTAGGTCGAGCTCGATGAACCTGAGAAAAGCCGCGGGGAAAGGCAACCTGGCGAAGCTGATATGGTGCTTCATCGGCGTGGTTGGCACGCTCATCGTGTACGGCATTGGCCAGGTGCGTCGCTGTGATTAATAATGGGTAAAGCAACCTAGCGAAGGTGATACGGAAATGCGACATACTCAACGAAGAATGGGCGCGGCCAAAAACACCGAAAGGGCCACTATGCCCATGTATGCCCAAGTATGCAAAAGGCTGGATGAATGGTTGGGAGACATCGGATACATACTGGGACACCTTGAGAACTGCATATGTTTGCAAAGCCTTTCGCAGACGCGTGCTGTTTGTGTCAGAGGTCCACTGGTGATCCCCGATTGATCCTAGGGAAGGGTTACAGGCACGGCGGCCTGGGGGGTTATGGGCGCACTCACCCGCTACACAAACAAGCCCTTTTATCCCAGTGGTTAGTGGCTGGAATTCTGACATGGTATCAGAGCGAAGGTCTTGGGTTCGAATCCCGGTGTGTGCACTTCGGGCATCCCAGTGCGGGGGGGTGTCAGAGGTCCACTGGTGATCCCCGATTGATCCTAGGGAAGGGTTACAGGCACGGCGGCCTGGGGGGTTATGGGCGCACTCACCCGCTACACAAACAAGCCCTTTTATCCCAGTGGTTAGTGGCTGGGATTATGACAGTTTGGCCATGCTAGGCTGAGACAAGAGCGTGCTGATTGGCCGCGCTAACCTGAGACAGGCGCGTGCTGATTGGCCGTGCTCTCTCAGACACGCGCGTGTTGATTGGCCGCCTGGTAGTTTGGCGTGCCCGTCAATCATTTCCTTCTTACAAGGTTCCTCGTTTTTACTTAGATAGGTTTTATTTGTTCATACTTTATTGATTAGGTGTACTGATCCACAAGGTGTGACGCGTCAGTACGAGCCAATTCCCCATGACGCGAAGTGTTTCTTACAGCGCATACTGAGCACGTGTATTGCAATCCCACAATTTGCAGTTAGGAGCAGCAGTAACCACCTCACCCCTCAACTCGTTGATTCGCGAGCCTTTGTTTTGACTCCATCCGTGCCAGGTTGGCACAGCTGGCAAGCTTATCTGCTTGTGACGTGAAATGAGGGGCCACCCTGAGCTTGAAGTGGCTCGATGCCCAAGCAGTTGGTTCATTTTGTGCATCGATGGTGCTCATACCTTTGTCTCCCATCCTCTCAATTTCCCAAACACCTTGGTCGTCGAATGCTCCTCCTGCTCAAATCAATCTCCCAGCGAGCCGCTTAATTTCATTCTGCTTCGCCTATTGCTTTACTGTTTTAAGAATCCCGCTTAGTAACTCTCCGCCCCGTCCGCTTTTGTTTTCTTTTCCCAATCCCGCCCCCCTATCTAACAGGAAATATGCGCATAACTGCGAGCTAAAGTTGGCACTCTCCGTGAGCGGCGCCGTGTGCAGCTTTGAGCGGCACGCCGTTCATCGCACTGAGCGCGATTACGACTGCGAGCCTCGATTCCAGTGCCATCTCGGAGCACAGCATGCGCTCACGCTCCCGTGCCATCGCCGCCACCCAATACCTTCAACTCCTTGTGCACCTACTCGAGGTAGGTTTTCTCCAAGGCACTTCATAACTCTACGGACCGCCACTTTTGCTCTTCATTTAAAAAAATTCGTGTTGCTAATCTGCAGAGTGCCTGGGGTCTGTGCAGAGTCATGGCGATCGTGTCTTGATCATTTTCTCAAACTACAAGATAAGTCATCAAGTTGGACTGCACTGCATCAACCGCCGTAAGCATGGGTATTGTCGAGGCGTTTTTATTATTATTGTTATTATTATTATTTTAACTGGTTGCTAAGTGGTTGCTTTTCACCCCTAACCCAGTGCTCCGTTTGTGTGTTGGATGTGTGTGAGCAATGTGCAGTTTGTGGTGTTACTAAGTTGAGTATGATATTGGCTATTAGGGATAGATGGTTAGGCAAAAGGATGAAATATGTCCATGTCAGCGTATTAAGTAAAGTGTATAATGCTGAGTTCTAAACATGTGCCTTAAATTATAGTGGAAATTACTGGATAGCCATAAAATGCCGCATTACAGGAATTTGTAATATTTTTAAATACTTTTGTATTGTGCATTGCATATATGTTGTTTTATGCCTAAAATAATTTCTAGAAGCCATTGCAAAAAAACACTAGATATTTCGATTAATGACGTCTCCATTTTTTACAATCACATCTGGTTTAAGCTCATAAAATACTCACATAAATGTATTTGTAGACTTTTGCAGATTGACGTGTATTTTACTACTGGTTGTTGTACCAATATCGATGTGCCCTGTACAAGGTTTACACAATCCTCTTTCAAAGAATGTGGAAACCACAATCAATCCTTTTGAAGTATCCCCAGAGTTGCATTGAACTTACCCACCCTATTCATGTACAATGCGCATAGTAAACCTAAAAGTGTGTTTCCACCAGGTACTTCGAACATTGTTCGCACTAAGTGCGTTCATTGTTTTTGGCCCAAAATCTTTGTGGAGTAGGGAAGCTGATAAGGCAATGTGACCTAATATCGGCGTGGTGGGCACGCTCATCGTCTAGGGCATTGGCCATGTGCGTCGCTGCGACTCTCATGGCCCTTACGAGCCTGAATCGAGGTCACGACCTTTATATAACCTTAACCTTACGAGCCTGAATCGAGCTTAGTTTCATCCTTGAGGTGAGGGGCCCACGCCATTGGCTGGCCAGGTGCGTTGCTGTGGCAAGGACCGGCGTTACGTTACGTTCCTTTGCCTTTCGACTCTGTTACACCTTCCCGGATTAGCCTCGGCGTGTCATTTGTGTTGCGTTCTGGTCCACCCTTCTTGCTCCAAATTCTGTACTTTGTCCTTCTTAAAGCCTTCAAATGTTCTGGTTCACTTGCGTTGCTGAGATCGGTGGTCGGAATCTGTCGTGTGCTTGTAACGCAGGAGCGGATAATGAAGTTCCCGTACGGTGACAGGGACGAGGACTCGGAGTACTTCCAGCACTCGCTCTTCATCGTGCTCTGTAACCGCCTCATGACGTGTGGTGTGGCAGTCATCGTGCATCTGGTGAGTCAGTCAATGGCCTTTGAGTCAACTCTTTAACATGCACCGCTCTTCATCGTACTCTGCAATCGCCAAATGACGTGTGGTGTGGCAGTCATCGTGCATCTGGTGGGTCTGTCAGTGCCCTTTGAGTCAACTCTTTAACATGCACCGCTCTTCATCGTGCTCTGCAATTGCCAAATGACGTGTGGTGTGGCAGTCACCATGCACCTGGTGAGTCAGTCAGTGCCCTTTGAGTCAACTCTCAAACATCTTCCTTCCCCTTCATCGTGCTCTGCAATCGACTCATGACGTGGGCTATAGCAGTCATCGTGCACTTGGTGAACCGATTCCCTCTGATTCAGCTCTACTCTAGCATCTCAATCTCCATCATGCTCTGCAATGCAGCCGACTCATGTCAGTGCTCAGCTCAGTGCTCTGATGAACCCACCTGCCAACTTACAGGACGAACTAGATACTGTACAGCGTACACTATTGAGCTAATGATCGTACCGTGTGCTGCATCCATCATAATCATCCACCGTACAGCCCTGTCCGGTAAATCTACAGTACTTTACACACAGCTCACAAACCCCACATTGTGTTCCATCCATCCCCAATCATACACATGCAGGTGACAAGAGCGTCGTTGGCTCTGGTGGCTCCCATCTATGCCTATGGCGCTGTGTCCCTCTCCAATGTCATCTCGTCCGGGTGCCAATACGAGGTACGCAGGACGCTGCAATGATCGCTGTATTGGCTTTTGAGGCGCCTCAAATGGCTGGCGCTGTGTCACTCTCCAATGTCATTTCCTCTGGGTGCCAATACGAGGTACGCTGCATTGATCGCTGAAATTTGAGTCGACTCAGAAGTTGAATGTAGTTGTGATGTGCATGCAAGAAGAACTTCTTTCACCTTTTTCCCCTTACCTCTTAATTGAAAAAAATCGCCAACAGTGTTGTCCCTGTCTTCCCTCCCACCCACCCACGCGCCCTTCTTGGATACTCACCCCCCCCAAACCCATCTTAACCCCTCCCTAATCCTCCCAACCTCACAATAATCCTCCCAACCCTACCCTGTGCTCCCAACCCCACAAAAGGCTCTCAAGTACGTGAGCTTCCCTCTGCAGACCATAGCCAAGTCATCCCGCATGGTGCCCGTGCTGGTAAGCCATGCAACCCAGCCACGTGCCATGTGACCAACCGAACCATGCCTCCAGCATCGCGTCATGCCGCACCACCACCGCATCATGCCACCACGTCATACCATGCCACACCGCCCTAATTCCGTCGTCTCGTGTACCATGCTGCTGCTGCAACCATGCTGTTACAACCATGCTGCTGCTGCAACCATGCTGCTACTTTTGCAGATCTGGGGCACGCTCATATCGCACAAGCAGTACAAGCCCAGGGAGTACATCATCGCCATGGCCATCATCCTAACTCTCTCTCCTATACCATTATTCAATTATGTTGTGACAACCATGCTACACCCATGCCGCTGCTGCTGCAGATCTGGGGCACGTTGATATCGCACAAGCAGTACAAGCCCAGGGAGCACATCATCGCCATCACCATAATCCTCGGCTCCTGCCTCTTCTTCCTCAACGTGGTGTGCCTCCCCTCCCTCCTTCTTTGTGTGTTTGTGTGTTTCGTTGTTTGTGTGTTTGTTTGTTTTCCATCATTGTTGAGTTACTTTGCCTTGTGCATCCTTGTTGCTACATTCACTTTCTTCACCACTCTCAGCTCTCAGTTCCAGTCTCTTTCTGCCTTTCCTTCACATTTGTATGTGACGTGAATAATCAGTCAGTGTTGACTCGTCATTGCTTGCTTGTTCTCGTCTCGGGGTTCACTTTGGCAATCAATAAAATCGCATGCAACCCTCCTCAACGTGTGACCCTTCCTTCCTTCTTCCTTTCCCTTCCGTTTCCTTGCTCTCCCTCCGTCCGTCCGTCCCTCCCTCCCTCCCTCCCTCCCTCCCTCCCTCCCTCCCTCCCTCCCTCCGTCTCTACACACCCCATCTCCCACATCCACCCCCTTTTCTTCCCCCGCCCCGTTTCTCCCCTTTCCTTTCCCCCTCTCCACCACCTCCCACTCTCGTCTCCCATACGGCACCTGTACACGCTCGTGACTCATCTCGTCCCCATCCCTGCCACGGCCCATGCCCCGGGTTAAGGTGTCAAGACTGCACGCATGAGTGTCAAGAGCACGTTCTCTGGCCTCCTGCTCATGCTCGGATACCTGGGGTAAGGCAGAGAATGTATGGGATACATGCGGTACGGCGGTGCGGTGTGTGTATTGGATGTTTGTGGTAAGGCGGTGCATGAATGGGATATATGGGGTAAGGCGATGCATGAATGGGATATTTGGGGTAAGGGGTGCATGAATGGGATATCCGGGGTAAGGCGGTGCATGAATGGGATTTCTGGGGTAAGGCGGTGCATGAATGGGATATCTGGGGTAAGGCGATGCATGAATGGGATATCTGGAAGGCGATGCATGAATGGGATATCTGGGGTAAGGGGTGCATGAATGGGATATCTGGGGTAAGGCGATGCATGAATGGGATATTTGGGGTAAGGCGGTGCATGAATGGGATATCTGGGGTAAGGCGCTGCATGAATGGGAGGTGCATGAATGGGAGGTGCATGAATGGGAGGTGCATGAACAGGAGGTGCATGAACAGGAGGTGCATGAATAGGAGGTGCATGAATGAGATGTTTGGGGCAAAATCGTGCATGACTGGGAAGTCTAGGGTATGGTAATTAATGTGTGGGATAACTCTATACGTTATTTCCCCCGCCCCCCCCTCTCCCTCTTGTTTCCTCCCATCCATCTTGTTTCCTTGCAAATCTCGCATTCAGCTTTGTCTGTTGACCGACTCATTTTAAAACAAAGCATTTGGACGGCTCCAGCATGCCCCTTCTCCCTTTCTCCCCTTTCCACCCCTCTGTGTGTCCTCTCCGCCTATCCCTCCACTCCATCCCACCCTCCCAGCTTTGACAGGCTTCACCAACACGTTTCAGGAAAAGCAGTTTGAGAGCTACTACATGCCACCCCTTCTCCCTCTCTCTGTGTCCTGCTCCTTGCGCCTCTCCTTGCGCCTCTCCTTGTGCCTCTCCTTGCGCCTCTCCTTGCGCCTCTCCTTGCGCCTCTCCTTGCGCCTCTCCTTGCCCCTCTCCTTGCGCCTCTCCTTGCACCTCTCCTTGCGCCTCTCCTTGCGCCTCTCCTTGCCCCTCTCCTTGCCCCTCTCTTTGCACCTCTCCTTGCGCCTCTCCTTGCGCCTCTCCTTGCGCCTCTCCTTGCGCCTCTCCTTGCGCCTCTCCTTGCGCCTCTCCTTGCGCCTCTCCTTGCGCCTCTCCTTGCGCCTCTCCTTGCACCTCTCCTTGCGCCTCTCCTTGCGCCTCTCCTTGCGCCTCTCCTTGCGCCTCTCCTTGCGCCTCTCCTTGCGCCTCTCCTTGCGCCTCTCCCTGCGCCTCTCCTTGCCCCTCTCCTCGTCCCTCTCCGCCTGTCCCCTCATCCTCATCCCTCCCCTCTTCCCCCCCCCAGCTTTGACGGCTTCACCAACACGTTTCAGGACAAGCTGTTCGAGGGCTATGACATGCCGGCAGCCAACCAGGTGCTCTACATCACACTCTGCTCCTCCGTCATCAGCCTGCTGGGTGAGTCGCACTGCCTTAACCAGACGCCCTGGTTAGGATGCCTGGCGGGTAAGATGCGATGAGTGGGCTATAACCCATGTGTTGCCAGCCAACCAGGTGCTCTATATCACGCTCTGCTCCTCCGTCATCAGCCTGTTGGGTGAGTGCGATGACCACAGGGTAGGTAATACAATACCCATGTACTATCAAAGTATTCAGCCAAACCAGGTGCTCTACATCACGCTCTGCTCCTCCGTCATCAGCCTGCTGGGTGAGTCACTGCTGCCACCGCGTGCATCTGACCAACCCGGTGCTTCACCTCATTCACGCTACGTCACGCTCTGCTCGTCTGTCATCCCCTGTTGTTAACACAGTGCTGTCGTCGCACTGTGTTAACTAAACGCCCAGGGTAGGATGCCTACCAGGTAAGATGCGATGCGGTGAGTGGGCTATAACCCATATGTTGCCAGGCAACCCGGTTCAGGTGCTCTGAATCACGCTCTGCTCCTCTCTCATCAGCCTGCTAAGTGGGTTTCTGCTGCCACCCATGCAGCCAATCAGGTGCTTCACTGCATTCACCCTACATCACGCTCTCCTGTCGTTGTGCTCTCATGTCATCATGTTGCATTGTGCTGCCATACGCCATATACCCTCTGGGTAGTTGCAAGTTCCAATATCCATTTCAATGTTTTGTTGCTTTTGCCTCGTTCTTCCGTTCTCACTCTCATCTCAACACGCAGTATTTTTGTGTTTCTTGGGTCACAGGCAAATGCACTTCGATGGAGTGTGGGGCCAACGCCACGTGCAGCATAAATGAGGCAGGGGATGCAATCTGTTCCTGTGACAAAGGCTTTGAAACCCTTGCCCATGGCACTTGTGCTGGTGAGGCACAGTGGTGTGAAACCCTAAGACATGCTTGCAGGGTTTTTTTCTTGTTTCTTTGTATTCCCATTTCCATCATCTCAGCACAACCTTTCTTGTGTTGCTTGCAGAGTTTTGTTGTTGTTGCATTGTTTACAGGTTCCCGATTACATCTCGTCACGCGGTTTCTTGTGTTTCTCGGGTCACAGGCAAATGCGCTGCCATGGAGTGTGGGGCCAACGCCATGTGCAGCATGGATGCAACAGGGAATGCAATCTGTTCATGTGACAAAGGTTTCAAAAGGCTTGCCAATGGCGCTTGTGCTGGTGAGGCGTGGTAGTTTGAAACCCCAAACCACGTTTTCCACATTTTGCCGTTTTTGCCTCGTTCTTCCGCTCACACTCTCATCTCAACACACATTCTTTTGTGTTTCTTGGATCACAGGCAAATGCGCTTCGATGGAGTGTGGGGCCAACGCCACGTGCAGCATAAATGAGGTAGGGAATGCAATCTGTTCCTGAGACAAAGGTTTTGAAACCCTTGCCGATGGCACTTGTGCTGGTGAGGCGTGGTGGTTTGAAACCCCAAAGCACGCTTTCAGTGTTTTGTTGTTGTTCCCTCGTTTTCTTATTTGCAATCACATTTCACCACAACTTTCCTTGTGTCGCCTGGGTCACAGGAACATGCGCTTCCATAAAGTGTGGGGCCAATGCCATGTGCAGCATGGATGCAGCAGGGAATGCAATCTGTTCCTGTGACAAGGGCTTCGAAAGGATCGCCGATGGCACTTGTGCTGGTAAGGCGTGGTGGTGCCTGAAACATATTTGTGCTGTCTTGTTCTTGTTGCCTCAATTGCTTGGGTTCGTAAAGAAATATCGCCATTGCTGATGTTTGTTTGCATGAAGCGTTTTGTTTCTGTTGTCATGCTTTTTGGATTCCCAAACGTACCTCAACACAACACTCCTCTTGTCGTGCTGCTTGCGATTTTTTAGGCGCCTAAAAAATCCCAAACGTACCTAAACACAACACTCCTCTTGTTGTGCTGCTTGCGTCACATTCAATTGCGCTTCGATGAAGTGTGGGTGGTTTAGCACTTGCACCAAGGATGGGTCGGGGGTTGCATCCTATACTTGTAACGACGGCTACGTCATGTTTGCAAATGACAGTTGTGTTGGTGAGTGAGACATGGTGGTGACTTTTGAGTCGAATCAAACTTTTGAGGCGCCTCAAAAGTTGGTGAGTGAGACATGGTGGTGACTTTTGAGTCGAGCCAAACTTTTGAGGCGCCTCAAAAGTTGGTGAGTGAAACATGGTGGTGATTTTTTAGTCGAATCAAAAGTCACCAAGGATGGGGCAGGGGTTGCATCCTGTACCTGTAACGACAGCTATGTGACGCTTGCTAATGACAGCTGTTTTGGTGAGAGACGGTGCTCTGAAACCCGAAAGCACGCTTGCACTCTTTTGTGATTGTTTCATCGGTTTCCTGTTCCCAAAATTATTTCTCAACACGGCGTTTCTCATGTTGCTAGCTAGCATGCAGTTTTGTGTTGCCGTTCACACGTTTTGCAACACACCTTTTCTTGTGTTGCTTGCATCACAGTTAGATGTTGGAGGAACTGTGGGGCCAATGCCGTTTGTGGCCGTAATGGGGCAGGAGATTACTGTTTTTGTAACAAGGGCTTCGAAATGTTTGCCGATATGACTTGTGCTGGTGAGTAGTGGTCCTCTAAAATGAAAACGCAAGCTTACAGTATCGTGTACTTGTTTCCTTGTTCTTCCATTCCCGAAAATCTCAAAACTCTTTGTTTCTCATGTTTCTTGGCTGCAGTGTTTTGTTGCTATTGTCTTGTTTTCCTATTCTCGAAATTGTCTCAACTCGACACATTTTCTGCCCTTGTATCACAGACAAATGCGCTTCAATGAAGTGTGGGGCCAGCGCTACATGCAGTATTAATAAGGCAGGGAATGCATCCTGTTCCTGTAACAAGGGATTCGAAATGCTTGCCAATGGCACTTGTGCTGGTGAGGCATGACACGTCTGCTTTGAAGCCCAACCTCGTCCTTGTTCTCTTGTTATCCCGTTCACATAAGTGATCTCAACACATCGTTTCTCATGTTGCTCTCTTGCACTGTTTTGTTGCTACTGACTTGTTTCCCCATTTCTCAAACATGTCTCAACTCAACTCGCCTTTTCCCATGGCACTTGCGTCACAGACACATGCGCCAAGTGTGGGGCCAACGCCACGTGCAGCAAGGATAAGGCAGGGGTTGCATACTGTTCCTGTAATGAGAGCTTTGACATGCTTGCTGATGGCACTTGTTCTGGTAAGGCGTGGTGCTTCGAAACCCAAAAGCACGCTTGCAATGTTTTGTTCTTGTTGCCTTGTTTTCTTGTGTCCAAAATCTATCTCAACACAACGTTCTCATGTTGCTTGCTTTTCGTTGTTGTTGACTCGTTTTCATTCCCTAATCTCAATGCAACATATCATTTCTTGTGACGCTTGCATTAGAAACATTCACTCTCCTGTTTTCAAAGGTGCTCCTGTGTTCAAAGGTGATTTTGTGTTCATACCAATTTCCATCCTATCTTCACGCTTATCCTTCCTTGTCCGCACTCATCACACCTGATGTGCTCATGTTTCAGATGCTGCCTGCTTGGCCTTGGGTTGCTCACCGGGTGGGACATGTCTGAAGCACATTGACAAGAACGTGCGCTATTGCAAATGGGGTGAGCACCCATAATGGGAGGGGGTAGGTTCTAGCAAGGTGTGGTGGGCTTTTCACGGAATGGTGTGAATGTCTTGCAGGTGGCTCCAGAGGGGCACCTTGTCTGAAGCACATTGCAACAAACGTGAGCTACTGCAAATGGGGTGAGCACCCATGATGGGAGGGGGTAGGTTCTAGCAAGGTGTGGTGGGCTTGTCACGGAATGGTGTGAATGTCTTGCAGGTGGCTCCAGAGGGGCACCTTGTCTGAAGCACATTGCAACAAACGTGAGCTACTGCAAATGGGGTGAGCACCCATGATGGGAGGGGGTAGGTTCTAGCAAGGTGTGGTGGGCTTGTCACGGAATGGTGTGAATGTCTTGCAGGTGGCTCCAGAGGGGCACCTTGTCTGAAGCACATTGCAACAAACGTGAGCTACTGCAAATGGGGTGAGCACCCATGATGGGAGGGGGTAGATTCTAGCAAGGTGTGGTAGGCTTGTCACGGAATGGTGTGAATGTCTTGCAGGTGGCTCCAGAGAGGCATCTTGTCTGAAGCACATTGCAACAAACGTGAGCTACTGCAAATGGGGTGAGCACCCATGATGGGTGGGGGCATGTGCTAGCATGGTGTGGCAGGCCCGTCACGGAATGGTGTTGATGACATGCTGATTCTCCACGGCATTAAAATCTAGTGCCTGCTGTTGTGGGACAGCAATGTTTCACCTTTCAGGTTTTTCCCATCCTTGCCAATCTTCAACGATTCTATTGGCATCTCCGCACGCTCTCTGTTCTGAGTCGACTCAAAACGCCTTTCAGGCCTTTCCCACCCTTTCTCATCTTTACGGGTCTATTGCAACCCTGCACTGCTCTACCGCACCCTCTCTTGCCTTTACTGCCTCTCCCAGACTCGCCATGTGGCAGCTTCCCCACTGGAGCCATCAAGTTCACACTTGCTCGTGACAAAAGAAACCTTGTTCCCAACCTTACCCAGTGTAACTTTGCACTGCCCTGCCGCACCCTCTCTTGCCTCTACTGCCTCTCTCAGACTCGCCGTGTGGCAGCTGCCCCGCTGGAGCCACCTGCAAGACCACACCTTCCAAGGCAGGCAACCCAATTCCGTACTGCGCTTGCCCTGACGGCCATGGCATGACCCAAGATGCTTGCATTCAAGGTGTGTCACCACTTTCTTGAGGCATGGTGCTTTACTGTGCCTTACTGCATGTGCCTTACTGCATGTGCCTTACTGCAACTGTCTTACTGCATCTGTCTTACTGCATCTGCCTGCCTTACTGCATCTTACTGCATCTGCCTTACTGCATCTGCATTACTGCATGTGCCTTACTGCATGTGCCTTACTCCATGTGCCTTACTGCATGTGCCTTGCTGCATCTGCATTACTGCATCTGCCTTACTGCATCTGCCTTACTGCATCTGCCTTACTGCGTCGGCCTTACTGCATCTTACTGCATCTGCCTTACTGCATCTGCATTACTGCATGTGCCTTACTGCATGTGCCTTACTGCATGTGCCTTACTGCATCTGCATTACTGCATCTGCCTTACTGCATCTGCCTTACTGCATGTGCCTTACTGCATTTGCCTAACTGCATCTTACTGCATCTGCCTTACTGCATCTGCCTTACTGCATCTGCCTTACTGCATACGCATTACCGCATCTGCCTTCCTTACTACATCTGCCTTATTGCATCTGCCTTCCTTACTGCATCTGCCTTACTGCATGCGCATTACTGCATGCGCTACTCTGTGCAGCTCACTGTATGTAATTCGAAGCCTACTAGATGACAAAAACATGCGCCTCACCAGTGGGCCTCCGCGGGGCGGCTTGAGTGCGCTGCCACCTTTGCTGCAATGTTTGCATCAGGACAGCATCCACACTTCACTGCTTCACATTCCTGCCAGATGCCCGGCATCTAGAGACAGCGCATTCACAACCCTCTCCTTGCTCATCGCCCCACTCCAAATTTGCTCCACTTGCCTCTCCCCTTTCACCTTGCAATTTCAGGCGGCAAGTCTACAGTAGGAGCAGCGAGCATAACGCTCATCCAGGACCCCAAGGCACTAGGCAAGGCATCCCGGCCATACACCGTGCGCGCCAACCTAGACGGGTGCACGGATCTTCCCAACGAGGTGGCTGGAAACTACAAGACACGATACTGCGTGTACAACATGAATGGTAGCACTCTGACTTGCAACACTTACCAGCTCTGGGCGGGCAGCAGTTGTTCAGGAAAGCTTCTGTCTGCAGGGCCTCTTTTAACCGTTTCTTACTGTACAGTCTTCACCAAGTGAGTCACCTAAGTCATTCTGGTAAGACAGCAATGCCCCAGATTTTCTGTTGGCGTGTCCCTCACCTGCGTTCCTCCTTTCCCACTTTTTTCTTTATGTGCACCAATCGCTCACTTCTTTCCCTCTGTTGGGCTGAGAAAAGCCCTTAGAGGATCTTTGCAGAGGTGAACTCTGGGTAGGAACGGTGTAATAGCGGAAGCTTAATGAAGGATTGTGAACCACCTTGCGCTAGTGTGTGAGGGCAAAGTGAGTTAATTAAAGCAAGGAGATACAAGATTATATAAGAGTACAAGGAATATGAAGAGATACAGTTATAACTACTTTACTATTGCTGTTGCGGTTCGATACAGTGACGACTCGGGCAACTGCTCTGTAACGAGTCAGTTGTGTGTCCTTGCTGTCGCGCTGTACTTGTCAGGTCAAAGGTCTCTGACCTTTGACTTTCGCGTAATCTCCAGCAGTTACTTCAACCTCCGAGGGTTGACTCGCTGGTGCTTCGATATACTTCGCTTCGCTTCTGACTTGGTGTTTCGACACGATAGAAGCGCATTAAATCAATTGTTTCCAACACTCCCCTTCGCTTCTGGAGTGTCGCTGCTGGTGACGTGGCTTTGTCCAGTCAGCAACATGCAGTACTCGAACTTCTGTTTCCCGGGCTTCTTGGTCAAATAGTCAGCTGCCATCTCGGATGTGGGGCAGTATGACAGCTCAAGCCTCCCCTTTTCGATCTCGTCCTTCACGAAGAAGTATCGCAGGGCGATATGTTTCGTCCTGTTCGCGAAGCCGTTCTTGTTGGCGATGCGAATCGCTGACTGGTTGTCGCAGAACAGGGTGAAGCTTGGTAACTGGGCCAATTTTGCTTCTTCCAGCAGTTCGCGAAGGTAGAGTCCTTCCTTGGTGGCTGAGCAGAGTGCGATGTATTCTGCTTCTGCTGAAGAGAGGGCGATTAATTCCTGCTTGCTCGACTGCCAAGAGATAGGGTGCTCGAAGCGGTAGATGTAGCCGGTCCGCAAGCGCCTGTTGTCAGAGTCGTCGGCGTGATCTGCGTCGACGTAGCCGATTAGCCTAAGTGTTGTAGTCGCGTTCTTATGGTAGGTGAGACCGATTTTTGGAGTGCTTACGAGATAGTTGAGGGCGCGGTCGAGCTCCGCCATGTGTTCCGCTTCAGGCCTCTTGAGATGGGTGGCGAGCTGGCTTGCGGAATACGATAGGTCCGGTCGGCAGGTGACAGCTGCGAAGAGGAGGCATCCCAGCTTCCTTTGGTAGTCGCGTATGCCGGCGGGCTTTAGTAGAGTGGAGCCTTCCTTGTTGTTTCCTGTCGTATAGTGGTACGGCGTAGAGATGACGGTCGGTGTGAGAGCGAAGCGTTTGGCGATGGTGTCGGCGTATTTCGCGGCGCTGAGGTAGATCGCGTTCTCCTCTTCCCGGATGTTGAGGCCGAGGTACTGTGTGACGGTAGATGAAATAGTGAGAGTGAGATCTTTCTGCAGCTCCCCTTCGAACCAGGTCGTGACACCATCGGTCGAGCCGATGTAGAGCAGATCGTCTACATAGACGATTAACAGAATGTAGTCGTTGCCTTTCGTGAGCCGGTACATACCCTGATCGTGCGGTAGCTGCTTGAAGCCGATGCGAATGAGACGAGCGTGCAGGTACTGTTCCCATAGCCGTGGGGCTTGCTTGATGCCGTAGAGCAATTTGAGTAGCTGGCCGACGTGGTTAGGTTCTCCGTTGGAGCCTTGCGGTAGTTCGACGAAGATTTCTGTGTCCACAGGTGCGTAGAGGAAGGCGTTCGCGACGTCAATTTGTCGCAGTTTCTTCTTCTTCATGGCGGCGATCGCGAGAAGAATCCGCAGCGAGGTGTGTCGATTGACCGGTGCGAATGTTTCGGTGAAGTCGCGTCCATGCTCTTGGTCGAAGCCGCGTACGACCCAGCGCGCTTTGAATTTGTCGATGGTGCCGTCAGCCTTCGTCTTCACACGGAAGACCCATTTCCCGGTGAGAATGGTCTTGTTTCGCGCTACGCCGATGGGAACGACTTTCCAGGTGTTGCGTTCCTCTAATGCTTTCAGCTCCCTGTCCATGGCTTCGCGCCATTTTTCCCTATGCTTCCCTCCCAAAAGCCTGTTGAACCGTGGCAGGCTCTGTAGGAATCGCCGTGCCGTAAACCGCGGTGACGAGGCCGAGAATCTGGAGTCCACTCTGTGTGTAGCGGGGGAGTGTTGTATCCTCGGGATAGACTGCTTCGTCTCCCGTTTCTGGATCGGGTATGAAGTTTGGTCCTATGCGTTCTGCTTCGTTGGTGTTGACTTGTGCAGGTGTAACGTAACCCTCGTCGACGAGATCGTAGAAGACGTCGGCGTTGATGCTTTCGCGAGGATTGTCATCATCCATCGGTATATCCCTCCAGCAGTATGGGAGTGGTCCGGCGTTTTCCGAGGCTCCTTCCACGTTCTGCTCGTCCCAGTCAGCTTCGTCTTCTGCCGAAGCGAAGGCTCGGTCTCCACGAAATCCACTGGTGAGGTCTCGCTGTTCTGCCAAGTTGGCTTGGTAGGAGTCGAGGGTGAGTCGCTCGTAGAAAATGACATCACGTGCTGCCACTGTTTCTTTTGTGCTGACGTCGAAAATCTTCCATGCGTTGTAATTCTTTTCGATGCCCAGGTGTAGTCCCCATTGTGCTCGTTGGGAGAATCGGCCGGCTCGTGCAGCTGGGGGTCGGTACTGTACCATGCAGCCGAAAACTCGTAACATTTTTGTGCTGCCCAATTTTCCTGTCCACAGCAGGTGCGGTGATGCGTTGTTCGGGAGTGACGACGAGGATAGCAAGTTGTGCAGCATGACAGCGTGGTCCATCGCCTCAGGCCACTGGTGGGTGGGTAGCCGCATGCCACGTAGCAGTTTGCGCATGGTGTTCTGCAGGGTCCTGTTCATCCTTTCTGCTACGCCTTGCTGTTGGTGAGCGTAGGGAAGGGAGATGAGTCTCTTGATTCCTCTTTCCGCCAAGTACTGCTTGAACCTTTGTGAGGTGTATTCTCCTCCCCCGTCTGACTGAAAGCTTTTCAGCTTGACTCCCGATTCTCGTTCTGCGACTGGAAGCCAGGCGACAAAGGCTTCGAAAGCCATGTCGCGGCTTGGAAGGTTGAGATGCCAGACGTATCGAGTGGCGGCGTCGATGAAGGTGATGGTGTAATTGTAGGCTCCTTGTCCTGGTGCGCGATTGTACAGAATATCGCTGTACACCTTTTCGAGTGGTGCGTAAGCGGGTGCACTTGGGTTGTGGTGAGGGGCGAACGGTT
This sequence comes from Closterium sp. Yama58-4, assembly GCA_947470075.1. NCBI lineage: Eukaryota > Viridiplantae > Streptophyta > Zygnematophyceae > Desmidiales > Closteriaceae > Closterium > Closterium sp. Yama58-4. The sequence goes on along the minus strand of CANIUD010000082.1, from coordinate 216,799 downwards.
GATGCGGTAAGTCGGCTTCAGGACAGGTGAAGCATGTTCCTCTGACTCGTTGAAGTTCTCTCCCGTCGTGCAGTAGTAGTGAATCTTTGTCGAGCACTCCTGCTCTTATCGTGTTGTTTAATGTTGTGTTGCTTGGGTGTCCCATCCGTGCGTGCCAGATGTCTTCGCTGGCGCGGTGTCCGGGTGAGCGCCGGTACATGTCGGAGTTGGAGTAAAAGCCAGTGGTGAAGTTGGCGCTTCGGTGGACTTCTCGTTGAGTTGGAGCTAGCTGCTGCGCGGGTGTTGGTGGCGAATCGTCGATAGGGATTGGTGTTGTTGAGGGGCCAACGATTGGCGTCGTTGTTGTTTCTGTTGCCAGTGTTATTCCTGCTGCTGCTGTTGTTGTCTCTGCTGCTACTGATGTTGTCTCTACTGCCGTTGATGTTGTCTCTGCTGCTGCTGATGTTGTTTCTGCTGCTGTTGATGTTGTCTCTGCTGCTGCCGATTGTTGAATTGTTGCTAACGCTCTTGTTCGTTCTGCCTCAGGTATCGTGTGAGAGTGCCAGAAACCACCGGGGCTGAAGTCTGGGTCAAGATCTGGAGGGTGTGTCCAAGGAGCAAAGCTGACGATGCCGTCGCTGTCGGCGGTGCCAAGATCTGGAACGAAATCGAGAACGAAGACATTATTTTTCAGGATTGCCTTTCCGATGTAGAGACCGCCCTTCCCGTGGTACAGCTTGAACTCTTGAGCGGTGCTGTCTGCTTCAAGGTGGATGCCCTTCGCCATCAGCTGGCTGACGCTGAGTAAGTTGTAGCCGAGTCCTTCTGCTATTAAGACCTTCGTCATTTGCAGTATGACGTTTGTCTCCCGTGACTGAAGTTGAACTACGCCTTGCCGTCGTGTGCGCAGGTTCTGATTGTTGGCGACGGTGATGACGACTTCGCGTTGGAGTTGGTACTCTCGCTGTACGAAGCGTCCTGAAGAGCACATATGCTGTCCGCAGCAACTGTCCAAGAACCAGGTGTCTTTCCCGGATGGCTCCGTTTGGGCGATGGCTGCGTACGTTGGGTTCGGTTGAAGTGAATCGCGGCGCGGCGTACTGTTCTCGTCCTGTTCTTCCGGTGAGTAGTGTGGCGGTGATTCAGTGATGCAGGAGTCGGTCAATCTTGCCATGCAACTGACGATGTTCCTTGCTCCTTGTGCAGGTTGTCCCGTTGGTGTCGTTGAAGCTTGAACCTGGGTCGTGGGATTCGCTTGCGTTGAGGCAACTTGGCTACTTGAAGGTCGAAGCTGTCGCTGTGGTGGTGTTGACTGTTGACGATTTGGGCAGTGCGTGCGCGGGTGCCCTGACGTCTTACAGATGTGGCAGAACGGAGGTACGGGTTTTGGTTGTTGTCGGTTGTTGTTGTTGCTGTAGCGTCGCTGAGTGTGGAACGCGAACTCCGGTACTGATGTTTTTCTCTTGTGTCGTTCTTCTTGCAGGTCCATGTCTTGCTGCTCGGCGTGGATTTCGGCGCAGAGCGCTGCTTCAGAGATTCTTCCGTGGGCTCGGAGAATGGCCTTTGTGGCGCGCCATTGAGGACCGAGGCCGCCGATGATGACTGTCACGAAGGCGTCTTCAGATATTGACCCTCCGCATCGAAGAAGCTTGTCGCGCAGCTCGCGACATCGGCTGATATACGCCATTCCCTTCTCGCCTGGTTTCATTTCGACTGTTGTCAATTGCGCCATTAACCGACTCTGGTTTACACTGTCTGTTGCTTGATACAGGTTCTTCAAGTGGTTGTATGCGAGCTCCGCGGAGTTGCCGTATCCCCGGTAAGACCGTATATTCTGCTGCTGAGTCGGTGTGATGTTTCTCAGTAGGATCGTGTACGCCATCATTGACTGATAAGTGTACTGCTGCTTCTCGTACTGTGTGCCGTTTGTTGGGTATGGCAGGGACCCGTCGAAGAAGCCAAGTATCTGTGCGCCTTCCATCATCAACTCGAATTCGAACGACCAGGTGAAGAAGTCCTTTCCGTCGAAAGGTCTTGTCGTCTGCAGTTTCAGAACGTGTGCGAACTGCGACTGAACTTGTAACGCGTCCAGTGGTTTCTCTTGTCCAGGTGAAGGCTGCGGGTGCGGCATGAAGCTGATGGACCCGCGCTCGTACGGAGCAAAGGTAGGCTGTTGCTGTTGATTTCCGCGCGCGTACGACGAGCCATCGAGACTCATTGGTGTGGCGTTGTTGTTGTTGTTTGATTCTACAGGTCCCGCTTGCTGGTGCTGCTCGTAGAAGGACATAAAGGAGAAAAATTTCTCCATCATACTTGGGTCGAAGCCTGAAGCTTGGTTCGCGGGAGTTTCGGTAGACCCCGCTGCTGGTCTTGTTGCCGGATTCTCCTCCGTTTGTAGGCTAGAGGCAGGCGGTGGTGTAGGGGTAGTTCCGTGGGAGCCGTTAGAAGAGCTCCTTTCTTTCTGGGTTGCCATGTCTTCTGATGTTGTAGATGATTTGATAGTAGTTGAATTCCCCCTGTTAGCTCTCATACCATGTTGGGCTGAGAAAAGCCCTTAGAGGATCTTTGCAGAGGTGAACTCTGGGTAGGAACGGTGTAATAGCGGAAGCGTATAATGATAGGATTGTGAACCACCTTGCGCTAGTGTGTGAGGGCAAATTGAGTTAACTAAAGCAAGGAGATACAAGATTATATAAGAGTACAAGGAATATGAAGAGATACAGTTATAACTACTTTACTATTGCTGTTGCGGTTCGATACAGTGACGACTCGGGCAACTGCTCTGTAACGAGTCAGTTGTGTGTCCTTGCTGTCGCGCTGTACTTGTCAGGTCAAAGGTCTCTGACCTTTGACTTTCGCGTAACCTTCAGCAGTTACTTCAACCTCCGAGGGTTGACTCGCTGGTGCTTCGATATACTTCGCTTCGCTTCTGACTTGGTGTTTCGACACGATAGAAGCGCATTAAATCAGTTGTTTCCAACACCCTCCTCTTTCCCACTGTTTCATCCCCTCCCCTTTTTACTCTTCCTTTCCCTCCTTTTCACTCCCTCCCTCCCCTTCTGGTTCACTGCTAAGCAGTGGTGAGATTAGTGGCAATATCAGTTCCATCTGGTGCGGGAATTAGCTGCAGGGACAGGTACAGGCAGTATTTGCAAGGACTGGTGCAAGCAGCCACAACACGAGGTGTTCTAGGCACGACACGAGGAGTTGGCTTATGCAGTGGAGAAATTGCTATGTTTAGGAGGTTGGAAGCAGGGCTGATCTATCAGCGTATTTGATCTGGTTACCATAATTCCTCGAATAAAAAACAGTCCCGTGGGCCTCACTAAAGTCTTTCATTAGAACAGGATGGCACAAACCAAGGGTTATGTTTGGGAAGCTTGTTCAGACAGTTGCAGTACTACTAGTAGTGTACTCAAAACCACTGAATGGTTAGCATGGAAGCTTCTGATAAGCCTGACAAGTTCCATGGCTGGAGAGCTAGAGAACATGTTCGAGAACATATTGTGTGTCAGTCAGTATGTTATTGTTGTATTTAGTGATTTCTATGTTCTCTCCTAGCGAGCTGGCCAGTAAGCAAGATGCCAGTAACTAGGAAGATGTCGCAAATCTATCGCGACCTGCCTTTGTCGCCTGGCGAGTACCCACTGTAATTCGTCAAAACTGAAGTCGTCGCCTGATTGCATATCACACTGGAGTTCTCTGCGAAATTCGCCGGGGGAGGGCTGATCGCAGGAAACGCGATCCTGCGGGAGATAAGGCTGTGCGAGCGGCGAGTTTGTTACAGTAGCGAAGCTTGCGGGCAGAGTCAAACTCGCAATAATTCAGCTGCTTGCGCTGTGATAGGCTGCGACGCTGTTACCGCAGTTATGTCAAGCTCTACCATCATTCATCAGCTGCCGCCGCGTTCCTCGTTTCATCGACTCAGCAAAACTTGTTTTTCAGCACAAAGCCTCCGAACCAACAAGACACAACAATGTGACCCATTCCAGCCACACGATCGCGTTCCTAGTACTAGCGCCTCCTGCGGGGACTGTCAACCTTGAGCGTTAGGCTCTCCCACTATGAGCGCCCGGATTCATCTATAAACCACCCGCCAGAGCAGCCATGGCAACATCTCTTCCGCCGCATCTGTCGTGCTGTATGATAGCAACGTCAGCAGGCTACTTACCAACACATTTTAAGAAGTTCTTACTGTTATGTACCTGTATGCTACTATTATCTACCACTAGCCTCGTGTTGTACCATCTCAACAATATTGTATCACGACCATCTTTTCCTAGCACTGCGCTGTTCATTGCCCGTGCGTCACGCGGCGTACGCGACAAGCAGTCGCGTCACCCAGAGCTTGTCGGTTGTCGACGAACGCGCGACACTCGTGACTCGGTTGCGGGTGCTACCCAGCTGACGTGGCGGCTGACCCCATCATGGCCTCCAATCCCGCCGCGCTTCTTCTGTTCCTCGTCCTTGCCGTCATCTGCGGTGAGCTTCGAGTCGCCATGTCCACTTCTCCTCTCCTGCTTCTTCCTCGTCCTTGCCGTTATCTGCGCCGAAAAGCCATTCCATCCTTGTCTAACTTCGGCTCGATTCCGTTTTCTCTCATGTTGAGAGGCGCGAAAATCTGCCCCTCCTAGCACCCTTCCGCTCCCTCCCGCTCACCTCCCACCCTAAACCGCCCCTCTGCATCCAGCGATCGTCACGGCTCACGCGGCGGCAGGCGAGCGCGCGGATCGCCTTACTACTAACGCGCGCGCGCGAGTGCGCGGCGTCGGCGGCGCAGCCGATGCTATGTCTGCCAGAAGCCTCAGAATCGAAAGCACAGTGGGAAGCAGAAACGGGAGCACGCGGGTGGGGGTGGGCGTGGGGATTGGCAGCGGCGGCGGGGCGGTGGAGGCGAGCGTGGCGGTGGGCACGCAGATCACGTTGTCGGGCGTCAGCCTCGACGTCAGCTTCGACGCCCTCCGCTGCTTCAGCTTCCCCCAGGCCGCGCTCAGGGCGCTCAAGGCGGGGCGCGGCGTGCAGGTGTGGTGGAACGGCCTCGCAGGCGGCAACAAAGGCCACAGCAAGAGTGGGGGGAGTTCGCGTGCCAAGGAAGCGGGAACGGATGCGGCGCCGGGTGCGGCGTGCAAGCAGCTGCGGTTCTTTGCCAACCCCGCCTGCAAGGGCAAGGCGCTGGATGAGGTGCTGAAGCCGCAATACGCCGGCCTTCGCAGATTCTTCAACGTGCCCAGGTGGGTGTTGGGGCACGTGGGGCATGGGAGCACGTGGTGATGGGGGCACGTGGTGATGTGGGCACGTGCGTCATGGGAGCACGTGGGTCATGGAGGCACGTGGATGGGGGCAAGTGGATCATGGGTCCAGGTGGGTGATGGCAGGAGGGTGATGGCTGGTGGGTGATGGCTGGTGGGTGATGGCTGGTGGGTGATGGCTGGTGGGTGATGGCTGGTGGGTGATGGGGGCTGGAGGGTGATGGGGGCTGGAGGGTGATGGGGGCTGGAGGGTGATGGGGGGGGGCTGGAGGGTGAGTGTTCTCTACAAATGCTACTAAGCCTCGGTTGGGTTGTGTCGCCCTAACGTTTTTCTAACGTCTTCTTTGAAATGGCTCCTACTGCCTTCTCTAAACGTGTTCCTAACATCTGATCTGAATGTGCTTCCGACGTTCTTGCAGCACAAAGAAGATCTCCCGATGGACTTCTGTTTCCTGCAAGCCTGGTGCGTGCCTTTGCCACCTTGTAACCTTGCCACCTTTTCTCCGTGTTTTCTTCTCACCTTGCCTCCTTTCCTTGTTGCCACACCTTGCCGCCTTGTCACATTGCTACACACATCGCTTGCTCTCGTCTATGAAATTGAGGGTCTTGCATATCAACTGGTTCACTGGCATGTCTGTTGCCCCCCATGACATGGCAGACGTCACCTGCCAGCACGCCACGTGTCCGAGCAACTCCACATGTGTGCCTACGACTGACAGCAAGGGCGTCACATGTGCTTGCAACCAGGGCTTTAATGCAGTCAATGGCACTTGTCTACGAGCAAAGGCGGTTGCCAACTACGCTGGTAATGACACCCTCTTGTCTTGACACCACCTCTTCTCTTCTCTCACACGCCTCTCTTGTCTCGACATCTTCTCTTCTCTTCTATCACACTCCCCTCTTGTCTCCTGCTCTCTCTTGCGCCTTTTGCCTCGATGTAACATGAACCTGCCCAATTAATTTGAGAGTGACAAGAACTGCCCTAGTTTTCATTTAATATCAGTAGCCTCTCAGCACGACTTTTTTTGTGTCACTTGTGTCACATCGCAGGCAAATGCGGTTCGATAAAGTGTGGGGCCAACGCCACGAGCAGCACGGATGAGGCAGGGGATGCATCCTGTTCCTGTGACAAGGGCTTTGAAAGGCTTGCGGATGGCACTTGTGCTGGTGAGAAATGCTGCTTCGGAACCCAAAAGCATGTTGGAGTGTATTTGTTTGAGTTGCTTTGTTTTGCCGTCCCGCAAATCTGTCTGAACACATAGTTTCTCATTCTGCTTGCAATGTTTCTTCGCTGTTGACTTGGCATCCCGTTCCCAACCTTATCTCAACAAAACTTACCGTTCCTTGTACCACTTGCATCACAGGGAAATGCGGTTCGATAAAGTGTGGGGCCAACGCCACGTGCAGCACGGATGAGGCAGGGGATGCATCCTGTTCCTGTGACAAGGGCTTTGAAAGGCTTGCGGATGGCACTTGTGCTGGTGAGACATGCTGCTTCGGAACCCAAAAGCATGTTTGGAGTGTATTTGTTCGAGTTGCTTTGTTTTGCCGTTCCGCAAATCTGTCTGAACACACAGTTTCTCATTCTGCTTGCAATGTTTCTTCGCTGTTGACTTGGCATCCCGTTCCCAACCTTACCTCAACAAAACTTACCGTTCCTTGTACCACTTGCATCACAGGCAAATGCGGTTCGATAAAGTGTGGAGCCAACGCCACGTGCAGCACGGATGAGGCAGGGGATGCATCCTGTTCCTGTGACAAGGGCTTTGAAAGGCTTGCGGATGGCACTTGTGCTGGTGAGACATGCTGCTTCGGAACCCAAAAGCATGTTTGGAGTGTTCTTGTTTGAGTTGCTTTGTTTTGCCGTTCCGCAAATCTGTCTGAACACACAGTTTCTCATTCTGCTTGCAATGTTTCTTCGCTGTTGACTTGGCATCCCGTTCCCAACCTTATCTCAACAAAACTTACCGTTCCTTGTACCACTTGCATCACAGGCAAATGCGGTTCGATAAAGTGTGGGGCCAACGCCACGTGCAGCACGGATGAGGCAGGGGATGCATCCTGTTCCTGTGACAAGGGCTTTGAAAGGCTTGCGGATGGCACTTGTGCTGGTGAGACATGCTGCTTCGGAACCCAAAAGCATGTTTGGAGTGTATTTGTTCGAGTTGCTTTGTTTTGCCGTTCCGCAAATCTGTCTGAACACACAGTTTCTCATTCTGCTTGCAATGTTTCTTCGCTGTTGACTTGGCATCCCGTTCCCAACCTTACCTCAACAAAACTTACCGTTCCTTGTACCACTTGCATCACAGGCAAATGCGGTTCGATAAAGTGTGGAGCCAACGCCACGTGCAGCACGGATGAGGCAGGGGATGCATCCTGTTCCTGTGACAAGGGCTTTGAAAGGCTTGCGGATGGCACTTGTGCTGGTGAGACATGCTGCTTCGGAACCCAAAAGCATGTTTGGAGTGTATTTGTTCGAGTTGCTTTGTTTTGCCGTTCCGCAAATCTGTCTGAACACACAGTTTCTCATTCTGCTTGCAATGTTTCTTCGCTGTTGACTTGGCATCCCGTTCCCAACCTTATCTCAACAAAACTTACCGTTCCTTGTACCACTTGCATCACAGGGAAATGCGGTTCGATAAAGTGTGGGGCCAACGCCACGTGCAGCACGGATGAGGCAGGGGATGCATCCTGTTCCTGTGACAAGGGCTTTGAAAGGCTTGCGGATGGCACTTGTGCTGGTGAGACATGCTGCTTCGGAACCCAAAAGCATGTTTGGAGTGTATTTGTTCGAGTTGCTTTGTTTTGCCGTTCCGCAAATCTGTCTGAACACACAGTTTCTCATTCTGCTTGCAATGTTTCTTCGCTGTTGACTTGGCATCCCGTTCCCGACCTTACCTCAACAAAACTTACCGTTCCTTGTACCACTTGCATCACAGGCAAATGCGGTTCGATAAAGTGTGGAGCCAACGCCACGTGCAGCACGGATGAGGCAGGGGATGCATCCTGTTCCTGTGACAAGGGCTTTGAAAGGCTTGCGGATGGCACTTGTGCTGGTGAGACATGCTGCTTCGGAACCCAAAAGCATGTTTGGAGTGTTCTTGTTTGAGTTGCTTTGTTTTGCCGTTCCGCAAATCTGTCTGAACACACAGTTTCTCATTCTGCTTGCAATGTTTCTTCGCTGTTGACTTGGCATCCCGTTCCCAACCTTATCTCAACAAAACTTACCGTTCCTTGTACCACTTGCATCACAGGCAAATGCGGTTCGATAAAGTGTGGGGCCAACGCCACGTGCAGCACGGATGAGGCAGGGGATGCATCCTGTTCCTGTGACAAGGGCTTTGAAAGGCTTGCGGATGGCACTTGTGCTGGTGAGACATGCTGCTTCGGAACCCAAAAGCATGTTTGGAGTGTATTTGTTCGAGTTGCTTTGTTTTGCCGTTCCGCAAATCTGTCTGAACACACAGTTTCTCATTCTGCTTGCAATGTTTCTTCGCTGTTGACTTGGCATCCCGTTCCCAACCTTACCTCAACAAAACTTACCGTTCCTTGTACCACTTGCATCACAGGCAAATGCGGTTCGATAAAGTGTGGAGCCAACGCCACGTGCAGCACGGATGAGGCAGGGGATGCATCCTGTTCCTGTGACAAGGGCTTTGAAAGGCTTGCGGATGGCACTTGTGCTGGTGAGACATGCTGCTTCGGAACCCAAAAGCATGTTTGGAGTGTTCTTGTTTGAGTTGCTTTGTTTTGCCGTTCCGCAAATCTGTCTGAACACACAGTTTCTCATTCTGCTTGCAATGTTTCTTCGCTGTTGACTTGGCATCCCGTTCCCAACCTTATCTCAACAAAACTTACCGTTCCTTGTACCACTTGCATCACAGGCAAATGCGGTTCGATAAAGTGTGGGGCCAACGCCACGTGCAGCACGGATGAGGCAGGGGATGCATCCTGTTCCTGTGACAAGGGCTTTGAAAGGCTTGCGGATGGCACTTGTGCTGGTGAGACATGCTGCTTCGGAACCCAAAAGCATGTTTGGAGTGTATTTGTTCGAGTTGCTTTGTTTTGCCGTTCCGCAAATCTGTCTGAACACACAGTTTCTCATTCTGCTTGCAATGTTTCTTCGCTGTTGACTTGGCATCCCGTTCCCAACCTTACCTCAACAAAACTTACCGTTCCTTGTACCACTTGCATCACAGGCAAATGCGGTTCGATAAAGTGTGGAGCCAACGCCACGTGCAGCACGGATGAGGCAGGGGATGCATCCTGTTCCTGTGACAAGGGCTTTGAAAGGCTTGCGGATGGCACTTGTGCTGGTGAGACATGCTGCTTCGGAACCCAAAAGCATGTTTGGAGTGTTCTTGTTTGAGTTGCTTTGTTTTGCCGTTCCGCAAATCTGTCTGAACACACAGTTTCTCATTCTGCTTGCAATGTTTCTTCGCTGTTGACTTGGCATCCCGTTCCCAACCTTATCTCAACAAAACTTACCGTTCCTTGTACCACTTGCATCACAGGCAAATGCGGTTCGATAAAGTGTGGGGCCAACGCCACGTGCAGCACGGATGAGGCAGGGGATGCATCCTGTTCCTGTGACAAGGGCTTTGAAAGGCTTGCGGATGGCACTTGTGCTGGTGAGACATGCTGCTTCGGAACCCAAAAGCATGTTTGGAGTGTATTTGTTCGAGTTGCTTTGTTTTGCCGTTCCGCAAATCTGTCTGAACACACAGTTTCTCATTCTGCTTGCAATGTTTCTTCGCTGTTGACTTGGCATCCCGTTCCCAACCTTACCTCAACAAAACTTACCGTTCCTTGTACCACTTGCATCACAGGCAAATGCGGTTCGATAAAGTGTGGAGCCAACGCCACGTGCAGCACGGATGAGGCAGGGGATGCATCCTGTTCCTGTGACAAGGGCTTTGAAAGGCTTGCGGATGGCACTTGTGCTGGTGAGACATGCTGCTTCGGAACCCAAAAGCATGTTTGGAGTGTTCTTGTTTGAGTTGCTTTGTTTTGCCGTTCCGCAAATCTGTCTGAACACATAGTTTCTCATTCTGCTTGCAATGTTTCTTCGCTGTTGACTTGGCATCCCGTTCCCAACCTTATCTCAACAAAACTTACCGTTCCTTGTACCACTTGCATCACAGGCAAATGCGGTTCGATAAAGTGTGGGGCCAACGCCACGTGCAGCACGGATGAGGCAGGGGATGCATCCTGTTCCTGTGACAAGGGCTTTGAAAGGCTTGCGGATGGCACTTGTGCTGGTGAGACATGCTGCTTCGGAACCCAAAAGCATGTTTGGAGTGTATTTGTTCGAGTTGCTTTGTTTTGCCGTTCCGCAAATCTGTCTGAACACACAGTTTCTCATTCTGCTTGCAATGTTTCTTCGCTGTTGACTTGGCATCCCGTTCCCAACCTTACCTCAACAAAACTTACCGTTCCTTGTACCACTTGCATCACAGGCAAATGCGGTTCGATAAAGTGTGGAGCCAACGCCACGTGCAGCACGGATGAGGCAGGGGATGCATCCTGTTCCTGTGACAAGGGCTTTGAAAGGCTTGCGGATGGCACTTGTGCTGGTGAGACATGCTGCTTCGGAACCCAAAAGCATGTTTGGAGTGTTCTTGTTTGAGTTGCTTTGTTTTGCCGTTCCGCAAATCTGTCTGAACACACAGTTTCTCATTCTGCTTGCAATGTTTCTTCGCTGTTGACTTGGCATCCCGTTCCCAACCTTATCTCAACAAAACTTACCGTTCCTTGTACCACTTGCATCACAGGCAAATGCGGTTCGATAAAGTGTGGGGCCAACGCCACGTGCAGCACGGATGAGGCAGGGGATGCATCCTGTTCCTGTGACAAAGGATTTGAAAGGCTTGCGGATGGCACTTGTGCTGGTGAGACATGCTGCTTCGGAACCCAAAAGCATGTTTGGAGTGTATTTGTTCGAGTTGCTTTGTTTTGCCGTTCCGCAAATCTGTCTGAACACACAGTTTCTCATTCTGCTTGCAATGTTTCTTCGCTGTTGACTTGGCATCCCGTTCCCAACCTTACCTCAACAAAACTTACCGTTCCTTGTACCACTTGCATCACAGGCAAATGCGGTTCGATGAAGTGTGGAGCCAACGCCACGTGCAGCACGGATGAGGCAGGGGATGCATCCTGTTCCTGTGACAAGGGCTTTGAAAGGCTTGCGGATGGCACTTGTGCTGGTGAGACATGCTGCTTCGGAACCCAAAAGCATGTTTGGAGTGTTCTTGTTTGAGTTGCTTTGTTTTGCCGTTCCGCAAATCTGTCTGAACACACAGTTTCTCATTCTGCTTGCAATGTTTCTTCGCTGTTGACTTGGCATCCCGTTCCCAACCTTATCTCAACAAAACTTACCGTTCCTTGTACCACTTGCATCACAGGCAAATGCGGTTCGATAAAGTGTGGGGCCAACGCCACGTGCAGCACGGATGAGGCAGGGGATGCATCCTGTTCCTGCGACAAGGGCTTCGAAAGGCTTGCGGATGGCACTTGTGCTGGTGAGACATGCTGCTTCGGAACCCAACTGCATGTGTGGAAAGTAATTGTTTCAGTCGTTCCGTTATCCCGTTCCCAAATTATGTCTCAACACAGCGTTCCTGATGTTGCTTGCAGTGTTATGTTGCTGGTGCCTAGTTTATCCGTTCCCAACCTTATCTTGACACAACTCGCCGTTCCTCGTACCACTTGCGTCACAGGCAAATGCGCTTTGATAACGTGTGGGGCCAACGCCACATGCAGCACGGATAAGGAAGGGGTTGCATCCTGCTCCTGTGACACGGGCTTTGAAATGCTTGCCAATGGCACTTGTGCTGGTGAGGCATGGTGCTTCAAAATCCGAACAGCAGGTTTGCATGGTTTTGTTTTTGTGCTCCCTCCTTTTCCTGTTCCCAGGATCCATCTCAACACATTGTTTCTCATGTTGCTTGCTGCAGTGTGTTATTTCTGTTGCCTTGTGTTCCCATTCCCAAACCTCTCTCATCGTTCGCACCACTCCATTTCTTGTACCACTTGCATCACAGGCAAATGCGGTTCGATAAAGTGTGGGGCCAACGCCACGTGCAGCACGGATGAGGCAGGGGATGCATCCTGCTCCTGTGACAAGGGCTTCCAAATGCTTACCAATGGCTCTTGTGCTGGTGAGGCATGGTGCTTCGAAACCCAAAAGCATGTGTGGAGTGTTTTTGTTTCAGTTGCCTTGTTTTCGCGTTTCCAAAACCTTTCTCAACACATCGTTGCTTGCAATATTCTGTTGCTGGTGCCTAGTTTTCCGTTTTCCAAATTTCTCTTAACGCAACACACCTTTTTTCGTACAACTTGCGTCACAGGAAAGTGTACTTGGATAAATTGTGGGGTCAACGCCACGTGCAGCACGGATGAGGCAGGGGATGCATTTTGTTCCTGTGACAAGGGCTTCGTAAGGCTTGCCAATGGCACCTGTGCTGGTGAGGCGTGGTGTTGTGGAAACCCTAAAGCATGCTTGTAGTTTTTTTCGTTTCGGTTGCTGTGTTCATTTCCCAAAATCAACGCAACGTTTCTCTTCCTGCTTGAGTTGTTTTGTTTCGTTTTTGGTGTTTGCTAATGCCACAGACACTGCGTCGTGTCTTGCACCTTATTGTGACAATGTGACCTTTGATTTGGATCACAGTATTGCGTCTATGTGCTGCTGGGTGACTTTTGAGTTGACTCAAAAGCCGAGTCGAATCAAAAGTCACCTTATTGTGTGACCTTTAACCTGGTTCACAGCATCCCATCTCTGTGCTGCTCCGTGCTGCCCACTTTTCTGCCCTCTGTGCGTCCCTCCCTCTGTACTTCTTCCTTGGCAGAATCTTCTGTATCGGTGATGTTCTATCTGATGTTTTGCGTTGTTGTGCCATGAAATGAAATGTCAGGCTGTTCCAATCCGCGCATGTTGTGCTGTCTTTGAGGACGCCTCTGAAGTCCTGTTGTGACGTGCTCTGCCATGCCGTGCAAGCTGTGCGGTTTTGCGTATCCCTTCTCACTTTCCCGCCTCCCCAGGCTCTGGCAGATGTGGAAAGTGCCCTGTTGGAGCCGCGTGCGCTGTAGCTTTTGACTGGGTTCCATACTGCATCTGCCCTGCCGGCTATAACATGACCACCACTGGCTGCATCAGTGGTAAGCCCAATGCTATTTGCGTTCTACATATGACCAATGTTTATTGCACCCCATACCTTTGCCTTTTCTGTTAACGCAGCTTTCGCTGTTAATCCGCACCATGTTACCTTTTCCCTAGCAACACAAGACCTTCGTCAGAACAAAGCTCGAATCTGCTATTTTTGAAACAAATAAATAGAGACTTTGTTTGAGGAGGAGATAAGATAAATTGGGAATGTAACTATATTGCCCTTGTGAGGTGAATCAAGTCAGGGTCCTGTGTGAGATGAATCGAGTCGAGCCAGCAATGTCGACGGCTCGTGGCTCGTCAAATGAGGGCGATCCGATGACGAGCCAGTTTGGGCTCGTTGACAAGCTGGTGTGGGCGAGCTGAAGGCGGCTTGTTGGCAAGCCAAAGGCTCGACAGCCGGCTTTCAGCTCAACGCGACTTGTTCGAAATTGCTGTTTCAGTCTTATTGCATGCTTATTGCATACAAGTTGAATTGGGTTGAAGCGGGGAAGGGGAACAACGGGATGAATTAAGGCGATCCCATTCAAGTGAGTTCGGGATTACTATCCCACCTGTCCCCTTGGTCCCTTCTCTCACCAGCAACACCTTATATACCCCCCCTCTTCTCCCCCCCCCCCCCCTTCACCCCCTCCCCGCTCTTTTGTTCATTCCCGCGCATGCCCTGCTACCATGCCATGTTTTGATTTCCCACTCCAGGTGCCCCGCCCACTGTCTCTGGCACCAGCTATACCTTCTACGACCAGCGCATGTTGACCGCAACGTCCAACACCTACACGATGCGCATCGAATACAATGGCTGCACCAACATCCCTGCCTCCATTGCCTCAAACATTCGGGCGAGTTGGAGAATACATCACGTTTCTGGAGGGTTAGGAAATTGCACGTCTGTGAACGGATATGCTCAGGAGGGGTGCGTTGGAGCGTTTGACACATATAAAGACAGTTCCACTCTGAGCGCCACGAGTGCTACGTGAGTCGCTCATGGCCACCTGATGCCATCCTTGACTCTAGGATAAGGGATTGTAGTTGTTACATGCATGCATCAGGCATGCACACGCACATGTGGCACGCACACGCACATGTGGCATCCACATGCACATGTGGCATGCGCGCATGCAAGCATGGCTCGTGCAACCACACCGATGACACGCGCACAATGCACACATGACACCTTTCCTTTGGCATTGGAATGCATTCTGTCTTTGATCGTTAGCTTCTTGCTGCCGCTAGTTCCTCCACGCCCCCCTTCTCTCTCCCTCGGATGCCAATTCACCCCACATCAAAATTTTCTTTGTTCCTCACTCACGTTACGTGTGTGTTACCCCCCGTTCAACAGATATAAGAGTCTATTTCCTTTCCGCTCTTTCATCTGCGTGCATTAAGCTCGTCAGCAGCACTTCTACATCAGGCCATTGCAGTTTGGTGCCGCCCTCATGATAGGATTGGAATTGAACCCATGTTTCTCATGAACGCTAACTACCGTAGCTGCTTGCATTATTTCACTAAGGGTTTTTAACAGGAACTGTTGAAGTATCGAGATGAGAATGGTCAACTAAAAGGAGTTGAGAGTACAAGTATGAACCCTAATGGGTTGTACTCTCTAGAGAATAACCCAATGTAGCCTACAGTAACATACCGTAATCCCTCGGATATAAGACCCTAGGGTCTTATGCAAAATCCCTAGAAAGAAATGGCGGGGGTCTTAACAAAGGAAAAAAATATATATATATCTGTCAAACTATATATGTGTTAGTTATGTGTAGGCTATAGTGGGGTAGCCCATATGGGGTACAACCCAAAGTTAGGGTTAGTACTTGTACCCACATTTCATTCAATGCAGTCATTCCTGCCTGCTATCTTGACATGGTTTCAGAGCAGTAGGTCCATAGGACCGTTTTTTTTTTTTTTTTTTCGGGCCCACCATACTTAGCAACCGCCTGCGGTTACCGCGCTACCCCACGCCCTGCCCTGCGTCGCGCCGCCCGCGCACGCCCTGCCCTGCCCCGCGTCGCGCTGCCCCGCGCACGCCCTGCCCTGCCCTGCGTCGCGCCGCCCCGCGCACGCCCTGCCCTGCCCCGCGTCGCGCTGCCCCGCGCACGCCCTGCCCTGCCCTGCGTCGCGCTGCCCCGCGCACGCCCTGCCCTGCCCCGCGTCGCGCTGCCCCGCGCACGCCCTGCCCTGCGCGTCGCGCCCTAAGGCAGCCCGTCACGTCGCGCTCTGCTGCCCCGCGCGTCGCGCTCTGCTGCCTCGCGTGTCGCGCCCTGCTGCAGCCCGCGCGTCGCGCCCTACGGCAGCCCGCGCGTCGCGCTCTGCTGCAGCCCGCGCGTCGCGCCCTACTGCCCCGCGCGTCGCGCCCTTTTGCAGCCCGCGCGTCGCGCCGTGCTACCCTGCACAACGCGCGCCCTACTACCCGCGCCGCCCAGACCAAGCCGCGCCGCCCAGCCCGAGCCGCCCTGCCCAACCTGATCCGCCCTTCTGCTCGTGCTACTGCTGCTGCTGGTGGAGGTGCTGCTAGGAGTGCTGGAGGTGCTGCAGCCTAGCCTCACCGAGCCGCTCTGCTGCTCTTACTGCTGCTGCTCTTACTGCTGCTGCTGCTACTCGTGCTACTGCCTTCACTCCGTACTGCCCTAGAGGTCGCGCTCCTCCTAGCTTGCCCGCCATGGCTGCACTTTGTAGTAGCGGTGGGAGTGGTGACGGCGGTGGTGGCAGCAGTGGGAGTGGTGGCGGCCGTAGTCGCAGTCACTGTGGCGCTGTTTGGTGCGGAGTTTCTGGCGGAGGCCAGATGCAGCTACGGCGGCGTCCGACCCTTACGCCCCAGCAGCTTCGTGAGTGGTTTTACCAGCGTGGGCCGTCTCCGAGTACTGGTCGCTGCCCGTACGTCATTCGCACAGGTCGTCGAGCTGGTCAGACCTGTGGGACACCTGGTCACGCACAGTCCCGCTGCTTCTCCTATTTGACTGACGCCTGGCGCGCAGAGTTTGGCGACGAGGCTGAGATCCCCCACTGGCTTGAGCTGCTTAGGTCGGGCGTTGATGTCTTTGCTTTAGACTATGACGCCATCCTCACTGCCATGTCTGCTTTGCCTGGTGGTGCTGAGAGTGGTGCTAGTGAGGCTGCTGCCTTAGGTGCTAGCGAGTCTGCTCCCTCAGGTATTGCGCCTGCTGAGGCCTTGCACACCTTCATGCTTGACTCAGGTGCTTCCCGCTGTTTCTTTCGTGACAGTACTGCACTCACACCACTCCCTGCACCTGTTGCAGTCTCTCTGGCTGACCCCTCCGGGGGCCCAGTTCTTGCACGGTCCACCACTGTGCTTCCGTGCCCGGCGGTTCCGTCTGGCTCACTGTCAAGTCTCCACCTCCCCTCGTTCTCGACGAACTTGGTGAGCAACGCAATCCTCCAGGATGTGGGCGTCAATACCTTCACCCCTGCATGGCAGCGTGTGGCGATCTGCACGTCCCTGCACCTGTTGCAGTCTCTCTGGCTGACCCCTCCGGGGGCCCAGTTCTTGCACGGTCCACCACTGTGCTTCCGTGCCCGGCGGTTCCGTCTGGCTCACTGTCAAGTCTCCACCTCCCCTCGTTCTCGACGAACTTGGTGAGCAACGCAATCCTCCAGGATGTGGGGGTTAATACCTTCACCCCTGCATGGCAGCGTGTGGCGATCTGCACGTGTGCACAGACTGGCCGTCACCTGGCCACGTTCACTCGTCGGCCAGGGTCGAGTCTTTACACACTGACGACTGTGTCTCCTCAGGTCGCTGCTGTCGGTCAGGTGTCTGCGTCAGGTCTGGTAGCCTCCCCTTGTGAGTGTCGCTCCCTGTCGCACCAGACTCTTCTCTGGCACCACCGTCTGGGTCACCCCTCCTTGCCACGTCTACGTGGCATGCACCGTCGCCTCCTTGTGTCTGGTCTTCCCAGGTCTCTCCCTCCCCTCCCTGCCTCGCCTGCGCCGCCCTGCCTTCCTTGCGTCGAGGGGTGGCAGCGCGCCGCTCCTCACTCCTCCTCGTTTCCCCCGACAGAGGCTCCCCTGCAGACCCTCCACCTGGACGTGTGGGGCCCATCCCGCGTCACTGGACAGGGTGGCGCGCGGTACTTTTTGCTGGTTGTCGACGACTACTCGCGTTACACCACGGTCTTCCCCTTGCGCACCAAGGGTGAGGTCCCTGCTGTCTTGATCCCTTGGATCCGAGCAGTTCGTCTCCAGCTCCGCCGCCGGTTCCGCTCATACCTTCCTATCCTGCGTCTGCACTCTGACAGAGGTGGTGAGTTCTCCTCCGACCTCTTGAGGACCTTCTGTCAGAGGGAGGGCATCGAGCAGTCGTTCACGCTTCCGGGCTCACCGCAGCAAAATGGGGTTGCTGAGCGCCGCATTGGCTTGGTCATGGAGATCGCTCGTACCTCCTTGATCCATGCGGCGGCTCCCCATTTTCTGTGGCCGTTTGCGGTCCGGTACGCCGCGCAGCAGCTCAACCTCTGGCCCCGTGTCTCCTTGCCGGACACCTCGCCCACACTGCGTTGGACGGGGGAGGTTGGTGATGCGTCGCGTTTCCGGGTCTGGGGTGCTCGTGCCCTTGTCCGCGATACGTCCGCGGACAAGCTCTCCTCCCGCACCATTCTCTGTGTCTTCTTTGACTTTGTCCCTGACGCACATGGATGGCAGTTTTACCACCCCACCTCGCGCCGTGTCTTCCCCTCTCAGGACGTCACCTTTGACGAGTCGGTTCCTTTCTACCGTCTCTTCCCCTACCGCACTGCCCCTCTCCCTCCCCCGCCGCTTTTCCTCGCTCCAGGTCCCCCTCCGGTAGACCCCCTCCCCCCTCAGGGTCCTGCTCCTTCAGGTGTGTCTCAGGTAGACCCACTCCCCTTGGCTGAGCCTTTGGAGGTCACTTCCGACACCTCTGGCCCAGCTGAGGGGGGTGACGTTGCTGCTGACGCCCCGGCGGCCTACCGCCGCACACCACGCTTGGAGACCCCTCCGGGTTTCCCGCCGCGACCGTCTTCGCCGCCTCTGCAGCCGGTTACTGTTGACTCTGGTGCTGCTGGGGGTGGTGCTACTCGGGAAGCTGCGTCTGGGGGTGCTGAGCCTGTGCGTGAGGTGCTGGGGGGTGTGGAGCCTGGGGGTGCTGAGCCTACGAGTGCGGAGCCTGAGGGTGCTGAGCTGGAGGGTGCCGGGTCGGGGGGTGCTGAGTCAGCTGGCGTTCCTCCGGGTCTCGATTCCCGGCGGGAACCTCTCTCACCACAGCAACTACAAGAGTGGATTGCGTGGCGTACCCGCCTGAGGCGTCGTGCTGCTGGAGCTGGAGGTCCTGCTGCTGGAGGTACGGCTGCTCGAGGTGCTGCGGTTGGAGCTGCTGGTGCTGCTCGTCGTGGAGACGCTGGGAGTACTGATGTTTCTGGTTCTGGACGTGCTCGTACCGGGGGTACTGGAGCTGCCAGGACTGGCGGTCCTGCTGGAGCGGGAGGTGATAGTTCTGGGAGTGCTGAATCTCTTATCGGTCCTCCTGGTGCCGAGTCGCAGCGACTGCCTCTCTCACCACAGCAGCTGCGCGAGTGGTACGCTCAGCGCTACCGCCGTCGGAGTCGCGCTGCTGGAGGTACTGGGGCTGTAGACCCTACCGCTGGAGGTGCCGCTTCTGGGGGTGCTAGGACTGGAGGTACTGGGGCTGGAGACCCTGGAGCTGGTGCTGTCGACTGTGGAGTTGGAATATGGAGGTGCTACTGCTGGAGGTACTGGGACTGGAGAGCCCGGAGCTGGAGGTGCCGGTTCTGGGGGTGCTGCGACTGGAGGTACTGAGGCGGGAGACCCTGGAGCTGGAGGTTCTGGAGCTGTTGGAGGCGCTAGAGCTGGAGGTTCTGGAGCTGCTGGAGGCGCTGGAGCTGGAGGTTCTGGAGCTGCTGGAGGTGCTGGAGCTGGAGGTTCTGGAGCTGCTGGAGGCGCTGGAGATGGAGGTTGTGGAGCTACTGGAGGCGCTGGAGCTGGAGGTTCTAGAGCTGCTGGAGGCGCTGGAGCTGGAGGTTCTGGAGCTGCTGGAGGCGCTGGAGCTGGAGGTTCTAGAGCTGTTGGAGGCGCTGGAGCTGGAAGTTCGGGAGTTGCTGGAGGCGTTGGCGCTAGTTGTGCTCGTGACGCTGCACAGCCGCGACTGTTTTTCGCTCCGCCGTCACCGTCGTCTCTGCCACCGCCTGACTCCGTGCTTCGCCAGGTTCTTAGCCTTCCGTCTTCTACTGGCCTCCCGTTACAGCCTGGCTCACCGCTGCCTACTCCTTCTCCTTACACTGAGCAGACCGACTCGCTTACAGAGCGTCGTGAGCCTGCGTCTCGTCCTGCCTTGCCTGTTCGCGCTCGTCGCACTTGTCGTCGTGTTCCTCGTGAGCATCCACCTCCTAACCTTGGCACGCACGCTATGGCACTTCGTCCTTCCTCTGTTCCGCAGCGTGTTCCCCTGCCGTCTCCTCCTGCGTCTTCTCTGCCTGACGTTCCGGACCCTGAGTCTGACCTGGTTCGTGCTGCTCACCCTACTGTCACGCGTCTCCTCGCCACTGTTGTCACTGACCCGTCGTTTGAGTCTGCTGCTGCGTCTGCCTTAGTTGCTGAGCTTGTGGACTTTGCTGCTGCCTGTCGTCTAGACTACGCCACTGCTCTTGTTGCTGAGTCTGAGTCTGTCTGTCCTCCGTCCGTCGGGGGTGAGTGTGCTCTTGGCACGGACGTCCTTGAGGACAGGTAGGAGGACTTTGAGTGTCTTGCAGCCGCTGCGCCTCATCTCGTGGCCATGCTGCTTGCCCCTGAGGGAGACCCGGATGCATTGGACATCCCCACCCCGCGCTCTTACGCAGAAGCGATTTCGGGTGACTACTCCTCTCAGTGGCAGACAGCCATGGACGCAAAGATGGCATCCTGGAAGTCCACAGGCACCTACGTCGACGAGGTTCCCCCTCCTGGGGCAAACATCGTCGATGGCATGTGGATTTTCAGAGTGAAGCGGCCGCCGGGTTCTCTGCCTGTCTTCAAGGCTCGTTACGTTGCACGAGGCTTCAGTCAGCGACAGGGAGTTGACTTCTTCAAGACCTTCTCCCCCACCCCGAAGATGACCACTCTTCGAGTGCTGCTGCACGTTGCCGCTCAGCGTGACTACGAGCTTCACTCTCTTGACTTCAGCACAACTTTCTTACAGGGCAGTCTGCACGAGGAGATCTGGCTGCGCCGCCCACCTGGTTTAACCTGATGGGTTGTTCCCTCCTGGTACCCAGTGGAGCCTCCGCCGACCAGTCTACGGTCTCCGCCAGGCGCCTCGTAAGTGGCACGACACACTGAGGACGACACTTGCGGCTCTTGGGTTTGCTCCTTCGACAGCTGACCCGTCGCTGTTTCTGCGCACCGACACCTCGCTGCCGCCGTTCTACATCCTCGTGTACGTCGACGGCTTGGTCTTTGCCACTGCTGACACTGAGGCACTCGCTCGTGTGAAGTCGGAGCTGCAGAAGAGACACACGTGCACAGACCTGGGTGAGTTGCGCAGTTACCTTGGCTTGCAGATCACCCAGGACAGAGCACGCCGCACCATCACCTTGACTCAGTCACACGTGGTGCAGCAGGTCCTTCAGCGCTTTGGCTTCACTTGGTCCTCCCCACAGTCCACTCCTCTGGCTACTGGTCACTCGCTCTCAGCTTTGCCTTCGGATGAGTCCGTAGAGCCGAGTGGCCCGTATCCAGAGCTAGTGGGCTGCCTCATGTACCTGATGACCTGCACTCGTCCTGACCTCGCGTACCCTCTTGGACTTCTAGCGCGCTACGTGGCTCCTGGTAGACACCGAAAGGTGCACTGGGATGCTGCAAAGAGGGTACTGCGTTACTTGTGCAGTACGTCGGGCATGGCATCACCAAAATGTTTCTGACCCAAACCTGACCCTGAAACCGGATTAACCCCAGCCTGGCCCAAAAATGACCCGTAAGTGACTTTTGGGTAACTTTAGGGTTAGTTGTCAGTTGGGAGATAGTTTGGGTCATTGAGTTTTTTGACCCAAAAGTTTTTCTGACCCGTGACCCGAACGTGTCCCAAACGCAAAAGGGCCATGGGGTTTTGGGGATGCGGGTTCGATACCTGTCGCTGACAATTCTCGACTCCGCTTTTGACTTGTGACGTGCGGAAAACAACAAGCAACATGCACTATGGGTTTCAGATTGCAACAAACAAAACAATGAGAACAAATGAGCAAGAATAGTTCCATACGAGCTAGAATCGAACCCTTTACCACCAAATTGACTCCTTAAACACTAACCACTACGCTAAACACAACACACTTCCAACTTTTCTAGCACTTGTGGGAGTTTTTCTATGGCGAAAGCTAAAGTGATGTTAGGGGTTTCGTTTTCCAATTTTGACGGGTGGTTTCCACCACCCTCACCCCCTGAGCATATTTACTATCACTTTCGACATTTGGGTCCCATTTCTACCTGCTCTAATCTTGAATCTTAGAAATTTCTCTAGTTCTTCCCTCTACCCTAGCTAAGCCTAATGTCATGCTCCGATCCCGCCGTCCCCTTGTCGTTATCTTGTCGTCCCTATCTCTTATACTCATCCAACAACGTAGCTGTTCCTAATAACATGTCAGATTTCGCGCCAATCCAAACGAGCGAAGTCTTTACGATTCTAATTCTTACTTATTTTTTCTTCCCGTTATGAACCCCGCTGTGGCAGAAAACGAGTGTCAACACAACCTGCGATTTTTCAGCGACAACACGATAGTGGATTATGGTGATTCGCTTGATTTTACAGCGGTGATGTGATTTCCTAGAAATATATCAATCTGTATTTCCGCCATTGCGATCTCTTTAAGTCGTTTGTCCTTGTAGATTTTTGTTTCATTTTCCTGACTTGGCAATATATCCTATCTTTCCGCCATTGCGATCTATGAATTCACCTTCCCTTGCAGATTGTTGGTTCATTTTCTTTACTTCGCAATATCTTCTACCTTTCCGCCATTGCAATCTATGAAGTCACCCTCCCTTGCAGATTGTTGGTTCATTTCCTTTACTTTGCAATCTACATTTCTCGCATCGCGTTTCTTTGCTTAGACGCAGGACAAAGAGTGAAGGTAATGGAGATTTTCGCCATTTCATTACTGTCAGCTTGTCTCATGTTAGTTGTTTTATAGTCTCTACATGCAGGTGCAGATATGTTGTGAAGATTAATTTGGAAAAACTATGCTGCGTCGCCACCACTTCCGCGTCGCCTTTACTTCTCGCCCCTTATAACAACCTAACATGGAAACAAGCACGTGGAGATTATTTTTATTATGCCATGCCAGATGTTATTTTGGGGCACAGAGCAGTGAAGGTGATGTTTCCAAATTACACGGTGATAATTGCTAAATGATTGTTCTGGTTTTCATATTCTTAGGCTGGCATTATCTCATGTATAATGCCTTTCACCCAATAATGTGTGTTGGTTGTGTGATGTCGTTAGCTGTGCAGTGATGTATATATTCTGGGGCAACTGTACAAGGCCCTGTTTATTACGTAGTCATGCTGATGTTATTTGACGTTCGGTTGTTATATAGTGAAATATATA
Source organism: Closterium sp. Yama58-4 (assembly GCA_947470075.1). NCBI lineage: Eukaryota > Viridiplantae > Streptophyta > Zygnematophyceae > Desmidiales > Closteriaceae > Closterium > Closterium sp. Yama58-4. The sequence goes on along the minus strand of CANIUD010000082.1, from coordinate 193,839 downwards.
TCATATATTTTCAACAAAAGAAGCTTATTACAAAAAAAGAACACACTGTAAAGGGGATATAATCAGGCCATGCGCTGGCCACGTGTGACCCGAAACTGACCCAAATCTGACCTTTCTTGACTGGTCTTGTGACCCCTTGTTCTCCCCCACTTTGCCTATGGGGGTGTGTTAATTCAAAATCTACATAGAAACCCCCCTAGAGGGGAAAGGGGGGGTCTTATATTGATCACCCCCCAAAGGGGGGGCATAACAAAATCGAGGTTTAATAAAGTACCCTCCTCGTATTAGGTATCCGGGGGTGTTGTATTTTGGGGGGGGGGTCTTTATCTATCGGAGGGAATACGGTATATAATGTTTGACACACCCCCACAGGCTAAGTGAGGAACAACAAGCAAAGGGTCACAAGACCAGTCCAACAAAGCAAAGCAAAGCTCAGGGTGGATCTCAAGATCACCACTCAGTTCGAGCACAAGTAAGGGGCTACAAGGCAAGCTTACATGCACAGGTATAATAGCAAAGGCAGTATACTGATCACAATCTAGCAAGTGCAAGTATGTTGGTATGAATATATATGCCAGTGTACAACAAGTGCAAGGCAAGATCAAGAAGCAAGCAGGTGAGACTGAGTGGGCACAAGCCCAAGAGCATTGCAAAACTGCTCATGATCACCAGTCCCGAGGGCCTTGGTGAAAATATCAGCAGTGTTGGCCTGGGAGGGCACATACGCAAGGCGAAGCTGACCACGCTGCTGCAGCTCTCGACAGAGAAAGTAACGAAGAGCAATGTGCTTCGTTCTGTGCTCCAGTCTCTGCTCCTGACACAAGGCAATCATGGCCTTGTTGTCAACGTACAGAATTGGAGGAGAACGAGGCCGCTCACCCAAGTCGGTCAGCAGGTAGGTCAGGCAGCGAAGCTCTTGTGCAGCCATAGCTCCAACGTAGATCTCGGCCTCACAGCTAGAGCCAAGGACAGAAGACAAGCAAGAAGACCTCCACAAGACAGAACCGGAGCCGAGACTAAAGGTGTAACCCTGTGACGACCGCTGAGTAGCTTGGTCGTGAGCCCAACAGGCGTCTGCGTGCCCAGTGAGGACAACTCGACCCTGTCCTCCAAGCACAAGCCCCATGCCTGATGTACTGCACAAGTAACGCAGTACCCTCTGCGCAGCCCGCCAGTGCTCAGGGCGGTATCTCCTGGGCGCAACGTAGCGCGCCAGGATGCTAAGAGGGTACGCGAGGTCAGGTCGAGTGCAAGTCATCAGGTACATGAGGCAGCCCACAAGCTCTGGGTACGGACCACTCGGCTCTACGGACTCGTCCAAAGGTGGAGTTAAGAGTGTTTACAGGCAGAGGAGTGGACTGTGGCGAGGAGAACTGGAAGCTGAAGCGCTGAAGGACCTGGTGCACCATGTGTGACTGAGTCAGAGTGATGGTGCGCCGTGCTCTGTCCTGGGTGATCTGCAAGCCAAGATAGCTCCGCAGCTCACCCAGGTCAGTGCAAGTGTGTCTCTTCTGCAGCTTCGCCTTCAAAAATGACAGTGCCTCAGTGTCAGTAGTGGCAAAGACCAAGTCGTCGACGTACACGAGGATGTAGAACGGCGACAAAGAAGGGTCTGTGCGCAGCAACAGCGATGGGTCAGCAGTAGAGGGAGCGAACCCAAGAGCCGCAAGTGTCGACCTCAGTGTGTAGTTCCACTCGCGGGGCGCCTGACAGAGACTGCAGATTGGTCACCTGAGGCTACACTTGGTACCCCCAGGAAACGACCCAGTGAAGCTTGGTGGGCATCGCAGCTAGATCTTCTCGTGAGGCTGCCCTGCAAGAAGGCTGTTGAGAAGTCGAGAGAGTGCAGCTCGTAGTTACGCTGTACTGCAACGTGCAGTAGCACCCGAAGAGTGGTCATCTTTGGGGTGGGGGAGAAGGCCTAAAAGAAGTCAATTCCCTGACGCTGACTGAAATGACGTTCAATGTATCGCGTCTTGAAGGTAGGCGGAGAACCCGGCAGCCGCTTCACCCTGGGGCCGCTTCGCCCCAGGAGGGGGAATCGCATCGACGTAGGTGCCTGCGGACTTTAAGGAAGCCATCTCTGCATCCATAGCTATCTGCCACTGTGAGGAGTACGGCCTCGTGATCGCCTCAGGGTAAGAGAGAGGGGTCGGGATGTCCAGTGCATCCGGGTCTCCCTCAGGGGCAAGAAGCATGGCAGCGAGACGAGGTACAGTGGCCGCGAGGCACTCCAACTTAACCTGTCTGTCCTCAAGGATGTCACAGCCAAAGGCAAACTCACCCTCGACGGACGGAGGGCAGGCAGAGTCAGAGTCATAAACAAGACTCGCAGCATAGTCATGGCGACACGCAACAGAAAAGCCAATGAGCTCAGCGACTAAGGCAGACGCAGCAGGAGATTCAAATGTAGGGTCAGTCACAACTGTGGCAAGAAAACGAGTGATAGTTGGACTGACAGCACGAGCAACGTCAGACTCAGATTCAGGGACGCCAAGAAGCGAAGACGTAGGAGGGGATGGTAGGACAACAGGCGGTGGAATATAGGAAGGACGAAGGGCCATCGTGTGAGTGTCGGGAATACGCGGAGGGCGGACACGAGGGGCACGACGAGTACGGACAGGGGTGGCAGGGCGAGACACAGGCTCGCGGCACACTGTCTGGGACTCAAGCAACGAGGAGTAACGAGAGGGAGCAAGTAGAGGGGAGTCGTGTAGCAACGGCGCCTAAGACGTGAATTGCGGTGGAGACAGCTAAGGAGGAGTAGTGCCAGCGACAGGGAACTCAGTAACAGCAGGCGGTAAGAAGGTGGCGAAGCACGGACGGCTGCTGCTTATTAGCCGCACCCCAAGAACCCCCAGCAACAGGTCTGGTAGGACCTCCAGCTCTAGTAGTACTAGCACCTCCAGGACCAGCACCTCCAGCGCCGCCACCTGAGCTGCCCCACCAGACAGCCCACTCATGAAGCTGCCGCGGCGAGATGGTCTCCTAGACGTGCACCAGGACCCCCAGCACCAACACCTCCAAAAACTTCAGGAGAGGTACTCATGACTCCACCACCACGAGGACGCTCCGCACCCCCACAACCAGCAACCCCAGAGTCAGCACCCCGAGAACCAGCACCTCCCGAGTCAGCACCCCTAGAACCAGCACCACGAGGGTCCGCACCTCCAGCGTCACCACCCCCAGCAGCACCGGATTCCACAGTGACAGGCTGCAGAGGCGGTGAAGACGGCCGAGGCGGGTAACCAGGAGGGGTCTCCAAGCGAGGTGGGCGGCTAGCGACAGCCGTGTCATCAGCAGCAGGGTCACCCCCCTCAGCTGGGCCAGAGGTGTCGGAGAAGACCTCCAACGGTGCAACCAAGGGGGGTGGGTCTACCTGAGACACACCTGAGGGAGCAGGACCCTGCGGGGGGAGGGGGGCTACCGGGGGAGGATTGGGAACCATCAAGAGGGGTGGTAGGGGAACGGGGGAACTACAGTGGGGGAAGAGACGGTAGAAGGGGACCGACTCGTCAAAAGTGACGTCGTGGGAGGACAGGATGCGGCGAGAGGCCGGGTGGTAAAATTGCCAGGGTGGTGCGTCGGTGGAAAAGCCAAGGAAGACGCAGCGAAGCGTGCGAGGAGAGAGCTTGCTCGCGGACGGATCGCGGACAGAAGCAAAGAAACCCCTAGACCCGACACACCAACACATCACCAATCTCTCCCATCCAAAGCAGGGTAGGCGAGGTCTTCGGCCGGGAGATACGGGGCAAGAGGTTAAGGCAATGCGCGGCATAACAGACCGCAAACGGCCACAGAAAATGGGGAGCAGCCACATGGATCATGGAGGTACGAGCTACCTCCATGACCAAGCCAATGACCGGCACGCAACGAAGGTGGCGTCGACGACCAGGTCGACGGTGGTAACCAAGTCGGCAGCGAAGGCAGCACGAGGCTTCGTGGAGCGATTCGGGCCATCGACGTCGGCGTCGGCGGAATGCAGGCGCGAGTTCAGCATTTGGCGGCAGCGGGAAGTTCGAACGGCAACATCGATGATCGACGCCTCTCTCCTCAGTAGAGTGGAGCAAGGCCGACATTGGCGAATCATGTGTCGGCTGGTCGGGACGGAGGCATCGCGCCGGCGTACGGCTACTTCAAATTTTTGCCAGATAAGATCGCTGTGTCGAAGCCGCTCGAAGGACAACACGACTTAATCACATGGATTGAATCCATTGAGCCCCAGCTGGAGATCGCCGGATTGAAGAAGTTCGTCGACGGCAATTTGAAGACGCTGGACGAAGACGACTCTGAACTCTGGGCGGAATTTCGCGCTGCTCATCTTCTGACCTTCATGGTCATTTCGAGGTGTTGTTCGCCGCTGGTGCAGGTCGCGCTGAAGCCGTGCCGACTTCGAGTGGACGCCGGCTACCAAGCGTGGCAGTACATCATGCGCACCTACAGAGCGACCGACGACCTCTACATCAGCCAACTGGAGAAGAAATTGGCCAACATTCGCATGGGCGAGCAGGAATCGGCGACCGAGTACTGCAATCGAGCGCGCCAAATTTGGCCAACATGCAGATGGCTGGCTTCGAGTACTCGGTGGCGTCGTATGTCACGCATGTCATCAATGGCCTCCCCTCGAGCTACAATCTGATGCGACGGATGCTGATAATGCCTGGCACGCGCGAGACCCTGAACGAGGATTTGCTTTCGAGTCACATCATTCCGGATAAGTTCATGCAGGAGTCTGAGCGGTCTTCAGAGCTCTTCCTGCAGGCCAACTACGTCGCTCCGACGAAGCAGGGACACCAACAGGGGCAGCGTGGGAAGTATGCCGGAGGCGGTGGTGGGAAGTCGTCGAACTCGAAATCGACGGAGGGCGCTGACCGCGGAAGGTTGGCAAAGGGAGGTGATCGCGGTAGAGGTGGCTCGCGTCGAGAAGGCCGCCGTTGCTACATCTGCGATGCTCCCGACCACCTCTCATACGACTGCCCCGACCGAGACGAGTCTGACGACGACAAGGACGCCAACCGCAAAAAGAGAGATGGTGGTGGTCGTCGTAGGGACAACCAGCAGCGCAAGGAGAAGCGGGCGTCGAAGATGGCTTCAACGAAGGATGCTAATTCTTCTGGCGGCAATGCTCGTGGCGAGGAGGCTTCGTGCTCGATGGTCGGCGTGGTGGAGCCGACGATCTCGCTGGCGCTGGAGGCTGGCAAAGACTTCAAGGCGGTTGCTGCTGCTGTGGAAGCGAACCCAGCGGTGGTGCTACTCGACAGCAGCTGTTCCCACCATCTGATGGGAACGAAGGAGGCGTTCATCGAAATGAAGCCTCGTGGTGATGTCAAGCATGTGCGTGGCTTCAACGGGGCGCTGCAGAATGATGTTCGAAGGCCGTGGCACCGTCGCTCTGCAAGGGGAGACGGGGAAGCAGATTCTCGTTCCTGACGTGCTCTACGTCCCAGGCATCTAGGTGAACTTGTTGTCTGCAGGATGATGGCGCAGAGATGCTGCTGGTGTCTTCTGCTGGCGATGTCCTTGGTCGCGCACGCTACTCTGGCAGAGTGCTCTGCACGGACCTGCGCCCCTGCTCGACGAAGTCGACGACGACTTCGACGGAGGTTATGGCTCTGCGGACGATCACGTCGGCAACGAAGTCTACCCCGGGCAAGTGGCACGCTCGCCTTGTGCATGTCGCATTGACACGATCAAGAGCTCGGCGAAGCATGAGGTTGCCGTCGCTCTGGACATCAAGAAGTCGACCGCAGATGATCTGCCGTGTGCCTCCTGCGTCGGCGGCAAGCTTGCACGACACACCTTCCCCGACAAAGGTGCAGATGCAGAAAACGCGCTCGATATGGTGCATATCGACCTTTGCGGACCGTTTCGTGTGGCCGCCACCGGCGGCAGCCTCTACTTTATTCTGCTGAAGGATAGGAAGACTCGCTACGTGTGGGTGAGGCCGATCGCGAAGAAGAGCGACGTGCTGGTCGTCTTCGACAAGTGGCTGAGAGTGGTGGAGCGACAGACGTCAAAGGCGATGAAGATGTTGTGTTCAGACCGCGGAGGGGAGTTCCTCGGTCACGCCTTCTCGAGGACAAGGGAATCCTCCACAATCTGACGTGCCCCTACACTCCGCAGCAGAATGGCATGGCAGAGCGGGAGATGCGCACGGTGGTCGAGGCCGTGCGAACGATGCTTCTACACATGGGCGTGAAGCATCAATGGTGGCACCTTGCTCTGCGACAGGCCGTCTGGGTGCGCAACTGCCTCGAACGGGCTTCTCTACCTTCGGGGACGTCGCCGCACGAGCTGCTGTTCGAGAAGAAGCCGGATCTGACGCTGGCGCGCGTCTGGGGCTGCATGGTGCAGTTCATGGTCCCCGAGAAGCAGCGCGGCGGGAAGCTGACACCGAAGGCTCGTTGGGGTCTTCACCTTGGCGTGTCGCCAGAGAGCAAGGGCTGGGAGGTGCTCGATCTGACTGACAACAAGGTCGTCACGATGGTCAAAGCAATCTTCTACGAGCACATGTCGATGGAGATGTGGAAGGCAGAGTACGGGCCGACGTCGACGAGGACGCCGTCTGCCTCACTGCCAAATTCCTCCTCGGAGGTGCCTCCACTGGTCATCGACGTCGACGAGCCTGATGGCGGCGACGTCAAGGAAGTCCCCCTCCCTCCTCCTGTTGTGCCCCCGTCGGCCCTCGGCGATGAGCGGAGCCTTAGCGCGTCGCCTGCGGCGCCGACCGGTTGCATCGCCGGTGGCCGACGTGACGCCGAGAAGGTCAGCGATGGGAAGCGGCAGACGACAGGGGAGCTGTCGGCGTCGAAGCCGACATCGGAGAAGCCGTCGGCAGAGGCACCACCTTCAGGGGAGCCATCGGCAGAGCAGCCGATCTCATGGGAGCCGTCGACAGAGAAGTCGATTCTAGAGGAGCAGCTGGTAGAGGAGCTGCCGCCAGGGGAGCAGTTCGACGACGACTCGTCGAGCGACGACGTTGTGGAAGTCGTCGAGGCGGATGGCGGCGGTGAAGAGAAGTTGTCGACAGGGGAGCAGTCCGACGACAGCGACGTGGTAGAGGTCCCGGTCGAAGAGGCAAAACCGCGTTGGTCTGCCCGCTCCAACATCGGCAAGCCGCCGGAGAAGCTGAGCTACCACGCTTGTCTGCCACCGACCTCCTACAGCACTCTGCTCGACGACGCGCAGGACGACGTTGTTCTGCCCGAGCTCGACCCCGACATGCACGCCGATCCGGACCATCGTTGGGACATCGCCAACATGATGGTGAAGGAGGCGTTGGCGAGCTGGAAAGGCAAGGCGGTGAAAGCTGCCATGGACGAAGGGAGATCAAGAGCCTCATCTCCAACGGGACGTGGGAGCTGGTCGAGTGTCCGCGCGGAGTCAACATCATGAAGAATCGTTGGGTTTACGACGAAGTACCACGTTGACAATACGGTCGCCCGCGAGAAGGCGCGTCTGGTGGTGAAGGGCTTCACGCAGATCTATGGCGCAGATTACGATGAGACGTACGCGCCGGTGGGGAGCTACGTAACTCTGCGGATCTTCCTCAGCATTGTAGCAGTCCTCGATCTGCACCTGATGCAGTTGGACATGAAAAACGCATTTCTGTAGAGCAAGCTGGATCGCGTCCTCTACATGTATCAGCCCGACTACTACAACGACGGAACCGGTCGCGTCTGCAAGGAGCTTGTACGGCCTGAAGCAGAGTCCGCTACTGTGGTATTTGGCGCTCGACGCGGTGCTGACTGGCGCTGGCTGGCAGAAGAGTCAGGTCGACGAGGCACTCTACTTCAAGGCCGGAGAGGGCGGAGTCATGTGCTGGGTGCTCGTCTACGTCGACGATCTGCTCGCCGGAAGCAGTAGCACTGCAATGCTGAAGGAGCTGAAGGAGCTGCTGGAGGCCGCCTTTGAGCTGCGCGAAATCAGCCCGGTCGAGAAGTATCTCGGGCTGGAAATCGTGCGCGACCGTCCTGCGAGGAAGCTGTGGCTGCACCAGCAGTCGTACGTCGACAAGCTGCGTCGGCGTTTCATCGACGAGGAGCAGACCGGGCGAGTGCCGAAGACGCCGGTCTCCGTCGACGCCTACACATAGCTGATGTTTGATGACGAGGAGTTCCAGTCGCGCGAGGAAGCAGAGTACTGGCAGAAGGTCGGCTCGCTGCAGTTCGCGGCCACCACGACGAGGCCCGACATTGCCTTCGCTTGCAGCAAGCTCGGATCCGGCCTGACTGTGCGGAGCGACAACCACTGGCGTGAGGTCGATCGCTGTCTGCACTACCTCGCTGAAACCCGTAACGCCGATCTAGAGTTTGGCGGCAGACCAGAGTTGCTGAGTCTGGTCGGCTATGCAGACGCCGACGACGCTGGCGACAAGCAGAATCGGACGAGCATGGGCGGCTACATTTTCGTCTTTGGAGGAGCCGCAGTTTCGTATTCGAGCCAGCGCATCAAGTGCGCAACGCTTTCGTCGACCGAATCAGAGTACGTCGCGGCAACCGAAGCCGGCAAGGAGGCTAGCCGTCAGCGCTTCCTCCTTGCAGAATTCCGCCTGCTCGACCCAAGGAAGCTGACTGCTCTGCACGTGGACAACCAGTCGGCAATCAAAGTCGCAGAGGGCTTGGGGCTCAAGGGCAATCTCAAACACACGGAGCGACGCTACGCATGGCTATAGTAGATGGTGAAGCGCGGGAAGATTGCTCTGCAGTACATCCCGACCTCGGAGCAGCCAGCGGATTTTCAGATGAAGGCGCTGCATTTTCCGGCTTTCAACCGGTGCTCCGTCGCAATCGGCCAAGTGCGTCTGGTCCACGTCGGCGACGGGGATGACGAGGTGCAGCAGTAGGTGCCGTAACTTTCTGCACGGCTGGTGCGGTGACATGCGTGCTATGTGTTGGGTGCACGCAGACGGAAATTTCCCCATGTATTCTATCCCTCTGGGTTCTGGGTGGACCTTGTGTGTGGGGTGCCCAAGCGTGAGCGCGGCAGGGGAGTGTCGAAGGAAATGGCCCCGCCCTCGCTTGAGCGCAGCCGATCTCGCCACCGACGTGAAGTTCGTGACGGAATGGTCAAAGAAGTGTGCTTCTGCAGTTCGACGGAAGTTGCGGTCGAGCAGGCTCTGCTCGACGGAATCTGGTCGGCAATCTCTGCGCGACGAGTTCCCGTCGAAGAGCGCTGGTCGACGACCCTGGTCGAAGAACTCTGGTCGAGAGTTCTGGTCGAGGAGCTCTGCTCGGCGAATTCTGTTCGACAGAGCAGAGTCGAGCTTGTCGAACGAAGTTGCAGAGTTGTGCGAAACTCTGCGGAGGCGTGCGAACTTTCGCCTAGGTGGTTTTGGCGAAGTTCTACCTGCGGAACGGCATCACGTGGTCGACCGTGCGCACCTGGTGACGACACGTTTTCTACCTGGCACCTGCGCAATGTGCCTGACGGTGAAACCGCCAACCTGCACCTACTTGGTAGGTGCGCACATCTGTGCAGATAGACAACCTGCAGCTGCAGATAGTCACCTGCGACTGCAGTGCTGGCAGACCGCGCGCAGTGCAACGCTGGCAGGTCACTCTGCTGCAGCGTTGGCGAGCCGCTCTTCTGCTGCGCTGGCTGATTTTGCCCTTGCTAGGTGTTGCATGCCATTCTAGTCATATCCTTCTGCATGCCTCAATTGTACTCTATTTTTTCCTATCAACTTTCTATTGCAAGTTATTTCCTTAGTGGAAACTCTTGCCAAATCTCCAATTTTCTCCTGTAAGTGATAAGAACGCTACTAGAGCACTGCGATCACCCACACAACCCCGTGCCCTCCTTCGTAGTCCACTCCCGTTGTGTAGTGACTCTCCGCAGACGCGACTGTTACAGGGGCCTTTGCGAGGCCTTTACCTGACCCTGACGGACCCTCAGATCGATTTCTGCTTCACGTGCCCTTCGCGGGGCTTTCACGGGACCTTCACAGGCCCCCAACTCGAGTTCTGAAGATTCAGCCCTTTACGGGGCTTTGACTTGGCTTTGACGGGAGTCTCACGGATGCAACTCGCTTCTCTTAGGCTTGACGTAGCCTTCACGGAAGATTGACGCGAATTTGACGGAAGTCTCACCAAGTGCTAGAAATTTCGACCAGTCACAGTTGAACACAAATATCACCAAGCGAGGGGTTTCAAAATGTGTTACTTTCAAAGGCCTAGTACAAACAACTTTATACACTGACCAAAGCACACACACAATTGGTAACAAACGTGTCCCACACGCAAACCCTTGCCAATGTTTCACGCCGCGTCGCACACGCAACCTTTTCCACCTTCGTCGAACGTCCCCCAAGTCCGAAAAACGGAAACTTGCTGAACATGCCTCAGGTTCCTTGTTGAACACTCAACTTCCCTACCAATCAAACCCTCCAGCCAGTTCCTTTCTCGTCACTTCTAGTTGCCTCGTCGATTTCTTCCTCACTCCTTCCATAATTCTCTCATGTAGTCCATAAATTAGCACACACACCAAGCTCCTTAGAATTTGCTTAGCTCCTTCGCATAACGTTTTCCACACGCCACCGCCTTAATGCCGCCGTCAGTCCACTTTTCTCACCGTCGTTAGTGTGGTTTGCGGAAACCACTCCAACAAATATAAGCTGAGGAGTAGTCAAGCGAACCAGATTCAAACAAATTTGCTTGTTCGAGATAGACAGTTTGCTTGTATGAGGCGAGCTTCGTTCCGGACCAGATTGAGAATTTTGCTTAATCCCACTGAGCCGCGATTCGTTTTATTATCGCCATGTGGCATGCCTGTGATCGCGGGAACCGCGATCTGTTTTATTGTTGCCACAAAATTCTAAGAGAAATCTTGTTAAGCTGAGTGGGTCACATGAACCACCCTGCTTGCAGGCAAACATAAAACCTCTATAGGAATGGCATGTGTTAGGGATGCATCAACCCTAAACAACTAGAGGCAAGGTGTTTAGGGTTGATGCCTCCCTAATGCATGCCAGGCCCGAATGGGCTTTATTTTTTCCCGCGGGCACCGCCTTGCAAAACTTGACTAAAATTCTGTTAATCTTTGTGGGAACAATAAAACAGATCGTGGTTCCCGCGATCGAAGACATGCCACGTGGCGATAATAAAATGAACCGTGACCCCGCGGGATTGAGCAAAATTCTCTGCCAGATTCCTCACCGCCTCCCTTCGCCGCGCAATAATGCACTCGCCCCTCTCTCTCGCGGTGCAAGCAGCTCAGCCCTTCCCTTTTCTGGAACATACAGCAAAATCGCCGAGCCTGCATTATTATATCAATAATTCTCTTCTCTTGCTTGTCCTGCCGTGGGCTCCAATCCTGTCGCTTCATTCGACCTCCCACCGTTGTTCATAAGCCAAAGCGACAAATGCAGTCGGCGGCTGTTGAGTCGGTCGCGCGTGTTTTCTGGCTGGCACGCGACGTCGCAATGCGACACGCAACAGGATCGCCGCATTTGGGCTCGCTTGTTGACGCAAAACCGCCAGATGCATTCAATGATTCAAAAGTTATCCACTCCAGCTTTCCTATTGCGTTTCTAGCGCCTCGCACATGACTGGTACCAGGCGAACGTCCGACTCGCTCTTTCTATAATCCACTCTTCGGAGCAGTCATGAAGCATTTCCTCCGATCCTGTGCCTTTACATTCTCATGCTGTGTGATAATCAACCAGCAGCTTCACTATCATATGCTTCCAACTGCTATCACACGCTATACTACTACCTGCACATCAGCTATACTACCGCTAGTAATACTAGCATCGAGCATTACCGACGGCCACCGACGGCGCCTGCTACCATCAATACGTCAATTCAAAACTCCCTTCCCTGACATTGCGCCGAGACATACGCGTGCGAGAAGTGGCAGATACGCTCGTAGCGTCAAAGCCAGTGGATGTGCTTGAGTGAAGTTGCGAGCCACGAGAATCACTCCACCTGACGCGGCGGCTTGACCTCCATGGCCTCCTCTCCTGTCGCGTTGCTTCCGCTCCTCGTCCTTGCCATCATCTACGGTGAGCCGTTTGTCCCTCATTCTCGTTCTCATTGGGTTTTTCCTCTGTGCGCAAATAGAATCTGTACGTTTCTATGTGCTTCCTCCCACCCCTCTCCCTCTCACCCCTCTGCTCCCTCTCACCCCTTTTCTCCCTCTCACCCCTCTGCTCCCTCTCATCCCTCTGCTCCCTCTCACCCCTCTGCTCCCTCTCAACCCTCTACTCCCTCTCACCCATCTGCTCCATCACCCCTCTGCTCCCTTTTACCCCTCTGCTCCCTCTCACCCCTCTGCTCCCTCTCACCCATCTGCTCCGTCACCCCTCTGCTCCCTTTTACCCCTCTGCTCCCTCTCACCCCTCTACTCTCACCTCTCTGGTTCTTCTGCATCCAGCGGCTCGCGTGGCAGCAGGCGTGTGCACAAATTGTCCAAAAGAGAGGATGGGAGTAGGCAGGGACGAGGTGAATGCAAGGAGGAGCATTAAAAGCGAGGTCACCTGGGGAGGTGGGAACACGAGCATGGGGGTGTAGATGGGGGCGAGGGCGGGGAATGGCAGCTGCAGCGGCGGCCGAGGATCGGTGGGTGCGAGCGTGCAGGTGGCAACGCAGATCACGGTGCCGGGCGTCAGCCTCCCCGTCAGCTTTGATGTTCTCCGCTGCTTGAGCCTTCCCCGCGCGGTGGCCATGGCAGGGCGGGACGTGCAGGTGTGATGGCACAGGCTCACGGGCGGCAGAATCAGCGGGAAGCAGAGGGCGGGGGCGGCGTGCAAGCAGCTGCAGTTCTTTGCCAACCCCGCCTGCAAGGGCAAGGCGCTGGATGAGGTGCTGAAGCCGCAGTTTGCCAGCCTGCGCAGATTCTTCAACGTGCCCAGGTGGGTCGTGGGTGCAGCCTGGCTGGTGGGTCGTGGGGACAATGCCAGTTTTATGGGCGACTGTCGTGCCTCGTGTTGTGATCTAATTTGCCACCCTAACGTAACGTCTGATCCATTAGTCACGTTCCTGATATCCTTGTCTCATCCTGGATTCCTTGTCTGATCCTCATATCTTTGCAGCACAAAGAAGGTCTCTCGATGGATGTCCGTTTCCTGCAAGCCTGGTGCGTGCCTTGCCTCCTTTCGTTCCTCCTTGCCTTCTTGCCACTTACCATGTCACCTTGTCACCACGCCACCATGCCACCACGCCACCACGCCACCATGCCACCACGCCACCACGCCACCATGCCACCACACCACCTTGCTACCATGCCACCATGCCACCTTGCCACCATGCCACCTTGCTACCATGCCACCATGCCACCTTGCTACCATGCCACCATGCCACCTTGCTACCATGCCACCATGCCACCTTGCTACCATGCCACCGTGCCACCTTGCTACCATGCCACCGTGCCACCTTGCCACCATGCCACCTTGCTACCATGCCGCACGCATCTCATCACTTTCATGGAAGGGAGCTTCTCTAGCATATGCTTTCACCAGCCATGCCACACCTCTGCTGCCCCCCACCCCATGGCATGGCAAAGGTCACCTGCCAGCACGCCACGTGTCCGAGCAACTCCACGTGCATGCCAACGAGTGACAGCAAGGGCGTCACCTGTGCATGCAACACGGGCTTTGCTGCCGCCAATGGCGCCTGCCTAGGTACGCTGCTACCGATACATCCTCTTTTTCATGCTTGCCTTTTGCCTTTATTTCACCTACACATACCCATTTTGCTGGAGAAATTCTACTGCTGAATGTATATATTTGAACCCCTACTGAATTATCCGAGTAGGGGGCATTGTGAAGAAAATAGTATTGGGTAGCAAGAGAGTGCCTTGCATTCTAAACCCACTTTTCTACAACTTGGTACCTCCCCTCAATTCAAAATTTCTTGCAAGAATCATTAAATTGTGTGCATATTCGTTCATGTGGGCCCTTAATCGTCAAAATCTGCTTAGGGTAGTTTTGTGGATAAGATGGTATGATTTGTCTTGGCTGGTTTCGTCTTTCGCACACAACTGTGCTTCAGTGAACTGTGGGCGTGGCAACAACTGCATGAGGGACGCAAGTGGATATCCTTACTGTAGTTGCAGCACTGGCTTCAAGCCGTCTTCTGACAAGCTCTCTTGCATTGGTGAGTTGGAAAGTGGCACACAACTAAAGGGTGCATTGCATTGCAAGCCCACTTTTCTACAACTTGGTACCCCACCTCAACTCATTTTTTTTTTACAAGGATCACTAAATTTTGTGCATATTCATTCGTGTGGCCCTTAATTGTCAAAAACCGCTAAGGGTGGTTTCTAGATGAGAGAATATTCTTTCTCTTGGCTGGTCTCGTTTTTGAAGACAACTGTGCTTTAGTGAATTGTGGGCCTGGCAACAACTATATGAGGGACACAAATGGAAGTCCTTACTCTAGTTGCAGCACTGGCTTCAAGCCGTCTCCTGACAATCTCTCTTGCATTGGTGAGTTGCACGGAGTGCAAATCCAACCCAATTCTTGGACCTTGGGCTCCCTTCAACTAGGAGATAATCCTTCTACTTGCCTGAGTCTCTTTGTTTTTGCAGACAACTGTGCTACAGTGAATTGCGGGCCCAATGGCAGGTGCGCGAGAAAGGAGAACAGGGATCCAACTTGCACGTGCGACTCGGGCTTCCAGATGCCTCCAGACCAACTGACTTGCGTCGGTGAGTTGCAATGGTGTTGCACAACTCCGTAGTTGAAAGTCATTGTATGTGGCAAATCCGCAGTTGAACTGCTATTTTGCATGTTCCACCTTATGTCTTCTTTCAAACATTATCTACTATGGTTTCCCCCCCTTCTTCCACCCCACCTTTCCGTGCACTCAAGTCAGACATGGCTTGCAGCGTCTTGGGCTGCGAACAGGATGGGGTTTGTGTGAACACCAACGGAGTTCGCTCATGCAAATGGAGTAAGCATGTCTTCCAGCTTTCTATAAACCCAACCCAGCCTATCTGCTCTCGGTCTTTGCAACCTCTATCATTTACTTAATCTACTCAATATCCATTTGCAGTTGGCCCATTTGTCGTGCTCATTTCGCCATCTCTCTGCTGCAACGTCTGTTTTCCTTCCTTTTGTCATTTACTTGCTGTGCTGCTCAGACTCACCCTGTGGCACGTGTCCTTCTGGTGCCTCCTGCAAAACTATCCATACAACTGTTGGTGACGAGGCGGATGTTCCATACTACGAGTGCCCGCAGAACTTTGGGATGACCCCAACAAAATGCAGGCCGGGTAAGGTTCAATATGACCCCGTCTCCGTCTCTCTGTTGATCATAGTTCATCAACTTCAACTATAACAGTAAGTGTCACACGAAGCAGTCAACATGGATCCATGTCAGCTTGCATTCACTTTCCTTCCGTTTCCCAATTCATATCATCATGACCGTCCCTTCTGGTTCCCTCCCATCCTTGCTCCACATTTTCCGCTGCTGCTTGTGCCATCCATTCTCTGGTTCACCTGACCAAGTGGTGGCCATGAGTATGACTCTCATCTTGGATGTCAAGGCCAAAGACAGGGCGTCCTTGCCCTACACCTTCCGCTTTTAATATGGCTGCACTCAATTCCCGAAGGAGGTGGCGGGAGTGTACAAGGCTTACTACACACTGAACAACATCAACGGTGTTCGAGGGTGCAGAGGGGTTCGATTTTCCAGTACGGATAACTGCGGCTCGAACACAAATGTGGAAACAAGAGGTGCACACCCTGCGTCAAATTCTGCAATGGCTATTTTGTGAGTTTGTAAACACAACTCAATCAACATGCTGCATTTTGTCATACGGAAATCAATCCGCTCTTTGCATTTTATTTTGTCTTTCGGCCCACACTGTACACAACAAATCTAATTTGTTGTTTCCTTTTGTGTATGTCTTGATTCTTATCATCAACCAGGAACACCTCATATCCTTTCCGCTCTATCCAGTGATCTAGCTGATTCTTTCTGCTGAGCGCTTCTGATCCATCCAACAAAACGAATCAGTGCCCGACACCTTGTAGTGCCTAACTGTAGACCTGCCAGGAATGCACACCCGAAGGTGTGGTGTCGTTCGGTGCTGGAATAACCAAAAGCTTTTGAAATTCTAATGTGTCGTAAGTGCCCTTTTCTAAAGCCTTACTGGTAAATTTGTATAATCTAGTTGCATAATCTAGTGTAGCTACTGTGCATTGTAGTAATATAGGTGGCGCACCCCAAGTCTCTCTCGGTTACTCGTTTGCCAACTTAGTGCAAATGTTAGAGTTGTACTAAACAGAGTGCGCGGAAGACTTTATAAAGAGAACGTGTTTACAGCCTTGGCCCAGATGCCGCACTCTTATTGTAGTGACCCATTCCGCTCACCCGAATCGCGGCGATCGTGCAGCGCCTCGTACTGTACTGCGAGCCTCGGGTCATGCCGCACAATAATCGTCGTGATGCATTGCGGTCACTCAAAATTTCCAATCGCGTTCCTATTGCCGGCCTCGAGCCGTGCCTCGTACTGTACATGCCTCGGGCGATGGGGCAGCGTCCGATCTCTCTCTATAATACCGATTTAGGATGAGTCATCCGCCAGAACAAGGCATTCCGCCGGCGCTTCTGTGCCATCTTCTCGTGCCAGTGACTGTATGAAGTGCAAGCAGCTACTAGAAGTAGTATCCAACTGTACGAATCACGCGCGCGTGCGACGAGCGTCACCCGGAAGGCTGACGACTGTCGAAGGAGGCACTCGGGTGTGCGTGCTATACACTAACAGTGACAGCTTCGCACTGCATAAGAACCATCCCACCTGACGATCTGGTTTCTGAAATTTTAAGAAGTGCGCGGCACAAAGAATTGCCCCACCGGCAGCTTGATAGCCATGGCGGCTTCCTCTCCTGCCGTACTGCTTCCGCTCCTCGTCCTTGCCGTGATTTGCAGTGGTGAGTCCTCTCCCTCCTCCTCTCCTTGTCCAAGGGTTCGGCTGCGTTTCATTTTCCCACAGTGCCCAGGAAGAACACAAGCAATGCGAGGCCTATCCTCTCATCCCCTGCTCCCTCTCACCCCTCTGCTCCCCTCTCACCCTGATTTCCGTCACGCACTGTCACTGCTTCCCCTCACCTCAACTGCTTCCCCTCACCTCACTGCTTCCCCTCACCCCACTGCTTCCCCTCACCCCACTGCTTCCCCTCACCCCACTGCTTCCCCTCACCCCACTGCTTCCCCTCACCCCACTGCTTCCCTCACCCCACTGCTTCCCCTCACCCCACTGCTTCCCCTCACCCCACTGCTTCCCCTCACCCCACTGCTTCCCCTCACCCCACTGCTTCCCCTCACCCCACTGCTTCCCCTCACCCCTCTGCTTCCCCTCACCCCACTGCTTCCCCTCACCCCAATGCTTCCTCTCACCCCACTGCTTCCTCACCCCACAGCTTCCCCTCACCCCACTGCTTCCCCTCACCCCACTGCTTCCCCTTACCCTACTGCTTCCCCTCACCCCTCTGCTTCCCCTCACCCCTCTGCTTCCCCTCACCCCACTGCTTCCCCTCACCCCGCTGCTTCCCCTCACCCCTCTGCTTCCCCTCACCCCACTGCTTCCCCTCACACCAATACTTCCCCTCACCCCACTGCTTCCCCTCACCCCACTGCTTCCCCTCACCCCACTGCTTCCCCTCACCCCTCTGCTTCCCCTCACCCCACTGCTTCCCCTCACCCCACTGCTTCCCCTCACCCCTCTGCTTCCCCTCACCCCACTGCTTCCCCTCACCCCACTGCTTCCCCTCACCCCTCTGCTTCCCCTCACCCCTCTGCTTCCCCTCACCCCACTGCTTCCCCTTACCCCACTGCTTCCCCTCACCCCACTGCTTCCCCTCACCCCTCTGCTTCCCCTCACCCCACTGCTTCCCCTCACCCCACTGCTTCCCCTCACCCCACTGCTTCCCCTCACCCCTCTGCTTCCCCTCACCCCACTGCTTCCCCTCACCCCAATGCTTCCCCTCACCCCACTGCTTCCCCTCACCCCACTGCTTCCTCTCACCCCTCTGCTTCCCCTCACCCCACTGCTTCCCTTCACCCCACTGCTTCCCCTCACCCCTCTGCTTCCCCTCACCCCTCTGCTTCCCCTCACCCCACTGCTTCCCCTTACCCCACTGCTTCACCTCACCCCTCGGCTTCCCCTCACCCCTCTGCTTCCCCTCACCCCACTGCTTCCCCTCACCCCACTGCTTCCCCTCACCCCACTGCTTCCCCTCACCCCTCTGCTTCCCCTCACCCCACTGCTTCCCCTCACCCCAATGCTTCCCCTCACCCCACTGCTTCCCCTCACCCCACTGCTTCCCCTCACCCCTCTGCTTCCCCTCACCCCACTGCTTCCCCTCACCCCACTGCTTCACCTCACCCCTCTGCTTCCCCTCACCCCTCTGCTTCCCCTCACCCCACCGCTTCCCCTTACCCCACTGCTTCCCCTCACCCCTCTGCTTCCCCTCACCCCTCTGCTTCCCCTCACCCCACTGCTTCCCCTCACCCCACTGCTTCCCCTCACCCCACTGCTTCCCCTCACCCCTCTGCTTCCCCTCACCCCACTGCTTCCCCTCACCCCAATGCTTCCCCTCACCCCACTGCTTCCCCTCACCCCTCTGCTTCCCCTCACCCCTCTGCTTCCCCTCACCCCTCTGCTTCCCCTCACCCCTCTGCTTCCCCTCACCCCTCTGCTTCCCCTCACCCTCACCCCTCTGCTCCCCACTTGCAGCGGCCGCCATTGCTCTCGTGGCGCACATGCGAGTGGGCGGCGCGAGCAATGCAGGGGCAGCAAGGAGGAGCATCAAAAGCGAGGTCAATGCTGGAAGAGGGAATGAGAGCACGCGAGTGGAGATGGGGGTGGGGGCGGGGGGTGGCAGCTCAGGCGGGGCAATGGAGGAGAGCGTGCAGGTGGCCACTTAGATCACGGTGCCGGGCGTCAATCTAAACATTAACTTTGACGCCCTCCGCTGCTTCAGCCTTCCCCGGGCGGTGGCCAAGGCGGGGCGGGACGTGCGGGTGTGGTGGCACGGGCTCACGGGTGGCAGCAAGGGCGGCGGTGGTGCTAGTGGGAAGCAGCAGGCGGGTGCCATGTGCAAGCAGCTCAAGTTTTTTGCCAACCCCGCCTGCAAGGGCAAGGCGCTGGAGCTGGTGCTGGAGCCGCAGTTTGCCAGTCTGCGCAAATTCTTCGATGTACCCATGTGGGTGATGTACCCAGGTGGGTGACGTACCCAGGTGGGTGACGTACCCAGGTGCGTGATTTGCATAGGTGCGTGATTTGCCTAGGTGCGTAATTTGCCTAGGTGCGTGATTTGCCTAGGTGCGTGATTTGCCTAGGTGCGTGAGTGAGTGCCATATACCAATTCCACTGTCGCGAGGCAATGCTGTGACAGAGGTTGTGTCGTCCTAAGGTGTTCCTAACGTCTGTTTTACGTCTGCGCTGAATGTTTTTTCCTGACGTGTTCCTTGCAGCTCTAAGAAGATCTTTCGATGAACTTCTGTTTCCTGCATGCCTGGTGCGTTTGCCTCCTTGCCTCCTTGCATTCTCGCCACCTTGCCACTTTGCGTTTCCATGAAAAGAGCATCTGCCAGGCATATGGTTTCACCGGCCGTGCCGCACACGTCTCTGCTGCCCCCATGATTTCAGATGCCACCTGCCAGCAATGCATTTCATGAACACATGCAATGCAAGTAGTTTCTGTCGAAACAACAGACTGGAATGGTGAACTAGAAAGGATTGTGAGTACAAATATGAAACCCTAATGTGGTGACCCCCCTATAGGCTAACCCACTACAGCCTACACAAATATAACATATACAATGTTTGACACACCCCCATAGGCAAAGTGGGGGAGACCTAGGGGTCACAAGACCAGTTCACATGCAGGTTTATAACAGAGCAAGAGATACAGTGATCACAACCTAGCAAGAGTAAACATGCAGGTAGATATATATATAGTGATCACAGTACAAGCAAGGTCAAGAGGTAAGTAAGTGAGGTCCAGTAGGCACAAGGCCTAGCAGAGTGCAGAAGCGCTGATGGTCACAAGGCGGAAGCGCCTTGGTGAACACATCAGCAAGGTTGGCCTCAGTGGCCACGTAACGCAGACGAAGCTGACCGCGCTGCTGCAGCTCTCGAGCAAGGAAGTACCGCAGGGCGATGTGCTTCGTTCTGTGCTCCAGTCTGTGCTCCTCACACAAGGCAATGGCAGCCTGGTTGTCGACGTACAGCACTGGAGGAGAACGAGGCCACTCACCCAAGTCGGTCAGCAGGTAGGTCAGCCAGCGTAGCTCCTGGGCAGCCATGGCTGTGGCGTAGATCTCAGCCTCACAACTGGAGCTGAGAACAGAAGAAGAGCGTGTAGAACGCCAAGAAACTGAGCCAGAGCCAAGGCTGAAGGTGTAACCCTGAGACGACCGCTGAGTAGCCTGGTAGTCCGCACAAGAAGCGTCTGAGTGTCCAGTAAGTACAACTCGGTCTCGCCCTCCAAGCACTAGCCCCATGCCTGACGTACTGCACAAGTAGCGCAACACCCTCTTAGCGGCATCCATGTGCTCCTTCCTGTGACGGCCAGGAGCGACATAGCGTGCAAGGATGCTAAGAGGGTATGCAAGGTCAGGTCGAGTGCAGGTCATCAGGTACATGAGGCAGCCCACAAGCTCTGGATACGGGCCACTCGGCTCTACGGACTCATCCGAAGGCAGAGCTGAGAGCGAGTGACCGGTAGGCAGAGGAGTGGACTGAGGCGAGGAGTACGTGAAGCGGAAGCGCTGAAGGATCTGCTGCACCATGTGTGACTGAGTCAAGGTGATGGTGCGCCGTGCTCTGTCCCGGGTGATCCGCAAGCCAAGATAGCTTGTCAGTTCACCTAGGTCTGTGCACGTGTGTCTCCTCTGCAGCTCCGACTTCACGTGGGCGAGCGCCGCGGTGTCAGCAGTGGCAAAGACCAAGTCGTCGACGTACACGAGGATGTAGAACGGCGGCAGTGAGGTGTCTGTGCGTAGAAACAGTGACGGGTCAGCAGTAGAGGGAGCGAACCCAAGAGCCGCAAGTGTCGTCCTCAATGTGTCGTGCCACTCACGCGGTGCCTGGCGGAGACCGTAGACCGGCCGCTGAAGCCTCCACTGGGTACCAGGAGGAACCGACCCAGTGAAGCCAGGAGGGCGGCGCAGCCAGATCTCCTCGTGCAGGCTGCCCTGCAAGAAAGCAGTGCTGAAGTCAAGTGAGTGAAGCTCGTAGTCGCGCTGAGCGGCTATGTGCAGCAGCACCCGAAGTGTGGTCATCTTCGGGGTGGGGGAGAAGGTCTGAAAGAAGTCAACTCCCTCTCGCTGACTGAAGCCTCGAGCCACGTAGCGCGCCTTGAAGACAGGAGGAGAACCCGGCGGCCGCTTCACCCTGAAAATCCACATGCCACTGACGATGTTCGCCCCAGGTGGGGGAACCTCGTCTACGTAGGTGCCTGTGGACTTCCAGGAAGCCATCTCTGCGTCCATGGCTGTCTGCCACTGAGAGGAGTAGGGACCCGCCATCGCCTCAGCGTAAGTGCGCGGGGTCGGGATGTCTGGTGCATCCGGGTCTCCCTCAGGGGCAACTAGCATGGACACGAGGTGGGGTAAAGCAGCAGCAAAGCACTGGAACTCCTCCTGTCTGTCCTCAAGGACGTCCGTGCCAAGAGCACACTCACCCCCGACGGACGGAGGACAGACAGACTCAGACTCAGACTCAGCAACAAGGCTAGCGGCGTAGTCTAGACGACACCGGGCAGCAAAGTCTATCAACTCAGCGACCAGAGCAGACGCAGCAGAGGACTCAAAGGTAGGGTCGGTGACAACAGTAGCGAGGAGACGGGTGACGGTGGGACTGACAGCACGACGGGAGTCAGACTCCGGATCAGGAAGAGTAGGCAGAGAGGACGCAGGAGGAGACGGCAGCGGGACACGCTGAGGAGCAGTGGAGGGACGCAGAGTCATGTAGTGAGTGCCAGGGACAGGAGGAGGACGCTCACGTGGGACACGACGACCAGTGCGAGCAGTACGAACAGGCGACGCAGGACGAGACTCAGGCTCACGACGCTCTGTAAGACCTCCTGTGGGACCAGTATAAGGAGAGGGAGCAGGGAGAGGCGAGGCAGGGGGGAATTGGGACTGCGACTGGACAGGCGGAGGACACGCTACGGAGGGAGGAGGACAAGGAGGAGGAGCCTGACCAAGAACCTGCTGAAGAAGTGGTACGAAGTACGGTCGCGGCCGCGCAGCGTCTCCAGAACCAGCAGCGACACCAGCGGCAGGGTCCTCAGCACCAGCAGCAGCTCCACCGTCCAGGTCCTCAGCACCAGCAGCAGCTCGACCGCTCGGGTCCTCAGCACCAGTAGCAGCTCCACCGTCCGGGTCCTCAGCTCCAGCAGTAGCTCCAACGCCCGGGTCCTCAGCACCAGCAGCAGCTCGACCGCTCGGGTCCTCAGCACCAGCAGCAGCTCCACCGTCCGGGTCCTCAGCTCCAGCAGTAGCTCCAACGCCCGGGTCCTCAGCACCAGCAGCAGCGCCACCGCTGGGGTCCGCAGCACCAGGAGCACCACTCCGAAGACTGCAGCGCCGCGCGTACCACTCTCGGATCTGCTGAATGGGGGGGAGCTCCTGGGTAGGAGGGGAAGTACTGGTACGAGCTCCAGTAGCACCTCTCCGGAGGCGGCAGTACTGTAGGTACCTCTCCTGCAGCTGCTGGGAGGAGAGGGCTCCTCCAGGTGTAGCACGCTCAGGATCAGCACCTCCAGACACAGCACCCCCAGACTCCGCACCCCCAGACTCAGCACGGTCAGGCTCAGCACCCCCAGGCTCAGCACCTCCAGACGCAGCACCCCCAGACGCAGCACCCCCAGGCTCAGCACCTCCAGGCTCAGCACCTCCAGACTCCGCACCCCCAGGCTCAGCACCCTCAGACTCCTCACGGTCAGGCTCAGTACCCCCAGCAGGACGAGAGTCAACAGCTACCTCGACAGGCTCAACCGGGTCTACCTGGGACACACCTGAGGGAGCGGCACCCTGAGGGGGGAGGGGGTCTGGTACCTCAGCACCTGGAGCGAGGAAGAGAGGCGGGGGGGGGAGCGGGGCAGTGCGGTAGGGGAAGAGGCGGTAGTAGGGGACGGACTCGTCAAAAGTGACGTCCTGAGAGGCCAGGACACGCCGCGAGGTGGGGTGGTAGAACTGCCAACCAGGGGCGTCCGGGACAAAGCCAAGGAAGACGCAGGGGACAGCGCGACGGGAGAGCTTGTCCGCGGACGTGTCGCGAACAAAAGCTCGGGATCCCCAGACCCGAAAACGCGACGCATCGCCAGCCTCTCCCGTCCAACGCAGTGTCGGAGAAGTCTCGGGCAAGGAGACACGGGGCCAGAGGTTGAGCTGATGCGCAGCGTATCGGACTGCAAACGGCCACAGAAAGTGGGGGGCAGCCGCATGAACCAAGGAGGTACGAGCGACCTCCATGACCAAGCCAATGCGGCGCTCAGCAACCCCATTCTGCTGTGGAGAGGCCGGAAGCGTGAACGACTGCTCAATGCCCTCCTGCTGACAGAAGGCCTCCAAGAGGCCAGAGGAAAACTCTCCACCTCTGTCAGAGTGCAGACGCAGGACAGGGAAGTCGGAGCGGAAACGCTCACTGAGCTGGAGACGAGATCTGCGGATCCAAGGGATCAAGACATCAGGGACGTCACCCTTGGTGTGCAAGGGGAAGACCGTGGTGTAGCGCGAGAAGTCGTCAACAACAATCAGGAAGTACCTCTCCTGACCCTGACCTCGGACGCGGGCTGGGCCCCACACGTCCAGGTGGAGCGTCTGCAAAGGAGCAGTCGTCGGGGGAAAGGAGGAGGAGTGAGGAGCGGCGCGCTGCCGCCCCTCGACACAGGGAAGACAGGGAGGAGCAGGCGAGTCGGGAAGGGGAGGGAGCACCCTGGGAAGTCCAGCAACAAGGTCCCGTTTGTGCATGGCCCGAAGGCGCTGCACAGACGGGTGACCAAGGCGGTGGTGCCAAAGGACAGTCTCATGTGCCAGAGAGCGACACGAGCAGGGGGCGGACAGCTGACCTGACGCAGACGCAGACGTAGACGCAGATGCAGCTACCTGAGGGGACTCAGTGGTCAGTGTGTACAGGTCCGACCCCGGCTCTCGAGTGAAAGTAGCCAGGTGGCGACCCGTCCGAGCACACGTGCAGTGTGTCACGCGCTCGTAGGCAGGGGTGAACTGGTGAACACCCGAGTCCTGGAGCGCACAACCCGCCACCAAGTTCGTAGAGAACGAGGGGAGGTAGAGACCTGACAGCGTGCCGGACGGGACCGCAGGACAAGGAAGGACAGTGGAGGAGGTCGCAATGACCGGACCCCCAGAGGGGTCAGCAAGGGAGACAGCAACTGGCCGAGCGAGTGGCTCAAGGATAGTGCGGTCACGAAAGAAAGAGCGAGAAGCACCTGAGTCTAGGGTGAAGGTGTGCAGTGCTGCAGTCAACTCAGTACCAGGGGGCACGGACGCAC
Source organism: Closterium sp. Yama58-4 (assembly GCA_947470075.1). Taxonomy (NCBI): domain Eukaryota; kingdom Viridiplantae; phylum Streptophyta; class Zygnematophyceae; order Desmidiales; family Closteriaceae; genus Closterium; species Closterium sp. Yama58-4. Next base: position 169,366 of record CANIUD010000082.1, on the reverse strand, counting down.
TAGCACCTAGGGCAGCAGCCTCACCAGGACCTGTGGGAGCGGACGCACTAGCACCTAGAGCGGCAGCCGGACTGGCCTGAATGCCCGGGTCGGGCGGAACACGCAAGTACTGAGCACCCTCTCCACTAATAGACATAGCATACATGGCAGTGAGAATAGCATCAAAGTCTAGAGCCCAAATATCAACACCCCTCTTTTCCAGCTCAGCCCAGCGCGGCAGCTCAGTGGCAGCAGGAAACTGGGTGCGCCACGCGTCGTTAAGGCGCGCGAAGCAGCGCTGCGTGGGGTGCGGCCTCCCACACTGCTGGCCGCTGCGGTCACCTGTGCGAATGACGTACGTGCAGGTAAAGCCACGCTGCGCATACCACTCACGGGCGGCCTGAAGCGTCGGGGCGGGCTGCTGACTCTGCCCTCCGCCAGTGCCTCCACGACCACCACCCCCACCGCCTCCGCCCCGGCCACCTCCACCCCTGCCGCCGCCACGACCACCTCCGCCCCCGCTGCCGCCTCCGCCCCGGCCACCTCCACCCCTGCCGCCACCACGACCACCTCCGCCCCCGCTGCCGCCTCCGCCCCTGCCACCACTCCCGCCGCTGCTGTCTCCTCCCCCACTGCCGCCACTGGCCTCCTCAGCCGCGCCTCCACTCCCACCGCCTCCACCCCCACCTCCTCCGCCGCCACCCCCACCCCTGCCTCCCTTGTTCCTGCGGCGCCCGCTCGAAGCAGACGCGGTCCCGACCTTCTCAGCACCAAGGAGGTCGACAGCAGCAGCAGAGGCGACAGAGGGGAGGAGGGGGGAAGGGGAACACCCCTCAAAGAACGGGGTGCGGGGGTCGCCACGAGAGGTGCCTACAGCGACGATACTCGCCTCAGCTGCAAGCAGTTCCTTCTCGAGGAGGGCAACAGTGAGCTCAGTGGGGGAGCGAGAGAGGAAGTGGTCCCTGACTGCGCGTAGAGAGTCAGGGAGGCGGGTGACGATGTGGTAGAGAGTGATCCAGAGCGGGGGGGGGTTGCTAGTGAGAAACTCGGCAGGCATAGCAGCGCGAAAGCGGGCCTCACTAGTCTTAAGGTGGGTGATGAGGTCTGCGACAGTGTGAAAGGAGGCTAGGTCGGGGAACAGGTAGGGGAGAGTGAGGCGGCCTAGCGTGGCAGAAGCGGGTGAGGAGTAGCGGGCAACTACAGCTGTGTAGAGGTCCTTAGCAGTCTTGCACTGGCCGAAGTGCTCGCGCTCGTCTAGCGGCAGGGAGTTGCGAATAGCAAAGCGAGCGTGCGCATCACGGGTCTGCCACTGGGAACGCAGAGTGCTGTCAGCAGACGAGTCAGGGGCAGTGGCATGGCCTAGGGCGTGGTCGTACAGTGAGATATCTTCCTTGGCAGTGAGCTGTAGGAACAGGTGCAGGTCATCTAGCCAGGTTTCGAACTTCACTGGACGGCCCTCGGCATCGAAAGCTAGAACGGGAGGACTAGCCATAGTGACAGTAGCAGTAGTAGTAGTAACAGTAGTAGTAGGTAGCGTGGCAGCAGTGTGCGCGGTAGGTAGAAAATAAAAACTGTGAGAGCGAGGGCCTCGCGGGCGGCGGCTGCAGAAGCGCACAGGCGGCAGCGGCGCACGGGCAGCAGCAGCGCAGGGGTAGCAACGGCGCACGGGCAGCGGCGGCGCTCGGGAGGCAGCGGTGCGTAAGCAGCAGCGGAAGCAGCGGCGTACGAGCGGCTGCGCGCAGCAGGGCGTGCGCGAGCAGGCGACGGGCGGCTGCGGGGCGTGCGTGAGTAGGCGACGGGGCCGCGGGGCCGCGAAGTGGGGCGCGAGCGGTGCGCGGGCAGTGCGCGGGCTTAGTGCGGGCTGTGCGGGCTGCGCATGCGGTGCACGGGGCGGCAGCGGGCCTGAAGGGGCGATCGCGGGGCCGACTAGGTCGCTAAGGGGCGAGCGGCGGGTCGATCGCGGGGCCGACGGGGCCGTACGAGGCGGTGCGCGGGGCCGTAAGGGGCGGTGCGCGGGGCCGTAAGGGGCCTTAAGGGGCGGCGTGGCGGGGCCGTAAGGGGCAAACGCGGGGCCGACGGGGCTTAAGGGGCGGCGCGACGGGGCCTTAAGGGGCGGGTCGCGGGTCGCTAGTGCTTAGGGGCCAAAAAAAAAAAGTCGAGGCGCCCTAGGTAGGTAGGTAGGTAGGTAGGTAACGGTGGGCCCTTAAAAAAAAACGGTCCTAGCGAAGGACCTGCTCTGAAACCATGTCGAAACAACAGACTGGAATGGTGAACTAGAAAGGATTGTGAGTACAAATATGAAACCCTAATGTGGTGACCCCCCTATAGGCTAACCCACTACAGCCTACACAAACACAACACATATAATGTTTGACAGTGAGATTCTTTGGCCTGTCTGCTGCACGCATCCCTGCTGCTGCTGCTCCCCATGACATGGCAAACATCACCTGCCAGCATGCCACGTGTCCGAGCAACTCCACGTGCATGCCAACGAGTGACAGCAAGGGCGTCACCTGTGCATTCAACCCGGGCTTTGCTGCACTCAACGGCACTTGCCTAGGTATGCTGGTAGTGATGCTACAGGTATGAGTCTCTGCGCTTTTGCCTCGATGCCACCGTGGCATGCCCACCATCATTTGTGAGCGCTCTAAGGAAACTGGTGCTGGGTAGTTGCATAAGTTCCAACATCCATCCCAATGGTTTGCTGTTTTTGCCTTGTTCTTCCATTCCGAGTCTCATCTCAACACGCGGTTATTTTGTGTCGCTTGTGTCACAGGCACATGCGCTGTCCTGAAGTGTGGGGCTAATGCCACGTGCAGCATAAATGAGGCAGGGAATGCAATCTGTTCCTGTGACAAGGGCTTAGAAACCCTTGCTGATGGCACTTGTGCTGGTGAGGCGTGGTGGTTTGAAACCCCAAGACATGCTTTCAGGCTTTTGTTCCTGTTGTTGCCTCGTTTTCCGGTACATATAATTTTTTGCCTTACATCCTCTCAGTGTTTTCTTCTTGTTTCTTTGTATTCCCATTCTCATCATCTTAGCTCAACTTTTCTCGTGTTGCTTGCAGTGTTTTGTTATTGTCGCCTCGCTTTCAGGTTCCCAATTTCATCTCAACATGCGGTTTCTTGTCTTTCTCGGGTCACAGGCAAATGCGCTGTCATGGAGTGTGGGGCCAACGCCGCGTGCAGCATAAATGAGGCAGGGAATGCAATCTGTTCCTGCGACAAGGGCTTAGAAACCCTTGCTGATGGCACTTGTGCTGGTGAGGCGTGGTGATTTGAAACCCCAAGACATCCTTTAAGGCTTTTGTTCCTGTTGCCTCGTTTTCCGGTACATATAATTTCTCGTCTTACATGCTCGCAGTGTTTTCTTCTTGTTTCTTTGTATTCCCATTCTCATCATCTTAGCTCAACTTTTCTCGTGTTGCTTGCAGTGTTTTGTTATTGTCGCCTCGCTTTCAGGTTCCCAATTTCATCTCAACATGCGGTTTCTTGTGTTTCTTGGGTCACAGGCAAATGCGCTGTCATGGAGTGTGGGGCCAACGCCGCGTGCAGCATAAATGAGGCAGGGAATGCAATCTGTTCCTGTGACAATGGCTTAGAAACCCTTGCTGATGGTGAGGCGTGGTGGTTTGAAACCCCAAGACATCCTTTCAGGCTTTTGTTCCTGTTGCCTCGTTTTCCGGTACATATAATTTCTCGTCTTACATGCTCGCAGTGTTTTCTTCTTGTTTCTTTGTATTCCCATTCTCATCATCTTAGCTCAACTTTTCTCGTGTTGCTTGCAGTCTTTTGTTATTGTCGCCTCGCTTTCAGGTTCCCAATTTCATCTCAACATGCGGTTTCTTGTGTTTCTTGGGTCACAGGCAAATGCGCTGTCATGGAGTGTGGGGCCAACGCCGCGTGCAGCATAAATGAGGCAGGGAATGCAATCTGTTCCTGTGACAAGGGCTTAAAAACCCTTGCTGATGGCACTTGTGCTGGTGAGGCGTGGTGGTTTGAAACCCCAAGACATCCTTTCAGGCTTTTGTTCCTGTTGCCTCGTTTTCCGGTACATATAATTTCTCGTCTTACATGCTCACAGTGTTTTCTTCTTGTTTCTTTGTATTCCCATTCTCATCATCTTAGCTCAACTTTTCTCGTGTTGCTTGCAGTGTTTTGTCATTGTCGCCTCGCTTTCAGGTTTCCAATTTCATCTCAACATGCGGTTTCTTGTGTTTCATGGGTCACAAGCAAATGCGCTGTCATGGAGTGTGGGGCCAATGCCACGTGCAGCATAAATGAGGCAGGGAATGCAATCTGTTCCTATGACAAGGGCTACGGAAAGCTTGTCAACAGCGCGTGTGCTGGTGAGGTGTGGCGGTTTGAAACCCCAAAGGAAGCTTCCAGTGTTTTGTTATTGTTGCCCCATTTGGCGGTTCCCAATCTCATCTCAACACAACATTTTTTTTGTGTCGCTTGGGTCACAGACAAATGCGCTTTCATGGAGTGTGGGGCAAACGCCACATGCAGAATAATTGAGGCAGGGGATGCAATTTGTTATTGTAACAAGGGCTCTGAAAAGCTTGTCAACGGCGCTTGTGCTGGTTAGGCGTGGCGGTTTGAAATCCCAACGCTTGCTTGCATTGTTTTGTTGTTGTTACCTCATGTTCCCGTTCCCAATCTCATCTCAACACACATTTTATCCTGTCGCTTGGGTCACAGGCACATGCGCTTCTACGGCGTGTGGGGCCAACGCTAAGTGCAGCATGGATGCAGTAGGGAATGCAATCTGTTCCTGTGACAAGGGCTTTGAGAGGATTGCCAACGACACTTGTGTTGGTGAGGCCTGTGGTTTGAAAGCCTGAAGCATACTTACGGTGCTTTGTTCTTGTTGTCTCCAGTTCTCGTTTCCAAGATGTATCTAAACATAAAGTTTCTCATGTTGCTTGCATGCAGTGTTTTGTTTATGTTGTCTCGCTTTCCCATTCCCAATCTTATCTCAACGCAAAACACCTTTTCTCGTATTGGATGTGACACAGAAATGCGATCCGATGAAGTGTGGGTACGGGGGCAGTTGCAGCAAGGATGGGTCAGGGGTTCCATTCTGTTCCTGTCTAGAGGGCTACGTGTTGCTTGCCAATGACACCTGTGTTTGTAAGGCCTGGTGCCTTGAAACCCAAAAGCCAGCCTGCAGTGTTTTGCTCTTGTTGGCTCGTGTTCTTGTTTCCAAAATTTATCTCAACACAACGTTTTTCATGTTGCTTGCGTACAGTGTTCTATTTCTGTTGTCTCGCTTTCCCATTCCCAATCGTATCTCAAAGCAATGCACGTTCTTGTATTGCATGTGTCACAGTGAAATGCCCAGCGGACAGGGAGTGTTTTCGTGGCATATGCAGCAAGGATGGATCAGGGGTTACATCCTGTTCCTGTAAAAAGGGCTACATGTTATTTACCGACGAAATCTGTGCTGGTGAGGCGAGGCCCTCTGAAACCCAAAAGCAGGCCTGCAGCATTTTTTTTTTGTCCCCTCGTTTTCCTGTCCCCAAAATCTATCTTGATGCATCAATTCTCATGTTGCTAGCATGCAGCGTTTTGTTGCTGTTGGCCCGTTTTGCAACGCACCTTTTCTCGTGTTGCTTGCATCACAGAATATTGTCCGAGGGACTGTGGGGCCAACGCTGTTTGTGGCAACCAGGGGAGCGGAGAATTCTGTTTTTGTAACAAGGGCTTTGAAATGCTTCCCGATACCACTTGTGCTGGTGAGGCGCAGTGCTCTGAAATGAAGAAGCAAGCTTGCTTGGTTTAGTGAAGGCGCGGTGACCCTAAACCCTTACCCTAAACTTTTTTTTTCTCTCTCTCCCTTGTTTTGCCATGCCCAAAATCCATCTCAACACATCGTTTCTCATGTTGCTCTCTTGCAATTTTTTGTTACTGCTGACTCGTTTCCCCATTTCTCAAACATGCCTCAACTCAATTCGCCTTTTCTCATGGCACTTGCGTCACAGACACATGCGCCAAGTGTAGGGCCAACACCACGTGCAGCAAGGATAAGGCAGGGGTTGCATACTGTTCCTGTAATGAGGGCTTTGACATGCTTGCTGATGGCACTTGTTCTGGTAAGGCGTGGTGCTTTGAAACCCAAAAGCAGGCTTGCAATGTTTTGTTCTTGTTGCCTTGTTTTCTTGTGTCCAAAATCTATCTCAACACAACGTTCTCATGTTGCTTGCTTTTCGTTACTGTTGACTCGTTTTCATTCCCTAATCTCAATGCAACAGATCATTTCTTGTGACGCTTGCATCAGAAACATTCACTCTCCTGTTTTCAAAGGTGCTCCTGTGTTCGAAGGTGATTTTGTGTTCATACCGATTTCCATCCTATCTTCACACCTATCCTTCCTTGTATGCACTCGTCACACCTGGTCTGCTTGTGTTTCAGATGCTGCATGCTTGGCTTTGGGTTGCTCGCCTTGTGGGACTTGTCTGAAGCAGATTAGCACTAACGTGCACTACTACAAATGGGGTGAGCAGGCATGGGAGGGGGCATGGTCTAGCATGGTGCGGCAGGTTTGACATGGAATGGTGTGATAGTCATGCTGTGTTTTCCACAACTTAGATTCTTACTGCCTGTCATGTTGGACAACAATGTTTCAGCTTTCAGGTTTTTCCCATCCTTGCTTATCTTCAACGAGTCTATTGCAACTCTGCACTGCCCAACTGCACTCTGTTCTGAGTCGACTCAAAACGTCTTTCAGGCTTTTCTCACCCTTGCGCATCTTCAATGAGTCTATTGTAACTCTGCATTGCCCTACCGCACTCTCTCTTACCTCTATTGCCCTTCTCGGACTCGCCATGTGGCAGCTGTCCCTCTGGAGCCACCTGCAAGACCACACCTGCACGTGACGAAACAAACTTCATTCCCAACCTTACCCACTGTGACCTTGCACTGTCCTACCGCACCCTCTCTTGCCTCTCTCAGACTCGCCCTGTGGTAGCTGCCCCTCTGGAGGAACATGCAAGACCACACCTTCCAAGGCAGGCAACCCGATTCTGTACTGCGCTTGTCCTGACGGCCATGGCATGACCCCAGACGGTTGCATTCAAGGTGTGACACCACTTCCCTGAGACATGGTGCTTTACTTCATGTGCCTTACTACAGGTGCCTTATTCCATGTGCCTTGTTCCATGTGATCTATTGCATGCACCTTTTCACATTCCCAGGCGGCAAGTCTACAGTGGGAGCAGCGAGCATAATGCTCATCCAGGACCCCAAGGCACTGGGCAAGGCATCCCGGCCGTACACCCTGCGCGCCAACCTAGACGGGTGCATGGATCTTCCCAAGGAGGTGGCTGGAAACTACAAGACACGATACGGCGTGTACAACATGAATGGCAGCACTCTCACTTGCAACACTTTCCAACTCTGGGCGGGCAGCAGTTGTTCAGGGAAGCTTCTATCTGCGGGCCCTCTTTCAACTGTTTCTTACAGTACAGTCTTCAAGTGAGTCACATAAGTCATTCTGGTAAGACAATGCCCCAGATTTTCTGTTGACGTGTCCCTCACCTGCGTTCCTCCTTTCCCACTGTTTTCTTTCTGTGCACCAATTGCCATTCACTTCTTTCCCTCCTCTTTCTCACTGTTTCATCCCCTCCCCTATTTACTCTTCCTTTCCCTCCTTTTCACTCCCTTCCCTCCCCTTCTGGTTCACTGCTAAGCAATGGTGAGATTAGTGGCAATATCAGTTCCATCTAGTGCAGAAATTAGCTGCAGGGACAGGTACAGGCAGTATCTGCAGGGACTGGTGCAGGCAGTAGCCACAACACGAGGGGTTGGCTTATGCAGTGGAGAAATTGCTATGTGTAGGAGGTTGGAAGCAGGGCTGATCTATCAGCGTATTTGATCTGGTTACCATAATTCCTTGAATTAAAGACAGTCCCATCCCGGGCCTCACTATAAAGTCTTTCATTAGAACGGGATGGCACAAACAAAGGTTATGTTTGCGAAGCTTGTTCAGACAGTTGTAGTAGTGTGCTCAGATCCACTGAATAGTTAGCATGGAAGCTTCTGATAAGCCTGACAAGATCCATGGCTGGAGAGCTAGAGAACATGTTTGAGAACATTTTGTGTCAGTCAGTATGTTATTGTTGTATTTAGTGATTTTATGTTCTTTCCAACATCTGCAAGCGAGCTGACCAGTAAGCAAGATGCCAATAACTAGGAAGATGTCGCAAATCTATCGCGACCTGCCTTTGTCACCTGGCGAGTACCCACTGTAAGGGGGCGTTCCCACGGTTTGGACGACAAGTGAGTTTGGATACGCGACTCGCAAATTTGCAAATTTCGAGAAATTGGTCAACATGCGGCTCGGGTTTGGACACAAACAACGCCATCGACTTCGGTCGTGCACAGAAGCATCCACGACCGTGTGCGAACAGATCTAACGGCCCACGACGCCTACCACAATGGGCCACGACCCATGTCACGGGAGTCAGAGTTCGTACTAGAGCAGTTGGCTCCACTTTGATGGAAGAAGCAAACATTTATTGGTTGCGACCTGGGCTGCGCCAGTCAATTCGGTCAAACGGTCGTCAGATGGTCGTTAGGGCTCGCATGGCTTCGGTGTCCAGAGTGGGGCAGTACCCCACTCTAGACACCATCAAGCCAAATCACGAGTCGCGTATCCAAACTCACTTGTCATCCAAACCGTGGGAACGCCATCTAATTCGTCAAAACTGAAGTCGTCCCCTGATTGCATATTAGCGGTCCTGGGGTGTCCTGGACATTCCAGCTAGGCGGTATGTGTGGGAAGCACGTGCAGTTCGGGTGTGCAGCTGATGACATGTACAACAAAAGTAGGTCTAAAACCCTGGGGTTTGGAGATTTCGCGAATGATGTTTCGACAAGTAGTCGAGCAGATATTAGCAAACTCATATCTGCGGGGGGCATGCCAGGAACACGTGCTGATGCTGACGTGTATGTCCAGAGTTCGGGTGTCCTGGACAGCCCAAAACCGCGATCTCACACTAGAGTTCTCTGCGAACATCGCCCGGGGAGGGCTGATCGCAGGAAACGCGATCCTGCGGGAGAAAAGTCTGTGAGAGCGGCGAATCTGTTACAGCAGCGAAGCTTGCGGGCAAAGTCAAACTCGCAATATTTTAGCTGCTAGCACTGTGATAGGCTGCGACGCTGTTACCTCAGTTATGTCAAGCTCTACCATCGTTCATCAGCTGCCGCCGCGTTCCTCGCTTCATCGGGACAGCAAAACTTGTTTTTCAGCACAAAGCCTCCGAACCAACAAGTCACACGATCGAGCAGCCATGGCAACATTTCTTCCGCCGCATCTGTCGTGCTGTATGATAGCAACGTCAGCAGGCTACTTACCAACACATTTTAAGAAGTTCTTACTGTTATGTACGTGTATACTACTATTATCTACCACTAGCCTCGTGTTGTACCATCTCAACAATATTGTATCACGACCATCTTTTCCTAGCACTGCGCTATATATTGCCCGTGCGCCACGCGGCGTGCGACAAGCAGTCGCGTCACCCAGAGATAGTCGGTTGTCGACGAACGCGCGACATTCGTGACTCGGTTGTGGGTGCTTCCCAGCTGACGTGGCGGTTGACCCCATCATGGCCTCCAATCCTGCCGCGCTTCTTCTGCTCCTCGTCCTTGCCGTCATCTGCGGTGAGCTTCGAGTCGCCATGTCCACTTCTCCTCTCCTGTTTCTCCTCGTCCTTGCTGTTATCTGCGGAAAGCCATTCCGTTTTCTCTCATGTTGAGAGGCGCGAAAATCTGCCCCTCCTAGCACCCTTCCTGTAACGCATCGCCCTCCTACCCTACGAGCAATCCTAGCTAAAGCGCTACCTAAGTAAGGTAGCGACTTACTGGAAAAAGAGGTTGGAGGAGATGAGTGGTGATTGGTCCACAATTGTGGACAACCACCCACTAAAAGACAACCATGGTTGGGATCCAACCCAACCCCCACATTGGTTGGAATTTTAACCAATGGCAATGGAACATTGTTGTTACAAGTTACAACATGTAACAAAACCATCATTATCATAATTCTATTGCTCTCATTGGTTGCTAATCCAACCATTGTGCCACCTAAGCAAACTCACCCCTAGGAGCTCCTTGCCCTTGTTGCCATGGAGGAAGTGGAGCTCCCCAAGGAGGTCTAGGAGGGGTTTGAGCTAACCAAGCTCATTCTCAACTCCCAACTTCCAATTAACCAAAATGGAAATGGGATTTTTCTCTAAGTACAAGGCTTTTCCCTCACAAGTGCTCTAAGCTCCAACTACCCCTTTGGTGGAAGCTACTCCATCACTCTCCAAGCTTCAACTACCAAGTCTTCAACACTCAAGCTATCATAGGAGCTAGTTTACCTTGTGTGTATTTTGTTGTTGGCGCTTTTATAAGCCTACTATTGACCCTTTTGTGGGCATTCATTTATAAGCCCGGGTCTTCATTGTGATTTGAAGGGCGTTTTCATATAAGCCCGTGTTACATTTGGTGTTCAGAGCTTTAATTATCCTTGGCCCTGTATGGCTAACTAGATTTTTTTAAAGGAGTTTCTAGATCTTAGATCTAGAATAGTCTCCCAAGATCAAGAAGACATCTTCAAGAATTTCTAAGATATAAAAGCTCTTTGAGCTTTAAGAGAATTCATTTCTCTGCCCACCTTCTTGGTGGAAGACTCATTGCTATTTTTATAATAGCAGAGTGTTACAGATCTAAGAGATTTGTTAAAAGATTCCTCTAAATTTGCTTTTTGAGCAATTTGGGGGAACTCTCTCTATTTCCTTCTTGGAATAGAAGACTTGTTTAACAACTCTTATTCTGTAATTTTCTCTTTGTGAGAATATTGATTTATTAAAAGATTTCTGAAATTTTCAGAATTTCTTGCCTATCACTTAAGGGATAGAGGACTCCTATTAAGATCATATTTTCTTAACAAAGAAGAAACACTCTCCTTAAGCTTCATCTTAACAACTCCTCCATGGCTACTCCTCATGAGGAAGCATCAAAGGAGGATGTCCCTATGACCTCAGTTGATGAACTTGAAGACTTTCCAGACCTTGACCTTAATGCTGAGGATGGCATAGGAGACCTTCCTGTGGAAGAGGAAGAAGCACTGGGAAACCAGGAGGAGAATGGAATCCAGGAAGGGCTTGATGATGTCGGCACGGATGATAACTTCCCGGAGGAGTTTGAAAAACTTCAAACCACGGTGGCCGAGCAAGCATCTTCCTTGCTGCAGCAGAAACGCAGGGTCAATGAGCTTGAGGCTCAAGTTGCTGAGCAGAAAGTTTCTATTGAAACAATCCAGGCTCAGCTTACCAAAGTCACTGCTGAGGCTCGTCAGTTTAAGAGGTCTCTTGGCCTCAAGAACAACCAGATCAAGAGCCTTGAGGACACCCTGCAGCAGCTAAGTGCTACGTGCATCAGTCTCGAATCGACTTGCACGACGCTGGAAGCGCAGAATAGGGAGCTCAGGAGGAGACCGATATATCGCCCCCCTCCTAACAATGGGCAGCCCTCTTCTTCTATCGGAGCTCCAACAGAGCAGCCGATGACGCCTGGCGCACCCGCATTTGGGTCGCTCCCCACTGGCTTGCCGAATTTCATTCATGGCAAGACGAACGTGGAATCCTGGCTTCATCATGTGGAGGAAATGCTTTCCATCCACAACGTGCGCCCCGACACACGCGTTATTGCTGCTACTGGTGTTCTCGATGAGACTGCGCGCAACAGAGACTACAGCACTATGAAGCTCGCTGGAGCAACGTCGGCCACCTTCGGATGGACTGATTTTCGCAGCGTGATGAAGGACGCTTTCCATGTGCAAAAGACTGACCTGGAAGTGCGCGGCCGTATCAAGAGCATGCAGTGCGGAAATCGCACTGTTCAGGAGTATGCTAATGAGTTCGAACGGACTATGCTGCTCTTGACCGTCGCTCTCACTGAGAACGAGGCAATGTCATCGTTCTACGAAGGCTTGCCTCAGTGGGTTCGCGAGAGGCTCGTGCTGGGCATGAACCAGTACACTACGTACAAGGAACTCAAGACAGCTGTCATTGAGCTTGACGTGAGCGTCCGCACCTGCCTCAAGGCCGCCAAGGGCAACCTGCACAGCGGGGATGAAGGCCCTAGTGGCCAGAACAATGCGGCGCAGCCTTCTAATGGGAAGGGCCCTTAGAAGAAGAGGCCTTTCCAGCCGCAGGGCCAGCAGAATGGGTCACAACCTAAGAAGCCCTTTCACAAGGGTGGCCAGCAGAGGAACGAAACTCCTTTCTGCACCTACTGCAAGAAGATGGGTCATACGAAGGGGCAGTGCCGTATGCTGAAAAAGGCTGAGGATTCTGGCAAGTCGCCGCAGGTGATCAAAAAGGGGGATGCAGGACCCTCAGGCTCGCGTCTGGATTTTCACAAGTCCAACTAGGGTGTGGGTACCTAGCTGGACAGGTAGATCGAGGTGATGAAGCTTACGTCCTTCGTGACGATGATTTTTTAAAGCTAGAGATACTTGCAGAGTGCAAAATCTCTTGTTTGTTTGCTTCTTCTTTGAGTGAAGATTCTGTTTTCCTACCTCGATTGTACCCACTTACGCAACTATCTATCGAAACACTCAGAGATAAATTCTCTGTCATTTGCTGCAACGTGGATGAATTGCCTTCCATAATGGAATTGGTGGGTCGTTGTACCCAAGAGCACCCATTGACTTCAGTCGGTCTGATGACTCACACAATCAAAGGCAAACATTTTCATATGCTTAAGGGATGGACAGTACAGGCCGCATGGGATAAGGGATATCACATGTGGTGGCCTAACAGCCGATCTTATGGTCGCGCAAAGCATAATATCAAGGCATACTACCTCCCACCAACTCGCATCGTTGCATGCCCCATTCGACCAAAACATCAACAAAACCTATTGCTGGTGGGTCGAATAGACGGGGATGAAGCAAAGATTCTTGTTGATACGGGCGCGACTGTTTCTCTTTCGATGAAAACAGAGCCGCCAGTCGTGGGGTCCTCGTTGAAGGGCCGTCTTGCCCCATTCGTCTTGGTGACGATCGAGTCATCCCAAGCAAAGGGCAGACACGTATCAATATGGAAATTCAAGGCTATAACGAGACCATTAACGTTTACGTCGTTTCATTACTGGCAGGCGTAGACCTTGTTCTCGGAATGGACTGGCTTCGAGCCAATTAGGTCATCCTGACTTTCAACACAACACAGTAACTTTCACTAAGAATGGTGTTGTGGTTCGGTGGCATGTTTCAAGGGTTGTTAACATTGTTGATGCCCCACATTCCGATCGCCCCGACGTGCAATTTGCCCTTGCAAATCAATTTGGGCAAGATGCAAAATCAGCTGATATGTGAAAAACGACGAGGAATGAGTGCATTGAGCAGCATGAGGAGTACAAGTACCAAACCCTAAAGTGTTGTACCCCATGTAAGCTACCCCACTACAGCCTACACAGACTATAGTATATGAGTTTGACACACCCCCATAGGCAAAGTGGGGGAGAACAAGGGGTCACAAGACCAGTCAAGCAAAGCAAGCTCAGGGTGGATCACAACGTCACCACACATTCTGAGCACAAGTTCAAGGCCACAAGGCCAGTTCACATGCAAGATTACATATATATAACGCTAAACAAGCAAGAGCAGGTATATATATATGTAACAGTACAAGCAAGGTCAAGAAGTGAGCAAGTGAGGCAAGGTAGGCACAAGACCTAACAGAGTACAGAAGCGCTGATGATCACAAGGCGCGAGTGCCTTAGTGAAGATATCAGCAGTGTTGGCCTGAGAGGCCACGTAAGCAAGGCGCAGCTGACCACGCTGCTGCAGCTCACGAGCAAGGAAGTAGCGAAGAGCGATGTGCTTCGTTCTGTGCTCCAGTCTGTGCTCCCGACACAAGGCCAGCATGGCCTTGTTGTCTACGTACAGCACTGGAGGAGAACGAGGCGGCTCTCCTAGGTCAGTCAGCAGGTAGGTGAGCCAGCGTAGCTCCTGTGCAGCCATGGCCCCTGCGTAGATCTCAGCCTCACAACTGGAGCCGAGAACAGAAGACGAGCGGGTAGACCGCCACGAAACAGAGCCGGAACCAAGGCTGAAGGTGTAACCCTGTGACGACCACTGCGTAGCCTGGTCGTCAGCCCAAGAAGCGTCTGCGTGACCAGTGAGGACCACTGGACTCTGCCCTCCAAGCACAAGCCCCATGCCCGACGTACTGCACAAGTAGCGCAACACCCTCTTCGCTGCAGCCATGTGCTCTGGTCTGTGTCTCCCAGGAGCAACATAGCGTGCCAGAATGCTAAGAGGGTATGCAAGGTCAGGTCGAGTGCAGGTCATCAGGTACATGAGGCAGCCAACAAGCTCTGGGTACGGGCCACTCGGCTCTACGGGCTCATCCGAAGGCAGAGCTGAGAGCGAGTGGCGTGTAGACAGAGGAGTGGCCTGAGGCGAGGAGTACGTGAAGCCGAAGCGCTGAAGGACCTGCTGCACCATGTGTGACTGAGTCAGGGTAATGGTGCGCTGTGCTCTGTCCCGGGTGATCTGCAAGCCAAGGTAGCTGCGCAGTTCACCCAGGTCTGTGCACGTGTGTCTCTTCTGCAGCTCGGACTTCACGTAGGCGAGTCCAGCAGTGTAAGCTATAGCAAAGACCAAGTCGTCGACGTACACGAGGATGTAGAATGGCGGCAAAGAGGTGTCGGTGCGCAGAAACAGTGACGGGTCAGCAGTAGAAGGAGCAAACCCAAGAGCCGCAAGTGTAGTCCTCAGTGTGTCGTGCCACTCACGAGGTGCCTGGCGGAGACCGTAGACTGGCCGCCGGAGGCTCCACTGGGTGCCAGGAGGAAAAGTCTCAGTGAAGCCAGGTGGGCGGCGCAGCCAGATCTCCTCGTGCAGGCTGCCCTGCAAGAAAGCAGTGCTGAAGTCAAGAGAGTGCAGCTCGTAGTCTCGGTGAGCGGCTATGTGCAGCAGTACCGAAGAGTGGTCATCTTCGGGGTGGGAGAGAAGGTCTGAAAGTAGTCAACTCCCTGCCGCTGACTGAAGCCACGAGCCACGTAACGCGCCTTGAAGACGGGCGGAGAACCCGGCGGCCGCTTCACCCTGAAAATCCACATGCCACTGACGATGTTCGCCCCAGGCGGGGGAACCTCGTCAACGTAGGTGCCTGTGGACTTTCAGGAAGCCATCTCTGCGTCCATGGCTGTCTGCCACTGAGAGGAGTAGGGACCCTCTATCGCCTCCGCGTAAGAGCGCGGAGTCGGGATGTCAAGTGCATCCGGGTCTCCCTCAGGGGCAAGCAGCATGGACACGAGATGAGGTGAAGCAGCAGCCAAGCACTGGAACTCCTCCTGCCTGTCCTCAAGGACGTCCGTGCCAAGAGCACACTCACCCCCGACGGACGGAGGACAGACAGACGCGGACTCAACGACGACACTGGCAGCGTAGTCTAGGCGACAGCGAGCAGCGAAGTCGACAAGCTCAGCAACCAGAGCAGACGCAGCAGTAGACTCAAAGGAAGGGTCAGTGACGATAGTAGCAAGGAGACGCGTGACAGTAGGACGCGCAGCACGAAGGGAGTCCGACTCCGGGTCAGCAAGTGCAGGAAGAGAGGACTCAGGAGGAGAAGGCAAAGGGGCACGCAGTGGAGCAGTGGAAGGACGCAGAGACATCCGGTGCGTGCCGGGGACAGGGGGAGGACGCTGACGTGAACCACGACCACTAGTGCGAGCAGTACGGACAGGCGACGCAGGGCGAGACGCAGGCTCACGACGCTCAGCAAGACCTCCAGTAGGACCAGTGTAGGGAGAAGGAGAAGGAAGCGGGGAGGCTGGCTGTAACTGTGACTCAGACTGGACAGGAGGCGGACACTCTAAGCCAGGAGCAGGACCAAGAGAGGACGGAAGACCAAGAACCTGCTCAAGGAGCGGAACGAAGTACGGCCGTGGCCGCGCAGCGCCACCAGTACCAGCAGGAACAGCACCAGCACCCCCAACAGTAGCACCAGCACCAGGAGTACCCCCAGCTCCAGCAGCGCCAACTCCAGCACCCTCAGAAGCACCAGCGCCAGTAGCACCTCCAGTGCCAACACCCCCAGTAGCTCCAGCTCCAGTCGGACCACCAGAAGACGCAGTAGCTCCAGCTCCAGGAGCACCAGCAGCACCAACGCCAGTAGCACCAGTAGCACCACCAGCTCCAGCACCAGGAGCACCCGTAGGCCCAGCAGCTCCAGTACACCCTGTACGAGCACCTCCGGGACCCGCTGCACCAGCACCCTCAGCAGCAGCAGAACCTCCAGCGTCCGTAGCACCGCCAGCTCCAGCAGCACGCCTCCAGCGCCGGGAAAACCAGTCACGCAGCTCCTGTGGAGAGAGTAGCTCCCGCCGGGATGATGCACCCGAAGAACCTCCAGACGCCACCAGACGCCACACGAGCAGGCCCAGCACCCTCAGGCTCCGCACTCCGAGACGCAGCACCCCCAGGCTCAGCACCCCCAGGCGCAGCACCCCCAAGCTCAGCACCCCCAGGCTCAGCACCCCCAAGCTCAGCACCCCCAGTCGCAGCACCCCCAGACCCAGCACCCCCAGGCTCAGCACCCCTAGCAGCACCAGAGTCAACAGCTACCTCGACAGGCTCGACCGCATCTACCTGGGACACACCTGAGGGGGCAGGACCCTGAGGGGGGAGGGGGTCTACCGGAGGGGGACCTGGCGTAAGGAAGAGCGGCGGGGGAGGGAGGGACGCAGTGCGGTAGGGGAAGAGACGGTAGTAGGGAACCGACTCGTCAAAGGTGACGTCCTGGGAGGACAGAACACGACGCGAGGTGGGGTGGTAGAACTGCCAGCCTGGCGCGTCAGGAGGGAAGCCAAGGAAGACGCAGGGAACAGCACGAGAGGACAGCTTGTCCGCAGACAAGTCGCGGACAAACGCCCGAGATCCCCAGACACGGAACGCAGACGCATCGCCAACCTTCCCCGTCCACAGTAAAGCAGGGGAGGTCTCCGGCATGGAGACCCGGGGGTGAAGGTTGATCTGATGTGCCGCGTACCGAACCGCAAACGGCCACAGAAAATGGGGGGCAGCCACATGGACCATGGACGTACGAGCGACGTCCATGATCATGCCAATGCGGCGCTCAGCAATCCCATTTTGCTGTGGAGAGTCCGGAAGCGTGAAGGTCTGGCGGATGCCTCGTGCACGACAGAAGGCCCGCAGAAGGTCAGAGGAGAACTCTCCGCCTCTGTCGGAGTGCAGACGCAGAACAGGAAAGTCCGAGCCGAAACTCTCCCTGAGCTGGAGACGAGCTGCGCGGATCCAGGCGATCAACACCTCAGTGACGTCACCCTTGCTGCGCAAGGGGAAGACTGTGGTGTAACGCGAGTAGTCGTCAACCACCAACAGGAAGTAACGCTCGTGACCCTGGCCACGGACGCGGGCTGGGCCCCACACGTCCATGTGAAGCGTCTGCAGCGGAGCCTCTGTCGGAGGAAACTCGGAGGAGTGAGGAGCAGCGCGCTGCCGCCCCTCGACGCAGGGAACGCAGGTGGGGGCAGGCCCCGGAGGAAGGGGAGGGAGGGACCGGGGGAGGCCAGAGACAAGAAGACGGGAAGCCATGCCTCGAAGACGAGGCAGGGAGGGGTGACCAAGGTGGTGGTGCCAGAGGAGAGTCCGGTGGGACAGGAGACGACACGAGCAGGGGGCAGACTCAGGGCCAGACCTGGACGCCGCAGCAAACACCTGACCCGACGCTGCTACCTGAGCAGACTCAGCGACTGGAGGAGACTCAGTAGTCAGTGTGTACAGGCTCGACCCCGGCTGACGGGTAAACGTGGCCAAGTGTCGGCCCGTCCGAGCACACGTACAGTGAGTCACTCGCTGACTCGCAGGAGTGAACTGGTGAACCCCTGCATCCTGGAGGTCAGCACCACTCACCAAGTTCGTAGAGAACGAGGGGAGGTAAAGACCTGACAGGGTGCCAGAAGGGGCCGCCGGACACGGTAGGACAGTGGAGAAGCGGGCAAGGACAGGGCCCCCAGAGGGGTCTGCCAGGGAGACCGCCACTGGCCGACTAAGCGGCGTGAGCGTGGTGCAGTCTCGAAAGAAGGAGCGGGAAGCACCCAAGTCAAGGGTGAAGGTGTGCAAGACCGCAGCAGGCGCAGCACCAGAGAGAGCAGACTCACCAGCACCTGGAGCAGTAGACGCACGAGCACCTAGGGCAGCAGCCTCACCGGCACCTGGAGTAGGGGACGCAACAGCACCTAGAGCAGCAGCCTCACCAACACCTAGAGCAGCACACTGGATACCGGGGTCAGGCGGCACACACAGGTGACAGGCACCCTCAGCACTAGTAGACAATGCATACATGGCAGTGAGGATAGCATCATAGTCAAGAGCAAAGATATCTACCCTCTGCCTAAGCAGCTCCACCCAGTCGGGGAGCTCAGCGTCGTCGCCAAACTCTGTACGCCAAGCGTCGCTCAGACGGGCGAAGCAGCGGGACTCTGTGTGACCAGGCGTCCCGCAAGGCTGACCAGTCCGGACACCCGTGCGAATGACGTACGGGCAGCGAGCAGTACTCAGTGACCCTCTACTCTGAGTGTACCACTCGCGAAGCTGCAGGGGCGAAGGGGTCTCGCGCGGACGACGCTGCAGCTGCACCTCGCCACTACAAGAAGCCCCCGAACTACTCACTCCAGGACGACTCCCACTACGGCCACCCCGACAACCCCAACGAGCGTACCACTCACGAAGCTGCTGGGGCGTGAGGGACTCACGCGGACGGCGCTGGAGCTGCATCTGGCCACGCCAGGAGCAGCAGTAGCAGTAGAAAGAGCAGTAGCAGCAGGAGCAGCAGTAACAGCAGTACGGGCAGGACAGTGCTCACCAGTGGCAAGAAGGGCAGGCGTACGACGGCGGCAACGGCGAGGCCGGCACCACTGTAGGGCGAGGGCTCCGCGGCAGCTGCAGGGGCGGCTGCTCCAGGGGCGGCTGCTCCAGGGGCCAGGGGCGGCTGCTGCAGGGGCGGCTGCTCCAGGGACCAGGGGCGGCTGCTGCAGGGGCGGCTGCTCCAGGGGCCAGGGGCGGCTGCAGAAGTCCAGGGGAGGCTGCTGCAAGGGCGGCTGCTGCAGGGGCGGCTGCTCCAGGGGCCAGGGGCGGCTGCTGCAGGGGCGGCTGCTCCAGGGGCCAGGGGCGGCTGCAGAAGTCCAGGGGCGGCTGCTGCAGGGGCAGCTGCTCCAGTGACCAGGGGCGGCAGCTGCAGGGGCGGCTGCAGTCAGCGGCGGCGGCGGCTGCGGCCCCGAGGGAGGTGGCGGCGGCTGCTGCTGGTAACGGCTGCTGCAGCTGCGGCTTCCGCTGCAGGGACGGCGGCGGCTGCTGCTGCAGGGACGGCGGCGGCTGCTGCTGCGGGGACAGCGGCGGCTGCTGCTGCAGGGACGGCGGCAACCGCTGCTGTAGGGACTGCGGCTGCTGCTGCTGCAGGGGCGGCGACGGCGGGCCGCGAAGGGCGGCGACAAGGCCGTGAGAGGCCGCGAAGGGCGGCGGAGGGGCCATGAAGGGCGGCGCGAGGGGCCGCGGAGGGCGGCGACGGGCCGTGAAGGGCGGCGCGAGGGGCCGCGGAGGGCGGCGACGGGCCGTGAAGAGGCCGCGAGGGGCCGCGAAGGGCGGCGCGAGGGGCCGTAAGGGGCCGCACGAGGGGCCGTAAGGGCGGCACGAGGGGCCGTAAGGGGCCGCGCGAGGGGCCGTAAGGGCGGCGCGAGGGGCCGTAAGGGGCCGCGAAGGGCGACGCGAGGGGCCGACGAGCGGCGCGAGGGGCCGTAAGGGCGGCGCGAGGGGCCGTAAGGGCGGCACGAGGGGTCGTGAGAGGGGCCGCTAAGGGCGACGCGAAGGGGCCGTGAGGGGCCGAGAGAGGGCGCGACGGTAGGGAGGGCACACGGGGCGCGACTCGGGCAGGAGCAAAGCGCGCTCCGGGCAGGAAAAGAAAATTTGTGGTGGGCCCTAGGAAGCGTTCCCACTAGGGAACCTGCTCTGAAACCATGTGAAAAACGAGAAATGAGTGCATTGAGCAGCATGAGGAGTACAAGTACCAAACCCTAAAGTGTTGTACCCCATGTAAGCTACCCCACTACAGCCTACACAGTCTATAGTATATGAGTTTGACATGATACACTCTTTGTTGTACAGCTAGAGGAAATCACACAATCGTCTCCTGAGATCGAGGATTTTCATCCTCAGATGAAGGCTCTGGCAGAGGAATTCAAAGAGGTTTTCGAACCAATTCCTGATGGACTCCCCCGAGACCGCGCTGTGGGTCATACCATTCCAGTGGAGCCTGGAAAGGCACCACCGTTTAGACCTCTGTATCGCCTCAGTCCAGCTGAGTACGAAGAGGCTAAGCAACAAATCGAGGATTATCTGAAAAAGGGATGGATTGAACCAAGCGCATCACCATTTGGAGCACCAATCTTGTTTGTTAACAAGAAGGGTGGAGGCCTACGCTTGTGCGTCGACTATCGCACCTTAAACAAGATCACAATTAAGAACAGATATTCGCTGCCTTGCATTGAGGATCTGTTTGATCGCCTCCAGGGTGCCCAATGGTTTAGCGCATTGGACCTCGCACAGGGGTACCATCAGTTGCGCATCACGAATGACGATGTACCCAAAACAGCGGTTCGCACGCCGTTTGGGCATTTTCAATGGTGTGTGCTGAGTTTCGGTCTGACCAATGCACCGGCCTCTTTTCAAAGGGCGATGAATGATGTCTTTCGTGAGGCAATCGGTCAGTTTGTCCTGGTTTACCTCGACGATATACTGGTCTATTCCAAGACCGAACAGGAGCACACAGAACACCTACAATGGGTGTTAAACAAAATACGGGAGCACAAATTCTATGCTCGCTTTTGGAAGTGTCACTTCTATAAGCGCGAATTAGAATATCTGGGACATCTCGTGGGGAACAGTGGGTTGAAAGTCGATCCCAAGAAAGTGGCGGCTGTTGAGAACTGGCCCGTTCCACAGGACGTGGGTCAAGTCAGGTCCTTTTTGGGACTAGCCAATTATTTTCGCCGTTTCTTGGAGAATTATTCAACCATCGTTGCCCCATTGACCGCACTAACTCGAAAGGGTACTGCGTGGGAGAATGGACCAGACAATGCCAAGAGGCATTTGAAGCGGTCAAACAAAAGTTGACCAATGCTCCCGTTCTGGTATTACCAGATCCAACAAAACCCTACGAGGTAGTCACAGACGCCTCAACAGTAGGGATTGGCGCAGTCCTCCTGCAAGAAGGACGCCCTGTGGCATACGAGAGTAGAAAGCTCTCCCCGGCAGAGCAGCGCTATACGACTTCCGAACAAGAACTGTTGGCAGTCGTCCATGCGCTACGAACATGGCGATGTTACTTGGAAGGTGTGGACTTTGTTGTCACAACTGACCATTGTCCAAACACCTACTTTTCCAGCCAAACCACCCTCACTCGTCGTCAAGCCCGATGGGCTGAACTCCTTAGCGGATTCACCTATGATATTCGATATCGGGCAGGTTCGACGAACATGGCTGATCCCCTCAGCAGACAGCCGATAGGGGCAGCAAACGGGCTTGAGGACACCAAACATGCTGCCGTCTTTGCAGCTTACTTTGGTATCCTCGCGGTCGCCCGAGTGAGTGAGATTACCTTCAGTGGTTTTCTGAAACGAATCCGCAAAGGCTATCACGTTGATTCCTGGTTTCAGAACCCATAAAATACGAAGGATCTCTCGTGTGAGCAAGAGCTCTGGTGGCATGGAAAAGAAATTGCCGTACCACACGTGGGGAACCTGCAAAATGACATCTTACAAGAAGTGCATGCCAGTAAATACAGTGGACACCTCGGAGTTAAGAAAACCCGATGGGCGTTGTCTGACGTATACTGGTGGCCAGGGTTGGGCAATGAAGTCCAGCAGTTTGTTACACGCTGCGACACATGTGCACGTAAGGGCGTGTATGATATTTTTTCGAGTTCGTAAAACGGTTCGAACTTTTGGTGGTAACCAGTTTCGCCAATCTCGTAAATATGTTTCGTCAATGTTGACTTCACGCTGGGAACTACCAAATTCGAACATACAAAAGTAAACAAGAGTCGACATTTTTCCAAACGTGGTTTTGCATGATGAACCGAACGTGTGTGTTTTTAGGCACGTACGAGGTGCAGCGACGCTCGCGAATTGTTCGTTGACTTGTCGCACTGTCAAAAAGATAACACTAGGTAACCTACTAACCATCTAGGCGGCTCGGTTCACCCCTATAATCTCGAACCTCCAAATTCGCACCTGCGCGTGTGATTGTGAGTCTAGCACCTTTGACACCCGCGGCTCGAACTTGCAATAACTCAAAGTCGAATAAATTTCACTCTGTGTTCACATGCTACAATCGAATTTAAAACCTAAACTTATGGCAGTTTCAAAAATCATACACGCCCTAATAAACCGAGCACACAAAAACCCGGTGGTTTGCTTCAACCACTTGCAATCCCTGATGAACCTTGGGAGAGTGTATCAATGGATTTCATCACCGACCTCCCTAAAACACGAGATGGTCATACAGCGATCCTCGTCTTCGTAGATCGTTTGACCAAGATGGTGCACTTCGTGCCTACAACAACTGACGTATCAGCGGAAGCTACGGCTAAGTTGTTTGTGACACATGTTTTCCGTTTACATGGTTTACCCCGTGTGCTAGTGTCTGACCGAGACCCTCGTTTCACAAGCCGTTTCTGGCAGGAGGTCATTCGGACACTGGGGACGAAGCTGAAAATGTCGTCGGCATTCCACCATCAAACGGATGGGCAGACCGAGCGCACAAATCGTACTCTTGAACAAATGCTTCGTTCGTTTATTGGCCCAACACAAGATGATTGGGATGAGCTGTTGCCAGTCGTGGAATTTGCTGTCAACAATTTGGTGCATGAGAGCGCCCACGAGAAACCTGTCATCTTAAATTGTGGTCGGCACCCCACAACACCTGTTACGCATGGGGTCAGTGGCTTGAAAATTCCAGCCGCTAAGGACTTTATTGGCAAGCAGCAAGAAGCGCTTAAGTCTGCTCGTCGTTGGTTGCAACTTGCCCAACAACGCCAAAAGTCTTATGCTGACATGAAACGCCGGGACGTCTCTTTTCAAGAGGGAGACAAAGTTTTGTTGAGTACGAAGAACATTCGACTCAAACTACCTGGGGCACGAAAGTTGTTACCTCGTTGGATTGGGCCATTCGAGGTTATCAAGCAGCTTGGAGAGGTGGCTTATAAGCTTAAGCTACCAGACACCTTGCAGATTCACAACGTCTTCCACGTGTCTCTGTTAAACAAGTATGTAGCCGAAGGCACATACAAACCACCACCAACCATCGTCCTGGGTGAGGAACTATATTATGAAGTCGAGCGTGTGCTCATGCACCGTGATCGACAACGCGGCCGTAAAACAAAACGTGAGTTCCTCATTAAGTGGAAGGGCTATGGGCCTGAACACAATTCCTGGGAGCCAGAAGAACACTTGACTGAGACAGCAGTTCAAGCTTACATGGAAGACCTGGCTCTACAAGCGGCCCCACAGCCAGTGGATGGTGTTGACCCTGGCCGTAATGTGGTGCGCCGTGCTCGCAGCACTCGCCCCAAGAAGCACTCCAAGGCAACGGGGACGTTGCCAACTGGAGGGGGAGGAGTGTAACGCATCGCCCTCCTACCCTACGAGCAATCCTAGCTAAAGCGCTACCTAAATAAGGTAGCGACTTACGGGAAGAAGAGGTTGGAGGAGATGAGTGGTGATTGGTCCACAATTGTGGACAACCACCCACTAAAAGACAACCATGGTTGGGATCCAACCCAACCCCCACATTGGTTGGAATTCCAACCAATGGCAATGTAACATTGTTGTTACAAGTTACAACATGTAACAAAACCATCATTATCACAATTCTATTGCTCTCATTGGTTGCTAATCCAACCATTGTGCCACCTAAGCAAACTCACCCCTAGGAGCTCCTTGCCCTTGTTGCCATGGAGGAAGTGGAGCTCCCCAAGGAGGTCTAGGAGGGGTTTGAGCTAACCAAGCTCATTCTCAACTCCCAACTTCCAATTAACCAA
Organism: Closterium sp. Yama58-4; assembly: GCA_947470075.1. Classification (NCBI taxonomy): domain Eukaryota; kingdom Viridiplantae; phylum Streptophyta; class Zygnematophyceae; order Desmidiales; family Closteriaceae; genus Closterium; species Closterium sp. Yama58-4. The sequence continues at coordinate 145,269 of CANIUD010000082.1, read as the reverse complement.
AATGGAAATGGGATTTTTCTCTAAGTACAAGGCTTTTCCCTCACATGTGCAACTACCCCTTTGGTGGAAGCTACTCCATCACTCTCCAAGCTTCAACTACCAAGTCTTCAACACTCAAGCTATCATAGGAGCTAGTTTATCTTGTGTGTATTTTGTTGTTGGCGCTTTTATAAGCCTACTATTGACCCTTTTGTGGGCATTCATTTATAAGCCCGGGTCTTCATTGTGATTTGAAGGGCGTTTTCATATAAGCCCGTGTTACACTTCCGCTCCCTCCCGCTCACCTCCCACCCTAAACCGCCCCTCTGCATCCAGCAATTGTCACGGCTCACGCGGCGGAAGGCGAGCGCGCGGATCTCCTTACTACTAATGCGCGCGTGCGAGTGCGCGACGTCGGCGGCGCAGCCGATGCTATGTCTGCTAGAAGCCTCAGAATCGAAAGCACAGTAGGAAGCAGAAACGGGAGCACGCGGGTGGGGGTCGGCGTGAAGGTTGGCAGCGGCGGCGGGGCGGTCAACGCGAGCGTGCATGTGGGCACGCAGATCACGGTGTCGGGCGTCAGCCTCAACGTCAGCTTCGACGCCCTCCGCTGCTTCAGCTTCCCCCAGGCCGCGCTCAGGGCACTCAAGGCAGGGCGCGGCGTGCAGGTGTGGTGGAACGGCCTCGCAGGCGGCGACAACCAAGGCCACAGCAAGAGTGGGGGGAGCTCGCGTGGGAAGGAGGCGGGAACGGATGCGGCGCCGGGTGCGGCGTGCAAGCAGTTGCGGTACTTTGCAAACCCCGCCTGCAAGGGCAAGGCGCTGGATGAGGTGCTGAAGCCGCAATACGCCGGCCTTCGCAGATTCTTCAACGTGCCCAGGTGGGTGTTGGGGCACGTGGGGCATGGGAGCACGTGGTGATGGGGGCACGTGGTGATGTGGGCACGTGCGTCATGGGAGCACGTGGGTCATGGAGGCACGTGGATGGGGGCAAGTGGATCATGGGTCCAGGTGGGTGATGGCAGGAGGGTGATGGCTGGTGGGTGATGGCTGGTGGGTGATGGCTGGTGGGTGATGGCTGGTGGGTGATGGCTGGTGGGTGATGGGGGCTGGAGGGTGATGGGGGCTGGAGGGTGATGGGGGCTGGAGGGTGATGGGGGGGGGCTGGAGGGTGAGTGTTCTCTACAAATGCTACTAAGCCTCGGTTGGGTTGTGTCGCCCTAACGTTTTTCTAACGTCTTCTTTGAAATGGCTCCTACTGCCTTCTCTAAACGTGTTCCTAACATCTGATCTGAATGTGCTTCCGACGTTCTTGCAGCACAAAGAAGATCTCCCGATGGACTTCTGTTTCCTGCAAGCCTGGTGCGTGCCTTTGCCACCTTGTAACCTTGCCACCTTTTCTCCGTGTTTTCTTCTCACCTTGCCTCCTTTCCTTGTTGCCACACCTTGCCGCCTTGTCACATTGCTACACACATCGCTTGCTCTCGTCTATGAAATTGAGGGTCTTGCATATCAAATGGTTTCACCGGCATGTCTGTTGCCCCCCATGTCAGACGTCACCTGCCAGCACGCCACGTGTCCGAGCAACTCCACATGTGTGCCTACGACTGACAGCAAGGGCGTCACATGTACTTGCAACCAGGGCTTTAATGCAGTCAATGGCACTTTTCTACGAGCAAAAGCGGTTGCCAACTACGCTGGTGATGACACCCTCTTGTCTTGACACCACCTCTTCTCTTCTCTTCTATCACACTCCCCTCTTATCTCCTGCTCTCTCCTGCGCTTTTGCCTCTATGTAGTATGAACCTGCCCACTTAATTTGAGAATGATTTTAGGCCATCGTAACAAGAACCTGCCCTAGTTTTCATTAAATATCAGTCGTCTCTCAGCACGACTTTCCTTTTGTCACTTGTGTCACATCACAGGCAAATGCGATTCGATAAAGTGTGGGGCCAACGCCACGTGCAGCACGGATGAGGCAGGGGATGCATCCTGTTCCTGTGACAAGAGCTTTGAAAGGATCGCGGATGGCACGTGTGCTGGTGAGACATGCTGCTCTGAAACCCAAAGCATGTGTGGAGTGTAGTTGTTTGAGTTGCTTTGTTTTGCCGTTCCGCACATCTGTCTCAACACACAGTTTCTCATTCGGCTTGCGATGTTTTTTCTCTGTTGACTTGTCATCCCCTTCCCAAACGTATCTTTTCTAAACTCCCCTTTCCTTGTACCACTTGCGTCACAGGCAAATGCGATTCGATAAAGTGTGGGGCCAACACCACGTGCAGCACGGATGAGGCAGGGGATGCATCCTGTTCCTGTGACAAGGTCGTTGAAAGGCTTGCGGATGGCACGTGTGCTGGTGAGACATGCTGCTTCAAAACCCCACAGCAGGCTTGTTGTGTTTGGTTCTTATTCCCGCAAGTTCTTGTTCCCAAACTACCTTTAGCACGGCATTTCTCATGTTGCCTGGATGCAGGGATTTGTTCTTGTTAATTTTTTTGTACTGTAGTTTTCTGATATCGTCAGGCGATATCTTTTCTCTTGGCTCGGTCTCTTTTTTTGTAGACAACTGTGATGCGGTTAAGTGAGGTCCTGGTGGCAAGTGTACGAGGGATGCGAGTGGAAATCCATCCTGTACTTGCAGTTTTTGCTTCAAGCGGTCTTCTGACAAGCTATCTTGCATTGGTGAGTTGTAGGAGTGCAACACAAAGGGCGTGCCTTGCGTTTCGAATCCAGACCTTGAAACTTAGACTCTCCATAACTTGTTTTTGTTGCAAATGTTACTGAATTGTGTGCGTACTTGATGTTGTGACCCTTGATTGTCGAGATCCGGGTATTATACCTTTCTAATGACATTATTTTCTTCCGTTTTCATTGTCGTTTTCTTCTGCAGACAACTGTGATGCAGTGAAGTGTGGGCCTGGTGGCAAGTGCACGAAGGATGCTAACGGAGATCAATCCTGTAGTTGCAGCGCTGGCTTTACGCAGTCTTCTGACTAGCTCTCTTGCATTGGTGAGTTAGAGGAGAGCAAAGTAGAGGGCGTGCCTTGCTTTTCAAACCAAGTCCTTGAAACTTGGCCTGTCTAGAACTTGATTTCGTTGCAAATGTTACCGAATTGCGTGCATATTTGATGTTGTGACCCCTGATAGTCAAGATCGAGGTTTGATAGTTTTCTGATAACATGATGTCCTCCCACTTTCAATGTCGTCTCCTTCACACAACTGTGATGCGGTAAAGTGTGGGCCCGGCGGCAAGTGCACGAAGGATGCTAACGGAGATCCATCCTGTAGTTGCAGCGCTGGCTTCACGCAGTCTTCTGACAAGCTCTCTTGCATTGGTGAGTTGGAGGAGAGAAACACAGAGGGCGTGCCTTGTGTTTAAAACCAAGTCCTTAAAACTTGAACTGTCTAGAACTTGATTTTGTTGCAAATATTATTGAATTGCATGCATCTTTTATGTTGTGACCCTTGATTGTCAAGATCTGGGCAATATAGATTTCTGATAACATGATTTCCTTCCACTTTCAATGTCGTTTTCAATGTCGTTTTCTTTACACTGATTCGAGGTCAAGGACCCACCACCAACACACCTACTCTGTGCGAACTTTCCTGAGATGATCCTGGTTACCATCAATTTCTGATTGCAGCACAAAGCATGCACACAACAGGAGATATGGCTAACCCTTACCCAACCTAGCACAAATCACACACCTACATATATAACTATACACCTAAAATATATTTTTAGTTTGGCAGGCTTATCATATCAGGAGTCTAGACTTGAGGGCAGAGCGAAGCACATCCATTTGCGACATTTAATGGCGCTGTTAGCCAATAATACTGGTTATGCACATTCTCGTCTCTTCATGGGCGGCTAAAATTGTCGCATCTTGAGCATAGAAACGTTCGATCAGCACCATACACATGGCAAAAAAGAATGAAATTCGTACACAGAACCCTCCAGATTGACAACAAAACGGAATTCATAACAAAGTGTGATTCCCAAAAACCATAAACAATGATGATCTTAACATTCTTTATAAGAAAGTAGTATTTTTTAATAGTATAGCACACACATCGTCTTTGTTACGAAGGTTGACAAACATTTTTAGTGTGTGCGGCTCCTTTTACACCATTTGTGATGCCTTAAACTGACATGTTTTCATAGGAATGTATCCTTAGATACCGTTGTCCAAGTTATGCATAAGATATAGTTGGGGAAGGTAATCAAGTATAAATAAAAATACTGTACATGACATTTCTGGGCAAGTTGAATCACACAGTCTCGACCAACAAGCAATAGGTGGATGTACACTTACATCAATTGTCACCTGTCCTGAGCACGTGTCCCCTCCCTCCATCGATCGTGCCATGTCGAACCTCCACCGCACTGAATCTCCGCTTTCTGCATTTCACAACTAGCAGAACCTTTTCTAACCCGGCAAAAATCCGACCCTGCGCAGGATTGATCGGTTGGGGGAGGGGCGCATCCTGAGGACACGTCAACTCCCAAGGAAATGGCAAGATCGGTGGAGGATCGGTGCTGCACACCGATCGTGTTAGGCTAGATGGCCACACCAGTGTTCCCCAACTACGTATTTGCTATCATGGGGTCCATCGAGCCACATGTGACAGGATCGAGGTTTTGTGGGGCAAAATTTCCCAATTGCCACAATTGCACAATCGATCGCTGGCTGGAGGCACATCGATCCTGCGTGCCACATCTGACATGATATTAGGAAGTGTCACCTCTTTCTTCAGGAGGGCGATCCATCGTGCACACGATCGCTGTGTCGGGTATACAGTGCTTTCGCGAGTTGACGAAAGTTCCGAGAAACTTCGAGAGTGAACAGTAAACTGGTCATCATGAGGGAGTCACTTAGGGCTCACTGGATCGATGTGCCAAAAGCTGGCGATTGATTGTGCAATTGTGGGGATCGCGCAATTTTGCCCCATACATTCTACATCTTGTCACCTGTGGCTTTGTGGAGCCCCGCGATTGGAAATTTGCAGTTGGGCACACCGATCGTGGCAGAATCGGTCTTCAGCATTGATTTGCCACGATCGTGACAGTTTAGAAAGAGGTGACGCATCCTGAGTGACCAGTTTACTGTACATTGTCGAAGACTGGCGAAAAAGGGATATCTTGTGATTGGCGACGTCATTAAAATACTGTACACTCTGCACACCGATCGCCTGTACGATCGTGGAAGTTGACGCGTCCTGAAGGTGGGCACAGGACCACTGCATCAACTTGGACAAGCACATACTCCACCCACCCTGAGTGGGCCAACTCGCACTGGCATGCCCTACCAAACGAAAGCCACAACGTCTATACTTCGATAACGACGATAACATTTTCAATTGATGGAAAATCCCAGTGCCCTCGGTATGACCCGTTTGACACAAGTCACATCACTGCCCGTCTGCTTGCCCTGGGTTTAACCCACCTACTGGTCTGCTTCTTCTCGCATTTTTCTTCTGGCAGGTCCCTCAGGAGTAACCAGCTCACGGGTTCAATCCTGTAGAAATTGGCTCTCTGCTATCTTTGACATGCCTGTAAGCCTCCTTTCTGCCACATGAGAAGTCTGGGTGGGCGCAGCCGGCTAGTCTTGAGCCGTGACAAGTCGGTGGGCTGACAAGCCAAGCAGCTGACTTGGCTCATAGCTCCTCCGTTGGTGGCAAGCTGGCTGAACCAATACAACCCGGCTCCGGCATTTCCACGAGCAGTCTGGTACTCGATGGGAAGTGCGCCAGATCCGCGTGGTCGTTTTCCAAATCCTTGTGGATCTGGCATCTACCCGCCAGATCCGCGTGGTCAATCCCTGTGCAAAAGTGGCGCGTCTTCTGGACACGGCTGTCAAGTGTTCAATCCATGCGGAAATTGGCTCTCTAGTATCTCTGCAAGGCTTCTTTCCGCCACATGAGAAGTCTAGGCTGAGCCAACTCGTCAATGTTACGTATTATGTAAAGATCTGTTGTTGTTCACATGTGGTGCCTAGATAATATAGCCTTGCTTTGGTGTGCCCCGTTCTATTTCCGTTCACAATCTCACAGTGAGATTCTCACTGCTTTCTCCTGGCCGCACTAGTTTCAGAGGGCACATTTTTCACGAAATATCATTAGCATTCCTCTCCTCATCTTTTTGCATGATCCTAGAGGCTCATCTTTAAAGAGAAATTCTGTTGTCCTCCAATTTACAAAGGTCTCTGCCCTTGTGCTTCACCACGGTGTACCTCCACCTGCTGGTCTGGTCCTTGCTTCTTGCTTTCGTACGCAATGGCAGGTCTCTCGGGAGTAATCAGCTCGCGGGTTCAATCCCTGTAGAGATTGGCTCTCTACTGTCGCTGTCATCCCTCTAAAGGCTCCTTTATGCCACATGAGCATAAGTCTGGGCCGAGCCTGCTGGTCTCGAGCCGTTGGTGGGTTGACAAGACGAGTTCGTCTCTGCTCCAAGAGCTGACTCGGCTCGTTTCTTGTCCGTCGTAGCAAGCTGGTCGAGCCAATACAGCCCGGCTCCGGCTTTTGCACGAGCCGGAGACAAATGCTCGATGTCACCATGTTTTTTTTTTTGTTTTTTTTTTTTTTTTGCGTATCTGGCATTTACATGTGGATGGCGCATCTTTTGGACAAGACTGTCAAGGCCCACCGACGAGCAGACTACTCCTCAAGCTGACTACGTTGTCTTGCACAGCCCGACTCGTCAAGCTAATCCACACGCTGTCTCCGCTCTCGACGTTGTCACTTCGTCTCTTCCCGTGCCTCTAACCCCCACACCACACTACCAACAGCGCGCTCGACTACAACATGCTGACAGGATCCATTCCCTCCACGATCACAAAGCTCACTGCTCTTACTTTCTTGTAAGTTGGTTCCAGGTTCTCAAAGGTCCGGATGGACCTGCAGAGGAAATAGATAATTTCCAGTTGTAAATATACAATTTTGGAAATATACAATTTTACAATGTGCAGTCAAGGTCAGTACTATGAGTTAGGCATGCGCAAGGGCCGAACCAGGGCTGCACAAAACAGGGTGCGCACCCTTTTTGTGATTAGATTATTTGGCAAAGTGTTGCACTACAAAGTTGAAGTTCTTTTAGTCACCAACGCACTCATTGGAGGAAGCAAACAACAGTTTCAAAACATCGGATTGGAAAACAATTTGAATAATGCCAAACTTGAGCTAGTCTGCGTCAATCCAACATAGGTTCGTGACGAACCCCCACAGGCCAGACCCATATAGGTGGGTCGGCCCATGGGCCAACTAGGGTAAAAATCAGCTTGACCCGAAGTGACTCGAACCCAATCTGGTTTGGTTATCCGGCTAGTGAGGTTTGAACCGGGCCAGCCCGGATTCGCCGCCTACTCATGTCTAATCTTATGCCACTACAACAACCGTCTTCTCTACCTTCTCAACAGTTTGTCTTATCCATCTCTGTTTGTCCCTCGTCTCGACAGTTTCTCATGTCTCCGTTTGTCTCTCGTCTCAACAGATTTCTCGCGAATAACCAGCTCACCAACTCCATCCCTGCTGGCATTGGCTTGCTGACAAAGCTGATAACCCTGTAAGGATCTACTGTATGTAGTCCGCCCACATTGCATCAGTCCCTTCATGACCGTTCACATTGAACCGAACATGTTGATTTCGACAACAAAGGGTTTTTGGTTGTGTTTGTTTTTGTAGAAAACGAATTGGTGATTTTTAACGCATCATGAGAAGAAGAACATATATGTGTGGCTGAACTCTTGAGGTTGCAGCACTCCAAAACTGAGGCCAGGGTTAGCCAACCTTGCAAAGCTAGCAAGTAGCCTCATGTTGCACATACGGGCCAGGCTGGAACAACTCCTCGCGTGGCAGCATATGGCAGACCATCAGAGCCAGCAAGGCGAGCATGGGATGAATGGCATGTGGCAATGCCAATTATGACCAAAATTCATTGTGATGAGTGTGGTGGAGTATGGACATGTCATGGTGAGCGTAATATGAAAGGGGGAGGTGCAGATACTTGGAACCTCTTGGACTACAGGTGATTAAATACCCATTGGGACATGGTGCACGACAATACAAATCCGTAATTGAACGTGCTTAACGACGACAGGTCGTGCTTCATTATGAACCAGCTTGCGTCATTGCAAGGAAATCAAAGCAGCAGGCCATTCCAATTTGACCAGGCTGTCCAGGAATAGGCCTACGCGACACGTGATGTTGTTTCGACGTCCGTTTGAAAACATTCACAAGGTTTCTTATGATCATTCTCTACATCAACTTTATGCATGTGCACCCTGACACCTGCGCAACGTGTTTCGCGGGCACGACGTCTACGTAATTGTTTGTTCTGCAAACCTGCATATCCTCGGTAGGCGATGCACAAATGCGCACATAGTCACCAACGACTGCAGTGCTATCTGGCCGCCGTAGTGCAACGCTAGCAAGCCCCCTTGCTGCAGCGTTCGTACACTGCCTTCTAGTCCCACAGGCAAGCCGCCATCTAGCTGTGCTTGCACGCCACCTTCCTACGGCGTTGGCAAACCACCTTCGTGCTACGCTGGACACTTGCCTTAAACCACCCTCCAGCTATGCTCGACGCTGAATATGAGGAGATTAACTCTACAACGGTGGGAGCTAGACTACGGGGTTGGCATGAGTTTGTCAGAGTGATCGTAGCTCTGTCTGTTTTCTCTATGACTTGTGTTTTCACAGGGAAAAACAACAAGAGTTTCACTATGAAAGTTGAGAATAACAGAGTTCAGAATGAGCATGCAATGACAAAGGTTCACTACAACACATGCAAGGCTTGCTAGCACTCAGGCAGGTCGATCGCCAGCACGAAAAAGTCGTCGACTTGCCAACAAAGCAAGTCCGCGGTCCGCCAACGCAGCTCATACACGACTTGCCAACGCTGCAGATGGCGGCCTGCCAACGCTGCACCCGCGCGGCTTGCCAACGCAGCATCCGCGCGGCTTGCCAACATTGCATCCGCAGGTGATTGTAAGCGCATGTGCAAGCACCTACTTCGCAGGTGCTTGTAGACAGTTATGCACGACGTGCACTGTCGAGCACATTGCGCAGGTTGTCAGCCACATGCTGACGGTTGCACCTGACGATCCACGTCGACCGCGTGCTGCCATGTTGGTCGACTTCTCCACAACAGCCTCAATGATGTTCGTGACCTTCCGCGCAACCTCGTCGAGCAGGTAACTCGGCCAACCAGGTAAAGTCCTTGACAACCCTGCAGGATGATGACCTTCGTCATCACCGGTTGACGACCTTCGTCACGTCGTCGGTCGACGACCTTCGTATGCGGTTGCAACGCTGACTAGCCGCTCTGTTGTAGCGTTGGCAGCCGCGGGAGGTGCAGCCGACTTCCCGCATAAATCGACGCCGACTACCGCAAAAGTTGTTGCATACTGTACTTGTCGCAGAATATGCATGCCGACTTTCGCAGAAGTCGACACCGACTCCCGCGAACGAAGTGGTTCAACCTGCGCAGGACGTCTGCGAAGCCGCCGACGAAGCAGATTGGCTGATGCGAAGCGGGTGCGCGCACGCGCTATAGTCATATGTGGTTGCAACGCTGGCTAGCCGATCTGTTGTAGCGTTGGCAAGTCGCGCAGATGCAGCGCTTGTAAACGGGAATGGAGTGTTGGCCCCGCCCTCGCTTGGGCGACGCCGACGTCCTGGTTGGATGGACGGGAGCAGCAGGGGATCACTGCGGTGTTGTCGTCGACCAGGGGAGCTCGACAGCCTTCTTATGCGGGGCAGGTCGACGAGATGGTCGTCGACCTGTACAGGACTGTCGAGGGGCTGAGAGCCGTCGACCACGGGAGCTCGACGACTACAGCTGACTGGGCTGGTCGACGGAGTGGCCGTCGACCAGGAGGGGCAGCTCGGCAGGCACGGTGGCCGACGAGGGGATCGTCGACCAGGGCGCTCACTGAATAGTCGACCAGGTCGACCGGGTAACCTGCTCGGTGAGTTCTGCGGAGGCACACGAACGTCGTCGAGGTCACGATGACGAAGGCGACTTCGGGCTGGTATCCCGAAGTCGATGTGGCTTGTCAGGTGGAGACCACGGCCAACAGATGCACAACGGTGCAAGTCGGACCAATCGTCTGCGCGCACCTGCATACGTGCGCATTGCTATCTTCTACGGGAGCAACGCTGGAGAGCCGCTTTGCTGCAGCATTGGCACGCCGTCGACCTGCTGTGTTGGCATGACGCATTTCTGCAGTGCTGGCGCGGCTCCTCTACGCAACGCTGGCAGGTGGTTGACCATGCTGTGCTGGCGGTCGACCAGGCTAGCTGCAGAGTTGCTAGGTGCCTGGTGTAGTCATTCTTCTTATTGTCATTGTAATCATTTTGTAATTTCAACTTTGCTAGTAGAGACTCTTGCTAACTTCTCCCGTGAATGTGTAAGCGCCAAGGAACACATGCAAGGCTACGATCACTCCTAGAGTTTGTGCCAACCCCCATAGTCTAGCCCACGACTATTGTAGAGTGACTCTCCGCAGCGCTCGCACATTATCGACTCGCAAAGTTGGCAAGCCGCATTCTTGCTCTGCTGGCAGGTCGCCTTTCTACAGAGCTGGTGCTATATCTTTCCCCGATGCTGGCAGGCCGGCCTGTTACTGCGCTGGAGGTCAACTTGCCTGGTTGCTAGGCTGCTAGGTTCTAGATGCAGTCACAGTGCCATTGCAGTTTCTATTATTATACTTCATGTAATTTTAACTTGGCTAGTGAAACTCTTGTTAATTCTTGGTGTAACAGACAGGTGCAAAAGAACGTTAGTGCAAGCTGCAATCACTCGTACCACTTGTGCCTTCCCCCGTAGTCCAGCTCTTGGTGTAGAGTGACCCTCCGCAAGAATATACGTTGTTTCAAACAATTGGAAAGGGAAAATGTGCAAGGATATGTCTAGGAGACTTGGTGCCGGTTCGACGTCTGAATATTTTTTCATGCGTGGTTTGTTTTGATTATTCAAACATTTGGTTCCATTCACACCAAAAGGTAAAAATTAATTGAGTAGGGTAAAATGTGCAAGGATAGTCCTGGGTGATATGTGGTCTCGTTTTGACGACCTGGGCGACACGTGGTGGATCTGAACAGCCATCGACCATGCATATCATTCCATATAAACTTATTGTTTATCACAATATTGATATTAGTACATGTAGCATACTCGGTGGTTATAGATACATCAAATAGCTAAAAAAAATTATGTTAAATGAAATTAGTACATATGAAACCAATAAATACACTTTAAATACCTCGTGTGACATATTTTTAGGAACAAGACAGTATTGATTTGAAATGTGTATGATTAAACTAGCAGCAATCAATGTGAAATAGGTTGAGGTTCTGGCTAAAAACGCTTCACGAGGGTAAAACCGAGTTAGTTTGTACCAGTGTGCCCTATAGTGTCGCATTTAGTGTTCACGATTTGGAAGCAATAGAAAGTTACGACGGGTCATCCCATTGGCCATTCCAGCGCATCGCTGTTGCACGTTATTTCTATACACTGTTGAAACTAACTGGCAGGAATGAGAATGACTAGCAAGAATGTGAGTACAAATATGCAACCCTAGAATTTGTGTACCCCCTAAAGGCTAACCCACTGTAGCCTAAACAACAACAACAGATATAATGTTTGACACACCCCCATAGGCAAAGTGGGGGAGAACAAGGGGTCATAAGACCAGTCAGAGCAAAGCAAAGCACAAGCAAGCTCAGGGTGGATCTCAAGGGATACCACACAAATTCCGAGCACAAGCAAGTGGTCACAAGACCAGTTCACATGCAGTTTGATAGTAGAGCAAGAGGTACAGTGATCACAACCTAGCAAGTGAAAGCATGCAGGTATATATATAGAGATCACAGTACAAACAAAGTCAAGAAGTAAGCAAGTGAGGTCCAGTAGGCACAAGGCCTAGAAGAGTACAGAAGCGCTGATGGTCACAAGGCTGAAGCGCCTTGGTGAACACGTCAGCAGTGTTGGCCTGAGTGGCCACGTAACGCAGACAAAGCTGACCACGCTGCTGCAGCTCACGAGCCAGAAAGTACCGCAGAGCGATGTGCTTCGTTCTGTGCTCCAGTCTGTGCTCCTCACATAAGGCAAGTGCAGCCTTGTTGTCGACGTACAGCACTGGAGGAGAACGAGGCCGCTCTCCCAAGTCGGTCAGCAGGTAGGTGAGCCAGCGTAGCTCCTGGGCCGCCATGGCTGTGGCGTAGATCTCAGCCTCACAACTGGAGCTGAGAACTGAAGAAGAACGTGTAGAACGCCAAGAAACTGAACCGGAGCCAAGGCTGAAGGTGTAACCCTGAGACGACCGCTGAGTGGCCTGGTCGTCCGCCCAAGAAGCGTCTGAGTGTCCAGTGAGAACAACTCGGTCTCGCCCTCCAAGCACTAGCCCCATGCCCGACGTACTGCACAAGTAGCGCAACACCCTCTTAGCGGCATCCATGTGCTCCTTCCGGTGACGGCCAGGAGCGACATAGCGTGCAAGGATGCTAAGAGGGTATGCAAGGTCAGGACGAGTGCAGGTCATCAGGTACATGAGGCAGCCCACAAGCTCTGGATACGGGCCACTCGGCTCTACAGACTCATCCGAAGGCAGAGCTGAGAGCGAGTGACCGGTAGGCAGAGGAGTGGACTGAGGCGAGGAGTACGTGAAGCCGAAGCGCTGAAGGACCTGCTGCACCATGTGTGACTGAGTCAAGGTAATGGTGCGCCGTGCTCTGTCCCGGGTGATCCGCAAGCCAAGGTAGCTTGTCAGTTCACCCAGGTCTGTGCACGTGTGTCTCTTCTGCAGCTCCGACTTCACGTGGGCGAGAGCCTGAGTGTCAGCAGTGGCAAAGACCAAGTCGTCGACGTACACGAGGATGTAGAACGGCGGCAACGAAGTGTCTGTGCGCAGAAACAGCGACGGGTCAGCAGTAGAAGGCGCGAACCCAAGTGCCGCAAGTGTCGTCCTCAGTGTGTCGTGCCACTCACGTGGTGCCTAGCGGAGACCGTAGACCGGCCGGCGGAGGCTCCACTGGGTGCCAGGAGGAAACGACCCAGTGAAGCCAGGAGGGCGGCGCAGCCAGATCTCCTCGTGCAGACTGCCCTGCAAGAAAGCAGTGCTGAAGTCAAGAGAGTGAAGCTCGTAGTCACGCTGAGCGGCTATGTGCAGCAGCACCCGAAGAGTGGTCATCTTCGGGGTGGGAGAGAAGGTCTGGAAGAAGTCGACTCCCTCACGCTGGCTGAAGCCTCGAGCAACGTAACGCGCCTTGAAGACAGGCGGAGAACCCGGCGGCCGCTTCACCCTGAAAATCCACATGCCACTGACGATGTTCGCCCCTGGTGGGGGAACAGCGTCGACGTAGGTGCCTGTGGACTTCCAGGAAGCCATCTCTGCGTCCATGGCTGTCTGCCACTGAGAGGAGTAGGGACCCGCTATCACCTCTGCGTAAGAGCGCGGGGTCGGGATGTCTGGTGCATCCGGGTCTCCCTCAGGGGCAACTAGCATGGACACGAGATGAGGTAAAGCAGCAGCAAAGCACTGGAACTCCTCCTGCCTGTCCTCAAGGACGTCCGTGCCAAGAGCACACTCACCCCCGACGGACGGAGGACAGACAGACTCAGACTCAGCAACTAAGCTAGCGGCGTAGTCAAGACGACAAGCGGCAGCAAAGTCAACTAACTCAGCGACGAGAGCAGACGCAGCAGAGGACTCAAAGGTAGGGTCAGTGACAACAGTAGCAAGGAGACGCGTGACAGTAGGACGGGCAGCACGAAGGGAGTCAGACTCCGGGTCAGGAAGCTCAGGAAGAGAGGACGCAGGAGGAGACGGCAGCAGGACACGCTGAGGAGCAGTGGAGGGACGCAGAGTCATGTAGTGAGTGCCAGGGACAGGAGGAGGACGCTCACGCGGGACACGACGACCAGTGCGAGCAGCACGGACAGGCGACGCAGAGCGAGACGCAGGCGACACAGGACGAGACTCAGGCTCACGACGCTCCGTAAGACCTCCTGTGGGACCAGTGTAAGGAGAAGGACCGGGGAGCGGCGAGGGAGGCGGTAACTGCGACTGCGACGGGACAGGCGGAGGACACTCTAAGGAGGGAGCAGGACAAGGAGGAGGAGGCTGACCAAGAACCTGCTGGAGAAGCGGAACGAAGTACGGTCGGGGCCGCTCAGTGACTCCAGAACCAGGAGAGACGGCACCAGCACCCGCGGCAGCTCCAGCAGCACCAGCTCCAGGGTCCGCAGCACCAGCAGCAGCTCCAGCGCCAGGGTCCGCAGCACCAGCAGCAGCTCCAGCTCCAGGGTCCGCAGCACCAGCAGCAGCTCCAGCTCCAGGGTCCGCAGTACCAGCAGCAGCTCCAGCTCCCGGGTCCGCAGCGCCAGTAGCAGCTCCAGCCCCAGGGTCCGCAGCACCAGCAGCAGCTCCAGCTCCAGGGTCCGCAGCACCAGCAGCAGCTCCAGCTCCAGGGTCCGCAGTACCAGCAGCAGCTCCAACCCCAGGGTCCGCAGTACCAGCAGCAGCTCCAGCTCCAGGGTCCGCAGCACCAGCAGCAGCTCCAGCGTCAGGGTCCTCAGCACCAGCAGCAGCTCCAGCCCTAGGGTCCGCAGCACTAGCAGTACTAGCAGGGCCTCCAGCAACAGCAGCAGCACCTCCAGCACCAGGGTCCGCGACACCAGGCGCTCCACTCCGGAGAGTGCAGCGCCGCTCGTACCACTCGCGGATCCGCTCAAGAGAGGGCAGCTCCCGCTGAGGAGGGGAGGCACCAGCACCAGTCGCAGCAGCACTCCTGGTCCCAGAGGCACCTCTCCGGAGGCTGCAGTACTCTGAGTACCACTCACGCAGCCGCTCCGAGGAGAGAGCTCCCCCAGGCGCAGGACTCCCAGGCTCAGCACCCCCAGACTCAGCACTCCCAGACCCAGAACTCTGCAGCTCAGCACCCCCAGGCACAGCACCCCCAGGCTCAGTACGTCTAGGCTCAGCACCCCCAGGCTCCGCAACCGCAGGCTCCGCACCCCCAGGCTCAGCACCCCCAGGCTCAGCACCCCCAGGCTCCGCACCCCCAGCAGGACGAGAGTCAACAGCTACCTCAACCGGGTCTACCTGGGACACACCTGAGGGAGCGGCACCCTGAGGGGGGAGGGGGTCTACCACAGCAGCACCTGGCGCGAGGAAGAGAGGCGGGGGGGGGAGTGGGGCAGTGCGGTAGGGGAAGAGGCGGTAGTAGGGGACGGACTTGTCAAAAGTGACGTCCTGAGAGGCAAGGACCCGGCGCGAGGTGGCGTGGTAAAACTGCCAACCAGACGCGTCAGGGACAAAGCCAAGGAAGACACAGGGAACAGCGCGGGTGGAGAGCTTGTCCGCGGAAGCGTCGCGGACAAAAGCTCGAGATCCCCAGACCCGGAAACGCGACGCATCGCCAACCTCCCCCGTCCACCGCAGCGTGGGCGAGGTCTCCGGCATGGAGACACGGGGCCAGAGGTTGAGCTGATGCGCAGCGTACCGGACCGCAATTGCCACAGAAAGTGGGGGGCAGCCGCATGGATCAAGGAGGTACGGGCGACCTCCATGACTAGGCCAATGCGGCGCTCCGCAACCCCATTCTGCTATGGAGAGGCCGGAAGCGTGAACGACTGCTCAATGCCGTGCTCAGCACAGTAGGCTGCCAAGAGGTCGGAGGAGAACTCACCACCTCTGTCAGAGTGCAAGCGCAGGATAGGAAAGTCCGAGTGGAAACGCTCGCTGAGCTGGAGACGAGCTCTGCGGATCCAAGGGATCAAAACATCAGGGACCTCACCCTTGGTGCGCAAGGGGAAGACCGTGGTGTAGCGCGAGTAGTCGTCAACAACTATCAGGAAGTACCTCTCTTGACCCTGACCACGGACGCGGGCTGGGCCCCACACGTCCATGTGGAGCGTCTGCAAGGGAGCAGTCGTCGGGGGAAAGGAGGAGGAGTGAGGAGCGGCGCGCTGCCGCCCCTCGACACAGGGAAGACAGGGAGGAGCAGGCGAGGGAGGGAGAGGAGGGAGGACCCTGGGAAGACCAGAGACAAGGTACCTGGAGTGCATGGCCCGAAGGCGCTGCACAGACGGGTGGCCAAGTCGGTGGTGCCAGAGGACAGTCTCGTGCGCCAGAGAGCGACACGAGCAGGGGGCCGACAGCTGACCTGACGCAGACGCAGACGCAGCGACCTGAGGGGACTCAGTGGTCAGTGTGTACAGGTCCGACCCCGGCTGCCGAGTGAAGGTAGCCAAGTGGCGGCCCGTACGGGCACACGTGCAGTGCGTCACGCGCTCGTAGGCCGGGGTGAACTGGTGAACACCCGCGTCCTGGAGCGCACACCCAGCCACCAGGTTCGTAGAGAACGAGGGGAGGTGGAGACCGGACAATGTGCCCGACGGGACCGCAGGACAGGGAAGGACAGTGGAGGAGGTCGCCACGACCGGTCCCCCGGAGGGGTCAGCGAGAGAGACAGCAACTGGCCGAGCAAGTGGCTCAAGGGCAGTGCGGTCACGAAAGAAGCAGCGAGAAGCACCTGAGTCCAGTGTGAAGGTGTGCAGTGCTGCAGTCGACTCAGTACCAGTGGGCGCAGACGCACAAGCACCTAGAGCAGCAGCCGCACCAGCACCTGAGGTAGCAGACACGCGCGGACCTGAAGCGGCAGACTCACTGGTCCTAATGCCCGGGTCGGGCGGAACACACAGGTACTCGGCACCCTCTCCACTAGTAGACATCACATACATGGCAGTGAGAATAGCATCAAAGTCTAGAGCATAGATATCAATCCCCTTCTTCAGGAGATCAATCCAGCGGGGCAGCTCAGAGGCCTGAGGGAACTGAACACGCCAAGCGTCGTCGAGACGAGAGAAGCAGCGCTGCGCGGTGTGGGCCCTCCCACACGTCTGACCAGCGCGGTCACCGGTGCGGATGACGTACGTGTAGCTAAGCCCACCCCCCCCCCCCCCCCCCCCCCCCCCGTGCTGAGTGTACTACTCACGGACCTCCTGGGGCGACGGAGTGTGCTGCTGGCTCTGGCCACCGCCAGCGCCTCCACGACCACCACCTCCGCTCCCACCTCCTCGACCACCCCAACCCGTGCCGCCTCCACGTCCACCGCCACCCCCACCACCGCCCCCGCCTCTGCCACCTCCCCCGCCGCTGCCGCCACCCCCCCACCGCCACCACTCACCCCTCCAGCCCCGCCACCACCCCCACCGCCGCCACCGCCCCCACCACCTCCTCCCCCACTGTGACCTCCGCCTCCCTTGCCCCCTTTGCCCTTGCCGCTGCGGCGTCCGCTCGAAGCAGACGCAGTCCCGACCTTCTCAGCACCAAGGAGGTCGACAGCAGCAGCAGAGGCGACAGAGGGAAGAAGGGGGGAAGGAGAACACCCCTCAAAGAACGGGGTGCGGGGGTCGCCACGAGAGGCACCTACAGCGACTATGCTAGCCTCAGCTGCAAGTAGTTCCTTCTCGAGGAGGGCAATGGTGAGCTCAGTAGGGCAGCGAGCTAGGAAGGAATCCCTGACTGCACGCAGAGAGTCAGGGAGGCGGGTGACTAGGTGGTAGAGAGTGAGCCAGAGCGGGGGAGGGTTCTTGGCAAGGAACTCGGCGGGCATGGCAGCACGGAAGCGGGCCTCACTAGTACGGAGGTGGGTGATGAGGTCAGCGACTGTGTGGAAAGAGGACAGGTCGGGGAACAGGTAGGGAAGCGAGAGACGGCCTAGAGCGGCAGAGGCAGGCGAGGAGTAGCGGGCAACGACAGCTTTGTACAGGTCCTGTGCAGTCTTGTGCTGGCCAAAGTGCTCGCGCTCTTCTAGCGGCAGGGAGTTGCGAATAGCAAAGCGAGCGTGGGCGTCACGAGTCTGCCACTGTGAGCGGGTAGAGCTGTCGGCAGTAGCAGCAGGCGCAGGGGCATGGCCTAGGGCGTGATCGTACAGTGAGATGTCTTCCTTGGCAGTGAGCTGTAGGAAAAGGTGCAGGTCATCTAGCCAGGTGTCAAATTTCACTGGACGTCCCTCAGTATCGAAAGCTAGCACGGGAGGACTAGCCATAGTAGCAGTAGCAGCAGTAGCAGTAGGCGCCCCCTAACAGTAGTAGGTAGTGCGACTCAGGGAGGGCGGCTCGGCGCAGGTAGGGCGGCGCGGCTCGGTTAGGGCGGCGCGGCTCGGGTAGGGCGGCGCGGCTCGGTTAGGGCGGCGCGGCTCGGTGCGGGCGGCGCGGCTCGGTGCGGGCGGGGCCGTCGCGGTCGCGTGCGGGGCAAGTAGGGGCGGTGGGTGGGGTCGACGGGGCCAGCGGGGCCTCTAAGGGGCGGTACGCGGGGTCGACGGGGCCCCTAAGGGGCGGCGCGGGGGTCACTAAGGGGCGGCGCGCGGGGTCGACGGGGCCAGCGGGGCCTCTAAGG
This sequence comes from Closterium sp. Yama58-4, assembly GCA_947470075.1. Classification (NCBI taxonomy): domain Eukaryota; kingdom Viridiplantae; phylum Streptophyta; class Zygnematophyceae; order Desmidiales; family Closteriaceae; genus Closterium; species Closterium sp. Yama58-4. The sequence goes on along the minus strand of CANIUD010000082.1, from coordinate 126,887 downwards.
GGCGGTACGCGGGGTCGACGGGGCCCCTAGCGGGCGGCGCGCGGGGCCGACGGGGCCTCTAAGGGGCTGCGACGGGGTCGACGGGGCCTCTAGGGGCGGCGCGCGGGGCCGACGGGGCCTCTAAGGGGCTGCGACGGGGCCGTAAGGGGCCTCTAGGGGCGAACGCGGGGCCGTAGAGGGGCCGATAGGGGGCGAACGCGGGGCCGACGGGGTCGCTAAGGGGCGGCGCGCGGGTCGCTAAGGTGCGGGTCGCGGGTCGCGGGGCCTTAGGGGGCCGTGAAGTACGAAGCGCTCTAGGGCGCAGGTAGGTAGGTAGGTAGGTAGGTAGGTAGGTAGGTGGGCCCTAAAAAAAACGGTCCTAGTGAAGGACCTGCTCTGAAACCATGTTGAAACTAACTGGCAGGAATGAGAATGACTAGCAAGAATGTGAGTACAAATATGCAACCCTAGAATTTGTGTACCCCCTAAAGGCTAACCCACTGTAGCCTAAACAACAACAACAGATATAATGTTTGACATACACGTCATTGGATAAGTGTTATATAATTGGTGTATGTTAACTTGGGCTTACCTTGTTGGCGATAGAAATTGTTGTGATTGGTCCTTTGTTACCTTCGCGCTCGGGCAACATGCTGCTGTACAGCAACATGCTATACAGCGTGGGTTACCCAGCGCAACTGCGCTGGGTGTACCATAGCGCGCTGTACACCCAGTGCTTTGTTGCCCAGCGCGCTGTTCCATAGTGCGCTATTGCATACCAGCGCAACTGCGCTACACCCAGGGTAGTTGCGCAGGACTGCAAAATGTGCAGCTGCGCAATTGGTGCAAGCAACTGCCAACCGCGCAGCTGCTGCTAATGCCAGTAGCGCACCTGCAACTTCCAGAGTTGTGCAAGCGCGGACTTTTTCCCACAACAGCACAACCCGCTCACAGAAGCAGCAGCCAGCGCAACTGCGCAAGCCAACCTACTCTGCTCACGGGCAAGAGCAACAGCAGCTGGCGCACCATGTTCAACAATCCCTACCTATGTACTCTTTCAGTTCAGGGCTCCCTCCGTCACTTCCCCGTTCATTTTTTCACCTCTCACTTCTCATCCTCCGCTTCGTAACTGGTTTCTCCTACCGCCCCTTCCGCGCTCCATGTCGATCAACAGGTTCACATCTTGCTGTTTTTTTGAAGTCATCGATTTTAAGTAGCGTTTTTCTCTCCTCTTACGCTCTGTTTTGTTTTTTGTTTTTGTTTTTTTTATTTTTATTTTTACTGATGCACAACTGATTGATGGGTGAAAGTTGGGAAACACGTCCAGCGCGATTGTTGTTTCTCTGCGGTGTGTCAGATACCTTATCTCCCTGAACATTGGCATCGTGAACAGTCGACTAACTTGTTCATTTTTGTGATTTCGCTGACCATCATTCAAGGTGTACCCGAGATTGGGATTGTATTAAGGTGACGCCATTACACGTACGTATTTTTATAGGAACTGTACAACTCTTTTTTTCTAACGTGATTCAGTGTTCTCCTCGCTTTCCGTTCTGTTGCGGCAGCTGCATTAACTACCATGGCGTTCTGTTGTGCTACTGAGAGGTGCGCTGCTTAGTCAATTTTGTGTTATTGATCTATTTTATTGTTTATCCACTATCGTGCATTTTCTGTTGGGCTCAGTATAATCTGCGGGGTTTCATGTACTGGTAGATTGTGGATGGCGTATCGTTCAGATTTTGGGGGTATGGTGTTATGTTGAGCTTAGTGCATCGTTATTTTTTTTTCATAACCTACATTAACCTCCATGCGTTTTGCTTGGTCCTCCTGCAGTTGTCTGTATGTGAGTATCTGGTAATCAATATCTCACCCTGCATTTTAGTCTTCCTCTAACCTACTCTTTTCTGACATGTGTTCGCCCTGTTTCTTTTGTTCTGGTCGGTTGAGGTACAAATATCGCGCGTGGCGCAACTCTGGATTAGTAGTCCTCTCGTTCCCGTGCTGGCGTTAATGTGTTGGTGCTGATTTAGTGTGCTGGTGTTTTCTCATCGTAGTTTCGTAGGCTGGGTTGTGCTTCTTCCTGTATTGTTATTGTAATGTATTTTTCACAATACAATATTTGCTTACCAGGAAAAAGTGGTGTGGTGTTTTCTAATCAGAATAGCTGCTGAATATTTACGCCTTTTATCCGCTTTATTGTAGGTTTATTTATCTGTTCTAACAGGCTTTATTATAATGTATAACGTTCTTTGAGACGCAGGTGTTATTCTAACGAATATTGTTAAAACTGTACAAATATCATGATTAAATATCGCTGCGATACAGTCACATTTTAAGTAAAACAGTTATGTAAAATACCTTGCTAATATTTAGGTGTATGCATCGACTAAAGCGAAAGTGTCGCGAGTCGCGACACTCAAGAGAATGAACTTACGCAACCAATATTTCTCAGCCAGGTGTCCTCGGTGTCAGAAATAACTGAGCAGGAATGAATGAACTAGAACAGAGTTTGGTACAAGTAGGAAACCCTAACTTTGTGTACCCCCTAAGGTGTAACCCACTACAGCCTAGACAATATAAACATGCAATGTTTGACACACCCCCATAGGCGCAGTGGGAGACAGCCACAGGGTCACAAGACCAGTCAAAGCAAAGCAAAACAAGCTCAGGGTGGATCTCAAGGATTCCACACAAATTCCGAGCACAAGCAAGCGGTCACAAGACCAGTTCACATGCAGGTTTATAACAAAGCAAGAGATACAGTGATCACAACCTAGCAAACGTAAACAAGTAGGCATATATATATAGTGATCACAGTACAAGCAAGGTCAAGAGGTAAGTAAGTGAGGCCCAGTAGGTACAAGGCCTAGCAGAGTGCAAAAGCGCTGATGGTCACAAGGCTGAAGCGCCTTGGTGAACACATCAGCAGTGTTGGCCTCCGTGGCCACGTAACGCAGACAAAGCTGACCACGCTGCTGCAGCTCTCGAGCCAGGAAGTACCGCAGAGCGATGTGCTTCGTTCTGTGCTCCAGTCTGTGCTCCTCACACAAGGCAATGGCAGCCTTGTTGTCGACGTACAGCACTGGAGGAGAACGAGGCCGCTCTCCGAGGTCGGTCAGCAGGTAGGTCAGCCAGCGTAGCTCCTGGGCGGCCATGGCTGTGGCGTAGATCTCAGCCTCACAACTGGAGCTGAGAACAGAAGAAGAGCGAGTAGAACGCCAAGAAACTGTGCCAGAGCCAAGGCTGAAGGTGTAACCCTGGGACGACCGCTGAGTAGCCTGGTCGTCTGCCCAAGAAGCGTCTGAGTGCCCTGTGAGAACAACCCGGTCTCGCCCTCCAAGCACAAGCCCCATGCCCGACGTACTGCACAAGTAGCGCAACACCCTCTTAGCAGCATCCATGTGCTCCTTCCGGTGACGGCCAGGAGCGACATAGCGTGCTAGGATGCTAAGAGGGTATGCAAGGTCAGGTCGAGTGCAGGTCATCAGGTACATGAGGCAGCCCACAAGCTCTGGATACGGGCCACTCGGCTCTACGGACTCATCCGAAGGCAGAGCTGAGAGCGAGTGACCGGTAGGCAGAGGAGTGGACTGAGGCGAGGAGTACGTGAAGCGGAAGCGCTGGAGAACCTGCTGCACCATGTGTGACTGAGTCAGGGTGATGGTGCGCCGTGCTCTGTCCCGGGTGATCCGCAAGCCAAGATAGCTCGTCAGCTCACCCAGGTCTGTGCACGTGTGTCTCCTCTGCAGCTCCGACTTCACGTGAGCGAGTGCCGCGGTGTCAGCAGTGGCAAAGACCAAGTCATCGACGTACACGAGGATGTAGAACGGCGGCAGCGAGGTGTCGGTGCGTAGAAACAGCGACGGGTCAGCAGTAGAGGGAGCGAACCCAAGAGCCGCAAGTGTCGTCCTCAGTGTGTCGTGCCACTCACGTGGCGCCTGGCGGAGACCGTAGACCGGCCGCTGAAGCCTCCACTGGGTGCCAGGAGGAACTGACCCAGTGAAGCCAGGGGGGCGACGCAGCCAGATCTCCTCGTGCAGGCTGCCCTGCAAGAAAGCAGTGCTGAAGTCAAGAGAGTGAAGCTCGTAGTCGCGGTGAGCGGCTATGTGCAGCAGCACCCGAAGAGTAGTCATCTTCGGGGTGGGGGAGAAGGTCTGAAAGAAGTCTACTCCCTCTCGCTGACTGAAGCCTCGAGCCACGTAGCGCGCCTTGAAAACAGGCGGAGAACCCGGCGGCCGCTTCACCCTGAAAATCCACATGCCACTGACAATGTTCGCCCCAGGAGGGGGAACCTCGTCTACGTAGGTGCCTGTGGACTTCCAGGAGGCCATCTCTGCGTCCATGGCTGTCTGCCACTGAGAGGAGTAGGGACCCGCCATCGCCTCAGCGTAAGAGCGTGGGGTCGGGATGTCTGGTGCATCCGGGTCTCCCTCAGGGGCAACTAGCAAGGACACGAGACGGGGCAAAGCAGCAGCAAGGCAGTGGAACTCCTCCTGTCTGTCCTCAAGGACGTCCGTGCCGAGGGCACACTCACCCCCGACGGACGGAGGACAGGCAGACGCAGACTCAGACCTAGCGACAAGGCTGGCAGCGTAGTCTAGGCGACAGCGAGCAGCAAAGTCAACCAACTCAGCGACCAGGGCAGACGCAGCAGAGGACTCAAAGGTCGGGTCAGTGACAACTGTAGCAAGGAGACGCGTGACAGTGGGACTGGCAGCACGACGGGAGTCAGACTCCGGGTCAGGAAGAGTAGGAAGAGAGGACGCAGGAGGAGACGGCAGCGGGACACGCTGCGGAGCAGTGGAGGGACGTAGAGTCATGTAGTGAGTGCCAGGGACAGGAGGAGGACGCTCACGTGGGACACGACGACCAGTGCGAGCGGTACGAACAGGCGACGCAGGACGAGACTCAGGCTCACGACGCTCTGTAAGACCTCCTGTGGGACCAGCGTAAGGGGAGGGAGCAGGGAGAGGCGAGACAGGCGGTAACTGTGACTGCGGCTGGACAGGCGGAGGACACGCTACGGAGGGAGGAGGACTAAGAGGAGGAGCCTGACCAAGAACCTGCTGAAGGAGCGGTACGAAGTACGGTCGCGGCCGCGCAGCGTCTCCAGAAACAGCAGGGACACCAGTGGCAGCCCCAACGCCCGAGTCCTCAGCACCAGCAGCAGCACCACCGGTCGGGTCCTCAGCACCAGCAGCAGCTCCAACGCCCGGGTCCTCAGCACCAGCAGCAGGGCCACTGGTCAGGTCCTCAGCACCAGCAGCAGCGCCACCGGTCGGGTCCTCAACACCAGCAGCAGCTCCAACGCCCGGGTCCTCAGCACCAGCAGCAGCTCCAGCCCCCGGGTCCTCAGCACCAGCAGCAGCTCCAGCGTCCGGGTCCTCAGCACCAGCAACAGCACCACCGCTCGGGTCCGCAGCACCAGGAGCACCACTACGAAGACTGCAGCGCCGCGTGTACCACTCGCGGATCACCTGAATGGGGGGGAGCTCCTGGGTAGGAGGGGAAGTACCGGGACGAGCTCCAGAAGCACCTCTCCGGAGGCGGCAGTACTCGAGGTACCTCTCCTGCAGCTGCTGGGAGGAGAGGGCTCCTCCAGGTGGAGTACCCCCAGACTCAGCACCCCCAGACTCAGCACCCCCAGACTCAGCACCCCCAGACTCAGCACGTCCAGACTCAGCACCCCCAGACTCCGCACCTCCAGGCTCCGCACCTCCAGGCTCAGCACCCCCAGGCTCCGCACCTCCAGGCTCAGCACCCCCAGGCTCCGCGCCTCCAGGCTCAGCACCCCCAGGCTCCGCACCTCCAGGCTCAGCACCCCCAGACGCAGGACGCGAGTCAACAGCTACCTCGACAGGCTCACCCGGGTCTACCTGGGACACACCTGAGGGAGCGGCACCCTGAGGGGGGAGGGGGTCTGGTACCTCAGCACCTGGAGCGAGGAAGAGAGGCGGGGGGGGGAGTGGGGCAGTGCGGTAGGGGAAGAGGCGGTAGAAGGGGACGGACTCGTCAAAAGTGACGTCCTGAGAGGCCAGAACCCGGCGCGAGGTGACGTGGTAAAACTGCCATCCAGGCGCGTCGGGAACAAAGCCAAGAAAGACACAGGGAACAGTGCGACGTGAGAGCTTGTCCGCAGACGTGTCGCGGACAAAGGCTCGAGATCCCCAGACCCGGAAACGCGACGCATCGCCAACCTCTCCCGTCCACCGCAGAGTCGGGGAAGTCTCCGGCAAGGAGACACGGGGCCAGAGGTTGAGCTGATGCGCAGCGTACCGGACCGCAAACGGCCACAGAAAGTGGGGAGCAGCCGCATGGGTCAGGGAGGTACGAGCGACCTCCATGACTAAGCCAATGCGGCGCTCAGCAACCCCATTCTGCTGTGGAGAGGCCGGAAGCGTGTACGACTGCTCAATGCCGTGCTCAGCACAGTAGGCTGCCAAGAGGTCGGAGGCAAACTCACCACCTCTGTCAGAGTGCAAGCGCAGGACAGGAAAGTCCGAGTGAAAGCGCTCGCCTAGCTGGAGACGGGCTCGACTGATCCAGGGGATCAAAACACCAGGGACGTCACCCTTGGCGCGCAAGGGGAAGACCGTGGTGTAGCGCGAGTAGTCGTCAACAACTATCAGGAAGTACCTCTCCTGACCCTGACCACGGACGCGGGCTGGGCCCCACACGTCCATGTGGAGCGTCTGCAGGGGAGCGGTCGTCGGGGGAAAGGAGGAGGAGTGAGGAGCGGCGCGCTGCCGCCCCTCGACACAGGGAATGCAGTCAGGAGCAGGGGAGTCAGGAAGGGGAGGGAGCACCCTGGGAAGACCAGCAACAAGGTCCCGTTTGTGCATGGCCCGCAGGCGCTGCACAGACGGGTGACCAAGGCGGTGGTGCCAGAGGACGGTGTCGTTCGCCAGAGAGCGACACGAGCAGGGGGCGGACAGCTGACCTGACGCAGACGCAGACGCAGCTACCTGAGGGGACTCAGTGGTCAGTGTGTACAGGTCAGACCCCGGCTCTCGAGTGAAAGTAGCCAGGTGGCGGCCCGTCCGAGCACACGTGCAGTGAGTCACACGCTCGTAGGCAGGGGTGAACTGGTGAACACCCGAGTCCTGGAGCGCACTACCTGCCACCAAGTTCGTGGAGAACGAGGGGAGGTAGAGACCTGAGAGTGTGCCGGACGGAACCGCTGGACACGGAAGGGTGGTGGAGGAGGTCGCAAGGACCGGACCCCCAGAGGGGTCAGCAAGAGAGACAGCAACCGGCCGAGCTAGAGGCTCAAGGACAGTGCGGTCACGAAAGAAAGAGCGAGAAGCACCTGAGTCCAGTGTGAAGGTGTGCAGTGCTGCAGTCGACTCAGTACCAGGGGGCACAGACGCACAAGCACCTAGAGCAGCAGCTGCAGTAGTACCTGTGGAAGCAGACACACTAGCACCTAGAGCAGCAGCGGGGCTGGCCTGAATGCCCGGGTCGGGCGGAACACGCAAGTACTGAGCACCCTCTCCACTAATAGACATCGCATACATGGCAGTGAGAATAGCATCAAAGTCAAGTGCCCAAATATCAACACCCTTCCTGAGCAGATCAGCCCAGCGCGGCAGCTCACCCCCACCAGGAAACTGGGTGCGCCACGCATCGTTGAGGCGGGCGAAGCAGCGCTCCGTCTGGTGCGGCCCCCCACACATCTGGCCAGTGCGGTCACCTGTACGAATAACGTACTGGCAGGTGACGCTGCGCCGCGCATACCACTCACGGGCGGCCTGAAGGGTCGGGGAAGGCTGCTGACTCTGACCGCCCCCCGGGCCTCCACGACCACCACCCCCTCCGCCTCCGCCCCGGCCACCTCCACCCCTGCCGCTGCCACGACCACCTCCGCCTCCGCTGCCACCTCCGCCCCTGTCACCACTCCCAACACCGCTGTCACCTCCACCACTGCCGCCACTAGTCTCTCCAGTCGCACCTCCACCGCCACCACCTCCACCCCCGCCTCCTCCGCCACCACCCCCACTCCTGCCACTCCTGCCCCTGCGTCGTCCGCCTGAAGCAGACGCAGCCCCGACCTTCTCAGCACCAAGGAGGTCGACAGCAGCAGCAGAGGCGACAGAGGGGAGGAGGGGGGAAGGGGAGCACCCCTCGAAGAAGGGGCCGCGGGGGTCGCCACGAGAGGTGCCTACAGCGACGATACTAGCCTCGGCTGCAAGCAGTTCCTTCTCGAGGAGGGCTATGGTGAGCTCAGTGGGGGAGCGAGAGAGGAACTGGTCCCTGACAGGGCGCAGAGAGTCAGGGAGGCGGGTGACAACGTGGTAGAGAGTGATCCAGAGCGGGGGGGGGTTGCTAGCGAGGAACTCATCAGGCATGGCAGCGCGAAAGCGAGCCTCACTAGTCTTAAGGTGGGTGATGAGGTCTGCGACAGTGTGAAAGGAGGCTAGGTCGGGGAACAGGTAGGGGAGAGTGAGGCGGCCTAGTGTGGCAGAAGCGGGTGAGGAGTAGCGGGCCACTACAGCTGTGTAGAGGTCCTTAGCAGTCTTGCACTGGCCGAAGTGCTCGCGCTCATCTAGCGGCAGGGAGTTGCGAATAGCAAAGCGAGCGTGCGCGTCACGGGTCTGCCACTGTGAGCGCTCAGCTGGGGGGGCAGTAGCGAGTGGGGCGGTCGCATGGCCGAGAGCGTGGTCGTACAGTGTAATATCTTCCTTGGCAGTGAGCTGTAGGAAAAGGTGCAGGTCATCTAGCCAGGTTTCGAATTTGACCGGACGGCCCTCGGCGTCGAAAGCTAGAACAGGAGGACTAGCCATAGCGACAGCGGCAGTAGTAGAAGCAGTAAAGTCACTGAAAAGGCGTGCGCAGGGTCAGCGGGGCCGGTGGGGCCTACGGACTGTAGTGGCGCACAAGCAGTAGTAGCAGAAAGTGTAGTAGTAGGAATGCAGTGGTGCACAGGCGCAGCAGGCAGCAGCGAGAGCCGGCGTAGTAGGGGCGGGCTCAGCAGCGGTGGTGCGCGGGCGGCGGCGGGCTCAGCAGCGGTGGTGCGCGGGCGGCAGCGGGCGCAGCAGCGGCGGTGCGCGGGCGGCGGCGGGCTCAGCAGAGGCGGTGCGCGGGCGGCTGCGGGCTCAGCAGCGGTGGTGCGCGGGCGGCAGCGGGCGCAGCAGCGGCGGTGCGCGGGCGGCTGCGGGCTCAGCAGAGGCGGTGCGCGGGCGGCTGCGGGCTCGGCAGCGGCGGGCCGGGAGCAGTGCGGGCAGCGTGCGGGCCGGCGGCGGTCAGCGCACGAGCCGCGCAGGCTCAGCGCGGGCTGCGCGGGCTGCTCGCGGGCTGCGTAAGCGGGTCGCGGGCGGCTCGCGGGGGTTCGCGGGCAGGTCGCGGGCTGCTCGCGGGCAGTTCGCGGGCTGTGCGCGGGCTGCGCGGGCTGGTCGCGGGCTGCGCAGGCGGTTCGCGGGCTGTGCGTGGGCGGTTCGCGGGCTGTGAGCGCGGCGCGCTGTGCGGTTCGCGGGCGGCGTGACGGGGCCGATCGGGGCGCTAAGGGGCGACGCGACGGGGGCCGTGAGAGGCCGCTAAAAAAAATTCGAAGGGGCCGCAGGGCCGCTAGATCGTGCTAGATCGACGGGGCCATCGGGGCCGAAAAGAAGCGAAGGTAAGCAGGTAGGTAAGTCGGTGGGCCCTAAGAACAGTCCTAGCGAAGGACCTGCTCTGAAACCATGTCAGAAATAACTGAGCAGGAATGAATGAACTAGAACAGAGTTTGGTACAAGTAGGAAACCCTAACTTTGTGTACCCCCTAAGGTGTAACCCACTACAGCCTAGACAATATAAACATGCAATGTTTGACACTCGGCGTGTTCGCCGACTTTCTACATCCACGCTGGGTATCGATGTTACACGTGTCTTCTGCTTGACGTGTGTACCATGCTTTCGACACAAAAATGAGGGGAAAGTATGTGCTGGCTACTATGGTTTTAGGATTCTCTCAAATTTTGTCACAATGTTTACTCAATCAGTGCGACCCATTGCGATTTCGTTCACGCGACCTCCCACATTATGTTCAAAGTTGGTACTGCAGGCAAAAGTTTTTGACACGTGTCACAAAAAAAATAAAACCCCTAGGGAAGCTGGACGCATTTTCGGGAGGGATCAACCCTAAAAACGGGAACTGTGAAAACTAGAACGAGAATGGATGCATTGAGCAGCATGAGGAGTACAAGTACCAAACCCTAAAATGTTGTACCCCATATAAGCTACCCCACTACAGCCTACACAGACTATAGTGTATGAGTTTGACACACCCCCATAGGCAAAGTGGGGGAGAGCAAGGGGTCACAAGACCAGTCAAGCAAAGCAAGGCAAAGCAAGCTCAGGGTGGATCACGACGTCACCACACATTCTGAGCACAAGTAAAGGCCACAAGGCCAGTTCACATGCAAGATTACATATATATAACGCTAAACAAGCAAGGGCAGGTATATATATGTAACAGTACAAGCAAGGTCAAGAAGTAAGCAAGTGAGGCAAGGTAGGCACAAGACCTAACAGAGTACAGAAGCGCTGATGATCACAAGGCGCGAGTGCCTTAGTGAAGATATCAGCAGTGTTGGCCTCAGTGGCCACGTAACGCAGACAAAGCTGACCACGCTGCTGCAGCTCACGAGCAAGGAAGTAGCGAAGAGCGATGTGCTTCGTTCTGTGCTCCAGTCTGTGCTCCCGACACAAGGCCAGCATGGCCTTGTTGTCTACGTACAGCACTGGAGGAGAACGAGGCGGCTCTCCCAGGTCAGTCAGCAGGTAGGTCAGCCAGCGTAGCTCCTGTGCAGCCATGGCCCCTGCGTAGATCTCAGCCTCACAACTGGAGCCGAGAACAGAAGACGAGCGGGTAGACCGCCACGAAACAGAGCCGGAACCAAGGCTGAAGGTGTAACCCTGTGACGACCGCTGCGTAGCCTGGTCGTCGGCCCAAGAAGCGTCTGCGTGACCAGTGAGGACCACTGGACTCTGCCCTCCAAGCACAAGCCCCATGCCCGACGTACTGCACAAGTAGCGCAACACCCTCTTTGCTGCAGCCATGTGCTCTGGTCTGTGTCTCCCAGGAGCAACATAGCGTGCCAGAATGCTAAGAGGGTATGCAAGGTCAGGTCGAGTGCAGGTCATCAGGTACATGAGGCAGCCAACAAGCTCTGGGTACGGGCCACTCGACTCTACGGACTCATCCGAAGGCAGAGCTGAGAGCGAGTGGCGTGTAGGCAGAGGAGTGGCCTGAGGCGAGGAGTACGTGAAGCCGAAGCGCTGAAGGACCTGCTGCACCATGTGTGACTGAGTCAGGGTAATGGTGCGCCGTGCTCTATCCCGGGTGATCTGCAAGCCAAGGTAGCTGCGCAGTTCACCCAGGTCTGTGCACGTGTGTCTCTTCTGCAACTCGGACTTCACGTAGGCAAGTCCAGCAGTGTCAGCTGTAGCAAAGACCAAGTCGTCGACGTACACGAGGATGCAGAACGGCGGAAGGAAGAGTCAGTGCGCAGAAACAGCGACGGGTCAGCAGTAGAAGGAGCAAACCCAAGAGCCGCAAGTGTAGTCCTCAGTGTGTCGTGCCACTCACGAGGCGCCTGGCGGAGACCGTAGACTGGCCGCCGGAGGCTCCACTAGGTGCCAGGAAAAAAAGTCCCAGTGAAGCCAGGTGGGCGGCGCAGCCAGATCTCCTCGTGTAGGCTGCCCTGCAAGAAAGCAGTGCTGAAGTCAAGAGAGTGCAGCTCGTAGTCTCGGTGAGCGGCTATGTGCAGCAGTACCTGAAGAGTGGTCATCTTCGGGGTGGGAGAGAAGGTCTGAAAGTAGTCAACTCCCTGCCGCTGACTGAAGCCACGAGCCACGTAACGCGCCTTGAAGACAGGCGGAGAACCGGCGGCCGCTTCACCCTGAAAATCCACATGCCACTGACGATGTTCGCCCCAGGCGGGGGAACCTCGTCAACGTAGGTGCCTGTGGACTTCCAGGAAGCCATCTCTGCGTCCATGGCTGCCTGCCACTGAGAGGAGTAGGGACCCTCTATCGCCTCTGCGTAAGAGCGCGGAGTCGGGATGTCAAGTGCATCCGGGTCTCCCTCAGGGGCAAGCAGCATGGACACGAGATGAGGTGAAGCAGTAGCCAAGCACTGGAACTCCTTCTGCCTGTCCTCAAGGACGTCCGTGCCAAGAGCACACTCACCCCCGACGGACGGAGGACAGACAGACTCAGACTCAGCGACGAGACTAGCAGCGTAGTCTAGGCGACAGCGAGCAGCGAAGTCGACAAGCTCAGCAACCAGAGCAGACGCAGCAGTAGACTCAAAGGAAGGGTCAGTGACGACAGTAGCAAGGAGACGCGTGACAGTAGGACGCGCAGCACGAAGGGAGTCCGACTCAGGGTCAGGAAGGTCAGGAAGAGAGGACGCGGGAGGAGAAGGCAAAGGGGCACGCAGTGGAGCAGTGGAAGGACGCAGAGACATCCGGTGCGTGCCGGGGACAGGGGGAGGACGCTGACGCGCAACCTCGTCGAGCAGGTAACTCGGCCAACCAGGTAAAGTCCTTGACAACCCTGCAGGATGATGACCTTCGTCATCACCGGTTGACGACCTTCGTCACGTCGTCGGTCGACGACCTTCGTATGCGGTTGCAACGCTGACTAGCCGCTCTGTTGTAGCGTTGGCAGCCGCGGGAGGTGCAGCCGACTTCCCGCATAAATCGACGCCGACTACCGCAAAAGTTGTTGCATACTTGTCGCAGAATATGCATGCCGACTTTCGCAGAAGTCGACACCGACTCCCGCGAACGAAGTGGTTCAACCTGCGCAGGACGTCTGCGAAGCCGCCGACGAAGCAGATTGGCTGATGCGAAGCGGGTGCGCGCACGTGTATAGTCATATGTGGTTGCAACGCTGGCTAGCCGATCTGTTGTAGCGTTGGCAAGTCGCGCAGATGCAGCGCTTGTAAACGGGAATGGAGTGTTGGCCCCGCCCTCGCTTGGGCGACGCCGACGTCCTGGTTGGATGGACAGGAGCAGCAGGGGATCACTGCGGTGTTGTCGTCGACCAGGGGAGCTCGACAGCCTTCTTATGCGGGGCAGGTCGACGAGATGGTCGTCGACCTGCACAGGACTGTCGAGGGGCTGAGAGCCGTCAACCACGGGAGCTCGACGACTACAGCTGACTGGGCTGGTCGACGGAGTGGCCGTCGACCAGGAGGGGCAGCTCGGCAGGCACGGTGGTCGACGAGGGGATCGTCGACCAGGGCGCTCACTGAATAGTCGACCAGGTCGACCGGGTAACCTGCTCGGTGAGTTCTGCGGAGGCACACGAACGTCGTCGAGGTCACGATGACGAAGGCGACTTCGGGCTGGTATCCCGAAGTCGATGTGGCTTGTCAGGTGGAGACCACGGCCAACAGATGCACAACGGTGCAAGTCGGACCAATCGTCTGCGCGCACCTGCATACGTGCGCATTGCTATCTTCTACGGGAGCAACGCTGGAGAGCCGCTTTGCTGCAGCATTGGCACGCCGTCGACCTGCTGTGTTGGCATGACGCATTTCTGCAGTGCTGGCGCGGCTCCTCTACGCAACGCTGGCAGGTGGTTGACCATGCTGTGCTGGCGGTCGACCAGACTAGCTGCAGAGTTGCTAGGTGCGTGGTGTAGTCATTCTTCTCATTGTCATTGTAATCATTTTGTAATTTCAACTTTGCTAGTAGAGACTCTTGCTAACTTCTCCCGTGAATGTGTAAGCGCCAAGGAACACATGCAAGGCTACGATCACTCCTAGAGTTTGTGCCAACCCCCATAGTCTAGCCCACGACTATTGTAGAGTGACTCTCCGCAGCGCTCGCACATTATCGACTCGCAAAGTTGGCAAGCCGCATTCTTGCTCTGCTGGCAGGTCGCCTTTCTACAGAGCTGGTGCTATATCTTTCCCCGATGCTGGCAGGCCGGCCTGTTACTGCGCTGGAGGTCAACTTGCCTGGTTGCTAGGCTGCTAGGTTCTAGATGCAGTCACAGTGCCATTGCAATTTCTATTATTATACTTCATGTAATTTTAACTTGGCTAGTGAAACTCTTGTTAATTCTTGGTGTAACAGACAGGTGCAAAAGAACGTTAGTGCAAGCTGCAATCACTCGTACCACTTGTGCCTTCCCCCGTAGTCCAGCTCTTGGTGTAGAGTGACCCTCCGCAAGAATATACGTTGTTTCAAACAATTGGAAAGGGAAAATGTGCAAGGATATGTCTAGGAGACTTGGTGCCGGTTCGACGTCTGAATATTTTTTCATGCGTGGTTTGTTTTGATTATTCAAACATTTGGTTCCATTCACACCAAAAGGTAAAAAGTAATTGAGTAGGGTAAAATGTGCAAGGATAGTCCTGGGTGATATGTGGTCTCGTTTTGACGACCTGGGCGACACGTGGTGGATCTGAACAGCCATCGACCATGCATATCATTCCATATAAACCTATTGTTTATCACAATATTGATATTAGTACATGTAGCATACTCGGTGGTTATAGATACATCAAATAGCTAAAAAAATTATGTTAAATGAAATTAGTACATATGAAACCAATAAATACACTTTAAATACCTCGTGTGACATATTTTTTAGGAACAAGACAGTATTGATTTGAAATGTGTATGATTAAACTAGCAGCAATCAATGTGAAATAGGTTGAGGTTCTGGCTAAAAACGCTTCACGAGGGTAAAACCGAGTTAGTTTGTACCAGTGTGCCCTATAGTGTCGCATTTAGTGTTCACGATTTGGAAGCAATAGAAAGTTACGACGGGTCATCCCATTGGCCATTCCAGCGCATCGCTGTTGCACGTTATTTCTATACACTGTTGAAACTAACTGGCAGGAATGAGAATGACTAGCAAGAATGTGAGTACAAATATGCAACCCTAGAATTTGTGTACCCCCTAAAGGCTAACCCACTGTAGCCTAAACAACAACAACAGATATAATGTTTGACACACCCCCATAGGCAAAGTGGGGGAGAACAAGGGGTCATAAGACCAGTCAGAGCAAAGCAAAGCACAAGCAAGCTCAGGGTGGATCTCAAGGGATACCACACAAATTCCGAGCACAAGCAAGTGGTCACAAGACCAGTTCACATGCAGTTTGATAGTAGAGCAAGAGGTACAGTGATCACAACCTAGCAAGTGAAAGCATGCAGGTATATATATAGAGATCACAGTACAAACAAAGTCAAGAAGTAAGCAAGTGAGGTCCAGTAGGCACAAGGCCTAGAAGAGTACAGAAGCGCTGATGGTCACAAGGCTGAAGCGCCTTGGTGAACACGTCAGCAGTGTTGGCCTGAGTGGCCACGTAACGCAGACAAAGCTGACCACGCTGCTGCAGCTCACGAGCCAGAAAGTACCGCAGAGCGATGTGCTTCGTTCTGTGCTCCAGTCTGTGCTCCTCACATAAGGCAATGGCAGCCTTGTTGTCGACGTACAGCACTGGAGGAGAACGAGGCCGCTCTCCCAAGTCGGTCAGCAGGTAGGTGAGCCAGCGTAGCTCCTGGGCCGCCATGGCTGTGGCGTAGATCTCAGCCTCACAACTGGAGCTGAGAACTGAAGAAGAACGTGTAGAACGCCAAGAAACTGAACCGGAGCCAAGGCTGAAGGTGTAACCCTGAGACGACCGCTGAGTGGCCTGGTCGTCCGCCCAAGAAGCGTCTGAGTGTCCAGTGAGAACAACTCGGTCTCGCCCTCCAAGCACTAGCCCCATGCCCGACGTACTGCACAAGTAGCGCAACACCCTCTTAGCGGCATCCATGTGCTCCTTCCGGTGACGGCCAGGAGCGACATAGCGTGCAAGGATGCTAAGAGGGTATGCAAGGTCAGGACGAGTGCAGGTCATCAGGTACATGAGGCAGCCCACAAGCTCTGGATACGGGCCACTCGGCTCTACAGACTCATCCGAAGGCAGAGCTGAGAGCGAGTGACCGGTAGGCAGAGGAGTGGACTGAGGCGAGGAGTACGTGAAGCCGAAGCGCTGAAGGACCTGCTGCACCATGTGTGACTGAGTCAAGGTAATGGTGCGCCGTGCTCTGTCCCGGGTGATCCGCAAGCCAAGGTAGCTTGTCAGTTCACCCAGGTCTGTGCACGTGTGTCTCTTCTGCAGCTCCGACTTCACGTGGGCGAGAGCCTGAGTGTCAGCAGTGGCAAAGACCAAGTCGTCGACGTACACGAGGATGTAGAACGGCGGCAACGAAGTGTCTGTGCGCAGAAACAGCGACGGGTCAGCAGTAGAAGGCGCGAACCCAAGTGCCGCAAGTGTCGTCCTCAGTGTGTCGTGCCACTCACGTGGTGCCTAGCGGAGACCGTAGACCGGCCGGCGGAGGCTCCACTGGGTGCCAGGAGGAAACGACCCAGTGAAGCCAGGAGGGCGGTGCAGCCAGATCTCCTCGTGCAGACTGCCCTGCAAGAAAGCAGTGCTGAAGTCAAGAGAGTGAAGCTCGTAGTCACGCTGAGCGGCTATGTGCAGCAGCACCCGAAGAGTGGTCATCTTCGGGGTGGGAGAGAAGGTCTGGAAGAAGTCGACTCCCTCACGCTGGCTGAAGCCTCGAGCAACGTAACGCGCCTTGAAGACAGGCGGAGAACCCGGCGGCCGCTTCACCCTGAAAATCCACATGCCACTGACGATGTTCGCCCCTGGTGGGGGAACAGCGTCGACGTAGGTGCCTGTGGACTTCCAGGAAGCCATCTCTGCGTCCATGGCTGTCTGCCACTGAGAGGAGTAGGGACCCGCTATCACCTCTGCGTAAGAGCGCGGGGTCGGGATGTCTGGTGCATCCGGGTCTCCCTCAGGGGCAACTAGCATGGACACGAGATGAGGTAAAGCAGCAGCAAAGCACTGGAACTCCTCCTGCCTGTCCTCAAGGACGTCCGTGCCAAGAGCACACTCACCCCCGACGGACGGAGGACAGACAGACTCAGACTCAGCAACTAAGCTAGCGGCGTAGTCAAGACGACAAGCGGCAGCAAAGTCAACTAACTCAGCGACGAGAGCAGACGCAGCAGAGGACTCAAAGGTAGGGTCAGTGACAACAGTAGCAAGGAGACGCGTGACAGTAGGACGGGCAGCACGAAGGGAGTCAGACTCCGGGTCAGGAAGCTCAGGAAGAGAGGACGCAGGAGGAGACGGCAGCAGGACACGCTGAGGAGCAGTGGAGGGACGCAGAGTCATGTAGTGAGTGCCAGGGACAGGAGGAGGACGCTCACGCGGGACACGACGACCAGTGCGAGCAGCACGGACAGGCGACGCAGAGCGAGACGCAGGCGACACAGGACGAGACTCAGGCTCACGACGCTCCGTAAGACCTCCTGTGGGACCAGTGTAAGGAGAAGGACCGGGGAGCGGCGAGGGAGGCGGTAACTGCGACTGCGACGGGACAGGCGGAGGACACTCTAAGGAGGGAGCAGGACAAGGAGGAGGAGGCTGACCAAGAACCTGCTGGAGAAGCGGAACGAAGTACGGTCGGGGCCGCTCAGTGACTCCAGAACCAGGAGAGACGGCACCAGCACCCGCGGCAGCTCCAGCAGCACCAGCTCCAGGGTCCGCAGCACCAGCAGCAGCTCCAGCGCCAGGGTCCGCAGCACCAGCAGCAGCTCCAGCTCCAGGGTCCGCAGCACCAGCAGCAGCTCCAGCTCCAGGGTCCGCAGTACCAGCAGCAGCTCCAGCTCCCGGGTCCGCAGCGCCAGTAGCAGCTCCAGCCCCAGGGTCCGCAGCACCAGCAGCAGCTCCAGCTCCAGGGTCCGCAGCACCAGCAGCAGCTCCAGCTCCAGGGTCCGCAGTACCAGCAGCAGCTCCAACCCCAGGGTCCGCAGTACCAGCAGCAGCTCCAGCTCCAGGGTCCGCAGCACCAGCAGCAGCTCCAGCGTCAGGGTCCTCAGCACCAGCAGCAGCTCCAGCCCTAGGGTCCGCAGCACTAGCAGTACTAGCAGGGCCTCCAGCAACAGCAGCAGCACCTCCAGCACCAGGGTCCGCGACACCAGGCGCTCCACTCCGGAGAGTGCAGCGCCGCTCGTACCACTCGCGGATCCGCTCAAGAGAGGGCAGCTCCCGCTGAGGAGGGGAGGCACCAGCACCAGTCGCAGCAGCACTCCTGGTCCCAGAGGCACCTCTCCGGAGGCTGCAGTACTCTGAGTACCACTCACGCAGCCGCTCCGAGGAGAGAGCTCCCCCAGGCGCAGGACTCCCAGGCTCAGCACCCCCAGACTCAGCACTCCCAGACCCAGAACTCTGCAGCTCAGCACCC
This sequence comes from Closterium sp. Yama58-4, assembly GCA_947470075.1. Lineage (NCBI taxonomy): Eukaryota > Viridiplantae > Streptophyta > Zygnematophyceae > Desmidiales > Closteriaceae > Closterium > Closterium sp. Yama58-4. The sequence continues at coordinate 108,660 of CANIUD010000082.1, read as the reverse complement.
CCAGGCACAGCACCCCCAGGCTCAGTACGTCTAGGCTCAGCACCCCCAGGCTCCGCAACCGCAGGCTCCGCACCCCCAGGCTCAGCACCCCCAGGCTCAGCACCCCCAGGCTCCGCACCCCCAGCAGGACGAGAGTCAACAGCTACCTCAACCGGGTCTACCTGGGACACACCTGAGGGAGCGGCACCCTGAGGGGGGAGGGGGTCTACCACAGCAGCACCTGGCGCGAGGAAGAGAGGCGGGGGGGGGAGTGGGGCAGTGCGGTAGGGGAAGAGGCGGTAGTAGGGGACGGACTCGTCAAAAGTGACGTCCTGAGAGGCAAGGACCCGGCGCGAGGTGGCGTGGTAAAACTGCCAACCAGACGCGTCAGGGACAAAGCCAAGGAAGACACAGGGAACAGCGCGGGTGGAGAGCTTGTCCGCGGAAGCGTCGCGGACAAAAGCTCGAGATCCCCAGACCCGGAAACGCGACGCATCGCCAACCTCCCCCGTCCACCGCAGCGTGGGCGAGGTCTCCGGCATGGAGACACGGGGCCAGAGGTTGAGCTGATGCGCAGCGTACCGGACCGCAAACGGCCACAGAAAGTGGGGGGCAGCCGCATGGATCAAGGAGGTACGGGCGACCTCCATGACTAGGCCAATGCGGCGCTCCGCAACCCCATTCTGCTATGGAGAGGCCGGAAGCGTGAACGACTGCTCAATGCCGTGCTCAGCACAGTAGGCTGCCAAGAGGTCGGAGGAGAACTCACCACCTCTGTCAGAGTGCAAGCGCAGGATAGGAAAGTCCGAGTGGAAACGCTCGCTGAGCTGGAGACGAGCTCTGCGGATCCAAGGGATCAAAACATCAGGGACCTCACCCTTGGTGCGCAAGGGGAAGACCGTGGTGTAGCGCGAGTAGTCGTCAACAACTATCAGGAAGTACCTCTCTTGACCCTGACCACGGACGCGGGCTGGGCCCCACACGTCCATGTGGAGCGTCTGCAAGGGAGCAGTCGTCGGGGGAAAGGAGGAGGAGTGAGGAGCGGCGCGCTGCCGCCCCTCGACACAGGGAAGACAGGGAGGAGCAGGCGAGGGAGGGAGAGGAGGGAGGACCCTGGGAAGACCAGAGACAAGGTACCTGGAGTGCATGGCCCGAAGGCGCTGCACAGACGGGTGGCCAAGTCGGTGGTGCCAGAGGACAGTCTCGTGCGCCAGAGAGCGACACGAGCAGGGGGCCGACAGCTGACCTGACGCAGACGCAGACGCAGCGACCTGAGGGGACTCAGTGGTCAGTGTGTACAGGTCCGACCCCGGCTGCCGAGTGAAGGTAGCCAAGTGGCGGCCCGTACGGGCACACGTGCAGTGCGTCACGCGCTCGTAGGCCGGGGTGAACTGGTGAACACCCGCGTCCTGGAGCGCACACCCAGCCACCAGGTTCGTAGAGAACGAGGGGAGGTGGAGACCGGACAATGTGCCCGACGGGACCGCAGGACAGGGAAGGACAGTGGAGGAGGTCGCCACGACCGGTCCCCCGGAGGGGTCAGCGAGAGAGACAGCAACTGGCCGAGCAAGTGGCTCAAGGGCAGTGCGGTCACGAAAGAAGCAGCGAGAAGCACCTGAGTCCAGTGTGAAGGTGTGCAGTGCTGCAGTCGACTCAGTACCAGTGGGCGCAGACGCACAAGCACCTAGAGCAGCAGCCGCACCAGCACCTGAGGTAGCAGACACGCGCGGACCTGAAGCGGCAGACTCACTGGTCCTAATGCCCGGGTCGGGCGGAACACACAGGTACTCGGCACCCTCTCCACTAGTAGACATCACATACATGGCAGTGAGAATAGCATCAAAGTCTAGAGCATAGATATCAATCCCCTTCTTCAGGAGATCAATCCAGCGGGGCAGCTCAGAGGCCTGAGGGAACTGAACACGCCAAGCGTCGTCGAGACGAGAGAAGCAGCGCTGCGCGGTGTGGGCCCTCCCACACGTCTGACCAGCGCGGTCACCGGTGCGGATGACGTACGTGTAGCTAAGCCCACCCCCCCCCCCCCCCCCCCCCCCCCGTGCTGAGAGTACCACTCACGGACCTCCTGGGGCGACGGAGTGTGCTGCTGGCTCTGGCCACCGCCAGCGCCTCCACGACCACCACCTCCGCTCCCACCTCCTCGACCACCCCAACCCGTGCCGCCTCCACGTCCACCGCCACCCCCACCACCGCCCCCGCCTCTGCCACCTCCCCCGCCGCTGCCGCCACCCCCCCCACCGCCACCACTCACCCCTCCAGCCCCGCCACCACCCCCACCGCCGCCACCGCCCCCACCACCTCCTCCCCCACTGTGACCTCCGCCTCCCTTGCCCCCTTTGCCCTTGCCGCTGCGGCGTCCGCTCGAAGCAGACGCAGTCCCGACCTTCTCAGCACCAAGGAGGTCGACAGCAGCAGCAGAGGCGACAGAGGGAAGAAGGGGGGAAGGAGAACACCCCTCAAAGAACGGGGTGCGGGGGTCGCCACGAGAGGCACCTACAGCGACTATGCTAGCCTCAGCTGCAAGTAGTTCCTTCTCGAGGAGGGCAATGGTGAGCTCAGTAGGGCAGCGAGCTAGGAAGGAATCCCTGACTGCACGCAGAGAGTCAGGGAGGCGGGTGACTAGGTGGTAGAGAGTGAGCCAGAGCGGGGGAGGGTTCTTGGCAAGGAACTCGGCGGGCATGGCAGCACGGAAGCGGGCCTCACTAGTACGGAGGTGGGTGATGAGGTCAGCGACTGTGTGGAAAGAGGACAGGTCGGGGAACAGGTAGGGAAGCGAGAGACGGCCTAGAGCGGCAGAGGCAGGCGAGGAGTAGCGGGCAACGACAGCTTTGTACAGGTCCTGTGCAGTCTTGTGCTGGCCAAAGTGCTCGCGCTCTTCTAGCGGCAGGGAGTTGCGAATAGCAAAGCGAGCGTGGGCGTCACGAGTCTGCCACTGTGAGCGGGTAGAGCTGTCGGCAGTAGCAGCAGGCGCAGGGGCATGGCCTAGGGCGTGATCGTACAGTGAGATGTCTTCCTTGGCAGTGAGCTGTAGGAAAAGGTGCAGGTCATCTAGCCAGGTGTCAAATTTCACTGGACGTCCCTCAGTATCGAAAGCTAGCACGGGAGGACTAGCCATAGTAGCAGTAGCAGCAGTAGCAGTAGGCGCCCCCTAACAGTAGTAGGTAGTGCGACTCAGGGAGGGCGGCTCGGCGCAGGTAGGGCGGCGCGGCTCGGTTAGGGCGGCGCGGCTCGGGTAGGGCGGCGCGGCTCGGTTAGGGCGGCGCGGCTCGGTGCGGGCGGCGCGGCTCGGTGCGGGCGGGGCCGTCGCGGTCGCGTGCGGGGCAAGTAGGGGCGGTGGGTGGGGTCGACGGGGCCAGCGGGGCCTCTAAGGGGCGGTACGCGGGGTCGACGGGGCCCCTAAGGGGCGGCGCGGGGGTCACTAAGGGGCGGCGCGCGGGGTCGACGGGGCCAGCGGGGCCTCTAAGGGGCGGTACGCGGGGTCGACGGGGCCCCTAGCGGGCGGCGCGCGGGGCCGACGGGGCCTCTAAGGGGCTGCGACGGGGTCGACGGGGCCTCTAGGGGCGGCGCGCGGGGCCGACGGGGCCTCTAAGGGGCTGCGACGGGGCCGTAAGGGGCCTCTAGGGGCGAACGCGGGGCCGTAGAGGGGCCGATAGGGGGCGAACGCGGGGCCGACGGGGTCGCTAAGGGGCGGCGCGCGGGTCGCTAAGGTGCGGGTCGCGGGTCGCGGGGCCTTAGGGGGCCGTGAAGTACGAAGCGCTCTAGGGCGCAGGTAGGTAGGTAGGTAGGTAGGTAGGTAGGTAGGTAGGTGGGCCCTAAAAAAAACGGTCCTAGTGAAGGACCTGCTCTGAAACCATGTTGAAACTAACTGGCAGGAATGAGAATGACTAGCAAGAATGTGAGTACAAATATGCAACCCTAGAATTTGTGTACCCCCTAAAGGCTAACCCACTGTAGCCTAAACAACAACAACAGATATAATGTTTGACATACACGTCATTGGATAAGTGTTATATAATTGGTGTATGTTAACTTGGGCTTACCTTGTTGGCGATAGAAATTGTTGTGATTGGTCCTTTGTTACCTTCGCGCTCGGGCAACATGCTGCTGTACAGCAACATGCTATACAGCGTGGGTTACCCAGCGCAACTGCGCTGGGTGTACCATAGCGCGCTGTACACCCAGTGCTTTGTTGCCCAGCGCGCTGTTCCATAGTGCGCTATTGCATACCAGCGCAACTGCGCTACACCCAGGGTAGTTGCGCAGGACTGCAAAATGTGCAGCTGCGCAATTGGTGCAAGCAACTGCCAACCGCGCAGCTGCTGCTAATGCCAGTAGCGCACCTGCAACTTCCAGAGTTGTGCAAGCGCGGACTTTTTCCCACAACAGCACAACCCGCTCACAGAAGCAGCAGCCAGCGCAACTGCGCAAGCCAACCTACTCTGCTCACGGGCAAGAGCAACAGCAGCTGGCGCACCATGTTCAACAATCCCTACCTATGTACTCTTTCAGTTCAGGGCTCCCTCCGTCACTTCCCCGTTCATTTTTTCACCTCTCACTTCTCATCCTCCGCTTCGTAACTGGTTTCTCCTACCGCCCCTTCCGCGCTCCATGTCGATCAACAGGTTCACATCTTGCTGTTTTTTTGAAGTCATCGATTTTAAGTAGCGTTTTTCTCTCCTCTTACGCTCTGTTTTGTTTTTTGTTTTTTTTTTTTTATTTTTATTTTTACTGATGCACAACTGATTGATGGGTGAAAGTTGGGAAACACGTCCAGCGCGATTGTTGTTTCTCTGCGGTGTGTCAGATACCTTATCTCCCTGAACATTGGCATCGTGAACAGTCGACTAACTTGTTCATTTTTGTGATTTCGCTGACCATCATTCAAGGTGTACCCGAGATTGGGATTGTATTAAGGTGACGCCATTACACGTACGTATTTTTATAGGAACTGTACAACTCTTTTTTTCTAACGTGATTCAGTGTTCTCCTCGCTTTCCGTTCTGTTGCGGCAGCTGCATTAACTACCATGGCGTTCTGTTGTGCTACTGAGAGGTGCGCTGCTTAGTCAATTTTGTGTTATTGATCTATTTTATTGTTTATCCACTATCGTGCATTTTCTGTTGGGCTCAGTATAATCTGCGGGGTTTCATGTACTGGTAGATTGTGGATGGCGTATCGTTCAGATTTTGGGGGTATGGTGTTATGTTGAGCTTAGTGCATCGTTATTTTTTTTTCATAACCTACATTAACCTCCATGCGTTTTGCTTGGTCCTCCTGCAGTTGTCTGTATGTGAGTATCTGGTAATCAATATCTCACCCTGCATTTTAGTCTTCCTCTAACCTACTCTTTTCTGACATGTGTTCGCCCTGTTTCTTTTGTTCTGGTCGGTTGAGGTACAAATATCGCGCGTGGCGCAACTCTGGATTAGTAGTCCTCTCGTTCCCGTGCTGGCGTTAATGTGTTGGTGCTGATTTAGTGTGCTGGTGTTTTCTCATCGTAGTTTCGTAGGCTGGGTTGTGCTTCTTCCTGTATTGTTATTGTAATGTATTTTTCACAATACAATATTTGCTTACCAGGAAAAAGTGGTGTGGTGTTTTCTAATCAGAATAGCTGCTGAATATTTACGCCTTTTATCCGCTTTATTGTAGGTTTATTTATCTGTTCTAACAGGCTTTATTATAATGTATAACGTTCTTTGAGACGCAGGTGTTATTCTAACGAATATTGTTAAAACTGTACAAATATCATGATTAAATATCGCTGCGATACAGTCACATTTTAAGTAAAACAGTTATGTAAAATACCTTGCTAATATTTAGGTGTATGCATCGACTAAAGCGAAAGTGTCGCGAGTCGCGACACTCAAGAGAATGAACTTACGCAACCAATATTTCTCAGCCAGGTGTCCTCGGCGTGTTCGCCGACTTTCTACATCCACGCTGGGTATCGATGTTACACGTGTCATCTGCTTGACGTGTGTACCATGCTTTCGACACAAAAATGAGGGGAAAGTATGTGCTGGCTACTATGGTTTTAGGATTCTCTCAAATTTTGTCACAATGTTTACTCAATCAGTGCGACCCATTGCGATTTCGTTCACGCGACCTCCCACATTATGTTCAAAGTTGGTACTGCAGGCAAAAGTTTTTGACACGTGTCACAAAAAAAATAAAACCCCTAGGGAAGCTGGACGCATTTTCGGGAGGGATCAACCCTAAAAACGGGAACTGTGAAAACTAGAACGAGAATGGATGCATTGAGCAGCATGAGGAGTACAAGTACCAAACCCTAAAATGTTGTACCCCATATAAGCTACCCCACTACAGCCTACACAGACTATAGTGTATGAGTTTGACACACCCCCATAGGCAAAGTGGGGGAGAGCAAGGGGTCACAAGACCAGTCAAGCAAAGCAAGGCAAAGCAAGCTCAGGGTGGATCACGACGTCACCACACATTCTGAGCACAAGTAAAGGCCACAAGGCCAGTTCACATGCAAGATTACATATATATAACGCTAAACAAGCAAGGGCAGGTATATATATGTAACAGTACAAGCAAGGTCAAGAAGTAAGCAAGTGAGGCAAGGTAGGCACAAGACCTAACAGAGTACAGAAGCGCTGATGATCACAAGGCGCGAGTGCCTTAGTGAAGATATCAGCAGTGTTGGCCTCAGTGGCCACGTAACGCAGACAAAGCTGACCACGCTGCTGCAGCTCACGAGCAAGGAAGTAGCGAAGAGCGATGTGCTTCGTTCTGTGCTCCAGTCTGTGCTCCCGACACAAGGCCAGCATGGCCTTGTTGTCTACGTACAGCACTGGAGGAGAACGAGGCGGCTCTCCCAGGTCAGTCAGCAGGTAGGTCAGCCAGCGTAGCTCCTGTGCAGCCATGGCCCCTGCGTAGATCTCAGCCTCACAACTGGAGCCGAGAACAGAAGACGAGCGGGTAGACCGCCACGAAACAGAGCCGGAACCAAGGCTGAAGGTGTAACCCTGTGACGACCACTGCGTAGCCTGGTCGTCAGCCCAAGAAGCGTCTGCGTGACCAGTGAGGACCACTGGACTCTGCCCTCCAAGCACAAGCCCCATGCCCGACGTACTGCACAAGTAGCGCAACACCCTCTTCGCTGCAGCCATGTGCTCTGGTCTGTGTCTCCCAGGAGCAACATAGCGTGCCAGAATGCTAAGAGGGTATGCAAGGTCAGGTCGAGTGCAGGTCATCAGGTACATGAGGCAGCCAACAAGCTCTGGGTACGGGCCACTCGGCTCTACGGGCTCATCCGAAGGCAGAGCTGAGAGCGAGTGGCGTGTAGACAGAGGAGTGGCCTGAGGCGAGGAGTACGTGAAGCCGAAGCGCTGAAGGACCTGCTGCACCATGTGTGACTGAGTCAGGGTAATGGTGCGCCGTGCTTTGTCCCGGGTGATCTGCAAGCCAAGGTAGCTGCGCAGTTCACCCAGGTCTGTGCACGTGTGTCTCTTCTGCAGCTCGGACTTCACGTAGGCGAGTCCAGCAGTGTAAGCTATAGCAAAGACCAAGTCGTCGACGTACACGAGGATGTAGAATGGCGGCAAAGAGGTGTCGGTGCGCAGAAACAGTGACGGGTCAGCAGTAGAAGGAGCAAACCCAAGAGCCGCAAGTGTAGTCCTCAGTGTGTCGTGCCACTTACGAGGCGCCTGGCGGAGACCGTAGACTGGCCGCCGGAGGCTCCACTAGGTGCCAGGAAAAAAAGTCCCAGTGAAGCCAGGTGGGCGGCGCAGCCAGATCTCCTCGTGTAGGCTGCCCTGCAAGAAAGCAGTGCTGAAGTCAAGAGAGTGCAGCTCGTAGTCTCGGTGAGCGGCTATGTGCAGCAGTACCTGAAGAGTGGTCATCTTCGGGGTGGGAGAGAAGGTCTGAAAGTAGTCAACTCCCTGCCGCTGACTGAAGCCACGAGCCACGTAACGCGCCTTGAAGACAGGCGGAGAACCGGCGGCCGCTTCACCCTGAAAATCCACATGCCACTGACGATGTTCGCCCCAGGCGGGGGAACCTCGTCAACGTAGGTGCCTGTGGACTTCCAGGAAGCCATCTCTGCGTCCATGGCTGCCTGCCACTGAGAGGAGTAGGGACCCTCTATCGCCTCTGCGTAAGAGCGCGGAGTCGGGATGTCAAGTGCATCCGGGTCTCCCTCAGGGGCAAGCAGCATGGACACGAGATGAGGTGAAGCAGTAGCCAAGCACTGGAACTCCTTCTGCCTGTCCTCAAGGACGTCCGTGCCAAGAGCACACTCACCCCCGACGGACGGAGGACAGACAGACTCAGACTCAGCGACGAGACTAGCAGCGTAGTCTAGGCGACAGCGAGCAGCGAAGTCGACAAGCTCAGCAACCAGAGCAGACGCAGCAGTAGACTCAAAGGAAGGGTCAGTGACGACAGTAGCAAGGAGACGCGTGACAGTAGGACGCGCAGCACGAAGGGAGTCCGACTCAGGGTCAGGAAGGTCAGGAAGAGAGGACGCGGGAGGAGAAGGCAAAGGGGCACGCAGTGGAGCAGTGGAAGGACGCAGAGACATCCGGTGCGTGCCGGGGACAGGGGGAGGACGCTGACGCGAACCACGACCACTAGTGCGAGCAGCACGGACAGGCGACGCAGGGCGAGACGCAGGCTCACGACGCTCAGCAAGACCTCCAGTAGGACCAGTGTAGGGAGAAGGAGAAGGAAGCGGGGAGGCTGGCTGTAACTGTGACTCAGTCTGGACAGGAGGCGGACACGCTAAGGGAGGAGCAGGACCAAGAGAGGACGGAAGACCAAGAACCTGCTCAAGGAGCGGAACGAAGTACGGCCGTGGCCGCGCAGCGCCACCAGTGCCAGCAGGAACAGCACCAGCACCCCCAACGGGAGCACCAGCACCAGGAGTACCCCCAGCTCCAGCAGCGCCAACTCCAGCACCCTCAGCAGCACCAGCGCCAGTAGCACCTCCAGCGCCAACACCCCCAGTAGCTCCAGCTCCAGTCGGACCACCAGAAGACGCAGCAGCTCCAGCTCCAGGAGCACCAGCAGCACCAACGCCAGTAGCACCAGTAGCACCACCAGCTCCAGCAGGAGGAGCACCCGTAGGCCCAGCAGCTCCAGTACACCCTGTACGAGCACCTCTGGGACCCTCTGCACCAGCACCCTCAGCAGCAGCAGAACCTCCAGCGTCCGCAGCACCACCAGCTCCAGCAGCACGCCGCCAGCGCCGGGCGAACCACTCACGCAGCTCCTGTGGAGAGAGTAGCTCCCGCCGGGACGAAGCACCCGAAGAACCTCCAGGCCCAGCACCACCAGACGCCTCACGAGCAGGCCCAGCACCCTCAGGCTCCGTACTCCGAGACACAGCACCTCAGGCTCAGCACCCCCAGGCGCAGCACCCCCAGGCTCAGCACCCCCAGGCTCAGCACCCCCAGGCGCAGCACCCCCAAGCTCAACACCCCCAGGCGCAGCACCCCCAAGCTCAGCACCCCCAGGCTCAGCACCCCCAGACGTAGCACCCCCAGGCTCAGCACCCCCAGCAGCACCAGAGTCAACAGCTACCTCGACAGGCTCGACTGCATCTACCTGGGACACACCTGAGGGAGCAGGACCCTGAGGGGGGAGGGGGTCTACCGGAGGGGGACCTGGCGTAAGGAAGAGCGGCGGGGGAGGGAGGGACGCAGTGCGGTAGGGGAAGAGACGGTAGTAGGGAACCGACTCGTCAAAGGTGACGTCCTGGGAGGACAGAACACGGCGCGAGGTGGGGTGGTAGAACTGCCAGCCTGGCGCGTCAGGAGGGAAGCCAAGGAAGACGCAGGGAACAGCACGAGAGGACAGCTTGTCCGCAGACAAGTCGCGGACAAACGCCCGAGATCCCCAGACACGGAACGCAGACGCATCGCCAACCTTCCCCGTCCACAGCAAAGCAGGGGAGGTCTCCGGCATGGAGACCCGGGGGTGAAGGTTGATCTGATGCGCCGCGTACCGAACCGCAAACGGCCACAGAAAATGGGGGGCAGCCGCATGGACCATGGACGTACGAGCGACGTCCATGATCATGCCAATGCGGCGCTCAGCAATCCCATTTTGCTGTGGAGAGTCCGGAAGCGTGAAGGTCTGGCGGATGCCTCGTGCACGACAGAAGGCCCGCAGAAGGTCAGAGGAGAACTCTCCGCCTCTGTCGGAGTGCAGACGCAGAACAGGAAAGTCAGAGCCAAAAATCTCCCGGAGCTGGAGACGAGCTGCGCGGATCCAGGCGATCAACACCTCAGTGACGTCACCCTTGCTGCGCAAGGGGAAGACTGTGGTGTAACGCGAGTAGTCGTCAACCACCAGCAGGAAGTAACGCTCGTGACCCTGCCCACGGACGCGGGCTGGGCCCCACACGTCCATGTGAAGCGTCTGCAGCGGAGCCTCTGTCGGAGGAAACTCGGAGGAGTGAGGGGCAGCGCGCTGCCGCCCCTCGACGCAGGGAACGCAGGTGGGGGCAGGCCCCGGAGGAAGGGGAGGGAGGGACCGGGGGAGGCCAGAGACAAGAAGACGGGAAGCCATGCCTCGAAGACGAGGCAGGGAGGGGTGACCAAGGCGGTGGTGCCAAAGGAGAGTCCGGTGCGACAGGAGACGACACGAGCAGGGAGCAGACTCAGGACCAGACCTGGACGCCGCAGCAAACACGTGACCCGACGCTGCTACCTGAGCGGACGCAGTGACTGGAGGAGACTCAGTAGTCAGTGTGTACAGGCTCGACCCCGGCCGACGGGCAAACGTGGCCAAGTGTCGGCCCGTGTCTGCACACGTGCAGTGAGTCACCCGCTGACGAGCAGGGGTGAACTGGTCAACCCCCCCATCCTGTAGGTCAGCACCACTCACCAAGTTCGTAGAGAACGAGGGGAGGTAAAGACCCGACAGGGAGCCAGACGGGACCGCTGGACACGGTAGGACAGTGGAGTAGTGGGCAAGGACAAGACCCCCAGAGGGGTCTGCCAGGGAGACTGCAACGGGCCGACTGAGTGGCGTGAGAGTGGTGCAGTCTCGAAAGAAGGAGCGGGAAGCACCCGAGTCAAGGGTGAAGGTGTGGGTGTCCGGAGACGACGCAGTACCTGAGAGCGCAGACTCACCGGCACCTGGGGCGGCAGACGCACTGGCACCTAGAGCAGCAGTCTCACAAGCACCTAGCGCAGCAGCCTCAATGCCCGGGTCAGGCGGAAAACACCGGTAACAGTCACCCTCATCACTAATAGTCACAGCATACATGGCAGCAAGAATAGCATCATAATCAAGATCAAAGATCGCAACACCCGCCCTAGACAGCTCGCCCCAGCGAGGGATCTCAGTAGCGTCGGGAAACTGGTGACGCCACGCGTCCGTCAGACGGCCGAAGCAGCGCTGGGTGGAGTGCGCTCCCCCACACTGCTCACCCACTCGGTCGCCGGTACGGAGAACGTAGGTACAGGGGCCAGTACCCCCACCCCGCTGACGTGCAGCGTACCACTCACGAAGCTGCTGACGGGGGGGGGATCTCACGAGCGCGCTGCTGCTGCTGCTGGCGCTGACCACCACCGGAGCCAACCCTCTGTGCAGCGCCACCCCGACCAGCTCCACCTCCTCCGCCGCTACCTCCTCCACTACCGCCACCTCCGCCACCTCCGCTCCCACCGCCACCGCCGCCTCCGCCTCCATTGCCGCCACCGACGCCCCCACCCCCGCCACCACCCCCACCGCCACCCCCACCCCCTCCACCACCTCCACCTCCGCCTCCACCGCCCCCGCTAGCTCCTCCAGCACCCTTGCCCCCCTTGCCCTTGCCAGGGCGGCGTCTCCCGCTAGGGGCAGACGCCGCAGCGACCGACTCAAGACCAACGAGGTCGGCCGCAGCAGCAGAGGCAACAGAGGGCAGGAGGGGAGAGGGGGAGCACCCCTCAAAGACAGGGGTACGAGGGTCACCACGAGAGGCTCCTACAGTGACTATGCTCTCCTCGGCCGCTAGAAGGCGCTCCTCGAGGAGGTCAACGGTGAGGGTGGTGGGGCAAACAGAGAGGAAGTGGTCCCTGACCGGGCGAAGGGTGTCAGGGAGCCGGGTGACTATGTAGTAGAGGGTGATGTACATGGGGGGGGGGTTCTTGGCGCAGAACTCAGCAGGAAGCGCAGCGCGGTAGCGAGTGTCACTAGTGCGAAGGTGCGTAATGAGGTCAGCGACAGTGGGAAAAGCGGCGAGGTCAGGGAAGAGGTACGGTAGGATGAGGCGGCTAAGCGCAGCAGTGGCAGGGGAAGAGTAGCGTGCAACTACAGCGTCGTACAAGGTCTTAGCACTCTTGTACTGGCTAAAGTGCGCACGCTCAGCGGTCGGCAAGTGGCGGCGCACAGCAAGGCGGGCAGCAGCATCGCGTGTGGCCCACTGTGAGCGAACAGTGGCGTCAGCATCAGCAGCAGGGGCAGGAGAGGCACCAGAAGTGAGGTCAAAGAGGGAGAGACCGTCTGCCCTATCGCTCAGCAGGAAAAGCTGCAGGTCATCTACCCAGACGTCAAAGTCAATGGCCCGACCCTCAGCGTCAAAAGTGAGGACACTAGGGGCAGCCATGACAGCAGTAGACTAGCAGCGCGAGCAGCAGGCAAGGGCAGTGCAGTGGTGGAGGCGCTGCTCTTACCGGGCAGGCGAGAAGGACCGAGGCTCGCCGGCAGGAACAGGGCCGCGACGGCAGTAACGGCGGCTCGGCGGCTCGGCAGCTCGGCGGCAACGGCGGCTCGGCGGCTCGGCAGCTCGGCGGCAACGGCTGCTCGGCGGCAACGGCGGCTCGGCGGCTCGGCGGCAACGGCAGCTCGGCGGCGCCGGCGGCTCGGCGGCTCGGCTGCTCGGTGGTGACGGCGGGGCCGTGAAGGGCGGCAGGGCCGCTGAAGGGACGGCGGCAGGGCCGATGAAGGGCGGCGGCGGGGCCACGAAGGGTGGCGACCGGGCCGCGGAGGTGTGGCGACGGGGCCGCGAAGGGCGGCGCCGGGGTCGCACGGGTGTGGCGACGGGGCCGCGAAGGGCGGCGGTGGGGTCGCGGGCAGCTGCGACGAAGCCGCGAGGGGCGGCGCCGGGGCCGCGAGGGTGGGGCCGCGGGGTCGCGAGGGTAGGGCGACGGGGCCAGCAGTGGCGACGCCGGGGCCGGTAAGAGCGGCGCCGGGGCCGCGAGGGTGGGGCGACGGGGCCGCGAGGGCGACGAGAAGGGGCCGCGAGGGCGGCGCGAAGGGGCCGCAAGGGCGGCGCGACGGGGCCGCGAGGGCGGCGCGACGGGGCCGCAAGGGCGGCGCGACGGGGCCGCAAGGGCGGTGCGACGGGGCCGCTAGGGGCCGTGAGAGGGGAGCGCGACTCGGGCAGGGGCGGAGTGCGCTCCGGGCAGGAAAAAATGAAAATCGGTGGGCCCTAGGAACAGTTCCCACGAGGGAACCTGCTCTATACCATGTGAAAACTAGAACGAGAATGGATGCATTGAGCAGCATGAGGAGTACAAGTACCAAACCCTAAAATGTTGTACCCCATATAAGCTACCCCACTACAGCCTACACAGACTATAGTGTATGAGTTTGATAGAAACCCACCTGGTGTTTAGGGTTGATGCCTCCCCGAGTCGCATCCCTTTCCGATTGGGTTTTAGTTTTTGGTAGCGTCAAAAATTGACACGTGTCGAAACTTTTGAGTGGCAGTATCAGTCGTGAACATAATCTGGTATGTGTTTTGAACGGATTTTCCGAAAGCAGTAGTGTTCGAGTAAACCCAGTATGAAATTTGAACGGTTTTCAATAACCAGGTAGCCAGCACATACACCTAGCCCTCGCCAATTTCACGCCCCGTCAGTTCTTCCTTTAAACCAAACTGTCCTTTTCTGGCTATAGGGATCAGACACCCACGAACTAGAGGCTATCCGAGGCATTGTAAAGTTTCGATGTTGCCCCATCTGACGTTGAGACCGCAACGCAAAGACTGAATCTTTCGCTGCAACCATGTCTTTTTTTTTTCCCGCTGACTCATGTACGCAGTCCCAGTCATTGATCCCCTTAAAACCACATTGTTTGAAACAACCCTCATATTCGGGTGAATTAGAAACGAATACACAGGGGGGTGAAATTGGCCATAGTGAAGTTGGCGAGGACTATGTGTACTTTCCCAAAAATGAGTTGACAAGAATGGTTCCGAACCGAACGCGCCTCGGCTCAGGTTTTCAAGTTGAAACAATCATCCGCACATTCATGAAAACAACATTCCCAACCAGTTGTCGAGCCCAAACCTAGCTAAGTTTAGGGCAATCCAATTTCAACTTGAACAAGGAACCCTAATCTTCTCCGATGATGCCGCCCTACCAAACGAAAGCCACAAACGTCTATACTTCGGTGACGACGATAACCTTCTCAGAAAGATAGTAGCCGCCCGGCATTTACCGTTTTAGCGCTTTTCGTGCGTCAGTGTCGGTGGGTAGAACTATTAGACGAACTATTAGTGTCAGTTGCGGCGGGACCCCGAGGAGGCAAAGGGCCGAGGAGGGCCAAATTGAGTAGGGGTTTTTGCGATGATTGGCCCGGATGCGGGCTCAACGACGGTGGCGATGGCAGGTGATCGAGGGCGCGTGCAGCGCGCGTGGGAACTGGCGTGGTGGCTAGCCGCCATTGTCGCGCCCGTCGCGATGATTATCATGGTGAAGGCCGTGCCGCTCGAAGCCACTCAAGGCAAGCGTCGCTCGGATGAGAGTGCCCTTTTTGATCGAGAATATCGATAATTCGTATGCGACCCATCATTTAACATGCCTTGTTTGTCACCGAATGGCGTATGCGGCTTATCAAGATCTGCTAGTAGCTCGTTGCACATGTCCCGCCACACGCGCCGCCCATGCGGCAGCATGACCGCTTGGCATGGCCAAGGGCCAGAGCAAAGGGCGAAGGAGCGAAATGGCGATGGACAGAGAGCGAAAGGGCGATGGACAGAGAGCGAAAGGGCGAAGGACAGGAGCGAAAGGACGAAGGTCAGAGAGTGAAAGGGCGATGGACAGAGAGTGAAAGGGCGACGGACACAGAGCGAAGGGCGAAGGACAAGCAAAAGGGCGGAGGACATAGAGAAACGGCGACGGACACAGAGTGAAGGGCGAAGGACAGAGAGCGAAAGGGAGATGGACAGAGAGTGACAGGGCGATGGACAGAGAGCGAAAGGGCGATGAACAGAGAACGAAAGGGCGATGGACAGAGAGTGACAGGGCGATGGACAGAGAGCGAAAAGGCGACGGACAGAGAGTGACAGGGCGATGGACAGAGAGCGAAGCGATGAACAGAGAACGAAAGGGCGAAGGCAGGAGCGAAAGGGCAAAGGACGGAGAGCGAAAGGGCGACGGACAGAGAGCGAAAGGGCGATGTGCAGAGAGCGATAGGGCGATGGACAGAGAGCAAGGCCGAAGGACAGAGGGCAAGGGCGAGTGACAGAGAGCGAGTGTGGCGAGTACGAGGGACAGAGAGTGGCGGCCCATTTATAGAACACAAAGAGGCGCCCCATATATAGAACACAAAGAGGCGCCCATATATAGATGCTGTGGGTGACCTCCCATCCCACCACACGGTGTTGACAGGTTTGTCTGTCAGGCATAGCGGCTCCTCTGAAGTGCTCCCCTGTGGGTGAGTGCAATAAGCGTTGCGAAAGAAAGAGGCGAAATGGAACGACATGGCCAAAAGCGACACAGGATGGCAATCACTGAGCGTGAGTCGTCTTGAGACCAACGACAACCATGGGGTTTGTTGTGGAGAGTTCCCCCGCCCCCCCTAGGAGGGCCTCCTCATCCTACCTCACCCCTCCTCTTCGCCCCCCTCTGCCCCCCACCCACTGCCACTCATTGCAGTGCAATTCCTGCAGGAGTGCCAGGCAGCATGGGGGCGGAGCATCCCCGGGTGGAGTGGTGCGAGTCCGGACTGCAGCAGTGCCACGGGCCTCACGTGTGACCCCTCCGGCATGATCGTGGTCCTGTGAGGCGATGGGAAAGGGGCCGATGGGAGTGAGAGGATGGGACATCACAAAGTAGTGGCCAAAATTGGTCTGATATTGGTCTGATACTGGCACCCATGACCAAAGTCAGTCCATATTTTGGACCAACATTTTAGACCAAATTTCGTGTAGTTGGACATACAGATTCCGTCCAAATTGAGTCCGAACTTTGCCTGAAAAAGTGGGGACCGAATTAAGTCCAAAGATTTTCTCCGTTTAGTCCAAAATCAGTTAGACTTGGTCATAATTTTACTGTACTCGTTCTAGCGCTTTTCAATTTCAGTTAGCAAAAGTGGTTAGCAGTTCAGAGTATTGGAAAGGTTTGTATTAATATTCATGTGTTACAGACAATTCATACAACAATGTTATTGACACTACGTCTATCAATACTGCTAATTTCAGCAGAATACTGCTGCTGGTGGTATTGCATAGCATCCATGCACAGCTGCAGTTGCGCCTTAAAAACACGACGCCGGCTGCACACCATAGCTATAGCTATTCCTTCCAGCTACCATTCTCATCCCTGCCAACGGATAACAAACGGGAATCGCGCGTTGTAAGACATTACAATAAAAAGGGAGCGAAACGGGAAAGCAACGAAACACAGACTGACCATACAGAACTGGTATGTTATCATGAATGCCTGCAAGAACAAGAGAAAAGGAACGCCCGACAAGTGACACAAAAAACGGAGAGAAAAAAACCAGGAATGAAAGCAGTGTTAGCACAATAAAAGGGCGAGAAAACGTAAGATCAGGTTAGAAGTGTTCCTGCCTAGGGGAAAAAAATACTAACAAAATGTAAGTCTAGGATACTACAGCTTCCGCGTTGCGACCGAACAGGCAGGGAGGCAAAGCGCGTGGAGTAACCAGGCCTGGTGGTAGAAGAAGTTAAGGAAGGTGAACTGCAGATCAAAAGACGAGAAACAAAGAACGAGGAAGAATAATTGAAACGGAAGTATGAGAGTGAAGGTGAGTATGCATTGTGCTGATGCGGGAGAAAGAGATGCTCTGGCACAGCGCTGGAGGGCGCTCCGAGTGGTGGGGATTTTGGTAGTTACGGTTCAAGCAGGTGCGCAGGTGTGCAGTGCGCAGGTGAGCAGGTGCGCAGCAGTGCGGAGTTGGCTGCCGGAAATGTAATTCCGCAGTCTGCGCTTGCAGCAATTGCGCAGTTGGCACAGCGCAGTTTGCAGTGCGCATTTTGCCCTGCGCAGTTGGCACTGCGCAATTGGCACTTCCAGCAATTGCGCGGCTGCGCTGGAGTTGCCAAATCCAGCGAAGCTGCGCAAGGTGTACACCAGCTTCTTGTCGATAGCGTTTCGGAGATTTTCAACCAATCACAACAAACCTTAACGCTAGCGAAGGTGATTACACCAATTACAAAACACCCCGACGATGACGTGTTCTCATGACAACCATGTGCTGGAATGACACAGGCGGTGGTCCCTTGTTACTACATATTGCTTCCATGGATTGTACAACCCGTTTGATACTTTTATACACCGCATGTAAAAGGCCTTTTCATCATAGCCCTTGTTTTCAGTGCCTAGAAGTATCACATATTGTTACAAACATATGCGTTTCCATTGTTAGAGTGGTTCGCCGCTGCCCTAGTATCTACCGGCCTATTCACTTGACCTAGGGACGGTGGAACAGCACTAGGAACGGTGGGAAACTACATCCTACTATGGAGAACCGTCAGCTATAACGGTGGGGCTGCATGCTAAGGAACTAAGGCATGAAGGCGAGAAGAAAGCGGGAAAAACGGAATGGTGAGGGAGTGGGTTTCGGGAAATGTCGAGAAGGCATTTTGCCGTAACCTAAAATGTCCAACCGCAACCGAACCGTGTTCGCTGCGGATGAGACAACCAGATTTCGGTTCCGGTGACGGTTACCGAAATCGGTTCCGCGTGCGACTCGGGCTGAAACGCGGATGACGCGTTACGCGAGGCGCACATCACAATTCGAAATGCTTAAATCTGTTTGTTTTCAACCATTTTGTGTACTTCTCTGTTTTAAGTGAAATCAGTCTTAAAAAACCAGAAATTCTCTCCAAGCATTGACTACCTTCAACGCTAGCCGGAGGCTATACCCAAACTAAGAGCTGGTATCAGAGCTTGGTTCTCGTCGTGTCGAGCCTCATTATAATAGCGTTGGAGGCGTTATTAATTTTTGAGTAATTGGAACGGGCGAATATTCAACGACATGGGGAAAGGAGAGACCAGTTCGGGATCATCTGTGAACACCGACGGTGTGCAGCTGGATGCCCTTGCTAAGGGGCAAATTGTGGCCAAACCGACGATTGGCCTAAGTGAAGCTCAACGCTTCAATGGAGAGAACTACGGCACATGGCGGCTGAAGTTAATGCGATGCGCCCGGGAGGTGGATTTGTGGCACTTCTACAACCCAGAGGCAGCGACGGAGGAAGACGGACCTGCACCTGCAACCGCACAAGAGAAAAAAGCGTTCAAGAAAAGAAGCCAACAAGCTTTCTTTCAACTCTGCCATTCGGTCTCGGATTCAATCGCGGCACGACTCGACCCATTTTCTGAGGAGGACAACGCTGCAGAGAAGGCGTGGGCCTACATGGAGAGAGTTTACCTCGGGAAGAGCGAAGCAAAAATGACAGCAGTGAGGACGAAACTCATACTGCTGGCCATGGAACCTTCCGAGACGGTGGTGGACTACGTGGGACGTGCCAAAGGCTACAACGACGATTTGACGGCTATGGAGTGCCCGAATCGGAGAAGCAAATGATGAGCTACATCATTGGCGGCCTACCGAAGTCATGGGCAGCAGAGAAGCGGATGCTGGCCTGCCGACGCCCGACGGATATGACGGACTTAGTGGAGTCCCTTCAAGATGTGGCACTCATACGTGCCGAGGAAGAACGAAGGGAGGCGCTGCTGGACCGTCACAACTTCAGCAACGACAAACCTGCCATGTTGAACACAACCGGGGCTGGAAAATCATTTGGAGCTTGCTTCCACTGTGGGAAGAAAGGGCACAAGGCTGCAGACTGTTATTCCAACCCAAAAAGCAAGAATTTCAAAGGAAAGGCAGCAGGAGCAAGCGGAGAAGGACAACGACCGAGAGGCGGATTTGCTGGAAACTGCAACCACTGCGGAAATTTGGGCACAAGACTTTTGACTGCTACAGCAATCCAATGAGCAAGAGCTTCAGGGGAGGGCAGCAACAGCAAAAGAGTCACGTACCTGCGAAGCTCAACGCCACCAAAGCGGAAACAAGCGACGACGACGTCATCCTCGGGGGAGCCCACAAGGCCAATGTTGCAAGAGCATCGGGAGCATGCCTGCTTGCAAAGGGTCTTAAAGGGAAGGAGTGGTACATGGACAGCGGTTGTACCCAACACATGACGAACCAGAAGGAGTGGCTGAAAAATTTCAGAGCATCACCGATTCCGTACGTGCTATTGGGAGACGAGGGGAAACTTCCTGTGAAAGGGGAAGGAGACCTAGTGCTGCAAAGCGCTTATGGTGAGGTGAAGCTGGACAACGTGCTGCTGGTGGACAAGCTCACGCTCAACCTTATAAGCCAATCTCAGTTGGATAGCGGTGGATGCAAAACTTTCAGCGACAAGGGGAGCATATGGGTCTTTGGAGCGGATTGGAAGGTGATAGTGGAAGGATCACGCAAGCAAGGGCTATACGAGATGAAGCTGCACGAAAAACAGAGTGGGGACAAGGTCACGTACCTGGCTGAACCGGAAGCAGGCAAGGCGGCACGAGATGAGCTCCGCACCAAGCTCGAAAGGGTGCCGATTAAGGAGCTGCAGCAGCAGGCGTTTCCTATGGCAGCAGTAGTGAGCACGGTGGACGTCAACCTGCTGCATAGGAGGATGGGGCACGCTGGTCATTATCGAATCAAGGAGCTGATCAAGAAGAACATGGCAGCGGGAGTGAAGGTAGCTGAGGGTGGAGAGGAAAATCTGAAGTGCAGCACATGCGTGGAAGCAAAGGCAACAAAGGCGCCACATCCCAAGCATGGAGCTCGTGAGCCGTACGAGACGTTGGCTATTGTGGCAGCCGACGTATGTGGACCAATGCGGGTGGCTTCACGACATGGCAGCAAGTATTTCGTTACCTTCACCGACCTTGGCACACGACACACGTGGGTGACTGAAATCAAGAACAAGTCGGAAGTCTTCACGAGCTTTCTCGATTGGCAAGCGGAAGCGGAAAGGCAAAGCGGCAAGAAGCTGAAGGTGTTACGCACGGACAACGGGGGAGAATTCGTCAATGCCGAGTTCAACACGTACCTGAAGTCAAAGGGCATACGAAGGCAGCTCACGGTCCCGTACACACCTCAACACAACAGCATAGCGGAGCGGGTGAACCGATCACTGCTGGAGAGTGTGAGGAGCTTGCTCGCGGACAGCAACCTGCCTCTTCACTACTGGGGAGATGCACTAGGAATGGCATGTTGGCTGAAAAACCGGCTACCGACAAAGGGACTAGCAGCGGACGTTACCCCTCACGAGGCATTCTACAAAAGGAAGCCGAATCTGGAGTTTCTGCGCGTTTGGGGCTGCATGACGCAATACCGAGAGGCGGCGGGACCCGATCACAAGCTTCTCCCAAGGACCAAGTGGGGGATTCACTTGGGAATTTGCCCGGAAAGCAAAGGTTGGGTGATACGCGATGTGGAGACCGGGAAAGTCACGGCGACCAGAGACGTCACCTTCTACGAGAATGACACCTACGTGGAGTGGAAGGGAAGGAAACAAGGAGCCATGTTAAAGGAAACGACAGCAGCACCAACTCCAGTGGAGGAGATGATAGATGGCAGTAATAAGGAGGGAATAGGGGCAGCCAATGGAAGCGGTGACACCGATGACTACGAAGACCACACTACGCCGGGTTTCGATTGGGTGTGGGAGGTCCAGGAGCTGTCCGCACCTTCAACCGCCACGGAAGAGAGTGAAGAAGAGAAGGATAAGGGAGAAGAGGGTGGTGACACTTCAACGAAGGAAGCCGATGCGGAAGAAGCTGAAAATTCAGATGAGGAGGAGAGTGTGGACGAATCTGCTAGCACGAGCTACTCCGACCCATGGCGCATCATTGACACGGGGGACAATGAAAAGGCGGCAGCAGAAATTGAAGACCTACTTTCGGACGGTGCGATCATCATCGGAAGGGAGGTTGCAGGAGATTCCGTAGGAGCGGAAGACAACGCAGCAGCAGAGAAAGGTGGAGCTGAAAAGGAGAATGAGGAGATGGGCCAAGGGAAACGGGTCAAGAAACCCAATCCCAAGTATGCCCAAATGCTTCTGACCTGCTGCAAGGACATTCACACCCACCTCCTCCTTACCACCACGGCAACGGCATTACTCTCAAAGGGGAAAGTGGAAAGCTACAAACTGCCCACCGAGCCTCTCACCATTGAAGAGGCGCTGTCCGGGCCGAACAAGGAGCAATGGAAGGCTGCAATTCAGGAGGAACTTGATACCTTAGCTGAAAGGGGGACATGGGAGCTTGTGAACATGCCCGAGGGGAGGAAAGCAGTGGGGGTGCGCTGGATCTTCAAGATCAAAACAGGAGACATGGGACAACTTGAGCGTTTCAAGGCACGACTTGTGGCTAAAGGTTACACTCACGTGGAAGGGGAGGACTACGACCAACTATACGCACCCGTGAGCAAGTTAACAACGGCAAGGACCATGCTAAAGGTGGTGACGGCACGTGGGTACTTCATGGTGCAGCTAGACATTAAAAATGCCTTTCTCTACGGCATTTTGAAGGAGACTATCTATATGAATAAGCCACCAGGGTGTGAGGACGGCACGGACAGAAAGTGCAAGCTCATTAAAGCACTTTATGGGCTGAAACAAAGCCCGCGAGAGTGGTACTTGGCTAAGGATGTGCAGCTGGAGAAAGGGGGGTTTGTGAAGAGCCAATGTGACCGCGCATTCTACTGGAAGGGAGAAGGAGAGAACAAAGTGTTCCTGCTCCTCTACGTGGATGATATCCTAGTGGCTCGAGCAAAGGAAGAGAAGGTGGAGGAGGTGTGCACTCACCTCGCAGCCGTATTTCAAGTGAAGAAGATTCCAAGGACCACTCTCTTCCTTGGAATGAACATAGAGAGGAATAGGGAGGAGAAGAAGTTGCTGCTATACCAGAAGAAGTACTTCCAGAGGTTGCGGGAGCGGTTTGGAGGGCAATGCAAGACCAAACCAGTGACAACACCTCTCAGCAGCCTTGCGGATAAGGAGGTCGATGTGGAAGCGGAAATTGAGGCATGGGGCAGCAAGGAGAGAGCGCTCAAAGCTTACCAATCCATGGTAGGCTCAGTCATGTACCCGGTGTCATGCACACGGGTTGATGTGGCCTACGCTGCAAGCTTTCTTGGACAGAGGGTGTTGCAGCCCGAGGGACGCAAATGGAAGGAAATGGAGCGGACCATCACCTACCTTCTGCAGGGGATGATGAGAGGCTGTTGTTTGAAGGAGGAGAGGAGAGTCTAGAGCTAGTGGGGTACGCTGACGCCTCACATGGATCAGACAAGAAGGATGGGAGGGGAGCCTATGGCTATGTCTACCTCCTCGGTGGAACGGCAATCATGTGGCAAGCCAAGAAGCTCACCGACGTCGCTCTGTCCATGGCGGAATCTGAATACATGGCGCTGTTTTATGCATGCCAAGAGGGTGTGTGGCTGAGGCGCCTACTTCAAAAGATGGGGATCAAAGTGGAAGGACCCACAACGATCAAATCGGACAGCAAATCAGCGATTGACCTCGCACGGAACGACAACTGGCATGGGCGCACAAAACACATGAATGTAAGGTACCATTGGGTACGGGAGCAGCTGCAGAAGAAGGTATTCACCTTTGTGCATGTGGGAACACAGGAGCAGCCAGCGGATTTCCTGACTAAGGTGCTACCCAAGGCAAACTTCGAGTATTGCAAGTCTTTTGTTGTCATACGTAACTTAAAGGACATGCAGGGGAGCAGCGGAGCAGCAACACGAGATGTTCCATCACCTTACGGATGGGGTCAGCAAGGGAAGAAGAAGGCTGGTTACATGGTAACCACTGGAGCATAAGAGGGTGGCAGCTGGCAAACCACAGGGGAGATTGTTAGAGTGGTTCGCCGCTGCCCTAGTATCTACCGGCCTATTCACTTGACCTAGGGACGGTGGAACAGCACTAGGAACGGTGGGAAACTACATCCTACTATGGAGAACCGTCAGCTATAACGGTGGGGCTGCATGCTAAGGAACTAAGGCATGAAGGCGAGAAGAAAGCGGGAAAAACGGAATGGTGAGGGAGTGGGTTTCGGGAAATGTCGAGAAGGCATTTTGCCGTAACCTAAAATGTCCAACCGCAACCGAACCGTGTTCGGTGCGGATTAGACAACCAGATTTCGGTTCCGGTGTCGGTTACCGAAATCAATTCCGCGTGCGACTCGGGCTGAAACGCGGATGACGCGTTACGCGAGGCGCACGTCACAATTCGAAATGCTTAAATCTGTTTGTTTTCAACCATTTTGTGTACTTCTCTGTTTTAAGTGAAATCAGTCTTAAAAAACCAGAAATTCTCTCCAAGTATTTACTACCTTCAACGCTAGCCGGAGGCTATACCCAAACTAAGATCCATCCACTACAAGCCGATGTTACCATAAACACAAAATCAGCTCCCTTAAAGTGTTAAATAAACATTTATGATAAACTAAACATCAGCTCCTTATAACTTTGATATACAAATTTATTATCATTTTAGTTATGTAATGAATAATTGTCCATGCTCCGTTGTGTTGAAGTTGACCAATATTGCACGCCAAATGATAAAAAAAATCAGTCTCATAAATAACGACATCAATAAAGCGAAAATGTAATATCGACGGTAGCATAATAGATTCATCTAATCAATGAGTATCATGGCAACAAGATCTGGTTTAATACCAACGGATTATTTTTGTATAACTTTTATTATAATTGAATACATATGGCAAGTGTAGTCAGAATTGGACCTAGAACTGACCATTTCTGGTCCAAATTAGGACTTACAAAGTGAGGCGTAATATTGGTCCAATTGATGTCCAGAATTTGTACAAGAAAGGCGGGGCGATTTCTGACATGTAGCGGCTCGACAAAACTGGAGCCAAATTTGACGTGCTTCGGTTGACCCCACCCAATTTCGACCAATCTGGCACGATTCGCACCGAACTCCCTCAAAACAAAAGAGGGTTGTTTGTGATGGAGTGAGAGTATGGGGGTGAGGTGATGGGAAGGAAGGCTGGGAGTGAGATAATGAGAGTGAGAGGTTGAGTGCAAGAGGCGCTGTACTTATCGCCATTCTTGAAAAACCAAGCTCAGTGCTCACCATTGTCGCACCATCATTCACACACCATCATCGACATACCATCAATCACAAACCATCAGGCAACTCCGGAACTACAAGCTGGGAGGGCAGATTCCAAACTCCCTTAGTAGCCTCAGGAAGCTCCTTTATCTGTACGTCCTCGTATTCCTTGCTGCAGGAAAGTTGCCTCCACTTTCAGCCCACAGCACAGCCACGCCTCAATTTCTTTTCACCATCTCTTCTCCTGCCCACCCCGCCCTCCTCCCACATTTCCCTCCTTCCCCCCTCTTACCCACATATGGCCTCCCTCTAAACCCCTTGCCCCATTTTTATTCTCCCCTTCATTTCTCTCTATCCCTAGCCCGCTTACCCTCTCCAGTCCCCTGTACCTCACTCACTCTCGTGAGTGGTCCTCTTTTTGCGAAGTGTCGTTTTGGCCTAACTAAGTGGCCAGCTGTCTAACCATGTGGCTGGCTAAGCTGGCCTTACCAACTAACCGAGGCTCGGCTCGTATAACCAACCTTAGGAATCCAAGTCGTGCTGGTCAAATTGGAGTAAAATATCAGCTTCAGGTCTGGTTATTTTTTAGTTTGATGATTACTTTTTGATTCCCCCCTCGCTAGGCCCATACTTCTCCACAACACCATGCTTTTCCAAAAGCTTGATTAGCTCAATCCCTTGAGTTATCCACCATTATTTTGCTTTATTGAGTAGTACTCGATAGACACGAGAAACGGTCGAACTCGAACGTGTTCCTTTCAAACACTTCCGAACACCCCGCCAACTTGAACCGAACATGTTCGGTTCGAGTCGAACACTTTTTCCAAAAAGTGGCGTCCAATGTTCGCCCCGGTAACTGTTCACCCAGAACACGAATGTGTTCGATTCGAGCAGTTCCCCCCCCCCCCCCCCCCCCCCCCCCCTCCACAGCCCTTTCTCTCCCCCTCCACAGGCCCTAACCCCCCTCCACAGCCCCCTCCAGGTCCTGCTCCTCGAGCCCCTCCCCCTCCAGTGCCGTTGAGCTTCATCCTCGACCTGGACATGTCGAACACTCGAACATGTTCGCCCTGAACACATAGATGTTCGGCCAAACCTTTTTTGCCAATAAAAACCAACTGTTAAATTCGACTCGAACATGTTCTAGTCGAACTGAACAGGGGTTCGCCCATTTTCTCATGTCTTAGCAGAACCCATTTTTTCCCACTAGAGGGCTCGTGGCCAGACTGCTTGAGGCTGGGTAGCTTGTAGCCAGCTTGAACAGCTCCTAGCTCAACCGGAAAAAGTCATCCGTCTTTACCAGCTCCTAGCCCATTTGCGAGGCCAGGCAAAAGTCAGCTCGGCTCGTGTTGAGCCGACTCGGCTCAACTCGGGAAAATGGCAAGCCTACCCCAGCTCAAGCCAAGCTGGCTCAGCTCGAAAATGTGCTCAGGCCATGGCGAAGGCTCGTCGATGGGCGGGCCATACGGGCCGGTCTGGTCAGAAGGGTGGGCATGCTGCATGGATTAAGCTGTAGCAACAATTCTCTTCTCCCTTGTGGTTTGCTCAACCACTCAGCACGCCCTCCTTGCTACTGTTATCGTGTTCTCACAGCGATCTCGCAAGCAACCAGCTGCCAGGCAGCATTCCTGCCAGCGTGACTGCGCTCAGCCTGCTGCAACACCTGTGAGAGTGATGTACACCGCACAAGGATCTGCCACGTCTTTTCTTTGTTGGTCCTTGTTAGAATTGAACCGTTTTTTTTGATTAAGGATCAAGAGGGCTTACATAGTTGAAGCTAGGGAAGGTGGGTTGGTTGGGTACCTAGCCAACATTATTGGCCCCCCACCAATAAGTTGGGTTGGAGAATTATTGGGGGGTCCCAATAATGTTGGCCAAAGTGAGCCAACATTATTGGGGGGGCCAATAATCTCCCAACCCAACCTTGGGGGCCCAATAATTGGGCCAAGGTTGGGTTCCAACCCCCAACTAGGGTTAACCCTAGTTTGTGCACCCAAACATAGTTTGGGTGCTTATCTCTATCCTAGGGTTTATAGGATCAATGTAGGATACAAAAGAGTAGTATAATCTAACAGTCCTCTCTCCCCCTGTCCTGTCCGTGCCCACCCACGAACGCATGTCTGCACGCTTGAAGGCACACAATCCCTCTCTCTCTGGCCGAGCAGGTGGCTCTACAACAATTCCCTCACCGGCGCTATCCCGGCTGACATTGGCTCACTCACCAGCATGATCACGCTGTGAGGTTTCTTGCTGCTGCCGCTCGTTCCTGCATCACTTGTTCCTTCTCCACTGCACTTAGGTCCTCCGATTGTGCCTGTTGTCTCTTTCATTTATGGCACTGCCCTCTACTCTGCCCTACTTGCCTTGACTTCTCTCCTCCTTGCTCGCTCCCCTTCTGACTTGTGTTCCTTTCCCATCACTGCCAACATTCCCTGACGGGAAGGAATGGTGGTCTGTAGTGAACCTCAAGTGAGAAGCACAGTTGGAATTTCCTTAGCCAGCGTACTACTGATTAGTAATGTACTCATGCTACTTTTTATGCGTCTTTCACTCGGGTTGGGGGGGGAGGGAGGGCCCGGAGAGGGGGGGGGGGGGGGGAAGATGCTAGCAAGACGTAGTGACTGCGAATACAAATTTAGGTAAGTGGGAATTGAAGGAAAGGAAAAATGTGTACCAGGCCTGCTGCTTTTGGTAGACACAATGGAGATTACACGGGCAGGAACCCTAAGGTCCGTCTCATGCGAATAGAGTTCTTTGAGTAGACAGGATGGGGTTGGACAAATAGCGGGAGTGCGATTTGGAGCGGTTGTATGAAGTGAAAGGGCTGGGAATTTTTTTTGGGATGCATAAATCCGTTGTTGAGCTGATGACACAGGTGCGGCCGCTCTAGATTTCAAAAGGAAGTCGTAAGAAGTTACAGCGACTAGCTGGGTTGTGAATGAACAGTGTTTCTTCAATACACCTGCCTTGCCCTTCCTCCCTCAGCCATCTCTACTCCAACATGCTTTCTGGCTCCGTGCCCTCCTCAATCACAAAGCTGACTGCACTGATGTTTTTGTGAGATCTTTTACTCCACTGCTAGAACTAACTTTGCTTCCAGCTCACCTGAAGTGAAGGCCACGTGCGCTAACTAAAAAGCAATGTTTTTTATTCTCCAAGCGTGACCTTCTGCTCGGTCACTCCTGTTGTTCCACATTCTTCCAGCATGTTGCCACGTTTCGTCCGTCTCGCAGGCACGTTCAGTATTTACTCTTCGTCAACCTCATCGCTATCCCACCTCACTGTTTGTCTTGTCTTCTCTTATATCCTTCCACCTCACTAAACCCCCAGTGATATTTCCTATTTTGGCTTTCTCTTCTTGCTCAGAGACATTTCAAGCAACAACCTGTCTGGCAGCATTCCTGCTGCCATCAGCACGCTCACCCAAATTTCTCGCCTGTTAGTGACACTCCAGTCTAGAGAGCTACCGATTTCTTCTCTCAGGAGAGCTTTCCTCTTGTTGCGAGCGAGCAAACAGTGTAAGAGGTTGACGTGGCACTTACATTGCATACATCTCGCATGTTGAGCATGCATGCATTGAAGTACCTATTACATCCATTCATCCAGTGTTATGAATGGAAGGATTGTGGGTTCGGATGTGGTGCTAAGATTATCGCGCCTTCATTTTGTGTGTCTCATCCAATTATCCGTCACAATCTTACTGCTTTCAACTTTCATAAACCATATCTCTCACGGAACATCACCACTCCTCTCGACATCCTAGTGCATGATTCTACATAGGCATTAGTATTGGACAAACTGCGGTTCGGTTCGGCTCTGCTCGGTTCGTTTTTACCCGAACCGAACCGTTATTTTTGGATGGCCGGTCTGCTGTGAACCTGTTGTGTTCATTACCGAACCGTTTTTTCAGATTGGCCAATTCGTTATCAACATTTCTGAAGGATGCAACACTCTATGTGATGTCATAACTGACAATATCAACAATTAGCCTAGCCACGCCGAACCGAACCGGTAAAAAAATAAGAGAGTTGAATCTAATTCCGATCTCCAACTCTCTCATGGTATACTACGCCACCTAAGATAAGTGCGTTTCCCACAGTTCTTGTTTAAGTTTCTGCTAGTAGTGGCTTTGGTGGAGGGGCCCTGGCGGATCAACCCAGTCCTGTTCGTTACAGAACGGACCCGGTTCGGCCGGACTAGTTCGGTTCATTGCCTTAAACAACAAACCACAAACTGGCTCTTTGTTAAACCCGTTCGTTCAGGCAACGGTTCAGTTTGGTACCCTGCTCGTGACTAATCCTAGTGGTTCAATTGATGGAAAATCCCAGTGCCCTCGGTATAACCCATTCGACACAAGTCACATCACTGCACGTCTGCTTGCCCTGGGTTTAAACCACCTGCTGGTCTGCTTCTTCTTGCATTTTTACGCAATGGCAGGTCCCTCAGGAGTAACCAGCTCACGGGTTCAATCCCTGTGGAAATTGGCTCTCTACTATTTTTGACACGCCTGTAAGCCTCCTTTCTGCCACATGAGAAGTCTGGGTGGGCGGAGGCGGCTAGTCTTGAGCCGTTACAAGCCGGTGGGCTGACAAGCCAAGCAGCTGACTCGGCTCACAGCTCCTCCGTTGGTGGCAAGCTGGCTGAACCAATACAACCCGGCTCCGACTTTTCCACGAGCAGTCTGTTACTCGATGGGAAGTGCGCCAGATCCGCGTGGTCGTTTTCCAAATCCTTGTGGATCTGGCATCTACCCGCCAGATCCGCGTGGTCAATCCCTGTGCAAAAGTGGCGCGTCTTCTGGACAAGGATGTCAAGGCTTCAATCCATGTGGAAATTAACTCTCTAGTATCTCTGTAAGAGTTCTTTCCGCCATATGAGAAGTCTGGGCTGAGCCGACTCGTCAATGTTATGTATAATGTATGGATCTGTTGTTGTTCACATGTGGTGCCTAGATAATATAGCCATGCTTTGGTGTGCCCTGTTCTATTTCCGATCACAATCTCACAGTGATATTCTCACTGCTCTCTCCTGGCTGCACTAGTTTCAGAGGGCACATTTATCACGAAATGTCATTAGTATTCCTCTCCTCATCCTTCTGCATGATCCTAGAGGCTCATCTTTAAAGAGAAATTCCGCCGTCCTCCAATTCACAAGGGTCTCTGCCCTTGTGCTTCACCACGGTGTACCTCCACCTGCTGGTCTGGTCCTTGCTTCTTGCTTTCGTACGCAATGGCAGGTCTCTCGGGAGTAATCAGCTCACGGGTTCAATCCCTGTGGAGATTGGCTCTCTACTGTCGCTGTCATCCCTGTAAGGCTCCTTTATGCCACATGAGCATAAGTCTGGGCCGAGCCTGCTGGTCTCGAGCCGTGACAAGCTGGTGGGCTTACAAGACGACATCGTCTCCGCTCCAAGAGCTGACTCGGCTCGTTTCTTGTCCGTCGTAGCAAGCTGGTCGAGCCAATACAGCCCGGCTCCGGCTTTTGCACGAGCCGGAGACAAATGCTCGATGTCACCATGTTTTTTTTTTTTTTTTTTTTTTTTTTTTTTGTGTTTGTTTGTTTTTTTTTGTTTTTTGCGTATCTGGCATTTACATGTGGATGGCGCATCTTTTGGACAAGACTGTCAAGGCCCACCGACGAGCAGACTACTCCTCAAGCTGACTACGTTGTCTTGCACAGCCCGACTCGTCAAGCTAATCCACACACTGTCTCCGCTCTCGACGTTGTCACTTCGTCTCTTCCCGTGCCTCTAACCCCCACACCACACTACCAACAGCGCGCTCGACTACAACATGCTGACAGGATCCATTCCCTCCACGATCACAAAGCTCACTGCTCTTACTTTCTTGTAAGTTGGTTCCAGGTTCCCAAAGGTCCGGATGGACCTGCAGAGGAAATAGATAATTTCCATTTGTAAATATACAATTTTGGAAATATACAATTTTACAATGTGCAGTCAAGGTCAGTACTATGAGTTAGGCATGCGCAAGGGCCGAACCAGGGCTGCACAAAACAGGGTGCGCACCCTTTTTGTGATTAGATTATTTGGCAAAGTGTTGCACTACAAAGTTGAAGTTCTTTTAGTCACCAACGCACTCATTGGAGGAAGCAAACAACAGTTTCAAAACATCGGATTGGAAAACAATTTGAATAATGCCAAACTTGAGCTAGTCTGCGTCAATCCAACATAGGTTCGTGACGAACCCCCACAGGCCAGACCCATATAGGTGGGTCGGCCCATGGGCCAACTAGGGTAAAAATCAGCTTGACCCGAAGTGACTCGAACCCAATCTGGTTTGGTTATCCGGCTAGTGAGGTTTGAACCGGGCCAGCCTGGATTCGCCGCCTACTCATGTCTAATCTTATGCCACTACAACAACCGTCTTCTCTACCTTCTCAACAGTTTGTCTTATCCATCTCTGTTTGTCCCTCGTCTCGACAGTTTCTCATGTCTCCGTTTGTCTCTCGTCTCAGATTTCTCGCGAATAACCAGCTCACCAACTCCATCCCTGCTGGCATTGGCTCGCTGACAAAGCTGGTAACCCTGTAAGGATCTACTGTATGTAGTCCGCCCACATTGCATCAGTCCCTTCATGACTGTTCACATTGAACCGAACATGTTGAGTTCGACAACAAAGGGTTTTTGGTTGTGTTTGTTTTTGTAGAAAACGAATTGGTGAATTTTAACGCATCATGAGAAGAAGAACACATATGTGTGGCTGAACTCTTGAGGTTGCAGCACTCCAAAACTGAGGCCAGGGTTAGCCAACCTTGCAAAGCTAGCAAGTAGCCTCATGTTGCACATACGGGCCAGGCTGGAACAACTCCTCACGTGGCAGCATATGGCACACCATCAGAGCCAGCAAGGCGAGCATGGGATGAATGGCATGTGGCAATGCCAATTGTGACCAAAATTCATTGTGATGAGTGTGGTGGAGTATGGACATGTCATGGTTAGCGTAATATGAAAGGGGGAGGTGCAGATACTGGGAACCTCTTGGACTACAGGTGATGAAATACCCATTGGGACATGCTTGGTGCACGACAATCCAAATCTGGGATTGAACGTGCTTAACGACGACAGGCCGTGCCACCGGCTTGCGTCATTGCAAGGAAATCAAAGCAGCAGGCCAGTCCAATTTGACCAGGCTAGCCAATAGAGACAAAAAATTCTAGGACACATGATGAACCACCATGAGTTGAAACGGTCTGGCAAATTTTCTCATGTGTACTGTACTATCGCTGTGTTCCTTTCTGGCTCAAACTGTCACTTCTGTTCTTCGAGCATCTTGTCCGTCTCCAAGGCACGTTCACTATTTACTCTTCGTCTGTTCTTCCCCAACATCATCATTGTCCCACCCACCTCACTGTTTGTCTTGTCGTCTCTTGTACTCTTCCACCTCACTATACCCCTAGTGATATTCCGTATTTCGGCTTTCTCTTCTTACTCAGAGACGTTTCAAGCAACAACCTGTCTGGCAGCATTCCTGCTACCATCAGCACACTCACCCAAATTTCTCTCCTGTTAGTGATACTCCAGTCTAGATTATCAGTTTCTTCTTACAAGAGAGGTCCTTTCTCGTTGGATGTGAGCAAAAAGCGTAAGGGGTTGACATGATATGTACACACATGCATACGTCTGTAAAGTATTACACCCGTTCATCCAGTGTTATGAATGGATGGATTATAGTTAAAATGTGGTGCTCAGCTAGTCTTGCCTTCATTTGGTGTGTCTAACCTGATTTTCTATCACAATCTCACAGCGCTCTACTTACTGCACTAGTTTCAGATACCATATCCCTCAAGACGAAACATCAGCATTTCTCTGGTCTTCCTAGTGCATAATCCTAGATAGACATTAGCACCGGACGAACTGGAGTTCAGTCCGGTGCTGTTTGGTTCATTTTTACTCGAACTGAACCGTTATTCTTGGGTTGCCAGCTTGTTGTGAATCAGTTCCTTTCATTACCGAACTGGTTTGTTGAATTGGATGGATGCAATACACTACCTAGCCATAGTGGTAACTGACGCTATCAACAATTAGCCGTGCAGCGCCGATCCGAACTGGTTCAAACATAACCTAAAAAACTAGAGAGTTGGACCTCATTTCAAAAGCTCCTACTTTCTCATGATTTACTATGCTCTCTTCCACCAAACATTAGAGCCTTTCTCACAGTTTCTGTTTAGGTTTCTGATACTAGTGACTTTGCTGAAGGGGCCCTGGCAAATTGACCCAGTTCTGTTTGTTACAGAGCCGACTCGGTTCAGCCGAACCTGTTCGATTCGTTGCAGTATATAGCGAACCATGAACAGGCTATATGCTAAACTGGCTCGTTCACAAACAAGTTCGGTTCGGTAGCGAACAGGTTCGGTTTTTAAAGGGTATTAAACCGAACCGGTTAGGTTTGGTACCCTGCTTGTGACTAATTGTAGGGGCTCATCTTGATGGAAAATATCCTGTGCCCTAGGTATAACCCATATGACATGGGTCACTGCCCGTTTGCTTGTCCTGGGTATAACCCACCCACCTGCTGGTCTGCTTCTTCCTTCGTGCATTTTTATGCAATGGCAGATCCCTCTGGAATAATCAGCTAGTGGGTTCAATCCCTGTGGAAATTGGATCTCTACTATCTCTCACATGCCTGTAAGGCTCCGTTCTGCCATATGAGAAGTCTGTGCGGAGCCGGCTCGTCTTGAGTCGTGACAAGCTGGCGGGCTGTCAAGCCAAGCTCGTCTCCGCTTGACTCTGCTTTTGGCTCGTTTCGTCGTAGCAAGCTGGAGCCAATACGACCCGGCTCAGGCTTTTCCATGAGCCGTTTTCTAAGTCTTTGCGGACGAGGTTAAAGTGGTGTGTCTTCTGGACAAGCCCGTCAAGGCTTACCAATGAGCAGAATACTTATCGAGCAGACTGCAGGGTCTTGCCGAGCCCGGCTCATTTAGCTAGCAGCAGAAGCGGCGGAGCATTGCCCAACTCGCCCTGCTGACAAGCCGAGCAGACAAGCCGAGTCGTCGACTCTCGAAGTCTTATGTTCGTGATGACTACTCCATCTATGCGATGCCATTTGCTGACTTTCCGGTGCGTCTACCCCCACACCACCAACAGCCAAATCCAACACAACATGCTGTCAGGATCTGTGCCCTCCTCGATTTCAAAGCTCACTGCTCTTACTTTCCTGTAATTTGGTTCCAAGTTCCCAACGGACCTGATGGCCCTGCCAAAGGATCTCAATATTGCATATAGGTTCTCTTCCATCTGTAAATAGACACTTTTCGTATGTGCAATCAAGGTGTTAGTACTATCAGTTAGGCATGCGCAACGGCCGACCAGGGCCGGCTCAAAACTAGGAGTTCAACCTTTGATTAATTTATTAATCGACCAACGGCCGACCAGGGCCGGCGCAACTGTGATTAATTTATTTGGAGACATGTGATTGCACTACAAAGTTTAAGTGCTTAAAAATCAGTTTGACCCGAAGTCACTGATTAAGGTTTGGGCGAACCCTTTTCGGCCCGACTCGGGCCGGTTCGAGTCCTGCCCGGGGTATAGATATGAGCACGAACCAAACTTAAACATATTTGCTCAAACTTTTTTAAACATTGCATGGTGGTCGAACCGAACCGAACTTGTTTGCTCGAACTTGTTTTGGAATTTTGAGGTTCGAGGTTTGAGTATTTAGTAGCGAACCCTAAAGATTTGCTCAAACCTTGAAAGGTTTGTGCGAACTCGAACCTAGTTAGGTTTTGGGGTTAAAAATGACGCACAACAAAATGTAAAACGCATGCATGTCTGACGGTTCATCAAGAGCATCAAGTTCAGAACAACAAAGCAAATGAGGGTAAAAAAAATCCCAACACCCTAATGGTAGAGAGGAAGCATGGGTGTGGTCCTTTAGAGCAGATTTAGACCTGCTCTACCTATTTTACGAGATTAGGGTTGGCTGCCTTGAAATGGCAGCCAACCCTACGACTTTCCCGTTTTTGACGGGAAAGTCGCGAGAGTTCTTTCTGGTGGGAATCTAACTCGAACCCCTCACGGTTCGAATTTGACATTTTCAAACTTCGAACCTGTTTGGTTCGAAGTTCGAATCTCGAACCGCAAAAGTCTGCGCGAACTGTTCGCGCGAACTATTTGTAGGTTTGCACGTACTTTTTTCATGAGCAAAAGAGTTCGGTTCGAGTTATCTTGAACTGAACTTCTCGAACCAAACCTAGGTTCGGTTCGATGCTCATATCTACTGGGGTATAGCCACAAACGAGTGAAATCGAGTTTTTACGATTTGTAACCCTAAAATGTGATCCCTCTGTACTAATCTTCAAGTTATCTTACCCTAAACGGAAGCCACAGTTGGTTGCTTCTGGTTTTGTATTCCCTGAAACGGAATGCCTAAGATAAGAAGTTTCGGGGGTTGACGAGATCCAGAATCTGACGCTTTCTCCTTTGTCGATTTTCCAGATCTGAAATTGGCACTATCTGAAATCGTTTTTTAACCAGCGGGCCGAATCCAAAGCTTAGCGGTTGGGCGGGCTGACCCTGGTTCAGCCCGCCCCGGGCCGACTGCTTAGTTTCAGAATTCGGCCCGGGCAAATATCGGGCCGTTTCGCTCCGGGCAGAACCAGGTTCCGAATCAAGCTCATGCCTACCGCTTGTCGCTCCCTCGTCCCCCTGTCTCGGACAGGTCTCTCACGAGCAACCAGCTCACTAGCTCCATCCCCGCTGACATTGGCTTGCTGACGAAGCTGGTAGTCATGTAAGGACCTACTGTATGTTATTTGCACACATTGCTTTTGAACACCAGTCCCTAAGTGACTTTTTGCACCGAACCGAACATGTTTGGTTCGACTACACAGGTTGTTCAATTGTGTTTGTTTCGTTGGTTGTGAGTGGTGTTTTATCTGGTTGAAGGGAATAACAATCTACACACCTGTAATTGAGAATCAACAGCCAAATGACACCCATATGCCGTCGATTCATTTGACCAGGCTTAGGGTCAGGTCGACCTGACAAAGTTTCAGATAACACCCAACCCAACCCCAAGTCCTGGCCGGGTTGAAGATGTGCCAGGGTCCTGACCCAACCTGAACCTGGCTCGGTTGGGCCAATCCATACCCAGGTTGGATCTGGTGGGTTTGAACCAATGCAACTGCTGAAGATTTATGTGAATGTTCCTGTCTGTTATCTCAAACATGTCAATTGCCCCTTTTCAGTAGGCATAGCCGAGCCAAGGCCTACTTGGTTCTTGCTCACTATTATAAATAAAACCACTTTGATCCAAAGTATAACCTGTTTGGTTCGGCTTCAACCGGCTTGTGACCCTACCAGTTGAGCCAGTACGGTTCAAGTGGGTGCATGCTTGCATACGGTTTCTGCCTAATCAGGTCGGGGATTGCACATAAGTCAATGCAGCGACAAAAACAATCCGCGATAATTCGAATCTCAACTGTGAAATGCGAAATGCCACTACAGTGTAATGAATCAGGTCCAGGGATGGTCCCTCGAACTCGAACTAATTTGGTTCGAGGCAAACCATGAAGTGTTCGCCTGTGTCCACGAACTCGCAAACACCTGTTTTGAAAACAACGTTCGTGACAAACCGAACGGGTTCGGTTCGTTTATGGTAAGTGTTTGTTGTGGTTTGTGGCAAAAACCTTCGAGTCCGCCATTTGTTCGATATGTGACGAGTTTCCCCTACGAGCCGAGGCGAGAAACTTGCCCCATTACCCATGTATACCCCATCTTAGGAATCCGTTCGGGGCAAATCGAACATGTTCAGATCGACCACGTGAGGTGTTCGACATGCGTTTGACCCCCCAAACATGTTCGTGTTTGGGTGTAGCCCATGCCTCCCACCATTGGATGGGGATGGGCCAACCTAGACCTGACCCGACATGGTTGAATGTAGCATTGTGCATGGGTTGGTCAATGCGCTCAAATCTTGAATTGAACATGCCTACCTATTACGGGCTGTGAATCATGACAACCAACGAGAAAACCAACGCAGGCCAGTTCGATTGGGCCTGCCAACCGAGACAAAAGAAGGCTCAAATGGACACATGACGACCGCCATAGGCCGAACTCGGCTGGGGAATTTGCTCATGCGTACTGTACTAACCCTGCATTGCTTTCTGGCCAGCACTCTTAGACGACTGACATGAATATTGTAGCTTTTCTGCTTACTTTTTCCTCTGTCTCTCTCGCAATCGCACTCAATGTTCCTCCATACAGGAGTCTCGGTAACAATCAGCTCACCGGTTCCATTCCTGCCGGGATTGGTAACATGACCGAACTAGTATATCTGTAAGTTAGTTCCTGGTCGTTCATCCCCTTCATTTGGCCTCAATCCTGGCGTTGGCTTTTTCGGGCGGGGTATAAAAAACCGGGGCAGTGTGAGAAAAACACCCTAGGTGTAGTTTACAAGGGGGTTCACGGGGGTTGTGTTTCAGGTTCCTTCTTTTCCCGATGAGGCTGAAATGCTTGAAGAATTCGTGCTGAATGTTGGGAAGGTACTCCCTGGTCTCACGAAATGGAAAATGCAAAGTGAGATCATAGGGCGGGTTGGGAACTGCAGTAGACATTATTGCGTATTGTACTAGGAGTGAGTAGGCATGGGCAAAAAACCCGGACTGGTCAGGTTACCCGACCTGACCGGACTTCTTTAACCGGTTCGGGTCCTGATCTTGGGATTGACTACCTGGGCGGGTCGAGTAGGGTATACTCGGACGGGTGCAAAATACCCGGTACCCGACCCGGGTGTCCAAAGTCGGGTTTTTAATAACTGTCAGGTTGAGTAAACTCGACCCGAACTCGGGTCACTAACCCGTAGTTGGGTCGGGTACTCGTACCTGTCGGGGTGTACTTAGGGTTACGATGTTGAAAGTCGAAAGATGTCGCCCTTTCAGATCACAGATAAAAAAAACGAGTGGGCTGGATCTGGCTATTGCGAATCCAGCTCAGGATCTGGAATCCCAACCCCCCAGACAACAATCCCAATCCCCCACACAACAATCCCAAACCTCCACACAACAATCCCAACCCCCCACACAATGATTTCACACAAAATGCTCTCCCAACCACCCCCACAGCCCCCAACCTACGAAAATTCCGAATTCTGCTCCCCACAATCCCCAACTTACAAATTTGTGAAGTTCTGAACCCTCAAATCCCCAAACTTCGAAATAATCGAATTTCAGCACCCCGATATCCCCATCCCAACATACAAAATTCGCAAATTCCCCTCCCTCCAATTCCCCAACGTACAAATTGGCGAATTCTGCTCCCCCACACCCCCAACTTACGAATATTGCGAATGCTTCCTCCAACCCCCAACTCACGAGACTCTGTGCTATCCCTATCCAACCCTTTTCTGACAACCTATATCTCACCGTCCCACCAACCTAGAATACCAACCCTCACCCTAATATCGCCTCACAAGTGGCTTTAGATTAGTCCAGAACAAACATCGTTTTGGTTCCAATTAATAGAGCTAATAAAAAAGGGTATTCAGATATACCCGGCCCGACCTCGGGTATACCCGACCCGACTGCGGGTCAGAGATACCCGAGAGGTACTGGGAGGGTCAGGTCAAATACTCGGGTTCGGCCGAACCCGACCTCGGGTCGGCCTAGATGGGTCGGGTCGGGTCGGGTCAGGCTAATGCACATGCCTAGGAGTGAGTGACTAGGTGGGAATGGACTGATGGAAGAGAGAACGAGAAGTAGATCTGACGAAAAACTGTGTTGGGGGACGTATTGGAAAGGTTGAAGTTCGTAGTTTGGCTTCGGTTCAAACTGGTGGAACTCTGAAATTCGTATTTGCAACTCCAACCAGCCCGAATCCAAACATTGAAGCCACATTTCCACTACCCTAAATCTTGGACATGCATTTCGACCACGGAAAATTGATCGCCGTGAAAAATGGCAACTGCTTTCATAGACTCGAAGATTTTCACCCTGGGCTGACAAAAAAAAATGCATAGCGTAATCGCTGGCATACAGAGCATAACGTGTACACGCTAGCATGTATACGGAATATGCTAAAGCCCAGAAACATATCTGCCAACTCAACAAACCGGTGGATGTTCCAGGTATGAATGTTGTGCATTGCAATGAACAGGTTCAGCGCTTCGACTGGGTCCCGTATGGCTCTGGTCCACCCGTCTATTTTCGATTTGTATGGTCCAACTAAAGCAGCACTGTGTGCAGTTTGCGTGGAATCGGTTTCAGCCCTGAGATCAGAGCTAGATTGTTTCAGACATTTGTGCCGTTCTGACCAACCAGATGCTAGTGCTGGAGATTTATGTGGGTTCTCCTTCCTTTATGCGTCGATTGTCCCTTCTCAGTAGGCATCAGAAACAGCCGAGCCAAGGCCTGTTTGGTTCTTGCCCACTCAAATATAGTAAAACCAGTTCGATTCAAACTAGAACCGGTTCCGATGAAACTGGCTTGTGACCCTACCA
Source organism: Closterium sp. Yama58-4 (assembly GCA_947470075.1). Taxonomy (NCBI): domain Eukaryota; kingdom Viridiplantae; phylum Streptophyta; class Zygnematophyceae; order Desmidiales; family Closteriaceae; genus Closterium; species Closterium sp. Yama58-4. The sequence continues at coordinate 69,909 of CANIUD010000082.1, read as the reverse complement.
GTCGAGCCGGTACGGTTTGACCCACAGAACCATGATGCTGCATGCTCGCATACCGGTTCAATCCAGGCCGGTTTGGCTTCAACTGAGGAAAATCAGAACCGGTCCTGGCTCATGCCTCGAAATAGGGTGTAGTAGGAGACAAGAGAAACGGCTGAGCTGGATAAAACATCGAGATACAAGGTTAGACCTGAGCAAGTATTGAACCTGAACGGGTTCGTTTCAAATTGGGCTGAATTGTTGTAGGAACTGAACTGAACCACTTCTGTTTGGTTTGAACCGTTGTACGCATGTCAGCTGTTGAATGTTCGCATGTGAAATCGGTAGATAGCAAGGTACAACTTGAACCCCAAGCGAACCAACGTTCGGTCCTGTGCTCATCACTACAAGAATGTACAGCAGTTTGGGGCGAAACCCCAACTGAAACTAGGGTGTGTTCAGCCTAGGATAACAAAAAGAAACTGGGCTTAATCTGAACCTGAGATTAAATATGCTATATAAATGGCCGGAAACAATATATATGGGCATTACAAAGAACTGAGAAAACACTAGCCCACAGCCGTCGCTTCTGACTTCGTGCTGTATTCACCCCTCTTAACCCTCTGAATGCAAAAGCAGACAGACAACTTGGTTCGGCCCAAGTCGGGCCGAACCAGCAAACCTAGGCTTTGGCGGCTGAAAGTCGAACCGGGCCAGCTCGTCCCGAGCGGCGGCGCAACGTGAACCGTGCGCCATTCTTCTGTAGCACCATAACGCCTGTTAGGGGTTGAGCAAAGGGCAAACACGAATATGTTCGTGTTCTCCCTTGCACGAACACCCATGTTCGGCGAACCAAACATGTTCGTGTTCGCCGAACACCACCCCCCACTAAAAAAGGTGTTCGCCGTTCGCCCTCAAAGGTGAACAGCAGAGTGTTTGTGCAGGCACTGTTTGCCACAAACACTGATCGATATCGCTATACAGGGAGCCTTCAACCTGGTTCCTAGTGTTTCGCCACTGGTTTGAACGCTAAAGCGCCAAGATTAACCGTTGGCACCATCAATATTCTAGACTAATCTACCAATAAGATTAGTACACCGAACACCGACACACCGACGTGCACACACTGCAAATTTGCTGTGTGATAGACACGCCGAGCCATGGGTGCCAGAATCGAAATTGCAGGGTTGGGCATGCCGCAGCGAAATACACCAACAACTTAGTCGTTAATGTTAGTGTTAGCCCTCAATCTCACACTTCGTATTTTATACTTTATATATTCTAGCGTAGTGTAGTTTGCACTTTGTGTTTGGTTGGGTGTACACCTACATCCCAACCAAACCCAAATGTAATCTCCAAGCAATCTCCAACCCACCAATTGGAGATTGTCTTGTGATTACCCCCAATCCCTAGAAATTGCACCCGATTCCCTTTCCCATCCATTGCTTCCCCATCTTGCTTGCCCATGTAGCTCATTACTAATGCATCAGTTCTAAGCTTAAGTTGTGACATGGTATCAGTGCACTTCAACCGCACACGTGGATCATGATCCTCTTATCTTTGCGAATCCTCATCCCACAAACTTCGTTGTAGCTGCCTTCAATCTCGTCGCCGGTGATTCGCGACATCCGTGGCCGGAAATTCTGCCGCGCCACTTTCTCGTCATTCTCGACGACTTCTTTAACTCCTCTAGTAAGCGCATCGTCGGCGCTTTTACCATTCATGTCTTTTCGTCAAACACCTTCGCTCCATCTCTTCTCGTCGGGCCGCCGCCCGTCGCCCCGCAGCTTCTCGTCGGGCCGTCGCCCATCGCCCGTCGCCCGAAGTTCCTATCGGTGACTTAAGAGCGGCGCTTCGCGCGAGACATTAAGGGTTCTTCATCATGGCCTTCACCTCGCCCACCATTGCCAACCCCATCACCCCACTCCGCCTTGAAGCCGATGGCTATAGATCCAACTCGAAGGCATGGAGCTACGGGGTTGACAAGCATCTCCTGAGTCATGACGTGCAGGGATTGGACCTCAAGGACGTCCTTCTCAACCGTGGCAAGGGAAAACAGCCCCTTCTCCCCCGTGAGTTGATTGAACCTGCTAGTGATAATGGCATGAGGGCGTACGAGGAAGCTGTTGAGAAGTACCGGAAATGGGAGAAGGCCGATGCGGCTATCATCAGCCTCCACCCTTCCTGAACTTGTCAACACGTTCCACAACTACCCTACCTCCAACGCCATCTGGAAGTATCTCCAGGATCGGTTCATGAACAAGACGGCGGTCGCAGTTGTCATTCTCAATCCCAGCATATTCCAGGTCTGCCTTGAGGACTGCTCGGGAATGGCCGACTACATTGCCAATATACCTGTGCAAAGGGGCAAGCCGAGTAATGCTCGACTCGTCCCTTGCCTTGCTCGGCCAAGTTTTTACCCGAGTCGAGGAATACTCGACCGAGCATTTTTCCCCCAAACAGAAACTCGTTACTCGCCCTTCAACAGGAAAGCTCGTCCGAGTACGAGTAATGCTCGGCCATGTGCTCTATACGGTATTTACCAAAAATGAGGGCACTGGAGTCCCGCGATGGATGGTCTGGTCATCAGCCTAAGAGGAATCTGTGTAACCTTCTAGTCGAGGAGGGGAAGCCCACCAAGTGTGAGAACATGAGACTAGGTGCTCTAAAGATAACGTAATACCCGCTTCGTCGCCTTCCAATGAAGATCAGTGAAGCGTCCACGGGCCACGTAGCGAGAGATGACACTGACAGGATATGCTAGGTCAGGCCAAGTGCACATCATGGCGGGACCCAACAAGCTCCGGGTATGGCTCAGAGCAGGCCTCTGGTGTGGGTACAGCTGGGGCTGTGAGGAGGTGTTGCAGCGGAAGCGGGGTGGTAACAGGCGTGCACAGCTCCATCTCAAACCGCTTGAGCACATTGTTGATGTAGAACTCCTGGGAGAGTGAAATGGTGCGAGCTTGACGATCACGAGTGATCTCCATCCCCAGGTAGGTCACTGAGGTCTTTCATCAGGAGGGCCTTGCTCAGGGCCGCCTGGACAGAGGTCATCTGGGCCGAGTCCTTGGCAACGAGGATGAAGTCATCGACGTAGACAAGGATGTAGAACGCCTCAGAGTGACGTCGGATGAAGAGAGTCGGGTGAGGAGATGATGGGTAAAATTCCAATGAGAGAAGGACTTCTTTCACTTTGTTGTGCCATTCATGAGGGACTTGCCTGAGCCCGTAAACAGGGCGATTCAGCTTCCAGGCAGTGTTGGCAGGGAACTTTCCTAGAAATCCTTCAGGTCGATCCATGAACACTGTCTCCTTGAGATGTCCTTGCAGGAAGGCTGATGAGGCGTCCATAGATTTGATCTCGAAGTCTTCTCGTGCGGCTACATTCAATAGCGGTGGGTGGTTTGGATGTGGGAGAGAATGTCTTGAAGAAGTCAAAGTATTGCTGCTGAGTAAATCTCTTGGCCACATAGCGTGCTTTGAACACTGGGGTCTCGTCCGTAAGCTGTTTCGTTCGAAATAGCCCCTTGCCCCCAACGATGTTAACTTCTGGAAGTGGAGTTTTGTCGTCGAAAGAGTGGTTGCGAGTGAAGACTTCACACTCAGCTTCCATGGCAGCACGCCATTCGGCAGCATGGGGACCCGAGAGAGCCTCTTGGACGGTGAGAGGGATAGGGATGGTCGGGTTCTCCAAGAGATTGAGTGAGGGTGAATTAGTGATATCGGGGAAGATGTGCGAGAGCTGGGGGGTGACTGTGTGAAGATCACACAACTCCTCATGCCTATCTTCCAGAAGGGTAGAGGGCATATCCCCCTGGCAGGAGGAGTCGGAGTGATCACTGAGCATCGAATAGCAAGTGCCAGTGGAGGAGCAGGCCCATGCGATCGAGTGCCATGGGCCATCGGAGAAGAGGATGGCAGGTGGTGCTGGAGAGGTTGGTTTAGGAGGCTTGGGCAGAGGGATCGGCCATCGCTGGTACGTGATCAGGTCGCTCGGCTGTGGAGTGGCGGGTTCTTGAGTGGAAGAGAGAACGGAGGGAAGAGGTGGGGCTGGAGAATGCTACTGCCGATGGGATGTGATTGGTGCGCTTGGAGATGGGAGCGCAGTTGGCAGAGTGGGAGAAGGGGGAGATGGAGGAGCAGCTGCCGACACCGGTGAGGTCGGGTTAGAGACCTCAGATGGGGATGGATCGATGGCAGGAGAGGTTGGAGGTGAGGGAGCTGGTGCGGGCGGAAGTTCAGGAGGAGCATCAAAGTCAGCCCACACGAGTAGAAGGGACGGGTGATCCCCTTCTGAGGTGGAGTAGAAAGGGCGGATCTCATCAAAGACAACGTCGCGGCTCCGGACTAATTGTTGAGTGGAGGGGATGGGGAAGAGGTAGTCAGGGGAGTCGGCGTTGTGCTCAAGGTAGATGCATGTTTGAGTCTTGGGGTCGATTTTGTCGTGTTGCTGCCGCCGAGTCTGAGGGTTGAAGAGGACATAGGCGGTGCTCTCCCAGGTGCAAAGGGGGCGAGCAGTGGGTGTTTTTCAGAGCCAAGGTGTGGTGGGAGTGGTGTCGAGAAGAAGCGGGTGGGGGTAAAGGTTGTAGAGGAGGGCGACATGATAGAGGGCGTACCCCCAGAGTGAGTGGTGCGTTGGAGTGGTTGAGGAGGCAGGGAGCTATCTGCACCATGCGGCTCTCTGCGATGCCACTCTGCTACGGGCTGTCAGGAAGGGTGAAATTTTGCAGGATGCCTTCTGAGGAGCAGAAGGCTTTGAGCTTGTCGTTGCAAAATTCACCACCACCATCCGAATGGAGGTGCTTGACCTTGCAGCCAGATAAACCCACGCCATGATGGCCTATGGAGCCTCAGCTTTAGTGTGAACGAGGTGCACAGAGACTTAGTGGGAGTGATCATCAACTATTGCAAGGAAATAGCGATAGCCTCCTCGTGCGGGAACAGGGGCAGGACCCCAAACGTCCATGTGCACTAGGTCCTGTGGGGATGCTGCGACTGTGGGTGAGGCAGGATGGGGCTGTTGGCGCAGTTTGCTCTTGGTGCAGTCAACGCACGTGGGAGCGGGGGAGTCAGGTAGTGGAGGAAGTGAAGCTCGTAGGCCGAGAAGAAGTTTCTTGGAGGCCATGTCAGCAAGCGTGCGGAAGTTTGGGTGTCCGAGGCGATGGCCGGATTGGCGAAACTGCGGCATGAGCATGATGTGATAGTAGCTTGTCCTTGGGTGGTTGACACCTGTGGGATAGGTACACGCAACATGTAGAGGCCGCTACTGTTGAGGGTGAAGCGAGCTAAGACTTGTTGGTGAGTGGGTCGATGATGTCACAATATTCCTTGTATTCCGAAAGTATGGTGCAGGCCCCTCATTTCCGTACTGCAGCATCAACGCTAAACCTAATCCTCACGCGCTAGATCTAGCTCACAACACTCCAGCCTCAGTGGATAGTGGAAGAACTAACCTAAAGCAAAAAGGCTTATGATAGCTGTATTTAACGTGGGCGTAAGTATGGTGGCTAGAGATGTCGCGAATGACAACATTCAAGCTCGAAACAGAGCTCAAATGTTGTATTTCCTGCCTACGTACAAAACCAGCGCGTCATGACGCCCCTCATTCCAAAATTATGGTGCGCGCCCCTCATTTCCGTACTGCAGCATCAACGCTAAACCTAATCCTCACGCGCTAGATCTAGCTCACAACACTCCAGCCTCAGTGGATAGTGGAAGAACTAACCTAAAACAAAAAGGTTTATGATAGCTGTATTTAACGTGGGCGTAAGTATGGTGGCTAGAGATGTCGCGAATGACAACATTCAAGCTCGAAACAGAGCTCAAATGTTGTATTTCCTGCCTACGTACAAATCCAGCGCGTCATGACGCCCCTCATTCCAAAATTATGGTGCGCGCTCCTCATTTCCGTACTGCAGCATCAACACTAAACCTAATCCTCACGCACTAGATCTAGCTCACAACACTCCAGCCTAAGTGGATAGTGGAAGAACTAACCTAAAACGAAAAGGTTTATGATAGCTGTATTTAACGTGGGCGTAAGTATGGTGGCTAGAGATGTCGCGAATGATAACATTCAAGCTCGAAACAGAGCTCAAATGTTGTATTTCCTGCCTATGTACAAAACCAGCGCGTCATGACGCGCTAGTTTTAACGCGAACCTGTTGGATTCGTGTCAAACGCCCGACAGAGGCGAACACTTTCGTACGCCGTCATGAATGCGTTTGCTGCAAACGGGGAGCGTTCGTCACGAATGAGTTTTGCCAAAAAAAAAAGGCCACATACTCCCACCACACTCACCCACAGTGAAGTGTGGTCACAGTTGGCATTGCCACCTAACCACTAATCCCATGCTCATCTTGCTGCCCCATATGCTGCATGAAGGCTGTTGTTCCAACCTGGCACATATGTGCATGATTCTAGTCTAGAGGCTCGTCTTGATTGAAAAATGCCTCCGCCCTCTATTTGACACAGATCACTGCCCTTGTGCTTGCCCTGAGTATAATCCACCTGCTTGTCTGCTTCTTCCTTCTTGCATTTGTACGCAATGGCAGGTCCTTCAGGAATAATCAACTCACGGGTTCAATCCCTTGGGATATTGGCTCTCTACTATCTCTGACATCCCTGTAAGCCTCCACTCTGCCACGTAAACATATGTCTCGGCTGAGACAAGCCGGCAAGCTGACAAGCCAAGCTCGTCTCCGCTTGAGGACCTGTGCCGGCAGCGTACCAATACAACCCGGCTCCCACTTTTCCACGAGCCGACCGGTACTTTTCGATGACAAGTGCGTCTCGCCGTGTTCCAATGCCTTGCAAATCTGGCATCTACCTGCCAGATCCGCGTGAACAGGGAGAAAGTGGCATGTATTCTGGACAATCCTGCCAAGACCCACCAAAGAGCAGACTACTCATCGAGCTGACTGTTGGGTCCTGCCGAGCCCGACTCATCGGGCTAGCAGCGGGGCCGGCGGAGCAGGATTATTGCCCAGCTTGCCCTGCTGACGAGCTGAGCCGACAAACCGAGCTGCCGACTCAGACTCCATCCATGCTACCTCCTCCATGTCTACTCCATCCATGCTATCTCCTCTCCCGACTCTGTCACCGTCTCTCTTCCTATGCATCTACCCCCCCACACCAGCCATCTCGGGGACAACATGCTGTCAGGATCAATGCCCTCCTCGATCACAAAGCTCACCGCTCTTACTTACTTGTATTTTGGCTCCATGTTCCCAGAGGTCCTGATGGACCTGCAGAGGATATCAAAATTGAATAAAGATGGCCTTGTTTTCATTTGTAAATGAACAATTTTGGAATGTGCAATCCACTTCTTAGTACTGCTAGTTAAGCATGCGCAAGAGCCGAATCAAGGCCGGCACAGAACAGGGTGGGCAACCTTTTTTGCGAAAGGTGTTTGCACAATAGAGTTGAAGTGCTTCTAGGCACTAACGCACTCACTGGAGGAACCAAAATTGAGCTAGCCTGTGAAATCCAACATAGGTTTGTGACGAACCTCCACTGGCCCATATAGTCAGCCTATGGGCCATGGTAGAAATTAGCTTGACCCGAAGTGACTCGAACCCAATCTGGCGTATTTGGCGTATCTGGAAAGAATTGGGCTTAGTGAGTGACACTTCGTCACAAGACCAGTGGCGGACTCCACTATTTGTGCAGCTAAATCACCGATGTGCTCGGATCAGCGGGCGGAACCGTCGATTCTCAAGCTCGACGAGTGAAGTGAAAAATGCTGGCGCGAGTCTGCAAGAAGTCGCGGAAATTGGGAGCTTATGAGTTAAAGAAAATCGCAGAGTTTAGGTAAAAACCAGGACTCGTTACTCGCTTTGTGACGAGTTTCCCACCGTTGCCCCGTTACTCACTCACGAGCGGAGGCGAGAAACTTGCCTTGTTGCCCATGTATACTCCATCTTTGGAGTCTCTTCGGTGCAAACCGAACATGCTCGGTTAGACCACATGAGGCGTTCGACATGTGTTCAACGCCCCAAACATGTTTGTGTTGGGTGTAGCTCATGCCTCTCACCATTGTCCGATGGGGATGGGCCGACCCAAACCCAACCCGACAGGGTTGAATGTAGCATCTTGCATGGGTTGGTTGGTCAATGCGCTTGAATCTCGAATTGAACATGCCTACTTACGACGGGCTGTGAGTCATGACAAACCGGCTTGCTTGATCGCGAACAGAGGCTGAGTTCGATTGGCCAAGGCTGAGGCCAGCAAGCCGATACAAAAGAAGGCCTAATTGGACACATGACGAACCGCAATGGGCCGAAAAGGGCTGGGGAAGTTGCTCATGCGCACTCTACTCACCCTGTATTCCTTTGTGGCCTGAACTTTTAGGTGACCATCATGAACATTACAGCTTTACTGCTTACTAATTCCTCTGCCTCTCTCGCAATCGCACTCATTGTTCCTCCATACAGGAGTCTTGGTAACAATCAGCTCACTGGCTCCATTCCTGCTGAGATTGGTAACATAGCAAAACTTGTTTCTTTGTAAGCTAGTTCCTGCTCTGCCCTCCCCTTCATTTGCCAACCTCTTCCTATAAGCCCATATGACTCTCCTGCTGTGCTTCAATCACAGGGAGTCGTATGGTCGAACTGCCAGCACCGTGCACAGTTTGGGTGGAATCGGTTTCAGCCCGGGCATCAGAGCCAATCTGTTTGGGACATTTGTGTCACTCTGACCAACTAGATGCAACTGCTGAAGATTTATGTGAATGTTCCTGTCTGTTATCTCAAACATGTCAATTGCCCCTTCTCAGTAGGCATAGCCGAGCCAAGGCCTACTTGGTTCTTGCTCACTATTATAAATAAAACCACTTTGATCCAAAGTATAACCTGTTTGGTTCGGCTTCAACCGGCTTGTGACCCTACCAGTTGAGCCAGTACGGTTCAAGTGGGTGCATGCTTGCATACGGTTTCTGCCTAATCAGGTCGGGGATTGCACATAAGTCAATGCAGTGACAAAAACAATCCGCGATAATTCGAATCTCAACTGTGAAATGCGAAATGCCACTACAGTGTAATGAATCAGGTCCAGGGATGGTCCCTCGAACTCGAACTAATTTGGTTCGAGGCAAACCATGAAGTGTTCGCCTGTGTCCACGAACTCGCAAACACCTGTTTTGAAAACAACGTTCGTGACAAACCGAACGGGTTCGGTTCGTTAATGGTAAGTGTTTGTTGTGGTTTGTGGCAAAAACCTTCGAGTCCGCCATTTGTTCGATATGTGACGAGTTTCCCCTACGAGCCGAGGCGAGAAACTTGCCCCATTACCCATGTATACCCCATCTTAGGAATCCGTTCGGGGCAAATCGAACATGTTCAGATCGACCACGTGAGGTGTTCGACATGCGTTTGACCCCCCAAACATGTTCGTGTTTGGGTGTAGCCCATGCCTCCCACCATTAGATGGGGATGGGCCAACCTAGACCCGACCCGACATGGTTGAATGTAGCATTGTGCATGGGTTGGTCAATGCGCTCAAATCTTGAATTGAACATGCCTCCCTATTACGGGCTGTGAATCATGACAAACCGGCTTGCTTCATCACGAGAAAACCAACGCAGGCCAGTTCGATTGGGCCTGCCAACCGAGACAAAAGAAGGCCCAAATGGACACATGACGACCGCCATAGGCCGAACTCGGCTGGGGAATTTGCTCATGCGTACTGTACTAACCCTGCATTGCTTTCTGACCAGCAATCTTAGACGACTGACATGAATATTGTAGCTTTTCTGCTTACTTTTTCCTCTGTCTCTCTCGCAATCGCACTCAATATTCCTCCATACAGGAGTCTCGGTAACAATCAGCTCACCGGTTCCATTCCTGCCGGGATTGGTAACATGACCGAACTAGTATATCTGTAAGTTAGTTCCTGGTCGTTCATCCCCTTCATTTGGCCTCAATCCTGGCGTTGGCTTTTTCGGGCGGGGTATGAAAAACCGGGGCAGTGTGAGAAAAACACCCTAGGTGTAGTTTACAAGGGGGTTCACGGGGGTTGTGTTTCAGGTTCCTTCTTTTCCCGATGAGGCTGAAATGCTTGAAGAATTCGTGCTGAATGTTGGGAAGGTACTCCCTGGTCTCACGAAATGGAAAATGCAAAGTGAGATCATAGGGCGGGTTGGGAACTGCAGTAGACATTATTGCGTATTGTACTAGGAGTGAGTAGGCATGGGCAAAAAACCCGGACTGGTCAGGTTACCCGACCTGACCGGACTTCTTTAACCGGTTCGGGTCCTGATCTTGGGATTGACTACCTGGGCGGGTCGAGTAGGGTATTCTCGGACGGGTGCAAAATACCCGGTACCCGACCCGGGTGTCCAAAGTCGGGTATTTGAAAACCTGTCAGGTTGAGTAAACTCGACCCGAACTCGGGTCACTAACCCGTAGTTGGGTCGGGTACTCGTACCTGTCGGGGTGTACTTAGGGTTACGATGTTGAAAGTCGAAAGATGTCGCCCTTTCAGATCACAGATAAAAAAAACGAGTGGGCTGGATCTGGCTATTGCGAATCCAGCTCAGGATCTGGAATCCCAACCCCCCAGACAACAATCCAAATCCCCCACGCAACAATCCCAAACCCCCACACAACAATCCCAACCCCCCACACAATGATTTCACACAAAATGCTCTCCCAACCACCCCCTCTTAACCCTCCGAATGCAAAAGCAGACAGACAACTTGGTTCGGCCCAAGTCGGGCCGAACCAGCAAACCTAGGCTTTGGCGGCTGAAAGTCGAACCGGGCCAGCTCGTCCCGAGCGGCGGCGCAACGTGAACCGTGCGCCATTCTTCTGTAGCACCATAACGCCTGTTAGGGGTTGAGCAAAGGGCAAACACGAATATGTTCGTGTTCTCCCTTGCACGAACACCCATGTTCGGCGAACCAAACATGTTCGTGTTCGCCGAACACCACCCCCCACTAAAAAAGGTGTTCGCCGTTCGCCCTCAAAGGTGAACAGCAAAGTGTTTGTGCAGGCACTGTTTGCCACAAACACTGTTCGATATCGCTATACAAGGAGCCTTCAACCTGGTTCCTAGTGTTTCGCCACTGGTTTGAACGCTAAAGCGCCAAGATTAACCGTTGGCACCATCAATATTCTAGACTAATCCACCAATAAGATTACGCTAAGGACGCGGCACATCTTTTGTTTTTTTCCAGGATCGAGGGGGATCGAAGCCCGTACACCGATTCTCCCACATCGATCAGCACACGGACGTGCACTCACTGCAAATTTGCAGTGTGATAGACACGCCGAGTCATGGGTGCCAGAATCGAAATTGCAGGGTTGGGCATGCCGGAGCGAAATACACCAACAACTTAGTCGTTAATGTTAGTGTTAGCCCTCAATCTCACACTTCGTATTTTATACTTTATATATTCTAGCGTAGTGTAGTTTGCACTTTGTGTTTGGTTGGGTGTACACCTACATCCCAACCAAACCCAAATGTAATCTCCAAGCAATCTCCAACCCACCAATTGGAGATTGTCTTGTGATTACCCTCAATCCCTAGAAATTGCACCCGATTCCCTTCCCCATCCGTTGCTTCCCCATCTTGCTTGACCATCTAGCTCATTACTAATGCATCGATTCTAAGCTTAAGTTGTGACATGGTATCAGTGCACTTCAACCGCACACGTGGATCATGATGCTCTTATCTTTGCGAATCCTCATCCCACAAACTTCGTCGTAGCTGCCTTCAATCTCGTCGCCGGTGATTCGCGACATCCGTGGCCGGAAATTCTGCCGCGCCACTTTCCCGTCATTCTCGACGACTTCTTTAACTCCTCTAGTAAGCGCATCGTCGGCGCTTTTACCATTCATGTCTTTTCATCAAACACCTTCGCTCCATCTCTTCTCGTCGGGCCGCCGCCCGTCGGGCCGTCGCCCCGCAGCTTCTCGTCGGGCCGCCGCCCATCGCCCGTCGCCCGAAGTTCCTATCGGTGACTTAAGAGCGGCGCTTCGCGCGAGACATTAAGGGTTCTTCATCATGGCCTTCACCTCGCCCACCATTGCCAACCCCATCACCCCACTCAGCCTTGAAGCTGATGGCTATAGATCCAACTCGAAGGCATGGAGCTACGGGGTTGACAAGCATCTCCTGAGTCGTGACGTGCAGGGATTGGACCTCAAGGACGTCCTTCTCAACCGTGGCAAGGGAAAACAGCCCCTTCTCCCCCGTGAGTCGACTGAACCTGCTAGTGATGATGGCATGAGGGCGTACGAGGAAGCTGTTGAAAAGTATCGGAAATGGGAGAAGGCCGATGCAGCTATCATCAGCGTCTTCATCGCCTCCACCCTTCCTGAACTTGTCAACACGTTCCACAACTACCCTACCTCCAACGCCATCTGGAAGTATCTCCAGGATCGGTTCATGAACAAGACGGCGGTCGCAGTTGTCATTCTCAATCCCAGCATGTTCCAGGTCCGCCTTGAGGATCGCTCGGGAATGGCCGACTACATTGCCAATATACCTGTGCAAAGGGGCGAGCCGAGTAATGCTCGACTCGTCTCTTGCCTTGCTCGGCCGAGTTTCTACCTGAGTCGAGGAATACTTGACCGAGCATTTTTCCCCCAAACAGAAACTCGTTACTCGCCCTTCAACAGGAAAGCTTGTCCGAGTACGAGTAATGCTCGGCCATGTGCTCTATACGGTAGGGTGCGAACGGGAGGAATCGAGATATCCCTCTGTCGCAGGATGTAGAGATTGGAGAGGTTGGGTCAGGTAGAGTGGATGGGATTTAGTGTGGTTCAGGGGTGTAAAAGAGTTGGAAAAAACCGCTTGTGGACCTACAAGAGCATTACTTCGACGAACTCTCAACCAAACCTCCAATCGATGTGGATTTTAGGTCGACTGGATCTGGCAGATTTGTTTGCTAAAAACAGTCGTCCCAGGTTTCCCGTCCCCATCACCCGCTCGCCCCCTGTCATACGATTTGAGTACCTTACCAATGTTATCGCTCCTACTAGGAGAAAAATGTGTGTGATGTTGGTCGTAACTGGTCTAGAATGACTGGTCGACAAGTTCCATAAATGCTCGCCTAGAAGCACGCGAGTACTCGTCGAGCAAAAAAAACTCAGCAAGTAAAACTCGCCTCTACTCGTGCGAGTAAAATTTACAAAAACCTAAACTCGTTACTCGCACCCAAACTAGTAACTCGGGCGATACCGAGCAAGTAATTCGTCTCGTTGCACAGGTATAATTGTCAAGGTGCAGACCATTCATGGCGAACTCAAGGAGCTGGGTATAGTCTTCCCCGAACAAGCCCCAGCAGCCGCCCTTCTTGTTGGTCTCACCTCGGCATATGAAGTCACGAAGAAGATGCTCGTCACGCTCTCGGTAAAACACCTCACTTTTGCTAAGGTCTCCACCGCACTCCTCTCTGCCGAGAAAGACTCCACGGCTCAAGCCAAGGCTTACGCCCTTCGTGCTCACGTGCCTCAAGCAAGTGTCGCCTCGGCACCCTTCCAGCGCAACTGCTTCCTTCCGTGCACCTACGTCGTCAAGTTTGCGGTTGTCGCCGAGCTCCCCTCGTCGACCGCTGCTCACTTGTCAGGTCGAAGGCCTGCTCCATCGACCTCCCCGTCGAACTAACACTTCTGGTCGACGGCCCACCCGTCGCCCAGCCCAGTCAGCTGCGCCCGTCGAGCACCCCTGGTCGACGGAAACCCCACAGTGACACCCTGCAGCTCGACGAAGCCCGTCGATCAGTTCCTTCATTGCGAACAGTCGGCTGTTTCTCCCGTACATCCGACGAAGTTGTCGGTGTTGCCCAAGCGAGGGCGGGGCCAACACTCCACTCCCGTTAACAACCGCAAGGTACAAGTGTGTGGTGGCGCTAACCACCCCCTCGCTACATGCTTCAAGAAGAAAGACGACGAATGGTATGCCGTCCACGGAATTGACAAGAAGCCGCCGAACTGGATGCGCCCTCGCAAGGCCAATTTAGTTGAGGTCCAGGACCCCGCTTCGGCTAGTGCTAGTGACAATGCTCCTGCTGATTTGCGTATCAACTTGCTGTTCCCTGGCACTGCCATGATTAATGAAGCAACCTCCTAGTACATCGGCTCATCATAAGCTCCACAATTCATAGCATTCACACTCGACAGTGGGGTCACTCACACAGAGCTCAAGGAGACTTTCTTCTTCAAACCCTACCCTACACTCATTCCTCTCTTGGGAGCTGACTCAAGCTTCACAACCTATGCCAAGGGTTCATCCACGGTCCCATGCCCCGCCTTCCCATCCGGCACTGTCACTGGGATGTGCGTGCCCACACTACGCCACAATCTATTGGCTCAACAAGAACTTTAGAAAGCTAGGCTTCTAGGATGTGATTACTAATGCATTGGTTCTAAGCTTAAGTTGTGACAGTTAACCATTCAGAGCAAAGCACAGCTGGTCGTTATCCAATCATTTTCGGCCTGCGACCGTAGTTGACGCCGAAAATGTGCCGTCACCTGTGGCGCGATGTGCTCTTCCGCCAACCCAAACGCACGGTTGATGTGTGCACCATGGCACATCGATCGTGCGAGCTGCAGGTGCCACCATTTTGGGTACCCATTTACTGTACATTTTCGACGTTCTGAAAAAAGCGGATACCAGGGATTGGCGATGTCGTCAAAACACTGTACAAGCGGCACATCGATCCCCTCTCACGATCGATCGTGGCAAAGTTTAAACAGGTGATGCGTCCTAAGGATTAATGAGTTGATAGGCGTCCTAATTTGTGCACGTAGTGGTACCAATGGATGCTGGAGTATAGCGCGACTAATTTTGGGCTAAAAAATGAGCTCAAACTGCATGTCTCGTCGACCTAAATTAAGGTCGCAGGGCATTCGGGACGAACACCAATGTGTTCGCCGCTAGCACAAAACGAACATGAACGTGTTCGTGTTCGATGTGCCTCAAGTTTGTCGAGGCAAACCGAATACGAACATGTTCGGGCGAACACAAACGTATTTGCCACGAACAATTTCGCCCCAAAAAAAAAAAAGCATGTTCGGTTCAACACGAACGTGTTCGAGGCGAACCGAAAAGGTGTTCGTGATCATTCTCAAGGTAACCACGGGTCGGTGTCTACTAAACCTATTATTCCATCCATCCTCATTCTCCCAGTCCGTCCTTCCCATCACTCCTCTAACATCCCTCCGTCTCACCAACATGGCCACCAGGTCTCTCGCCTTCAACCATTTGTATGGGAGCATACCAAGCACTCTCACCCAGCTCACGCAGCTTAGTTACTTGTATGACCCACACATTACCTCACTCTCTTTCCCTTGCTCTGGTGGTTTCCCTTCTGCTAGCATTTTTTTTTTTACGCACTACCCAGATCTGTTTTGTCTAGAAACTAGAGTTTAGCAACAAGTGTTATCTGGCATCTGCGGAGATAACTACTACAACGGGAGCTAGACTACAGGGAAGGCACGGGTGTAGGAGTGATCGTAGCGTTCCTCTAGCAAAAAAGTTGACAAGCAAGACTACTAAGTTCCTCAGCCGCATATTTACGGGGAGAATTGGGAAGAGTATAACTAGCAAAAGTTCACAACAAAATGATAGCAACAAAGTTGACAAGCAAGACTACATCAGAGCTAGGATGCAAGCAGGTCAACTGCCAGCGCAGCACGGTCGACCGCGTTCCAACACTGCAAGGTCGACCGCGCTCCAGCAGTGCAAGGTCGCAGTCTGCCAACGCTGCAAGTCGACGGCGTGCCAACGCTGCAGCAAGTCGGCTGCATAGCGTTGCACCCGCAGGACAGCATCGCACCCGCAGCCCGCTTCGCAGGTGCTTGTAGTTGATTGGTGTGTTGTGTCCCGTCACCTGCACAGCGCAGAACCAAATCGTCCACGTGCTGTTGACTGCACTTAATCAGCCACGTCGACCTTGGGATACCAATATCGAGGTCGTCTTCGCCAGAGCCACCTGGGGGACTGTCGCGCACCTCCACGGAACACCGTCGCCCGGGTAACCTGGTCGACCGGGCAACCACGTCGACCAGCTACCCTACCTCATGGCCGTCGACTACCCAGGTCGACGACCACTACCCGTCGACCACTACCCCTGGTCGACCAGCTCCAGGTCGACCAGCACAGCTGTCAGCCGACCACACCAAGTCGGCTTCCCCAGGTCGGCGTCACCAAGTCGACGCCCTCCCAAGTCGACGTCGCCATGGTGACCTCCTAGTGTTGAAGTTGGCCGCCGGCGTCCCAAAGTTGGCGGATTCGCAGTGACCCCGTGCAGGTCGACCAACCCCGTCGACCAGCTCGCCCAAGTCGGCGTCGCCCACTGCTGCAAGTCGGCTTCGCCCAAGCGAGGACGGGGCCAACACACAACTCCCGTTGACAACATCAAAACGCTTGGCTATGAAAGTGTTTGCGCTCACTTAGCTATGAGCTACTGATGGTGTAGGATGCTAACTTTGAGGAAAGATTGCCAGCAAAACTTCAAGAATTGAGTTCGGTTCGACGAATGCCCCTCTTTTTGCCTTCTGGTTAGACAAGAACTGGATCAGGGTTCGACTTAAACCAGTTCATGTTCAGCATGTTGAAATGATGCTGTAAATGTCGTGCATTGCATCGAACCAATTCAACACGTCAAATTAGTGCGCCTCTGGTCCACTCGTATGCTCTTTATGCACCTTAATTTCAAAATTCAGACCTGAGGTTGCAAGCTCAGATCTGTTTCGACACTAACATTTGAGTTCGCCACATCGCAAACTCAGCTTAACTTGTTTCGCATTTTTTTTTTCTGGTCAGCCTATGCGTATTTCGATGTATCTTTAGGCAAGGTACGAATTTGTGCATATTCGCTATATGCAAATACATTTGAACTAATTATTCCAATTTAAGTGTGCGTGAGCTAACATTATAAGGGGGTAACATGATACCCACATACATACATGCATGCATTTAAGACAACCATGAAGCACCCACTTACGCCCCTTCGTCAGTGTTATGAATGGATGGGTTGTGGTTCCAATGCGGTGCACAATTGATTTTGCATTGCTTTGATGTGGCAAATTTTATTTTCCATCACATTCTCTCTGCTTTCTCCTTATGGCATATTGTGCACTCACTGAGTATGTCCCAAAAGGTTGCTCCTCGCCTTTTGTCTTAAAGGTTCAGGATCTAAGTCCGAGCACTGCACTTTCTCCTCTCATATTATGCTCACCATGACATGTCCATACTCATTAACATGAGCAAAAGGCAAGCTCGAGTGTGTTTGCCTCAAACCCTGACTAACACTTACCTTATGCGAACCGAACGCGTTTGGTTTGCCACAATCCTTTTTTTTACAAAACTGGTGGTCGTGTGTTCGAGGTTACAGATGAACACTTCACAATTTGCCACGAACCTATGAGTGTTTGCCTCAAACTTGAACAGTTCGAGTTCAAGGGACCAGTTGAAGGCCTGATTAATTACAGGGCTGTGGAAGTAGATGTGTTTGACAGTTGCAGTTTGAATTATCGCTGATTTTTTTCTCTCAGCTCTGATTTCGCCAATTTCGCCCAAACAGCCCACCCCGCCCAAACGCACCGTACCGCAATGGACCGCCCAAACCCATTATGCGCTCTCACTTCCATACTGCAGCATCCATGCTAAACCTAATCCTCACGCGCTAGATCTGGCTCACCACAATCCAGCCTAAGTAGTTAGCGAAAGAACTAACCTAGAACTAAAAGGACTACAATAGCTGTATTTAACGCGGAGTATGGTGGCTAGAGGTATCTCAAATCACAACATTTGAGCTGGTCAAGAGATATGTTCTTTATGTAGCTCGAAAGAGCTCAAATGTTATATTTCCTGCCTACATACAAAATCAGTGCGTCATGACGTGCTAGTTTTGATGCGAACCCGTTGGATTTGCGTTAAACGCCCGACAGAGGCGAACGTGTTCGCGCGCCGTCACAAGCATGTTCGCCACGAGCGGGGCGCGTTCGTCACAAACGAATTTTGCCAAAAATAAATCAAGGCCGCATACTTCACCACACTCACCCACAGTGAAGTGTGGTCACAGTTGGCATTGCCACCTGTCCCCTATGACGTGCCATATGGTTCCACGAAGACTGTTGTTCCAACTTGGCATACATGTGCAACATAAGGCCTTACTTGCTACCTTGGCAAGGTTTTCTAGGTTTGCCTTCAACTTTGAGGTGCTGCGGCTAGCCTCTATATGGCTAGGGTTTAGATTCAGCCATATATCTGGTAGGGATGAGCAAGGGGCGAACACGAACGTGTTCGCGTTCGCCCATGCACGAACACCTTTGTTTGGCGAACCGAACACTGCTCGGTTCGGCGAACACCTTAAGCAAAAACAGGTGTTCGCCGTTCGCCTATGAAGGCGTGTTCGGGCGAACCTCGAACACGTTCGTGTTCGTCTAGGGGCAAATTGCAGCAGCGGCCCGAACACGAACGTGTTCGGGCGAACATCGAACACTGTTCGGCGAACGATTTAAGCCAAAAAAAATAACCTGTTCGGTTCGCCTCGAACACGTTCGAGGCGAACCGAACAGGTGTTCGTTTTTTTGCTCATCCCTAATATCTGGCTTCACCACTTGCTAAAACATTGATCTAGCCATTGGACTAGAGTTCACCATCTTCCTTGTAAGGATGTTATCTTCATCTCATTGTGCCTTGGATTTCACAGATCCATTTTCTACACTACCCCAAATTCAAAAACCATTTTCCTCAAATGAAATCATCTTGATCCTAGAGGCTCGTCTTGATTAGAACATACCTCCACCCTTCGTTTGACACAGGTCACTGCCCTTGTGCTTGCCCTCGGTATAACCCACCTGCTGGTCTGCTTTTTCCTTCTTGCATTTTGATGCATTGGCAGGTCCCTCAGGAATAATCAGCTCACGGGTTCAATCCTTGTGAAAATAGGCTCTCTACTATCTATGAAAACCCTGTAAGGCTCCACTCTGCCAGTTGATCATAAGTCTGGGCCGAGTCAAGCCGGCGGGCTGACAAGCCAAGCTCGTCTCCGATTGAGGAGCTGGGTTGGCAGCTGACTTGGCTTGTGGCTCGTCCGTTGTTGGCAAGCTGGTTGAACCAATACAACCCGGCTCCCGCTTTTTTATGACAAGTGCGTCTTGCCGTGTTCCGATTCCTTGCGCTAGATCCGTGTGGACGGGGTAACAGTGGCTCATTTTCTGGACAAGCCTGTTAAGACTCACCGACGAGCTGACTACTCATCGAGGTGACTGCTGGGTCCTGCCGAGCCCGGCTCATCGAGCTAGAAGCCGAGCCGGCGGAGCAGGATCATTGCCCAGCTTGCCCTGTTGAGGAGCTGAGCTGACAAGCCAAGCTGTCGACTCAGACTTATGTTCATGTCTACGCCATCCATGCTATCTCCTCTCTTGACTCTCTCACCTTCTCTCTTCCCGTGCATCTACTCCCCACACCACCAACAGCAATTTCGACAACAACATGCTGTCAGGATCTGTGCCCTCCTCAATCACAAAGCTCACGGCTCTTACTTTCTTGTAATCTGGCTCCATGTTCCCAAAGGACCTGATGGACCTGCAATGCAATCAAAGCATATAAACATTGAAAACGGACTCATGGCCTTGTTTTTATCTGTAAATAAACAGTTTTGGATGTGCATTGAATATCTAGCTAGTACTAGTTAGGCATGCACAAGGGTCAGTCGAACCAGGGCCGGCGGCAGCGTTCTTTGGGACAGGTGTTTGCACTCTGGAGTCGAAGTGATCTTAGGCAATAACACACTCATTGGAGAAGCAAATAACATGTCGGAAGCATAGGATTATTTAAAATGTGAATCATGCAAAACTACATGAAGAGTTACCCTTACGAGCCAATGCGGGAAACTTGCCCCGTTGCCCATGTATACCTCATCTTAAGAATCCGTTTGGGGCGTACCGAACATGTTCGAATTGACCACATGTGGTGTTCGACATGTGTTCGATCCCCCTAGGCATGATTAATAGGCCCGACCCGACCCGACCCGACCCGACTTGGGCGGGCCAGCCGGGTTCCGGGTCGGGTCGGAACTTCAAAGATCTCTGGCCCGACCCGGGTATCGGGTGCCGGGTCAGGCGTGACCCGCCCCCGGGTCGGGTCGGGTAGGGGCCGGGTCGGGTCGGGTCAGGCTAGAGCCCCATATGCAGGGTTAGAGGTTCTCCCTGACGACGCCCCTGGGATCGCGCGACTGCTATCCTCCCCTCCTTCCATTCTCGCCTCCGTTCAACTACCTAACGCGGATTCTGCGTGGGACCTTGGCGAATGACGTTTCCCAAAGCACTCAGCAGGGGCGCGGCTCTAGCGACTTGCGCATGCATGGCGCGCCGAGATGCCCTGAAACGCGGGCCTGCAATGCGCGCGCCTAGGGAGGGAGCGCGACCTGTTAATTTCAGATTAAAAGGAAACCCCAGGATGGTTGGCACGAAAAACTTAACGATTGGCTGAGTACTAACTTAACATTATCGTTGGTTTAGGGTAGATTAGTATGCCAATGTTGTTTGGTGGGTGGCTGCTGGCGTCACTAGCTAGTTAACTTAATCCAGATCGAAATGCTAGTCGCTGGGAAACAAAACAAACGCGATTGCGATCTGGATAACATTGTCGAGAGGAAACCCTCGGGTCGGGCCAGATACCCGACCCGACATAGGGCGAGGTACCTGAAACCGGGTCGAGTCCATAATCAGGTCGAAACCCGACCCGACCCGACCCGACCCGAAATCGGGTCTCGAGTCGACTCGACCCGGCTGGGTATACCCGACCCGACCCGGCCGGGTCAGCGGTTCAGAACACCTGACCCGACCCGGGTCAAAACCCGGGTCGGGTAGACCGGGATAAGATGCTCATCCCTAGATCCCCCGAACATGTTCGTGTGAGGGTCTTGCCAATGCCTCCCACCATGGGATGGTTAATGGGCCGACCCAGACCTGACCGGACATGGTCGAATGTAACATTTTACATGGGTTGGTCAATGCACTCAAATTTTGAATTAAACGTGTCAATCTACTACGGGCTCTGACTCCTGACGAACCGGCTTGCATCATCGAAAGGAGATCAACGCGGTGCTTGCCATTTCGACTGGGCTGGCCTCGGAGTGGCCAACCGACACATGACGAACCGCCATGGGCCTAACTGGGCTGGGGAATCTGCTTAACCTGTACTCCTTTCTGGCCCGCACTATTTGGTGACCAACATGACCTTTCTAACTTTCTTCCTTCGTCTTCCTCTGCCTTTCTTGGCATCCCATTCCTTGATGCTCTATGCAGGGGTTGTTATGGCAATCAACTTACGGGCTCGATCCCTGCCGAGATTGGTAACACAAGAAACCTAGTCACTCTGTAAGCCCGCACTTGCTATTGACTCCGTTGATTTGCCCAACTGTTCTTCTGTCTGACTCTCCTGCTTGTTTCTCCGTGTTCGTAAAGATCCAGGTGAGTAGAAAACCAAACTTGGCCCTTGTTTTCGTCTTTTGGTTCAAGGTCAGAGTTCGGCTCAAACTGGTGTTCCTGTTGTGGATGTTGTGCATCGTGTCGAACTGGTTCAGCACGAGGAATGAGTTTGGCAGTGCTTTAGTGCCTTCTTTTGGATTTTCACTTGAGAAGTCTCTCTACAAACACAGACTCTTGGGTAGGGGCTGTTTTAACCAGGTACTTGAGGACCCTTAGAGGTGAACCCGTGGAGACAACCTAGCATGATTGATTGGTGTGCATAGGGTCTTCTAGGCCCCAATCGTAAATATCTTTGACCTGCAAGTGCAGACCAGCGGCTACAGGTCTA
Source organism: Closterium sp. Yama58-4 (assembly GCA_947470075.1). NCBI lineage: Eukaryota > Viridiplantae > Streptophyta > Zygnematophyceae > Desmidiales > Closteriaceae > Closterium > Closterium sp. Yama58-4. The sequence continues at coordinate 48,156 of CANIUD010000082.1, read as the reverse complement.
CCCTCTTGGGTGATCCTTACTGCTATCCATTTGGGACATCCTCAGTCGTACGATACGCTTACTGAAACCCTTTGCTCGGTCGAGGAAATAAAAGACATGAACATTGAGCAGCTCAAGGGACATCTCTGTTGGATGCAAAAAACTACTTTTGCACGTCAAGCAGCCGCCTGCATAATGTCATGCATTAGACATGAGCAACGAGTAGAGCATTTACTCGACTCGTTTTCGTTGCTCGTTTTGGGCGAGTAACGAGTTGGCTGTTTTCGAGAAATTACTCAGTTTTGACGAGTCGAGTAATGCTCGTATTTAAATTGAATACTCGCGGTTACTCGTTTTTGAAAGCGAGTAACGAGTAATAACATCACTCGCAAGTGAGAACAAGTACTCGCGAGTATACGAGTACTCGCGAGTAAGTGAGCACTCGCTGAGAAAACTTGGTGGGGCGGTTGGCAATGGGTGTTGGGTACGCAGGGCGCAGCGCAGGTAGGTGACTTGGAGATCTAGATCTGGGAAAGCCCCCATCAGGCCCTATGAAACTGTAGGGATTGGATTTTATAGATCCAGAGCGGTAATACGGGGATGAGACAGGGAAATTGGGTGGATGCACAAAATGTGTGCAATTGTGTGGGTTGGATTTTGTAGATCCTGAGCGGTAATACGCAGTTGAGAGATAAAATTGGTTGGATGCACAATATGTGAAGATCCTGTGTTGTGGGAAGTCAATTCCCCCAAAGATCGATGAGTTAGGGTTGGTCGCGAGTCTGTCAAACTTAGTTGACAGTGCACCATAGTCCATCACCTTGTAGAATTCGTCAGTACTGGTATCAATCAGTTGATTGCGTTACTCTCTCAACTTCAGGCTACTACATCACAGCATCGTGCCTAGATCTCCCTCTCCCGTGTGAAATTCTGAAGCGAAAAGTGTCAAAGCAAAAATTTAGCCTGGAGGAAAACAAAAAACAAGGGGAATATAAGAGGTAAAAAAACAAGTCGAGTATGACTTGATCCAGAACGAGTACTTCCTTACTCGGTCTGAGTAATGAAATACTCGTTTTTTTATATGAGTAACGAGTCGAGTCAATGGGTAAAATTGCTCGTACGACTAATACTCGACTCGACTCGTTTTCAAAACGAGTCGGCTGTAAATGAGTCGAGTATTACTCAACTCGGCCTTTGCTCATGCCTATCATGCATTTCCTGTGTGTTCTGTGCGCATTTGTTTCTGTGATTTGTTTCATGCATTTTTTGTTGTAAGCTCATGACTAGTCATGACGAATCATGCAAGTTTATGAATTTTCATGAACGAACATGAGCGTTCATGGAAGTTTCGAGCTTCTTGAAAGCTCATGTTTTTTTAAGAGCGCTGGTGGTGAGTTTCAAGTGTGCTGGGTGTGGGGCTCGAGGTTTTTTACTGGCCCCTTTGATCATTTCGCGCTGGTCAACAGGGCGCGAAAGTGAGGAGCCACACGTGGGGTCCTGACATGCGCGTGTGACCACAGGGCCCGCACGTTTGGCGCACTGTTGCGACCGTGCACAGTGCACACGATTGCAACAGGACGAAGCGACATGATCGCTTTGTCGGGTGCAGGACAGCGCACGACCAAGAAATGTCTCAGTCATGCTGAGTGGCACATGTGGCACTCGGGATTACAGTTGAAAAAAATGTATCCCGCGTTGACTCGGGAAGCATGTAATTTCGCGCGAAAGTTACGCCTTTTAGCGTGATCATTTCGTCGCATGTGCGAAAGGGTGACTTTCGTTTAACAACGGTAAAAGTCGTTTTATAACGAAAAAACTGTGATCCCACACAAGCGTTCATGATTATACACGAATATTCATGAACGATCATGAGGGAAGTCAGCAAGGAAATTTGGCAATAATGCAGTTTGGAGAGAGTGATTTCAAGGCAAATCGAGCCAAATTCAAGAGTAGTTTCACAACCATTTTCTATGACAGCATGGCGAAGACCAAGATTCCATTTCAACAATTGTTTTATGTTTTTCCTGTGTGTTAAGAACTTTATAGATGTGTGCTTCTACTTGCTTGAATCTAACAATGATTTTATGCTTTCTTACTTGAATTCTCTACTACGTATTGACAAGAGTAGAAACGATACATGGTGGTGCTGAAACACTGCTTGACCAGTTTTCTCTCACACTACAAGCTAACCAATTTTACCTTACTTCCTCGTGCTTGTGAGCCCTTGGCTGGGTGGTGACACTCTGTCACACTCGGAGGGTCTCAAGAGGAGTAGGCATTACTAGGTTTGTCCTAGTAATTTCAAGTTTAAAACACTTCCACGTAGCACTTAGCTGACAACAGTCTTGAGGATGCTGAGTGGGACCGTGCTGCCAATAAGTTTTCACTACCAGCTGATGGTGCTTGTGTCGTTCAATCTGGACCCTCCAAGCCTTTTTCCAGTACCTCTGTCAATTCCTGTTGCTAAGGCTGTTGATCATGCCATCACCAGAAGCGGTTCTGGTTTGGTTCCTGCTCATGCCTCCTAATAGGGGGTAGTGGATGACGAGAGAAAAAGCTGAGCTTGGTAAAACATCAAGATACAAGGTTAGACTTGGTTTTTCTCGAACTGGGTCAGACTGTTGCTAAAACTGAATTGAATCATTTCAACTTGGATCGAAATGTTGTGAACATGTCAGCGGTTCATGGTTCACATGTGAAAGTCAAACATAGAAAGGTACGGATTAAACCAAAATTGAACCAACATTCAGTTTGTTGCTCATACACACAAGGTTATAGAGCGGTTTGGGGTGAAACCCAATCTAAACCAAGGGTGTGCTCAGCCTAGGATTACAAGGAAAAACTTAACCTAATCTGGACCTGAGACAAATGTAGCTCTAAAAATGGCTGGAATGTTATATGTGTGCATCACAAACAACTGAGCAAACAATAGCCTATATCAACTACCTAATAATTCTTATTGTGTCCTGTAATCACTTTTCCCAATCCTCTGTAGGCATGAGCAGACGAATGAACTTGGTTCAGCCCAACTTGGGCCGAACCTGACTTGCTGAAAGTCGAACCAGGCTACCAAGGCCTCTAACATCCTTCTTTCTCACCACCATGGCCACCAGGTCTCTCGCCTTCAACAATATGTATGGGAGCATACCAAGCACTCTCACCCAGCTCACGCAGCTCACATTCTTGTACAACCCACACATTACCTCACTCTCTAACGGTCTTCCTCTTGTACATACTCGATGAATAAAAAATGCGCGCTTCTTGCACTTCCAAATCCATGATGTTGGCGAGCCACAGGAGCACATGCTCTTAGGCTTGAGCAAAGGGCGAAGCAAACATGTTCGCATTCACCCTTGCACGAACATGGCCGTTCAGCGAACCGAACAGTTCGGTTCGCTAAACGACTTTCCCAAAAAAAGGTGTTCAGGTGTTGGCCTCTGAAGGCGTGTTCGAGCGAACCTCGAACACGGGCGGCCTGCAGCAGTGGCCCGAACACGAACGTGTTCTGGCGAACCTCGAACACTTTTATCACGAACACTTAAAGCTAAAAAAATAACCTGTTCGGCTTGCCTCGAACGTGTTCGAGGCGAATCGAACAGGTGTTCGTTTATTTGCTCAACCCTACCTGCTCTCATTACACATTCTGCTGCTAAACCCTCTAGTCACAATGATCCAGAAGAATCATGCCAGAGAATGGATCAACTTAATTACTGTGGTTACTGAACATCGAACACTACCACGTACAAGCAGGGAATAGTTCCTTTGATCTGCTCCATGTGGAATGCGTACGTGTGACTGGATTTTGGACGTTCCAAGCATGCTCTTTTCTTTTTTGACGAAGCCGGCCGTAGCAGCACTGGATGGGTTGCTGTGTTGTTGCGCCAGAGCCCCGATTCTGGCCATCGTTGGTTGTAATGTATGCCGATTGGAGTGAAGGTGGCTGGTTTTGGGGCATGGCAACCAAGCATGCATACGCACATGAACACATGCAACACCACATGTATGCCCGCAGTTGCTGTGCCAGCGCCCTGTAGACCGGCCTTCACATTTGCCGAACCAGACTGACCTGACATGGACGTATGTAGCATTTTCGTGTGGGGGGGCCAATCCGCTCAAATTTTGAATTGAAATGTGCCTACCTACAACAGGCCATGCCTCGTGACAACCTGGCTTGCTTTATTGCAACACAGCGGGCCGGGCCAGTTCAAACGGGCCGGGCTCAGGCTGGCCAACCGAGACAAAAGAAGGTCCAGTTGGACACATGACGAACTGCCATGGTCCTCCAAACTGGGCCCGAAAAGTCGCTCATATGTTCTGTACGAACCTTGTGTTCCTTTTTTGCTTGGCTTGCACTATTTGGTGGCCGACATAACTTTTTCGTGCTCACTTCCTCTGCCTCTCTTGCAATCGATTTCCTTGTTCCTCTATGCAGAATTCTCCCTGGCAATGAGCTTACTGGCTCCATTCCTGCTGGGATTGGTAACTTGACAAACCTAGTAATCTTGTAAGCCAGTCCCTGCTCTTCCCTCGCCTTCATTTGCCAACCTCTTCCTGGTATTTCTTCCATACTAGATATCTGTTGGATTTATTTATTAACTCCACCTGTGCTTCCTTTTCTGATTCTTTTTTTTTTTTCACCCTGTCATACATTAGAGGTGAGCCAAAAACGGAACTGGGGCCCTATTTTCGCCTTTTGGTTCAAAGAGAACCCGTTCAGGGTTTGACTCATACCGGTTGAATGTTGCAGCTGTGAATGTCGTGCATTGCATCGAACTGGTTCACCACATCGAACAGGCAGCGCTCCGACTGGAACCCGAGCGGCTCCGTTCCACCCTTGTGTTGCTAAGGGAGTTTCATTGCAGAATTGGAGTTCAATTTCGTGTCGATCGTTCTCTTGTATAGCCGAACTGAACTAGCACAATGCGCAGCTCTTCTCAAACTGAGTTCTTTGAGCCCGGCCATCAGAGCCAAACTGTTTGAGACATGTGTGCCACACTGGTCAAACCAAATGCAGGTGCTGGATGTATGACAGGTTCTACTTCAGTTATCACAAATGCTTAAACTGTGTTGTTTTAATCAGATTGTGTACTTCTCTGTTTTGAGTGAAACTAGCACCAGACAATCAGAAAATTCTCCTAATAAGGAGTAGTAGGTGGCAAGATAGAAAGTGCCAGAACGGGTCCAGCTGTTGTTCAAAGGCTTGTTAGGGTCGAACGGTTGTAGGCATGTCAGTGGTTCAAGGTTTGCGTGTAAAAGAAAACATAGCAAGGTACAAGCGACCGGAGCCCGAACTGAACCTACGTTTGGTTCTGTGCTCAAATGTACCAGGTTATGGGTCGTGCAGGCTAAGGTGAAAGCTTGACTGAACCTAGGGCGTGATCAGCTTAGGATAGTAGCACGAAACTGCGAGAACTCTTGGAAATCATATACATATCACCATCACAAACAACTGAGCGAACACTAGCCTACACCAACCGTCGCTTTTGAATTTGTGGGGTATTCACTGCTGATCCTCTCCTCTAACTTTCTGTAGGCAGGCAGGAGCAGGCGGACCGGACGAGCTTGATTCGGGCCAAGTTGGGCCGAACTGGAAAACTTAGGCTTTTGTTGGCTCGCTGAAAGACGAACCGGGCCGGTTTGTCCCAAGCCGTGTCCGAACGCGAACCTAGCACATGAATCAAACAAATGAATCTAGATTGCACATCCAGCATGTGAATCTAGCATTTGAACCTTGCACAATTCTTCCGTATCGCCGTCAGGTCTCGAGCCCTTCGATCTTAGAAATCCATCCTGGTACTCTGACCGCCCTAATTCTCCAGTTATATCCTTCCCGTCACTCCTCTAACATCCTTGTGTCTCACCACCATGGCCACCAGGTCTCTCGCCTCCAACCAGCTGTATGGGAGCATACCAAGCACTCTCACCCAGCTCACGCAGCTCACATTCTTGTATGTGAACCTTACCTCACTCACTCTCTTTCGCTTGCCCGGCAGTCTTCCCCTCATATGTACTTGGAAGATCACACACGCATGCTCACTGCACTTCCAAAACCATGATGTGGATGAGCACCTGTCTCGCCATGCATGCTCATGCTGCAGCACGCTCGCTGCCATTCCATGCATGCTCTCTAATCACAACCATCAAGAAGATCCATTCAGGAAAAATAAGGAGATCAACATTGAAGACTAGTACCAACCAGAGAAACAAATTCTTCGATGTAACACCACATCTATGCTCGGGTTACCGTGCCAGCGCCCTGTAGACCCATCTTTGCATCTTACAGATTGCTGGCTCATTCTCTCTTCACCTCCTACTTCCCTCGTCTCACCCTACCATCCGCGTATGCCCCTTCTTCCTTGTTCCTCTTCCTCTTCTGCATCCTCCTCGTCCACCTCCCCTTCCACTTCTGCTCTGCTGCTCGTTGACTCCTCACGCGTCTTCTCGTTCTTCGTTTCTACCAGCCCGTGTGCATCCCCTTCTGCTCCCTCATCCGTACACTCTACTCAACAACCCCGCACATCTTCGCTCCCTGCACTCCACTTTTCAAAACAACATGCATTGAGACGATCCCGATCCGTCCTTCTCCCGGGACTTGCCCCTCCCCCCTGCAGCGACCTCTCTCACAACTACCTCACAGGCGGCGCACTGAAGCCTCTTGCTGTGGGCACCCTGGATCTTTCCAGCAACTTCCTCTCGGGCCCTCTGCCTGATGGGGCATGCCAGCAGCCTCTTTCTTATGATGCCAACTGCTTCACGCTGCCACTCGGCTGTGACTTGGTGCCGCAGCGGCAGGAGGCAGCATGCAATGCATTCTGTGGCGTCTCCTCTGCAGCTGGTGGTGCTGCTGCGTGTGGTGGACATGGAGTGTGCTATCCAGAGGGGCCTAGTTTGGCACCCACATGTCTGTGCAATGCGGGATTCGTGCGCTTTGGAGACATTTATTGTGTTGCTCAAGGTAGGGGGCACCACTTAAGTCAATGGAATGGTAGGACTTCCATCCGTTGTTTAGAAGTTCGTCCGACCTTCTTTGAGCCTATAAGCCTTGCATCCCATCTCACCCTCTCATGCTCTCCATGTCCCACTCATGTCCGCCCGTCCGTTACTTTCCTTGTGCAGGCCAGAATGCTAGTTACTCAAGCAGCCAGCCGGTTGTCCCGCCAGCATCTGTGCTCACCAAGGGGACGCAGCGGGAGACGAGGGGAAACTTCACCACAGCTCCGGTGACTCTGTTTGTGTACGAGGCAGGGCAGGGGCTGTCGGGGTGTGGGCTGCAGCTGGCCTTCCATGCCAACTTCACCTTCTCCCTCTCGCCTCAATCCGGCCGCGTGGGCTTCAACGGCTTTGCCTTTGTTGTCTCGGCAACCGACCGAGTGGGGAGAGGCACCGGTGTGGGGTATGGTGGAATGGACAAGCGGAGTGTGGCAGTTGAGTTTGACACTCGGCAGGATAAGCAACACGGCGACATGAGCAGCCAGCATGTGGGGCTGAATGTACGAGGCGAGGACAAGTCGCTAGCCGCTGTGCGGTCACCATTCCCTCTAAGCAGCAAGAGGTCATACACGGCATGGGTGGACTATGAGCCGGGGGATCCCGGCACCATCCAGGTCTTCCTGGCTGACTCGCAGGAGAAGCCGCAGCAGGCAGTGCTGGAGAGGAGGCTGGCGCTGTGTGAGGTGCTGCAGGGTGGGGCGGAGCAGCACGCCTTCTTCTTTGGCTTCGTTGCCTCCACCACCGTGAAGCCGTTTCAGAAGCACGTCATTCTTGAATCTACAGTGGACACAGGTTAGCAAGCATAGACATGAGCTGAATATGTTTGAGTTTAGCTCGACTCGCTTTTACGCTGACTCGATCAAGTCTCAAGGTCGAGTAAAGCTCGACCAAGTTTGCTCTGCACTCAGACAACCTCGTTCGTTACTCTCCCTTTTGAAGAGCATTTTCAAAATCGAGTGAGCTGAACTGGCATTGGGCTAGTGGCTAGGCCCTAATTTAAACACAAAACTTCTTGTTTTGATCCTATTGCTTTGCCCTTTCCCAGGCCTTCCCGCTTCTCCCCGACCAGTCACACGTACTCCAGGTGAGAGATCTTTTCCCATGCTCGTGCTGGAAACCCCAGTTACGACTGACGAAGGAGGACGAAGGGGGCAAGCATTGTAACTGACTGACTGTTATAATCATCTGTACGGTCTACTCATGTTGGTCCTCTCGTTTGTTTAACTTTCCACCTGCATCTTTCACTTCACTCTCCATGTCCCTGTACCTTGTCTTCCCATTTTGGGCACCCCTGGATGTTTTCAATATAAATTACGTATGCCTCCAATAGAAAAGGTAAGAGGGGAGCTATTCAGCCAAGGTTGTAAATGGTGCACTGCACAGTGCACCAACCAACATCCCAAAATCATGTTTACAGTATACGTTATCTAGAAGAACGGTGTGCATGTTTGATAGATGTGAAGTGGCAATCAACCAGCAACCACATGAGGTGCAGATATTCTGAGATAAGGTATGCAGCCCAGAAAAGTGTGGGAAACGTAGACTTGATTGTACTTATAACTTAATTTTTCATCTCCAAATAGCCTGTGTTACAACTTGTCCTGTTCACATCCCATTCATTACCCCTGTTTGCAACTCTTGGGAGCATTCCAGCCTATGGCCTGCAGCTATTTACAAACACGTACATGCCAGCATGGGCCAGCCCCTTCCCGCGCTACGTGAGTGCGGACTACCGAGTGGCACCCAGCAAGCAGGACTCGTGGGTCATCAGCGACTTCCACTCCTGGGACTCCGTGCCCTTTCTTGGCTGGCCCGTCAAGGACCAAAAAGACTGCAGTGAGTGAAATGATTGGCGAAGTTTGTTGGAGCCAATAGCTTGGCTGGGCTGTTATGGATAGTTCTCTGCCACCTGCTCTGCTGCTGGCCACATGTTTCAGCCAGCCATCTCACAATACTTGGCTCAATACGGGGTTAGGGTCCACTCTGGTTATTCACCACTTTGATACAACACTCTTCGGATCCACTTTGTTCATTCACAAACCGATTCTTCACATACCCAGATGCTTGTTGGGCGTTTGCGGTGGTGGCGAGTGTGGAAGCGGCATACGGCATTGCAACGAATGGAGAGGCGCCGCAGCTGTCAGTGGACTCGCTCTTTGCAGCCATGGGGCTCACCTCCGAGGCTGACAAGTGCAGCTCGGGCGGCTCCCCCACCGAGGCGTTGGAAACGCTTCTCACGCTGCCCAATGGCGGAATCACAAAGGCCGGCGCACCTGTGAGTAGTGAGGTAGATGTTCATTGGGAATACAGAGTGCATTGGGAATTTTGAGTAGTGTGCCCGATGTTTAGAGAGTTGAAACTATACTACAACTGGTGACATGGAGACTCTTCTTTGGGTTCTAGAGTCAGTCGTAGCTGAAACTGTCAACAGTTGCAACCTTTAACACAGTTGAACGAGCATAAAAGTGCTCCCAGAGCTGGATACGCTAGATGGGTTGGTCGATGCGAAAAGTCCAAGTTATTTATGCAAGAATTATTTAAAGCAGTTTCTGCCATGGCAAACCGAGAGAGGGCTGACTAAGCCTGTAAACAAACAACTCGGTATCTGCATGGTATTGAGGACACGACTGGACACTCAAATGATAGTATCAACTCAAAGCAGCATGCTATTCGCATTTTTCGTTCATCGAGTGTCCTCGAGTCATTTAGAGATTCGTGAGCTGAGGAGATAAAGCTTTCACACTCCAGCCCTGGAATCTTCTGTGAGGGTAGAAGTGTGATGGATGTATAAAAAATATTCGTGAAAGCTGAGTGTACCCAACTCATATTCGCAGTACAACCTTGAACACTTGCAATACGTCTGCAAATATGTTTTACTCCTACTCATTTTTACAGCTCCGAGCCTATCTTTTAGATTCCCTAACACATTCACGATTCAGGTTACATGAGTATAGTATGTATGTTGTAACCGTCTTGCACCTTAACGTTGTACTGCTTGCTAGAATTTGCTAGGTTAAACCAGGTTAGTCCTAACTTGTTGAATACATTTTCAGCAAGCAAATGTTGTTCTCTTTGTGTTGAGGTCTCTTACTGTGTTTATTTCTCTTCCTTCCAACATGTTTATGTTGTGTTCGTTTGAGTTGTCAACATTCAGAATATGAAGTTCCCTGTTCACGCATTTGAGCGCACTCGGTTCAAGGGGTTTGTGGGGCTCATGCTGGCAGTTCGGCGGCAGCCAGTGGTGGTTCACATAGAGGCTTCTGCTCCGAAGTTCGCGCAATACGACGGGGTGGGTGCTGCCTGCATTGACCCTGTATGATGTGCATACGTTGTTAATAGTTTTACAAATTCTGTTACCCACATTTTCCTAACACCCGCTCCCATCGTTGTTGCAATGTCCCCTTTCTCTTAGACCTTCAAGTACCAGGATCCTGGCTGCTACACCGGCAGACTGAACCATGCTGTACTCGTTATTGGCTACTTCGTCTTCAGAAATGACGGCAGCCAAAATCGCATTGCGCCTCCATTCTGGATTATTCGAAACTCGTGGGGAGTGGAGTGGGGCGACAGGGGCCACATGCGCATGGACATTCAGGGAGGGGATGGCGTGTGTGGCATCAACGTGCTGCCTGGCATCTACCCCATTGTCAAAAGTGAGGCATCTACCCTTGTTCCGTTGAGTGAGGAAACTTCTCATATTGTTCTCTCCGTATCTCGATCTCGTCACCCCGTCGAGTAAATCTAAAGGGTCAATAGTCATTGGCCCAGGGTGAAATGCACAGAACAAGCTGTAAATTTCAGCCATGGAGTAGGGTGGAGTGGGAGTGTGAGGCGGTGGTGTCCATGTTCCTAAGATGGTCAACTTTCAACTCCATTGTCCATATCTTACACCAGTCACTCTCATTCCTGCCCGCAGACTTTTCCAATCCAGCTGCATTTGCATCTATTTCTACTACTCTTGTTCTTGTCTGTACCACCCTCCAGTTCCCAAGGACCCGTGCGGCCAGAGGAGCTTCAAGGGTGACGGTGACCTGCAGCCCAGCATGAACCCGTGTGGGCGGTTCACATGCCGAGCTCACCCACGCACTAACAGCAACTCGTGTAACTGCTCCCTTTCGAATGAAGCCAGGCAGCCATTTGTTCAAGTTGCAAATGGATATGGCTCCCAAACATGTGCCTATGGTAAGTGGTTTTGGTTCTCAAAGAATAACGTTCATCCATGGCCGTTGTCAAATCAGTGGTCTGGTTTGTTTGTCCAAGATTTCTTCAAACAAGCATCTGTATCTGTGTATGTTTATTTTTTTGTGCTTCTCGACCTCCTCCCATTCTCTCCATCCACTCTTTCCGTTGTTCTCAACACATGTATATCTCTTCTCGCCTCATCTCTGTTCTCCATAATTGTGCTTCGTATCCCTTGCCAGTGGACGTGTGTGGGTCTGAAATAAAAAACCCCTGCTACGTGGGCACATGCATCAATGACGGCAAGGGCTCCTACTCTTGCATCTGCCCTCCCAACTACATCGAAAGCACAACCATTGACAGCTTCCCTACCTGCGACCCAGGTGCTGCTGCTTTGGCCTGGTTCGCAAGAAGTTCACTGCTCTTTTCAATTATTCTTGTACCAAATGTTGGGGTCATCACGACCCTCTCAAACTGCTTGTGCTTCTCGGTAGCCATGAGAAAATTACCGAGCTTAGTCGGCTTGATGTCGAACTGAAGTGGTTCTAATTGAACCAGACGGCCAAAAAAGGCTGCAGTTCGATTGTCCGCAGTTTGATCTGTACACAAAAGCTAGTAAGCTGGTTTTCAGTTAAGCCCCTCTGCTGGTGTGTTCCCCTTCTTTCTATCTCATCTTTCTTCAGCCAACACCACGGCCAGCACCCTGGCAGTGAGTGGAAGCAATTGGTGGTGCTCCGATGTCCTCCCTCTTGTGGGCCTCTCACTTGCACAATTCACGCAGAATAATCCGGTAAGCAGTAGAGATGGCTAGTCTGGAAGAGTGGAGGTGCAGGCAGAGATGGTGAAACAGCAGGAAAGCATGAGCTGCAATGTCCTGAGGACTTTACCAAAGTTATTGGCTGGCTTGAATGCACGCAGTGGTCCCACAGAATCCGTAACTTGGTTATACTTTAATTTCTGAGATGTCTGTGCTTCTCATCGCAGGCCATTGACTGCACTCGTCCTTTGCCTCGTAACGTGGTGCTTCAACTGGGGAATTCTCTCCTCATTCCATGCACCGCATTCTTCTACACCATCAGCGTGAGCTTCAGCCCTTGTTGCCCTTGGCCAATCAATAACATTCTAGCAACCCAGCCTACTCAGCATTGAATGAAGTACAGACGTCCTGCTTTGCCTCCAGGGCTTATGTATTACACCTTGTCTCCTGTTGTTCAAACCCCCTAAAGCTATCCTTTACACGCTCACCATGAGCTTTGTCCTCTGTTTCGCGTCAGCTCAGCAAGGCAGTCTTTATCGTCTCAGCCTAATTTGAATTGGTCATAGTAAACTGTACTTCATTCAGTGCCTTTCTCCCATTCTTCAACCCTTCAGAGCGACACATGCTGGTCCATCAGTGCGCAGCTGGGCTTCACAAGCAGCAACCTCACTGCTCTCAATCCCGGCCTCGACTGCTCTGAGCCCATCAAGGCGGGCCGCTCTCTGTGCGTCGAGCGCAACGCCACCTTCGCTTTCACCGTCCCTCAGTGCTCGCGATACGGCGTGCTCACACCACAGGACACGTGCGAGCGCCTGCTGCGGCAGGTGGTGGGGAGTGAGGGCGACCCAACAGGGGCTGGGGAGGTGAATGCCATGCGCTGGGCTGAGCTGTACCGCAACAATCCCGGCCTCATCTGCTCCGATGTCATCCCCATCACCGCCTCTGCTGTTGGCAGCAACACTGGCGTGCAGGTGTGTGATGGAGAGGAGAATGGATCAGGAGAGGAGGGGGGCAAGAGATAGAAGGAAAGGGTGGAGGGGAAAACTGTTGTTGAGGGTGCAAAGGTCGTCCCTCATGTGCTTTTGCCGCAAGATTCGTAAGCCCTTTGTTCCAACTATTTGCCCTTAATCATTAGTAAATTCTCTTATTGTGCCAATCTCTTCCTTGTACTCCCTTATTATATGTTCTTTGCACTCCTTGTGTTTGTAAATGGCGCCATTGCAGATTTGCCTACGAGCAGAGTATTGGTCATTCGATGTCGGCATATGCAAGAAGGGTAGGCAAAAACCAGTAGCGCCATCCTTGACGTGCTCAGGTGCATACAGCTTCTATGGTGGAGCTCAGAATGGAGCCATTTCAAAATACTACATGTACAATGAGAAGAAGTGTGTTGGGAGTGTAGGCTCCAGGTTTATTTGTGTGCCATGAATATGGCCTTGGATCAATGTGGGCTTCCAGCTGGTACGGTATGCCAATCTGCATGAGGATCCCCATTATCATCATTTCGATGTTGATGTACACGAGTGATTTTTTGACACGCAATATAACCTGGAAACACCTGCGGCTGCATATTACCGTACTAGAATGAGTCTGGTATTATCATGCTTTTCAGACATGACCAGAGTATTGCCGTCAACATTCACTGCTGATATTCCGACACTCAATGCATCTAGAAACACGTGCAATAGGGCCAAAGTATGCAGTGATAGCCTTGAAATTCTGATTCAAGAAATTTCGCTCCATCTGCGGCACATTGAAGTTAAAACAAGAATGTCAAACAGATGTTAGGAGGACCTCAGATCTTCGTGTTTTAACGAGCACATATCAGCACTGTGCAAGTTGCAGCATGAGTCACAAGTGACGCACCAGGCAGGGACCAGAAGGCGTGATGGCGCAAGCGAGTTGCTCCAAGTGGTGGATTGGAGTGTTGCGAGGCAGGTAAATGGCCACTGAGGGGGCGATGCTCAGTGACAGCTGCAGCAGGGCAGAGCTAGTGGGAGGGGAAGGAACAAGGGAGACAAAGGTGGTATAGGGGGTGGAGTTGCTCCAAGTGGTGCATGGGAGTCTTGCGAGGCAGGTACATGGCCACTGGGGGGGCAATGCTCAGTGACAGTTGTAGCAGCGCAGAGCTGCGGGGGGGGGGGGGGGGGGGGGGGGAGCAAAGGAGGGAAAGGTGGTGTAGGGGTTGGAGTTTCTCCGGGCGGAGGATGGGAGTGTTGCAAGGCTGGTACATGGCCACTGATGGGGCGATACTCAGCGACAGATGCAGCAGGGCGGAGCTGGGGGAGGGGAAGGAGCGAAGGCGACAAAGGTGGTATCGAGGGTGACGTAGTGCATTGTAATTCAGTGGTCTCTGGTACCAAAACTGAGGGAAAGCAGGAAAGGCAGTGGAAGCAAGGGTGCTGTGGAAGGAGGAGAGAGGGCTAGTCAGCACGTGTGAATGCATGGATCAAGAGGTTGCACATTCCAATCAACATCATGCTAACAGAACGAGATGTTTCGACAGGAACACTTGGATGTGGTCAGTAAGTGAAGGGCACTCAAGGGCGGCACGTACGCACTGACAGGTTGCAGCATGCTCCAGATGTCGTACTCTTATTGGTCGAGATACTCCGGGCCAGGAAGACCACATCAGCCTGCCCTGCAGAAAGCCAAGGGAAAGGCACAGGTGGGAGCATGACGGCATGGCGGCACGGAGGCATGCCGCATGGGGGCTGTGGGCATGGCGGCATGAACCATATCAGCCAAACCTTCAGGCCAACGAGCGAAGTGCGAAACGGCAGAGGCAGGAGGACATATGGCAGCACAGAGGCATGGTGCGGTAGGGGGTGGGAGTACGGTGGACAGCACACTTCATGGATGTGACATGGGTATGTATGGCCACATGGATGTTAGGGCCGTGGTACAAAGGAGAGGAAGTCGGTGCGAACCGCAAGGCCCCTCAAGAGTGCTTCCATGCCTCGTGCATGCAGCCCTTCACCTTACACCGCGTTGCAACGCCGAGGAAATCGGGCAAGTGCTGTGAGAGGGGTTATAGTGCACACCATACGACAACTCACTGGCCTTGTAATGCCTCACCTTAATCCGAGGTGCAAGGGAGAGGAAGTCAGCGCAAAGCGCATCCACTCGGTGGAGCAGGTGGGGACCATAGACGCTGAAAATGTGGTACAGCATGGCGAGACGAGGCACACTCATGTCTATGGCCAGCACGTGGGGGCAGCTGAGAGGTGGGGGGGTTGGAGGTTGGGGTGTGTGGGGCAGAGAGATGGAGCTTGAGCGCCGTAGAGGGCGAGGTTGTGTTGCAGCATGGCCAGGCGAGGCAGACTCATGTCGACGGCCAGCACGTGGGGGCAGCTGAAAGCGGTTGGAGTTGGGGGTTGGCAGGTGGGGGTGAGGAGCAGAGGGATCGGCTCAGAAACGTGTTTTGAGTCGACTCAAAACACGACTCGTTTCTCACGGGGTTGGGCGGGTGGGGGTGAGGAGCAGAGAGATGAGCTTAGGGAGAGGTGGAGGCACAGGGGCTGAAGGTAGAGGTTGAGACGAGGTGACTTTTGAGTCAACTCAAAAGTCGGGCCAAAGATAGAGGTTGTGTTGGAGCATGGCCTGGCGGGGCCGGCTCATGTCAACGGCCAGCTCGTGGGGGCAGCTGGGAGAATCAGGAGGTGGGGAAGGGGAATGCGAAGTGAGACAGGGTGTGATGCGGAAGTGAATAATCTGGAAGCAGCTTCTGTGGTTGTGGCATGGGTATGTACAGGCCGGGGAGTAGGTAGAAGCTGTGTAGCGGAGACACCACACAATGAAGGTACAATGGAGCTGCAGAAGTAACAGTGCAAGCTACCAAAAGAGCAATCACAAAGTCGTATACACCAAATTTTGCAAGCTACATGGTCTTGCTCACCCGCCTCTCCCACAATCCATCCACTAATCGGCTATCAACCCACACTAGAAGCCCACCAAACAGAATCCATCCACCCCCACCCCTTATCCACACTCGTTGGCTGTCCCCCCTTTGGCACTGGTGGTGTTACTGAGCCCCTGGAGAATGGAACAGGTTACTGGATTATTGGAATAACTCTAACGAGGATTACTGGGACACATTTGACTCGAACAGTTCCCAAACACTTGGTCAGGTCGAACCGAACTCGAACAGTTTCCCTAGAAGGCAGTGTTCGACGTTCAAGTTTCGGGTTGAACAGCCTTGACCCAAACACATAGGTGTTTGACCCGAACTCGAACAGTTCGATTTCGGGGGTGCTTCTGGTAGTCACATTCAGGGTATGTTAAAAGTTCAGGGTGTCCTTTGTCGTGAATCCTCCTCTGCAAGCTCTCATTCCCACTCTCCCGTGAATATCCAACTGATTACCCCTTCTCTCCTTCCCTCCCTGTCACCCGCACAGCTGACCAGATTCATCCCTTCTTCCTCCTGGTATCCGTAATCATCCTGTACACCTCCTCGTATCTCAGGCTTCCCTCGCAAGGGCTCAGTCAGATTGCTGTTAGCTTCTCCTACTGCTAGTTCCCTTCGGATTAGGAAAGCAAATTGCAGTAAACGAGAAACATACAAGCAAAAAGCAAGAAGCCCGAGTGCTACTCCTGCCTACATCTATTCCCACCCCCTGCCTAGGTTGCTTCCTCCACAAGCAAGCTCCTGTGCACCAAGCGAGTCAGCCGAGCTGCTCGCGAGGTCTCCAAGGTGCTAGCTGGGTTCCCACTGGGCCCACTAGGCATGCACCGCCTTCCAGCCTGGTGACTTCGAATTGAATTCCCAGGCTGGCATTGAATTCGCCTTCCAACCTGGTGACTTCGAAATTGAATTCACAGGCTGGAATTGAATTCGCCTCCACCAACCTCCTTGAATTCGCCTCCCACTAACCACCTTGAATTCCCCAGCTACTCGGCTCTGCAGTACAGTACAATACACTCCAAGCACACGAATGAAATTAGAGTACAGAAGCGGTAAACTATAGTACACCCTCACCTTGGCTGCTGTGGTATTCACACTTAGTTGCCAGCTAAGTGTTAATAACGCGACACCTTGCCAAAAAGAAACACCACGATGACCATAGCGAAAATTGTGGGTTTAATACTTGTGTCCAGTTTCGCCTTCCAGAACTCTAACCTAAATCGCCTACCCTAACTTAACCTTCAACCTGACATTTCCTGCTAAAATCCGAAATGTAAACTGTGGGAATGGGCTAGGTAACTAGGATACGGGGCGGAATGCCTTCCTTCAACTCAAGGGACGATTGAGCCCAATGAGCTCAATCGTCGACCGACTTCTTTTAGCTCACGATTGGCTTTCGCACCCAAAGTGTTCCCATTGAGCACTTCGTGAATTAGACCACCCAGGTGTTCGTGGGTTTTTGTGCTTGCACAAACTCGAATGTGTTCAGGACAAACAAGTGTTCGTCCCAAACTATTTTAGGCAAAAAAAAAACCATGTTCGTTCGAGTCGAACCGAACAGGGGTTCGAATTTTTGCTCATGTCTGACTGAGAGCAGCTCATTCAATCACTAGGTAGTCGCGCCTGCTAGGCATAGACTCACAGCTTGGCCAGGTGGATGGTGTTGCCGCCCACCCCACAGAAGGCATCCACCACCACACCTGCCACGCCTTTTGCACCCCCCACCCCTGCTGCACCCCCCACCCCTGCTGCACCGCTTGTGCCTGCTGTGCGTTCACAACTCTCCATGCGTGTTTCACTCCCACACCTCCCTTCGCCCAAGGAACCATCTCTAGGTTCCTCTTCTCCTTCCTGTCTGCCCATCGCATCACGTTCCCTGTTCACCTCTCCCTCCCCCCCTTCCTTCCCCTCCTCCTCCCCCGCTGTTACCCGGACTCCCCTCTGCTCTAGTGCATCTTCCGCAGAGCTTAACGCTGCAGTGTGGCCACCACGCATGGCAGGAGCACACGTGGCAGCAGCATGCATGGCAGCACCATCATCTGCAGTAGTGGCGCCTCTATCTCCGACCGACATGCCAGCACCACCACCTCCTGCTGATGTGGAATCATCACCCCTTAGACACGTGGCACCACCATAATCCACGGCAGCAGCACACATGGCAGCATGGTGGGCGGCGATGGCCTCAGGGGTGACAAGGGGCCACGCGTCAGCATCCAATAGGACGCCCTCATCGAACCGTGAGAACAGACCGTACCGCTGCTGCCAATACTTCTCATACCCCGCCACTACAGCGTCATCTGCTCTAGCCTCCTCTGCTACGCTTTGCTCAGATAATTGTCAGTGATAACGGACTGGAATGGTGAACTAGAAAGGATTGTGAGTACAAATATGAAACCCTAATGTTGTGACCCCCCTATAGGCTAACCCACTACAGCCTACACAAACACAACACATATAATGTTTGACACACCCCCATAGGCAAAGTGGGGGAGACCTAGGGGTCACAAGACCAGTCAAGGCAAAGCAAGGCAACAACAAGCTCAGGGTGGATCTCAAGGATACCACACAAATTCCGAGCACAAGCTAGTGGTCACAAGACCAGTTCACATGCAGGTTTATAACAGAGCATGAGATACAGTGATCACAACCTAGCAAGAGTAAACATGCAGGTAGATATATATAGTGATCACAGTACAAGCAAGGTCAAGAGGTAAGTAAGTGAGGTCCAGTAGGCACAAGGCCTAGCAGAGTGCAGAAGCGCTGATGGTCACAAGGCGGAAGCGCCTTGGTGAACACATCAGCAAGGTTGGCCTCAGTGGCCACGTAACGCAGACAAAGCTGACCGCGCTGCTGCAGCTCTCGAGCAAGGAAGTACCGCAGGGCGATGTGCTTCGTTCTGTGCTCCAGTCTGTGCTCCTCACACAAGGCAATGGCAGCCTGGTTGTCGACGTACAGCACTGGAGGAGAACGAGGCCGCTCACCCAAGTCGGTCAGCAGGTAGGTCAGCCAGCGTAGCTCCTAGGCAGCCATGGCTGTGGCGTAGATCTCAGCCTCACAACTGGAGCTGAGAACAGAAGAAGAGCGTGTAGAACGCCAAGAAACTGAGCCGGAGCCAAGGCTGAAGGTGTAACCCTGAGACGACCGCTGAGTAGCCTGGTCGTCCGCCCAAGAAGCGTCTGAGTGTCCAGTAAGTACAACTCGGTCTCGCCCTCCAAGCACTAGCCCCATGCCCGACGTACTGCACAAGTAGCGCAACACCCTCTTAGCGGCATCCATGTGCTCCTTCCTGTGACGGCCAGGAGCGACATAGCGTGCAAGGATGCTAAGAGGGTATGCAAGGTCAGGTCGAGTGCAGGTCATCAGGTACATGAGGCAGCCCACAAGCTCTGGATATGGGCCACTCGGCTCTACGGACTCATCCGAAGGCAGAGCTGAGAGCGAGTGACCGGTAGGCAGAGGAGTGGACTGAGGCGAGGAGTACGTGAAGCGGAAGCGCTGAAGGATCTGCTGCACCATGTGTGACTGAGTCAAGGTGATGGTGCGCCGTGCTCTGTCCCGGGTGATCCGCAAGCCAAGATAGCTTGTCAGTTCACCCAGGTCTGTACACGTGTGTCTCCTCTGCAGCTCCGACTTCACGTGGGCAAGTGCCGCGGTGTCAGCAGTGGCAAAGACCAAGTCGTCGACGTACACGAGGATGTAGAACGGCGGCAGTGAGGTGTCTGTGCGTAGAAACAGTGACGGGTCAGCAGTAGAGGGAGCGAACCCAAGAGCCGCAAGTGTCGTCCTCAGTGTGTCGTGCCACTCACGCGGTGCCTGGCGGAGACCGTAGACCGGCCGCTGAAGCCTCCACTGGGTACCAGGAGGAACCGACCCAGTGAAGCCAGGAGGGCGGCGCAGCCAGATCTCCTCGTGCAGGCTGCCCTGCAAGAAAGCGGTGCTGAAGTCAAGTGAGTGAAGCTCGTAGTCGCGCTGAGCGGCTATGTGCAGCAGCACCCGAAGAGTGGTCATCTTCGGGGTGGGGGAGAAGGTCTGAAAGAAGTCAACTCCCTCTCGCTGACTGAAGCCTCGAGCCACGTAGCGCGCCTTGAAGACAGGAGGAGAACCCGGTGGCCGCTTCACCCTGAAAATCCACATGCCACTGACGATGTTCGCCCCAGGTGGGGGAACCTCGTCGACGTAGGTGCGTGTGGACTTCCAGGAAGCCATCTCTGCGTCCATGGCTGTCTGCCACTGAGAGGAGTAGGGACCCGCCATCGCCTCAGCGTAAGTGCGCGGGGTCGGGATGTCTGGTGCATCCGGGTCTCCCTCAGGGGCAACTAGCATGGACACGAGGTGGGGTAAAGCAGCAGCAAAGCACTGAAACTCCTCCTGTCTGTCCTCAAGGACGTCCGTGCCAAGAGCACACTCACCCCCGACGGACGGAGGATAGACAGACTCAGACTCAGACTCAGCAACAAGGCTAGTGGCGTAGTCTAGACGACACCGGGCAGCAAAGTCGATCAACTCAGCGACTAGAGCAGACGCAGCAGAGGACTCAAAGGCAGGGTCAGTGACAACAGTAGCGAGGAGACGGGTGACAGTGGGACTGGCAGCACGACGGGAGTCAGACTCCGGGTCAGGAAGAGTAGGCAGAGAGGAAGCAGGAGGAGACGGTAGCGGGACACGCTGAGGAGCAGTGGAGGGACGCAGAGTCATGTAGTGAGTGCCAGGGATAGGAGGAGGACGCTCACGTGGGACACGACGACCAGTGCGAGTAGTACGAACAGGCGACGCAGGACAAGACTCAGGCTCACGACGCTCTGTAAGACCTCCCGTGGGACCAGTGTAAGGAGAGGGAGCAGGGAGAGGCGAGGAAGGCGGTAACTGTGACGGCGACTGGACACGCGGAGGACACTCTACTGAGGGAGGAGGACAGGGAGGAGGAGCCTGACCAAGAACCTGCTGAAGAAGTGGTACGAAGTACGGTCGCGGCCGCGTAGTGTCTCCAGAACCAGCAGAGACACCAGCGGCAGGGTCCTCAGCACCAGCAGCAGCTCCAACGTCCGGGTCCTCAACACCAGCAGCAGCTCCACCGGCCGGGTCCCCAGCACCAGCAGCAGCACCACCGCTCGGGTCCTCAGCTCCAGCAGTAGCTCCAACGTCCGAGTCCTCAGCACCAGCAGCAGCTCCACCGCCCGGGTCCTCAGCACCAGCAGCAGCTCCAGCGCCCGGGTCCTCAGCACCAGCAGCAGCTCCACCGTCCGGGTCCTCAGCTCCAGCAGTAGCTCCAACGCCCAGGTCCTCAGCACCAGCAGCAGCGCCACCGCTCGGGTCCGCAGTACCAGCAGCAGCTCCAACGCCTGGGTCCTCAGCACCAGCAGCAGCCCCAACGCCCGGGTCCTCAGCACCAGTAGCAGCGCCACCCCCAAGGTCCGCAGCACCCGGAGGACCACTCCGAAGACTGCAGCGGCGTGTGTACCACTCTCGGATCTGCTGAATGGGGGGGAGCTCCTGGGTAGGAGGGGAAGTACCGGGACGAGCTCCAGCAGCACCTCTCCGGAGGCGGCAGTACTCGAGGTACCTCTCCTGCAGCTGCTGGGAGGAGAGGGCTCCTCCAGGTGTAGCACGCTCAGTCTCAGCACCCCCAGACTCAGCACCCCCAGACTCCGCACCCCCAGGCTCAGCACCTCCAGGCTCCGCACCGCCAGGCTCCGCACCTCCAGGCTCAACACCCCCAGGCTCCGCACCCCCAGACTCAGCACCCCCAGGCTCAGCACCCCCAGACGCAGGACGAGAGTCAACAGCTACCTCGACAGGCTCACCCAGGTCTACCTGGGACACACCTGAGGGAGCGGCACCCTGAGGGGGGAGGGGGTCTGGTACCTCAGCACCTGGAGCGAGGAAGAGAGGCGGGGGGGAGAGCGGGGCAGTGCGGTAGGGGAAGAGGCGGTAGTAGGGGACGGACTCGTCAAAAGTGACGTCCTGAGAGGCCAGGACACGACGCGAGGTGGGGTGGTAGAACTGCCAACCAGGGGCGTCCGGGACAAAGCCAAGGAAGACGCAGGGGACAGCGCGACGGGAGAGCTTGTCCGCGGACGTGTCGCGGACAAAAGCTCGGGATCCCCAGACCCGAAAACGCGACGCATCGCCAGCCTCTCCCGTCCAACACAGTGTCGGAGAAGTCTCCAGCAAGGAGACACGGGGCCAGAGGTTGAGCTGATGCGCAGCGTATCGGACCGCAAACGGCCACAGAAAATGGGGGGCAGCCGCATGACTCAAGGAGGTACGAGCGACCTCCATGACTAGACCAATGCGGCGCTCAGCAACCCCATTCTGCTGTGGAGAGGCCGGAAGCGTGAACGACTGCTCAATGCCCTCCTGCTGACAGAAGGCCTCCAGGAGGCCAGAGGAAAACTCCCCACCTCTGTCAGAGTGCAGACGCAGGACAGGAAAGTCGGAGCGGAAACGCCTGGTGAGCTGGAGACGAGATCTGCGGATCCAAGGGATCAAGACATCAGGTACGTCACCCTTGGCTCGCAAGGGGAAGACCGTGGTGTAGCGCGAGAAGTCGTCAACAACGAGCAGGAAGTACCGCTCCTGACCCTGTCCACGGACGCGGGCTGGGCCCCACACGTCCAGGTGGAGCGTCTGCAAGGGAGCAGTCGTCGGGGGAAAGGAGGAGGAGTGAGGAGCGGCGCGCTGCCGCCCCTCGACACAGGGAATACAGGGAGGAGCAGGCGAGTCGGGAAGGGGAGGGAGCACCCTGGGAAGACCAGCAACAAGGTCCCGTTTGTGCATGGCCCGAAGGCGCTGCACAGACGGGTGACCAAGGCAGTGGTGCCAAAGGACAGTCTCATGCGCCAGAGAGCGACACGAGCAAGGGGCGGACAGCTGACCTGACGCAGACGCAGACGTAGACGCAGACGCAGCTACCTGAGGGGACTCAGTGGTCAGTGTGTACAGGTCCGACCCCGGCTCTCGAGTGAAAGTAGCCAGGTGGCGACCCGTCCGAGCACATGTGCAGTGTGTCACGCGCTCGTAGGCAGGGGTGAACTGGTGAACACCCGAGTCCTGGAGCGCACAACCCGCCACCAAGTTCGTAGAGAACGAGGGGAGGTAGAGACCTGAAAGCGTGCCGGACGGGACCGCAGGACAAGGAAGAACAGTGGAGGAGGTCGCAATGACCGGACCCCAAGAGGGGTCAGCAAGGGAGACAGCAACTGGCCGAGCGAGTGGCTCAAGGACAGTGCGGTCACGAAAGAAAGAGCGAGAGGCACCTGAGTCCAGTGTGAAGGTGTGCAGTGCTGCAGTCAACTCAGTACCAGGGGGCACGGACGCACTAGCACCTAGGGCAGCAGCCTCACCAGGACCTGTGGGAGCAGACGCACTAGCACCTAGAGCGGCAGCCGGACTGGCCTGAATGCCCGGGTCGGGCGGAACACGCAAGTACTGAGCACCCTCTCCACTAATAGACATGGCATACATGGCAGTGAGAATAGCATCAAAGTCTAGAGCCCAAATATCAATACCCCTCTTTTCCAGATCAGCCCAGCGCGGCAGCTCAGCGGCATCAGGAAACTGGGTGCGCCACGCGTCGTTAAGGCGCGCGAAGCAGCGCTGCGTGGGGTGCGGCCTCCCACACTGCTGGCCGCTGCGGTCACCTGTGCGAATGACGTACGTGCAGGTAAAGCCACGCTGCGCATACCACTCACGGGCGGCCTGAAGCGTCGGGGCGGGCTGCTGACTCGGGCCTCCGCCAGTGCCTCCACGACCACCACCGCCACCACCACCGCCTCGGCCACCTCCACCCCTGCCGCCGCCACGACCACCTCCACCTCCGCTGCCGCCTCCACCCCTGCCACCGCTCCCGCCGCTGCTGTCTCCTCCCCCACTGCCGCCACTAGCCTCCCCAGTCGCGCCTCCACTCCCACCGCCTCCACCCCCACCTCCTCCGCCACCACCCCCACCCCTGCCTCCCTTGCTCCTGCGGCGCCCGCTCGAAGCAGACGCGGTCCCGACCTTCTCAGCACCAAGGAGGTCGACAGCAGCAGCAGAGGCGACAGAGGGGAGGAGGGGGGAAGGGGAACACCCCTCGAAGAACGGGGTGCGGGGGTCACCACGAGAGGTGCCTACAGTGACGATGCTCGCCTCAGCTGCAAGCAGTTCCTTCTCGAGGAGGGCAACAGTGAGCTCAGTGGGGGAGCGAGAGAGGAAGTGGTCCCTGACTGCGCGCAGAGAGTCAGGGAGGCGGGTGACGATGTGGTAGAGAGTGATCCAGAGCGGGGGGGGGTTGCTAGTGAGAAACTCGGCAGGCATAGCAGCGCGAAAGCGGGCCTCACTAGTCTTAAGGTGGGTGATGAGGTCTGCGACAGTGTGAAAGGAGGCTAGGTCAGGGAACAGGTAGGGGAGAGTGAGGCGGCCTAGCGTAGCAGAAGCGGGTGAGGAGTAACGGGCAACTACAGCGGTGTAGAGGTCCTTAGCAGTCTTGCACTGGCCGAAGTGCTCGCGCTCGTCTAGCGGCAGGGAGTTGCGAATAGCAAAGCGAGCGTGCGCATCACGAGTCTGCCACTGAGAGCGTAGAGTGCTGTCAGCAGACGTGTCAGGGGCAGTAGCATGGCCTAGGGCGTGGTCGTACAGCGAGATGTCTTCTTTGGCAGTGAGCTGTAGGAACAGGTGCAGGTCATCTAGCCAGGTTTCGAACTTCACCGGACGGCCCTCGGCATCGAAAGCTAGAACGGGAGGACTAGCCATAGTGACAGTAGTAGGAGTAGGAACTAGGCCGCTGGAAAGGTGTGCGTAGGGTCAACGGGGCCGGCGGGGCCGCTAGGTAAGGCGCGGGCGGGGTCGACTGTCCGTAGTGGCACACGAGCGGCAGTAGTAGGGAGCGTGGCAGCAGGAGCTGCAACGGCGCACTGGTGGCAGCTGCAGCGGCAGCAGTGTGCGCGGTAGGTAGAAAAAACAGTGGGAGCGAGCGCCTCGCGGGCGGCGGCTGCAGAAGCGCACGGGCGGCAGCGGCTGCGAGCGGTGCACGAGCGGCAGCGACGCACGGGCAGCAGCGGCGCATGGGCAGCGGCAGCGTAGGGGCAGCGGCGGCACACGGGCAGCGGCGGCGCACAGGCGGCAGCAGTGCACGTGCGGCGACGGCAGGAGGCGGCGGTGCGCAAGCAGCAGCGGAAGCAGCGCACGGGCGGCAGCTGCGTATGCGCACGTGCGGCAGTGGCAGCGGCGCACGGGCGGCTACGGGCAGCGGGGCGTGCGCGAGCAGGCGACGAGCGGCTGCGGGGCGTGCGCGAGCAGGCGACGGGCGGCTGCGGGGTGTGCGCGAGCAGGCGACGGGCGGCTGCTGACGTGCGGCCTCTGCGACGGCGGGCTGCGGGCCTGCGGGGCGTGCGCGAGCAGGCGACGGGCGGCTGCAGCAGCGGGTGCGTCAGCGTGGCGCACAGGGCAGCGGCGGGCAGTGCGCGAGGCCACGAGGCGCACGGGCAGCAGCGCAAAGGCGCGCGGGCAGCGGGGAGGCAGTGCGACGGGCCGCGCGCGAAGAAAATAAGGCGCGCGCGGGCAGCTGGCGGGGCGCACGCGTGAAAACGGCCGCGCGCGAGCGGCTAGTACGGCGCGCGCGGTAAAAAAAAGGAAAGCCACGCGCGGGCGGCTAGCGAGCTGCGTGCTCGTGGTAGGTAGGTAAGGCGCGCTCTAGGACGCGCAGGCGCACGAGGCGCACAGTAGGTAGGTAGGTAGGTAGGTGGGCCCTAAGAACAGTCCTAGCGACGGACCTGCTCTGAAACCATGTCAGTGATAACGGACTGGAATGGTGAACTAGAAAGGATTGTGAGTACAAATATGAAACCCTAATGTTGTGACCCCCCTATAGGCTAACCCACTACAGCCTACACAAACACAACACATATAATTTTTGACAATAATATCTGCTCCCCTGCTGTCTCTCCACATGCTCCCTCCACAGCTACAGCCTGGTGAGCTACAGCCTGCTCTGATACAGCCTAGCCTGCTCTGATACAGCCTGCCCTGCTACAGCCTGAACGGGCGTCCATCCCACTGAGCATGCGAGCCCACTCCCCTCGCCATGATCGGGTGGGTGCCACTGGGTGATGGCGGCTGCAGCATTGCAGAAGTACACGCCGTGGGAGAGCGGCTCCCACACCGCCTGCCATGCACCCTCCTCCGCCACCACCAATGACACTCCCCCTGCCTGCCCTTCCATTGCCTGCCCTTCCATTGCCTGCTCTCCCACTGTCTGCCAATCCAATGCCCTTCCGCCACCACGAATGAATCCCCCTCTGCTTGCCCTTCCAGTGTTTGCTCTCCCTCTGCCCGCCCTTCCAGTGTTTGCTCTCCCTCTGCCCGCCCTTCCAGTGTTTGCTCTCCCTCTGCCCGCCCTTCCAGTGTTTGCTCTCCCTCTGCCTGCCCTTCCAGTGTTTGCTCTCCCTCTGCCCGCCCTTCCAGTGTTTGCTCTCCCTCTGCCCGCCCTTCCAGTGTTTGCTCTCCCTCTGCCCGCCCTTCCAGTGTTTGCTCTCCCTCTGCCCGCCCTTCCAGTGTTTGCTCTCCCTCTGCCCGCCCTTCCAGTGTTTGCTCTCCCTCTGCCCGCCCTTCCAGTGTTTGCTCTCCCTCTGCCCGCCCTTCCAGTGTTTGCTCTCCCTCTGCCCGCCCTTCCAGTGTTTGCTCTCCCTCTGCCCGCCCTTCCAGTGTTTGCTCTCCCTTTGCCCGCCCTTCCAGTGTTTGCTCTCCCTCTGCCTGCCCTTCCAGTGTTTGCTCTCCCTCTGCCCGCCCTTCCAGTGTTTGCTCTCCCTCTGCTTGCCCTTCCAGTGTTTGCTCTCCCTCTGCCTGCCCTTCATCCGCCTGCCATTCCACCGCCTGCCATGCACCCTCCTCCGCCACCACGAATGAATCCCCCTCTACCTGCCCTTCCACTGCCTGCCCTTCCACCTGCTCCCCCCCACCTATTCTTTCCTCGTCTGCTTTGCACCACCCTCTGCCACTCTTCCTCTAGAAGCACCTACTTCTGCCTCTGCAGCAACCTGTGCTGCTGTCCCCATGCCACCCTCCACTGCCTCTGCACCGCACCCCACCACTACCACTCCTGCCATACCCTCCGCCGCTGTCCCTGTGAGAGCACTTCTGTCTGCATCACCAGCAGCAACCTGCCTTGCTGCATATGCACCACCTTCCAATGCTATCACTGCACCCACCCCCGCCATGCCCTCTGTACCAACCTCTACCCCTGCACCTGTATCGCCCTCTGCTGCTCCCTGTCCATCCCCCCTCCTCCTCCCCGCCCCCGCCTCTTCTTCTTCCCTCCACGAGCCCCACCAGAACCACCACCACCATCGCCACTAGCGCCGCCACTTCCCTGCTGCTGCTTCTTCAAAGGAACACACGCACACACACACACACACACACACGCACGCACGCACGCACGCACGCACACACACACACACACACACACACACGCACGCACGCACGCACGCACACACACACACACACACACACCCACGCACGCACGCACGCACGCACGCACACACACACAAGCAAAAGAAAAGGCGTGAGAAGAGGATCAAGCTGAGACGTAAACAAACATTGTAGCAACCTAACCTCCATGTGCAGACCCGCTGCTCTGTTAGTCACCATGCAGTGGTGGGGCAGGGGCCGCCAGTCAGTGGGGTGGCCCGGACCGTGTGCAGTCCAGAAACGGAGGGCACTAGATCCCTGCAGCATTTTTTGGAAAGGATTGCAAATGCAAAAAAAATGCTTCAGAGTGGATCTAGTGTTATCAGAATCAATGTAAAGGGCACAACGGGGAGAGCAGCAGGAGGTGGGAGAGGAGAGCAATCACATGAAGTTCACGCGCACTCACTCACCTCACCTCACCACATCGACTCGTACTATCTGCATGGTCTGGGTCGCCTGTATTGTACTAAACTGCACTGGCAGGCCAAGAGCAGCCAGGCCGCCTGCCAACTCCTCATTCTCAGGCCCTTCACCTTCCACCACTGCTCATTCCACTCTCACCTTACCTTCCCACGACTCACCTTAATCTCCTGTGCTGATTGCATGGCTCGGACCCCTCCACTGCACTGGCACGCCAAGAGCAGAGCAGCCAGGGCGCCGCCTGCCACCTCCTCATCTTCCACCAACCTCCCCTGCCCCCACTGCTCATTCCCCGCTCACCTTAGCATCCTGAGCTGTTTGCAAGGCTCGGACCCCTCCACTGAATTGCGCTGGCAAGCCAAGAGCAGCCAGGGCGCCTGCCAGCTCTGCTTCCACCAGCCCTTCCCTTTCCAGCAGTGCTAATTCCAAACTCACCTTAGCATCCTGTGCTGATTGCACAGCCAGAGCCC
Source organism: Closterium sp. Yama58-4 (assembly GCA_947470075.1). Lineage (NCBI taxonomy): Eukaryota > Viridiplantae > Streptophyta > Zygnematophyceae > Desmidiales > Closteriaceae > Closterium > Closterium sp. Yama58-4. Next base: position 20,015 of record CANIUD010000082.1, on the reverse strand, counting down.
CTCCACTGAACTGCACTGGCAAGCCTAGAGCACTCATGGCGCCTGCCAGCTCCGCACCTTCCACCTCTTCATCCTCACGCGCTTCGTCTTCCACCCACCCGCTGCTTCCCAAACCCCCCTCTCCACCATGACCCCCGTCGGGCCTCTCGTCTGTTCTGCCCTCTCCCACTGTTGAAGCACATGCCATGCGCCCCTCACCTCCTTCCCACCGCATCACTTTCCCCGTGCCTCCCCTCCATGGCACCACCTGCACCTTGCAGCACTGCAGCTCGTTACACGAGGGCCGGCGCCTGGCACGATCGTCGCTGCGGGAAGAGGGGAGATTGGAGAACGGGAATGAGGGACGGGGGAGATGGAGGTAGGGGGAAAGGGGGAAAGGTGATCTTCGCCTTGCCTCCCCTCCACGGCACCCCCTGCACCTTGCTGCACTGCAGCTCGTTGCATGAGGCACTGCAGCTCGTTGCATGAGGCACTGCAGCTCGTTGCATGAGGCACTGCAGCTCGTTGCATGAGGCACTGCAGCTCGTTGCATGAGGGCCGGCGCCTGGCACGATCGTCACTGCGGGAAGAGGGGAGATTGGAGAACGGAAATGAGGAACGGGGGAGTTGGAGGTAGGGGGAAAGGGGGTATGGGGCGGGGAAGGGAGATCCTCGGCTGCTGTGCAAGGCACCACGTGCGCGTTGCACGAGGGCTGACGCCTGGAGCGATTGATACTGGGAGAGAAGGGAAGTATGGAGAACGGGACCAGGGGAGCCAGGAGGGGGAATAGCGGGAGGGTCCCGGGAGAGAGAGGGAGGAGGGAGTTGGGGATATGGGGGAGTGGGAAGGGTGTTGTTTTGAGTCGACTCAAAACAGGGGAGGGGGGAGTTGGGGATATAGGGGAATGGGAAGGGTGATCTTTGTGTTGGCTTGCCTCCACGGCACCGACTTCACCGGCTCGCCTCCACGGCACCGACTTCACCGGCTCGCCTCCACGGCATCGACTTCACCGGCTCGCCTCCACGGCACCGACTTCACCGGCTCGCCTCCACGGCACCGACTTCACCGGCTCGCCTCCACGGCACCGACTTCACCGGCTCGCCTCCACGGCACCGACTTCACCGGCTCGCCTCCACGGCACCGACTTCACCGGCTCGCCTCCACGGCACCGACTTCACCGGCTCGCCTCCACGGCACCGACTTCACCGGCTCGCCTCCACGGCACCGACTTCACCGGCTCGCCTCCACGGCACCGACTTCACCGGCTCGCCTCCACGGCACCGACTTCACCGGCTCGCCTCCACGGCACCGACGTCACCGGCTCGCCTCCACGGCACCGACTTCACCGGCTCGCCTCCACGGCACCGACTTCACCGGCTCGCCTCCACGGCACCGACTTCACCGGCTCGCCTCCACGGCACCGACTTCACCGGCTCGCCTCCACGGCACCAAGTTCACCGTGCTGCGCTGCAACTGGTTGCATATGGACTAGTGCCCGGCTACCACTGCGAGAGAATGGGGGGGTTTGAGGACGGGGGAAAACGAGTAGGGGAATGCGGATGGGGGGAGGCTGACGGGGGAGGAGTGTAACATCCGTACCCAACCCCAGCTGGTCTCGATACGTCGAACCAGCTGAGGGAGAAATGTGGGGAAATCTGGTTGGTTGGGAAAGCGAGACTTACGGGCAATTCAGGATTGATTGGGAAACCAACCAATCGAAATTGTTGCTGAGTCAAACTTACGCAATTGGTTTGAGCTTGTTCAAACATAACCCACGTAAGTTCACCTCATCACTAATTCAACCAATCAGATCACAGCCCCAAGAGTGAGTCGACAATGTTTCCGCCGCTCACTTCAAACACAACCAATGAGAAACAAATACAGGTTTGTGATTGCTATGCAATTCTTATCCTTGCTATCTAAAATGTAATTGGTTGAAAATCTTGTTTGTTGCCACATGGGCAAGACCCAAGGGAGTGCACCCCTCCTTGCCATGGGGAAGGTGGCTGCACCCCAAGGGGGTCTAGGGAAGGGGTCTGAAGCCTCTTGGCTCATTCCTCATTTCCTACTCCCAACAAATCAATTGGGAAATAGGATTGTCTTCTCCTCAACTCACCTTCCACAGTTTGTTACTGCATCTCCTAGCACTCTCCAGACTTAGTGATTTCCAGGAGCTGTTACTCTCTGTTTGTGTTAGAACTTATCTTTATATGGGTAAATGCCCTTTTTCTTAGTAGATCCGTTACATTGGTATTCAGAGCTATTAGTAGATCCTCGCCTTGTGGGCATATAAGAGGATTTTGTGGATTTTTTTTTTTTTTGGAGAAGTTGTGATTGTATTGTAATCTCTATTATAAAGTTTTTGAAGACTACAAGCTCAAGCTCAAGTTTTCAAGACTTTGAAGCTTCTCCAAGAGTTCTCAGCCCTCCCTCCCTCCCTGCTGGTGGAACCATTGGAGCTACTGTGAAGGACCTGTGTGTATTAACATTCTCTGTTGAAGACAATCACTTTGTGATTGTTCTTGCCTTATCCACTGCGGTGGTAAGGATATTTTGCAACAGAGGTGTTTTTCACATTGCTGTGGTTGTAAGATCTATTGAAGAAATTTCTCCTTTGGAGAAAATCTTGGTTATTCACTGCGGTGATAACAATTTGCAGTAGATCTGTAACTCATTTTTATAATACAGTGACTTGACTCTCAATGGCTTCTACCAACTCCAATGCTGGAGGTGTTGAAGGGAACAACTCCCAGGCTGAACTGGAAGCTTGTGTGCAGAAGATTGACCTGAACAACTTGGATGAGGAAATGGCTGAAAAGGAACCTGCTGAAAACTCCCCTGCTAAGGACCCTTCAGCTGCTGAAAATTCCAAGGAGCAGGAAGGGGAGTCTCAGGAGGATGACATTGAGTTGGAAGGGGAAGAGGACATTTTGCATGCTGAAATTGCTAAGCTGCAGGACCATGCTGCTGAGCAGGATACGCGCATCCAGCAGCAGCAGTCACTCATCACCAACCTCAAGAGGGATCTCTCTGACCAGGACAACAAAATCAAGTACCTGGAAGTTGAGCTCAAGAACATGAAGCACGACGCCCGGGAGCACGTTCATCAGCTGGCGAGGCAGACCTCAAAGATCAACGATCTGCGCGAGGCTTTCAACGCCCTTCGGAGGGAGACCATGTATCGCCCTGCACCGCGAGCGGACCCGCCCGCCAACTCTGCTAGCGGTCGCACCAACCCTTCTCGCTCTGGTGGTGCAGTGGGTGACCCCGGTCCTTCTACGCAGCGCGCTGCTGAGCCGAGCACGCAGGCCTTTGGCTCTCTGCCAATCACCCTGCCGCCATTCATCCATGGCAAGACGGACGTGGCTGCGTGGCTGTCGATGATGACCGACCTGTTCAAGGCGCACAAGGTCCAAGACGACGCTCGCGTCGTCGCTGCCACCACCGTGCTGGACCAGAATGCACAGCGAGTGGTGTATGGCAGCAAGATCCAGGCTGAGGCGGATAGGAAGCCGTTTGGGTGGGAGGAATTTGCCTCTGCGCTCAAGCAAGCTTTTCAGGTCCAGCCGACCCAGCTGGAGGTGCGCAGTCGCCTTGAGAAGCTGCAGTGCGGGAACCGCACAGTGCAGCAGTACGCCGTGGAGTTCGAGGAGATCTGGGTGCTCCAGAAACCGGCGGAACGTATGAGCGAAGGCGAAAAGATCCACCTGTTCTTCAGGGGGTTGCCTGAGCACCTCAAGAACATGCATATGACGGATGGGGCTGGGGAGGCATGGCGGTCCTATGATCACGTGAAGCGCGTGGTGGGGACCACTGATAAGCATTTCCGTGCTTATGCCAAAACCACTACCCAGCCGCAGCAGACTTCAAGGCCGTCGTCTAGCACTGCGGGTCCTAGCGGAAGGCAGCAGGGGACGCCTTGGAAGGGCGGGAACCACAAGAGGCCCTTCCAGCAGGGGCAGCAGGCTGACCATAAGGCCAAGAAGGTCAACGAGGGTGGACCAAGCAATGTCCAGAGCTGCTTCAAGTGCGGCAAGCCTGGACACAAGGGCTATGAGTGCCGCCACCGCAAGGCGGTGAAGTACTCTGGCAAGGCTAAGACGGACAACAAGCGCAATGACGGCAGTGGTCCCTCGGGCAGCCAGCGGGATTTTGCAAAGCCCAACTAGGGGGTGGGTACCTAGTGGACATAGCAGATCGAGAGGATGAGGCAGTGGTCCTGCGGGATGAGGAGTTGTTGAAACTCGAGTGCCTTGTTGATTGCAAAATTGCATGTGTGTATGCATTTTCTTTTAATGAAAGCTCTTTATTTGCCTCTCGATTTCACCCACTGGAAAGTATCGCAGTTGAATCATTACGAGATAAATTCTCAATTATCTTTTGTGATCACCATAATTTGCCTTGGATAATGGATGTGGTGGGTCGTTGCACCCAAGCGCACCCTCTAACTGCGGTTGGAATGGTAACGCGCACAGTTCGAGGTAAATTATTTCGAGCGCTTCAAGGATGGAGTGTGTTAGCGCAGTGGGATAAAGGACACCACGTGTGGTGGACACAAGCTCGTTCTTTTGGACGTAGCAAGCATGGTATTAAGGCATATTATTTGCCACCCACTGATATTACAGCATGTCCTATCCGACCCAAACATCAGCAAAACCTTTTGTTTTCGGGTTGCGTAAATGGGCGCAGTGCCTCGATCCTAGTTGATACGGGTGCAACTGCGTCATTGATCGATGAGAAGTGGATGGGATATTTGAAGGTTCCTGTTCAAGGACCATCTTGTTCTATCCGTCTGGGGGATGACAGGATCATCCCATGCAGAGGACATGCATTGGTCAACCTGGATATCCAAGGATATCAGGAGACCGTCAGCGTTTTTGTCTTACCCCTCCTAGCAGGCGTAGACATTGTCTTGGGAATGGATTGGCTACGGCCTAATGAGGTGATCTTAAATTTCCAAGATAACACGCTTTCCTTCACAAAGAATGGGACGACGTTTCAATGGCAAGTCCCAAAGCGCCAAGCACTGGACGACAAACCTCAAACATTAGCTCTTGACGTACGCTTTGCGTCGGCTCTCCAATTCAAAGAGCATGTCAAGGTAGCTGATACACTTTTTGTTGTACAGCTAGACTCCGAACCAACTACTTCACAGATTATTGAAGATTTCCCACCTCAAATGAAGGCGTTGGCAGAGGAATATTCTGAGGTTTTTGAGCCAATTCCGGACGGGTTACCTCCCGACCGTGCAGTCGGCCATACCATCCCGGTGGAACCAGGAAAGGCACCACCATTTAGACCTCTGTATCGCCTCAGTCCAGCTGAGTACGAGGAGGCTAAACAACAGATTGAGGAATACCTCAGGAAGGGATGGATAGAACCTAGCGCGTCCCCATACGGAGCACCTATCTTGTTCGTTCACAAGAAAGGGGGCGGACTGCGCATGTGCGTCGATTATCGAGCCCTGAATAAAATTACGATCAAAAACAGATATCCACTTCCGCGGATAGAAGATCTTTTTGATCGACTACAGGGTGCGCAATGGTTCAGTGCACTGGATTTGGCGCAAGGCTATCACCAACTACGTATAACAGAGGACGATGTTCCAAAGACGGCTTTCCGTTCGCCGTTCGGCCATTTTCAGTGGCGTGTGTTAAGTTTCGGCTTGACCAACGCTCCGGCCTCTTTCCAGAGGGCGATGAACGATGTGTTTCGTGATGCGATTGGCCAGTTCGTCTTGGTGTACCTCGATGATATCTTGGTATACTCGAAAACCGAAGACGAGCATACGGAACATTTGAAATGGGTCCTCGGAAAATTACGCGAGCACAAATACTACGCGCGTTTGTGGAAATGCCATTTTTACAAACGTGAGCTAGAGTATTTGGGGCACGTGGTGGGGCATAACGGGTTGAAAGTGGACCCCAAGAAGGTAGCAGCTGTCCAGGAGTGGCCCGTCCCACGCGACGTTGGCCAAGTTCGATCATTCCTAGGCCTGGCGAATTATTTTCGTCGCTTCTTGGAAAATTATTCCACGATAGTCGCTCCCCTCACGGCATTAACCCGGAAAGGGTGCACATGGGAGTGGACCCCACAGTGCCAAAAGGCCTTCGAAGAGGTCAAGCATAAATTAACTAACGCACCAGTTTTGGTGTTGCCAGACCCACAGAAACCATACGAGGTGGTTACGGACGCCTCAACGGTGGGACTTGGTGCAGTACTCCTGCAAGAAGGACGCCCTGTGGCATTTGAGAGTAGAAAACTCTCCCCGGCAGAGCAACGCTACACGACAACCGAACAAGAGTTGTTGGCTGTCGTGCATGCGCTAAGAACATGGCGATGTTACTTGGAAGGGGTAGAGTTCGTGGTCACCACTGACCATTGTCCGAACACATACTTTTCTACCCAAGCTACCCTCACTCGCCGTCAGGCCCGTTGGGCTGAACTCCTTAGTGGGTTCAGTTTCGACATTCGTTATCGTGCAGGTTCCACGAACCTGGCTGACCCCCTCAGCAGACAGCCGATAGGGGCAGCAACTGGGCTTGACGATACCGAACATGCGGCTGTTTTTGCTGCCTGTTTTAGTATACTAGCTACGGCGAAAGTGAGCGAGATCGCGTTCAGTGGTTTTCTGAAACGAATTCGCACAGGATATCATATCGATTCCTGGTTCCAGAACCCACAAAACACTAAGCATTTGACTTGGGAACACGATCTTTGGTGGCGAACAAAAGAGATTGCGGTACCTCATGTAGGCAATCTACGGAACGATATTTTGGAAGAGGTGCACGCCACTAAATACGGGGGACATCTGGGCATGAATAAGACCCGGTGGGCCTTACGCGATGTATATTGGTGGCCTGGAGTCGGTAGTGATGTCCAACAGTTTGTGGCACGTTGTGACACGTGCGCACGTAACAAACCGGACACACAGAAGCCTGGTGGTTTGCTTCAACCACTTGAAATTCCGAGTGAACCTTGGGAAAGCGTTTCACTGGATTTCATCACCGACCTCCCAAGAACCCGTGATGGGTATACGGCGATACTCGTCTTCGTAGATCGCCTTACAAAAATGGTGCACTTCGTACCCACGACAACAGACGTGTCAGCAGAGGATACTGCTCGGTTGTTCGTGACACATGTGTTCCGCCTACACGGATTGCCACGTGTGTTAGTGTCTGATCGCGACCCGCGCTTCACGAGCCGATTCTGGCGTGAAGTAACTGAGACACTAGGAACGAAGCTTAAGATGTCGTCAGCGTTCCATCCCCAAACAGATGGGCAAACGGAACGGACTAATCGCACTCTCGAGCAGATGCTTCGTTCTTTCATAAGCCCAACACAGGACAACTGGGACGAGTTGTTACCCATGGTCGAGTTTGCGGTTAACAACTCAGTGCATGATAGCACACATGAAAAACCATTTATCCTGAACTGTGGTCGGCATCCCACAACACCTGCTACGCATGGGATCGGCGGGTTGAAATTACCTGCCGCAAAGGATTTTGTGGGCAAGCAGCGAGAGGCCCTAAAGTCGGCACGTCGTTGGTTGCAATTGGCCCAACAAAGGCAAAAATCCTATGCCGATATGAAACGCCGGGAAATCTCGTTCTCCGTTGGAGACAAAGTTTTGTTAAGCACGAAGAATATTCGGCTTAAGATCCCTGGTGCGAGAAAGTTGTTCCCTCGATGGATTGGGCCCTTTGAGGTGACTCAACGAGTTGGTGCGGTAGCTTACAAGCTCAAGCTACCTGATACCCTGCAGATTCACAATGTCTTCCATGTGTCTCTGTTAAGCAAGTACGTTGCAGACGGCAAGTACTTACCACCACCAACAATCGTCCTGGGGGAGGAACTGTACTATGAAGTCGAACGAGTGCTTTTGCATCGTGATCGACAACGCGGCCGCAAGACTGTACGAGAGTTCCTCATTAAGTGGAAAGGCTATGGGCCTGAACACAACTCATGGGAGCCGGAAGAACATTTGACTGATACTGCGGTTCAGTCTTACATGGAAGACCTGGCTCAGCGAGCACTCCCACAACCAGCGGATGGTGTTGACCCTGGTCGTAATGTGGTTCGTCGTGCTCGTAGCACTCGTCCTAAGAAGCACCCCACGGCAACGAGGACGTTGCCAGCTGGAGGGGGAGGAGTGTAACATCCGTACCCAACCCCAGCTGGTCTCGATACGTCGAACCAGCTGAGGGAGAAATGTGGGGAAATCTGGTTGGTTGGGAAAGCGAGACTTACGGGCAATTCAGGATTGATTGGGAAACCAACCAATCGAAATTGTTGCTGAGTCAAACTTACGCAATTGGTTTGAGCTTGTTCAAACATAACCCACGTAAGTTCACCTCATCACTAATTCAACCAATCAGATCACAGCCCCAAGAGTGAGTCGACAATGTTTCCGCCGCTCACTTCAAACACAACCAATGAGAAACAAATACAGGTTTGTGATTGCTATGCAATTCTTATCCTTGCTATCTAAAATGTAATTGGTTGAAAATCTTGTTTGTTGCCACATGGGCAAGACCCAAGGGAGTGCACCCCTCCTTGCCATGGGGAAGGTGGCTGCACCCCAAGGGGGTCTAGGGAAGGGGTCTGAAGCCTCTTGGCTCATTCCTCATTTCCTACTCCCAACAAATCAATTGGGAAATAGGATTGTCTTCTCCTCAACTCACCTTCCACAGTTTGTTACTGCATCTCCTAGCACTCTCCAGACTTAGTGATTTCCAGGAGCTGTTACTCTCTGTTTGTGTTAGAACTTATCTTTATATGGGTAAATGCCCTTTTTCTTAGTAGATCCGTTACAGGGGAAGGAGGATGGGGGAATGCGGATGGGGGAACGCGGATGGGGGAACGCGGATGGGGGAAGGCGGATAGGGGAAGGCGGATGGGGGAAGACGGATAGGGGAAGGCGGATGGAGGAAGGCGGATAAGGAAACGCGGATGGGGGAACGCAGATGGGGGAATGTGGATGGGGGAACGCGGATGGGGGAACGCGGATGGGGGAACGCGGATGGGGGAACGCGGATGGGGGAATGCGGATGGGGGGCGGCGGATAGGGCATCAGAAAAATGTAAAACGACCGAGTATGGGGGGGGGGAGGGAAGGGGTCCTTTTTTGAGTTGGGGGGTGGTGGTTTTCGATGGTTTATGAGGTGAAATTCGCTTCACCCTGCTACCTCGCAGTTCACCGTCAGATGCGCTCGGATTATTACTGCAGATTGTCGCACGCATTTCTAGTCATTTACTACCACCCCTCTCGATCCCCATTTACCACTGTTTACAGATGCGTACTGTACATGTGGGCAACAAATCGTGGTTCGAGTTGCCGTTTCTGGTTGGGAGCTTACGGGCCATTTCATTGGTTGGATTTTGCGGACAGAAATGGTGATAGATCGCGAGATGTGTGGGGAGGTTGCCAACCAGCACTTCACAAGCTCAACTCCTTTGCGTGGAGATGTCGGAGGGCCTCGCCACGTCATCTACCTTAGGTTACCGCCAAATAGACAAAATTGTAACAAGTCACACACTTCATTTTGTGAATTGTTTCAGTAATGTATTTCAATATCTTGAACTTCTTTAGAGATGTTGCCAAGCTGACATAAATACAATTTAGTTGGGTTTAATTCCATCCTTCAAAGTAGCCAAGGCATGGAATTTGGGAGGAAAGTTTTCGGAAGAGAAAAAACCAAAACAATGCGAGGCAATGTCAACACTTAATGTTGATCCAAATTCCGCGTACAATTCTTTATTAATTTGAAATCAAAATAGGTGTAATCAGAACTTTCGTTCACGTTACGAGCACCCCGCGCAGTTGTCAATAGTTATGTTAGTCATATAGTACTAGGAGTAGTTAGTGTCAGAATCCCAACCACTAACCATTGGGATAAAAGGGCTTGTTTAAGTAGCGGGTGAGTGCGCCCATAACCCCCCAGGCCGACATGCCTGTAACCCTTCCCTAGGATCATCGGGGATCCCCAGTGGACCTCTGACACCCCCCCGCACTGGGATGCCCGAGGTGCACACACCGGGAATCGAACCCGAGACCTTCGCTCTGATACCATGTCAGAATCCCAACCACTAACCATTGGGATAAAAGGGCTTGTTTAAGTAGCGGGTGAGTGCGCCCATAACCCCCCAGGCCGACATGCCTGTAACCCTTCCCTAGGATCATCGGGGATCCCCAGTGGACCTCTGACAGTTAGGAGACTATATAAGTGAATGCTCGCAATGATAATAAAAAAAATACTTAATGAAATCACGCTGTTGTCATTCGCAGCATCAGGCAGAAACATACAATGTTCAGAACATGAGAGCAGGGGAATCTGTGCAAGAATAGGCATGTGCGACAAGTTGTGCCATATCAACGTACCTTCGTTGTTTCAAACAAGGTTTCTTTTTATGACGAAGTCCATTTACAATATTTTGAGCGTGCCGGTCAGGTTTGGTGTCATTCGCAGCATCTGGTAGGGGGATACGATGTTCCAATAATGAGAGCAGGGGAATCTGTCCAATGATAGGCCTGTGCAATAAGTTGCACCAAATCAGCGTCCCTTTGTCGTTTTTAACTATGTTTCTTTTGATATTTCTGTGATTTGCTATATTCTAAGCGTGCTGGTCAGGTTTGGTGTCATTCGCAGGATCTGACAGGGAGAACTGACGTTCCGAACGTGAGAGCGGATGAATCAGTTTAAGAATAGGCCTGTGCGATAAGTTGCGCCAAATCAACGTCCGTTTGTCGTTTTAAGCAAGGTTTCTTTTGATCAGTTTACAATATTCTAAGCAAGCTGGTCAGGTTTGGTGTCATTCGCAACATCAGGTAGGGAGATACAAAGTTCCAAACATGCGAGCAAGGAGGACTGTCCAAGGATAGACCTATGCTGTTACGTGGTGCCAAATCAACGTTTGTTTGTTGTTATAAACCAGGTTTATTGTTATCATCTAAGCATTTACTATATTCTAAGCGTGCAAGACATGTTTGGTGTCATTCGTCGCATCAGGTAGGGAGATATGCTGTTTTAAATAAATGAGCTGGAAAATTGTGCAAGGATAGGCGAGTGCGCAACATGTCACTGCGCCAACGTCTGGATGCCTTTTTTACCACTATTTCTTCACACAGTTCTCTACTACATCCTATTACCTAGCCATAGGAACTGATTTCATCTCGTTAGCACAACTACGCAGCTCGTGGCGCATGTTTGTGCGTTTGCTGGCTAGAATTTATGCAAGGATAGGCCTGTGCGCAACATGTCACTGCGCCAACGTCTGGATGCCTTTTTTACCACTATTTCTTCACACACTTCTCAACTACGTTCTATTACCTAGCCATAGGAACTGATTTCATCTCGTTAGCACAACTACGCAGCTCGTGGCGCATGTTTGTGCGTTTGCTGGCCTGAATCTGTGCAAGGATATACCTGTGCGCAACATGTCCGCTCGCCAACGTCTGGATGCATTTTTTACCAATATAACTTCACATAGTTCCCTATTACATCCTATTCCCTAGCCATAAGAACTTGTTTGAGCTCGTTCACACAACTACGCAACATGTGGCGCAAGTTTGTGTGTTTGATATTGTCGCTGGTCGTGTCGTCCGCAGCACCTGTATTCCGGGGCCTTTCTCCTCCCGGTAGCTCAGAGAGCCGGTTGCACCTGTCGCCCGTGGGTCCGTTGCTACTGTCGCTGGCTGATCAGTTGCAGAGCCTGTTACTCCTGTATTCCGGGGCCTTTCTCCTCCCGGTAGCCACCAGCGTTGCACCAGAGCCGTCTGTTGCCCGAGTGTCTGCAGCTTCAGTCGTCGCCTCCACTCTTCTCTCATCTCGCCAGCCCTCCTCCTCCTCGCTTGCCCTCTGTGACAGCTTTAGCTTTACCCATAATTGTGAACTTTAAACTTTTGCTTCTTGTTCATGTGCTCAGAATGTGTGGTGACATCGTGATCCACCCTGAGCTTGTACTGCTTTGCTTGCTGTGCTGATTACACCCCACTTTGGCTATGGGGGTGTGTCAGAATATTATGCTCTAGCCTGCAGTGGGGTGCTCTATAGCGAGTACAGCCCTTCTAGGGTTAGCTATTTGTACCACCGTTGTTGCTAGTGCAAAGCCCCTCTTTCGTTCCTTGCCTAGCTAGGGTTCTCCTAGCTATGGCCTCTCACTGTACCTACTATTTCGACAGACCCTCCACCTGGACGTGTGGGGCCCAGCCCGCGTTCGTGGTCAGGGCGGTGAGCGGTACTTTTTGCTGGTTGTCGACGACTACTCGCGTTACACCACGGTCTTCCCCTTGCGCACCAAGGGTGAGGTCCCTGCTGTTCTGATCCCTTGGATCCGCACAGTTCGTCTCCAGCTCCGCCGCCGTTTCCGGACGGATCTTCCTGTCCTGCGTCTGCACTCTGACAGAGGTGGTGAGTTTTCCTCCGATCTCTTGAGGACCTTCTGTCAGGCGGAGGGCATCGAGCAGACCTTCACGCTTCCGGACTCCCCACAGCAGAATGGGGTTGCTGAGCGCCGCATTGGCCTGGTCATGGAGGTCGCTCGTACCTCCTTGGTCCACGCGGCGGCTCCCCATTTTCTGTGGCCGTTTGCTGTCCGGTACGCCGCGCATCAGCTCAACCTCTGGCCCCGTGTCTCCTTGCCGGAGACCTCGCCCACACTGCGTTGGACGGGGGAGGTTGGCGATGCGTCGCGCTTCCGGGTGTGGGGTGCTCGTGCCCTTGTCCGCGATACGTCCGCGGACAAGCTCTCCTCCCGCACGCTTCCCTGTGTCTTCCTTGGCTTTGTCCCTGACGCGCCTGGCTGGCAGTTTTACCACCCCACCTCGCGCCGGGTCTTCGCCTCTCAGGATGTCACCTTTGACGAGTCGGTCCCTTTTTACCGTCTCTTCCCCTACCGCACTGCCCCCCTCCCTCCCCCGCCGCTTTTCCTTGCTCCTGGTCCCCCTCCGGTAGACCCCCTTCCCCCTCAGGGTCCTGCTCCTTCAGGTGTCTCTCAGGTAGACCCTCCTCCCGTCGCTGAGCCTGTCGAGGTCACAGGTGACTCAGGTGCTGCTGCAGGTGGTACTGCTGGGAGTGCTGAGCCTGGGGGTGCTGAGCCTGCGGGTGCTGGGCCTGGGAGTGCTGGGACTGCGGGTGCTGGAGCTGAGGGTACTGTGCCTGAGAGTTTGCCGCCTGGGGGTGCTGAGCCTGGGGGTGCTGCGACTGGGGGTGCTGAGCCTGCGTGTGCGGAGTCTGGGGGTGCTGAGTCTGGGGGTGCTGAGCCTGCGGGTACTGAGCCTGGGGGTGCTGCTACTGAGCCTACGGAGCCTCGGGTTACTGCGTCTGGGGGTGCTCCGGTTCGGGGTGCTGAGCAGTCTCTCACACCGCAGCAGCTTCGTGACTGGTACGTCCGGCGCTTTCGCCGTCCTAGTGGCTCGGCTGGAGTTGGGGGTGCTGGGGCTGCTCGTCCTGGGGGTGCTCGTACTGGGGGTACTGGAGCTGCCGGGACTGGTTGTTCTGGGAGCACTGCGACTGGAGCTGCTGGAGCTGGGGACTCTGGCGCTGGCGGTGCTAGCGGAGTTGGAGCTGCCGACTCTGGGGGTGGCGCTGCTGCTGGTGCTGCGGACCCGCCTGGTGGAGCTGCTGCTGGAGCTGAGGACCCGAGCGGTGGCGCTGCTGCTGGTGCTGGGGACCCGGACGTTGGAGCTCCTGCTGGTCCTGAGGACCCGGCCGCTGGAGTCTCTTCTGCTTCTGGAGACGCTGCGCGGCCGCGACCGTACTTCGTACCGCTCCTTCAGCAGGTTCTTGGGCAGGCTCCTCCTCCTTGTCCTCCTCCCTCCGTAGAGTGTCCTCCGCCTGTCCAGCCGCAGTCACAGTTACCACCTGCCTCGCCTCTCCCTGCTCCCTCTCCTTACACTGGTCCCACAGGAGGTCTTACAGAGCGTCGTGAGCCTGAGTCTCGTCCTGCGTCGCCTGTTCGTCCTGCTCGCACTGGTAGTCGTGTCCGTCGTGAGCGTCCTCCTCCTGTCCCAGGCACTCACTACATGACTCTGCGTCCCTCTACTGCTCCTCGGCGTGTCCCTCTACCGTCTCCTCCTGCGTCCTCTTTGCCTACCGTTCCGGACCCTGAGTCTGACCGGTATCGCGCTGAGCACCCTACAGTCACGCGTCTCCTAGCTACTGTTGTCACTGACCCTACCTTTGAGTCCTCGGCTGCGTCTGCTCTGGTCGCTGAGTTGGTTGACTTTGCTGCTGCCTGTCGTCTAGACTACGCTGCTAGCCTTGTTGCTGAGCCTGAGTCTGCGTCTGTCTGTCCTCCGTCCGTCGGGGGTGAGTGTGCTCTTGGCACGGACGTCCTTGAGGACAGACAGGAGGACTTTGACTCTCTTGCGGCTGCTGTACCTCATCTCGTGGCCTGGTTGCTTGCCCCTGAGGGAGACCCGGATGCACTAGACATCCCCACTCCGCGCACTTACGCAGAGGCGATCTCGGGTCCCTACTCCTCTCAGTGGCAGACAGCCATGGACGCAGAGATGGCATCCTGGAAGTCCACAGGCACCTACGTCGACGAGGTTCCCCCTCCTGGGGCGAACATCGTCGATGGCATGTGGATTTTCAGGGTGAAGCGGCCGCCAGGTTCTCCGCCTGTCTTCAAGGCTCGTTACGTTGCTAGAGGCTTCAGTCAGCGTCAGGGGGTCGACTTCTTCCAGACCTTCTCCCCCACCCCGAAGATGACCACTCTTCGGGTTCTGCTGCACGTTGCTGCTCAGCGTGACTACGAGCTTCACTCTCTTGACTTCAGCACAGCGTTCCTGCAGGGCAGCCTGCACGAGGAGATCTGGCTGCGCCGCCCACCTGGCTTCACTGGGTCGTTTCCCCCTGGTACCCAGTGGAGCCTCCGCCGGCCAGTCTACGGTCTCCGCCAGGCGCCACGTGAGTGGCACGACACACTGAGGACTACACTTGCGGCTCTTGGGTTCGCGCCGTCTACTGCTGACCCGTCGCTGTTTCTGCGCACAGACACGTCGCTGCCGCCGTTCTACATCTTCGTGTACGTCGACGACTTGGTCTTTGCTACTGCTGACACTGAGGCACTCGCTCGTGTGAAGTCGGAGCTGCAGAAGAGACACACCTGCACTGACCTGGGTGAACTGCGTAGCTACCTTGGCTTGCAGATCACCCGGGACAGAGCTCGCCGCACCATCACCCTGACTCAGTCACACATGGTGCAGCAGGTCCTTCAGCGCTTCGGCTTCCAGTTCTCCTCACCACAGGCCACACCTCTGGCTACCAGCCACTCGCTCTCAGCTCCACCTTCGGACGAGTCCGTAGAGCCGAGTGGCCCGTACCCAGAGCTTGTAGGCTGCCTCATGTACCTGATGACTTGCACGCGACCTGACCTCGCGTACCCTCTTAGCATCCTTGCTCGTTACGTTGCGCCTGGGAGACACAGGCGAGAGCACTGGGAGGCTGCTAAGAGGGTGCTGCGTTACTTGTGCAGTACATCAGGCATGGGGCTGGTGCTTGGAGGACGCGACAGAGTTGTCCTCACTGGTCACTCGGACGCTTCTTGGGTGGACGACCTGGCTACGCAGCGGTCGTCACAGGGTTACACCTTCAGCCTTGGCTCTGGTTCTGTCTCGTGGCGGTCCACCCGCTCTTCCTCTGTTCTCGGCTCTAGTTGTGAGGCTGAGATCTACGCCACAGCCATGGCTGCACAGGAGTTACGCTGGCTCACCTACCTGCTGACTGACCTGGGAGAGCGGCCTAGTTCTCCTCCAGTTCTGTACGGTGACAACAAGGCGGCTCTTGCCTTGTGTCAGGAGCACAGACTGGAGCACAGGACGAAGCACATTGCTCTTCGCTACTTTCTTGCTCGAGAGCTTCAGCAGCGCGGTCAGCTTCGGCTTGTGTACGTGGACTCGAAGGCCAACACTGCTGATATCTTCACCAAGGCGCTCCCGCCTAGTGATCATCAGCGGCACTGTACTTCTTTAGGCCTTGTGTCCACGTTTCCTCACTTGCTCACTGCTTGACATTCTTTGTACTGTACTTTATATATATCCTGTTGCTTGCTTGCTAGGTTTTGATCACTGTGTTGCTTGTCTTGTACTATATCTAGCACTGCATGTGAACTGGCCTTGTGGCCTTTACTTGTGCTCGGAGTGTGGTGACGTTGTGATCCACCCTGGGCTTTGCTTTGCTTTGCTGGACTGGTCTTGTGACCCTTTGTTCTCCCCCACTTTGCCTATGGGGGTGTGTTAAACTGTATTATGCTTGTAGGCTGTAGTGGGGTAGCCAATATGGGGTACAACCCCAACTAGGGTTTCATATTTGTACCCAAACTTCTGTTAGTTCATTCATTCTTGCCTAGTTATTCTGAGAACTGGAGGAGAACTAGGCCGCTCTCCCAGGTCAGTCAGCAGGTAGGTGAGCCAGCGTAACTCCTGTGCAGCCATGGCTGTGGCGTAGATCTCAGCCTCACAACTAGAGCCGAGAACAGAGGAAGAGCGGGTGGACCGCCACGAGACAGAACCAGAGCCAAGGCTGAAGGTGTAACCCTGTGACGACCGCTGCGTAGCCAGGTCGTCCACCCAAGAAGCGTCCGAGTGACCAGTGAGGACAACTCTGTCGCGTCCTCCAAGCACCAGCCCCATGCCTGATGTACTGCACAAGTAACGCAGCACCCTCTTAGCAGCCTCCCAGTGCTCTCGCCTGTGTCTCCCAGGCGCAACGTAACGAGCAAGGATGCTAAGAGGGTACGCGAGGTCAGGTCGCGTGCAAGTCATCAGGTACATGATGTCAGAACATAATGCTTGTCTAGTCTGTAGTGGGGTACTCAATAGTGAGTATAACCCTTTTGGGCTTGCTATTTGTACTCCGCTTCTTTCTAGTTCAATCATCTTTCCTCTTCTACTGCTTGCACTTCTCTTTCGTGTACCCTAAACCTAGCTATGGCTTCTTAGTCTTAGCTACTATTTTGTCATGGAATCAGAGCGGTTACGCTCTTGGCCTGTGGGCCCCACGTGCTTCCGCTGCTTTCCTGTCTGTCGTGCGCCCCGTGGCGCGCGACGTCTTATTTTTCTTCCCGCCGCGCGTTCGGGTCGCGCGGCGGTTCGCTGCTCCGTCGAAGCGCCCCCCCCACCCCCCCGTCGCCTGCAGCAGACCCGCCCATCACCCCCGCTGCCCCGTCGCGGCGCCCTGGGGAGCCGCGCGCGGCCCCGCAGCCACGTCGCGGCGCCCTAGGGAGCCGCGCGCGACCCCGCAGCCATGTCGCGGCGCCCTGGGGAGCCGCGCGCGACCCGCAGCCGCGTCGCGGCGCCCTGGGGAGCCGCGCGCGACCCCCCGCTGCCCCGTCGCGGCGCCCTGGGGAGCCGCGCGCGCGCGACCCCCGCTGCCCCGTCGAGGCGCCCTGGGAGCCGCGCTCGCCCCCCTCCCGCTGCCCCGTCGTGGCGCCCTGGGGAGCCGCCCGCCGTCCCCCGACTCGCTCACGGATCGCCCCCCCCCTCCCCCCCGCTGCTGCCTCTGTTAGGGTTTGGGGGTGGCGCGTGGGGGGTGGCGCGTATGGGGGTGCTGGTTGTGTGCTCCGTCCCCTGCTCCTCCTCCTCCTTCGTCTCCCACTGCTGCAGCTGCCGCTGAGGGGGGTGGATGTGTGGGAGCCGAGGGTTTAGGGTTTAAGTGGGGGTGGCGTGTGAGTGGGGCTAGGGATGCAGCAAAGGGGTGTGTGATAGGGGGGTGTGGGACTGACAGGGGGGGGGTGAGCGGAGGTCGCAGTCGTGTCGTCTGCAGTGCCTGTAGTCCGGAGCCCTCGTGCTCTCGGTAGCCCAGCGAGCCTGCTGTGCCAGTCGCCTGTGGGTCTGTTGCTCCTGCCGCTCCTCGTAGCCGCGGAGCCTGATAACCCCCGTAGTCCAGTGCCCTCGTGCGCTCGGTAGCCACTGTGCGCGCCGCTCCTGTTGCCCGTTGTGTCTGCAGCTTCGCCCGTCGCCTGCAGCAGATCGCCCCCCACAGTTTCTCCTCCTCCTCGCTTGCCCTCTGTGTTAGTCTCTAGCCTTTGCTTATCACTATGATCTACTGCTCTGAATGCTTGTTGTGCTGGCTGTACCCCACCTTGACTATGGGGGTGTGTCAGAACATAATGCTTGTCTAGTCTGTAGTGGGGTACTCAATAGTGAGTATAACCCTTTTGGGCTTGCTATTTGTACTCCGCTTCTTTCTAGTTCAATCATCTTTCCTCTTCTACTGCTTGCACTTCTCTTTCGTGTACCCTAAACCTAGCTATGGCTTCTTAGTCTTAGCTACTTTTTTGTCACATGAGGCAGCCTACAAGCTCTGGGTACGGGCCACTCGGCTCTACGGACTCGTCCGAAGGTGGAGCTGAGAGCGAGTGGCTGGTAGCCAGAGGTGTGGCCTGTGGCGAGGAGAACTGGAAGCCGAAGCGCTGAAGGACCTGCTGCACCATGTGTGACTGAGTCAGGGTGATGGTGCGGCGAGCTCTGTCCCGGGTGATCTGCAAGCCAAGGTAGCTACGCAGTTCACCCAGGTCAGTGCAGGTGTGTCTCTTCTGCAGCTCCGACTTCACACGAGCGAGTGCCTCAGTGTCAGCAGTAGCAAAGACCAAGTCGTCGACGTACACGAGAATGTAGAACGGCGGCAGCGACGTGTCGGTGCGCAAAAACAGCGACGGGTCAGCAGTAGACGGCGCGAACCCAAGAGCCGCAAGTGTAGTCCTCAGTGTGTCGTGCCACTCACGTGGCGCCTGGCGGAGACCGTAGACTGGCCGGCGGAGGCTCCACTGGGTACCAGGGGGAAACGACCCAGTAAAGCCAGGTGGGCGGCGCAGCCAGATCTCCTCGTGCAGGCTGCCCTGCAGGAACGCTGTGCTGAAGTCAAGAGAGTGAAGCTCGTAGTCACGCTGAGCAGCAACGTGCAGCAGAACCCGAAGAGTGGTCATCTTCGGGGTGGGGGAGAAGGTCTGGAAGAAGTCAACCCCCTGACGCTGACTGAAGCCTCTAGCAACGTAACGAGCCTTGAAGACAGGCGGAGAACCTGGCGGCCGCTTCACCCTGAAAATCCACATGCCATCGACGATGTTCGCCCCAGGAGGGGGAACCTCGTCGACGTAGGTGCCTGTGGACTTCCAGGATGCCATCTCTGCGTCCATGGCTGTCTGCCACTGAGAGGAGTAGGGACCCGAGATCGCCTCTGCGTAAGTGCGCGGAGTGGGGATGTCTGGTGCATCCGGGTCTCCCTCAAGGGCAAGCAACCAGGCCACGAGATGAGGTACAGCAGCCGCGAGAGAGTCAAAGTCCTCCTGCCTGTCCTCAAGGACGTCCGTGCCAAGAGCACACTCACCCCCGACGGACGGAGGACAGACAGACGCAGACTCAGACTCAGCAACAAGGCTAGCAGCGTAGTCTAGACGACAGGCAGCAGCAAAGTCAACCAACTCAGCGACCAGAGCAGACGCAGCCGAGGACTCAAAGGTAGGGTCAGTGACAACAGTGGCTAGTAGACGCGTGACAGTAGGGTGCTCAGCGCGATACCGGTCAGACTCAGGGTCCGGAACGGTAGGCAAAGAGGACGCAGGAGGAGACGGTAGAGGGACACGCTGAGGAGCAGTAGAGGGACGCAGAGTCATGTAGTGAGTGCCTGGGACAGGAGGAGGACGCTCACGACGGACACGACTACCAGTGCGAGCAGGACGAACAGGCGACGCAGGACGAGACTCAGGCTCACGACGCTCTGTAAGACCTCCTGTGGGACCAGTGTAAGGAGAGGGAGCAGGGAGAGGCGAGGCAGGCGGGAACTGTGACTGCGGCTGGACAGGCGGAGGACACTCTAAGGAGGGAGGAGGACAAGGAGGAGGAGTCTGCCCAAGAACCTGCTGAAGGAGCGGTACGAAGTACGGTCGCGGCCGCGCAGCGTCTCCAGAAGCAGAAAGAGAACTCCAGCGGCCGGGTCCTCAGTACCAGCAGGAGCTCCAACGTCCGGGTCCCCAGCACCAGCAGCAGCACCACCGCTCGGGTCCTCAGCTCCAGTAGCAGCTCACCAGGTGGG